>CM077573.1:25730867-27023523 GCA_039657325.1 Stephania cephalantha
ATTTTAAAAGGATAAATCCATTTGGAAAGCTAGCTTGAAATTCATTGGAAACTTTAAAATAAAATTGGCATCAAAGTGTTAACTCAAATATAAACTTTAAAATCGATTTTCTAAATATTTTAAAGCAATTGTGCAATAACTTATGGTCTTTTCAAAAATAATGCAAATTAACTTAAAACAAAACCATGACCAAACCCGTAAACACATTTTAAACTCGTTCTTATACCATTTGCAAACATGTGTAAATGTAGAAAAAATGTCAAAATTGTTGAATATGTAAATCAACAATGAATATAATCACAATTCATAGTTTATTGGAATCAATAAAACCATTTGTGCAAGATATTTAAATAAATTTCAACAAAACAATTTGAAAAACATTAAAAATTTGCAAAAATCCCTCAAATAAAAAATTTGTTAAAGTAAAGAGCTAAGGGTGATGTAATTACATTCTTGAGTGAATCTCGAAGATTTAAGCTCTTGATCTCCTATAGAGCGTCCCTCCAAGGTCTAGGTAGAAATCTCCTAAAACCCTAGTTTGGAACAAAACCCCCCAAATGAAATATTTTGGTTTGAATGGAACTAGTTTAAGGTGAGAATCACTTAAATATTAAGAGATTAAGCTTAGGATGGTTGAATCAAGGCAAGAAATAAGGAAAGGTATAACGGTTTGTTAGTGTGAATGAGTTGTTATGTATGGCGATTTAGGCTTTTGGTTTTAAAACAAAAAATCATGCCCAACAATTCTGTGTTAGTGGAATCAGTGAGAATCGCTATGTAAATCACTGTTAAGTAAGGTTCAGTGACCTACCGATCTGAGCAGTAATTCCCTAGTATAGCGAATCGCTAGGGATTCGTCAGACTCTAAATTTGCACTAAATTTCATGTGTTCTGCAACTGATTTTGCCAATGATTCTTAGTGTTATTCCAAATCATTAGGGAATTGTAATGGCCCAAATTAATTAAACTAGGATTAACATTAATCTCGAGAGTATCTACCACAACCTCCTCGGCCATTGTCATAAATATCAAAATTCATAAGTCCAAAAACTAAAGAAACGTGCAAATGACATAAACAACATTGTTAGAAGTAATTCAGTAAAATTCAAGACTTTATTTTAAAAGGATAAATCCATTTGGAAAGCTAGCTTGATATTCATTGGAAACTTTAAAATAAAATTTGCATCAAAGTGTTAACTCAAATATAAACTTTAAAATCGATTTTCTAAATATTTTAAAGCAATTGTGCAATAACTTATAGTCTTTTCAAAAACAATGCAAATTAACTTAAAACAAAACCATGACCAAACCCGTAAACTCATTTTAAACTCGTTCTTATACCATTTGCAAACATGTGTAAATGTAGAAAAAATGTCATAATTGTTGAATATGTAAATCAACAATCAATATAATCACAATTCCTAGTTTATTGGAATCAATAAAACCATTTGTGCAAGATATTTAAATAAATTTCAACAAAACAATTTCGAAAAACATTAAAAAATTTGCAAAAATCCCTCAAATAAAAAATTTGTTAAAGTAAAGAGCTAAGGGTGATGTAATTACATTCTTGAGTGAATCTCGAAGATTTAAGCTCTTGATCTCTATAGAGCGTCCCTCCAAGGTCTAGGTAGAAATCTCCTAAAACCCTAGTTTGGAACAAAACCCCCAAATGAAAGATTTTGGTTTGAATGGAACTAGTTTAAGGTGAGAATCACCTAAATACTAAGAGATTAAGCTTAGGATGGTTGAATCAAGGCAAGAAATAAGGAAAGGTATAACGGTTTGTTAGTGTGAATGAGTTGTTATGTATGGCGATTTAGGCTTTTGGTTTTAAAAACAAAAAATCATGCCCAACAATTCCCTGTGTTAGTGGAATCGGTGAGAATCGCTATGTAAATCTTGTTAAGTAAGGTTTAGTGACCTACCGATCGAGTAGTAATTCCCTAGTATAGCGAATCGCTAGGGATTCGTCGACTCTAAATTTGCACTAAATTTCATGTGTTTCAAGAATCTGATTTTGCCAATGATTCTTAGTGTTATTCCAAATCATTAGGGAATTGTAATGGCCCAAATTAATTAAACTAGGATTAACATTAATCTCGAGAGTATCTACCACAACCTCCTCTGGCCATTGTCTTAAATATCAAAATTCATAAGTCCAAAAACTAAAGAAACGTGCAAATGATAGAAACAACATTGTTAGAAGTAATTCAGTAAAATTCAAGACTTTATTTTAAAAGGATAAATCCATTTGGAAAGCTAGCTTGAAATTCATTGGAAACTTTAAAATAAAATTGGCATCAAAGTGTTAACTCAAATATAAACTTTAAAATCGATTTTCTAAATATTTTAAAGCAATTGTGCAATAACTTATAGTCTTTTCAAAAACAATGCAAATTAACTTAAAACAAAACCATGACCAAACCCGTAAACTCATTTTAAACTAGTTCTTATACCATTTGCAAACATGTGTAAATGTAGAAAAAATGTCAAAATTAATGAATATGTAAATCAACAATCAATATAATCACAATTCCTAGTTTATTGGAATCAATAAAACCATTTGTGCAAGATATTTAAATAAATTTCAACAAAACAATTTCGAAAAACATTAAAAAATTCGCAAAAATCCATCAAATAAAAAATTTGTTTAAGTAAAGAGCTAAGGTTGATGTAATTACATTCTTCAGAGTGAATCTCTGAAGATTTAAGCTCTTGATCTCCTATAGACCGTCCCTCCAAGCTCTAGGTAGAAATCTCCTAAAACCCTAGTTTGGAACAAAACCCCCCAAATGAAAGATTTTGGTTTGAATGGAACTAGTTTAAGGTGAGAATCACTTAAATACTAAGAGATTAAGCTTAGGATGGTTGAATCAGGGCAAGAAATTGGGAAATGTTTAACGGTTTGTTTGTGTGAATGAGTTGTTATGTATGGCGATTTAGGCTTTCGGTTTTAAAAACAAAAAATTGTGCCCAACAATTCCTGTGTTAGTGGAATCAGTGAGAATCGCTATGTAAATCACTGTTAAGTAAGGTTCAGTGACCTACTGATCTGAGCAGCAATTCCCTAGTGTAGCGAATCGCTAGGGATTCGTCAGACTCTAAATTTGCACTAAATTTCATGTGTTCTGCAACTGATTTTGCCAATGATTCCTAGTGTTATTCCAAATCATTAGGGAATTGTAACGGCTCAAATTAATTAAACTAGGATTAACATTAATCTCGGGGATTAACCGTCGTAATTCGGATGTTACATGGACAACTCGGTTGGCTCGGATACGAGAATCGAGGTAATATGTTATTTATGAATGGTGGTTATATATATGTGGTGTTTAACTTCATTTTATTATATTGCACCCCATGTGTGTATGTTGTTATCGGGCGAATTTGTGTGACCGGTGTTTTCCTCAAAAGGTGTATCGACGCTGGTGTCGAGTAGG
Source organism: Stephania cephalantha (assembly GCA_039657325.1). NCBI lineage: Eukaryota > Viridiplantae > Streptophyta > Magnoliopsida > Ranunculales > Menispermaceae > Stephania > Stephania cephalantha. The sequence goes on from CM077573.1 coordinate 25,734,311, forward strand.
CGAACTACGTGTACACTAGGAAACTTGACGAATTCACGTTATAATGACTAGTTAATCAATTTAAAATAGGTATGTAACCATAGGCTAAGATTGATTCAATTAAAACAATAGGCTATGGCGTACCTTGAAATGCATGCCGAGACGCGGGGCACTGAGTGTCGGGTAGTTGAGAGTTAATGGGACCACAAGTTGATAATTGTTGGTCACTAAAAACACTAATCATAGGCATTATGATGGGCCTAAGCTAAAGTGAATAAATGCAATAAATCAAGACCTATAGTTGAGTAAATTAAATGGAAAGCATAGGATTGGTCTAGAGATACACATTGCCACATCTAGGAACTAGGTGAGTAATGAAATGGTGTCACTTGAGCTTGAGTTAGTGGGATACATGGTAAGAGGTAGACCATTAGATAGTCTTCGAGATACATAAATCCATGGAGATCAAGGGCTAGGAAGGAACATCACCTTAATATATAACATTAGTGTTCAAACAACATGCAAACCAAATCATTCATTCATTTTGCTGGAGAAGAAGAATGAATTACTAGAGAGGAGTGAATCATCAAGGTGTTGAAGGAATCCATGGGAGTTGGTGAGAAATTCTCAAGCTAGCGTGTTACATCAACTGGGTACGCATCTTTCTAGTTGAATTTGAAACAAGTTCCAGTTTTATGCTGATTTTAGAGGGTAGATGATTGAATATTTACAACTGGATTATATATTTGGATTTCTCATTTCAAGCTGATAATCCAGCTATATTGAAGTTCTTAATTTGGTTATGAAATCAGAAAGATATGAATTTTTGAAGTTGCAACACCAAAACTAGAATTCTGCATGTTGTATTAGGAATTAACCTGGGTAATTTGGTCATAACTTGCTCATTTTAGATCCAAATTGATCCAAACTAGTGGAATTTGAAAGCTTATTTAAAGGGAAATAACTTTTCTTAATGGAAGGTATTTTGATTCAAATGTTCTTATGTCCAAAAATGCTCTACAAGTAGGTGTTGGAATTCAAAAGGAAAGTTTTGAAACTAAATTTTTAAGGGCATAGCTCCCTAACTACTTATCCAAATAAGCTGATATTGTACTATGTTGTATTTGGGTATGTTTTCTGCCTTGTGACTAAAAATCACATTTTTGGGAAATATAGATTGGGAGACTTAGATTTTCTAAGTCTGCTGGTCAGATTAGATTCCAATATGACCTATGTTTATTAAAATCATGATATCTCTTTCATTTTAAATCGGAATTTTCTAAACTAAACCTTTCCGGAAAGCTAAGAAAGAGACCAACAATTAATTTTCTGATGTAGGATTTCAATATTTTGACCATTTCATGCCTAAAAGTGCATTAAAATATAGGACTGAAATTGGGACTTAATTTATTCTTTAGGGGCTGATTTAGGAAGATTGATTTAAAGTCTATTGAACCAATTTGAATACACAATAAACATACTTAATTGACATCAGGGACTTAAGGGACCATAGCCTAGTGTCAGGGAGCTTGTCAGGTCGAATACGAGAGTCCGGAGAAATTAGATCGCGAATTGAGGAACGTTAACCCAATGAGAATGCTTCACAGTAATTCATGGTTTTGGTTTTATCGATATCACATTTCATGTGTGATTGTTGGTGGGCATACATGGGTTTTCACTCCTATTCAGTTTGCGTATATATTGGTTGTGGATAAATCATTTGCACAAGTTACTTGTCTTTAGTGCTCGTCTCGATGGCAGTAGAATATATCTAAGACCGTCGGGAGGAATTTAGGGTGTTCCCTTGACTTGAAATAGCGTCTGGATCCGGTAACTGAAGTTGGGGTTTAGTCACTGTAAGCCTGTAAGTATATACGTGGTTCCTAATTTGATTTATCGATTATTGGCTGGTGTAGGTTAAGGTTTTCTCGTGATTAGACGGATGTTTTCTGATTATTGCTTTATTTCCAAGCTTATTTAATTGGTACATGCTATTTATTTACTTCACGCTATTGCTTTTGTTTGTCGTATGTTGCCTACATTCATGGGAATATAACGTATTGTTGGTTGGAGTTATATTTGCATGTCTCGTAGTTTATCAGTTTTATTTCATGAATATTGTGTGGACTTCTCTTAGGATTTTACTCACTGGACTCGTCACTCTATTTGTTGGGTGACTGAGTGCAGATCCTTCGATGAGCAAGGGCAAGGGCAAGGAGGTACTAGGCGACTACCTATGAGATTGTAGAGCCAGCTCGTGTGTGACTGCAGTATGTATTGATTTTACTTTTGTTGGGTTTTAAAGATTGTAAAACACTGATTACATGTATATGGAACTTTTGTTATACTTATTTCGCCTTGATATATACATAGTATCTTTTGTCGGGTTTTCCACTACTTAGGGTTGTTAAATACTGCATAAGTTACTCATTAAAAAAATTTCGTTGTAAAATTATCATATAACCTGATAAATTGAGTAACTGGCTAACTAAATTATTAATACTTGTGTAAAGGTTAGTTAGCATAACTAGGGTTGGCTGGAAGTGTGTAAGCAACTAGTTAGGTCGCGAGGCGTCCAGGATGAGCGGGCCATGACGTGGCACGACTTAGTGACATGGGATGCGACGTAGATAGATCTCAAGGCGGCCTGGAATTTGGGGCCGCCACAGGAATTACAAGGCCTAATTTACTATTTTGTAATTTGTTCCATAATTAATCTATATATCATTTATTAAAACTCATATTAAGGTAGAATTGACTAAAATTTCGAAAGTTTAAGTGGGGCATGTAACTAGCTAAATACTTTTATTAATTAAATAAGTAAACATATAAGTAAGCAAGTAAATAATGTAACTTGCATAAAGGACATATAGGCAAAAACAACTCGATCAGTCTCCCTTAATTAAAATAATCTCGAAGTTTCAATTCTGAAAATATTTTCAATACAAGAGTAAAAAGGTGAGAGAATAAAAACATACAAAACTAAACTAAACTAAACTAAATTTCCAATAAAATTAATTAACATTGAATAAACATAGAATATGGGCTGCCTCACATGAAGCGCTTTTTTTACTGTCGTTGGCTCGAATTAACCCCTATACAATTAGGTTGGATCTATAAACTTAATTTTAGGATTTTCCACTCTAGTGCCATTCCAAAAAGTGAGTGCTCGACCATTAAACATTAGAGTGATTGTTTTGTTCAGAATATCCATATCAGCGTGAGTAGTGGCTAAGAAAGATCGTCCTAAAATCAAAGGAGGATCTTCATTGATAAAGTGTGGCATTACCAAAATATTTATAGGTACGGTGTTGTTGTCAACTTGAACTAGCACATCCATAGCCAATCCTATTTGTTTAATTGAAATTCCATTTGGTAAAGAGAATAGTTCAGAAGCAAGTGGAGTAAACTCCAATTAAGTCTGTAGAAAGAAATGTATGGGCATGAGATTTATAGAGTTCATATCACACTGAGCTTTAAAATACCAAGCCCATTTGAATTTAATGTGCAATTTTATACTTCCAGGATCATTAAGTTTTATATGTGATGGCCCCAATTCCAGGCCCCATTGCTACTCGCCACGTTGCATTCCACGTCACCTAGCCTTGCACATCATGGCCTGCTTATCCTTGATGCCTCGCGACCTAACGTGTTGCTTACATTTTTCCTGCTAACCCTAGTTACGCTAATTATATTTTATACAAATATTAATGATTTAGTTAGCCAGTTACTCAATTTATCAAATTATATTATAATTTCACAGCGGAAGTCTTTTAATGAGTAACTTATGCAATGTTTAACAATCCTAAGAAGTGGAAAACCCGGCAAAAGATACCATGTATATATCAAGGCGATATAAGTATAGCAAAAGATTTATATACATGTAATCAGTGTTCTACAGTCCCCAAAACCTAACAAAAGTAAATATATACATACCGTACTCACACACGAGCTGGCTCCACTATCTTAAAGGTAGTCGCCCAGTACCTCCTTGCCTTTGCCCTTACTCGTGGAAGGATCTGCACTCTATCACCTAACAAATACAATGACGAGTCCAGTGAATAAAATCCCAAGAGAAGTCCACACAATATTCATGATAGAAAACTGATAAACTACGAGACATGCGAATATAACACCTGGCAACAGTACGTCATATTCCCATGAATGTAGGCGACATATGAAAAACAAAAGCAGTAGCGTGAAATAAATAGCCTGCATGTACCAATTAAAACAGCTCAAAAATAAAGCATTAATCAGCAAACATACGTATAATCATGAGAAAACCCTAATCTATACCAGCCAGTAATCGATAAATCAAAGAGGAACCACGTATATACTTACAAGCTTACAATGACTAAACCCCAACTTCAGTTACCAGATGAACCCCTCCAAACGCTATTTCAAGTCAAGGGAACACCCTAAATCCCTCCCGACAGTAGTAGATATATTCTACTGCCATCGACACGAGCACTAAACACAAGTAACTCATGTAAGCGATTTAGCCACAACCAACATATACGTAAATCGAAATAAGAGTGAAAACCCATGTGTGCCCACCAGCAGTCACACTTGAAATGCGATATCGATAAATCAAAACCATGAATTCTCTCAGGTATTCTAATGGGTTTACGCACTTCAATCCGTGCTCTGACATCCACAGACTCCCATATCTGACCCAACTTGCTCTCCGATATCCGAGATACAGTCCTTAAGTCTCTGAACTCCAGTTTTACATGTTTATTATGTTTATAGGTTTTTGGGATATGTTGTAAGTCAAAAACCCCAAAACAGCCTTTTAATTTCAATTTTTGTCTTTAGTTAGCGCGTTATGGTCTTTGTGTAATGCGCCATTTGATGGTAGCGCAATGGACGGTATGTAGCGCGCTACTGTTCTTCATAATGAAGAACAGTTAAAAACCCAGAATGATTAGCGCCTAACTGTTCCAGGTAGCGCGGTATCTGTCCTCTGGGATATAATTCTCAAGTCGAAAACTTTGTCTTTCTCTTCCAATTTGGCTACCTTATCTTACCTAACACTCAATCCATATCCAATTAACACCAAACAACAGCTAAAACAACCTCTGAACAACCATTTGCTTCAAATTGATCAAAATTTTACAAGATTGGGTTCAAAAGAAAGTGTAGATGATGGAGATGATGGTTACCTTAGTTTAAATCCTCCAATTGATCTCAAAGATGGTTGAATTCTAGCTTGAATTCTCATCCAAATCTCGTTTGCTCTGATCTTGCATGAAATTTAAATGGTTTTTAAATAAAATCCAACAAACTTTGGTTTATATACATTTGATTCCAATAAAATGTGCATACATATCTCGAGGGTAATCTTGTGGTCCACAACCATGCTGTCCCATAGCACCTGATGACTCAAATGGCATACTCCCTTCCTAGTACCCCTCACTATGATCATCTATATGTCCATCTCATAGTCCTCATTAATAAGTGCAAACTATAGGCCTTTAGTTATTTTGATTCGATCATACTATCTTATGCCTATTTTACTTGCATATGGCTAGTGTTTTATTTATCAAAATTAACCAACTTGTGGGCCTACTAACCTTTGACTACCCAGTACCTTGAATCTAGTGCCCTGCATCTCGACACGCATTTGGAGGCACACCATAACCTATTGTTTTAACTTGAATTAACTTAGCCTATGGTTACATTACCCATTTATTTGATTTACTATTCATCTTGACATGGATTAGTCGGGTTTCCTAGCATACCCATAGTTTGCCTACCCGACACCCGTGTTGACACACCTTTTGAGGCGAACGCCCATCACATAAACTCGCCCGATAGCAATGTACACACATGCAGTGCAATGTAATAATAATAATATTATACACCACATATATACAACCATCATCCATAAATAACATATTTCCTCGGTTCTCGTGTCCGAGTCAACCGAGTTGTCCACGTAATGCTCGAATTACTACCTTTAATCTCCGAGACTAACGCTAATCCTAGTTTAATTGATTTGGGCTATCGCAATTCTTCCCAACTAGGAGAATTTCGTCCTCGAAATTTAAATCTTGAGTATACTCTTGTTTAACTATCCTATCCCTGTGTGACCACTCCTCACACTTTGATAGTCTCCTTCTACAGTGCCTTGAAGGTCCCACTACTCCCATAGCAGGGAACGTAGTGTTACCCTGAGACATTGGCGCATGTTGCCGAGGTAGTTAAAATCAACCACACTCTTCCAAAATCTGCGCAACCTACTCTCAGTTCGATTTTCGTGTTCAAGTTTCTCTAACCCAGTTACTTAACACCAATAACTCTGAACCTCTCCAATCATATATACCAACATGATAGTCCTAACCAACCATCACATACCATGACAATCCCATGCCTTGTCGTAACCTATCCTTACTCACCATGAGAATCCCATGTCATGCCCCGACCTATCCGTACTCACCATGACAATCTCATACCATGCTACGACCTATGACAATCCCATGTCATAACAGAATAAGCTACCATTGTACCACTATCATCTACCATCGTACCACTATGCATGCATAAACCTTAAACTATAATTATTAAGAATTTAAAATCACGTACCTTGAACCCTCTGCTGGGACGTCTCCTGGCTTGGCTCAGTAACCACATGCACCAGCTCTCGAGTCTGCACCGGTTTCACCACTGTTGGGGTCGCTGATCTTTGTGAATAGTCCCTCTTGACGTGACTTTCCTGTCCACATCGCCAACATATGATCCTCCATCCTGGTCCTGCTCGCTAACTCCCTAACTACTAGCCCTGACCCTTTGATCTATAGTCTCTACCTCCCGGGTCCTGAGTCTGTCAATGCGGTGGCGCTGGTAATGTAGGTACATCATACACTCTGGTTGCCTGATCATCATCCCTACGACCTCGATTGCACCCTTTGTCCTCTCTATCATCTCGATCTCTCGATCACTTATGCCCAAAACTTTGTCAAGTCTATCTCTCCGACTCAACAGATGAATGCATATCGCTCCTCTTCATCAGATGTATCTCATAAGTAAGCGCTCTATCATATATCTCATGCAGTTTCTGTGCTTTGAAGGAAACTAGGGCGCTGGCTATGTCCTCAATCAACCCTCGAACGAAGTAATAAATCTGTAGTCTTTCGATGCCTGTGACGTCCGTGGCAAACTGTATCAGGTTTTGGTATCTATCCATGTACTGTAACACAGACCGATTACCCCGTCTCAATGCTAGAAACTCCTCTCTCAGCCTGAACCTTACCTTCATAGGTATGTATTGATCCTAAAATAACTTTATGAACTCAACCTATATCGTCGGCTCTAGGTAAGTATCTGTATATGTTGTCCACCACACAGCACCATCCCCTCTCAATATATGCCTTGATATCCTGGCTTGTATGCTCTCCGGGATCCGTAGTAGCTTATGTAACCTCTGATGTGCAATCAACCACTTCCTAGCTGCCTCTGGGTCTCTACCTCCATGAAAGTATCCAGGATAGAATTTGATAAACTCCCTCATTAACTTGACCTTTACCGTCATCGAAGTCTCAAAAAGGTCAGTCTGTGCTGGTGTAGAAGTCTACATCTCGATCTGTGCCACTATCGGTGTATCAACCACTGCCTGAGGCTCTCGTACCACTACATGCATCGGTACAGTCTGGATAGTCAATAAAAATGTCAGAGTAGTTGTCGTCTCACTCGTGCTCTATACCTGGGCGGTGGTAAGTGATGCAATCTCTGCTGTCTATACACGCATCATATCCATCAATAGCTCGAACTACCTATCATGTGTTGTGAATCGTGGGGCTACTGCCGACTCCAAACCCTCATGTCTAGTCTGGTCTCTCATCTGACCAACATTTATCGTAGGTGGAGTCGACTTGCCATCCATCGTGATCTACATAAAAAAGCGTGTGTTGGATCACATTTCATATATATAATATATACATAAAAAACATAACACGTATATAAACCCTATCACTACCCATCTAAAGTTGCTTCCCAACTAAGATTCTAAGTTAGGATCTTCGGGTCTCCACATCTAAGATTTTTTTGTTAGTTTTTATTCCCTTTCTTTAAATTTTATCTTAAGCCCTATCAACCTGGCTCTAACACAAACTGTGGCGTTATAATCAGGTTAAATTATGCTTCATAATTTAAGGATAACTACACTTGGTACCAGGTTAAGAATAACTACGCTTCCTCCCATGGGCTCAACCTTGCTCTTATACCAAACTCGACGGCCCCAATTCAAGGTCACCTTACTAATCGCTACGTTGCATTCCACATCACCTAGCCTTGCCACATCATGGCCCGCTTATCCTTGATGCCTCGTGACCTAACGAGTTGCCCTAGTTATGCTAACTATTTTTTATACAAATATTAATGATTTAGTTAGCCGGCTACTCAATTTATCAAATTATATTATAATTTTACAGCGAAAGTCTTTTAATGAGTAACTTATGCAATGTTTAATAATACTAAGTAGTAGAAAACGCGACAAAAGATACAATGTATATATCAAGGCAAGATAAGTATAGCAAAAGATTCATATACATGTAATCAATGTTCTACAGTCCCCAAAAACCCAACAAAAGTAAATATATACATACTATAGTCACACACGAGCTGGCTCCACTATCTCAGAGGTAGTCGCACAATACCACTTTGCCCTTACACTTGCTCGTCGAAGGATCTGCATTCAGTCACCCAACAAATACAGTGACGAGTCCACTGAGTAAAATCCAAAGAGAAGTCCACACAATATTCATGAAATAAAACTGATAAACTACGAGACATGCGAATATAAAACCTAGCAATAGTACGTCATATTCCCATGAATGTAGGCAACATACGACAAACAAAAACAATCGCGTGAAATAAATAACCAGTATGTACCAATTAAAACAGCTAAAAAATAAAGCATTAATCAACAAACATACGTATAATCACGAGAAAGCCCTAACCTACACCAGCCAGTAATCGATAAATTTAATAGGAACCACGTACATACTTATAGGCTTACAGTGAAACCCCAACTTCAGTTACCGGATGAACCCTCCAAACACTATTTCAAGTCAACGGAATACCGTAAATCTTTCTTTACAGTCTTAGATATATTCTACTGCCATCGATACGAGCGCTAAACATAAGTAACTCGTGCAAGAGATTTAGCCACAACCAATATATACGAAAACTGAAATAGGAATGAAAACCCATGTGTGCCCACCAACAGTCACACATGAAATTCGAAAACGTTAAACCAAAATCATGAATTGTGTAAGGCATTCAAATGGGTTTAGGCACCTCAATCCGAGCTTTGACGTCCCCAGACTCCCGTATCTGACCCGACTAGCTCCCGCATACCCGAGCTACGCTCCCCTAAGTCCCTGAGGTCTAATTTTATATGTTTAGTATGTTTATAGGTGTTTGGGATATGTTTTAAGTCAAAAACCCCAAAACAACCTTTTAATTTCAATTTTTGTCTTCAGTTAGCGCGCTATGGTCTTTGTGTAGCGCGCTATGTGATGGTAGCGCGCTATGGACTGTATGATGCGCGCTATAGTTCTTCAGGACGAAGAACATTTGGAAATGCAGAACGATTAGCGCATTAACTGTTCCAGCTAGCGCGCTATCTGTCATTTATGACATAATTCTCATGTCAAAAATTTTGTCTTTCCCTTCCAATTTGGCTAACTTATCTTACCTAACACTCAATCTATATCCAATTAAGACCAAACAATAGGTAAAACACCTTTTGAATAACCATTTGCATCAAATTGATCAAAATCTTACAAAACTTGGTTATGATGGAGATGATGGTTACCTTAGTTTAAATCCTCCAATTGACCTCCAAGATGGTTAAATTCCAGCTTCAATTCTCCTCCAAATCTCGTTTGCTCTGATCTTGCATGAAATTGTATATGGTTTTTAAATAAAATCCCACTAACTTTGGTTTATATACATTTGATTGGAATCAAATGTACGTACGTATCATGAGGATTATCTTGTTGTCCACAACCATGCTGTCCCACACCACCTAATGACTCTAATGGCACACTCCCTTCCTAGTACCCCTCACTATGCCCATCAATATGTCCATCTCATGGTCCTTATTAATAAGTGCAAACTATAGGCCTTTATTTATTTTGATTTTATCACACTATCTTAGGCCCATTTTACTTACATATGGCTACTATTTTATTTTTCAAAATTAACCAAATAGTGGTCCCACTAACCTTTGACTACGCGGTACCCGGAACCCAATGCCCCGCGTCTTCACATGCATTTTGAGGCATGCCATAGCCTATTGTTTTAATTTGAATTAACTTAGCCTATGGTCACATTACCTATTTAATTGATTTACTAATAATCTTGACATGGATTAGTCGGGTTTCTTAGCATACCCATAGTTTGCCTACTCGACACCCGCGTTGACACGCCTTTCGAGGCAAACACCTGTTAGGCAAACTTGTCTGAAGGCAACGTACACACATGCAGTGCAATATAATAATAATAATAATTTTAAACACCACATATATACAACCACCATCCATAAATAACATATTTCCTCAATTCTCGTGTCCAAGTAAACCTAGTTGTCTACGTAACGCCCAAATTACAACTGTTAATCTCCGAGATTAACTCTAATCCTAGTTTAATTAATTTGGGCCGTTACATTATAGGACTCAAATCCGACTTTTTCTTTTTCTTGTTATACTTGGATATAGAAACTTCCATCGTGTTAATTCTTTTACTATTCTCTGGTTGCTTAACTCTCAATTTTTGGGTTACTTTCTTTTCTTTTGAAGTCACTTCAACTTGTTCTTTCTTTGGAACCACTTTTGTAGTTTCCATTGTTACTGAATTAATTGCATAAATTTCCGCCTTAAAGTTATCATAATAATAGTCTAAAAAGTCATTATTATCTATTTCCTATTCAAATAATTCATTATATTCTTTATAGGTGTCATAGTTATATTCATTATAAATTTTAATTTTAATAATCTTATCTTCAAATTCCATAGACATTGTTCCTTCAGAAATATCTAACTTAGTTCTAGCCGTTTTTAGAAAAGGTCTACCTAATAGTATAGGCAAAAGATTGGGTGATGTTGGATCTCCCTTTTCCATGATATAAAAATCAGCTAGAAATACTAAATCATGTACTTGTACTAAGATGTCTTCTAAAAACCCGTACGGTTTAATAATGGTGTTGTTTGCTAAAGTAAGATTAATAGGCATATTAGTGAACGATCCTATTTTCGATGATTCATAAAATGTTTAAGTGACATAACATTAATTGATGCTTCAAGAACACACATAGATAATTTAATTGAGGAATTTCCTATTGTGATGGGTATGACAAACATTCCTGGGTCGGAACATTTCCTTGGCATTCTATTCTTTAAATTAGATAATTCTTTAGTGACTTCATGATTTGATTCCGTTAAAATTTCATTAATCTCTAATTTCTTAAATGATTCAGATATGTCTTCTTTAGTCTCTTCCTCCCTATCATTTGATAATTGTTATGGAATGGTAGAATTAGAATGCATATTATCTTTTGGTTCATACATATTGTTTATTTTGTTCTGGTTAATTAATTCATAATTTTGTAAAGAATTTTTGTAGGCGTCAACTTTGACTAAATACCATGAGTATAGCTTTTTGGGAAAATGTGAGTATTTTAGTTGTTTAGCTATCCATTCTCTGCTAGGAATGACATTGGCTATCATCTCTTCTTCTGGTTGTTCTATAGTTTTAGATATTTTAATTTTCTTTCTACCTCTTTTTGGTGTCTTTTCTCACGTATTTGTTTCTTTTTCATATTCACAAAATAAAGCGTGAACTTGTGCTTGATTAGCAGTGTTCGTAGTTTAACTAGATACTTTAGTTTGATTACTTAACTTGTTTATTTGTTTAGTCATTTGACTTAATTGATTCTTCAGCTCGTTAATAGATGTATCGATTTTAATTTGGTTTTGAGAAATTTGCATAAAGTTTTGATGACTTTGGGTCATTAAGTTATGTAAATTTGGTTACATAAGATAAATAGTTTGTTGAGGTTGGTGCATTTGTGTGGGTTGTATTGGTGCCCTTAGTCTATAAGTGGTATATTTTTGATTTTGTTGAGTATAGCTAAGGTTTAAATTTGGTTTTTCGGTGTAATAGTTGTTGTTATTTTGGTTTCTAGGACGACCAGAATATTGATTCATAACCGCGTTGACTTTATTATTGTCTTCTTGTAGAGTAGGACAAGCATCCTACGATGTGTAACTTCATTACAAAATCAACATGATTTAACTTGATTTGACCTATCTTTTAATAGTAACTTAACTATGTTAGATAATTCAACAACTTTTTTGTCAAATCTATAACTTTTTTATTATTAACCGCATAAACTTTCTTTCTTGACGTATTGTTTCTTTCACCATATTGTTTAAATTGTTTCGCCATCTTGTTAATAGCTTTTTTTGCTACAGTTGATGTAACATAGAGTAATGATCCACCACTTAAGGTATCTAATAGTCTTTGTTCAAAATTACTTAGTCCTTCATAAGAGTATTCTAATAAAGCTTTTGGGTGTATCCATGTTGTGGACAAGATGAGATTAATCTTTGGAATCTATCCCGAAATTCATTAAAATTTTCATCATATTTCAATTTCATGACTATGATTTGTCTTCTATAAGTACTAATTTTTTTGCAAGCATATATTGATCTAGGAAAGCTTCTAACATTTAAGCCCATGTGGTTATCAAATCTTGAGGAAAATAAAACAATCAGTCTTGTACTTGAGCTTTCAATATAAAAGGAAAAGCTTTAAGTTTGACTTGTTCTAATGTGCAGTCTTTAGGTTCATCCCATTAACTTTGTGTTGGTATTCCCTTATAAATTTTTTGTGGGTCTTCATTGTCCTTACCGTTAAAGTTAGGTAGAGCATTAATGAATCTAGATTTAAGTACAAATTGAAGAAATTCCTCAAGATAGGCAATGCACATTTGTTCATAAGCAGTGAGTTCTCTATTATCATTATTATTATTAATATTAAATTTATTTTTGGCTTCCATTGTGGTTGTTTGGTGTTCTTTACGTTGTTGTCGTCTTAAATTAAGATTAAATGTCCTATCTACCTCATGGTGAAATGGATGTAAGGATGCCATAGAATTAGAACGACGAAGTGGATAAACCATAAAACATATAAAAATCCTAAGAAATTATGTTTAAATCCCCGACAACGGTGCCAAAAATTGACACGTGTCGAGCATGCACAATAAATTTCCCTCCTATATTATACTTTTACTATTTTGTTGTAATGGTAAGTGAGAATTGTCTCCACAGGGATTTATCAAACTTTTCTAGGAAAAAAAAATTTTAAATGGTTTTTATTTTTTTACTTTTATTTAACTAATTAATAAAAACAATAATTAAACTCACTAATTCAATCTATAATATAATACTAATTGTTAACTAATTATACTAACTTAACTAACACAATCCAAATTCACTAATATCAAATAAATTCAACTTAATGATAAATAAATATCTTTGCAAACATCCAGAACAATGAAACGGAAACATCAATCCGTTTAGCATCGAAACATGTTTCTTTAATCCTATAATAATGTGCATACTTTATAAAGTATCATAAATCATTAAACTCTAATCATAAGTAAGTAAATAGACATTAACCAACCATTCGTTCTCCTAATACCGGTGGAAAAACCAAGTTCTAATTTTATTAATCTAACCCAATTGAATACACAAATTCATTAACTTCACACAATAAAATCGCATTACACTTTATGAAAATTGTAAACTACTAAATCTAACACCTTTGGAAAACCACTTCAACATTAGATTTAGATCTAAAATTCACCTAAGACATCTAAACAGTCATACCTTTTAAACAATCCTAGTTACTACTTTAAATTAGACAATGAATTCAAATATCACAATACACATTTTAGACCCTGCATGCAATATAAAGTTCATGATTAAAATCAATATATAATAACCTAATAAATCACTTAATTAAAGAATATGATTGGTTTAAAGCATTTTGCACACAATCATCTCATCATAACTACATTGCAACATGGATCTAGTTCATGGTCGGACTTTATTTAGATTGACAAACTACTCACTCATAATCATAAATAACATTGCAATCATATAAATAAAAACATAGATAAATACCTCTGGAATAAGTACTTCTAATCTTCAAATCTTCTCTAAAAGTAATAAACAATAAAGCAATAAACTAAAATAATAAAGAATGGCTCCAAAAGCAATGAAATATTGATCTAAGTACTCAAAGACAACCGATTTCGTAGACGTAGGGTCGTATTTATAGTATTCTAGGTAGTAAACAACACAAACTAACTCAAACTAGTCGTTATAATCTAAAATCCCTGAAATATACTACAACGATACGGGGTAAAGTGGAATCGCTGGGTAAATCCTTCAAATTGAAGTCTCTATTTCCACTTATCTGAGTGGCGATTCAGGGTACATAGAAGTCACTGGTGTTCAAATCCAGTTCTTCATTGATTCCTTGTTGATGATACTTTACATACTCTTTCCACTTAATAAATTCCTTCATAATCTTCCCTTTTTACTCAATTTCTTCATATATCCCTTTTATGACCTTAAATAACAAAAACAAGAGAAAATCCTATGTCATATAGTCTTTCACATATAAAATCATTCTAAAATGTACAATAAAACTTCTATAATTATTGACTTGTTTCTTAGTTTAGTGGCAGTTTGTGGGTTTTCACCACCAAATCGTAATTTGCCCATCCCGACATACGGCGGTTAAGGTATATGAAATATATTAATATTAGAGTGAACAAAGCAACATGTCCAATTATCTAACCATCAATTATCCAAATAATACCAAATGTATATACAATTAAAAACAACTGAGTAGTAATAATAGTAATAATATCTCATTCATTGGGACCTGCCCTACCCGTGAATAAATAATTTTCAAATATATATATATATATATATACTTGAAAAAGTGCGTCAAAGTAGCAATTGAACTTCTGATCTTAATATGAAGTGCTAATCTCATACGGTTTACTTTCAATTTATGTTTAACATACAACATTTATTAAATATATTACTTATTTTAAAAATTTAATAAACTTTATTTGGCCCACCTAGTGTTAGACTCCTCGTTATTAAGGCATCTAACTGACCGAAATTATCTTGAATCCTTTGATAATCTAGTCAAGCATCTTTCTCTTTCAAATACACATCAAATCTTAGCTTAATTCTATTCTTTCTATTCATTTCAAGTTCTTAATCTTAGATAACAGATCAAATTAGGAAATAATTTCAGAACTTTTTGAATTTCTTTTAAAATTTTGACAGCATCTCCCTTGTAAACTTTTTTCCTAGCTCGACCAGTCCTCCAAAATTTCCATAAAAATAAATTCAAACCATTCAAAAGAATTTATATAATCAATCACAATTGATTATAAGTATCTATTCCCAAGTTTTTACATTTTTTGGGAATTTTTATCATTTTCTAATCGATAAGTTAAACAAATGAAGCTTAAAGCATCCAAAACTATCATAATATTATATCAACTAGAATAAATGAGATCTAATCATATCATGAATTCAGCCTAACATTCCCAAGATCCCATTTATACAATAAATATTAAAACAATTCGTTTAATGTGGAATAAAAGTTTTAAGACTTAAACAAAATTTCAATACTCTAATGAGCATCTCTTATTATTTCATGGATTTCATAGCCTGAAATCGCTAACTGAAAAGGTAAGACATAAGTAAATACTACATTGTCGAAATAATTATTTGTATAACCAAATGCAAGGTAATAAGAAATACAAATACATTTCAATAATAATGATCAATTAAATACCAATATATGTGTAACGACCTGCTCTAATTAATAATAATTAATTGGCTAATTACATATTAAGACCCTATGCTCAGACCCACGTGGACTTCACAAATAAATTTAGGGCATGCCTAACAAGGTAACAATAGTTAGTTTTGTATGGAGCGTGTTAATTTATTATATTATTATTAAATATTTGCGTCTTATTTGTGTTAGGATATCCATTGGTCACGTTGTGCGAGTGTTGCAATGAGAGCGTAGAATGCCATGTGATGTGCACAATGAAGGTTTATGAAATACTAGAAAGGTTTAGAGACACACACCATACCCCACCACTCTCTTCCTCGATAGTGGAGCGACACCTAATAACCTAACCTCTTTAAAACATGGTGGACCAATCACCTCACATGCTCTCTCACTCACTCCCTCACACATGCACACACTTACACAAAAAAAAAACATATGTTATCTTCACTTTATTGGGTTTATGCAAAAAAGCTAAAGATTTTCTTTAACTTTGAAGAGAGAGAGAGAGAGAGAGAGAGAGAGAGAGAGAGAGTTAAAAATGTGATGTAGTTAGATTTTTTTTATTAAAGGAAGATTTGATGTCAATTAGGGAGACAAGCTTGAAGGGATCAACTTGAGCAAGCAAAAGCTTTAGGTCCACATTTATTCCCTCTAAGTTTTGATTTTTATTTTTTGGGAGCAGCTAAATAGACCACATTTATTGCTTAAAAGACCTTGTTTTAGTCCTTTATTGCAGTTTCCGCCGATTATGCTCTTAGAGGAAATGATAATCTTACCCTTCATATAAAAGGGTTATTTCTTCACCAAGGCCCACCCTCTCTTCTCCTTCTCCACTGTGACGTTTGAAAATCTCTCACTGAAGCTTACACTCTCGACACTAATCGAATAAAAATGCGTGAATCCATACAAAATCGACTCGATAAGTCCATTCTCTCCTTGTTTATGCTCATTTGGTAGATGATTTCAAGTTTTTTAGGCATCATTTGACTAATGTTGTCTACTATTTTTGGTTATTGGGGCTTTTGAGTTATTATTTATTTTGACGTTGCTAGTGAGAAATGTTGAAGGATTTGTTAAAACAAAGCCATCTTGGCAATGAAGAGGTATTTTTTATTTTTAGTATGTTTTCTCATCGAGGATGAACCTCCATTTTAGGTTGTTGTCTTCGTGCTCTACGGAGTAACATGGTCGAGATGTGTACTTCACTTCTCGACCCATTAACTCTGAAAGACATGGGTACTTTTTAGTTAACGGCAATCGAAAAAACACCTATAGTTAAGGCAAATGTAAGTTGTAACTCAGAGTTACCTTTCAACTATTTTAGGCCGACATCCACGTTTAAAGTGTTGGACATGTCCCTCTGACACTCTCTATTTCTCATCTAATTTTTGTTTCTATTAGTTCTTGTAGGTTGGTACATCTTTTGCGTCCTTCCCAGACTTATCGAGGAACTTTACGCTGAATGTGTCATTCAAGATGAGAAAGGATCTAGTAACTTTGGCTAAGGAGACTACTAGGCGTTGTAGTTTTGTAGTGGTTATTTTGAAGTCTAATGCAGGTGGCCTTGGTAAGGGTAGGTGATCATAACCGCAAGTATAACGACTCAATTTTAGTAATAGTGTGACTAACTTACATCGATTACAAATATCTTCTTTAGGGAAAGATGTTTGCACTCTGTATGTACTTAGCTAAAATTACTAAATTGCTAGGGAAATTTTTTTTTAATTGATTTTATAATCAAGCTAAACTAATCTAACAAATCAATGCAAATTACTTTAACTCTTATATTAAGACTATCTTAGTTCACAACTTCATCAAGGTAATGAAATAATATGCTTTTCAACTCACTTTATCATCTTTATTATGTGTATGCAATGCCTAATTAGAATAGACAGATTTCCTTCAAATCCACTTCAATCCACTGTCGTGATAGAAAAGATTTTAATGTGCAAACTAGAATTTCACCTATCGGTGTGAATAACATAAGCTCCACATTGCTTTAATGTTTCGAATCTTTAGATTCATAACCAATTAAGTTTACTATTCATACCTCCCTAATCAATAACTATCGCTCTATGTTGTACATTTTACAGTTGTACCGTCCATATCGGCTTAAAAGCTTCAATGGCCATGATAACTTCTAACCATTGCACTTTTTATCTTTACAATCTATTCATGTTTATAACATAGCATTCATACTATAGGATCCATTGATCCTTAAGATTAATAGACTAGTCACACTTCATTGAAACAAATATGCACATAATGTATTCGTTGAAATTAGAGATATAAATTAATAACTTATATTAAATCAATAAAAACAATACCCGAATCACCACACGTAAGTCTTGTCTTCCTTCCACGAATCTTCTTAATACTCAAAAATAAAGTAAACCTGTGCTAAACTATGTTAATGGTGGCTAATCTATGGTGATTGTTGTATTTACTACGTTCTCCTATCAATTTATACTACCTAAACATGTTTGAAAATAATTAGAAACCCTACTTAACAATTTCACCCAAAATAAAACTCCACTTTCTATTTTCTTCTCAACTTAGCACTATCACTTAAGTCCCTGGCGCAATGTGTACAAACCTATAGTGTCACAACTGCGTCGATCTCTTCGTGTGCAAAATCTCCATTCAGTGGTCTTAACGTTGTCCCTGTTTATCCCCGGCACCATCCCTTGACCTCCACGGTGCCATGACTGCGCCAACCTTTCTAACAAACTTTTCTTCCATGCCTTGCTCTCCCACAACGTGCATTCAACTCCCACGGTGCCAACACTACTTAGCCACAATGCCAAACCTACTTTGGTGTGTTTTAGCTCTGTTTCTTCTCAAATTCAATCATTTCCTTCCTTTATGCCTTGTGTACTTGAAAATACTTAAACACCATCAATTTAAGCTTATTTCAGGATATTTATACTAAATTTACTACTAAACTAAACCTATATTTAAGTCTAAGTAATCATTTATCAGTAGGCGAGCTAGGTTTTCATTAGGTTGTGAGTGGTATGGGGCATTTGGAGTGAAAGTCGCAAAGGCAAAGTAAATATTGAAATGAATGGATGATAAGGCAAGGGTGGATAAGAAAAAGCTGACTGGATCCAAAAAGTATGGGTATTAGTCTAAGATCAATGTGAAGCACGAGCTTAATGGGTTATGGCACGTCCGAGTTGTGTGTGGGGTACAAAATCATAGCTTCACAAATTCTTTGATTGCGCACTCTTATGTTAGGAGGTGTACAATACCTGAGAAAGAGATTGTATAAGACGTGGGTAAGCCTAGTGCCTAACCTCGAGATATTTTAAGTGACATCAGCATAAGAACAATGACAATGTGACTATTATGAAGACAATTTACAATGAAAAGGCTAAGTTGAAATAGATTGAAGCTGACGGGAAAAGCAAGATGCACCTTCTACTCCACCAGTTGGACAAGCAAAAACACATTGAGTAGTATGCTTTTCTGCCAGACGCGTATAGCATAAGGGATCTATTCTTTGCCCACCCAAATTCAATGCAACTTCTTCATTGTTTTCCTCATGTATTGATAGTGGATTGCACTTACAAGACAAATCAGCTCAAGTACCCGTTCCTTAAGATTTTTAGGGTCCCCTCGACACATATGACTTTCCTAGTGATACATGTCTTTTTAGCAGTTAGACTAGGTCTAACTATGCATTGAAGCTTAGACAGTTGAAGTCATTATTGGATAGGTGGCAACTCCCAAGTGTTGTTTCGATAGATAGGGAGTCGGGTTTGGTTACGAAGAAGGGATAAGCTCCCTACCGCTACCTACTTACTTTGTTCATGGCATGTGAACAAGAATATTGTTGCGAAGACAAGGGATCTATTATTTGAGGATGAGGAATATAATAGTTGGTATGGGATGTGGATCAACTTGGTGCCATCCTTAACTTAGTTGAGTTACAATGGCCACCATGCGGAACTAGAGGCAAAATATGGTGGAGTCCCATGGTTGTTGGACTATGTTAAGGACCCATGGTTGTGTCAAAATGAGAAGTTTGTGTATGCATGGACAAATAAGGTGTTGCACTTTGGGAATGCGATTACTAATCGGGCTGAGGGTGCCTATAGTGTACTTAAAAACAAGCTTAGGACATTAGAGGGAAATTTTGGATATGCTTTTAAGTCAAAATATGAAGTTCTTACCAACCAGTAGCATAACTTGGATTCATCATTCAATCGATCTATGCACACAAGTATCAACACCACTTGCACAATGACATCATAGGCTTTTTGGTCCGACATGCATTAGATGTAATTAGTAAAGAGGCAAGAATAGTTAGTGAGGGTATTGGCCTTGTTAAGACCATTTGTCAATGTGTTTTATGAGCTACTCATGGCTTGCCTTGTGCGCATTAGATCACTTTACATTTGCTTGACGGTAGCTCTATCACTCTTGATGAAGTCCACCGCATTGGAAGAAATTGAACATGACCCCTATTAAGGTCTCGCATAATAGAGAGTTACACTACCTTTACCAAGTTCAAATGGACAGAGTTGAGGCTGTAACGAACCTAAATTTCTAACTCATGCCATGTGTCACTACAGGACTCTGATGGGGACTTATGATGACATAGTAAACAAACTTGGTCAACCCTAAGGATTTTAGACCGAGTTATATTATTTTGTTTGATGTTTGTTGTATATATCTATCCTAATGTGCACAGTACTCCTATTTCAATTTGTCAAATTTGTGAGCGAGGGTTCCTCAAGATACGAGTGTACATCGAGTAAGGGATATAGTGGTAAAATACTAGATTAGAAAATAACTTAGGTTTTAAGGTGATGTAATACCTAAATTGAACAACTCATATGCTAAGTGAACAAGACTTAATTTGGAAACCATGAGATTGGTCTCAAGATTTTTGTGTGGGAAAGAAGAGGATGACATAAGGGATTATAAAATGAACACACATAAACACACACTAAACATATATAAGTAGAGAACCACATCATTTTCATGGAGACAAATTCAGGAAATCAAAAGAGGAAGAAACCTTATGTGGCTACTGAAATTTAAGGAGTGAGCACCAAAATTTGAGTTGCATTAATCAAGAATCAAGCCAATATGAGAAGTCCAAACTTTAGGTAACAAATTTCACTCCAATTTTATTGAAAATGAATGCTCTAAAAACCACAAAATGAGGCTTTGTGTTTTCTCTTAAAATTTTGGAGTTTCATTCTATTTGATAATGCATTGGAAGTGTAGTTTGTCGACATTTAAAGATCTTTAGGCATGAAAGTTTGTTTTGTTTAAATCCATGTTTCTTTTGGTAAAAATTCGAGATTTTTGTTGATGATCTATGCAAGCATTTAATTTTGAATGGTTTATGATCGAGGTAAGACCCAATTGAGGGCCCCCACTGGTAGTTTTTGAAGACCTCTATGGGTTGATTTAGGCTCGTGAGTTGGTGAGGAAGATAAGGGTTCGAAAAACCCCTATTTTCATATCTGCAGCGAACAACTCCATGACATGGATTCCATGGCTCAATTCTAGGATCCACATTGTGAGGGGAGTTTTATGTTTTATACCTTCAATGCCTCTCATGGCGTGAAATGCTAAATTGCTAAAAAAATTCATGTTTTTGGTCGAAACCTTTGGAACTTTTCTGGGTCTCTTCGCTACTCCAAAAATCAAAAAAATTTACAGTGAGCATCAAAATACTAAAATTTTGTTTTGCCTAAATTCTGAAATGATTCCGACATGTTTTGAGTGGTTTTCAAAATAGGTTCGAAATAGGAAAAAAATGAATTTCTAAATGGAAAACTAACTTTCAACTATTTATTTTGAAGTCCCAAAAGAACTGTTTTGCAAAATACTATTCTAAATCAACTTGAAAATAATTCTAATGATCCTAAATAGTTCAGTAACACCCAAAAATAGTAAACAAAGTGTGTTGAACAATATTAAACAAGTCCAGACACTTTTGACTGAGCGAAGTGTCCAATGAGGACGTGAAATGAATAAAAGGAACCGTCAGACACCAAAGTGACTTGGAATAATTGGTAGGACTCTACATGGGATTATTTAGCACCAATATGTTAAGTTACATTGCTCATACAATAACAACCCTTGGTAGCCTAATACTAAGAGCAAAATGTGTGTTAAGTTTAAGTGGTCAAAACAGATTACGATTGAACTATGTTAGAGATAATGATGGTAAATGCAACTAAATGATTTTAACACGTAAATAACTGATCAAATGGGACACAAGGTACCCAGCTAGCTAGAGTCGTGCATTAGAGGTTGATTGGGACGCATGGTAGAAGCCGTGAGGGTGCATTTCCTGCTTAGTTTGAGGTAAGTAAACCAGATAGAGGATCAATTCCAATTCTTTACATATTCTTGGATTTATTTCTCGCTATCCTATTTGCTTGGACTCTATTCTATATTGTTGAATGTCTCATGCTTAAGTGTGTTAGGAAGGTTCTCGTGGCTTTAGTGCTAGATGGACAAACAAGAACTCACCCCGAGTACTGGATCTTAGGTAATAGAAATGTGTGAGGTATTCGGGGCACCTTTGATGCCCCCACGCTACACTAAATTGAGCTTTTTGAATTGAAGAGTCGCAGTTCTAGGAAGTTGAGTAGTGGCACTTACTCTGGATGGATTTAAACCACGTATATGCCTTCCCTTGACTCATTGACACTTTGTATCCCAGTTATTAATTCTAGTCCATTTACCATACACTTTCATTTACTTTTATGTCTTTAAATTTCTGCATGATACTTAGACTTATTTATTTAAATTCATGAATTTTGATTGAAACTCTATTGGCTTAACTCATTGGAATTGCCTTCTTCGGTGACAATTGCAGATCCACGGATGAGCAAGGGCAAGGGCCTAGTGATTGGTGAATTCCTCTACGGACTCTTAGAGGGGCTTCTCATCTTGCTTTCTTGTAGGTTTTTGTGTTATAGCTTTATATATATATATATACATATATGTGTTGTTTTGATAACATTTAGGGATTTCTTTGGGATTTGAGCAACACCGATACATGTATATTCAGGACTTCCCTCTTCCTGTCATCATATATATGCATGTTATCGATATAATGCAGGGTTCCATACCTTTTCGATGTGCAACTCTATATTTTGAATAATTTATATTTTTTTGATTTTGCTTCTGCTATTAAACTATTAAAACAAGCAAATAACAAAAATTCAACTTTAAATCACTGAATAACTTATGATAATAGAAATGGGGCTGACTAAGCCTACGTTGACGTTGCGAGGGTCATCTCGAGGGTCCTCATAGGCTTAGGCTGGGTGGGGCCCAGTTTGTGGTGATTGGGGTAGTTGCATTTGGTATTAGTACCTATTGTTTTAACACTTAGCTCTTGAATAATCCATAACCAACATAAGACACTGATCAATAATAAAGTTAGGACACGAATGGAACTTAGATTGAACCATATGATCCTGACTTAGATTCTTAGTTGAAACTTGATTTTATATGTGATATTTGTTGTATTGTACTATATTGTATCGATAGCTATATGTTGATCAGAGACCCGATTCATTTCGCAAATCGAGATGACAAATTAGCCTAGGTCGGGTGATGAAAGGGGGTCGCAGGTCCTCAATTTACGAGCATAGAGGAGCTATAGACCTTGACTACACATCCCAGGATTAGTGATTAGATAAGATCCTAAGGATACTTGGATCACAGACCACGACTACACCATCACCTTCTTCATCGGTAGTGCTCGCTGCTTAGGATGTAAGTGCTCCTAAAGTACATGCCACTCCATCGGCTCCCACCATTGCAGCAGTACTGGTGACGACTGCCCTTGCATTGGTATAGGTAGAGATAGTATTAAGTAAACATCCCACTCCGTTAGAGAAAGTGCCATCTACACTTAGAAAGAAGAGCACGAGTGTGACGGCTAAGGCTAGACAGGTGCATGAGTTTCAGAGAAAGCGTCCATTATAGTTTTATGGAGTTACTGACTTAGAGACAACAGAGAGGTTCATGAAGAGTTATGAAAGATACATGGCATCTTGGCTACCGATGAAAGCATGAGAGCTTCCATCTCCTATTCACTACTGTTCAGGGAGGAAGATGACTGGTGGACTAGACTTGTAGTGACTAGAGGAGTGTCTAAGGATCAGGAGTAGTTTAACTGGTAGTTAAACCTTATGTATTTTCCTCTTACAGTGTTGAGAGAGTAGAGGAATAAGTTCATGACGTTGAGATGACTCTTCGATGTCGTCATGAAGTTCATGGGATGGTACTTATAATTACTGACGTATGTCAGAGGTGTGGAAGACACAGATGCAGATCATCCTTATTACATCATAGAGGGCTTGTTACTATAGGTAGGAGGCTATGTGGTCATGACCAAGTCGGGGAAACTACAGAGAATTTATGAAAGGAGTTTGTCCATGGAGACATATTTGCATACACATCTACGGGAGGCTATAGTTGCTTGAGCAGAGGCACGTTCAAAGCGCCGATTTGGGTCAGAAAAGAAGGGGAAGAACTACAAACATCAGGGTCTCAATGACAGTAGGGCTCAAAGTGTTGGGTTAGTTGCACCACCACCACGACCTGCTCAGACAACATAGGTTTCATCAACACCAGCACCAAACTATGTTAGCCAACCACCTTAAGTGACTGATCAGCATCATAGCTACAAAGGCAATATACTAAAAGTAGAGATATGGGCAAAGGCAGTGGATAAGCGCAGTGACAGAAACCTAAGCAAGCACCGCCATCGAGATCCAGTTAGGCAGAAATACAAAGGTCTAGACAGGAACAAAGACAAGAGGTTCCAGCAGGGCTAAGACCACACAAGGTATGTTTCGACTGCAGTCAAACATGCCACTTTCAGGACAAGTGTCCACAACTGAGAATAGCACAACGGACTAGGGAGAGAGCCCATGTCATTACAGAGCCAAATCTGAGAGCTTCCCATAACTTGATTGAGGATATGATATTAATTTGTTATACAATGATGCACACTATGATTGATTCAGTTTTGAATGTCTCATTCATTGTTAAAAGTATGGTAGACACATAAGGGTTGAGATCAGCCCAACTTAGTAGACCCTTGATAATTAGCACTATTGTAGGTTACGATTGAGTACCCACTCCCATGCATTGATAACTATTTGCTCCTCTACCAAGTTATGGTTAGGGATGGATCATTAAGCATGAGATATGGGCATTGCCGATTCAATCAACTAACACCTCTACCATGGTTATGGATCTCAAGCAACAAGTACCGAGGGCGTACCTTGATAGATTTGTAATTATGTTCATAGACGATATTATCATTTATTCTAGGACTTGCGAGGACCACGAGGGACATCTTTAGCAGTGTTGCATACTTTAAGGGAGCATAGGTTGTACACCAAATTCGGTAAGTGTGAATTTTGATTTACAGAGGATAGATTTTTTGGTCATTTTGTAGGAGCCAGCAAAGTGTTGGGGAACCCCGCAAAGTTTAGATCCATGATAGATTGGCCTACATAATATTCGATTAGAAACATCCGTAGTTTTTTGGAAATTGGCAAGATATTACCGTCGATTCGTGCATGACTTCTCCAAGATTGTGATGCTTATGACCAGACCAATGATGAAAGAAGTCAAGCTCGAATGGGATGACAAGTGTGAGGAGGCCTTTATTGCGGTGAAGTAGAGGTTGACGACTGCACTAGTGTTTGTTAGGGCATGCACCCTAGGTCAATCTACAAATATTGTTTATTTTATAAATTTAGTTAATATAATTGAGGTTTTCATTTGCTATTTTATTATAAGTGATTGCATGTTTACCTTATAGTAAGATCCTTGGGTATTTATTGAAATATCCAAAATGTCTCTAGTCGGTCATTATACTGGGAACTATAATGAATTTAGACTAGTATGAATCTTCGTTGATGGTCATGTGATGATCATCTGTATAGGGATACGAATCAAGATCAAAAGTAATTGTTAGGGAACAAGGTACTGGACCGACCCGCTATGAGAACACCACATGGATTGAGTCATAGGTGTTACTCATGATAGGTATATCATATAGTCCTTCGACTTGAGATTACCATAGACTTCAGTATTAGGAGTATGGTAATGACACAATCAAACATTGTCTTTAACTGGACAATTATAAAAATTGTGATTCGTTACCATGTGAATAATATGTAAAGGTGTGTAATCAAGATATAATTTGTCACTTTTGTATAGAGAGATATCAGTAGATCCTCGATACGCTAGACTGATAATGACCAAGTCCATGTGAATTGATAAGATCAATGTCACTTGGACGTTTTCAGTTTACCTAAAGATCGAGACTAGTACGATTGAACATTAAATGTGACTTTCCATGCCTTATGTTTAATCAAAGGATATCACACGACAAAAGGATGTGATATATGTTATTCATTAGGTTGTGTCAATTTTGATATTCAAGCTACTTGGGTAGTCATAATGCCTTGCTAGAGACTGTTTACGATTTGTTATATGATAACTTATTAATACGGGTATATGTGTAATTTTCTTAAATTGCCTAAATACAATAATTGTATTACGAATAAGATTTTAAGTGAGGGCAAATCTACAAAAAATTAAAGGGTGAAACCTTAAAATGAAATAAGATTTTCATTTTTGCAAATTTCGTGTTAGCTGGATTTAAGGAGAGAAAGAAAAACATTTTCAATATCTCTTAGGGCTAGTACTCCAAATTATGGTCAACATTTGTGTGTGGATTTCTGATAGAGATCCATCCTATTAGGGTTTTTTAAAAAAATTTAAAATTTTTCGCTACATATAAACCCCAAAAACCCAACAGTGTTAGTATTGCTAGAGTTTGGATAACGTTTAGTATTGTATATAGATGCATCGAAGATTGGCTTGGGATGTGTACTGATGTAGGAGGGTAACATCATCGCTTATTCATCATGATGGCTCAAGATTCATGAGAAGAACTACCCTACACATGACTTGGAGTTGGCAGCGGTGGTATTTTCACTAAAGATTTGGCGGCATTATCTTTATGGAGAGAGGTTTACTCTGTACACCGACCACAAGAGTTTGAAGTACCTATTTTCCAAGGAAGAATTGAATATGAAAATGAGATGTTGGTTGGAATTCCTTAAGGATTATGATATCTCATTAGAGTATAACCCAGGGATGGCCAACATTGTTGCAGATGCTTTGAGCAGGAGAAGATAAGACGTAGAGTTTGTGAATTTTCACATGACATATGAGTACACATTACTCGAGGCGACTGATATTATGTGTTGGATAGAGGTTACGACTACCATTGAGAAATTGATATGATGACAGATGAGGACTCAAATCGTCTCTATCCAGAGTGTATTAGCGGGTCAGCGGGCATATGAGCATTATCGACGATTTATTGATATGAATTAGAGTTTATATCATTCAGATTCATATTATCCAAATTAGAGCCAGTCGATAAACTCATGCCTGAGATTTAGAGGGCGGTAGTGGATTCCATCAATTGATGAGATTTGCACTAAAATACCTCAAAATGCTCACCGCTCAAGTTTCACAATTTATTCAGGAAGGACCAAGATGTACGCGGACATGCAATGTATATTCTGGTGGTTGGTGATGAAGATCGATGTATCTGAGTATGTTAGAGCATGTGAGATATGCTAGTGGGTTAAGGCTGAGCATTAGAGACTTGGAGGATTGCTACAGCTACTACCCATTCCATAGTGGAAATAGTAGCATATTGCTATGGATTTTTTTTCAGTAGATTGTCTTAATGTTCGCATGGACATGATAGCATCTGGGTGATTATACACAGGTTGACAATGTCTACACACCGAGTAGATAGGCTGGCTAGTTTGTATGAGCGAGAGATAGTCTGAATCTGTGGTGTTCCATTATCAATTGTATCAAATAGAGGGCCGCAATTTTCATTGCAAATATCACAGCCCATGCAGGTACTGTTTGACACCAGATTGGATATGAGCACAGCTTACCATCCACAGGTAGATGGACGATCAGAACGAATGATCTAGGAGCTTGAGCATATGTTGAGTATGTGTGTACTTAAGTACGATGGATCTTTGGAAGAGTATTTTCGCCTATGTGAGTTCGCTTACAATAACAACTTTTAGGCGAATATTAGGATGGCGCCATTTTAGGCAATCTACGGCAGGCCGTGCAGATCTCCATCATGTTAGGAAGAGCCCTAGGATGTGGTAGCTATTAGATAAGAGATTATGGTGGATCACACAAAGAAGATACAACATATCAGACTATGTCTGAATGGTGCGTAGGAGAGATAGAAGAAAAACTATGACAAGTACGATGGCGAGTTAGAGTGTAAATAGGGAACCTACGTGTATTTGAAAGTCTCACCTCTGAAGGGTCATAAATGATTTGATGTAACGACTTGTTACCTTAGGCTGGTGATTATTGTTAAACCAAATCTTAATTAACACAAGTTAGGCTTGCGGTTATGTCCGACGTACCTCGATTAACGTGTGTAGGTTTGTATGATGGTTTGTGTTTGTTTGGATTTTTTTAATTTTATAGGTTGTAGTATAATAGAAAACTTATATACAAGCCTATAATCGGAAAATACGTAAATAAACAACAAATAGCCGGTACACTAAGAGCGATAAGGGGGTTGATTAATGAATGTGTAAACCTGAGAATACTCGTAGGCATGTCAGGTGAATTTATTTGCTAGAAAATACATGATATATATATTTATATATAATTGATATATAAATATATATATTAAAAAGTATAAGTTGGTTTGAATTATATGGATCATCGGATCGCCTCGACATGAGCGTAATGGTGTCAACATGTGTGTCACTTTAAAGGTGTCATGTTAGCACATTAATCATTCAATCTGTCTCGAGATAGCGTGATGCATATCTCAAGGAAAATCCATATATTTAAACTATAACGTTAATGTTTATCCTCAATATGCAATTGAGAGAGTGAGAGAGAACTGGGGGTTTTAGTGTTCCGATCTTGAGGGATTAATCTAGAAATGAATTCAGTGTGATTTAAGGAGCTTAAACAACTAGAAATCCATAGATCATCACTTTTGGTAAGTTGGTTTTGATATGTTTGAAGTTGAATTCGATAGTGGATGATGATATTTTTCTAAAGGATGTAATCGAAACTATTTTGTTGGCATATTCGATCAGTTAATGTAGGGTACATATGGCATTTGGATGCGATATGTACATCATAACCTCTCAAAATATTTGAGATAAAGCATTTGGTATCGGGTATGTTACTCCGACATAGATATGTTGTTTTTGGTTTATTAGGATTGACTGTAACTAGAATGGTATTGAATTAACTTTTGATGACCCAAGCAATGGTTAAAAATATATGCCACTATGAACTGGAAAACAAATATAAACCAATGTGAATGAATACACATTCCATGAAGAATATCAATCAATGAACAAAAGAAACAAAATCCAAAAATTAGATACAATTGTGAGACATCACGATATATAAATTTATATTTCACAAAAAGTGTGAGTCATGCAAAATAAAAGTTCAAATCATGACAATGTAACCAATATATCCAAATAACATCGAAACCAAGTTTAATATACACATATACACCCATGCACACCTGTGTATAATGTATATATAAGCAAATGATGTTGCACATACGCTGTCAAAAATTGGTTATGTTGCATCCTAATCAAGTGAAATGACTTTTGCTGGTCCACTTGATTGTGGTCGCAATAGAATCTTGAGTCTGACCTCCCATTCTCTTTTTATGGCTCAGTATACACCTCCCATTGTCGCGTAAATGGTGGTAAATGAGCGTCATCTCTCATTAAAAGCTATAAAGGATAAAGAAAATATGGGTTAATAGTGGACAATGATATTCATTATGAAATTGAAATGAGATTTTCACAATGTGAGGTAACTCACTCTAAAAAAAGATTTTTGTTGAGGAAACACAACCAGAGTAGTCTTCTCTCAGATAAACGTGGGGCCAGATTTCTGATGGAGATTCAAAAACCTAACCATTTCATGGCCAACACCGCAAAACCTAAATGATAACAGGTCGCAAAAACTAACCCATAAGTTGTAATGTAAGCCAAGAAGTTCCCGAGGCGGGGCTCCCATAAACATTAATGACGTTTTTGATTATTTCATACTCGGTATCCTGAAACACAATTTTGTAAAGGGCCTCGTTATTGACCATCTCTTCAGACAATTCGTGTTGAACCCAAGTCTATCCTTCATCACTTTCGTAGCCAATAGCATTATCTCTCGCTCGAAACCCACAAGTTATATCGAGAGGAACATCCACAGTGTTGATATGGTATATGCTACACATTTGAGGTAACTAATCAACATACCCCTCGGCAACCTGGTTTCGGGTCCTGCAACACCCAAGTACGGCGTATAGGACTACCCTTCCCATTCCCCGACCCTTCCCTCGTCTACGTGTTGATGAATGTCGATCACGTGGTCCCTTACTTGACTTGCTTCGCTGACTAGGCTGACTTGGCTGAGTTGGTTGGTTGGATAGGCTTATATTGTTCGATTGAATTGGCTTGCATATTACGGAAACCTGCGCGAGATACTCTTGTGTTGTTTTAGCCTCTGCATACTCAAAAGCAGAAGGAATTCTCTTAGTGGACTTGTCAACTTGTGTTCTCCTGCTCTTCGACGTTTTCTTGCTAAGCTGTGTCTTGCTCTTTTTCGATTAATCTTTTGTTGTAGTTTTCTCTTTGGGTGCAAATATGATAGTTGATGTAAGGTAAGTGATTTCCTTTAACTTCCAGACAATCTTTGACCTCATGTCAAGATTTCTGTTTTTGTACTTAGTCACTGTTACGGCTCGAGACCCCACAAATTGGGCCCCGCCCTGCCTAAGCCTACGTGGACCCCTCGAGTCACCTTCACAAGGTCAATGCAAGCTTAGTCAATCTCCTTTTCCGTTATCATAAGTTATTCGATGATTTAAAGTTGAATTTTTGTGATTTGCATGATTTAATAATAGTGGAAGCAAACTTAAACAAATATAAATTATTCAAAGATATAAAGTTGGACATCCTAAAGGTGTGGATCTTTGAACTATATGGATAACACTTATATATATGGTTATAGTATAAGGGAAATCCTAAATATATATGTTTAAGTGTCGCTCAAATCCCAAAGAATTCACCAAATGTTATTAAAACAACACACATACACATACACATACTATATATATAGCTATAACACAACAGTGCAAAAATCTATAGGTAAGCAAGAGGAAGTCATTAATCACCGGCCCCATGCCCTTGCTCATTTATGAATCTGCAATTGTCAGTGAGCGAGACAATTCCAGTGAGTAAGGCTAGTAGAGTTTCAAACACCATTCATGAATTTAAATAAATAATTATATGTATCATGTGGACATTTGAAAGACAACAAAGTAAATGAAAGTGCTTGATAAATGGACTAGAAATAATAACTGGGATACATAATTTCTTGGAGTCAAGGGAAGGCATTTTAGTGGTCTAAATCCATCAATTACCGGTGCCACTACTGAACTTCCTAGAACAGTGACTCTTCAAGTCAACAAGTTCAGTTCAATGTAGTGTGGGGGCATCAATGGTGCCCTGAATACCTTGCCCATGTCTTCTACATATGATAAAGTTATCAGGGTGAGGTTACATTTTTCCATATAGCATTAAACCCACGAGTACCTTTCTTAACCACTCAAGCATTAGACACTCGACAATATAGAATATAGCCCAAGTAAATGGAATAACAAGAAATAAATTCAAGAATATGTAAAGAATTAGAATTGATCCTCTAGTTGGTTTACTTACCTCAACTTACAAAGAAAATACGCCCTCATGGCTTCTAACATACGTCCCAATCAACCCTGACGCCCAACTCTAGCTAGCTAGGTACATAGTTTTCCATTTGATCAGTTATTTACGAATTAGAGTCATTTAATTGCATTTTTCATTATTATCTCTAAAATAGTTCAATTGTAATCTATCTTGACCACTTACTTATAACTTAACACTCATTTTGCTCATAGTATTAGGCTACTAAGGGTTGTTATTGGGTGAGCAATGTAACTTGACATATTGGTGCTAAAGGATCCCAAGTAGAGTCCTACCAACCATTCCAAGTCAATTTGGTGTCTAATGGTTCTTTTTATTCATTTGAAGTCCTCATTGGGCACTTAGCTCGGACAAAAGTGTCTGAAATTGTTTAATATTATTCAACACACTTTTTCTATCATATTTAGGTGTTATCGAACCATTTAGGATCATTAGAAATCATTTCAAGTTGACTTAGAACACCAGTTTGCAAAACAGTCCCTTAAGGACTTCAAAATAAATACTTGAAAGTTAGTTTTCCTTCAAATTGAAAAATAGCTTAAAAATAGATTGAATTTTCTAAAGCTCTCTAGGTTGGTTTCGTGAAGTCGCAATACGTAGAACCAAGGCTTTTAATTGATAAAATCTTATTTAAAAGTCCAAAAACTTAATTTACAATTTAAAGTTAAATTCCAAGTCCTTACTTGTAAATATAAAATTTTTAGTTGAAATCCTACTTGAAAATTGTGTTAGACATGCCAAAAAATCACGTTAATTGGTGGACACCTTCACTATGATCTAAAAACACTATCCGAAATTTTAGGTTCAATTTCGACATAATTTGAAGCCCGTAATAATTTATGTAAAAAATCAGCCCATTTATAAATTCGCGTTTTTCCTATTTCAAAACTATTTTTGAAAACCACTCAAAACATGTCGGAATCAATTGAAAACTTAGGTGAATCAAATTTATAGTATGTTGATGCTCTTTGTAAACTTTTGTGATTGTGAGACTAGTGGAGGCCTCCGG
Source organism: Stephania cephalantha (assembly GCA_039657325.1). Taxonomy (NCBI): domain Eukaryota; kingdom Viridiplantae; phylum Streptophyta; class Magnoliopsida; order Ranunculales; family Menispermaceae; genus Stephania; species Stephania cephalantha. The sequence continues at coordinate 25,767,056 of CM077573.1, forward strand.
AAAGGACCAAAAGTCTCTGCCAAAAATGTGAAAATTGCAATTTGGCATTTCACGTTGTGGGAGGCGCCTTGGGTATAAAACCCAAAGTGCCCCTTACGACGTGGATTCTTGTAATGAGCCATAGTATCCACAACGTGGGTGGCGCCATGGGATTATTGCTATGACATCCATGGCTGCATCATGGGCTTATGCTTACGACGCGCATGACGGTGTCGTTCGCAGTAGAGGTGGAACTAGGGGTTTTTCGAACACCCATCTTCCTCGCGGACTCACGAGCCTAAATCCACCCATAAAGGGCTTCAGAATCTACCAGATAGTTCCCTGAATTGGGTCTTACCTCGATTATAAACCATGCGAAATCAAATGCATGCATAGATCGTCGACAAAAATCCTAAATCTTGAGTAAAAGAAGCATGGATTAGAACAAAACTTACTTTGATGCCTAGAGATCTCGAATATCATGAAATTGCACTTCAAATGCATAATCTAATAAAACGAAACTCCAGAATTGTAAAAGTAAACATAAAGCCTCATCTCATAGTCTTTAAAGCATTCATTTTTATAGAACTTGAGAGGAAATTATTACCTAGGGTTTGAGCTTATCATATTGGCTTGATTTTTTATTAATATAGCTCCAATTTGGTTGCTCACTCCTAAATTCTTAATAGTCACACAAGGTTTCTTATTCTCTTGATTTCCTGGTATTGTTTGCATGAAAATGATGGGGTTTTCTACTTATATATGTTTAGTGTGTTTGTGTGTGTTCATTTTATAATCCCTTAGATCATCCTCTTCTCTCCTACACACATATCTCGAGTCCAATCTCAAGGTTTCCAAATTAAGTCTTGTTCATTTAGCCTATGATTTGTTCAACTTAGGTAATTTTTATTTACAAAACATTAAAAGCTAAGTAATTTTCTAACCTAGCATTATATCACTATATCCCTTATCCGACGTACCCACGTATCTCGAGGAACCCTCAATCACAAATTTGACAAATTAAAATAGGACAACTATGCACAATACGATATATATGTACTACAAACATCAAATAAAAATAATATTCCTTGGTGTCGATTTCTGATGGATAACAAAAGACTTAAATCTTCTCCTTTCCCTTCGCTGAAGCTCTAGGTTGGGAACCTAAAATATTAGATTTGGGGTGAGCGCTCCAACTTTCTCAGTAAGTAAGGATTCACAAAGCCATCAACATTCCATATAATAATCAAGCACATTATGCAATAAAAATATGCACTAATGTTAACTAACGGGAATATGGAAAGCATATAATTCAATAAATAACATATGCAAATTCAGCAGTTAATAACCATTACACTATGATTCCCATTTTATTTATAAAACTAGGGTATATTACCTACCGAAACCATTAATGTGATTGCTAGGCCAACACATTAGCAGATGCGCTGTCTAGTCAATCCTTTAATGTCCAATAGTTATATCCGAAACCCTCTTGTGAGTATGTAATCCACACAACCTATCGAATTGAGCATGAGTTATATATAGGCCAGGAAGGTAACCCATTTCCTATAAACCCATTCTCAAAACCAGGAGTTACTCTCGTAGGTAACATTAAACACCATTTTCCATTTATTAAAACCATCACAGTGTACATAGTCTCCCCATTTAGTCCATAAACCACATGAACTATAAATACTAAAATAGCCAAGCAACATTGATAAATAAGCGAATCCATACTTAACTCGATTTAGGTTTCCATTAAGAAATTCACTAACTTTCGGGCACTCACGCTTTCCCAGGGATCCAATACCTATTACAAACCATTTGTGATTATTATAGGTATAATACCCTTTATTTAGAACCCCTAATCTAGTCCATAAGACCTCAGGAAATTTTAATCAAAATTCAAAATAATTGTTCTTTTCTCGGGCTGGAGCACGCTTCCTCAATTAGTGGGGCACGCTCCACCAACTAGGTCCCTTCCTATTGATGAAGGGAGTGCGCTCCTCTGCTAGGTGAAATGCGCACCACCCTATAATGTTTTGATCGAAATAGGGCAACTTTCACTGTTCCATCAACAAATCCACACTACAATAACCAATACTCCCAAAATTCATCAGGGAGGACCTGTAGTAAGGTAACAAACCATTTCCAATCAGCAATAACAACAATTCATAAATATATCATTATCCACTATCGAATTGAACTTCAAAAATATCAAAACCAACTTAACAACATTAATGATCTTTTAAGTTTTGGTTGTTTAAGCTTTTAATTCACTCTGCATTCATTCCTAGATTAATTCCTCAAGATCGAAATACCAAAACCCTCAGCTCTCTCTCACTCTCCTGATCGAGTTATGCAGATAAACATGAAGGTTATAGTTTAAATATATGGACTTTCCTCGTGATACGCATCGTGCAATCTCGAGACTGATCTAATGATTGATGTGCTAACATGACACCCCTAAATTAACACACATGTTGTCACCATCAACAGTTACACTCTTCTCGAGGTGATCCAACGATCCATATAATTCAAACCAACTTATATTTTTTAACATATATATATTTATTCATTAAATATATATATATATATATATAAATATATATCTCGTGTGTTTTCTCGCCAATAAATTCACATAACATGCCTACGAGTATTCTCGTGTGTGCACATTTATTTCATGACCCCCTCGGTGCACTTGGTGTATCGGTTATTTATTGTTTATTTACGTATTTTTCGATTATAGGCTCGTATATAAGTTGTCCATTATACTACAACCTAAAAAACTCACAAACATTCTGAACATACACAAACAATCATACAAACCCACCCACATGCTAATCGATGTACGTCAAACTAAACCGCAAGCCTAACTCGAGTAAATGAGGATTTGAATAAGCACTAATCACTAGCTTAAGGTAATAGGTCATTACAGTCTCCCCAATTTAAATAAGTTTTTTCCTCAAAATTAAAGTAAATGTAAAGTCACCTGAAGTCTCGAAGTGAAATGGAAATTTCTCCATAATATTAGACTCCCGCTCCAAGGTTAGTTCCACATCTCTGTGAAACTGCCATTTCACCTTGAAGTAAATGCATTGTTACTTGTGGTCTCTTTGGTTCTCAGCCTCTGAATCTTATGATCAAGTATTTGAATTGGTTGCTCGTCAGAAGATAAGTCTTCTTGAAGATCAAATTCATTCCAATCAATCCTTGGAGTGAACTGAGTGTCCCTTTTGTGAAGCATAGAAAAATGAAGACATTATGAACTCCGACTAACTAAGGAGATAACTCTAACTTGTAAGCAACCGGACTAATCCTTTCTTGTATTCTGAAAGGCCTAATGTACCTTAGAGCTAGCTTACTTCACAATCCAAACCTATACAATCCTTTAATAGGTGAGACTTTCAACTAGACAAGATCATACTTTGAAAAACTTCAAAAACCTATGATGTTTATTAGCGTATATTTTCTGTCATAGCTGTGCTGTAGTCAAATACTAGAGAATCTACTGAATTTTGTCTGTGTAGTCCTGAATTAACTCTAACATCACTAAAACTATATCTGCAACCTCTTCCCAACATATAGGTGAACGACAAGGCTAACCATACAGAGCCTTGAAAGGAGCTATTCAAATGCTAGCCTGATAACTATTAATGTAAGAGAACTCACACAGAGGAATGTATTTCTCCTAAATACCACCAAACTCCAAGACACAAGCCTAAAGCATATCCTCTAGCACCAATATCAACCGCTCAGTTTGTCCGTCAATGAGCGGATGGTATGCCATATTCCTATCTTTCTCTGCAACTACTCCACAGTCTAGACGTGCTTAGATCTCTATCCAAAGTAATCCACACTAAGATTCCATGAAATCTCAATACCTCAAGTACGTACACCTTGCATAATCAATCAAGAGGATCTCTCATGGAAACTGGCAAGAAAAGTGCAAACTTCATCATCCTGTCAATTATAACCCATATGGCATCGTGCTTATGCCGACTCAGAGGTAGGCCGAATGTAAAACCCATCAATATATATTCCCATTTCCACTCAGGAATAAGCAGTAAATGCAATAACCATCCAGGTTTCCTATGCTCATCCTTAACTTGCCGACATATCTCACATCTCTTTACAAACTTAGCAATATCAGTCTTCATCCCAAGCAACCAATAAATAAGTCTCGTATTGTGATACATTTTAGTGTTACCTGGATGAATAAAGTAAAGAGATCTATGAGATTCGCTTAGCAACACTTGCTTCAATTGATCTTTAGTTGGAAACTATAATCAATCCCTGAACCATAACACACCATCATCAGGAACAGACCAATCATGATGATCTACACTTGATGCTAACCTTTGTCGTGCTATATAATCTTGATTAGCTTTCGACAATCAACCACCTGTTGAATCATCTCCGATTCAGCCCAAATTTAAGCATAAAAGAATATATTAGTAACTCTAGAACTAGCTCTCTCAATTGATGATGTGCCAGCTGGACTTTCACGAATCACCATCACTGAATCTTCCCCAAGAAGTTTAAACTGATAAGCTTTAGCACTAGCTATGTTCTCTATGCACATTCTTCTCCTACTCAAAACATTATCAACTATATTTGATTTGCCTAGATGGTACTCCAGATTGAAATCACAATCCTTGAGGAACTCAAGCCATCTACGCTGTCCAATATTCAATTTACTCGAGTAAACAAGCATTTCAAACTATTAAATACAATAAATTTCTCACCGTACAAGTAGTGCCTCCAAATCTTCAAGGCAAAAATAACTGCAGCTAGTTCAAGATCATGAACTGAACAATTGTTTTCATGGACCTTGAGTTTCCTTGAAGCATAAGCTATAACCTTGCCTTCCTGCTTTGGCACACAGCCCAAGCCTGAATGAAAAGCAAATGCATAAATCACTAACTCCTTCCCTAATTGAGGTAATATAAGAATAAACGTCGTAGTCAAAATATCCTTCAAATCTTTTAAGGCAGCTTTGCACTCATCAGACCAAAGAAATTCAATGTCTTTCTATATTAGCTGAGTCATCAGTAGAGCAATACGAGAGAAACCCTAAAAAAATCATCTATAATAACCTACTAACCCAAAAAAACTCTGAACCTTTGACACTGTGGTAAGAGTCTGCAAATCTCTGATTGCCTCAACCTTCACTGGATCAACTGATATAACTTAAGTATTAACCACATGTCAAAGAAATTTAACCTTTGAAAATAAGAATTTGCACTTATTAAGACTTGGCATGCAACCAATTATCTTTCAAAGTCTACAATGTAACTCTGAGGTGGTGCGAATGTTTATCCCGTGTCTTCAAATAGATCAAAATATCATCGATAAACACGATGATAAACTAGTCTAGATTGGGTTTGAACACCCTATGCATTAAGTCCATGAACATAGCAGGAGCATTAGTGAGCACAAACGACATCACTGTAAACTCGAAGTGTCCATAACGAGTACTGAAAGCTATATTCGAGATATCCTTATCCTCGATCCTCAGTTGATGATAACTAAACCTCAAATCAATTTTCAAGAAATATCTGGCACCCTTCGAGTGATCATACAAATCATCAATCCATAGCAATGGGAATTTGTTCCTGATCGTCACCAGATTATGTTGTCTATAATCAATGCACATACGTAGGGTTCCATCCTTTTTTTCACAAAAAGAATCAATGCTCCCGATGGGACATACTAAGATGAATAAACCCCTTCGTAACAACTCCTCAAGCTGAGTTTGCGATGCCCGTAATTCCTTCGGTTCCATACGGTAAGGAGGAATAAATATAGGTTTTGTACTAGGAATAAGATTAATGATGAATTCAATGACACGTGGTGGTGGAAATCAAGGCAAGTCAGATGGAAAGACTTCCAAAAATTTACAAAGCACGGGAATCTCACTAACCTTAAGTTCCTTACTAGGCTCTCCAAATGTGACAACTCCCACCATAACTTCAATGAGTTGCAAGTCGTAAAGGATTAATGCCTTTATAGACTAAATTTCAGAAAGGTTACGGATCTAAAAGGTTAACCTCTTATGGAAACAATCAACACTGCAATGGTATGCCGATAGCAAATCCATCCCTAGTAACGCATCATATTCCAGGAACTCCATTACCTTATGATCAATTGGGAGTTCATTCTCCCCAATTTTGATTACACATCATTCGCAGATTAGGTTAGGATAAACCTTCTCACTTATTCATGTGCTCAAAATTAACAATGTACTGGCTCTAAAAGGTTTCAATTTCAACTCATCAACCATTGCACCATCAATAAAGGAAATTATAGAACCACCATTAATCAAAATATGCATATCTTAACCACAAATGTTTAGTATACCGTCCACAAGACTCCAATTAGCCTTTGGGTCTTCTTTAGCCATTACATAAGTTTGCCCTCATGTAGGTGGTGCTGTACTTCCTACCGATATAGTCGATGGTATAGAACACTCTCTTTGAATAAGTCTCATCTACCTATACAAATAACATATCATAGAAGCCCTCTAAGGAAAACTACTGGCCTGAGGAACCTGCCCTAATCTACTAAATTTCTATGATGATTGTGCTTTTTTTCATGCCCTTACCTCTAGATTGAGGTGCTGGTTAAGGTGGTTTGGATACCAAAACTTGAGAAACTAGTGGAACTAGTGCACTAACAAATGTCATCCCTGCAGGCCCTGGCTGTGTAGGTACTCCTATTTCACTTAACTTCTTCTTCCTTAGCCGACAATAAGAAAATTCTTATGTTCTTTGACTTTAGGGAACTGTGGTACTGGTGGTGGCATAAGTACTATTTCGGAAGGTCTAGCTAATATGGCTACTTCCACCTCCATCGCACACTCAAATATAAAAGCATAGCTAGTGCGAGGAGGAGAGGAAACCATAACTCGAATCGCATAATTCAACCCACCAAGGAACAAATCTATTTTGTTCTCCTCTAACTCTATCTCAGGAGCGAATTTACTTTGCTCATATTCCAGTAACGATATAACTTCCTATTTCAGCTGAACAAACTCAGTCTTCTTCCAATTCCTGACTAATTTCAGGAAATACTACCTATAGAAGACGATCCTACAATATGGCTAGGTGCTGATAGTTTTCTCCTCTCTTTCTATGGAATTCCACCACTTGCGTGCAAAATCAATCAACAAAAAGTGACCAATTTGACCTTAAACTAGTCCTCCACATCTAGAGCAACAAATCGTTGCTCCATCTTTAGTACCCATGTCTCAGCTATCCCTTCCTCTATTGTGTCGTTGATTCTTATAATATCATATTTCATGAATCCCTTGCGACTTTTGAGAAATGCAGCCTTCTCAAAATCCATCGGCACCATGACAGTTGTTTTCATCACCTGAATATATGCTAATACTGGTTGAATTGGAGCTCCTACTATCTCAACTCTGCTACACTTGGGACTTGTTGCAGGTTATGCCTTAGGTCGTTATATTGATAGTCCCCTCTAGGGTATCAGCATAGCCATAAGTTTCACTGAGACTCCATAAATTCCCTAATTTCCCGCTTCATTTTATATTTCCATTGATCTTTAGTTTTCATGTTACCCTGAGGTCCAGAAAACTGTGAACCCTCTCCTTGATCCGCCATTAGATTCAAAAGTTAAAGGAGAGATAAGATCATTAGGTAACTTTCAGAGAGAATAAGGAAATCATATATATACAGTAAATAACAAGATGTAAAGCAAATAATGTATAATAATGTTTTAAGTAGTAGCATCCCCGTAAAACACTATGAAAACTATTTATCCCACCCTAAGTTTTTTTTTTAACTCGAGGCAACTCTCAAAGTCAATAAACTTGGGCCTCGGTATAATGGAATATGCTATCACTCACTTTGAAAACAATTCGAAAGTGAAGTCGAGGTCAGAGCCTTGTCCTTTGATATGAAACTGTATCAGAGTTACCACTTAATTCAAAAGTGATAAACCTTAGGCTCTAATACCAAGTTGTAGCATCCCCTATCCCGATTAGGGCGATACTCAGACTCAAACACTAATTAAGCCCGGTAACCCAGACTTGACTTAACTAGAGCCAGTAGCATTTTTTATCTGTACCTGATAAACTTAACTTGTATATTGATATCGAATAAATAATACAAAATATATGTAGCAGAAAATTAAAACTTTTTCAATAATTAAATGATATACATAAGTACAAAGTTTATCAAAACCCAATACCTTGTTTAGAAACCTCATAACCCTTTTTATATACAACAAAATAACTCAAACAACTTATAAGTATACATGAAGGTTCATTACATCATAGAGAAGATAACAAAACACCTAAATCTTCTCCTTTCCCTTCACTGAAGCTCTAGGTTGCGAACCTGAAATATTACATTTGGGGTGAGCACTCCAACTTGCTCAGTAAGTAAGGATTCACAAAGCCATCAACATTCCATATAATAATCAAGAACATTATGCAATAACAATATGCAACAATGTTAACTAACGGGAATATGGAAAGCATATAATTCAATAAATAACATAAGCAAATTCAATTGTTAATGGCTATTACATTGTGATTCCCATTTTATTTATAAAACTATGGTTAATTATCCATCAACACCATTAATGCGATTGCTAGACCAACACATTGGCCGATGTGTTGTCTAGTCATTCCATTAATGTCTAATGGTTCTATCCGAAAGGCTCTAGTGAGTATGTAATCTACACAACCTATCGATTTAAGTAGGAGTTATATACAAGCTGAGAAGGTAACCCATTTCATATAAAACTATTCTCAAAACAAAAAGTTACTCTCGTTGGTCACATTAAGCACCATTTTCCATTTATTAAAACCATGACAGTGTACATAGTCCCCCCCTTCAGTCCATAAACTACATGTCCTATATATATACTAAACACCTATCACGAACCATTTTTTATCAATATAGGTCTAATACGCTTTATTTAGAACCTCGAATCCAGTGCCTAAAACCTTAGGAAATTCTAACCTAAACTCAACATAATTGTTATTTTTTGAGGTAGGAACGCGCTCCTTCAATCGGTGCGGCGCGCTCCACCAACTGGGTTTATCCCAATTTGATGAAGGGAATGCGCTCCTCTACTAGGTGAAGGGTGCTCCACCCTATACTATTTCGATTGTAACTAGGACAGCAACCAGTGTTCCATCCACAAATCCACACAACAACAACCAACATTCCCAAAATTCATTACAAATGACCTTTGGTGAGGTAACAAACCATTTCCAATCAACAACAACAATCCTTCACAAAAATATCATCATCCACTATCGAATTCAACTTCAAACATATCAAAACCAAAAAAAATATGGGCAAAAGAAATGTGGCCAAGAAATTTTGTTCATGAAAATCAAACAACATAACCCAAAGTTAACAAACCACACAACGATTGTAAGTGAAATGGATAAATTATTTGAAGTGTCAAGTAATCAAGATTTTAAATGTTTCAACTTCCATCACCAACTCAACAATCATTGTTTGCAAAGACCTAATGCTTCACTACTGGTTGTTTTTCCTTTCGGCCATATTGACGAATGGTTCAGATGGATATTGTTCATCCCTTGATTTGAGTGGCAGTCCCGATGGTTTGGTATGTACCTTCAACACTTGAAAGGAATGCAATGACTGAATCTGCCATGTCAAACGCATCATCCATTGTAGCATTGTCCCTAGGCATGCACCGAAACTGCAATGCCGCATCAAGCGATCAGCAGTTATGCTGTTTACTTATAAGTCAAATAGGTGTTAATATATGACAAATAAAATCATGAATACAATAGGGGATAGAAGACAAAAAAACAACATCAATACTTACCCAAGAGTTCCCATCCTCATAGACCACCACTATTTTGTGTTCAGGATTCACCTCCTGACCACAAAAGGATGGTTGACTATGTTAAACCATTCAATATAGTCAAGTGATGCTTGATATGGATATTCCATCTTCTCATTACGTCGCTCAATAGATTCAAGATGCCGTTCCTAATCCTCCCAAAATTGGGCTTCATATGAGTGCTTAACGTAGTACAAATTTGTTATGCTCTTCCTATCAACATCAATTGGTCGATAAGGTTCTCTCTAAATGTGTCGAACGTATCCTACTTGCCCCATCACCCTGATGGGATCGTCTTGTTATAAGATATCTATATACCACATGAAACCAAAATAGAAGGTGATATCGTGGACAGGCTTCAAAATAGTTTTTCAAATCACCTAGCCAAAATAAAAAGATTTTTCAATAAACATATGGGTATAAGGGTGAATAAGCCAATTTTGTTATAAGACATCTTATGATCTCGGCTTGTCGAGGCGACGCCTGAAAGATACAAGATGATCCAACGACACCCTATGGTCCTTATAGAGCCTCGACTCCTTCTTATGGTGCCACTTCATCACACGGTACTTATCGATGGAGTAGTCACTACACAAAGTGGGCTCAATGAATGGAATGCAGTCGCACATCTATCCCTACATAAAAAAATGTTATGGATGACATATGGAAATAGATTTAAATGCGGTAGTATGGAAATCAATTTAAATATAGTACTTTACCTCTAACAATGTCATATAACTGCAAATTTGGGTGACTTTGGCACGAATGGCACTATTGAGTTGATGTACCGATATGCAAGTGTTGCAGCTCCCCATGTGTATCAACCAATCTTTTCCACTTGTTCCAAAATCTAAAGGAGAGAAAATAAGACTCGTGTATCGGACATGTTTGAAAAAATGAGGTAGGCTCGACCCAAGCAACCGAGACTAGGATATACATTGCTCCATCTTCCTCGTCATGTTTTTCCTTTCCTTTATTTGGTATAGAGAGCTGATCCCTTAACCATGACAAACTAACAATCAGGCCAGGCCTAGTCCTAATATCCTCATTAACATCACTCACTAACACCCCCAATAACAAACTAACCATTGAAGTTACCACTTTACGGTCCTTGTAAGGTGCAAAGATTATTTTATCGGTGACTGGAATACTGAGAAGGACTTGCACGCCTTAAAGTGTCATCTTCATCTCGCCAAAAGGTGTGGAACGTGTTGGTTTCGGGTTGTCATCTCTCGATAATGGCCGAAACATAGACCCATTACCTTTACTGTATTAGATGTAGCCCAATGGTGCTAAACCAGAGTCGTTAATCAGCTTTTCCATTGATAAGTCAATAATTAAATAATGTTTCTTAATGTATTTTAAGTGAATTTTATATATAAAAGGCTATATTACACGAGGTCTTCTAGTGTTTTTGTTATTTTAGATAGTAATTGGAATATATGAATAAATTGAGTAAAAAGGGAAGAAAATAAAGGATTTAATAGAGCGGAAGTGGTACAGAAAGAATAATCAGTGAATCAAGGATCATTTAGGATTCACTACTGGCGAATCCTCAGCAATTTGGGATTTATACTAAGAATTGTCAACAAATTAGTGGAGCACAGAGGCATTATTTTAAGGATTTTTCCAGTGATTCGAGCAATAATAGGAATCGTTAGTTTTGGATATGTTCTATCTAGAATATTATATATACATATCAATTGTCCTTGAGTACTTAGTTGAAGGTTTTATTTCTCTTGGAGCCATAGTTTATTGTTTTAGTTTATTGCTTTATTGTTCATTGCTCTTGGAGCCATAATTTATTGTTTTAATTTATTGTTCATTGCTTTTGGAAACAATTTGAAGATTCAAAGCAATTATTTAGAGGTAGGGGTCTATTTCTTTTATTTACTTTATTGCAATGTTTATTATGATGATGAATAAGTAGTTTATTAATTTAAACAAAGTCTGAACATGAACTTGATCCATTTTGTGATGTAGTCACGATGAGATGATTTTGAACTTAATGCTTTAGAACAATCGTATTCTTTAATTCACTGATTTGATAGATTATTATTCGCAGATTATAACCATGAAACTTTGTATTGCATGCGTAGTCTAGAATGTGTATTGTGATATTTTGATTCAATATCTAGTTTAAAGTAGTAACTAGGATTCTTTAAAAGTCTATTACCATTTTGTTTCGTAAGTTTAATATTGAAGTGGATTTTTGAAGTTATTAAATTTAGTAGTTCGAAGTTTTCACAAAGTGTAATTCGGTTATATTGCCTAAAGTTAATTTCTTTGAGTTTTCAAATGGTTATTAATTCAATAAAATTAGAACATGGCTTTTCCATCGATATAAGGAGAACTGATGGCTTGATAAGGGCTGTCTACTTACTTATGATTGGAATTTAATGATCTAGAATACTTTATTAAAAGATTAAAATATGTTCATGACTATATGATTTCAATAATTTGTTTGGATGCAAAATGGATTATTGTTTCATTATTTTGGATAATTGTTTAGATATTTATTTATTATTCAATTGAATTTATTTGAATATTAGTGAATTTGAATTATGTCAATTAAGTTAGTTTAATTAGTTTATTTAATTATTATAGTTTTATAGTTTGAATTAGTGATTTTTAGTTCCCATTTTTATTAAATTAATTAAATTAAAGTAAAAAATAATAAAAATTATTGAAAGAATTTTTCCTAAAGAAGTTTGCTAAATCCCTGTAGAGACAATCTCACTTATCACTACTACAAATAATAAGGATATATGTGAAACTTATTGTACAGGCTCGAGACATGTTAATTTTTGGTGCCGTTGTCGAGATTTTTACATAACTTCTTAGGAGTTTTTGACGTTGTATGGTCTACCCACTTCATCGTTCTAATTCCACATGATTTTTATATCGTTTTGATCCTAAGGTAGATAGGACTTTCAATCGTATTTTAAGACAACAATAACGTAGGGAACACCAAGCTACCAAAATGGAAGCCAATAAAAACTTTGATATTATAAATAATAATAATGACAATAAGGAACTTAATTTTACGCAAGCTAATAAAAATAACACTACTTATGAACCTATGTGTATTGTCTATGTTGAGGGATTTCCCTAATTTGAACTAAGATCTAGATTCATTAGAGCTCTACCTAACTTCTATGGTAAAGAAAATGAACACAACCAAAAATTTATAAGGGAACACCAACACAAAGTCACTGGGATGAATCCCAAAGACGTTGCATTAGAACAAATCGAACTTACAGCTTTTCTATTGTATTGAAAGATCAAGCACAAGATTGGTTTTTTTATCTTCCTCGAGATTTGATAATCACATAGGCACAAATGTTAGAAGCTTTCCCAGATCATTATATGCCTGCAAGAAAAATTAGTACTTATAGAAGACAAATTAAAGTCATGAAAATGAAAGATGATGAAAATTTTAATTTATTTAGGGATAGATTTTAAAGATTAATTTCATCTTGTCCATAACATGGATATATCCAAAGAGTTTTATTAGAATACTTTATGAATGAGTTAAACATTTTGAACAAATACTAATAGATAGCATATGTGGTGGATCATTATTCGATGTTACACCAACTTTAGAAAAATAAGCTATTAAATGGCTAAGCAATCTAAACAATATGGTGAAAAGACTGACACATTAGTATGAAGTTATTAATAAAAGAATTCATACATTTGATGAAAAAGTTGATGAATTATCTAGCGAGGTTAAATTACTATTAAAAGATAAATCAAATCAAGTGAAACCATGTTGATCATGTAATGAAGTTACACATCCTACTAATACATTTCCTACTTTACAAGATAATAATGAAGAAATCAACACGTTATGAACCAATATTCTAGTCCCCCCTGAAATCAATATAATAACAATAATTACTACACTGGAAAATCAAATTCAAACCTTAGCTATGGTCCACAAAATCAAGATTATATCACTTATAGACCAAGACGCATATACAATCTACACGAATTGAACAACCTCAACAAACTGTTCAACCTACGTAACCTAATGTAGAACAAATACTACAGTACTTTATGACCCAAAGTCATCAAGACTTTATGCAAATTTCTCAAAATCAAGTTAAAACTTATACGTTTATTAATGAGTTGAAAAAACAATGAAATCAAAAGAATCTATGAATTAATAAGTTAAGTAATCAAACTAAAAGATCCACTCAAACTACAAATCATACTAATAAAGCACTAGTTAACACTTTATTTTGCTATAATGAAAAAGAGACGCATACAAAAGAAATGATACCAATGAGAGCTGCGAAAAAAACAAAGTACATAAAAGAATAGAAAAAGAACAAGTAGAGATGATGGAAAATGAAACGTCCGCTAGGGAATGGATGGCTGAACAATTGAAATATACACCTTTTTCAGAAAGGCTATACCCTTGGTATTTAGCCAAAGTTGAAACTTATGAAAAATCTTTTCAAAATTTTGAAATAGTTTATTACGAGAAATTAAATAATAATATTTATGAATTGAATGAAGATATGCATTATATTTCTCATGTTCCATAATGATTAGCAAATGCTAGGAAGGAATAAATTAAAATAAAAGACATATTTGAATCATTTAAGAAAATATAAATTAATGAACCATTAATGGAATCAAATCATGATGAAGTTACTAAAGAATTCTCTGAATTTAAAGACATTTTTAAAAGAATCTAATAAAATATTATGACCAAATATGTCATCCTTAAAGAAAAAGTTTGAGAAATGTTCCGACCTAGGAATGTTTGTCATACCTATCATAATAGAAATTTCTTCTATTGAATTTGCTATGTGTGATTTTAGAGCTTCAATTATCGTAATGTCACTTAAACTTTATGAATCATTGAAAATAGGATCGTTAACCAATATGCATATTAATCTTACTTTAGCAGATAATAGAGTCATTAAACTGTATGGATTATTAAAAGACTGATAAGTAAATAATTAGACATGTTTTATAGTTCATTTTAAGATGATTTAAGATGTAAAAGACTATATTATATGGGGTTTTCTCTTATTTTTGATATTTCTGGAATAAACGGGGAATAGAAAGAATTGAATGAAAAAGGGAGGAAAATCAAGGAATTGATCAAGTGAAAAGATTGTATTAAGAATTACTAAGGGATTAAGTAGAAGAACTGAGATTTTGACCCAGCGAATCCTAGCAATTCCTGGAGACATATGAGTCACTAGCTAAATCAGAAGACACAAGGAATGACCAGTGATCTTTAAATTATGGATCTTTCTAGCGATTCCACTAGCACACTGAATCGCTAGGAATCGCTAGGTGCAATTTCGGAGATTCAGGATTATAACAAGGATTTTAAGTCGATTTAGGATATGTATTACCTAATATACTATAAATAAAACCCTAAACTATGAAAATAGGGCCTTTTGTTAGTTTTACAACTTTTTCTTTAGTTTGGAGGACAATCTTTTATTGCTTTACTTTTAGAGAAGATTCAAGTTTTTATCAAGTAATATTAAATATGTTTTTTAATTCTGAGTTTATTTGTTTATTTATCATCATGAGTAAGTAGTTTGTTAATCTAAACAAAACTCCAAACATTAACTAGATCTATCTTGCAATATAGTCATGTGAGAATTAATATGTGCTTAATGCTTTAAACCTAATTATATTATTTGATTCATTGTTTTAATAGATTGTTCTTCTTGGATTGCAATCATAGATTTGAGTGTTATGTGCATAGTGGCAAATATATATGTGATGTTTTGATTCATTAACTAATTAGAGTAGTAACTAGGATTGTTCGAAAAGTAAACACTGTTTAAATATCCTAGGTGAATTTGAGATCTAAATTTAACATTGAAGTGGCTTTCCGAAAATGTTAAATTTAGTAGTTCGAAGTTTTTATAAAACTTAAACCAATTTTATAGCGTGAAGTTAACCTATTTGTGTATTTAAAGGGGTTGGATCATTAGAATTAGAGCGTGGCTTTTCCACCAGTAAAAGGATAACAAATGGCTGGCTAAAGGCTGTTTACTTATGATTAGAGTTTAATGATCTACGATACTTTATAAAGTATATTCATGACTATATAATTTGAGTCATATGTTTGGAGTGCAAAATGGTTCTATGTTTCATTGTTTAGGATGATTTTTTTGATATTTATTTATATTGAGTTTTGTTTAATTGAATTGATTTTAGATTTACTAACTTTGATTTGTGTTACTATTAGGGTTTATGCCTTAGGCCAATCCTCTAAATGTTATTTAACTATTATTAGTAGATGCATGTTTCTTTTATAATACTATCCATCAATAATTATTGTATTATTCTAAACTTCCTTATTCGCTTATTATTCTAGGAAAAATAATAAAGTAAGACTAGTATGAGTCTTTATTGATAGTCATGTGATGATTATGCATATATGGATCAAGATCATGGTTATCTATTGGAAACAGATGCTGGATCGACCAGCTATGAGAACGCTAGATGGTCAATGTCATAAGTTCTTCTCATGATAGTTATATCATTTAGTCCTTTAACATGAGATCACCTGAGACTTTAAGGAAAAAGGGAGGAAAATAAAGGAATTGATCAAAGTGAAAAGATTGTATTAAGAATTACTAAGGGATTTAGTAGAAGAACTGAGATTTTGACCCAGCGAATCCTAGCGATTCCTGGAGACAAATGAGTCACTAGCTAAATCAGAAGACACAAGGAATGACCAGTGATCTTTAAATTATGGATATTTCTAGCGATTCCACTAGCACACTGAATCGCAAGGAATCGATGGGTGCAAATTCAGAGATTCAGGATTATAACAAGGATTTTAAGTCGATTTAGGATATATATTACCTAATATACTATAAATAAAACCCTAGACTATGAAAATAGGGCCTTTTGTTAGTTTTACAACTTTTGCTTTAGTTTGGAGGACAATCTTTTATTGCTTTACTTTTAGAGAAGATTCAAGTTTTTATCAAGTACTTTTAAATATGTTTTTTAATTCCAAATTTATTTTTTTATTTATCATCATGAGTAAGTAGTTTGTTAATCTAAACAAAACTCCAAACATTAACTAGATCTATCTTGCAATATAGTCATGTGAGAATTAATATGTGCTTAATGCTTTAAACCTAATTATATTATTTGATTCATTGTTTTAATAGATTGTTATTCTTGGATTGCAATCATAGATTTGAGTGTTATGTGCATAGTGACAAATATATATGTGATGTTTTGATTCATTAACTAATTAGAGTAGTAACTATGATTGTTCGAAAAGTAAACATTGTTTAAATATTATAAGTGAATTTGCGATCAAATTTTAACATTGAAGTGGCTTTCCGAAAATGTTAAATTTAGTAGTTCAAAGTTTTTATAAAACTTAAAGCAGTTTTATAGCGTGAAGCTAACCTATTTGTGTATTTAAAGGGGTTGGATCATTAGAATTAGAGCGTGGCTTTTCCACCAGTAAAAGGATAACAAATGGTCAAGCTAAAAGGTTTGTTTACTTATGATTAGAGTTTAATGAACTACGATACTTTATAAAGTATATTCATGACTATATAATTTGAGTCATATGTTTGGAGTGCAAAATGGTTCTATGTTTCATTGTTTAGGAGGATTTTTTTGATATTTATTTATATTGAGTTTTGTTTAATTGAATTGATTTTAGATTTACTAACTTTGATTTGTGTTACTATTAGGGTTTATGCCCTAGGCCAATCCTCTAAATGTTATTTAACTAATTATTAGTAGATGCATGTTTCTTTTATAATAGTATCCATTAATAATTATTGTATTATTCTAAACGTCCTTATTCGATGATTATTCTAGGAAAAATAATAAATTAAGACTAGTATGAGTCTTTATTGATAGTCATGTGATGATTATGCATATATGGATCAAGATTATGGTTATCTGTTGGAAACAGAAGCTGGATCGACCCGCTATGAGAACGCTAGATGGTCAATGTCATAAGTGCTTCTCATGATAGTTATATCATTAAGTCCTTTAACTTGAGATCACTAGAGACTTTAACATTATGAACACAACGATTTGACACAATTAAACGTCATCTTTATTTGGATGATTATAAAAGTCGTTATTGTCATTGTCCTACAAATGCGAGGATGTTGTGTGATCAAGATGGATTTTGCCTCTCTCTTTTAGAGAGAAATATTTATGGGACACTAATAATTGGCCATGTCTAACGGATTGATTGGATTAATGCCACTTGACAATTCCAGTGTACTCGGAAATCATGGCTAGTACATTGAACTATAAGGGTGACATTCCATGTCTTATGTTCAAATAAAAAGATATCGCGTAACAAAGGGATAGATATAAAATTTCTATTAAGTTGTATAGATTTATTTATCTTCATGCGACTTTGGTAGTCATAATATCTTGTTATAGGCCGCCTATGATTTGTGTGCTGAAAAGGGTTTTGCATCACTGCCAACGTTGTATGAATCTATTAGATTGCATACAAAGAATGATTTATGCAATTTAATATTGTCTAGGTTGATGAATTTTATATGATAAAATTCATTTTGAAGATTCTCACTAAGTATCCTAGTTTGATTAGGATTCAAAACTCTCCTACTTTTCTAGTGTGACTAAAAATTGTCTTTAGGTAAGTCCTATTTTGAATAGACTTTTATTTCAATTATAGTACAACTTTAATTCTTATTCGAGTCTTAGATAAATTACAACCCTTGTTGTAATTGTAGGTTATCTATGACTCTATCCTTTTTTAGAGTTGGACTTTATCTAAGACTCTATTTGAAGTGTAACTACGAGATGGAGTTCTTTTACAACTTGGCTTATTGTACTATAAATAAAACATTTGGATCACAGTTGTTGTAGTGATTTTCTACATAGTTTTTGCTAGAATTCTTGCCCTAAAATTTTTGGCACTAGCACTTCAGATCGTAAACGTTTATTCGTGTGTGGGTTTTGTTACAGGAATTTCTTCTCTGGCTGCGTCTTGAAAAAATCGATCAACTCCAAACAAGGAATATATGGAGTTGTTCTTGTTAAGGTATGGTTTTTCTCTTTTGCTACGTCAGTTTAATGGAATTGATATGATCTTTGTTCGGGAATATTCCAAAAGGTTTCGAAAACTTTCGCTGCACTTTATCCCCGAAACCCTACAGTGGTATCAGAGCATTGGTTGGGATTCCATTAAATTTTGATATTAAAATCTAACTTATGTGCATCTCATGCATCACAAGGCACTAATTCCTATATTTTTTTAGTATCTATTTTTTTGGTTCATAATAATATGTCCAGTTTACGTATTCTATGTCCAATATGATTAGACGAGGTCTCATTAAAATAATAATAAAATGGTAACTTTCATTTTTAGACATTTATGGACAAACATAATGACTCGTATGTAAATGGTGGATGTTTGATGAAAACAAAAAAGAAATAAATCCTATAATATAGGAATTAGTGCCACGTGATGCATCAGATGCGCACAAATTTGTTGATAGTAGAAGGTTGTCCATACTAATCTTTCCAATCTCACAACCCATTTTCAAACAAATTTTGTGGTACCCAACTACATTGGTCTCTCATCTCTAACCTAAAGTCCCGTATTTGTTTGTCGGGCGTGAATCGATTCTTGCGTTTTCACATCATCCGATAGCGAGATAACACTGTTTTACAACCATATGCAGATTCGAATGAACTTTTTTTCGTTCAAAACATTGAAATTGATGATTTGGTTTGTCAAAGTAGGGTTTGGTAAATTCGACCATTCCGAACTTGTTTCCAACTTAAAATGGAAGAATGTACTGCAATGGTGCAAGAGGAGGTACAAGAAGAGGTATTTGTTGAAATTTATTATGTTTTTTTTTTTGGTTTTTCATGTATTCTGTCGAAGTTGAACGGGCGCGATTGTTTCGGCCTCACAGTACCGAGACTTATGGATGAGTGTTGGTAGAAAGACACCGTTACTTATCCGTAAGTCACGGTCATTCTGTGACTGAAACAAATTGTATAGTCTCATTATAAAAAGACCGAGACTATTCCATAACTCTTGGTTCCCTGTAAACGAAATTTGGTTTCGAGTCGCGGACCTGTATTATCGAAATTTGATTTTTTTAGGTTTTTTGGTGAATTTGCTATGCATTTTGGTTGAGTCGTAATGTTACAATGTATGTATTGCAGGTAATGTTGGTTTCAACTTTATTTCCAAACTACAAGGATGCATTTACTCCTTGTAGGCCATTCCCATCTAGAGAATCGGCTATTTCACGGCTTCAAATGATTGGTCGTGAGAACAAGTTTGTGTTAGTAGCGAAGCACTCTGATGCCGGAGGGATTAAGCGCAGGGGAAGGTCAAACTTGCGTGTGAGAGGTTCGGTACATATAAGGGAATGTCACAAAGAGTAGGGAAAACTAAAGCGGCAAAATTTGCTTTGACACCAAGAACTTACGAAAAAGAGGAAACGGGGAGGACTCAAACTGGTACAAAGAAATGTGGATGCCCTTTCCTTATTAACATCAAGGAAAATGTTGATTCTTTATGGTATGTCACTATCATCTGTGGGAGGCACAATCACGACCCCGCCAAAAACTTGGACGGCCACTCATTTGCAGGAAGATTGGATAAGGGTGAGCAGGTGGTTGTGGTACATATGACTAAGGGTAATGTGAAGCCAAGAGATATGCTCAACACGTTGAAGCAAAGAGATGTTAAAAACGTATCGACAATGCGGACAATATATAATGCACGACAAAAATTCCAAAATGAGGATGCGGGTGGGAGGACTCAAATGCAACAACTATTGCACATATCGGAAATTAATAAGTGGATGTCGTGGCATAGGAAGCATCCCTATATGAATATCATCATTGATTTATTTTGGTCACATCTTGATTCAATTAAGTTGTTGCGGTGTTTCCCGTCGGTTCTTTTGATGGATTGCACTTACAAAAAGAATAGGTATTGAATGTCGTTATTGGAGATTGTTGGCATCACTTCAACGCATTTGACGTTCTCAGTTGGGTTTGCTTTCATATCATCGGAGACTCTTGCAAATTATGTTTGGGCACTTGAAAACTTGAGATCCATATTGGATGGGTGGCCTTAACCTGACGTGTTTGTTACGGATCGGGAGTCATGCCTTATTAGTGCCATCGAATAAGTATTTCCATCATCGTCTCACCTTCTTTGCTCTTGGCACATCAACAAAGTAGTATTGGCCAAGACTAAGAAGATGTTTGGGGATAACGAAGGCTTCGCTCGTTTCATTGATAGGTGGACGAGTATGTTGTATTCTAAGTTGGAGGCCTTATTAGAACTTAGGATGAATGACTTGCGTTGTGAGTTCGGTCATGTGAAGGGTCTTAGTGATTACTTGGATAATACATGGGTGAAGATCTACAAGGAGAATTTTGTACCGGTATGGACAGATCGAATTATGCACTTTGGGGAAACAACGACACATAGGGTTAAGTTTGCGCATTCCACTTTGAAGCTACATCTTGGCAACAGTCGGACAAATTTTGAGACTTTGTGGAGAGTGGTTGATGGTCTTCAAAGGATCCAACATAACAACATCAAGGCATCATTTGAGCTTAGTTTGAATGTGCTGCAACATGAATATTTTGATGGGTTTTATCGCCGATTGTTTGGTTATGTCTCTCAAAGGGCGCTTAAGTTAATTAGAGATGAATTGGAATGTGAAGAGGATGTTGGACATGACTCTACTCGTTGTGGTTATGAGATACGTACCACGCATGATCAATCTGAAGGACCATCGGGGAAAGGAGCACACATTTCCAAATGCCCTTGTGACTCTCCTTCATAATGGCCACCTCCAGCACTAGTACTCCCACCCACATTACGATCGGTACTAGTGGTGTCTGCCGGTGCTGATGAGTCACTACTACTAGACTCTGATGCATGAGCCTCAACTTCGCCTCGGGCAGGTACAAGATCTTTTTGTCGACGCGTGTCAATGTTGGAACCCTCACCGTGCAATTGAACATTCTTTGCACGATTCCCAGCAATCTTTCCCTTTCCTTTCACATGTACCTTCTCTTTCTCTTTTCGATAAGATGTAGTCAGGGGTCTCTGGACGCCTCGTCCACGGTTACCCCTCGACACCTCGACACCAACCTCCTCCCTAGTCACCGGGGTTTTCGAATGAGCCATACCTGATAAGAATACAACATGTAAGCGCCTGGAGCAGAAACATAAGTAAAATTCAAAAAAATAAGAACAAAATCTTCCATTTCTATAGTCTCGGTCAAGCAGGTTTGAGAAAACAATTAGAATTTCGGTGACGCATGCCTGAGATAAAACCATTAGTCTCGATAATGGACAACCGAGAAAATTTTTTCATTCACGGTTGTACATCACCGAAAGGAAATCAACTATACACTCTGAATTACTCTCGTGATGTGGTGATAGAGAGCAATTGCAGCATTACGCTACCTAAAACAATAATACATAAGCATAATCTCGGTTATGGATAAACGAGGCAACAATGTGTCTCTATTACTATGTAATTGAGATTTTAAGCACAACTAACCTTAAACTTAAATCTCGGCTAACAATGGCCGAGATTGTTAGCATCTTCTCTATCCTATGTGGCCTAGAAAAATGGGTTCGCAAATTTGCCAAGCATAATCTCGGTTATGGTTAACCGAGACAACAATGTGTCTCTCGTTACTATCCAACCGAGACTTTAAGTGCAACTAACCTTAAACTTAAATCTCGAACATTGTTAGCCGAGATTGTTGGCATCTTCTCTGCCCTGTGTGGCTGAGAAAAACGGGTTCGCAAATTTGCCTAAGCTAGCGGATGAACCACACAAAACAAACAAAAATTGAACTATAATCTATCAAAATAGAGTTCAAACATACCTATAAGCTGCCGAAAAAATGCCTCCGGTGATATTGGAACCCTAAGACTGAGCCCTACAACGTACCCAATGCAAACAACTCGAGCACTCTGAATATGGAAGAACACCACTACTTGAATGAGCGACAAGACAGAGGAGATGCTCAAACTGGTTAACAAAAAGAGAAAAAAATGCCTCCTTGTTCGTTTATCGAAATCGAAATTTGGTGGGGCTTGGGGCAATTTCAGAATTTCATTGAAATGTTTTGGGTGCCTTTGGTAAACAACTTGGTGCCTTCAACAGTGGTCTGCCTTCATTAATTGGTGGGGTGCCCATGGTGGGGCTCCTAATTTTTCTCCTATTACCATGGAGCAAATTTGTATTTAACACATTGGGTCTACACGAGTCCTATACTAACAACAATGACGACTAAAATGTAGTTCGTACGTTAATATGATTAACTTGATAGTTGCTATAAATTATATGGGTTAATGAGTTAATTAAAAATAAAAAAGGCATGGTAGTTAACTTAACGTATATGGATAATGGATAGACTAATTTAATTAAAAGGAGTTTTAATTAAGATTATCCTAATGGGATATTAATTGCGTAATTTTAATTAAAAATATTTTAATTGGTTAATGCAAATTAATATTGTGAGGTTATCCAGGTCAATAGGATTGACGAAAATTATTATTTTGAGGGAGTTTTTATTTTGAAATTAAATTGATCTCCTTAAAATAAAAAAAAGGCTCCTTGACCCATAGTTCGCTATCAAGCCAGTAGGACCATTATCTGACATGGTTATTTTTCTATTGTCGAATAACATTTAACTTTCTAATTTTTTTTTGATGCTTTGATAATCAATATGTGAAATTGTTTCCCTATTTTATTTTATGATCTTTATTCTCATATTGGGTATATAGGATATTCAATAATTAAAAGAAATGCCATAATTAATCATCATAAAAATATAAGAGGATCATAAAACTTAAAAAAAAATTCCCTCGATTAATATTTGAAGTCAATGCAATCCAATTTTACAACACTCGTTAATTCCTCGATCACATCAATATGGGTCTGCCTTCGCCTGGGTGTATTGTGTTATATTGGTGAGTCAAGCTGGGTAATGGTTACCCGGATTTTTTAAATTGGTTTGACTTAATAAAGCTATCAAAATGGTTTTGGGCTTTAGGCATAAATGAGACAAAACATGTCGTGACATATGATGTCTAGGTCTTATAAAGAACCTAAGAGTTGCATGTAACGCTATCGATAAAGGTTACCTACCTAAATAACTTGATTTTTGAGTATCATGCCCTAGCTATCTCAAAATTAAGTGAAATGCGGATCTTAGACCACTAAATTAATATTTACGAAGGTTATTAATTTAGTGGGAGTTTAATTACTCAGTAATAAATTATTCTGCATAATCTTCTAGGTGTAGATATTAGAATCCTTGTAACTCTAATCCAAAGTAATTCAATCAATCCTTGATAAGGATAAAATTATTTCTAAGAGTAATTTCCCTGATTTGATTGGAAACTTGATGCACTTAATCAAGCACAATGAAATAGTTTCATCCATGTAGTCAACCCCAATTAATTTGGGACTGAGGCTATATTGTTGTTTGTTGTTGTTGATTGGAAACTTGATAAATGTTATCAACCATTAAAACAAGGAAGTATGTCTTAAATTAATGGTTCCTCTCGAAAAGATTTAGTACCGTGGAAGCTAATAACGTAACATTGACGACACTAAATGAAATGTTCCAATAGTAAGTCAGAGTGAAGAAAGGTTTAAGATTACAAAAATTCCTTGATTCTAGTAAAATGGTTGAGAACCAATAAATATGTCTTTATGTTTGGAACATGAAAGGATTATATTAATTGTTGGGGCATGTGCCCTAGGTCAATCTACAAATATTGTTTATCTTATAATTTCAATTAATAAAATAAAGTTGTTTGTTTGTTGTTTTATTATAAGTGGTTCCATTTTTGCCTTCTAATAAGATCCATGGGTATTTTTTGATACATCCTAACTGTCCCTAGCTGGTCATTATAGTGGGAACTATAATGAATTAAGACTAGTGTGAATCTTGATTGGTGGTCATGTGATGATCATGCGTATAGAGATATGAATCGAGATCATGAAAACTTGTTGTGGAACAATGTACAGAACCGACCCGCTATGAGAACACCACATAATTTAAGTTATAGGCGTTACTCTTAATAGGTATATCATTTAGTCCTTCAACTTAAGATTACTATAGACTTCAATATTAGGAGCATGATAATTTGACACAATCAAACGTTGTATTTAACCAGACAATTTTAAAGATTGTGATTGGTTACCATGTTAATAATATGTAAAGGTGTGTAATCAAAATAGAATATGTCCCTCTCGTATAGAGAGAGATATAAGTGGATCCCTCGATATTTTTGACTGTTAAATGGCCAACTCCAAGTGAATTGATTTGATCAATGTCATTTGGATGTTTTCAGTCTACCTAAAGATCGAGACTAGTATGATTGAACATTAAGGGTAAATTTCCATGCCTTATGTTCAATCAAAAGATATCGCACGAGAAAAAGGATATGATATATGTTATTCATTAGGTTGTATCGTTTTTGATATTTATGCTACTTGGGTAGTCATAATGCATTGCTAGATACCGCTTATGACTTGTGTACAAAAATGGATTTTGTTCACTGCCAACGTCGTATGAACCTATTAAGTCGCACACAAAGAATGGTTTTGCGCAATTTCAATAGGTCTAGAGTAAAGAATTTTATATGATAAAATTCTTAACATAAAAGCCCTTACGATTTGTTATATTATAACTTATTAATAGGGGCATATGTGTAATTTTTTTAAACTTCCTAAATACAACAGTTCTATTACGAATAGGTTTTGTAAGTGAGCTTATCCACATATATAAATAGAGGTTGAAATCCTAAAACGTAATAAGATTTCGCTTTTACTATTTTTGAGTCCTCTGGATTTTGAGAGAAAAGAAAAACATTTTCAATCTCTCTTAGGGCTAGCACATCAAATTGTGGTCACTGTTCATGTGTGAATTTCCTATAAAGAAAGCTTACTTGAACGTCTTAGAAATCAAACAATCAGAGAATGAAATCACAGATTAAGGTATGGTTTACTTTTGTAGTTCTTGTTTAATGGAATATATTTTTAATTTTGTTGGGTTTTACAAAAAATTGTTTTTTTTTGCTACTTATGAACCCGAAAACCCAACATTAATTATCTCAAATGGCTTGAATCTTCTTGTGCGAAATATTGTCCATAAATTTGATCTATAATTCATCAATATAATTTTGAACTATATAATATGATGACATGGAGAAATTTGTTTACAGTTGCATATGATGTTTAAAATGTAAGAAAAAATATTTAAAAATGGCCTTATAGATGCATTTAATGGTTTGTAACAGAAAGGAACTTAATAAAGAAAGATAAAAGGAAGGTAAAAGCTACCAAATGTGTTTGTGTCGGATACAGAAACCCTAGTTGTGAGTTAGACTTTGCCTAATTTTAAAGACAAGCCTTAAAGATTGGAATTGTTCATTTTATAATGAATCACAAATCCTATCAGGAAGATATTACTTTGAATTGTTGCGAACATTTAAAATGAGTATAAAAAAACTTGGCAAACTATTAACATACTTTGATGAGATTGACGTGAATAATATTTAAGCCAAGATTTTAAATGACCATCTTTGAAATTCTGTGATTGTCTTGCAATTAACCCCACTAGGAATGTCATTTAAGAAATGATTTTTTAAGAGGAAAAATTGAACTATATAGGATATAATTTGATTTATGATGTGTCACATGGACCTTCCCTATAATGTCCTATTGAGGTATAACTTCGCACTAAACCTTATTTTCTTGTAAAATGGTTGATAAAACACTAAATACAATATGGAATAAAAAGACCCAGTTTGTATTTTCTTAAGATTTAAGGTGGTGAGGCTTACGTAAGACACCAAGTCACATAAAGTTTGATGCCTAAGTTATTTGTGTTTAATTGTGGTTGAACATTATGATACTATTTTATACAATTGAGAACAAGTTGTTTTTTGCTCAAAATGATGTCTTTCTAAATAAATAATTTATTTCAAAGACACTATTGGGAATAAAATAAATCTTAAAATGTTCAAGAGCTACAAATGAGAACTAAACCACTTTATGCTCAACAAAGTTTTGAAGTAGTTGAGTGTACACAAGTAAAATATATCTCTTGAAGATCTAGAACTATAAGAAATTGACCAGAGAAATTCAAAATTTCTTATTATTGATAGCTGTGATATATGTAAGATATCGGATCAGAATGAATCCCTACTTATCAAGAGACATGTCTTGTCTGTATTGGATGAAGAGACTAAATGTTAATGAACTCTGAATTTTAATTCATGTATGTAATTAAAGTTTGGAACTTGACTTTTTTAGTTGAAAGTGGTATGCTCATTGGATGTAAATGATTTAAAATGACATGAAAAACAAAAATGGTGCATACTTAAAAGCAGGCTTATTGAAAAATTTCCATTTAAATCAAGGTTTTGATTATGATAAGATTTTTCACTAGTAGCTAAGCTCATGTTCTAGAAGTCTAATTGTCATTTCTTCATAGTTTGACTATAAGATATGACAAAGGAGTATCAAAATAACATTGCTCTATGCACCTTAAATATGTTTATGACACAACTTAAGGGTTTTGATTATCTTGAGAATTTAAGAAAGGTATGCAAGCTTAAACGATGCATTTGTGGATTATAGTAAGCTTATCGGAGTTGTGGTCTTTGTTTTGATGAAATAAATAATAAATTATGTTCACTGAATAAAAATAAACCTAGTGTATACATAAAGGTTAGTTGGAGTGCAAATATTTGAATATGTATGTTGATGATATAATGTTCATTAGAAACGATGTCCTAACCTTGCAGAATGTCAAGTCTTGGTTAAGGAAAAGTTTCTCGATGAAATTCTTACACAATTAGGTTTATATCCTTTTGATATAGATCTATAGAGATAGATCCAAGAGGCTAATTGGTCTAAAATATAATGCTTATATAGACAAATAATTAAAAAGGTTTCAGTACGCGAGATTCTTAAAATAATTCATACTTATGTCTTATAACATAAGTCTATGTGAGACTCAAAGTCTCAAGATAAATGATGAGCGATACAATAAAAATATGATTCCATACGCATTTGCTATGAGAATCATCATAAATTTTATACTTTGCATTCAACTTGATATGTCCTAAGCTTTGGGCAAAACATACATATATCTCATAGATTCTAATGAAGGTTACTTAATATTTATTGATAATATTCTAAAGTAATTTAGAACCACTTGAGAAATGTTATTAGATTTATAGAGGTTTGAAAGATATGAGTCTTGTAATGGTTACAAAATGCAAACTTTAAGCTAATATAAATGATTAATGATCGCAACATGGATATGTGTTAACTTCGTAGGAAGATGCAGTGAATTGGAAACATTCGAAACTCACTTTAATAAGTTGTACTATATAAACTGAGTTTACCGGCATTTGATGCAACCAATGAAAATGTTTAGATCATAAGGTTCATGATTGAATAAGGCGTAATTCCAAGTGTTGGAAACAAAGTTGGCTTTTATTGTAAGACCAATGGAAAAACTTAGGTTATGGAACCTATATCACATTATAGATTTAAACAATCACTTGAGCATTTTCGTCTTATTAGAGAAAGAAAGTGAAAATTTATAGAACATCAATATTAAGCAATGTAGCAGATACATAAATAAACTTCTTCCATTAAGAACACATTAAGATCACGTAATTTTAGATACATGTAGAATTGGACCAAGTGAAAGTGGGAGATATGAGGTATGTGCCCTAGGTTGATTCTGTAAACGTTGTTTAATTATTATAAGTAGATGCATGTTTCTTTTGTAATAGTATCCATGAATAATTATTGTATTATTGTAAACGTCCCAACTCAATTATTATTTTAGGAACAATAATAAATTAAGACTAGTAAAAGTCTTGATTGATAGTCATGTGATGATTATACATATATGGATATGGATCAAGATCATTAGTATCTTTTGGGAACAGATGCTGGATCGACCCGCTATGAGAATGCTAGATGGTCAATGTCATAAGTGCTTCTCATGATAATTATATTATTTAGTCATTTGACTTGAGATCTCTAGAGATTCTAACATTAAGAGCACAATGATTTGACAAAATTAAACGTCATCTTTAACCAAATGATTATAAAAGTTGTGATTGGTCATTGTCCGACTAATGTGTGGATGTTTTGTGATCAAGATGGGATTTGTCCCTCTCTTTTAAAGAGAGACATTTATTGGGCCCCTCAATATGTTAGACTGATAAATGGCTATGTCTAGTGGATTAATTGGGTCAATTTCACTTGACAATTTAAGTCTACTCAGAGATCGAGACTATTATATTGAACTATAAGGGTGACATTCCATGTCTTATGTTCAATCAAAAAGATATAGCATGACAAAGGGATATGATATACACTGTCTATTAGGTTGTATCGATTTATTGATCTTTGTGCAAATTAGTTAGTCATCATGTCTTGCTAGAGGTCGCTTATGAGTTGTGTGCCGAAAAGTGTTTTGGTTCCCCCTAATATTATATAAACCTATTGGGTTGCACACAAGGAATCGATTTGCGCGATTTAATATTGTCAAGGTTGATGAATTTTATTTGATAAAATTAATTTTGAAGATTCTCATTAAGTTTGTTAGTTTGACTAGGATTTAAAACTTCCTACATTTCTAGTGTGACTAGAAATTTTATCTATTGGTAAATCTTATTTTGAATTGGACTCTAATTGGAATTATAGTACGAATTTAATTCTTATTCGAGTGTTTGATAAATTACAACTATTGTTGGACTAGTAATTTTAGATTATCTATGAATCTATCATTTTTAGAGTTGGACTTTATCTAACACTCTATTTAGAGTATGACTAAGAGATGGGCGTTCTTTTACAACTTGACCTATTGTACTATAAATAAGACATTAGGGTCACAGTTGTTACATAGGTTTTTCGGGAGAGTTTTTTTTTTCAAATTTTGCCCTAGAATTTTTGGCGCTAGCACTCCAGATTGTGAACCTCCATTCGTGTGTAGATTTTTGATAGATGACGTTCGTTTCGACCAAGATCTTGAAGAAATCGATCAACAACAAACAAAATAGTCTTTGAGTTATTCTTGTTTACGTATAGTTTTTCTCTCTTGGTACATTAGTTTAATTGAATTGATATGATCTTGGTTCAAGGATATTCAAAAACTTATGCTATGCTTGATCCCTAAAACCCTACAGTTACTTAAGTAAGTTTAGTTAGTTTAAATTCTATTTTTATTAGATTAAAATTAAAAATAAATATAACAAAACTTCTTTTCTTAAGGAAATTGTAAAATCCTTGTGGATACGATTCCCACTTATCACTACTATAAAATATTTGAAGTATAATATGAAGAGGAAATTATTATACACACTCGACATGTATCAATTTTTGGCACCATTACTATTGATTTTAAAATAATTTCATAAGAATCTTTCTTGTTCCATGTTATAAAATATGGCACACATTGAACAAGAACTGACTTTTAGGCAAGCTAATAAAAATATCACAGCTTATGAACCTATGTGTATCACTTTTCCCGCAGATTTCCCTATTTTTGAGTTAAAACTAGGATTCATCAATTCTTTACATCACTTTCAAGGTGAAGGTGATGAAGATCCTCAACAATTTATTAGGAAATACAAACATATAATAAGTGTGATAAAACACAAAAACGTAGAGTTGATTATGTCAAACAAAAGGCTTTCCCTTCTTCTTTAAAAGGTTGAGCTAAAGATTGGCTATTCTATCTCCTTCAAAATTTCATAACCACTTGGTCCGAAACGTTAGAAACCTTCTTAGATCAATACGTTCAAATTTGCAAAATTATTTTGTACAGGAAATGAATAAGCAATGCTAGGATGGAGATCGAGGAGACTTTTGGTGAGTTATGGGATACATACTAAAGATTAATATTATTATGTCCACAACAATGATTTATCGAGAAAACTTTATTAAAATAATTTTATGAAGGAATAAACTATTTAGAACAAAGATTCCTATACACGGTATGTGGAGGATCTTTATTCGACATCATGCCAACATTAGCATGAGATAATATTATTAAAATGGTGAATAATCAAAAAAATATTGTGAGAAGAACAAATTTATGAAAAACCATTCTCATGAAATCAATAGTAATATAGTCAAGATATTGGATGATAAATTTGATGAATTAAGAAGTATGGGTGAATAACTATTAAGAGATATATCAGTTGAAACTTAAATTTGTGCTTTTTGCAATGAGGTCAATAATCTACATGTGAATGTCAATAGTTGCAACATAATCAATTTCAAGAGGTTAACGGTATGATGAATCATTACAATAATCCTACTCAACCTACTTACAACACTAGTAACAATGCAAATTACCTAAGAACAAATATAGGTAACGGTGTAGACAATCGAAATTTGTAATTGTATAGGACACCCCCATTAACCTATAGAACAATAGCACTAGATAACTCAAACAAAGCAAAAGATCAAAAGATTCAAGCGTTACAAAATGATATAGCTGAACTAAAAAAATCAACTAAGTCCAATGGCAATACAAATGAGTCCATAGGTTGACCAAGGTAAATTACCATCTCAACCTTACCCTTGTTCATACGCAAAAGCAATAACTTTGAGAAGCGGTAAATAAATGGAAGAACCAAAGATGTCAAAACAATTAGTTCCTCGAAAAGAATTAAAAGCTGAATTAGAAAAAGAAATATACATTAAAGAAAAAGAAATTAAAAAAGAAAAGGGATGTGATTTCTAAAATAATAAACCAAATATATTAAGACCACCATTTCCCCATTGCTTTGAATACAATAAGAATGTCCAGAAATTACAAGAAGAAAAAAATCTTAAACACTTAAAAGAAAGTGGTAGTAAACATATCCTTATTCGAAGTCATACAAAACATGTCTAAATATCAAAAATTTATAAAAGACTTATGCACTAATAAAATTAAACCTAATAAAAGAGTAAGCCTAAGAGAACATGTATCAAATATAATCCAAAAGAAATTGCCCCCTAAATGTTCTAACCCTGGAATGTTTTTTGTTCCATGTACTATAGAAAATATAGGGATATCCAAAGAATTATGTGATCTAGGTGCATCAATCTACATTATGCCTTTGTCAGTATATTTGCAAATGACAAAAGTACCCTTAGAAGAAACTGGTATATTAGTACAATTAGCAGACATATCTATTGTCCAACCAAAGTAGGTGTATTAAAGGATGTACTGGTTAGAGTTAGTGACTTACTTTTCCTAATGACTTTCACATTACAGACATGAAAGAAGACCACATCTCTAGTAAAACTTCTCTTATGCTAAGACGCCCATTCTCAAAAATGGAAAAAGCCAAAATAGATGTTTCAAACGGAACTCTAACAATAGAAGTAGATAACGAAATAGTAAGTTTCAATATCCACGATGCTATGAAATATCCTTTAGATGTTTCGTCAGTATGCAGCGTAAATATGTTAGATCCTATAATAGATAAATCTTTTAGAAATGATTAGTTAGACAAACTTGAAAAAGTAATAGAGGATTTAAATGACAATGATGATATAAATGAAGAGATGGGAGAGATACTCAACCCCTTAGAATCTTATAGTGCATTCCCTAAATCCTCTTATAATATGGATTTACTAATAAGTCATTCGAAACTTTTACCTTCTATACTAAAAGGTCATGATTTAGACCTAAAAGTTTTACCATATCATTTGAAATACGTATATTAGAAAGTAACAACTCCTTACCTGTTATAATCTCTAACAAATTAACAAATTTGGAAAAGGAGAAATTAGTGAATGTTCTCAATGAATTCAAAAAAGCATTAGGATGGATAATACTTGATATTAAAGGAATAAGTCCAGCCACATGCATGCATCGAATTAATCTTGAAGCAGACACAAAAAACTCTAGACGAGCCCAACGTAGATTGAACCCACCATTGATGGAATGATATTTCCAATAGCAAATAGTAATTGGGTCAGGCTAGTACTAGTAGTCCTGAAAAAGATAGGGATAACAGTTATAATAAACGAGCATGGAGAACTAGTACCAACTATAATCCAAAATGGTTGTAGAGTATGCATAGATTATAGGAAGCTAAACACCGCAGCTAGAAAAGATCACTATCCACTTCGGTTTATAGATCAAATATTATAAAGACAAGCTGGACGAACCCATTATTGTTGTTTAGATGGATACTCAGGATTCCACCAGATTCCTGTAGCTCTAAAAGATCAAGAAAAATCACTTTTTTACTTGCCCTTTTAGTACATTTGCTTACAAGTGTATGCCTTTCGACTTATGTAACGCACCCGCTACATTCGAAAGGTGTATGACTAGCATTTTCTTCGACTACGTTAAACATTTTATTGAAGTTTTCATAGATAAATTTAACATGAAAGGTAATTCTTTCAATGAATTCTTATTTCACTTAACTAAGGTACTTAAAAGATGTATAGAGAAAAACCTAGTATTAAACTATGAAAAATGTCATTTAACGGTAAATCAAGGACTTATATTAGGACATATAGTATCCGCAAAAGGAATATAGGTAAACCCCACTAAAATCCAAGCTATAAAAACATTACCTTACTCCACTACTGTGAGGGAGGTAAGATCATTTCTTGGAATTGCAGGATTCTACCGACGTTTTGTGAAAGGTTTTTCTAAAATAACGCTACCCTTGTGCAAACTTTTGTAAAAGGGTGTCACATTCAATTTCACACCAGAATGCAAGATAGTTTTTAATAAACTAAAAGATGCCTTGATAACCACACCAGTGATAAAGTCACCAAACTGGTTATTACCCTTGGAAATAATGTGTGATGGAAGCAACTATGCAATAAGGGTTGTTTTATGCCAAAAGTTAGGAGAGGATTCTCATGTCATATATTATGCATCAAGAACTTTTGATCCCGCCCAACTAAATTATACCACCACAGAAAAAGAACTCCTAGCAGTCGTGTTTGCATTAAAAAAGTTAAGACCATATTTACTAGGTACTAAAGTAATAGTATACTCAGGCCATGTCACATTACGGAGATCTAAGCTTCTCAACATGATCCAAAAATGGATCATCATACACAAGATAAAAAGGACAAACAAAGGGTTAAATTTAAAAAACAAATTGAACTAGATCCATCACGTTATTTTATGACGTCTTTACGAATTGTAACTTGGCTCAAATACCAAAAGTTAAATTTGGTTCAATCCATAGTTATATTGAGTTGCGAGCATTTGGTATCGAGCCAAGTTACTATTCGCTCCTTCGTCTCGCCATCGCACTGTAAGTAATGCTTAGTTTTACTTCTGCTTCTATATATTCGATATCTAAAAATGATTTGGACAAAAAATTTCCAGTTTTAAGTGTTTATTGAAAGCATATTGTTTCTCTTTCTTTTTTAATTTTCTTGTTTGAGTCTCATTGAGTTTTCAAATGTTAACTTTCCTAGTCGCGTTCTAAGTCTAGCAAGGAGTAAGTCTAGCAGTAAATTGTCGACCAAGTTCTTTGAAAACTATTTGCCTCAAACATGGGAGAATTAATTAAGAAAATTAAACGTGTTCTTTCATTAAACAACCCTTCTGTAAAATTTGAGTCTCCTTCATCTTCGGATAATAGTAATCTAAAAGTTTCAGAAAAAATGCCATCTAAGTTAGATTTAAGAAATATCATGTGAAATATCTTATAGTAATATTGAACAATCTCTTCAAAATTGGGATATGCCTACTATAAATCCAAAAGATATCTATACTCAAGGATCTTTTTCCAAAACTCAAGACTTTATTATTAAACTTGAAGAAGATACAAAATCAATAGATGATGATGGTCAAGAAATTTTGCTTATCACTCTTGAAAAAATTGGTCGCTATAAAGAAAAATATAAATATTTGCATTTTGGTCTTATTCAAGGTGCAATAAAACCCCTAACTACATTAGGACTTAATACATCAGTTTTTGTTTCTGTTTGTGATAAACGTCATGTAGATTTTAATGACTCATTATTAGGAATAATTGAAGGCAGTTTAGCCAAAGGTCCAATCTTCTTCAACTATTTTCCTAACTTTACAATCAGTTTACATGATCAATTTGCGCATGAAGCAGCAACATTAAACATTCATACTCAAGGTATTAAATTAAAAGGTATTTCTTCCAATGTTGCCGTAGTTTATAGGATATATTATAAATTAATGCATATAATAATACCAGCTGTAGCATATACCAATTTCCAAAAGGAAACTTCCACTTTATTTCTTGCAAATATACAACATAAATGTATAAACAGAAAACAATTAAATTGGAAAGATATATAGATATTCCTAAAACATGGATTATACGAGATACGAATGAAGAAGAACGAAGAAAATCTATCACATCTGATCAAGTGCATAATATTATCACTCATGATGATGGTTTAGTTGAAATAAATTTTGTTTCTCGAAAATCTTGTTCTTCTAGCCTTTCTACTAGTTCGTCACAAAAATCTCACGTAATTCCTCCTTTAAATTATGTTTCTCAAACAACACCTATATCTACTAATGTTGCTTATCCTGTTGAAATATCTGATGGTACTATAAGTATCAATGATTTTATTGATTATCAAATTCATATGATAACTATTATTGAAGAGCCAGATGATTTTATTATAGATTTTGTAACTTTGAAAGATCAATTTCTCAAACATCCTTTAACTCCTTTATTTTGTAAAATATGCTCTAAAAATCAGCAAGCTCAGTTACGAGAACGATATTTTTCTTATATAAAATTACATAAACGCAATATTCCGTTTTTTGAATATTTAGCTCATTCATGTCCTAAAATAATCAATAAAATTAATACTATTTGGAAAGGCTTTAAATCATATTATTGAGCAAAATAACTTTACGAATATTTATTTGTCAACTCTAGATAAAACACCTTCTAACATAGGATCTTCCTGTAATCCTACACATATTATAAAATCACCTACTATTCGCACTACGTCAAATGAATCTATTTTAACAAAATCCTTTCATCCTACTTCTACTCCAATCCCTGCTCATTTTACACCAAAATCTCCTTATTCATCTGAATTATTACAACGTATAGCTGTTCAATTAGACTCTTTAGAAAAATTAAAAAAAGAAAAAATGCCTATAGTAGCTACCCTAGATACTAGTACCACCATCTCAGTCTTCTAGTTTAACTTAATCTGATAATGAATTAGATAAAAAAAATTAATGATGACTTAGATTCAGATATAGAAACAACCTTAGATATTCAACGAATAAGTAAATCAGATTTCCAAAAACTTATAGATATCCAAAGAGAAAACAATTTTATTCTAAACATTCTCCTGCTGATCTAAATCTTGAAGACTGTCCCAATAGAAGAACAAAATTTGATAGCAATGCAATATCTGAGTGGAATATTGATGGATTATCGGAGTATCGACAAAAGGAAGTTATACATCACATGCAAATTTATGCAAAAGCTTGAGCTTTAGCTGATCATGCTGAAGGACCCATAGCTAGTGCCATTGCCAGTTCATTTACTGGACAACTTTATGGTTGGTGGCAATATACATTAACCCCACAACAAAAATTAGATATCATAAATGCAATTAAAAAAGACGCCAATAACCAACCATTATTAGATGATCAAGGACGCCAGCAGCATAATGGAGTCGATACTTTACTAACAAATATTATTTGGCATTTTTTAGGCAATCTTGGATCTATTGATGAAAAAATAAGAAATCAATTACAAAGTCTTAGATGCAAAACGCTCGATGATTTCAGATGGTATAAAGATACTTTTTTAACCAAAGTATATTCACTTTCATCTCCAAATTCTCCATTTTGGAAAGAAAGATTTATAGTAGGTTTACCCCCATATTTTGTTGAAAAGGTAAAGATTTGGATTCGCGCAAAAAATAATGGCGATCTCAATTATCAAAAGGAGACTTAATACAAATGGCTCAGTAAGCTGGGTTAGCAATATGCAATGATTTGAGAGTCAAAAAACAAGTATCAAAAGAGAAGAAAGATAAGTCTTTAGGTAATTTTTGCTATGATTTTGGTCATGATTTAGATATAACCAAACCAGCGTCCTCCTCTCGAAGAGAGAAATCATATAAACATTCTCATAAAAAGATTTCTTCCTTCAAACCTTTTCATTCTAAATCAACACCCTTCTCATCTAGATCTAGGAAACCTACATCCAAATCTTATAAATCTCGATCAAGAAATTTAAATACTTGCTATAATTTTGGTAAAACTGGTCATTATGCAAATAAATGTCATCTTAAAACACATAATAAAAATATTCATAATCTGAATGAAGATTCATCTACTTCCTCAGATCATTGTCATTGTACTGACAATCTTCCAAATACAACCACCTCTTCATCTGATACAGAAATTAATGTGTTAACTGCACATGAAGAACTTACACTTGAAATCGGCGACCAAATTACTGATCCAACTTTAAAATATAAATACTTTACTGAGATCTTAGCTTCTCAACATGATCCCAAAATTGATCATCATACACAAGATAAACAAGACAAACAAAGGGTTAAATTTAAAAAACAAATTGAACTAGATCCATCAAGTTATTCTATGACGTCTTTACTATAAGAAGTGAATAAACGAAATCCTAAGTCTAATACTACTACTATTCAATCATTACAAACTGATATTACTCATCTAAAATATGAAATACAAATGTTAAAAGAACGATTATCAACACTTGAATATATAAATTCTGAAACGTTTTCTATTTATGATAATAATGTTTTCATTGAAACTCTTACTCATTATGTTCATCAATGATGGTTTACACCTATTTCACTAGTTATAAAAGATTATAAATATCAATGCTTAGCTCTTATTGATTCTGGAGCTGATTTAAATACTATTAGAGAAGGTCTGATCCCTCTTCGATATTGTGAGACTACAAATAGTCGTATTTCGACTGCTGAAGGCAATAAATCTTCTATAAAATATAAGATTCCTCTTGCTCGTATTTATCATCAATCAATTTGTTTACCTACTTCTTTTATTGTAGTAAAAGGACTTCAACATGATATTTTATTAGGAACCCCATTTCTTCAACATATACAACCATTTACCGTCTCTACCAAAGGTATATCTACAACTATAAAAGAAAAACAAGTTTTCTTTCCTTTTACTCAATTACCTAAATCAAAGTATTTAAATCAAATAATTAATCAAATATAACATAAACAGACACATATTGATTTCTTACGTTTTGAAATAAATTTTTTAACAACTGATCAAGTTCTTAACACTCATTTCTTTAAAAATAAATTAGCTAGTTTTCAAGAAAAATTTCAAAAACAATGTTGTTCTCAAATTCCATCTGCTTTTTGGGATCGAAAAAAACATCAAGTTACATTACCATATATTGCTGATTTAAATGAAAGTCAAATCCCCACAAAAGCAAATCCTTCTCAAATGAATACTAGATTATTAAATCTATGCGATCTTGAAATTAAAGATCTTTTGTTCAAAAACATTAATTTCTCCTTCTAAATCTCCTTGGAGTTGTATTGCATTTTATGTTGAGAATGCTCCTGAATTAGAACGTGGAGCTCCAAGATTAGTTATAAACTATAAAGCATTAAAGAAAGTTTTGAAAACAATTTGATATCCTTTACCTAATAAAATTGATTTAATGAAACGAATAACTACATCTTTAGTTTTTTCTAAATTTGATCTTAAATCATGATTTTGGCAAATACAAATTGCTCCTGCCGATAGATACAAAACAACTTTTAATACACCCTTTGGTCAATACCAATGGAAAGTAATGCCTTTTGGTTTAAAAAATGCTCCTTCTGAATTTAAAAAAATAATGAATGATATTTTTAACCCATATCATGATTACATTCTTGTTTATATTGATGATATTCTAGTTTTTCTAAATCTATTGATCAACATTGGAAACATTTAGCAACTTTTCAACATATTATAATATCTAATGGATTAGTATTATCACAAAAGAAAATATAATTTTTTCAAACCTCAATACAATTCTTAGGTTTTAAAATTTCAAATCAGACGATTACTCCAGTCAATCTTGTTATTGACTTTGTTGATAAATTTCCAGATCAACTTACTGATAAAAATCAATTACAGTGATTTCTTGGATGTTTAAATTATCTCACAGATTTTTAAAAACAAGCAGCAATAGATCGCAAACCTTTTCAAGAATCCTCAAAAAAGATATGACATTTGTATGGACTATAGATCATACTAAAGCAATTCAAATCATAAAATCAAAGGTTAAAGCCCTTCCTTGTTTACATATAGCCAATACCGAATATCCTAAAATCATACAAACTGATGCTTCTGATATAGGATATGGTGGAATTCTATTACAATGTTCCCCAAATGGAATGGAACATTTAGTATGTTATACTTCAAAATTATGGAATAAAACTCAGCAAAATTATGCTACTGTCAAAAAGGAAGTTTTAGCAATTGTTTTAAGTGTTCAAAAATTTCAATCTGATGTTTTAAATCAAAAGTTTTTAATTCTTGTTGATTGTAAATCTGCAAAAGAAATACTTTTAAAAGATGTTAAAAATCTTGTTTCAAAACAAATATTTGCTCGTTGGCAAGCTATTTTGAGTATTTTTTACTTCGATATCGAATATATAAAAGGAGAAAACAATTCTCTTCCTGATTTTTTGTCCAGAGAATTTCTTATTACTCCTCAAATTCATTTCCTACAGAGTCATGACAGATAAAAGGAAATCCTTAATGCCTCATTCATCTTATACCAATAAATTCTCTCCACTTTTCAATACCTACAATCGCAGTTCAGAGGATATTAAATCTACATATAAGTTTAGTAATAGACATCTAGTCACCATTATTGATCTTGGTTTATTAGATCAGTCATTCGACACTCAAGTCAAATTAATAATGCCATCTTCTTATCATTTTATTCCTTCTCGCCCTAATGTATCCATCAAATTTTATGAGGCTTTATTAACCCAAACCCAATATGTGATTATTGAACATTTCAAGAAAACAAATTCTGATGAAATTGCTTACTCAAAATTCAAAATTCAAAAGGTTTTCTCTCCCATCGAATGGACTAATCAAAATGTTGGTCTCCAATGCCCCTATAATTATCAGTCAATGACGTTACTTCCGACTCATCAACCAATGCAAGTTAGTTATAAAGATTACATTGAAGCTTGGCGTGTTATTCTTTTCTATAAAGATCCAGCATCAGGTCACTCATGGTATATTACTTTCAAGAAATCACTTCGAATTAATCTACCACTTTGGTTTATGGCTGAATGGTGGATAAAATTGGACCGCCTTCTAGCATATTTCCACCTACTGTTCAACCTAAATACGACAAAGAAAAGATCTCCTTATTTCAATTCATTCATAAATATTCCATCCCATGGATTTTGAAATGGAATTATGGAACCCATAAAGTTACTACTGTCAATAATTGTACCCTAACCTACCTTTCTCAAGAAATTCATATCAAATGGTGGGATAAATTCGATATTGATTCACTATACGAAAATTCTATAACTCCTTTGGTAACACCTTTCAAACCAATAACACCTTCTGAATTACTTTCTCCATTTCCTTCACTATCAAAAATGTATAAAGAAGCTGGTCTTCATGTACGTATTCCTACGCCTGCAACATCACCTGCCAAACCAGCCACTTCTTCTTCTTCCGTTACCCCTGATTTAGCTACTATTCTTGTTCAACATCTCCAACAAATGAAACAAGAAATGGATGACGGGTTAAAGCAATTTGAAGATAGATTTTTTGCTACATCCAAAGCTAATTCAGATGATGATGCTACTTCTGCTGCTCCAGACTTCATTAAACTTTAATGACGACATTTTTCGACGCCCTTATGAATCCAAGCAATTCATCATCCAATAATAGATGGTATTATCTATGAATTATATCCATTCGGCCTCCAGCCAGATACCGTTTTCATCAACAATCAAATTATTATTTATGCAGAACAAGCATTCCACTGGTCTAATAAAGAAGAAAATCTTTTCCTCAGTTTATGGCGATTACTTGGCACACCTTGGATTGACATCCATATTGATGTGCAAGTAATGAGTCAATATCTGTTATATGTACATTCAGGATTATGGTCAACCCTTCTGAAATTACCAATTTGTAATTTTTGTTATTTCTATTGACATTAAAAAAAAAAATTATCAGGCCCAAGCCACTTGTTTATTCAAGCCCATGCTTCCAGGCATCTTTTTGCCTGCCTTATAACTTTTCCTAAATACAAGCCCATTCTATTTATCATTTTCGGCCCATGCCTCCAGGATTTTCCTGCCTCCAGGCCCATGCCATTTGTCTTATCAAGCTCATGCTTCCAGGCCCATACCGCCTGCCATCAATAATGCTAGTCATTGCATCAATAATTTAGTTTGCATTAATAATTCAATTACCGACAAGATGAAGTCACTTTTCTTACTTTTTCCAATCAAGTCAAAAGAGTTACAGGATAAAGGTGTACGATCCTTCACACTTAGGGCTACTTGGACGTTACTTGTTATCTTGCCGTTTGCTTTATGTCTTATCCATGTATTATCAACATATCTTTACGCATCTGCTTTAGATAAAGTTGAATCTAGTGTCTGTACAGGTGTAGGGCTATCTTTCCACGATAGCACGTCTTTTAATTTCAGAATGTCTTGTTTCTCTCTATATATACGAGAGTCTTAGATAAACTAAGCATTCAAAGTTTGAGTAAGCAGCTGAGTCTAAGTTTGAAGTGTTCTAAGCCTTGAGTTTGTCTAGTTTGTTCTAAGTCAGTCTTTCAGTCTTCCTAGTATTGCTCTTTAAGTCTATCTGTACATATCTCTCTCTTAGTAAGCTCTTTAAGTTTGTCTGTACATCTTTCTCTCTTAGTAAATATTGATCCTTTCAATTTTTTCTATCCTTTACAGCCTTTTAAATTTATTTTTCTATCATTTTGAGCCTTTTAAATTTGGTTCAATCCATAGTTATATTGAGTTGCGAGCATTTGGTATCGAGCCAAGTTACTATTCGCTCATTCGTCTCGTCGTCGCACTGTAAGTAATGCTTAGCTTTACTTTTGCTTCTATATATTCGATATCTAAAAATGATTTTGAAAAAAAATTTCCAGTTTTAAGTGTTTATTGAAAACATATTGTTTCTCTTTCTTTTTTAATTTTCTTTTTTGAGTCTCATCGAGTTTTCAAATGTTAACTTTCCTAGTCGCGTTCTAAGTCTAGCAAAAGGAGTAAGTCTAGCAGTAAATCGTTGACCAGGTTATTTGAAAACTATTTGCCTCAAACATGGGAGAATTAATTAAGAAAATGAAACGTGTTCTTTCATTAAACAACCCTTCTATAAAATTTGAGCCTCCTTCATCTTTAGATAATAGTAATCCAAAAGTTTCAGAAAAAACGCCATCTAAGTTAGATTTAAGAAATATCAGTGAAATATCTTATAGTAATATTGAACAATCTCTTCAAAATTGGGATATGCCTACTATAAATCCAAAAGATATCTACACTCAAGGATCTTTTTCCAAAACTCAAGAATTTATTATTAAACTTGAAGAAGATACAAAATCAATAGAAGATGATGGTCAAGAAATTTTGCTTATCACTCCTGAAAAAATTAGTCGCTATAAAGAAAAATATAAATATTTGCATTTTGGTCTTATTCAAGTTGCAATAAAACCCCTGACTACATTAGGACTTAATACATCAGTTTTAGTTTCTGTTTGTGATAAACGTCATGTAGATTTCAATTACTCATTATTAGGAATAATTGAAGGCAGTTTAGCTAAAGGTCCAATCTTCTTCAATCTGTTTTCCTAACTTTACAATCAGTTTACATGATCAATTTGCGCATGAAGCAGCAACATTAAATATTCAAACTCAAGGTTTTAAATGAAAAGGTATTTGTTCCAATGTTGTTGTAGTTTGTTGGTTATATTATAAATTAATGCATACAATAATAGCAGCTGTAGCGTATACCAATCTCCAAAAAGGAACTTCCACTTTATTTCTTGCAAATATACAACATAAATGTATAAATAGAATAAAATTAAATTGGACAAATATAGATATTCCTAAAACATGTATTATACGAGATACGAATGAAGAAGAACGAAGAAAATCTATCACATCTGATCAAGTGCATAATATTATCACTCATGATGATGGTTTAGTTGAAATAAATTTTGTTTCTCGAAAATCTTGTTCTTCTAGCCCTTTTACTAGTTCGTCACAAAAATCTCACATAATTCCTCCTTTAAATTTTGTTTCTCAAACAACACCTATATCTATTAATGTTGCTTATCCCGTTGA
Organism: Stephania cephalantha; assembly: GCA_039657325.1. NCBI lineage: Eukaryota > Viridiplantae > Streptophyta > Magnoliopsida > Ranunculales > Menispermaceae > Stephania > Stephania cephalantha. Next base: position 25,810,303 of record CM077573.1, read on the forward strand.
AATATCTGATGATACTGTAAGTATCAATGATTTTGCTGATTATCAAATTCATATGATAACTATTATTGAAGAGCAGGATGATTTTATTATAGATTACGTAACTTTGAAATATCAATTTCTCAACATCCTTTAACTCCTATATTTTGTAAAATATGCTCTAAAAATCAGCAAGCTTAGTTACGAGAACTTATTTTTCTTATATAAAATTACATAAACGCAATATTCCATTTTTTGAATATTTAGCTCATTCATGTCCTAAAATAATCAATAAAATTAACACTATTTGGAAAGGCTCTAATGATGAAACATATGTTCAAACTCATCCTCTTTTAACTCCTATTAAGATTAAAGAGCTTATTAGAGCCACTCCTTTTAAAACTAATATTGACGATGACTCACCTCTTACAAAAAAGGATTTAAATCATATTATTGAGCAAAATAACTTTACAAATATTTATTTATCAACTCTAGATAAAACTCCTTCTAACATAGGATCTTCCAATAATCCTACACATATTATAAAATCACCTACTATTCGCACTACGCCAAATGAATCTATTTTAACAAAATCCTTTCTTCCTACTTCTACTCCAATCCCTGTTCCTTTTACACCAAAATCTCCTTATTCATCTGAATTATTACAACGTATAGTTGTTCAATTAGACTCTTTAGAAAAATAAAAAAGGAAAAAATGCCTATAGTAGCTACCCTAGATACAGTACCACCATCTCAGTCTTCTAGTTTAACTTCATCTGATAATGAGTTAGATAAAGAATTTAATGATGACTCAAATTCAGATACTGAAACAACATAAGATATTCATCGAATAAGTAAATCCAGATTTCCAAAAACTTATAGATATCCAAAGAGAAAACAATTTTATTCTAAACCTTCTCCTGCTGATCTAATTCTTGAAGAAAGTCCCAATAGAAGAACAAAATTTGATGGCAATGCAATATATGAGTGGAATATTGATGGATTATCGGAGTATCGACAAAAGGAAGTTATACATCACATGCAAATTTATGCAAAAGCTTGAGCTTTAGTTGATCATGTTGAAGGACCCATAGCTAGTGCCATTGCCAGTTGATTTACTGGACAATTTTATGGTTGGTGGCAATATACATTAACCCCACAACAAAAATTAGATATCATAAATGCAATTAAAAAAGACGCCTAATAACCAACCATTATTAGATGATCAAGGGACGCCAGACGGCATAATGGAGTCGATACTTTACTAACAAATATTATTTGGCATTTTTTAGGCAATCTTGGATCTATTGATGAAAAAATAAGAGATCAATTACAAAGTCTTAGATGCAAAACGCTCGATGATTTCAGATGGTATAAAGATACTTTTTTAACCAAAGTATATTCACATTCATCTCCAAATTCTCCATTATGGAAAAGAAGATTTATAACAGGTTTACCTCCATATTTTGCTGAAAAGGTAAATATTGGATTCGCACAAAAATAATGGCAATCTCAATTATCAAAATCATACTTTTGAAGACTTAATACAAATGGTTCAGCAAGCTGGGTCAGCAATATGCAATGATTTGAGAGTCAAAAAACAACTATCAAAAGAGAGGAAAGATAAGTCTTTTGGTAATTTTTGCTATGATTTTGGTCATGATTTAGATATAACCAAACCAGCGTCTTCCTCTCGACGAAAGAAATCATATAAATGTTCTCATAAAAAGATTTCTTCTTACGAACCTTTTCGTTCTAAATCAAAACCCTTTTCATCTAGATCTTGGAAACCTACATCCAAATCTTATAAATCTCGATCAAGAAATTTAAACACTTGCTATAATTGTGGTAAAACTGGTCATTATGCCAATAAATGTCATCTGAAAACACATAATAAAAAGATTCATAATCTGAATGAAGATTCATCTTCTTCCTCAGATCATTGTCATTGCACTCACAATCTTCCAAATACTACCACCTCTTCATCTGATACATAAATTAATGTGTTAACTACACAAAGAACTTATACTTGAAATAGGCGACCAAATTATTGATCCAAATTTAAAATATAAATACTTTACTGAGATCTTAGCTTCTCAACATGATCCCAAAATGGATCATCATACACTAGATAAACAAGACAAATAAAGAGTTAAATTTAAAAAACAAATTGGACTAGATCCATCACGTTATTCTATGACTTCTTTACTAGAAGAAGTGAATAAACGAAATCCTAAGTTTAATACTACTAGTACTATTCAAACATTACAAACTGATATTACTCAGCTAAAATATGAAATACATATGTTAAAAGAACGATTATCAACACTTGCAAATGCAAATTTTGAAACATTTTCTATTTATGATAATAATGTTTTCATTGAAACTCTTACTCATTATGTTCATCAACGATGGTTTACACTTATTTCTCTAGTTATAAAAGATTTTAAATATCAATGCTTAGCTCTTATTGATTTTGGAGCTAATTTAAATTGTATTAGAGAAGGTGTGATCCCTCTTCGATATTGTGAGACTACAAATAGTCGTATTTCGACTGCTGAAGGCAATAAATCTTCTATAAAATATAAGATTCCTCTTCCTCATATTTCTCATCAATCAATTTGTTTACCTACTTCTTTTATTGTAGTAAAAGGACTTCAACATGATATTTTATTAGCAACTCCATTTCTTCAACATATACAACCATTTACTGTCTCTACCAATGGTATATCTACGACTATAAAAGAAAACTTGTTTTCTTTCCTTTTACTCAATTACCTAAATCAAAGTATTTAAATCAAATAATTAATCAAATAGAACATAAATAAACACATATTGATTTCTTACATTTTGAAATAAGTTTTCTAAAAACTGATCAAGTTCTTAACACTCCTTTCTTTAAAAATAAATTAGCTTGTTTTCAAGAAAAATTTCAAAAACAATGTTGTTCTAAAATTCCATCTGCTTTTTGGGATCGGAAAAAACATAAAGTTACATTACCATATATTGTTGATTTCAATGAAAGTCAAATCCCTACAAAAGCAAATCCTTCTCAAATGAGTACTAGATTATTAAATCTATGTGATCTTGATCATCTAATAATGGTTGGTTATTGGTATCAACACTGCAAGTAATGTTAAGCTTTACTTCTGCTTCTATATATTTGATATCTGAAAATGATTTTGACAAAAATGAAATTTACTTGATGGATCTAATAATGGTTGGTTATCGACAGGAGCAATATAACTAGGCTCTGATACCAAATGCTCGCAACTCAATATAACTATGAATTGAACCAAATTTAAAAGGCTCAAAAGGATAGAAAAAACTGAAAGGATCAATATTTACTAATTGAGAGAGATTTATAGACAAACTTAAAGAGCAAAGACTAAAAGACTGACTTAGAACTCATTAGGAAAACTCAAGGCTTAGAACACTTCAAACTTAGACTTAGCTGCTTACTCAAACTTTGAATGCTTTGTTTATCTAAGACTCTCGTAATTATAGAGAGAAACAAGGCATTCTGAAATTAAAAGACGCGCTATCATGGAAAGATAGCCCTACACCTTTACAGACACTAGATTCAATTTATCTAAAGCAGATGCGTAAAGATAAGTTGATAATACATGGATAAGACATAAAGCAACCGACAAGATAAAAAGTAACGTCCAACTAGCCCTAGGCGTGAAGGATCGTCTACCTTTATCTTGTAACTCTTTTGACTTGATTGGAAAAAGTAAGAACAATGACTTCATCTTGTCGGCAACTGAAGTATTGATTCAAACTGAATTATTGATGCAATGACTGGCATTATTGATGGTAGGCAGTATGGGCCTGGAAGCATGAGCTTGATAAGACAAATGGCATGGGCCCGGAGGCAGGAAAATCCTGGAGGCATGGGCCGAAAATGATAAATAGCACGGGCTTGTATTTAGGAAAAGTTATAAGGGAGGCAAAAATATGTCCGGAAGCATGGGCTTGAATAAGACAAGTGGCTTGGGCCTGATAAAAACTTTTTTTTAATGTCTATAGAAATAACAAAAATTACGATTTGGTAATTTCTGAAAGGTTGACCATAATCCTGAATGTACATATAACGGATATTGACTCATTACTTGCACATCAATATGGATGTCAATCCAAGGTGTGCCAAGTAATCGCCATAAACTGAGGAGAAGATTTTCTTCTTTATCTGACCGGTGGAATGCTAGTTCTGCATAAATAATAATTCGATTGTTGATGAAAATGGCATCTGGCTGGAGGCCGAATGGATATAATTCATAGACAATACGATCTATTATTGGATGATGAATTGCTAGATTCATAAGGGCTTCGAAAAATGTCGTCATTAAAGTTCAATGAAGTCTGGAGCTGCGGAAGTAGCATCATCATCTAAATTAGCTTTGGATGTAGCAGAAAATCTGTCTTCAAATTGCTTTAACCCGTCATCCATTTCTTGTTTCATTTGTTGGAGATGTTGAACAAGAATACAGAAGAAGAAGAAGTGGCTGGTTTGGCAGGTGATGTTGCCGGTGTAGGAATACTTATAGGAAGACCAACTTCTTTATACGTTTTTGATAGTGAAGGAAAAGAAAAAAGTAATTCAAAAGGTGTTATTGGTTTGAAAGGTGTTACCAAACGAGTTATAGAATTTTCGTGTAGTGAATCAATATCGAATTTATCCCACCATTCGATATGAATTTCTTGAGAAAGGTAGGTTAGGGTACAATTATTAACTGTAGTAACTTTATGGGTTCCATAATTCCATTTCAAAATCCATGGGATGGAATATTTATGAATGAATTGAAATAAGGAGATATTTTCTTTGTCATATTTAGCTTGAACAGTAGGTGGAAATATACTAGAAGGCGGTCATAAGTTTTATCCACCATTCAGCCATAAACCAAAGTGGTAGATTAATTCGAAGTGATTTCTTGAAAGTAATATACCATGAGTGTCCTGATGCTGGATCTTTATAGAAAAGAATAACACGTCAAGCTTCAATGTAATCTTTATAACTGACTTGCATTGGTTGATGAGTCGGAAGTAACGTCATTGACATATAATTATAGGGGCATTGGAGACCAACATTTTGATTAGTCTATTCGATGGGAGAGAGAACCTTTTGAATTTTGAATTTTGAGTAAGCAATTTCATCAGAATTTGTTTTCTTGAAATGTTCAATAATCACATATTGGGTTTGGGTTAATAAAGCCTTATAAAATTTGATGGATACATTAGGGCGAGAAGGAATAAAATGATAAGAAGATGGCATTATTAATTTGACTTGAGTGTCGAATGACTGATCTAATAAACGAAGATCAATAATGGTGACTAGATGTCTATTACTAAACTTATATGTAGATTTAGTATCCTCTGAACTGCGATTGTAGGTATTGAAAAGTGGAGAGAATTTATTGGTATATGATGAATGAGGCATTAAGGATTTCCCTTTATCTGCCATGACCTATAGCAAATGAATTTGAGGAGTAATAAGAAATTCTCTAGACAAAAAATCAGGAAGAGAATTGTTTTCTCCTTTTATATATTCGATATCGAAGTCAAAAATACTGAAAATAGCTTGCCTACGAGCAAATATATGTTTTGAAACAAGATTTTTAACATCTTTTAAAAGTATTTCTTTTTGCTGATTTACAATCAACACGAATTAAAAACTTTTGATTTAAAACATCTGATTAAAATTTTTGAACACTTAAAACATTTGCTAAAACTTCCTTTTTGACAGTAGCATAATTTTGCTGAGTTTTATTCCATAATTTTTAAGTATAACATACTAAATGTTCCTTTCCATATGGGGAACATTGTAATAGAATTCCACCATATCCTATATCAGAAGCATCAGTTTGTATGATTTTTGGATATTGGTATTGGCTATATGTAAACAAGGAAGGGCTTTAACCTTTGATTTTATGATTTGAATTGCTTTAGTATGATCTATAGTCCATACAAATTTCATATCTTTTTTGAGGATTTCTTGAAAAGGTTTGCGATCTATTGCTGCTTGTTTTTAAAAATCTATGAGATAATTTAAACATCCAAGAAATCACTGTAATTGATTTTTATTAGTAAGTTGATCTGGAAATTTATCAGCAAAGTCAATAACAAGATTGACTGGAGTAATTGTCTGATTTGAAATTTTAAAACCTAAGAATTGTATTGAGGTTTGAAAAAATTATATTTTCTTTTGTGATAATACTAATCCATTAGATATTATAATATGTTGAAAAGTTGCTAAATGTTTCCAATGTTGATCAATAGATTTAGAGAAAACTAGAATATCATCAATATAAACAAGAATGTAATCATGATATGGGTTAAAAATATCATTCATTATTTTTTAAAATTCAGAAGGAGCATTTTTTAAACCAAAAGGCATTACTTTCCATTGGTATTGACCAAAGGGTGTATTAAAAGTTGTTTTGTATCTATCGGCAGGAGCAACTCGTATTTGCCAAAATCATGATTTAAGATCAAATTTAGAAAAAACTAAAGATGTAGTTATTTGTTTCATTAAATCAATTTTATTAGGTAAAAGATATCGGATTGTTTTCAAGACTTTCTTTAATGGTTTATAGTTTATAACTAATCTTGGAGCTCCACGTTCTAATTCAGGAGCATTCTCAACATAAAATGCAATACAACTCCAAGGAGATTTAGAAGGAGAAATTAATGTTTTTGAACAAAAGATCTTTAATTTCAAGATCGCATAGATTTAATAATCTAGTATTCATTTGAGAAGGATTTGCTTTTGTGGGGATTTGACTTTCATTTAAATCAGCAATATATGGTAATGTAACTTGATGTTTTTTCCGATCCCAAAAAGCAGATGGAATTTGAGAACAACATTGTTTTTGAAATTTTTCTTGAAAACTAGCTAATTTATTTTTAAAGAAAGGAGTGTTAAGAACTTGATCAGTTTTTAAAAAATTTATTTCAAAACGTAAGAAATCAATATGTGTTTGTTTATGTTTTATTAGATTAATTATTTGATTTAAATACTTTGATTTAGGTAATTAAGTAATAGGAAAGAAAACTTGTTTTTCTTTTATAGTTGTAGATATACCTTTGGTAGAGACAGTAAATGGTTGTATATGTTGAAGAAATGGGGTTCCTAATAAAATATCATGTTGAAGTCCTTTTACTGCAATAAAAGAAGTAGCTAAACAAATTGATTGATGACAAATATGAGCAAGCGAGAATCTTATATTTTATGGAAGATTTATTGCCTTTAGCAGTCGAAATACGACTATTTGTAGTCTCACAATATCGAAGAGGGATCAGACCTTCTCTAATAGAATTTAAATCAGCTCCAGAATCAATAAGAGCTAAGCATTGATATTTAAAATCTTTTATAACTAGTGAAATAGGTGTAAATCATCGTTGATGAACATAATGAGTAAGATTTTCAATGAAAACATTATTATCATAAATTGAAAACGTTTCATAATTTGTATTTTCAAGTGTTGATAATCGTTCTTTTAACATTTGTATTTCATATTTTAGCTGAGTAATATCAGTTTGTAATGATTGAATAGTAGTAGTATTAGATTTAGGATTTCGTTTATTCACTTCTTCTAGTAAAGACGTCATAGAATAACGTGATGGATCTAGTTCAATTTGTTTTTTAAATTTAACCCTTTGTTTGTCTTGTTTATCTTATGTATGATGATCCATTTTGGGATCATGTTGAGAAGTTAAGATCTCAGTAAAGTATTTATATTTTAAAGTTGGATCAGTAATTTGGTCGCCGATTTCAAGTATAAGTTCTTCATGTGTCAGTTAACACATTAATTTTTGTATCAGATGAAGAGGTGGTTGTATTTGGAAGATTGTCAGTACAATGACAATGATCTGAGGAAGTAGATGAATCTTCATTCAGATTATGAATATTTTTATTATGTGTTTTAAGATGACATTTATTTGCATAATGACCAGTTTTACCAAAATTATAGCAAGTATTTAAATTTCTTGTTCGAGATTTATAAGATTTGGATGTAGGTTTCCTAGATCTAGATGAGAATGGTTTTGATTTGGAACGAAAAGGTTCGAAGGAAGAAATCTTTTTATGAGAATGTTTATATGATTTCTTTCTTCGAGAGGAGGACGCTGGTTTGGTTATATCTAAATCATGACCAAAATCATAGCAAAAATTACCTAAAGACTTATCTTTCTTCTCTTTTGATACTTGTTTTTTGACTCTCAAATCATTGCATATTGCTAACCCAGCTTACTGAACCATTTGTATTAAGTCTCCAAAAGTATGATTTTGATAATTGAGATCGCCATTATTTAATGCGCGAATCCAAATCTTTACCTTTTCAGCAAAATATGGGGGTAAACCTACTATAAATCTTTCTTTCCAAAATGGAGAATTTGGAGATGAAAGTGAATATACTTTGGTTAAAAAAGTATCTTTATACCATCTGAAATCATCGAGCGTTTTGCATCTTAGACTTTGTAATTGATCTCTTATTTTTTCATCAATAGATCCAAGATTGCCTAAAAAATGCCAAATAATATTTGTTAGTAAAGTATCGATTCCTTTATGCTGCGTTGCTGGCGTCCTTGATCATCTAATAATGGTTGGTTATTGGCGTCTTTTTTAATTGCATTTATGATATCTAATTTTTGTTGTGGGGTTAATGTATATTGCCACCAACCATAAAGTTGTCCAGTAAATCCACTGGCAATGGCACTAGCTATGGGTCCTTCAGCATGATCAGCTAAAGTTCAAGCTTTTGCATAAATTTGCATGTGATGTATAATTTCCTTTTGTCGATACTCCGATAATCCATCAATATTCCACTCATATATTGCATTGCTATCAAATTTTGTTCTTCTATTGGGACTTCCTTCAAGAATTAGATCAGCAGGAGAATGTTTAGAATAAAATTGTTTTCTCTTTGGATATCTATAAGTTTTTGGAAATCTGGATTTACTTATTCGATGAATATCTAAGGTTGTTTCTATATCTGAATCTGAGTCATCATTAAATTTTTTATCTAATTCATTATCAGATGAAGTTAAACTAGAAGACTGAGATGGTGGTATTGTATCTAGGGTAGCTACTATAGGCATTTTTTCCTTTTTTGATTTTTCTAAAGAGTCTAATTGAACAGCTATACGTTGTAATAATTCAGATGAATAAGGAGATTTTGGTGTAAAAGGAGCAGGGATTGGAGTAGAAGTAGGAAGAAATGATTTTGTTAAAATAGATTCATTTGGCGTAGTGCGAATAGTAGGTGATTTTATAATATGTGTACGATTACTGGAAGATCCTATGTTAGAAGGTGTTTTATCTAGAGTTGATAAATAAATATTCGAAAAGTTATTTTGCTCTATAATATGATTTAAATCCTTTTTTGTAAGAGGTGAGTCATCGTCAATATTAGTTTTAAAAGGAGTGGCTTTAATATGCTATTTAATCTTAATAGGAGCTAAAGGAGGATGAGTTTGAACATATGTTTCATCATTAGAGCCTTTCCAAATATTATTAATTTTATTGATTATTTTAGGGCATGAATGAGCTAAATATTCAAAAAACGGAATATTGCGTTTATGTAATTTTATATAAGAAAAATAGCATTCTCGTAACTGAGCTTGCTGATTTTTAGAGCATGGTTTACAAAATAAAGGAGTTAAAGGATGTTTGAGAAATTGATCTTTCAAAGTTACATAATCTATAATAAAATCATCCGGCTCTTCAATAATAGTTATCATATGAATTTGATAATCAGCAAAATCATTGATACTTACAGTATCATCAGATATTTCAACAGGATAAGAGACATTAGTAGATATAGGTGTTGTTTGAGAAGCATAATTTAAAGGAGGAATTATGTGAGATTTTTGTGACGAACTAGTAGAAGGGCTAGAAGAACAAGATTTTCGAGAAACAAAATTTATTTCAACTAAACCATCATCATGAGTGATAATATTATGCACTTGATCAGATGTGATAAATTTTCTTCGTTCTTCTTCATTCATATCTCGTATAATCCATGTTTTAGGAATATCTATATCTTTCCAATTTAATTGTTTTCTGTTTATACATTTATGTTGTATATTTGCAAGAAATAAAGTGGAAGTTCCCTTTTGGAGATTGGTATATGCTATAGCTGGTATAATTGTATGCATTAATTTATAATATATCTTATAAACTACAGCAACATTGGAGCAAATACCTTTTAATTTAAAATCTTGACCATGAATATTTAATGTTGCTGCTTCGTGCTCAAATAGATCATGTAAACTGATTGTAAAGTTAGGAAAACAGTTGAAGAAGATTGGACCTTTGGCTAAACTGCCTTCAATTATTCCTAATAATGAGTCATTGAAATCTACATGACGTTTATCACGAACAGAAACTAAAACTGATGTATTAAGTCCTAATGTAGTCAGGGGTTTTATTGCAACTTGAATAAGACCAAAATGCAAATATTTATATTTTTCTTTATAGCGACTAATTTTTTCAGGAGTGATAAGCAAAATTTCTTGACCATCATCATCTATTGATTTTGTATTTTCTTCAAGTTTAATAATAAAGTCTTGACTTTTGGAAAAAGATCCTTGAGTATAGATATCTTTTGGATTTATAATGGGCATATCCCAATTTTGAAGAGATTGTTCAATATTACTATAAGATATTTCACTGATATTTCTTAAATCTAACTTTGATGGCATTTTTTCTGAAACTTTTGGATTACTATTATCTGAAGATGAAGTAGACTCAAATTTTACAAAAGGGTTGTTTAATGAAAGAACACGTTTCATTTTCTTAATTAATTCTCCCATGTTTGAGGCAAATAGTTTTCAAAGAACTTGGTCAACGATTTACTGCTAGACTTACTCCTTGCTAGACTTAGAACGCGACTAGGAAAGTTAACATTTGAAAACTCAATGAGACTCAAACAAGAAAATTAAAAAAGAAAGAGAAACAATATGCTTTCTATAAACACTTAAAACTGGAAACTTTTTGTCAAAATCATTTTCAGATATCGAATATATAGAAGCAGAAGCAAAGTTAAGCATTACTTACAGTGCGACGGCAAGACGAAGGAGTGAATAGTAACTTGGCTCTGATACCAAAGGTATATCTACAACTATAAATTAATTTGTATCTCTGATTTAACATCCTATGATCTCAGCTTGTCGAGGCGACGCCCGAAAGATACCAGATGATCCAACGACACCCTATGGTCCTTATAGAGCCTCGACTCCTTCTTATGGTGCCATTTCATCACACGGTACTTATCGATGGAGTAGTCACTACACAAAGTGGGCTCAATGAATGGAATGCAGTCGTACATCTACCCCTACACAAAAAATTGTTATGGATGACATATGGAAATAGATTTAAATGCGGTAGTATGAAAATCAATTTAAATATAGTACTTTACCTCTAACATTGTCATATAACTACAAATTTGGGTGACTTTGGCACGAATGGCACTATTGAGTTGACGGTACCTATATGCAAATGTTGCGGCTCCCCATGTGTATCAACCAATCTTTTCCAAGTGTTTCAAAAGCTAAAGGAGAGAAAATAAGACTCGTGTATCGGACATGTTTGAAAAAAGGTTGCTCTAATAGGGTATAAGAGGTAGGCTCGAACCAAGCAACCGAGACTAGGATATACATTGCGACCTCTTTCCCCATCAAGTTTTTCCTTTCCTTTATTTGGTATAGAGAGCTGACCCCTTAACCATGAAAAACTAACAATCAGGTCAGGCCTGGTCCTAATATCCTCATTAACATCAGTCACTAACACCCCCAATAACCAACTAACTATTGAAGTTACCACTTTACGGTCCTTGTAAGGTGCAAAGATTATTTTATCGGTGACTGGAATACTGAGAAGGACTTGCACACCTTAAAGTGTGATCTTCATCTCGCCAAAAGGTGTGGGACGTGTTGGTTTCGAGCTGTCATCTCTCGATAATGGCCGAAACATAGATCCTATTACATTTACTGTATGAGATGTAGCCCAATGGTGCTAAACCAGAGTCGTTAATCAGCTTTTCCACTGATAAGTCAATAATTAAATAATGTTTCTTAATGTATTTTAATTGAATTTTATATGTAAAAGGCTATATTGCACGGGGTCTTCTCGTGTTTTTGTTATTTTAGATAGTAATTGGAATATATGAATAAATTGAGTAAAAAGGGAAGAAAATAAAGGATTTAATCGAGCGGAAGTGGTACAGAAATAATAATCAGTGAATCAAGGATCATTTGGGATTCACTACTGGCGAATCCTCAGCAATTTGGGATTTATACTAAGAATTGTCAACAAATTAGTGGAGCACAGAGGCATTATTTCAAGGATTTTTCCAGTGATTCGAGCAATAATAGGAATCGTTGAAGAATTGTTGGGTTCAATTTTGAGAATTTAAGATAACCACTAGACATTTAAGTTAGTTTTGGATATGTTCTATCTTGAATATTATATATACGACCCTAGGCTACGAAATCAATTGTCCTTGAGTACTTAGTTGAAGGTTTTATTTCTCTTGGAGCCATAGTTTATTGTTTTAGTTTATTGCTTTATTGTTCATTGCTCTTGGAGCCATAATTTATTGTTTTAATTTATTGGTCATTGGTTTTGGAAACAATTTGAGGATTCAAAGCAATTATTTAGAGGTATGGGTCTATTTCTTTTATTTACTTTATTGCAATGTTTATTATGATGATGAATAAGTAGTTTATTAATTTAAACAAATTCTGAACAAGAACTTGATCCATTTTGTGATGTAGTCACGATGAGATGATTTTGCACTTAATGCTTTAGAGCAATCATATTCTTTGATTCACTGATTTGATAGATTATTATTCGCAGATTATAACCATGAAACTTCGTATTGCATGCGTAGTCTAGAATGTGTATTGTGATATTTCGATTCAATATCTAGTTTAAAGTAGTAACTAGGATTTTTTAAAAGTCTATTACCGTTTTGTTTAGTAAGTTTAATATTGAAGTGGCTTTCTGAAGTGATTAAATTTAGTAGTTCGAAGTTTTCACAAAGTGTAATTCAGTTATATTGCCTAAAGTTAATTTCTTTGAGTTTTCAAAGGGTTATTAATTCAATAAAATTAGAACATGGCTTTTCCATCGATATAAGGAGAACTGATGGCTTGATAAGGGTTGTCAACTTACTTATGATTGGAATTTAATGATCTAGAATACTTTATTAAAAGATTAAAATATGTTCATGACTATATGATTTCAATAATTTGTTTGGATGCAAAATGGATTATATTTTCATTATTTTGGATAATTGTTTAGATATTTATTTATTATTCAATTGAATTTTTTTGAATATTAGTGAATTTGAATCATGTCAATTAAGTTAGTTTAATTAGTTTATATAATTATTATAGTTTTATAGTTTGAATAAGTGATTTTTAGTTCCCTTTTTTATTAAATTAATTAAATTAAAGTAAAAAAAATAAAATTATTGAAAGAATTTTTCCTAAAGAAGTTTGCTAAATCCCTGTAGAGACAATCTCACTTATCACTACTACAAATAATAAGGATATATGGGAAACTTATTGTACAGGCTCGAGATGTGTTAATTTTTGGTGCCGTTGTCGGGGATTTTTACATAACTTCTTAGGAGTGTTTGACGTTGTATGGTCTACCCACTTCATCGTTCTAATTCCACAGGATTTTTATATCATTTTGATCCTAAGGTAGATAGGACTTTCAATCGTATTTTAAGACAACAATAACGTAGGGAACACCAAGCTACACCAAGCTACCATAATGGAAGCCAATAATAACTTTGATATTATAAATAATATTAATGACGATAAGAAACTTAATTTTACGCAAGCTAATCAAAATATCACTACTTATGAACCTATGTGTATTTTCTATCTTGAGGGATTTCCCTAATTTGAACTAAGATCTAGATTCATTAGGGCTCTACCTAACTTCTATGGTAAAGAAAATGAACACAGCCAAAAATTTATAAGGGAACACCAACACAAAGTCAATGGGATGAATCCCAAAGACGTTGCATTAGAACAAATCGAACTTACAACTTTTCTATTGTAATGAAAGATCAAGCACAAGATTGGTTTTTTTATCTTCCTCGAGATTTGATAATCACATAGGAACAAATGTTAGAAGCTTTCCCAGATCATTATATGCCTGCAAGAAAAATCAGTACTTATAGAAGACAAATTAAAGTCATGAAAATGAAAGATGATGAAAATTTTAATTTATTTTGGGATAGATTTTAAAGATTAATTTCATCTTGTCCATAACATGGATATACCCAAAGAGTTTTATTAGAGTACTTTATGAATGAGTTAAACATTTTGAACAAATACTATTAGATAGCATATGTGGCGGATCATTATTCGATGTTACACCAACTTTAGAAAAATAAGCTATTAAATGGTTAAGCAATCTAAACAATATGGTGAAAAGACCGACACATTAAGAAAGAAGTAGTATGAAGTTATTAATAAAAGAATTCATACATTTGACGAAAAAGTTGATGAATTATCTAGCGAGGTTAAATTACTATTAAAAGATAAATCAAATCAAGTGAAACCATGTGGATCATGTAATGAAGTTACACATCCTACTAATACATTTCCTACTTTACAAGATAATAATGAAGAAATCAACACGTTATGAACCAATATTCTAGTCCCCTTGAAATCAATATAATAACAATAATTACTACACTGGAAAATCAAATTCAAACCTTAGCTATGCTCCACAAAATCAAGATTATATCACTTATAGACCAAGAGCGCATATACAATCTACACGAATTCAACAACCTCAACAAATTGTTCAACCTACGCAACCTAATGTAGAACAAATACTATAGTACTTTATGACCCAAAGTCATCAAGACTTTATGCAAATTTCTCAAAATCAAGTTAAAACTTATACGTTTATTAATGAGTTGAAAAATCAATGAAATCAAAAGAATCTATGAATTAATAAGTTAAGTAATCAAACTAAAAGATCCACTCAAACTACAAATCATACTAATCAAGCACTAGATAACACTTTATTTTGCGATAATGAAAAAAGACGCATACAAAAGAAATGATACCAAAGAGAGGTGCGAAAAAAACAAAGTACATAAAAGAATAGAACAAGAACAAGTAGAGATGATGGAAAATGAAATGCCCGCTAGGGAATGGATGGCTGAACAATTGAAATATACATATTTTTCAGAAAGGCTATACCCATGGTATTTAGCCAAAGTTGAAACTTATGAAAAATCTTTTCAAAATTTTGAAATAGTTTATTACGAGAAATTAAATAATAATATTTATGAATTGAATGAAGATATGCATTATATTTCTCATGTTCCATAATGATTAGCAAATGTTAGGAACGAATAAATTAAAAAAATACATATTTGAATCATTTAAGAAAATAGAAATTAATGAAATTTTAATGGAATCAAATCATGATGAAGTTACTAAACAATTCTCTGAATTTAAAGACATTTTTAAAAGAATCTAATAAAATATTATGACCAAATATGTCATCCTTAAAGAAAAAGTTTAAGAAATGTTTCGACCTAGGAATGTTTGTCATACCTATCATAATAGGAAATTCTTCTATTGAATTTGCTATGTGTGATTTTAGAGCATCAATTATCGTAATGTCACTTAAACTTTATGAATCATTGAAAATAAAATCGTTAACCAATATGCATATTAATCTTACTTTAACAGATATTACAGTCATTAAACTGTATAGATTATTAAAAGACTGATAAGTAAATAATTAGACACATTTTATAGTTCATTTTAAGATGATTTAAGATATAAAAGACTATATTATATGTGTTTTTCTCTTATTTTTGATATTTCAGGTAATAAACAGAGAATACAAAGAATTGAAAGAAAAAGGGAGGAAAATAAAGGAATTGATCAAGTGAAAAGATTGTATTAAGAATTACTAAGGGATTAAGTAGAAGAACTGAGATTTTGACCCAGCGAATCCTAGCGATTCCTGGAGACAAATGAGTCACTAGCTAAATCAGAAGACACAAGGAATGACCAGTGATCTTTAAATTATGGATATTTCTAGCGATTCCACTAGCACACTGAATCGCAAGGAATCGATGGGTGCAAATTCAGAGATTCAGGATTATAACAAGGATTTTAAGTCGATTTAGGATATATATTACCTAATATACTATAAATAAAACCCTAGACTATGAAAATAGGGCCTTTTGTTAGTTTTACAACTTTTGCTTTAGTTTGGAGGACAATCTTTTATTGCTTTACTTTTAGAGAAGATTCAAGTTTTTATCAAGTACTTTTAAATATGTTTTTTAATTCTGAATTTATTTTTTTATTTATCATCATGAGTAAGTAGTTTGTTAATCTAAATAAAACTCCAAACATTAACTAGATCTATCTTGCAATATAGTCATGTGAGAATTAATATGTGCTTAATGCTTTAAACCTAATTATATTATTTGATTCATTGTTTTAATAGATTGTTCTTCTTAGATTGCAATCATAGATTTGAGTGTTATGTGCATAGTGGCAAATATATATGTGATGTTTTGATTCATTAACTAATTAGAGTAGTAACTAGGATTGTTCGAAAAGTAAACATTGTTTAAATATCATAGGTGAATTTGCGATCAAATTTTAACATTGAAGTGGCTTTCCGAAAATGTTAAATTTAGTAGTTCAAAGTTTTTATAAAACTTAAAGCAGTTTTATAGCGTGAAGCTAACCTATTTGTGTATTTAAAGGGGTTGGATCATTAGAATTAGAGCGTGGCTTTTCCACCAGTAAAAGGATAACAAATGGCTGGCTAAAGGCTGTTTACTTATGATTAGAGTTTAATGATCTACGATACTTTATAAAGTATATTCATGACTATATAATTTGAGTCATATGTTTGGAGTGCAAAATGGTTCCATGTTTCATTGTTTAGGATGATTTTTTTGATATTTATTTATATTGAGTTTTGTTTAATTGAATTGATTTTCGATTTACTAACTTTGATTTGTGTTACTATTAGGGTTTATGCCTTAGGCCAATCCTCTAAATGTTATTTAACTATTATTAGTAGATGCATGTTTCTTTTATAATAGTATCCATTAATAATTATTGTATTATTCTAAACTTCCTTATTCGCTTATTATTCTAGGAAAAATAATAAAGTAAGACTAGTATGAGTCTTTATTGATAGTCATGTGATGATTATGCATATATGGATCAAGATCATGGTTATCTGTTGGAAACAGATGCTGGATCGACCCGATATGAGAACGCTAGATGGTCAATGTCATAAGTTCTTCTCATGATAGTTATATCATTTAGTCCTTTAACTTGAGATCACCTGAGACTTTAACTTTATGAGCACAACGATTTGACACAATTAAACCTCATCTTTAACTGGATGATTATAAAAGTTGTGATTGGTCATTGTCCTACTAATGCGAGGATGTTGTGTGATCAAGATGGATTTTGCCTCTCTCTTTTAGAGAGAAATATTTATGGGACCCCTCGATATGTTAGACTAATAATTGGCCATGTCTAACGGATTGATTGGATTAATGCCACTTGACAATTTCAGTGTACTCGGAAATCATGGCTAGTAGACTGAACTATAAGGGTGACATTCCATGTCTTATGTTCAAATAGAAAGATATCGCGTAACAAAGGGATATGATATAAAATTTCTATTAAGTTGTATAGATTTATTTATCTTCATGCGACTTTGGTAGTCATAATATCTAGCTATAGGCCGCTTATGATTTGTGTGTTGAAAAGGGTTTTGCATCACTGCCAACGTTATATGAATCTATTAGATTGCATACAAAGAATGATTTGTGCAATTTAATATTGTCTAGGCTTATGAATTTTATTTGATAAAATTCATTTTGAAGATTCTCATTAAGAGTCCTAGTTTGATTAGGATTCAAAACTCTCCTACTTTTCTAGTGTGACTAAAAATTGTCTTTAGGTAAGTCCTATTTTGAATAGACTTCTATTTGAATTATAGTACGACTTTAATTCTTATTCGAGTTTTAGATAAATTATAACTTTTGTTGTAATTGTAGGTTATCTATGACTCTATCCTTTTTTAGAGTTGGACTTTATTTAAGACTCTATTTGAAGTGTAACTACGAGATGGAGTTCTTTTACAACTTGGCTTATTGAACTATAAATAAAACATTAGGGTCACAGTTGTTGTAGAGATTTTTCTACAGAGTTTTTGCTAGAATTCTTGCCCAAAAAGTTTTGGCACTGGCACTTCAGATCATAAACGTCCATTCGTGTGTGGGTTTCTGTTACAGGAATTTCGTCTCTGGCTGCGTCTTGAAAAAATCGATCAACACCAAACAAGGAATATATGGAGTTGTTCTTGTTAAGGTATGGTTTTTCTCTTTTGCTACGTCAGTTTAATGGAATTGATATGATCTTTGTTCGAGAATATTCGAAAAGGTTTCAAAAACTTTCTCTGCACTTTATCCCCGAAACCCTACAGTGGTATCAGAGCATTGGTTGGGATTCCATTAAATTTTGATATTAAAATCTAACTTTTGTGCATCTCATGCATCACATGGCACTAATTCCTACATTTTTTAGTATCTATTTTTTTGGGTCATAATAAAATGTCCAATTTACGTATTCTATGTCCAATATGATTAGACGAGGTCTCATTAAAATAATAATATAAGGGTAATTTTCATTTTTAGACTTTTATGGACAAACATGATGACTAGTATGTAAATGGAGGATGTTTGATGAAAACAAAAAATAAATAAATCCTATAATATAGGAATTAGTGCCACGTGATGCATGAGATGCGCGCAAATTTGTTGATAGTAGAAGGTTGTCCATACTAATCTCTAGTGTAGAAAAATAGTTGGATGACTATGCATGAGGGAGTGATGCCTATATTCTCGCACATGACATATGGGCATGTGTTCTATCTAATATAGGCTATGCTATGTTATGTGTTTTAACTAATTTTTTAGCACCGCTATAGGCACCCCACCATTAATGAAGGCACCCATTTTTTTGTCATTCTCCCCTCTAAATTACACTTTGATGTAAATGACTCTATTGCCCCTTCGTATAAACTCTCTCCAATCTCACAACCCTTTTTCAAACAAATTTTGGGGTACCCCACTACATTGGTCTCTCATCTCTAACCTAAAGCCATGTATTTGTTTGCCGGGCGTGTATCGATTCTTGCGTTTTCACATCATCCGATAGCGAGATAACACTATTTTACAACCATATGAAGATTCGAATGAACTTTTTTTTTGTTCAAATCATTGAAATTGATGATTTGGTTTGTCAATGTAGGGTTTGGTAAATTCGACCATTCCGAACTTGTTTCCAGCTTAAATGTACTGCAATGGTGCAAGTGGAGATACAAGAATAGGTATTTGTTGAAATTTTTTGTGTTTTTTTTTGTTTTTCATTTATTCAGTCGAAATTGAACGAGCGCGATTGTTTCGGCCTTGCTGTACCGAGACTTATGGATGAGTGTTGGTAGAAAGACATCGTTACTTATCCGTAAGTCACGGTCATGTTGTGACCGAAACAAATTGTATAGTCTCAGTATAAAAAGACCGAGACTATTCCATAACTATTGGTTCCCAGTGAACAAAATTTGGTTTTGAGTCGTGGACCTGTACTACCGAAATTTGGATTTTTGGGTTTTTTGTGAATTTGCTATGCATTTCGGTTAAGTCGTAATGTTATAATGTATGTATTGTAGGTAATGTCAATTTCAACTTTATTTCCAGACTACAAGCATGCGTTTACTCCTTGTAGGCCATTCCCATCTAGATAATCGGCTATTTCATGGCTTCAAATGATTGGTCGTAAGAACAAGTTTGTGTTAGTAACAAAGCACTCAGATGCCGGAGGGATTAACCGCAGGGGAAAGGTCAAACTTGCGTGTGAGAGGTTCGGTACATATAGGGGAATGTCACAAAGAATAGGGAAAACTAAAGCGGCAAAATTTGCTAGGACACCAAGAACTGAAGAAAAAGAGGAAACGGGGAGGACTCAAACTGGTACAAAGAAATGTTGATGCCCTTTCCTTATTAACATCAAGGAAAATGTTGATTCTTTATGGTATGTCACTGTCATTTGTGGGAGGCACAATCACGACCCCACCAAAAACTTGGACGGCCACTCATTTGCAGGAAGATTGGATAAGGGTGAGCAGGTGGTTGTGGTACAGATGACTAAGGGTAATGTGAAGCCAAGAGATATCCCCAATACGTTGAAGCAAAGAGATGTTAAAAACATATCGACAATGCAGACAATATATAATGCACGAAAAAATTCAGAAATGAGGATGCGGGTGGGAGGACTCAAATGCAACAACTATTGCACATATTGGAGAATAATAGGTGGATGTCGTGGCATAGGAAGCATCCCTATACGAATATCATCATTGATTTATTTTGGTCACATCCTGATAAAATTAAGTTGTTGCGGTGTTTCCCGTCATTCTTTTGATGGATTGCACTTACAAAACAAATAGGTATCGAATGCCGTTATTGGAGATTGTTGGCATCACTTCAACGCATTTGACGTTCTCAGTTGGGTTTGCTTTCATATCATCGGAGACTCTTGCAAATTATGTTTGGGCACTTGAGAACTTGAGATCCATATTGGATGGGTGGCCTTAACCTGACGTGTTTGTTACGGATCGGGAGATTAGGCCTTATTAGTGCCATCAAATAAGTATTTCCATCATCGTCTCACCTTCTTTGCTCTTGCCACATCAACAAAGTAGTATTGACAAAGACTAAGAAGATGTTTGGGGATAACGAAGGCTTCGCTCGTTTCAATTATAGGTGGACGAGTGTGTTGTATTCTAAGTTGGAGGCCTTATTAGAACTTAGGATGAATGACTTGCGTTGTGAGTTCGGTCATATGAATGATCTTTCTTATTACTTGGATAATACATAGGTGAAGATCTATAAGGAGAATTTTGTACCGGCATGGACAGATCGAATTATGCACTTTGGGGAAACAACGACACAGAGGGTTAAGTCTGCGCATTCCACTTTGAAGCTACATCTTGGCAACAGTCAGGAAAATTTTGAGACTTTTGTGGAGAGTGGTTGATGGTCTTCTTAGGATCCAACATAGCAACATCAAGGCATCATTTGAGCTTAGTTTGAATGTTGTGCAACATGATTATTTTGATGGGTTTTATCGCCGATTGCTTGGTTATGTCTCTCAAAGGGCGCTTAAGTTAATTAGAGATGAATTGGAATGTGGAGAGGATGTTGGACATGACTCTACTCGTTGTGTTTGTGATATACGTACAACGCATGATCAATCTGAAGGACCATCGGGGAAAGGAGCACACCTTTCCAAATGCCCTTGTGACTCTCCTTCGTTATGGCCACCTCCAGCACTAGTACTCCCACCCACATTACGATCGGTACTAGTGGTGTCTGTCGGTGCTGATGAGTCACTACTACTAGACTTCGATGCATGAGCCTCATATTCGCCTCGGGCAGCTACAAGATCTTTTTGTCGACGCTTGTCAATGTTGGAACCCTCACCGTGCAATTGAACATTCTTTGCATGATTCCCAGCAATCTTTCCCTTTCCCTTCACATGTACCTTCTCTTTCTTATTTCGATAAGATGTAGTCAGGGGTCTTCGGACACCTCGCCCACTGGTTACCCCTCGACACCTCAACACTAACCTCCTCCCTAGTCACTGGGGTTTTCGAACGAGCCATACCTGATAAGAAAACAACTTGTAAGCGCCAGGAGCAGAAACAGAAGTAATATTCACAAAAATAAGAACAAAATCTTCCATTTCTATAGTGTCGGTCAAGCAGGTTTGAGAAAACAATTTGAATTTCGGTGATGCGTGCCCGAGATAAAACAATTAGTCTCGGTAATGGACAACCGAGAAAAATTTTTCATTCACGGTTGTACATCACAGAAAAGAAATCAACTATACACTCTGAATTACTCTCGTGATGTGGTGACCGAGAGCAATTGCAGCGTTACGCTACCTAAAACAATAATACATAAGCATAATCTCGGTTATGGATAAACGAGGCAACAATGTGTCTCTATTACTATGTAATCGAGAGTGTAAGCACAACTAACCTTAAACTTAAGTCTCAGCTAACAATGGCAGAGATTGTTAGCATCTTCTCTATCCTATGTGGCCGAGAAAAACGGGTTCGCAAATTTGCCAAGCATAATCTCGGTTAGGGTTAACCGAGACAACAATGTGTCTCTCGTTACTATCTAACCGAGACTTTAAGTGCAACTAACCTTAAACTTAAATCTCGAACATTGTTAGCTGAGATTGTTGGCATCTTCTCTGCCCTGTGTGGCCGAGAAAAACATGTTCGCAAATTCACCTAACCTAGCGGACGAACCACACAAAACAAACAAAAATCGAAATATAATCTATCAAAATCGAGTTCAAACATACCTATAAGCTGCCAAAAAATGCCTCCTGTGAGATTGGAACCCTAAGACCGAGCCCTACAACGTACCCAATGCAAACAACTCGAGCTCTCTGAATATGGAAGAACACCACTACTTGAATGAGCGACAAGACAGAGGAGATGCTCAAACAGGTTAACGCCTCCTTGTTCGTTTATCGAAATCGGAATTTGGTGGGGGGGTGCACTTGGGGCAATTTCGGGATTTCATTGAAATGTTTTAGGTGCCTTTTGTAAACAACTTGGTGCCTCCAATAGTGGTCTGCCTTCATTAATTGGTGGGGTGCCCATAGCGGCGCTCCTAATTTTTCTCCTATTACCATGGAGCAAATTTGTGTTTAACACATTGGGTTTACACGAGTCCTATACTAACAACAATGACGACTAAAATGTAGTTCGTACGTTAATATGATTAACTTGATAGTTGCTATAAATTATATGGGTTAATGAGTTAATTAAAAATAAAAAAGGCATGGTAGTTAACTTAACGTATATGGATAATGGATAGACTAATTTAATTAAAAGGAGTTTTAATTAAGATTATCCTAATGGGATATTAATTGCGTAATTTTAATTAAAAATATTTTAATTAGTTAATGCCAATTAATATTGTGAGGTTATCCAGGTCAATAGGATTGACGAAAACTATTATTTTGAGGGAGTTTTTATTTTGAAATTAAATTGATCTCCTTAAAAAAAAAAAAAAAACTCCTTGACCCATAGTTCGCAATCAAGCCAATAGGACCATTATCTGACATGGTTATTTTTCTATTGTCGAATAGCATTTAACTTTCTAATTTGTTTTTTGATGCTTTGATAATTGATATGTGAAATTGTTTCCCTATTTTATTTTATGATCTTTATTCTCATATTGGGTATATAGGATATTCAATAATTAAAAGAAATACCAGAATTAATCATCACAAAAACATAAGAGGATCATAAAACTTTAAAAAAAATTCCCTCGATTAAAATTTGAAGTCAATGCCATCAGATTTTAAAACACTCGTTAATGCCTCGATCACATCAATATGGGCCTACCTTCGCAGGGTGTATAGTGTTATATTGGTGCGGCAAGCTGGGTAATGGTTACCCGGATGTTTTAAATTGGTTTGACTTAATAAAGTTATCAAAATGGTTTTGTGTTGTAGGCATAAATGAGACAAAACATGTCGTGACATATGATGTCTAGGTCTTATAAAGAACCTAAGAGTTGCATGTAATGCAATCGGTAAAGGTTACCTACCTAAATAACTTGATTTTTGAGTATCATGCCCTAGCTATCTCAAAATTAAGTGAAATGCGGATCTTAGACCACTAAATTAATATTTACGAAGGTTATTAATTTAGTGGGAGTTTAATTACTCAGTAATAAATTATTCTGCATAATCTTCTAGGTGTAGATATTAGAATCCTTGTAACACTAATCCAACGTAACTCAATCAATCCTTGATAAGGATAAAATTATTTCTAAGAGTAATTTCCCTAATTTGATTGGAAACTTGATGCATTTAATCAAGCATAATGGAAAAGTTTCATCCATGTAGCCATCCCCAATTAATTTGGGACTGAGGCTATATTGTTGTTTGTTGTTGTTGATTGAAATCTTGATAAATGTTATCAACCATAAAAACAAGGAAGTATGTCTTAAATTAATGGTTCCTTTCGAAAAGATTTAGTACCGTGGAAGCTAATAACGTAACATTGACGACACTAAATGAAATGTTCAAATAGTAAGTCAGAGTGAAAAAAGGTATAAGATTACAAAAATTCCTATATTCTAGTTAAATGGTTGAGAACCAATAAATATGTCTTTATGTTTGGAACATGAAAGGATTATATTAATTGTTGGGGCATGTTAGGTCAATCTACAAATATTGTTTATCTAATAATTTCAATTAACAAAATACAGTTGTTTGTTTGTTGTTTTATTATAAGTGGTTCCATTTTTGCCTTCTAATAAGATCCATGGGTATTTTTTGATATATCCTAACTGTCCCTAGCTGGTCATTATAGTGGGAACTATAATGAATTAAGACTAGTGTGAATCTTGATTGGTGGTCATGTGATGATCATGCGTATAGAGATATGAATCGAGATCATGAAAACTTGTTATGGAACAATGTACAGAACGACCCGCTATGAGAACACCACATAATTTAAGTTATAGGTGTTACTCTTAATAGGTATATCATTTAGTCCTTCAACTTAAGATTACTACAGACTTCAATATTAGAAGCATGATAATTTGACACAATCAAACGTTGTATTTAACCAAACAATTTTAAAGATTGTGCTTGGTTACCATGTTAATAATATGTGAAGGTGTGTAATCAAAATAAAATATGTCCCTCTCGTATAGAGAGAGATATCAGTGGATCCCTCGATATTTTAGACTGTTAAATGGCCAACTCCAAGTGAATTGATTTGATCAATGTCATTTGGATGTTTTCAGTCTACTTAAAAATCGAGACTAGTACGATTGAACATTAAGGGTAAATTTCCATGCCTTATGTTCAATCAAAAGATATCGCACGAGAAAAATGATATGATATATGTTATTCATTAGGTTGTATCGATTTTGATATTTATGCTACTTGGGTAGTCATAATGCGTTGCTAGATACCGCTTATGACTTGTGTATAAAAATGGATTTTGTTCACTGCCAACTTCGTATGAACCTATTGAGTCGCACACAAAGAATGGTTTTGCGCAATTTCAATTGGTCTAGAGTAAAGAATTTTATATGATAAAATTCTTAACATAAAAGCCCTTACGATTTGTTATATTATAACTTATTAATAGGGGTATATGTGTAATTTTTATAACTTCCTAAATACAATAGTTCTATTACGTATAAGTTTTGTAAGTGAGCTTATCTACACATATAAATAGAGGTTGAAACCCTAAAACGTAATAAGATTTCGCTTTTACTATTTTGAGTCCTCTGGATTTTGAGAGAGAAAGAAAAACATTTTCAATCTCTCTTAGGGCTAGCACATCAAATTGTGGTTACTTGTTCATGTGTGAATTTCCTATAAAGAAAGCTTAATTGAACGTCTTAGAAATCAAACAATCAGAGAAGAAAATCATAGATTAAGGTATGGTTTACTTTTGTAGTTCTTGTTTAATGGAATATATTTTCAATTTTGTTAGGTTTTACAAAAAATTGTTTTGAATTTTTTGCTACTTATGAACCCGAAAACCCAACATTAATTATCTCAAATGGCTTGAATCTTCTTGTGCGAAAATTTGTCCGTAAATTTGATCTATAATTCATCAATATAATTTTGAACTATATAATATGAATGACATGGAGAAATTTGTTTACAGTTGCATATGATGTTTAAAATGTAAGACAAAATATTAAAAAAAGTCCTTATAGATGCATTTAATGGTTTGTAACAGAAAGGAACTTAATAAAGAAAGATAAAGGGAAGGTAAAAGCTACCAAAGGTATTTGTGTCGGATACAAAAACCTTAGTTGTGAGTTAGACTTTGCCTAATTTCAAAGATAAGCCTTAAATAATGGAATTGTTCATTTTATAATGAATCACAAATCCTATCAGGAAGATATTACTTTGAATTGTTGCGAACATTTTAAAATGAGTATAAAAAAAACTTGGCAAACTATTAACATACTTTGATGAGATTGAAGTGAATAATATTTAAGCCAAGATTTTGAATGACCATCTTTGAAATTTTGTGATTGTCTTGCAATTAACCCCACTAGGAATCTCATTTAAGAAATGATATTTTAAGAGGAAAAATCGAACTATATAGGATATGATTTGATTTATGATGTGTCACATGGACCTTCCTATAATGTCATATTGAGGTATAATTTCGCACTAAACCTTATTTTTCTGTAAAATGGTTGATAAAACACTAAATACGATATGGAATAAAAAGATCCAGTTTGTCTTTTCTTGAGATTTAAGGTGGCGAGGCTTACGTAAGACACCAAGTCACATAAAGTTTGATGCCTAAGTTATTTGTGTTTAATTGTGGTTGAACATTATGATACTATTTTATACAATTGAGAACAAGTTGTTTGTTGCTCAAAATGATGTCTTTCTAAATAAAGAATTTATTTCAAAGACACTATTGGAAATAAAATAAATCTTAAAATGTTCAAGAGCTACAAATGAGAACTAAACCACTTTATGCTCAACAAAGTTTTGAAGTAGTTGAGTGTACACAAGTAACATATATCTCTTGAAGATCTAGAACAATACGAAATTGACCAGAGAAATTCAAAATTTCTTATTATTGATAGCTGTGATATATGTAAGATATCGGATCGAATGAATCACTACTTATCAAGATACATGTCTTGTCTGTATTGGATTAAGAGACTAAGTGTTAATGAACTCTGAATTTTAATTCATGTATGTTATTCAAGTTTGGAACTTGACTTTTTTAGTTGAAAGTGGTATGATCATTGGATGAAAATGATTAAAAATGACATGAAAAACAAAAATGGTGGATACTTAAAAGCAGGCTTATTGAAAAATTTCCATTTAAATCAAGGTTTTGATTATGATAAGATTTTTCACTAGTAGCTAAGCTCATGTACTAGAAGTCTAATTGTCATTACTTCATAGTTTGACTATAAAATATGACAAAGGAGTATCAAAACAGCAGTGCTCTATGCACCTTAAAGATGTGTATGACACAACTTAAGTGTTTTGATTATCTTGAGAATTTAAGAAAGGTATGCAAGCTTAAACAATGTATTTGTGAATTATAGTAAGCTTATCGGAGTTGTGGTCTTTGTTTTGATGAAATAAATAATAAATTATGTTCACTGAATAAAAATAAACCTAGTGTATACATAAAGGTTAGTGGGAGTGCAAATATTTGAATCTGTATGTTGATGATATAATGTTCATTAGAGACGATGTCCTAACCATGCAGAATGTCAAGTCTTGGTTAAGGAAAAGTTTCTCGATGAAATTCTTAAACAATTAGGTCTATATCCTTTTGATATAGATCTATAGAGATAGATCCAAAAGGCTAATTGGTCTAAAATATAATGCTTATATAGACAAATAATTAAAAAGGTTTCAGTATGCGAGATTCTTAAAATAATTCATACTTATGTCTTATAACATAAGTCTATGTGAGATTCAAAATCTCAGGATAAATGATGAGCGATACAATAAGAATATGATTCCATACGCATTTGCTATGAGAATCATCATAAATTTTATACTTTGCATTCAACTTGATATGTCCTAAGCTTTGGGCAAATCATACATATATCTCATAGATTCTAATTAAGGTTACTTAATATTTATTGATAATATTCTTAAGTAACTTAGAACCACTTGAGAAATGTTATTATATTTATAGAGGTTTGAAAGATATGAGTCTTGTAATGGTTACAAAATGTAAACTTTAAGCTAATATAAATTATTAATGATCGCAACATGGATATGTGTTGACTTCGTAGGAAGATGCAGTGAATTGGAAACATTCTAAACTCACTTTAATAAGTTGTACTATATAAACTGAGTTTAGCGGCATTTGATGCAACCAATGAAAATGTTTAGATCATAAGGTTCTGATTGAATAAGGCGTAATTCCAAGTGTTGGAAACAAAGTTGGCTTTTATTGTAAAACCAAAGGAAAAATTTAGGTTATGGAACCTATATCACACTATAGATCTAAACAATCACTTGAGCATTTTCGTCTTATTAGAGAAAGAAAGTGAAAATTTATAGAACATCAATATTAAGTAATGTAGCAGATACATAAATAAACTTCTTCCATTAAGAACACATTAAGATCACGTAATTTTAGATACATGTAGAATTGGACCAAGTGCAAGTGGGAGATATGAGGTATGTGCCCTAGGCCGATTATGTAAACGTTGTTTAATTATTATAAGTAGATGCATGTTTCTTTTATAATAGTATCCATGAATAATTATTAAATTATTGTAAACGTCCCAAGTCAATTATTATTTTAGGAACAATAATAAATTAAGACTAGTATAAGTCTTGATTGATAGTCATGTGATGATTATACATATATGGATATGGATCAAGATCATTGTATCTTTTGGGAACAGATGCTGGATCGACCCGCTATGAGAATGCTAGATGGTCAATGTCATAAGTGCTTCTCATGATAATTATATTATTTAGTCATTTGACTTGAGATCACTAGAGACTATAACATTAAGAGCACAATGATTTGACACAATTAAACGTCATCTTTAACCAAATGATTATAAAAGTTGTGATCGGTCATTGTCCGACTAATGTGTGGATGTTTTGTGATCAAGATTGAATTTGTCCCTCTCTTTTAAAGAGAGACGTTTATTGGGCCCCTCATTATGTTAGACTGATAAATGGTTATGTCTAGTGGATTGATTGGGTCAATTTCACTTGACAATTTTAGTCTACTCAGAGATCGAAACTAGTATACTGAACTATAAGGGTTACATTCCATGTCTTATGTTCAATCAAAAAGATATAGCATGACAAAGGGATATGATATACAATGTCTATTAGGTTGTATCGATTTATTGATCTTTGTGCAACTTAGCTAGTCATCATGTCTTGCTAGAGGTCGCTTATGAGTTGTGTGCCGAAAAGGGTTTTGGTTCCCCACTAATATTGTATAAACCTATTGGGTTGCACACAAGGAATCGATTTGCGCGATTTAATATTGTCAAGGTTGAGGAATTTTATTTGATAAAATTCATTTTGAAGATTCTCATTAAGTTTGTTAGTTTGACTAGGATTGAAAACTTCCCACATTTCTAGTGTGACTAGAAATTTATCTCTTGGTAAATCTTATTTTGAATAAGACTCTAATTGGAATTATAGTACGAATTTAATTCTTATTCGAGTGTTTGATAAATTACAACTCTTGTTGGACTAGTAATTTTAGATTATCTATGAATCTATCATTTTTAGAGTTAGACTTTATCTAACACTATATTTAGAGTATGACTAAGAGATGGGTGTTCTTTTACAACTTGACCTATTGTACTATAAATAAGACATTAGGGTCACAGTTGTTACAGAGATTTTTCTAGAGAGTTTTTTTTTTCAAATTTTGCCCTAGAATTTTTGGCGCTAGCACTCCAGATTGTGAACCTCCATTCGTGTGTAGATTGTTGATAGATGACGTTCGTTTTTGACAGCATCTTGAAGAAATCGATCAACACCAAACAAAGTAGTCTTTGAGTTATTCTTGTTTAAGTATAGTTTTTTTCTCTTGGTACATTAGTTTAATTGAATTTATATGATCTTGGTTCAAGGATATTTCAAAACTTCCGCTATGCTTGATCCCTAAAACACTACAGTTACTTAAGTAAGTTTAGTTAGTTTAAATTCTATTTTTATTAGATTAAAATTAAAAATAAATATAAGAAAACTTCTTTTCTTAAGGAAGTTGTAAAATCCTTGTGGAGACGATTCCCACTTATCACTACTATAAAATATTTGAAGTATAATATAAAGAGGAAATTATTATACACACTCGACATGTATCAATTTTTTGCACCATTACTAGGGATTTTAAAATAATTTCATAAGAATCTTTCTTGTTCCATGTTATAAAATATGGCACACATTGAACAAGAACTGACTTTTAGGCAAGCTAATATAAATATCACAACTTATGAACCTATGTGTATCACTTTTCCCGCAGATTTCTCTATTTTTGAGTTAAAACCAGGATTCATCAATTCTTTACATCACTTTCAAGGTGAAGGTGATGAAGATCCTAAACAATTTATTAGGAAATACAAACATATAATAAGTGTGATAAAACACAAAAAGCGTAGAGTTAGATTATGTCAAACTAAAGGTTTTCCCTTCTTCTTTAAAAGGTTGAGATAAAGATTGGCTATTCTATCTCCTTCAAAATTTCATAACCACTTGGTTCGAAATGTTAGAAACCTTCTTAGATCAATACGTTCAAGTTTGCAAAATTATTTTGTACAGAAATGAATAAGCAATGCTAGGATGGAGATCGAGGAGACTTTTGGTGAGTTATGGGATACATACTAAAGATTTATATTATTATGTCCACAACAATGAGTTTTCGAGAAAACTATATTAAAATAATTTTATGAAGGAATAAACTATTTAGAACAAAGAATCCTATACACGATATGTGGAGGATCTTTATTCGACCTCATGCCAACATTAGCATGAGATAATATTATTAAAATGGTGAATAATCAAAAAAATATTGTGAGAAGAACAAATTTATGAAAAACCATTCTCATGAAATCAATAGTAATATAGTCAAGATATTGGATGATAAATTTGATGAATTAAGAAGTATGGGTGAATAACTATTAAGAGATATATCAGTTGAAACTTAAATTTGTGCTTTTTGCAATAAGGTCAATCATCTACATGATGAATGTCAATAATTGCAACAGAATCAATTTCAAGAGGCTAACGCTATGATGAATCATTACAATAATCCTACTCAACCTACTTACAACACTAGTAACAATGCAAATTACCTAAGAAGAAATATAGGTAAAGGTGTAGACAATCAAAATTTTTAATTGTATAGGACACCCCCATTAACCGATAGAACAATAGCACTAGAAAACTCAAACAAAGCAAAAGATCAAAAGATTCAAGCCTTACAAAATGATATAGCTGAACTAAAAAATCAACTAAGTCCAATGGCAATACAAATGAGTCCATTGGTTGACCAAGGTAAATTACCATCTCAACCTAAC
Organism: Stephania cephalantha; assembly: GCA_039657325.1. NCBI lineage: Eukaryota > Viridiplantae > Streptophyta > Magnoliopsida > Ranunculales > Menispermaceae > Stephania > Stephania cephalantha. The sequence goes on from CM077573.1 coordinate 25,841,487, forward strand.
CCTTGTTCATACGCAAAAGCAATAACTTTGAGAAGCGGTAAATAAATGGAAGAACCAAAGATGTCAAAACAATTAGTTCCTCGAAAAGAATTAAAAGCTGAATTAGAAAAAAATATAAATTAAAGAAAAAGAAATTAAAAAAGAAAATGGATGTGATTTCTAAAATAATAAACCAAATATAGTAAGACCACCATTTCCCCATTGCTTTGAAAACAATAAGAATGTCAAGAAATTACAAGAAGAAAAAAAATCTCAAACACTTAAAAGAAAGTGGTGGAAAACATACCCTTATTCGAAGTCATACAAAACATGTCTAAATATCAAAAATTTATAAAAGACTTCTGCACTAATAAAATTAAACCTAATAAAAGAGTAAGCCTAAGAGAACATGTATCAAAAATAATCCAAAAGAAATTTCCTCCTAAATGTTCTAACCCTGGAATGTTTTTTGTTCCATGTACTATAGAAAATATAGGGATATCCAAAGAACTATGTGATCTAGGTGCATCAATCTACATTATGCCTTTGTCAGTATATTTGCAAATGACGAATGTACCCTTAGAAGAAACTGGTATATCAGTACAATTAGCAGACATATCTACTGTCCAACCAGTAGGAGTATTAAAGGATGTACTGGTTAGAGTTAATGACTTTCACATTACAAACATGAAAGAAGACCACATCTCTAGTAAAACTTCTCTTATGCTCGGACGCCCATTCTCAAAAATGGAAAAAACCAAAATAGATGTTTGAAACGGAACTCTAACAATAGAAGTAGATAACGAAATAGTAAGTTTCGATATCCACGATTCTATGAAATATCCTTTAGACGTTTCGTCAGTATGCACCGTAGATATGTTAGATCATATAATAGATAAATCTTTTAGAAATGATTAGTTAGACAAACTTGAAAAAGTAATAGAGGATTTAAATGACAATGATGATATAAATGAAGAGATGGGAGAGATACTCAACGCCTTAGAATCTTATAGTGCACTCCCTAAATCCTCTTATTATATGAATTTACTAATAAGTCATTCGTAACTTTTACCTTCTATACTAAAAGGTCCTGATTTAGACCTAAAAGTTTTACCAAATCATTTGAAATACGTATATTAGAGAGTAACAACTCCTTACAAGTTATAATCTCTAACAAATTAACAAATTTAGAAGAGAAGAAATTAGTGAATGTTCTCAATGAATTCAAAAAAGCATTAGGATGGACAATACTTGATATTAAAGGAATAAGTCAAACTACATGCATGCATCGAATTAATCTTGAAGCAGACACAAAAAACTCTAGACAAGCCCAACGTAGATTGAACCCACCATTGATGGAATGATATTTCCAATAGCAAATTATAATTGGGTTAGGCTAGTACAAGTAGTCCTGAAAACGATAGGGATAACAATTATAATAAACGAGCATGGAGAACTAGTACCAACTATAATCCAAAATGGTTGTAGAGTATGCATAGATTATATGAAGCTAAACACCGCAGTTAGAAAAGATCACTATCCACTTCAGTTTATAAATCAAATATTATAAAGACAAGTTGGATGAACCCATTACTGTTGTTTAGATGGATACTCAGGATTTCACCAGATTCATGTAGCTCTAAAAGATCAAGAAAAATCACTTTTTTACTTGCCCTTTTAGTACATTTGCTTACAAGTGTATGCCTTTCGGCTTATGTAACGCACTCGCTACATTCGAAAGGTGTATGACTAGTATTTTCTTCGACTACGTTAAACATTTTATTGAAGTTTTCATGGATAAATTTAACATGTAAGGTAATTCTTTCAATGAATTCTTACTTCACTTAACTAAGGTACTTAAAAGATGTATAGAGAAAAACCTAGTATTAAACTATGAGAAATGTCATTTAACGGTAAATCAAGGACTTATATTAGGACATATAGTATCAGCAAAAGGAATATAGGTAAACCCCGCTAAAATCCAAGCTATAAAAACATTACCTTACTCCACTACTGTGAGGGAGGTAAGATCACTTCTTGGAATTACAGGATTCTACCGACGTTTTGTGAAAGGTTTTTCTAAAATAATACTACCCTTGTGCAAACTTTTGTAAAAGGATGTCACATTCAATTTCACACCAGAATGCAAGATAGTTTTTAATAAACTAAAAGATGCCTTGATAACCACACTAGTGAGAAAGTCACCAAACTGGTTATTACCCTTTGAAATAATGTGTGATGGAAGCAACTACGCAATAGGGGTTGTTTTATGTCAAAAGTTAGGAGAGGATTCTCATGTCATATATTATGCATCAAGAACTTTTGATCCCACCCAACTAAATTATACCTCCACAGAAAAAGACCTCATAGCAGTCGTGTTTGCATTAAAAAAGTTAAGACCATATTTACTAGGTACTAAAGTAATAGTATACTCAGGCCATGTCACATTAAAAGACGCTAAACCAAGATTAAAAAGATGGATCTTATTGTTACAAGAATTTGATCTCCTATAAATTAAAAAAAAAGTGTCAAAACCCTAGTAGCAGACCATTTAAGTAGACTATAAAATGGTGAACCCCCAATACCATTAAAAGATGATTTTCCAAATGAACACTTATATAAGATAGCTATTACTAGTCCATGATATGCCGATATAGTCAACTACCTCACTACTAATAGATTATCACCTCATTTAACTAGAGTCAAACAAAAAGATTAAATATGATTGTAAACATTATCTATTGGATGATCCTTATTTATGGAAATTTTATACCTACCAGAACCATCTGAAAATGTATCTCACGAATGGAAATGCAATCCATTATGGCTCATTGTCATACTTATGCTTGTGGAGGACATTTTGGTCTACGTCGTACAACCCGTAAAATATTAGACTCGGGGTTCTTTTGGCCTACTTTATTCCACAATTTTTATGTATACACAAAAGCTTGTCCGAATTGTCAAAGAACCGAAAACTTGGGACGTAGGAACCAAATGCCTTTATGTCCTATTATGTTTTGCGAAGTATATGATGTTTAGAGAATAGACTTTATGGGACCTTTTCCACCATCTAATGGAAATATTTACATTTTATTAGCCGTAGACTATGGGTCCAAATTGGTAAAAGCTATAGCCATGAAATCTAATGATTCTAAAATAGTAGTTAATTTCCTAAAATTAAGGATATTTACTATTTTTGGAGAACCTAAAACATTGATTATAAGAGTTTTGTAATAGGACAAGAATTTTTACTCTTTTATTCACGTCTTAAATAATTTCTCAGAAAACCTCGTTCAAGACGGACATGACCTTTTTTAGTTACTCACGTATTTCTCTATGGTGCTATAAAAATAAAAAGTAGAGAAATAGGGAGAATCTTTAAAGTAAATGGTCATTGCCTAAAACCTTATCATGAAAGTTGTCTCACAAGATATGGAGATCATTATCTTTCACCCAGTTGACAAATCAGTGGATGAATTGAACACCATGGGGAGCATATCTTGAAAGTTAATTCTAGCGAAACATTCACTACATGGATATTTAAAAAACCAAGAAAGAAAAACAACAAGAAATCAAGGAAGGATAAACAGCCTGCCATAATACGAGTGTGATAAGGATGACTCTGATTACAAGGAGTATGGTTAAAATGGAAATTTTGCCAAAATCTTTACAAAGGACCCAGGGCAAACCTGTTGGACTAAGCGTTTCATCACTTAGACTCTGTTCCGAGATTTTGATGGCAACAAACAACGTGAAATGGTACTAACATGTTTGTCAAGTATTTAAGCGCAATCCAACATTGTTAGAACTCACAAGTTCAAAGGCTACCAATGAATTCGAGTTAGCAACGAATGCGAGTTCAAATGGAATGGATAAAATGGAAGAAATAAGACTTGAAGAGCTCGTGGTTTGATCAAGTCAAGGAAAGGCACCGGAAATCATATATGGAGCTTTTTACATCAATTGTAAGGTATAAGAAGTTCAACTACATGAGCCAAATGCATTAGATTCATGCATTTTACAAATGTCATGTGTTCAAGAACTTAAATTCATGCATTTCATGATTTTGCAATCCATGAGTTATAAAATGATTTAAATCATGAAAATGAATTTTATGGCATGAACTTGATGTGCATATTGTTGGTTTTAATTTTGGACGCACCGGTATCAGTTTAGACAGGTTTTCGGTTCACTTTAAAACTATTTACAGAAAAGCCCCTGTGCTCTTCATGAAACCGAGATTTTTGGCTAGTTAGTGCGCTAACTGAGAGATTAGCTCACTAACTCCAAAATCTAGAGTGCTAATAGCTTTTCTTAGAGCTTTTTAAAAGTGAAACATCTACACCTTTAATTTGAATTGGTGGACGATTTTGCACGCTTGGATCACTACAATGGCTTACAAATAGTAAAAAAGGTTTGGAAAGACCTATAAACATGTGGAACATGCTTTTGATCTATAGAACTCAAAAATACACAAAACAAAGCATTAAAATGGAGTTTTAGCACAAAAGGGTGAAGAAAAAATACACACACTCACTTGAGGGCTTTGAGGGCTGATCTTATGCAAACAAAGTAAGGCAAAAGAGGTGTTCTAGAGTTCTCAACACACTATCCAAATTGATATAAATCATCTTCACATCTTGGGTTGTAATATTACATCTTTCCCTACACTATTTGTACTTAATCTAAATCTTGTTGTTAATGAGTTGTGTAGGAACCATATGTGACTGATTTGAACATAATTATATAGTGTGTTGAGCCTAACATCATGTCTAGGTAAGACCTAGAACAAACTTGCATCTATTGAACTAAAAATTGAATCACTTATGTATGCAAAACTTGAAAAACAAATAAAGCCTAACTTATTCTTATAGTGGTTGTTTTTTTTTGAAGAGTGTGTGGGACACCACCGAAAAGGCTTTTGAACTTGATCTTGATTTTTTGTTAAATCCTAAGTTGAGAGTGCATTTACTTGAGCTTAATTGCGATTTCTCATAGTGCATCGAATTGACTTGAAACTCAATTGTGCTTAATCTATATTTGCGTTTGTGGTTTCATGCTTATGTTCTTTTGACAACATATTTACAAGGGCTTTTGGTCTCAAACTTTATCTATTTGAGACCCGAGATTTTGGTTGCACTACTTGAGCTTAATCGTGATCTTTTATGTGTGCATTGAATTGACTTGAAACCTAATTGTGCTTTATTTATATTCGTTTGTTTGGTTTCATGTTTATGTTCTTTTGACAACATACTCACAAGGGTTTCATTCTTAATATTAATCTTTTTGTGTATTGATTGCAAAACTTGAGCTTAAACTTGCATTTTGCATTTGTGCATCAATTAGCCATTCTTTGGAACCAACTTGAGCTTAATCTATACTCTTTTTTTTTGGTTTCAATATAGAGAGTTAGCCTATAAAAGTTGATTTACAAGGCATCTCAATTGGAAAAGTCTCACTTGCATTACTTCATCTTAAAATTACATTTGGCTTATGAGAGGAGAGCATCTTATACTGCTTTACTTATTGTAAGCGACAAATCATTCTTAATTTGTAAAGCTTGTAAGGTCTATTGGTGAATAAACCAAGTTGTGAGTCCTATTGGTATGAAGGAGGGATTGTAAGCTTATTGAGAAATAGGCAAGGTAAAGTCCTAGTTGCATCTAGGTAAGTCAAATTCCTAGTTGAGACTAGGTGGTTGTAAAAGTCCTTATTGAGGTAAGGCAAGTGTAGAAGACCTAGTGGTGACTAGGCACGCTAAGCTTGCGGACTTAAGGTTGTTCACTTCTTGGAATATAAGTGTGGGTTCAAAATCCTTACCGGGGAGGTTAGGTAGAGGATGTAGATCCAAAGGATTGAACCACTATAAATCTATTGTGTACTTCCATCTCTTCTACCTCCTTATCCTAGTTCAGCACTTCACTTACTTGAACCATTCCGCTACATCACTATTGCAATCACTAATATACGCGCTCATCTAAATAAACTTTTTAAGTGAACTTAGGAGATTAGCAAAGAAAGTTGTAAAAATTTTAATTTGGCCATCATACTCAATTCCCTTCTTAGGTGACCTTCAATTGGTATCTGAGCTGGTGCTCTTAATATTCGGATTTATATCCTAGAGCTAAAGATCAATGGCCATGGCATTCGGTGTTGATGCTACCATTCCACCTATGCATAGGGATTTTGTTTTTAGGAGTTGGAGGATTAAGTTTAGAGCATACCATAGAGCACAATCACATGAGATGTGGGGCATTTAGAAAATAGTTCATACACTTCGGTTAGAGTAGTGAATGGAGTTGAAGTGCCTAAGCCAGAGAAGAAATGGAATAGGGAAGAAAAGAGGCTAGTGAGACTTGATGATGAAATTAGACATATTCTCCTTTCTAGCATTCCCAGTGACATTAAGACTAGACTTTCTTCATGCACTTCATCTAGGGAGATATGGAGAATATTAGAAGAAATTTATAGTCATAGTCATGATTCTCACGTCTCATTATATTCAAGCAAGTGTGATGATTTATTTCCATCTAGTGACTCTCTTGCTCATTTATCTCTTCATGATGAACAAATTCACATTACTACACATGATGATAAAGATGCTTACATGCATGAAGATCTTAGACCTATAGATTCTTATGTGCCAAATAATGATTATGATAGGTCTATGCACTCTCATGCTCATGAAGGGGACTTTGTTATTGATTCATTTACTAACATTGATTGCCTTCATGATTCCTTTTTTGATGAATTGTCCACTTTGGGCAAGAAGCTTGAGCTAGACTTGGACAATCTCTTGAAAGAGAATGAGAACTTCAAGAACATGATTCAACTTGCATTAGATGAGCTGATGACTCTTCAATGCACATTTAACAAGAGTCTTGAAAAGAATGAGAGTATTCTTGAAGAGAACATGGCCTTAAAGAGTCAAGATCAAGTTCTTCAAGAGAGATTAGATGAATGGACAACGTTGGGAACAAATGTCACTAATGAGAACGAGAATGTGAAATTAGAGCATAGCCTAGAGAAATACAAGTGTCTACACGTAGAAGCTCAACTAGGGAAGTCTGGGAGGTTTTACAAGTTTAAATCATTCCATAGATCAAATAGGACTTATTCTAGAGTCAAGCCTCACATTAAGGCATGGGTACCAAAAGAAACACTCCTAGAAGCTAAGTCTACCAAATCCAAAGAAATTTCGGTACCAAAGTAAATGATTACATAGAGTGGATTAGATTCACTTTAGAACATGAGTGAAGCCAGGTGTTAGATTGGTATGTATGAATTAAGTCTAACTTAAGTGTTTCAAGTAAATTCGAGTTTATGACACATTGTAAGGAACAAGATGTGGATCCTAGTTCTTAGACCTAAGTACCAAATCATCATAGGAACCAAAATAGGTCTTTAGAAACTAAAAGAATTAGAAAGGAAAAAGTGTGAAACAAGGCTAGGTAGGTTGCACAAGACTACAATCAAGAGAAAGGAATTGATAATGAAGAAGCCTTGGCACCGAAAGCAAGAATAGAAGCAATTCAAATGCTACTTACTTATGCTTGCTACAATGGTCCTTAATATTCCAAATGGGCGTCAAACGGGCATTTTAAATGGCTTTATCAATGAAAAGGTATATGTAGACCAATCACCGGATTTTGAAGACCATGCTAACCTAAGTCATGTTTATCGTCTTTAAAAGGCATTTTATGGATTGAGACAAGCTCCAAGAGCTTGGTATGATAGGCTCTGTGCACTCCTTCTTAACAAAGGGTTCATTAGATCCTACATTGTTCATTTTGATGAAAAATGATAATATGATCCTATTTAAAATCTATATGGATGAAATCATTTTTTAGTCGTCAAACAAGCATTTATGTGAAGAATTCTCATCTTTGATGACATGTGAGTTTGAAATGAGCATGATGAGTGAACTAACATACTTCCTAGGCATGCAAATTAAGCAATCTAACTATGGGATTTTTATAAATCAAGTGAAGTATGTGAGGGACGTGCTTAGGAAATTCAAATTTGAAAATTTGAAAGCATGTGACACTCCTAGTAGTTCAACCGTAAAAATGGACAAGGATCTTTAAGCTAAGCCTATAGATCCTAAGATATATAGAGGAATGATAGGAAGCCTACTCTACTTGACCACTAGTAGAGCGGATATCATGTTTAGCGTGAGTCTATGTGCTAGATCTCAATACAAACCCAAGGAATCACAGTTGGAATGTGTCAAGCTTATATTTCGTTATCTTAGTGGGACATAAGACTTAAGATTGTGGTTTAACAAAGCCAAGAGTTTCGAACTCCAAAGCTTTGTTGATTCCAACTATACGGGGAGTCTAGTTGATAGGAAAAGCACTTCAATATTTTTTCATTTGCTAGGAAATTCACTTAGATCACAGTTTGGCAAAAAGCAAAATTTTGTTGCTTTTTTCACCGCCGAAGTTGAGTATGTGGCTTCCGAAAGTTATTGTGCATGTCTATTTATATTTGCGATACATTATCTTATCTTTCATATTTTTTAGGATGTAATGCCATGAATGTTTTATATTTTGACTCATTATCTATGAATGAATGGCATCTCCTTTGACTCCCACTCCATGTGTTTTCTAAAATTGCATGAATGGATGAATTGTCTATGCTCTTTTGTATTCATCTTGATGCCTATTAATAGGGGAGAGTTTGTACCCACTTTTTTATGTTATCAAAAGGTGGAGAAATATATACGCTGAACTTGACCATTATGATCTTGATATGCTTTTAAAGTTTATGTTTGTTTATCAAGTTCACGGTTGATTGTTATCATAAAAAAGGGGAGATTGTTGGACTAAGTGTTTCATCACTTAGACTTTGTCCTGAGATTTTGATGGCAACAAACAACATGAAATGGTACTAACATGTTTGTAAGTATTTTAGCGCAATCCATCATTGTTAGAACTCACAAGTTCAAAGGCTACCAACGAATTCTAGTTCAAATGAAATGGATAAAATGGAAGAAATAAGACTTAAAGAGCTCGTAATTTGATCAAGGCAAGGAAAGGCATCGAAAAGCATATATGGAGCTATGTACATCAATTGTAAGGTATAAGAAGTTCAACTACATGAGCCAAATGCATTAGATTCATGCATTTCACAAATTTCATGTGTTCAAGAACTTAAATTCATGCATTTAATGATTTTGCAATCCGTGAGTTATAAAATGTTTTAAATCATGCAAATGAGTTGTATGGCATGAACTTGAGGTGTGCGTATTATTTGTTTTGATTTTAGATGCACCGGTATCAGTTTAGACAGCTTTTCGGTTCACTTTTAAACTATTTGCAGAAAAGCCCCTATGTTCCTCATGAAACTGAGATTTTCTATTTTCGAGGTTTTTGAAAACATCTGGACCACCCAAATGGCTTCTATGACCCATAATAAACATGTTTAACATGTTTTAAGAGGTTTGGAAGGGTCAAGGATGTGATAGGGGGTCGCTAACTCAAGGGCTGAAAATATTTATTTTCAGGCCCCTACTGGTTAGCGCGCTAACTGAGAGATCCTGCTGGTTAGCGCGCTAACTCAGAATCTAGCGCTAATAGCTTTTCTGACAGCTTTTTAAAAGTGAAACATCTACACCTTTAATTTGAATTTGTAGATTGTTTTGGACCCTTGGATATCTACAACGAGTACAAATAGTAAAAAGGGTATGGAAAGAACACTATAAACATTTTGAACATGCTTTTGATCTATAGAACTCAAAAATACACAAAAAAGAGCATTAAAATGGAGTTGTAGCACAAAAGGGTGAAGAAAAATACACAAACTCACTTGAGGGCTGATCTTATGCAAACCAAGTGAGGCAAAAAGAGGTGTTCCAGAGTCCTCGAAACACTGTCCAAATCGATCTAAATCATCTTCACATCTTGGGTTGTAAGATTACATCTTTCCCTACACTATTTGTACTTAATCTAAATCTCGTTGTTAATGATTTGCGTGGGAACCATATGTGACTGATTTGAACATTTTTATATAGTGTGTTGAGCCTAACATCATGTCTAGATAAGACCTAGAACAAACTTGCACCTATTGAGCCAAAACTTGAATCACTTGTGTATGTGAAACTTGAAAAATACATAAAGCCTAACCCAATCTTATAGTGGTTGTTTTTCTTTGAAGTGTGTGTGTGACACCACCAAAAAGGGTTTTGAACTTAATCTTAATTTTTTAGTAAACCCAAAGTTGAGAGTGCATTTACTTGAGCTTAATTGCGATTTCTCAAAGTGCATCGAATTGACTTGAAAGCCAATTTTGCTTAATCTATATTCGCGTATGTGGTTTCATGGTTATGTTCTTTTGACAACATATTTACAAGGGTTTTTGTTCTCAAACTTTATCTATTTGAGACCCGAGATTTTGGTTGCACTACTTGAGCTTAATCACGATCTTTCATGTGTGCATTGAATTGACTTGAAACCTAATTGTGCTTAATTTATATTCATTTGTTTGGTTCCATGTTTATGTTGTTTTGACAACTTACTCACAAGGGTTTCGTTCTTAATATTAATCTATTTTTGACCTTAGATATTGATTGCACAACATGAGATTAAACTCGCATTTTGCATTTATGGAATAGTTAGCCATTCTTTGGAACCAACTTGAGCTTAATATATACTTTTTTTTATTGGTTTCAATATTGAGAGTTAGCCTATAAAAGTTGATTTACAAGGCATCTCAATTGGCAAACTCTCACTTCTATTATTTCATCTTAGGATTACATTTGGCTTATGAGAGGAGAGCATCTTAAACTAATTTACTTATTGTAAGAGACAAATCATTCTTAATTTGTAAAGCTTGTAAGGTCTATTGGTGAATAGACCAAGTTGTGAGTCCTATTGGTATATAAGAGAGATTGTAAGCCTATCAAGAAATAGGCAAGGTAAAGTCTTTGTTGCATCTAGGCAAGTCAAATTCCTAGTTGAGACTAGGTGGTTGTAAAAGTGCTTATTACGGTAAGGCAAGTGTAAATGACCTAGTGGTGACTAGGCAAACTAAGCTTGCAGGCTTAGGGTTGTTCATTTATTGGAATATAAGTGTGGGCTCAAAATCCTAACTGAGGAGGTTAGGTAATGAATGTAGATCCGAGGGATCGAACCACTATAAATCTATTGTGTACTTCCATTTCTTCTACCTCCTTCTCCTAGTGCAACATTTCACTTACTTGAACCATTCTGCTACATCACTATTGCAATCACTAGTATACGCGCTCATCTAAATAAACTATTGAAGTGAACTTAAGAGATTAGCAAAGAAAGTTGTAAAAAGTTTATTTTGGCCATCATACCCAATTTACCCCCTCTTGGGTGACCTTCAAAACCTACCTCAACATACTAATCAATGAGCTATCCATTTACAGAGTTCAACTCGATACGGGAGCCGATATGAATCTTATGCCTCAAGATTGGTTTCTTCGATAAAAAATAAGGATTTATTGCAAACATCCCATCAATGTGTTAAATTCAAATAGCACCTATATAGTCGCATTAAGAATATCAAAGAATATGCACGTATGAGTTGGTAGGCTCACCATCATCACACATTTTTAATCATGTCGGAAAGCGACCTAGATGATAAGATATTATTAGGTAGACCATTCTTATCAAAGGCTGAAGCTATCATCAACGTATGTGAGTGCATAATTACACTAAAGATGAGTGATGAAGTAGTATCATTTCGAAATGGGATATAGCTTTACGGACTAAATGGAAGAGAAGCACTTTAACATAGGTGATGAAATCAATGATGATGGGCGTTACTCAGATCCTAGTGAAGACATTCTCAAAGAGGAACCACTTGAATTGACAATTGATTCGATCACACTCAACGTAGACTGATTCCTCTATTACTCGAGTAAACAACTATAAACAACAGTGTTCTATGTAAGGCAACCCATATGTTATTTATTCAAGTTATTCCAATTTTTAGTAGGATACCTAGCTTTAGTATAGTTTATTTTTATTTTGATGGCCTTTATTAAAGTTTGCATTATAAGCTTGCTTATTTGTTTATTTTTCCATTTTATTAATAAAATTATTAGTTATACATGTATCCCAGTAGAAATTATGATTTTTTCAGTCCTTTCAGTCAATCTTACCTTTACATTTACTTTTATGAAGGATGTACAAGTTACTCATGAAATAAAATTGCAAAATAGCTAATTTAAGGGTTAGCGGTTCCTAGCGATTTCAAATAACATTAAGAATCGCAGGCAAAATCCATAGCAGAACAGAAGAAAATAAGGTCAAAAATTAGAGTCCGATGATTCCTAGTGATTCCACTTACACAGGAATCGCTGGTAAAATCGACAAGACATCAAATTTTCAAACAGCTCAGTTATTTTCAATTTGTGCAGCGATTCCATTTGCACAAGAATAACTGGGCACGATATTTGGTTTTTAAAACCAAAACCCCAAATTACCACACATAAGCCTCATTCATACTATCAAAACATTCAACCCCTTCACAAAAGATTCTAATTCCTTGCCAAGATTCAACCCACCTAAGCTTAATCTTAGTCTATATAAGTGATTCCTACCTCCACTTAGCTTCATTCAATATCAAACACATTCAAATTGTAAGAGTAGAACCAAGCTAGGGTTAAGGGAATTCAAAATTGGAGCTTGGAATATAGATGAAAGGCGTTCAAGAGCATATATCTTGAGAGATTCACTCTCAAGAAGGGAAACATCACAACCCTAACACTTTATTTTGAAGAAATTCTTATTTTTGTTGGATTTGTGAAAATTCTTCAATTAATTTGGAAAATTCTTTATAGAACTTCATTTCTATACATCGAATGAATTATTTTGAATTAGGAATTGCAATAGTAGGAGTGATGGTTTACAAATTCCATGATTTTGAAATAAAATATGGAGAATGAATTTTAGATGAGTATTTGAAAAGATTTGAGATTAAATTTTCCACAAGAAGGTGTGATTCATAAATTTTTGAAAGAGCATTCGATAGGTATGTTCTCATATTTTTGACTGTCACAATTCTCAAATGAGTTTTAGCTAAAATCTATTCTTCATTCATAATCTTTTTGAGTTTATAGATAGCGATTTGATTTTCAATAACTTTCCCACCTTATGTCCATTTTTGTATCAAATATAATATTTTGGTTTACCGATTCACTATAGTATTTTGAACACTAGGGTGAGACGAGGTATTGGAAGGGGCAAGAGTGATACACAAGAGAAGGGAAAATGGGTTATGGTAAGAAAATCTAAGAAAGACCATCCTTGTCAACAAACATACATTATACCTACGGGTATTACTATTAGAGACTCAGGACCCGAAAGGGCTGATTTGAGAACACCTACTTCACCTAGCTCTTATGAGGATTCTGACTACCATAACCCAGACACACAAGTTCGATATGACCCCATGAGATTCGTTAGTCGCAAAGCACATAATAGATACATTCGAGATATGAAAGGAGTTATTATTCCTGATAGAGGACTTCAAATCCCAATGTGAACAAATATGAAAAGAAAGTTATGAGCATAGTACTGGAAAGAAAGAGAGAACACCTTCTTAGGGATTATGAAGGAAGGTTAGAGAGAGAATGTTCAGAATTGGTTCGCAAATTTTACACTAACGAATATGTGAGTGTAAATCATAACAAAGTGATAGTTCAAAGAAAGAAGATTGATATTTCACTAACGATACTAAATACACACTATGAATTTCAAGAGCTTAGAGTTAGGCAGAGTATATCGATTATCCTAGTTGGCATTACCAAATGAAGGATGTTTACGCACTCTCAATAATTCAAGAAGCCTTTGAGGTTATTCCCGGATGAGGATTTGACACCAGAGGTTTGTCGATACCTCCAATTTTAGAGAACCACCAAGTGTTGGAGCTACATCATAGACGCCTATCTATACCCTACTAAGCAGCATTCTGAAGTGGGCAATTATAGAGTCGCTCTACTCTACCATACAAAGATTGGGTATATCAACGATGAACATGTAATTCATGATGGAATGAGACAGGCAATGACATCTAGGTAGCACAACGGCCTACCATTCCAAATTCTAATCACTCAGTTATGTATGAAGGCCAAGGTTGGTTTCCATGAGATGTAACTCGATGTGCTACCTCAAAAGATTATCACAGACACTGCAATGAAAAAGATGAGAGTAGTGAATGAATACAACAATTTAGAAGAAGAAAATGAGACTAACAAGATAAGGAAATATAGACTTAAAGACCAGAATAATAAGAAGATACTTCATGCAAGCATACAAGAAGAAGGCAGGCGAGTAGAGAATCTGATTATTCAAGCATATGTTTCGATAGCATGGAATAGTTCTGCTTTTACCAAAAGACCTAGAAGGAAAGGATATTTCAAATCTTTATTTTTAGCTTTTTAACTGAATGAGAGAAAAATCTTGAGGAATAATGAGATATTAGAAGCAAAAAAAAGAACTTTAACACGTTACCATTCCATGTTAGAGATGATGATGGAAAGCTTACAAGATCATAAGAGAAGCATTAATGTTACTTTGATGCAGATGAGATTTCCATCGGAAGTTCATAACCCTGCTATTAACTACACTTCCCAATTTACTACACCGAGGAATGAAGACGATGCTAGAGAGAGCGATGAGGAATTTACTTCTGCACATTGCACTTTATAATTTTGAAGTATTTTCTTATCTATGATTTATGAAATATGAGCTTTGTTCGAATTTTAATGAGAATGAATGCTTGAGAGGTAAACTATAAATAAGTCAAATATATAAGACTTGAGAGGTAGAATTTATTTAACTGAGAATGTTTGAAATTTTTCTACAAATTTAAGTAACATTTCTTCATTTTCCTTTATTTAGTAGGAAATATGTGAATTGAATATAATTTGGATTTTTAAATGGAAGCGATATATCATTACTACTCATGAAAATAAAATTTTATGATAGAAAGGAACTGTTATACCCTATTTGACTTAACCTAGGTTGTGTATACATTAGAGGAGGTTAGAGGGGATGGATTGATTTGTGTTAGACATTATAATAGGTAGAAGATTGAAACATAGTGCAAAATAAACAAGAAAGATTTCTAAGAATCTTGTTATACAAAGATTATTGATCAAATGTTTTATTTATATATGTATTGAAAAGAACTTATACCATAATTGAGGAGAAAAATAAGAGATTGGCCAATAAACTTTACCAAGTTGGAAAGAGTACTTCACTAGAACAAATTTAACTTTTGATAGAGGTTTTGAACCTCTATAAAAGACTTTTCATAGAGGTTTTTGACCTCTATGAAAAGTGTTATCTTTTAAGGCGTTATCGTATCTTCAAAGCTTACATAGGGGTTTCAAATCTCTATCAAATCTTGGCTATTTCATAGGGGTTTGAAACCTCTATAATATCTTTAGAGGCTTACATAGGGGTTTCAAACCCCTATCAATTGTAGTGATTTCATAGGGGTTTGAAACCTCTATATTATCGTCAAAGGCTTACATAGGGGTTTCAAACCCCTATCAAATGTAATTTAAAAAAAATAATAGCTGAAAATGCCCAAAATTAATTTCCATTTCCATTTTCAATTGAAAATATAACAAATCTACATTCCACTCGCAATATTATTATTCCATCAAGAAATTCGCAGTGTTCTACAACCAATCAACAAAACAACAAATCGATAGCCACACATTTCACGAAACCCGCTAAAATAGTCGAAAATCAAACAAATATTGAATCTTGAACAACAGTGATTCCTTCAACAAAAAGGGAAGCAGGAACATCAAGAACATAAGTGATTCCTTCAACAGTAATAACACCAACATATCTGGAAACAAGCACAATAGAAGAACATCAGTGATTCCTCAATGCCATGTAAGTAATCTGGCCACAACAAAGACAATTGTGAATAAGGTCTTACATACATACCTTGTCTAATTGGTGAACATTGCTATCCTTAATGCCATGTAAGTAATCTGGCCACAACAAAGACAATTGTGAATAAGGTTTTTGTCAGCCTGAAATGATCATTGTCAATGTAATAATAGAAATTGAGAAGCCAAGGACAATATTTAATATATGTCACCTGAATATGCCTCATCTTTGAATATGAGTAAACTGCAAGGCATCAATAGCACATAGACATCGTGTTGATCAGAGCATAATCCAGTTTTTTTCTCTGTCGATTCAGCATTCTCAGAAGTATCATTGACAGCAGTACTGGAATTTGTTGTCATGCCATTGTACTCTCCAAATCTTAAGTGTGGAGAAAACTTCATCACTGCTAGTGATCCAAGTGACAGAATGGCGACCACTGGAAAATATGCAGGTCCATCCTGGTGCGGCTAGACGCATCGAATAACACATGAGTTAATTAGTTAACCTGATTAGGGTAGCTGCCTTTTGGAGTCATCAGTAGTATATATAGTACAATTCTAGAGTATTTTAATTTCCTAATACTGAAAGACAAATTAAAATACTTACACGAAACAATTGTGGAACATCAGGCTGACAAATTAAAATACTTCTTATGTATGTAAGAACATCTGTTGTTCTACTTCTCCATGTCATTCAACTATTTCTTCCTCTCTACAATTGCCTATTTTCTTTGCTCCTAATTTGAGTAATGGAACACAAAACCATCTTCTTATTGTGCACGTCTGCTACCTAAGCCATATATTGTTACTAATCATCATCCTATGCAAACTCGATCCAAATCTGGAATTCAAACCCAAAGTATATCTCAGCACTACAAAGCCTACTTTTGATAGAGGTTTTGCCTTGAAAAGTGCGACTTTTTGCTTCCATATATATCGGAGTGATCTCATATATTCTTAACTATGCTAAATCTTTAATGCAGCTCAACAGTTCTTGCAAGCAAGCTAAAAAGTTGACCCATGTTAGTGTAGGGTCCAAGATGTCCACAACTCTTTTCATTTCGATAATATTCCCAAGGTGGAGCATTACATGTTGAGAACTTGAGATGAAATAATATTTCCACTCATACCAAAAAACAGAACTTGATGTAAAGTTTCCCATAGGGCAGGCCAAAACAAAAGAATGATTCCGTAAGAAGCCAAACAAAAGGGAGCCAGATGAATCTCTCATTTTTTTGTAATCACAAAGTTGGATAGTATTAAAATAGATTGCATGCATCAGTGCATTTTATAGTAATATGAATTTTCGACAATCTATTTGCAGAGAGAGAAGAAAAAACAGCAACAAGGAAGTTGAGAGAACAAAAATCAAACAAAAATGAAACATAAGCGTACCTGCCCATTCTTGTGCATCTGTGAGATGAGTCACAGCATCGCGATTAGTAGAAATAAAGAGACATCCTGGGTTTTCACGTATACATAGGGTTCCATACCTTCATGATAAATCATACATATGATTAGAAAAGCTTTTGGTTTCAAGGCACTACTAGATGCTCACCTTGAGTAAAGAAATGAACATAAGCGCCCAATTTGAACACGCATAAATTGAAATCTTGTACAACTATTATTTACTATGGTATCAATTTTTGTCACAAAGGTTAAGGAACTTTAGTGGAATATAATCAAGATTCAAGTTAGAAAACATGCATGAGATATACTTAACTTTTGTCACGACAACCATACCTACGCAATGAACGCTAACAAGAAAACAAAAAAAATTGCATGACACAACCAGTGTTCTTAAGGCACATTGAGGTGCAACTTATTATACCAAGACCATTTGGAGCATACTAGGCGAAAAAACCCGAATGGAAAAATGAGAAGAAAAGAAATAGATGTTTTTAGAAAACATAAGGTCAGAGGCAAAAGTTAGATATGATCTGAAAATAGTAGCATATACTTTTCCAATTTTGTGATTGTAGTGCCTCCAATTAGAAAAGCAAGAACAAATTTGAATTTAAATATCTTCTGAAGACCAAATACAGGAAGGCCAAATTAAGATTTGTATAGTCGATCAAAACAGAGATTTCAAAGTCTGTAAAAGTGATAATATTTTCGTCAATGGTGTAAAAGAAGAAAATGATTTGGACCCTATAGAAAGTAAAAAAAAAGCTATGCTTTCCTCAATATTTGGTGTGATCCATGATCTAAAGAATCAAGCCAACCTCTTGAAAATCTTTGTCAGCTTTCTTCAGTTCTAATTGACTGTCAACTTAGTTATGCCAAAGTTCTATTAAAGACTGCACTATCAAAACTTACCATAATTAAGAAAGCATTTTTGTGAACCCATGTTCTTTTAATACTAAAAGAATGTTTGAAGATAGGTTTATAATAAGGAAATGCAAGTAGACATCCAATGCGACATCAGAAGATTAGAAAATTTGTTGGTATCAGAAACTGAGGCACTGAAATAGATAATAGATGTACACAAATTAAAGAGGAGCGCGGCAGATACAAATGAAACATCCATAGTCCCCCTTCCCCCTCAAGAAAAAGATAGAAAAATCAAAAAAGGAGCATACTTACTGAATTTTGTAGTAGTTGAAATAACGATCGAATTCAACAACAAAAGCTCCAACCTGAATAAATGATTCAAAGGCATGTGCGAATGAAGGTCAATATGCAAAAGCAGCAAAACAATATCGCAGTTGTTTTTTCTTTCAAAAAATATCATTAAATTACAGATAAGAAAGAGCAAGTAAAAGCAGGAAACAAGTTAATGAGAAAGTCAGAACTAACACTCTCATCATCTACAAGATGTCATAACCATAGCATTTTATACTACTTGGCTAGTGGGCGCATTAATAACAAATGCAAAAGATTATGAAAACAGACATTGATTTATGTTCCTGAGTAATACAAAAAAATTAGTTTCCACTCCCTTTTTCGTATTTCAGTTTCAAACTTGAAATAATGTATGAGCTAAATCTAACCCTAACAAAGGAAAAGCACAATCAGTATAACAAAAAATTTTCAGCTGTCATTATACAATTTTTTAGATTCATACTCACAATTATATTGATCAATGCTAATACCAAATGATCTTTATGCCTTTCTAGGAGTATCCATGGTGGCGTTCTGCGGCAAAGCAAGTGACAATCAAGCATTGCAAGTAATGGAGAGATTCTAAATCTCTGATTGTGAACTTTCGTTATTGACCCTTCTTTATTAGTGTTGTCAATGTCATGGTGGTTCAGGGTAGATACAGGGTTGATAGCTGTATGAAAAGATTTGTCCAGTGTTGAATTCATAGTTTCATAGCTTCAAAATCTAGCAGTCTTAGTTGGTCCAGTCTCTGATTGACTAAGGCACAACATCAACAGCAAAGCCTTGATCCCAAAATAGTAGTTCACCAAAAAAGGAATAACTAGTAATTGATGGACTTCTTTGTGTTTAGTTGCAAGGCATTTTATGTTTTCTGGGCAATGATACTGCAAATTCTATGCCATTACATTAACAGAAAATGTTCCAACACAAGATAGGATTGATTAAGGTAACTGCAGGTGAGTTAAGAGATTTGTTCAAGACGTGCAGGGATAACAAATTCAGCAAACATTTTTTTGTTTTTTTTTTTTTTTTTTTGGCTTCTCTGGGGAAAGGCATCCCTCTACAAACTCATTGTCACTGTTCTCTCAAACATCGCATTCAAATACAAATACATAGGGAAACATATATGAGCAAAGGAGGCAAAGTTTCCTAAAATAAAGCACATATGAACCAAAAATTAATTCGAGTTGTCTATTACATTGTATAAACTCAATCAGAATATCCACAACACCATCAACAAATGCATTTCACCTTATCTCATTGAGGCATTTTCACAAACATAGACCATATTCAACCAAAAAACTTGAATTTGAGAACCAAAGTTTGAGATCTCGCACAAACATAACAAATCAACAATGCGAATCAGTGTAATCGCTTATCCAAATCCAAGTGTTCAAACTTTTGATCAATCTAGGCCGAGTATTGTGCTCAAATCACCAAACCAAACCAAATCAAAATCGATCAATCATAGAGAAAACTTTAACAAGGTCTAAATGATTCAGATCCATAAACATCTACAATGAGAGCAAAAACAACAGAGAAGAATCGAAAAAATACTTGCTCGTCAAATTTTGAGCGAAAAAGGTGAAAGAGGGATCGAAATGGAGGTGTTGATGAGGAGACGACGTTGTGAAGACAATGAGACGACGAGACGACAAGACGACGAGACGACGAGACGACGAGAACAGTTAGGGTTCTGTGAAGACGATGAGACGACGCTATGAAGACGATGAGACGACGAGATCGACGACGCTGTGACGAGATCGAAATGGAGGTGTTGAATGTATTTTGTTTTAATCGAAAATGTTTTGATCGAAATGGAGGTGGGTACTTTAGATAGGGCTTTTTTTAAACCTCCATGTATTAATTGCTATTAAAAGCTTAATTACCTAATACATAGGGGTTACTTAAAACCTCTATGTATTAGGTGCTATTAAAAGCTTAAATTGTTTTAGTGCTTCCTCGACTATAGTGAAAGTGAGAAGAGCTAACAAGAGTTTTTAATGAAAATAGAGATACCCACAGATTCTAAAGGAAAAAAATAGGGAATCTAGTGGTGGGAAAAATGATAGGAATAATCCCTGTAAAAAAGAATAACAATTTTCAATGGAAAACGAGCAAGGAATCGTATGAATAAAATATATGAAAAGAAGAAAAAAGGGAATATATTCATATGAAGAAAGAAAGAGCGAGATCAAGAAAAATGGAAGGATGTTTATGAAAAACTCTCTAAGTAAAAGATTCAGCTCTCGAGTGCTTATAGCTAAGTTGAGTAAAGTATTTCTTGTTCCAACATTTAAGCAAATGAATATGAAATGATGATTATCGGTGAATAAGAGTTCCTATTGACTTTGATTGTGGTGATATATAAAGTATTATTTAAAAATGACATTGATTTAATGATTTTTTGTATCATGAGATTCTATATTGGTTATCATAAGATTGATGCTTCTTAGTGGAGATTGAGAAAACCTACATAATGTCTTGACCTTGGTGATTAGTTTAACTTTGAATTATTAGGAGTATTACACAATTACGAGGTTGGAATGTCAAATTAAAAGGTTGTTATTTAGTTCTTTCTATTCTATCATGATTTTTATTTATATGAATGCAATATATTTATTTATAAGATCGTTTCTATTTAACAATAAGAATATGTAATTATGAAATCAAAATGAGGGAAGAAAATAGGATTTAATTTAAAGTATTCCTTTGTTCTATACGGCAAATTGCTGCATTTATGGGTATTTAACTAGTCCATAATTAGACATTATAGTTCATTTTAGGATGATTTTAGATGAAAAATACTATATTACGCGGGGTTTTCTTTTGTTTTTTGATATTTCAGGTAAAAATTGGAGAATACGAAGAAATGAAAGAAAAGGGAGAAAAATGAAAGAATTGACCGAGTAAAACGATTGTATGAAAAAATACTAAGGAGTCAAGTAGAAGAACCAGTATTTCACTCAGTGATTCTTGGAGAAATCCGAATCGCTTACTAAATCAGAGGAAACAAGAAATGTCCAATGATCTTCTAATTCAAGATATTTCTAGCGATTCCACTAGCACACTGAATCGCTAGGAATTGCTGGGTGGGGTTTTTTATTATAACGATGATTTTAAGTTGATTTAGGATATGTATTATTTAATATAATATAAATAAAAACCTAGACTACGAAATTAAGGCATTTTGTTAGTTTTACAACTTTTACTTTAGTTTGGAGGCCATTCTATTATTGCATTACTTTAGGAGCAGACTTAAGTTTTTTATCAAGGTAATTTTAATTATGTCTTTTAATTCCAAATTTATTTTGCTATTTATCATCATGAGTGAGTAGTTTGTTAATTTTAACAAAACTCCAAACATGAACTAGATCTATTTTGCAATATAGTCATGATAGAATGAATATGTGCTTAATGCTTTTAGCCTAATTGTATTCTTTGATTCATTGCTTTTGTAGATTATTATTATTTTTGGATTGCAATCATGGATTTGAGTGTTATGTGCATAGTGGCCAAAATGTATGTGATGTTTTGATTCATTAACTAATTAGAGTAGTAACTAGGATTAATTTAAAGGCAAGCACCATTTAAATATCTTAGGTGAATTTGAGATCTATTTAACATTGAAGTGGCTTTGCGAAGATATTAGATTTAGTAGTTCGAAGTTTTCATAAAACTTAAAGCGGTTTAATTGCGTGAAGTTAACCTATTTGTGTATTCAAAGGGGTTAGATCAATAGAATTAGAACGTGGCTTTTCCACCAATAAAAATAGAACAAATTGTTGGCTAAAGGTTGTTTACTTACTTATGATTAGAGTTTAATGATCTAGGGTACATTATAAAGTACATCTATGACTATATAATTTGAGTTATCTGTTTGGAATGCAAAATGGATCTATATTTCATTATTTATGATGATTGTTGATATATTTATTTATATTGACTTTTATTTAATTAAATTGAATTTAGATTTAGTGACTTTATTTGTGTAACCTAAGTAAGTTTATTTAGTTTAAATTTTGTTTTTATTAGCTTTAAATTAAAAATAAAAAATAGTAAGACTTCTTTTCTTAAGGAATTTGCAAAATCTCGGTTGAGACAATTCCTACTAATCACTAAATAAAAAATTTAAAGTATATTTAAAAAGTGTTTAATTAGACTTAAATATATGAATAATTTAGTTGTATAATAGGCCTAATTATCTCTGAGTGAGCTCTAATTGATGATATTTATGTGTTTTCAAGTCTAAAAGGCATAAAAGAGATAAATGAGTGATTTAATGATAAAACGAAGAGAAAAAGCACAAAACCACACTTGACGTAGTGGGTACTGAGCACAAGGCATAGGGAAGGCATGGAGATTAAAGGAAGAGATGCAGTAGAGTTGACGTTGCAACGACATTGTGAGTTGACACACAAGGCGTTAGGCAAGTGTATAGGGGGCACCGAGTCTAATGAAAGGAGAAAATATACATGCAAGGTTAACGCTATGGCGGGGCTGTTACTTTACACATGGAACGTGGATCACTTACAGACAACACCGGGATAGAGAAATAGAAAGTTTTGGAATTCTAGTTCGTTTGGAATTGTTAATTAAGATTTCTAGTTATATTCTTATTATTCTTGAGAGTATAAATAGGTATTAAAACGTGTTAAATGTATAGTGTATCATAGATTCTAATAGATTAAGAGAGATTAGCATAGTATTACATTTAAATTTTAGTATTGTGAAGAGTTTTGAATGAGATACATTAAAGACTCCAATTGAGGTGAGTCGGTTTTGTTCTTTGATTTTATTAAAGTTAATGATTTAATCTTTGATTGCAATAAATACTATGATTTGTGTGTTTTTAATGATGAATAGTGAATATTCTATTTATCTTAGGGATCAACGGATCATATGGTATGAATATTATGCAAAAAAAAAGTATGAATTGATTAGAATGTTTAGAAATGCAATGGTTAGAATTTGTGTTTATTCTACGCGTAATGCTATGAACATCTTGATCACATGTTTATCGATTAGGGGTTTTAGGAGTTACCATGGTCATCTGAGCTTTAAAGCCATATATGAACAACATAATCATAAAATATATAACATCGATAGATAGTTTTTTTATAAGGGATGAATGGATAGTAAACTTATTTTTTTACGATTCTAAAGATTTGGAACTTAATGTTATGTGAGACTTACGTTATTCACACCGATAGGTGGAGTTCAAGCTTGCACATTAGGATATTTTTCACTACGACAGAGAGTCAAAGTGAGTATTAAGGGAATCTATTTATTCTAATTATGCATTGCACACAAATAAGAAAGAGGAGTGATATTTGTAATCAACCTTTGCTGATCACATTATTACTACAATTGAACTGTTATACTTGCAATTACGATCAAGTTTTTGGCATCGTTGCCGGGGATAGGTAGCCATAATTAGTTTAGTTTACTAAGTTGTTAAGAGTTTTTAATATACTGTAATTTCTACTTTTAGTTTTAAGTTGATTGACCTACTGCACTTGATTTACTTTCTTTTGACTTTGATTGAACAAATGTATAGCTATCATGTTAAGGAATAAAATAGTGAAATCCTTGATAAAATCTCTAGGTTTGTTCATCAGAATGAAGCTATTTGACAGAATACTACATATTAAGCACAACCAATTGCGAGTGGTTTGGCATGCATGGGATATGAATAACCATATTATAACCCGTATGGAGTTATAAGATTTGTGGGAAGTTAAAAGCATTACAACTACATACAAGGAAAAGAGTTAGGACATAATTATCAAAGCTTTTACAACCTTCATATTCAAAATGTCTATCAATCGTCATAGAGTTTTCATGACAACTGGCAATCACGAAAAGATCAAGATATGGATGAATAATTGTCTCTTACATATTTGGAGCAAATAGTAAGAAAAATGGTTGAGCAGAGTGAGCATGATTTCAAGAGATATGAGGAAAGATTAGAGATTTTTGTGCAATCATTTAATAACCAGAAAGAAGAAGAATATTTGACTTTATTGAATTTGAAAAAAAGTTTAGAATAAATTGCAAAATTTATAAATTTAAGACAAGAGGTTGTGGTTGAGTTTAAGGAGAACCAAGTTGAGGAGATGTTACTAAGCAAAGAAAAATGTCATGAAGCATATGAAGAAGTAGAGAAGTGAAATGCAGAGGATTGCAACATTATTGATACTTCATAGCAATATGATTCACTTGATCATGTTAGAGAGGAGATTCATATTAAGGATATTATGCAACATGATAGTGGTATTGATCTAGAGAAGTTTGAAATAAGAATGGAAGAAAAAGCAGTGAAAACTTAAGATCACATAATAAAAAGTTTGTGCAAAAAAAAATCAATTTTGTTGTATCAATAAAACCATTTCAACAAGAATTGCAAGATCAATGGAATGGTGAGAAAATTGGGATCTTTATGGAGACGTTTGAGAAGATTACAAAGATGGTCCCTTTTGAAAAGACATGGCAAGCTATGCCAAATTATATAAAGATTATGAAGGATAAAGTAACATGCCAGAAAAGGATTAGAGGATATGTGAAACTTTGCGAGGATACATCATTGAAGTAACTTTTGTGCATCACGGTGATCATTTAAGAGCCGTGTAGCAGGCGTCGAGCTAAGGTTGTTAAATGAAGTGCTACTGGGAGGCAGCCTAGGATGTTTTAATTTTAGTTTTTTAAATTTTAATTATTTATTTTATAGATAGAATAGTCCAAACGTGTTAGTAAGTATTTTTCTAATTTTATAAATTTTATGCTAAATGTGTAAGAAAAAAGAATTTGTTGGGTGAATTTTCATCGATATGGAGGAGTCTCAATATGCTAAGCAAAGAGCGTAAACAAGAAAAGGAGTTAGAGTGGTAAAGGCCAGGTAAATTGTTAAATAATGGGCAAATTTTTATGATATTTTTATATACGCAAGGTATTTCACATTATCCTGACGCCTTGTGTATTAATACATAGAGCCGAGAGAGTGCCAATAGGGATTTAATGCAAAAATTGAAAAATTATGAAGAGAGACTAGTTGACACTGTGTGTACAAACATACGGTGTCATGAGCTAATACAGGCGGCGCCAGGATGATGCCAACCTGTGAGCATATTATGCACACAATTGACTCAATGTCATGCCCACGTTGTGGTGGCGTCGTGCCCTATAAAGGACGGCGTCGACGCTGAGGAGGGGTTTTTAAAACTCTTTCAACCCAAAATTTACACACTTGCAACTTATTCCATACACCACCAACCAAGCAGACATCCCTCAAGAACCCTAGTTGAGCAATTTTAAGTGATCAAAGAGTGTTCCTAGTGATCAAGAATGAAAAAGAGAAGTCACATTGTGGATTTGCACAAAAGAGGATTGATAGGGCATTAAATTTTAGAAGTGAGTCACGAGAGCAATAGGGTAGGAATTAGTGAGCAAAGTGAGAGGGCTTTGATTGATAGAGGCTTGAAGAAATAATATACACTGGAAAGTAGTTCGACATTAAGGTAAACTTTCAATTTCTTTGGTTATGCTTTGAATTTTTAATATTATAGATGAAATTGAATGAATTGTGGAAATTAGGTTGTTGGATAGGAATTTGAAGTTGTGTGGATTTAGAGCATTAATGTGGCTTATTATTGACTAGTGTATGTCCTTTTGTGTATATATTGGCATGTGAATGACCCTTGTGAATGAAAATTTTGATTATAGGTGATTTGAAGCATATTGTTAATTTGTTGTGGTTGTTATGAGTATTTGAGATAATGGCAAGAATAAGAAGGCAAGCACGTCAAGTAATGGAAGTTAGGGCTAATGACAATAAGGCATCAACCTTGGGAGCTCAAAATAAGGATGCCCCAAAGCCATTTAATTCGAAGTTCTACATTAGTAAGGAGGATAAAAAGAGGTATGAGGCCATAGAAAATAAAGAGTTTATTTGTGAAAGAGGAATAAACCTCCCGGCCAAGTATGATAAGGGAGTCAACAACTTCATTAGCAATAGGTTTGGAGCAAATCACATAAGACTATTGGAAGAATCAGGTTTATGGAGTGCGTGAGATTGTTTACGAATTACATGCCAATGCGAAGTTTATAAAGAAAGGGTGTCCAGTTTAGGTGAGGGGAGTCATGGTCCCATTTAATGAGCATTACATAAATGGTATCTATGGGTTAGAATACTTGAGCATGAATGGAGCCCTACAGACATTCCCAAATGATTAATATGAGAGACCCTATAACCTATATCCTCTTAGAACCATAGAGAGAGCATTTTTTGTTCTGAGACCAAGGTTGGATAATGGGATTTAAGAATGAGCCAAAGCACATGAAGAAGGGGAGTGTAAGGAAAATGTATAGAATGTTGCAGCATTTTATGACTTCCTCATTATACCTGATGACTCAGCAGGGTGAGATAAATAAACCCAAGGCGACTTGTTTATATGAAATTACAAAGAATGGGAGGATCAATGTTAAGGAAATTATTTACAGGAATTTGAGGGAGTCAATCATGAGTGAGAGAGACAATAAGTTATTTCTTCTAATCCTCATAACCTAAATGTGCTTAAAGAATGGAGCGAGACTAATCCAAGATGAAGAATTTGATATAGAAGCCCAAGCAGTAATAGATGAGGAGCTTATGTTGACTTCGAAATCACCAACTTGGTACAAGGACTTTAAGGATGAGAGAGAGATCAAAGAGAAGGACGGACTTGATGCCAAGTTATTAGACAAGGAAGTCGAGGATCAAGTAATAACTGAATGAGCAGCAGTAGCGTTTGCTCAAAAGATGAGGAATGAAGAATATGGAGAGGAGGAGGAGGATAATCAGCAAGGATTTGTTGAGGTCTACAAATTTGTAGACCTTTTGATAAGAGCAAGACTTGGATGGTCCTGATATTTTTCCACCACCTCCACCACCCAGGCATCGGTACCACCATCTAAGGATTTGACTCTACGATAGAAGAGGTTGTAGATTGCGGAGATGAGGAAACATTATAAAGAGGATAGGGCTCAGTATCATGAAGCCTTGTTGAGATATGAGAAAGACAAGCATAAAATGATTCAGGACAGACTGAATGGACAAAGAGATTTCATGTTATTTGCACATTATCAGAGGGACATAGCTAGATATAAGAGGAGCAGAAGGTTGAGACCTACTGATAGGTCTATAAAATTTTTAGAGGCACCGAACTACATGTTTGATCTTGATGTGGTGCGGAAAAGAAGAGTGGAGCATCCTTTAACACCATCCCATTGACAAGTCAATAGTGAAACACATTTTATAGTGTGATTTAGGTAGATTTTAGGTATAAATGGTGATATTACGCTAGGTATTCCCTTATTTTTATTATTTTTTGTTTTAATTAGGAAAATGAAGAAGAGAAAGAATAGCAAAATAATCAACTAAAAAAAGCACCAGCAAGTAGTTAGCAATTTCATGTAACACTAAGAATCGCCATATAAATTAGCAGCAAAAAAAGCCAGCAAATCCACGTCGAATTAAAGAATGAACCATAAATCACCAGTTGAATCCGTGGAGCACTGAGAGCTATACTCAGTAAGTTGCTCGGCGATTTATGTATAAATTAGGAATTACTGAGAAATCACTGAAGTCAGTTATTGGTTTTTTAGATTAGTATGAAGTATTTGAGTTTATCTATGATATGTATACGTAGGGAGACTATAAAAAAGGTCAGAGAGCATCGAAATAACTCTCTCCTTTACTCTTACCCTTTTTCCTTTTCCTTATTAATTTTATTTTCTATGTTTGAAAATATTTTGGAGCTTTGATTTATATTAAGGTATATATTCATTCATTATGTCTTTTAATTATGTTTATGCATTGTTTATTTCCAGCATGAGTGAGTAGTCTATTATTCTAAAAATCTCTAGACTATGCAATATATTTTGGATTACTAGATAGTTATAATTAAAGAATCATGTACTTAATGCTTTAAATTTATTCATACACGTCAATCACAGAATTAACAAGTTTTTTTTTTGCGTATTACAACTAAAGGAGATTAGTATTGCATGCATAGTTGCAAATGTGGTATGTGGTATTAAGATTATGATTCTATGTGTATAGTTATTGATAACAATTATAGAAGTAGTAATTAGGATCAATCTATAGCGTGTTTCCCGAATGGATGTCTTAGGTGATTATGTTTTAAGTCATTTATTATGCGGCTTCGGTAATACTGGCTTAGATTAGGCATGATTTTCATTGAACTTAATGCTATCGTGTTTCTATGGTGCTGCATTTTATCCAATAGGTAGATTGACAATGATAAGATTGTGGCATTTCCATCGAACTAATGAAAATCGGTGGCTGGCTAAAGGCTATCAACCTATTATGAAGTAAGGTTTAATGATTCTAAGATTCCATATGTTTTATAATTATAACTATAATATGAAATGATATTATGTTCTAGTGTTTGAAAGTAATCCAAATATATAATATTATTTATTGGGAGTTTGTTTAGATGTTTGTTTATTTATATTGAATTGCATTTGAATATCGTTTAAGTTAGTTTGAATTTGATTTGCAAGGATTAATTTAGTTACTTTGGTTATTTAAGTTAGTAATCATAATTGTTAAGTTATTTAATATTTTAATTCTCGTTTAACTAGATTAATTAAGTTAATAAAAATAATAAAAAGTTATTTTCCTTTAAGATTTCGAAAATCCCTGTGGAGATGATATCCCATTTACCACTACTGTAAGTTAATAGAAAACATAGAAAATTATTGTACACGCTCGACACGTGTTAATTTTTTTTGCCATTGTCGGTTATTTTTAGATAATTTTTAAAGGATTATAGAAGTTTTATGATCTATACACTTCGTCGGGTTAACTCAACAAGATCTTCACATCTATTTGATCTTGAAATTGATAGAACTTTTAATCGAAGTTTAAGACAATGACAACTTATGGAAATTTTAGTTAATAGGATTAAAAACAATAATAATGATATTGATGACAATGTCATCAATAATAACAATGAAAACAGAGTTTCCAATAACAATAGAAAACTCAGTTTTAGATAAGCAAATCAAAATGTTACAGCATATGAGCCTATTTGTATATCATACTTCAAAGGATTTCCTGAATTTGAACGTAGATTTGGATTTATTAGTGCCCTACCTAACTTCTATGGTAAAGGTAACGAAGACCCACAAAAATTCATAAGGGAGTATCGCCACAAAGTTAATGGGATGAAACTAAAAGAAGGAACTTTCCTTTTGCATTAAAAGGTCAAGCTCAAGACTGGTTGTTCTATCTTCCACAAGACTCGATAACTACATTGACTCAAATCTTAGGAGATTTCCTAGATGAAGATATGCCTGCTAGAAAAATAAGTTCTTGTAGAAAGCAAATAACAGTTGCTAAGATGAAAGATGATGAAAACTATAATGAATTTTGGGATAGATTTCAAAGACTAATTTCTTCTTGTCCACAACATGGATACAGTCAAAGAGCTTTATTACAATATTTTTAAGAATGACTCAATCTTTTTGAACAAAGACTACTAGACATAGTATGCGGTGGATCTTTGTTTGAAACAACATTTAATTTAGCAAAAGAAGCAATTACTAAAATGGCAAAACACTCTAAACAATATGGAGAAAAAGTTGAGTCCTCAAGATAGAAAATCTATGAAATGGATAGTAAGAAAAATAACGAAACTGACAATAAAATTGATGAATTATCTAAGATGGTTAATCTGTTAATTAATGAAAAATCTAATCAAGTTAAGGCTTACGGATTCTGTAATGAGGTTACACATTATACAGATGCGTGTCCTACTTTACAAGAAGAAAATACTAAAGAGTTTAACGCAATGGCGAATTAATTTTCTAGTCCCCCATGAAATCAATATGCTAATAACACTTATTATCCTGGAAGACCGCATCCAAATCTTAGCTATGGTCCTCAAAATAAAAATTATAACACTTATAGCCCAAAAGCTCAAATATAACCTGCACTTAATCAACAGTCTCAAACAAAAAAATCAACCTATGAATCCAAATTTAGAGCAAATAGTGCACAACTTTATAAGTCAAAGTCATCAATATTCTACACTTATTTCTTAAAATCAAATTAACACCGACACTACCATCAATGAATTGAAAAATTAGTTAAGTCAAATGAATTTGCGAATAAATAGATTAAGTACTCAACAATGTAGTCAAGTTAAAGCACCTACTCAGACCAATATTGCTCCTACTAATCAAGCACAAGTTAATGTTATATTCAGTGATAAGAAAGATAACTATAACTAGTAAGACACTAAAACAAAGTAATAAAAAAGTTTCAAAATACTATTAAAGAAGAAGAAGAAGAAATGATGGTTAATGTCATTCCTACTAGACAATGGATGGTCGAACAATTGACAAGTACACTTTTCCTAGAAGGTTATACTCATGGTATTTAGCTAGACTTGAAGCATACGAAAAGTCTTTACAAAAGTCTGAATTAATTGATAAAGATGAAAATGATAAGATTTCTAATAATCTGAATGAAGATGTGTGTTCATATTCTACCACTCCACAACGATTAGCTAACACTAGGGAGGAAGAAATCAATGAATACATTCTTGAATCATGAATCATTTAAGAAGATAGAAATCAATGAACCATTAATGAAATCAATTATGCAATTTTTTGATTATGATGAAGTTTTGAATGAATTCTTTAAATCGAAAGACATATTTTTAGAAGAATTTAAAAAAATTTAGGACAAAAAGCATTCAATTTAATTAAAAAGAAAATACCTGAGAAATGTTCCGACCCAAGGATGTTTGGAATCGCTATCAAAATAGGAGCTTCTTTAAAAGATTTTGCTAGGTGTGATCTCGGAGCATCAATAAACGTTATGCCATTTAAGTTATATGAATCAATGAAAATACGTTCACTGACTAATATGCTTATTTTCCTTACTTTAGCTAACTATAACATTGTGGTTTACTAGAAGGTGTTTTAGTTAAAGTTAATGACTTAATATTTCTTGCTAACTTCTATGTCATGGAAATAGGAGACTCAATATCAAATAAGTCCCTATCTATACTTTCAGGAATACCATTCCTTAGAACATCTTAAACAAAACTAGTTGAAGAAACTATATATATGGAATTTGAAAATTAAATTGTCACTTTTCATTTAAATGATAAAGATATCTATGGAAAACCTGATGAAATTGATAATGAACAAATAAAAGATTATGAATTTTTAGAAGTATCATGAAGTCGAAATATTTGCTATTAATGCAGTAGCAATAGAAGATGGAAATGCTAAAACCATGATTAAACAAGGAGAAGAAACTGCTAATCGACAGACAATAACCTAAGAATAAAGGGTTAAACAATTAAATAATGTTGAGAATAATAACACGGAGGAAATCAAATCTACGAAGAATAAGTAGAAGAAAAAGAGGAATCCATCAATTGTCAAGCTCGATGATCCAGGATATACATACATAAACATAAAGGTCAAATGGGCTTGGTACTTTAAAGTTATATGTTATTCGGGTTCTAGGCCAAACTACGTGTCGATTCATTTTTTTCCTTCATACTCAATTAGAATTATATGTTTTTGGTTTCTAAAAAGTTGCCCTACCAAACGGGTATTCAGTAAAATCGATAGGCGTTGTTACTAATGTACCAATTCAAATTGACAAGTATATTATTCCTACAAACATTTTGGTTGTGCCATACTTCATTAACGAAGATCCTCCATTAATCTTAGGATGACTTTCTTAGCCACTTCACAAGCTATCATGGGTACTCTAAACAAGGCAATTACTTTTCCAATGCATGGCCAGGCAATCACTTTTCTAAATGGCACAAGAGTGGATAATCCTATACTTAAGTTCATAGAACGAGCCTAGGGCTGTGTGGTTCAGTCGAGCCAACGATAGTAAATAAGAGCGCTTTATGGGAGGCAGCTCATACCGTATCCTTATTTTCTGTTTTAGTATTAGGATTGGTGAGTCATTTTTATATTCTCTCAACTTTTGACTCTTATAATGGGGATATTTTAACAATTCAATTCCAGAATTGTTTCATGTAATGGGGGTTGATAGAGCCAACTTATTTCTAAACTATATTGTTTTATGCATTAAGTTTATGTTAATTAGTTATTTTTGGCAATAAGATAAATTATTTCATACATATCTTAGTTAAATTTTAAAATTTCAAATATTTGTACCTTTAGTAATATATATGTTTGATAATTAATTGGGAAAATCAATTTAATTGGAAAAATAGTAAAATTAAACCAGCAATTCCAATTTGTACTGGAAATCACTAGGTAAATCGGCAGTAGTATACAAAATTTTTGGTGTAAATTCGAAGTCAGTTATTTCTCACCAAATCACGTTTATAACTAGAAATCGTTGAACAAATCGTTGAGTCTCTGAGGCTCATTTCTAGTGATCTCACTTGTAATTCCTTAGCGAATCCACTTAAACCCTAATTCGGTGGGAACGAATTCGAGTTTTTAAAAAACAGAACCCCAAATTTCCATATTTAAACAACTCCCACTCACAACCATTGTACCTTTTAGATCAAAAAACTAGTTTTTGCCTAGATTTAACCCACTAGAGCTTAACTATAGTCTATTTAAGTGATTCCCACCTTAATCCTCACGCATTCAACCCAAAACGTAGTGTGTTTTGAGAGTATAGAGCCATCTAGGGCTTGAGCAAGGGAGTTCGAATAAGAGCTTGAGAGAGTTTAGAGATGCAATCTTGGATTCAATATTTGAAAGACTCACTTTCAATAAGGTAATCAACTAAAACCCTAACCATTTATAGATCGAATCTTGGGTATTTAGTCGATTTTGGATTTAGTGTTAGGATTGGAACTCAAATTAAAAATTTTTACTTTAAAATGGTTTTGATATCAAATGATTCTTATTATAATACTAGAATGGAAGTAATGTGATGATTCATTTATCACCATCGAATTTTCAAATTATTTTTCATTTATGGCGAGTAGATTGGATTTTATACACAAACTAATTTGAGATTAAGTTTCAAATGAGTTTAGTGTTTTTTTTTGAATATTTATCAATTAATTTGAATTACTTACAAATTTTGTTTTATTCCAATACTATTTTATCGACAACTTTCATTTGAATTTCAAAATATAAATTTCAAAAATCTTTTCCCGATGATTTCTTATTCTCGATAAATAGTTGAATTTTATCAACTACTTTTTCGACGAGATTTGGAACCAAATGATTTTACAAAATCTTTCCTTCACAAGAAGAGAAGGGGAAGGGAAAGTTAGTAGAAAAATTAAAATCAAAATCCAAAGTTTCCCAAATCAAACTCACATCCAAATCTTTCAACAGACCTAAAATTAGACCGCAAATGGAACCAACTCCAGTTTCTTCATTTAGCTATAACACTAAGGATGATTTTGTGGATGAGGGGGAATTGGAGGAAGTTGATCAAAAGATATTGATGGGGGAGAAAAACTATGAATTGAGGAAATAAACTTTTGTGAAAGAGAAGGCCTACGAAAAATTTAGGAATGATTTAATTAATGATATGAAGTCGATCCCGGATAGGGGATTTAATGTGAAAAATGAATTGAAGTATAGGCCTATGATCCGAGACATCATAGAGACGATAAATTAAGGTTTAATGACTAGAGATTACAACCACCTATATCTGGAGGATGTCCCTAGTGAACGGGTTTGTGAAGCTTTAGTGGAAGAATTTTATGCCAATGCATATGGAAGTGAAAGTGAAATTGAGTCCCGAGTTAGAAGGGGGACAGTGGATTACTCCGCTACAAGAATAAACTGGTATTTTGGATTACTAAATTTCCACCAAAAATAAAATGACAAGTACCCCAAACCCGAGTATCGAATTAAGTACCATTTCCCCACCGAGGCAATAAGGGGAGGTTTAGAGGCAATCCATAGAGATGGATTTATTTTTGACATGGAGAGGTATCCCAAGCACATAACCACTAAATGTTTTAGGAAGACCATCATTGCTTAGGTAATAGAGAGATATGGTAGAGTAAATGCTATATAGAAACAAAGGATGAGAAATAGAGAGAGTTGAGATAGCGAAATGAGAAACTGAGTAGAGAAGGAAAATCAGAGATGACACGAGGAGAATATTGGAAAAGATGTTGGAAGCTTAAAATGATGAACGTGGAGCAGCCTACTAAGGACTATGACGGATTACACATGGAAGAGTCGGAGTTGGCCCTCATAGGTGAAATCTTGCGCGACTAGATGACCACCCTCCTCAATCAGGAACTGGTATTCGAGAACTAGAACGTTTTAACATGGACTATCCATAGAATGGAAATGTCTAGGAGAAGCAGACGTCAAGGAGGCAATCTGTCCCTGTACCATCTACAAAGATGAGAATACCTCTTACAGTAATCTTAATTTTTTAACATTGCTTTGTCAAAAATACCACCTCTACGACCCTGCTATGAGCTACTAGACCCAAAGGATTGATCCAACAGAGAACGATGATGACGTGACTTCCGCACAACGACATTGTATTTAGTGTTTGAGTATACTTTATGTCTCGTGGTTATATATGTTATGTTTATGATGATATACTTTACGATACATTATGTTCAGTGTTTAAGTATGATATTTATTTCACTTATTATATAATGGTAATATTTATTCAATTTTTATGCAGTCTGTTTTACTATGATTTTAAATTAACTTAATTTCGTGATTTGTCACATTTATTTATATTGTTTCAATTCTTTTGTACTTCACGTGGTATTTTTGTTATGCTGAAAACTCAACTTCATTTTTAAACCTTGAGGATAAGGTTTAGAATGAGTTTGGGGTTATTTTAGGTGAAGTATGGAATCGATGGTAATGAAAGAAAAGAAAGGAAGAAGAAAAGTTTAGAATTACTTATAATCCAATATTCAAGTAAGTTGATAGAAATTTCCATAATTTCTTCCGAAATCAAGTAAGTATAAATTTCATTTCTCTTTATTTTTAGGTAGGAAAAGAATGAAAATGAATGTATGTAATAGATTGTGATTGGAAGTGCTATTTTTAGTACCCAAGTGAATTTTATGATAGAAGGAATTAACTTTATACCCTTTTTAATCAACTCTACTACTCGATGAACACTATATGAATGTCTTGTTTTAGTCATGATAATAGATAAAAGATCGAAACAATAGTGCAAGATGAACAAGATAGACTTCTATTAATCTTATGATCAAAAGTTATTGATTAAGTATTTTTGTAGTATATATATAAGCTATTATGCCACAATTGAAATAAGAAATGGGTTAGAAATTGATGAATTTATAGAAGTTTAAAAGAATAGTTTCTTCAATTTTAGTGGATAGTGAGAAGTGTTAACAAGAGTTTATAAATTTATATATAGAATTCCAAATGAGTATAGGGAATCTACTGTGAGAAAAATTTGAGAATGTCCAAAAGAAATGGAGCAGTAACTCAAAAGTAAAAGTAAAAAAGAAATAATTAGAATGAAGTATAAAAAATTATGAGAGATAAAAAGAAAAGATGGAGGTTCTTAAAACTCTTCAAATGAAAATATTTAACTTGAGTACTTGAAACTAAAATTGAATGAAGTATTTCTTCATCTAACATGTTCTAAATGACATATTCATTGGTATCTTAGCAAAGTTCATATTGATTTTGATTGTTGTACTATTATAAAGTATTTTTAAAAAATTGAAACTAATCTAGTGTTTTTTTGTGTTTTGAGATTCTATATTAGTCATCATTAGCTTGATGCTTGTTAATGGAGATTGAGAAAATCTATGTTGTGTACTAGCATTGGCAATAAACTTTAAATTCTAAAGAAGTGCTATATTAGGTGGTTGAGTTATCATTAAAGGATGTTTTGATTTGACTAAATCATTCTATTCTATCATAACTTTCATTTACTTGTGGGTAATATATTTCCAGTTGAAAATCATTTCTATTTTAAAATTTCTATTATTTAAATTTAAGATTGAATTAGATTGTAATCAGTTTATAAAGAATGAATAGAGAATATGATGAAAGTATTCCTTTGCTCGGGACAACGAAGTGTCGAGTTCAGGGGTATTTGACAAGTCAATAATTAGATATATTTTATTGTGTAATTTAGGTTGATTTTGGGTATAAATAGTGATATTACAGTAGGTATTCTATTATTTTCATGATTTTAGATTTTAATTTGGAAAATGAAGAAATGGAATAAAAAAGGAAAAAAAAGCAAAACTTTCAACTGGAATAATGCACTAGCAATTGGCCAGTGATTTGAAATAACTCTAGGAATCGCCATGTAAATCAGCAGCAGAAGAAGGCCAGCGAATCCACAGCAAACTGAAGAATAAACTATAAATCACCTGCTGAATCGGTGGAGCACTGAGAGCTAAACTCAATGATTTGCTCAACGATTTGTGTATAAGTTAGAAATCGATGAAGTCGGTTACGGGTTTTTTAGATTAGTATGAAGTATTTGAGTTTATCTATGATATGTATACGTATGGAGACTATAAAAAGGCCAGAAAGCTTCGAAATAACTCTCTCCTTTCACTCTTAACCCTTTTCCTTTTGCTTATTAATGTTATTGTCTATGTTTGAATATATTTTTGTGCTTTGATCTATATTAATGTATTTATTCATTCATTATGTCTTTTAATTATGTTTATGCATTGTTTATTTCCGGCATGAGTGAGTAGTCTATTATTCTAAATAAACCCTAGACAATGTAGTATATTTTGGATTACTAGATAATTGTTATTAAAGAATCATGTACTTAATGCTTTAGATCTATTCATAGACGTTAATCATGGAATTAACAAGTTGTTTTTGTGTATTACAACTAAAGGAGATTAGTATTGCATGCATAGTTGGAAATGTCTTATGTGGTATTAAGATATTGATTCTATGTCTATATTTATTGACAACAATTATGGAAGTAGTAACTAGCATTAATCTATAGGGCATTTTTCGAGTGCATCTCTTAGGTGATTGTGTTCTAAGTTGTTTATTATGGGGCTTTTGTAATACTAGCTTAGATTAGGCATGATTTTTATTGAACTTCATGCTATTGTATTTCTATGGTGTTGCGTTTTATCCAAGGGGTAGATTTACAATGATAAGAATGTGGTATTTCCATTGAATTAAGAAAAAATGGTGGCTGGCCAAAGGCTATCAACCATTATGAAGTGAGGTTTAATGATTTCAAGATTCCATATGTTTTATAATTATAACTATAGTATGTAATGGTACTATATTCTAATGTTTGAAAGTAATCAAAATATATTATATTATTTAGTGGGGGTTTGTTTAGATGTTTGTGTATTTATGTTGAATTGCATTTGAATATTGTATAAGTTAGTTTGAATTTGATTTGTTTAGATTATTTTAGTTAGTTTGGTTATTTAAGTTAGTAATAGTAATTGTTAAGTTATTAAATATTATAATTCATGTTTAACTAGATTATTTAAGTTACTAAAAACAATAAAAAGTTATTTTCCTTTGAGATTTCAAAAATCCCTATGGAGATGATATCCCATTTACCGCTACTGCAAGTTAATAGAAAATACGGGAAATTATTGTGCATGCTTGACACGTGTCACCTATGCTGAAGTTGATGATGATGATGCTGATGATGATGCACAATCCTAGAGTCAGAGTCTTAGGATTTCTCAATATTTTGGGGAGATAAGCGATACTTAAATACTAATTATTTTTAATTTAGGATATTTTGACAGTTTAGTGGTTTTTTTTATGTATTCTTATATTTATGTTTATACAGTTATAAAATTCTATTATATATGTTTGTGTGTTTAGTATTTTTATGTTTCAGGCTTATTTTTAAATCTTGATAACAAAGTTTGGTTTAAGTTTGGGGGCATCAACACTATGGGAAGTGGGAAGAAATGATGAATTAAGGATAAACATTATAGGTATGATCATAAAACTTTATTTTTGTAGCAGTAAAAAAAGGAAGAATGGTACTGTATTTTGTTTGGTTCTATTTCATTTACTTATTATTTAAATGTATAAAAGTAGTATATATTAGGTTATATATAGTAGTATAGAATGAATAAGTAATTCATTTTATAAAGTTCATGCCTTTAATGAGAATGAGTTAGAATACAAGTATCTTGTTTATTTGAAACTCAAAAGAATGTTATCATTTTTGAAGAAAATATGAATTGTAGCAAACAACAAGTATGATTTTATAATTAAAGACTTAGATTTAGGGAAAAAGTTAGTCTCTAAGGAATTATATAATAAGTATGAATCTTACTTGAGTATAACGTAAATAAATACTTAGTACTAAAAGGGGAAGAGATAGGCATGGGGCTTAATGAAAAGTTTTAATTAAAACTTGCTTAATAAAAGTAAAAGTGAGATATGCTAACAAGAGTTTGAAATAAAAGGTAGAGAGTCCCATAAGTTCTACAAGAAAGGAGCAGAGAACTTGATGGTAGGAAAAAGTGAGAAAAATGCAATCCAAAGGAAAAGGAAAATGACCGATGTAATTTCTCACATCTCTCTAGTTGGCGTACATCCTTGATGATGCGCTTGAGACCTTCCCTGAACTAACTCCGGATGACTCAAACGAAGTGGTGGATCGATGTTTCGTAAGGAAGGCATATGACTATCTTTGCTAAGGTTACATTCTTAATGGCTCTCCGATAATGTCTATGCGGCGCATCGAACCATTCAGTCAGCGAAGGAGTTGTGGACTACGCTAGACATCAAATACCGAATTGAGAAGTCTAGCAATCATAAGTTTTTAATTTCAAATTATCTAAATTTTAAGATGAACAACGACAAGTCACTACTTACACAAGTGCATGACTTACAAAAGATTGTTGGTGATCTTAAAATGGCTGGAATTTCTCTTAAAGAAGAATTCCAAGTTGGTGCAATTATTTCCAAGTTGCCTTTAAATTGGAATAATTACAACAAGAAACTCATTCATGAGGAGAAGAGTTATACTCTTGAATCCCTCCAACACCATCTTCGAATTGAGGAAGACTCTCGAAAGAGAGAGAGGGTTGGAGATGACTTGAATTCTGAATCCGATTCAAGGGCATATTTAGTGGAATCTCACCATTCTAAGAAATTTAAGGCCAAGAATGATTCAAAATTCAGGGGAAACTCCAATGAAAACACTTCAAACAAAAAATGAAAGTGTTACTATTATGACAAACCGGGACATTATGTACGAGAGTGTCATTCCAAGAAGAAATTCTTGAAAAAGGAAGTGGTCAAAGAAAGTCACAATGTGGAGCACATGGACATGAAACTCATAGCAATGGTTTGCCATGCCAATTCGATTGCAAATGAGGTGGGGTGGTGGCTGGATACCGGCACAACCATAGATATTTGCAAGGACCGTAGTCTCTTTAAGACTTACAAAGATCTTGCCACTAGTGGCACCAAGGTGGTTGGCAAATGAACGGTGGATATCAAGCTTACTTTGGAAAAAATTTTACATTTAATTAATGTTTATTATGTACCCGAAATGTGTAAGAATCTTGTATCTGGTGGCATCCTTAATAAGGGAGGTTTATGTCTTGTCTATGAGTTGGATAGGTTTATCTTGTCCATGGGAGGTGTTCCTATTGGCAAAGAGTATTCATATAATGGTATGATTAAGTTGAATGCAATGATAGTTAATTATTCTTCCTATATTGTTGACTCATGTTCTTTTATTGTTGATTTATGTTCATTATGGCATGGTAGATTAGACCATCTTAGTTTTTGTTGCATTAGAAATATGCATAACTTAGGTTTAATTACTCATTTTAAAACTGATCATGATACAAAGTGTGAGATATGTGCATAAACAAAGATCACAAGACAATCACTCAAATCAATTCAAAGATCTTCTGAAATTCTTGATTTAATACATAGTGACACATGATTTGAAAAGTCTTGTTACTTTAGGAGGAAAAAATATTATTTTCTTATTTTATCATTGATTTTTCAAAGTATTCATATGTTTACCTTTTGAAAATCAAAGTTGAGTTTTATGAAAATCTTCTTGTTTTCAAATCGGAAGTTGAAAATCAACATAACAATAAAATTAAGATTCTAAGATCCAATAGAGGTGGTGAATATTGTACCAAGGAATTCACAAAATTTTGTGAGACTAATGGAATTATACATCAAGTCAAGACACCTTATACACCACAACAGAATGATGTAGCGAAAAGGAAGATAGAACTTTAGTAGAAAAGGTTAATTCTATGTTACTAAGTTCTAACTTGCTTTGAACTTATGGGGGGAGGCCATTCTTTCGGCTTGTTTATTTTGAATAGGGTTCTATTAAAGAACAATAATGTCACCACATATGAGCTTTGGTTCAAGTGTAAACCTAATTTTAAGAGACTTAAAGTTTGGGATTGTTTAGCTTATGAAAGGAAACCAGATCCAAAAAGGCCTAAATTGAGAAATATAACTTAT
The DNA here is from genome assembly GCA_039657325.1 of Stephania cephalantha. NCBI lineage: Eukaryota > Viridiplantae > Streptophyta > Magnoliopsida > Ranunculales > Menispermaceae > Stephania > Stephania cephalantha. The sequence continues at coordinate 25,882,429 of CM077573.1, forward strand.
AAATGTGTTTTATTGGTTATTCAAAGCATAGTGTGACATATAAATTCTTGAATTGGGAGACTAATGATATAATTGAATCTATATATGTACAATTCTTTGAACATTTAAATAAAACACATAACATGCTTTTGCATCCGGATTTTAGGAATCTAGAGGGGTTGCCTCAAAACTCTTCTAATAAATAAATTTATAGGAATCTATAAGATTTGATTTCAAATTCTTCAAATGAACAAGAGAATCCTTCTACTAATAATGGTGACAATGTTGAAGTGGAGAGAAGTAAAAGGCAAAAGGTTGATAAGTCTTTTGGCTCGTATTTTATAACTTACTTGGTTGAAGGAAATAGATGAGAAATTAAAGAACAAAAAAAAATTGTCCTTAATAATGATGATCATCTTATTTCATTTCGACAATCAGTTTCATCTAGGGATGCTTCATTTTGGAAAGAAGCGATCAATGATGAAATGAATTCGATGTTGTCGAATCAAACTTGGGTACTTTCTAATCTTCCACCGGGATCAAAAGAAATTGGGTGCAAGTGGGTATTCAAAAGAAAATTAAATGTCGATGGAACTATAAACAAGTTTAAGGCGTTTCTACTAGCTAAGGGCTATAGATAAAAGCATTGCATTGATTATTTTGATACATATGCACCAGTTGTAAGAATAACATCCATTCAGGTGTTAATATCTCTTGCTTCTATTCATTATTTAGCTATCTATCAAATGGATGTAAAAATGACTTTTCTAAATGGTTATCTAGAGGAAGAAATATATAGGGAACAAATGAAAGGTTTTGTTATGCCAGGTCAAGAGAATAAAGTTTGCAAATAGGTAAAATTTTCAATGGCTTGAAGCAAGCTCCTATGCAATGGCATGAGAAGTTTGACACAGTTGTCCAATCATTTGGATTCAATGTCAATGATGTTGATAAAAAGTTTGACAATGATGTTAGTGTTATCATATGTTTATATGTGGATGACATGCTAATATTTGGGAGTTCACTAGCCTTAGTTGAAGAAACTAAGCGATTCTTATCTACTAGCTTTGACATGAAGAACTTAGGAAAAGCTGAGATAATTTTTGGAATCAAAATCTTACGACAAGAAAATGGTCTTACATTAGCTCAATCTCATTATATTGAAAAGATTTTGAAGAAATTTGGTCATTTTGATCAAAAGTAAGTTTGTACTCCTATCGAGCCTCATTTAAAACTAGTAAAAAACATCGGTAGGTGTTTGTCACAATTAAAGTATTCTACTTTAATACGAAGTCTCATGTATGCTAAGCATTGCACAAGACAGGATATAGCTTACTTGCTTTGTATGCTATGTCGATTCACTAGTAATCTAAGCAAACAACACTGGGATGCGGTTACTAAGATCTTTAGATACCTAAAGTGGACTTTAAATTATGGTCTACATTTTAATGGATATTCCCCTATTTTGAAAAGTTACAGTGATGCTAGTTGGTATAATGTATAGTCAAATTTCAAGTCAACTTGTGGATAGATTTTTACACTTGGAAGAACGGTTGTTTCTTGGAGCTCAAAGAAATACTCATGTATTTATGATTCAATAATGACATAAGAAATAATTGCCCTAGCAGATGCAATCAAGGAAGCGGATTGGCTTAGAAACTTGTTATATACCATTATGGAACAAGTCATATTCGGTTATATTAATCAATTATGATAACAAGACAACTCTTTATATGGTCGCAAGCAAGACTTATAATGGAAAGTCTAGACATATAAGTCTAAGACATAATCTTTCGAGACAGATACTCAAAAATGGGGTTGTTACAGTTGATTATATGGAATCTAACAAGAATTTAGTGGATCCATTAACAATGGGTCTTGTTAAATGTATGGTGTCTCAGACATCAAAAGGAATGAGACTTAGGTTTGCCTAATTCAATGGTTACTTGATGGGAACCTAACTTATTTCTTGAAAATACAGAATAAGTTCAATACAAGTCAAGTGAAGGTTACGGAACACTAAAAAATTTATATTATAAAAGGTCCCTTCCTAGTTCTAGTGTTGGTTTATGCATTACGAAGGTTGACAATTGGTTTAATAAGTCAAATTGAGTAACTGGCATATTCACTAAAGTAGACTTACCTATATGGGTGTAGAAGTGTGGCTGCTTCTTATGAGCCTAACCGACTATGAATCATTCAAGAAAGATAGGATTTGCATAATGCCATAATGTGCAATCAACTAAACACTCTTACTTTCATGAAATTGGTATGTGTGATATTTCTAGTTTTTTTCGCAAAGGTTCTTGGTTCAAGATACGTTCACCATAGTACCTGATGAAACTTTGAAATGTTTGCACTAAGTGAGAAGTTCAAGTCTAAAAGACACTTCTCATTTATTTATCGATTTCGGAATGATGCTATAAGCTTTTTTGGTCGTGTTATTCTTTAAAGGTGATTTTCAATTTATATTTCCATATAATTTGAAATTAGACGAAAATTGTAGGTTATGGGTCTAGTGCTATTGCGCCAGCCACATCACTAATAATAGGATGCTCTACAACGCCCAGAATGAAATGTTGCATTTTTTGGGACTTATATTGTTCAGTTTTTTCCTGTTTCTTCGCACCAATTCACATAAAAACTCACCTCTTAGTGGATAGACACTAAGCCCCTTAGTTTTCTATAAATTAAAAGGATCTACTACGTACTAAACACAATGAAATATATTGAGAAACATTGAGACATAAAAGGTTTTTTTTAATTAAAGTGTGTTCTTGAGTCAAAGTATAATTCTCTCAAAGTTCTTCAAGGAGTGTTCTTGGTTAGATTTGTGTTACATACACATCATCCAACAACCATTAGAGACTTGATTGTATTGTGAAGGCAAGTTTCGATTAATCCCATTGTGTGTATGCGGTTTTGACTGGTAGGGAGAAATCTTATCTAAAAGAGAAATTACGTGCCTAAAGTTATTGTTTTATTCTTCCATTCTCATCAAGTTATTTTATGTTAGAAGCATTTTGTTCCAACATTTATGTTTTTTCAGGTCTACAAGGCATAAAAGATATAAAAGAGTGATTTCATGATGAAATGAAGAGAAAAATGGCAAAACCACACTTGATGTTGTGGGTAGTGAACACAAGGCATGGGGAAGGCATGGAGATCAAAGGAAGATATGCATTAGAGTTGATGATGTGGCAGCGCTATAGGTTTACACACAAGGTGCTAGGCAAGTGTACATGGGGCGCCGAGTCTATTAAGATGAAAAAATACACATAGAATGTTGACGATGAGGTGGTGCTGTGACTTTACACTGGGAGCGTGGATTACTTACAGACACAGCCGGGAAAGAAAAATAGAAATTTTGGAATTCTAGTTCATTTAGAATTGTTAATTAAGGTTTCTAATTTATTCTTAGGAGTCCTAGGAGTATAAATAGGTATTAGAACGTGGTGAACTAATATTTTTTCATAGATTTTGATAGATTAAGAGAAATTAGCATTGTTTTACATTAAGATTTTAGTATTGAGAAGAGTTTTGAAGGAGATACATTGAAGACTCTAATTGTGGTGATTTTGTATTGTTCTTTGATTTAGTTAAAGTTGTTTGATTTAATCTTCGATATCATTGAATACCATTATTTTTGTGTTTTTTATGATGAAGAGTGTGTAGTCTACTTATCTTAGGTATCAGTGTATACTATGGTATGAATACTATGCAAAAGAAGTATGAATTGATTATAAAGTTCAGAAATGGAATGATTAGAATGTGTTGATTCTATGCTTAATGCTATGAACATCTTTACCACATGTTTGTTAATTAGGGGTTGTAGGAGTTACTATGGCCATTGAAGATTTTAAGCCGGATATAAACAATACAACCGTAAAATATATAACATCGATAGATAGTTCTTCATTAGGGAGGCATGGATACTAAACTTTAGTGTTTATGAGTCTAAAGATTTGAAACTTAATTCTATGTGAGACTTACGTTATTCACACTTATATGTGGAGTTCTAGTTTGCACATTAGGATCTTTTTCACCATGACGTTAGGTTGAAGTGGATATCAAGGAAATTTTTCTATTCTAATTATGTATTAAACACACATAAGAAAGATGAAGGAAATTTGATATGGGAAGCATAGTAATTCATTACCTAGGTGAAGTTGTGAACTAAGAGTTTTATCAATATAAGAATACAAGTTAATTTACATTGATTTTATAGAATATAGTAGTTTAGTTTAAATCAATTAAAAATAGATCTTCATAACAATTTAGTGACAAAGGCATTTAAGTACAAGTACATGACTTAGTATTTCCAGCTGACTTTTATGTCATGGAATTGAGATATTCAATATCACGTAATCCTTTATCTATACTATTAGGTACACATTTTCTTTTTTTCTTCAAATTGGTAATCCTTTTCTTAAAAAAGTTAAAACTAAGTTAGATATTTTTGAAGGAACAATGTCTATGGAGTTTGAATACAAAGTTATCACATTCAAAATTAATAAAGAACATAACTATGATGAATATGATTAATTACTTGATAATGAAATTACTGATAATGAGTTTTTATAATTAAACTATTATGATAATTTTAGTGCTTAAATTTATGCAATTAATGCAACAACAATGGAAACTGAAAAAAAAAATTCCAAAAAAAGAACAAGTTTAAGACACTTCAAAAGAAAAGAAAGTAACTCAAGAATGGAGAGTTAAGCAATCGAAGAATGGGAAGAGTATTAACAAGCTGAGAGATTTTAAATCCAAGAAGAATAAGAAAAAGAAAAACCCTGATTTCAGCCATGTGAAGCTTAATGATCCTGGAGGAAAACATTTGCAAATTTAAATTAAATAGGCTTGGTACTTCAGAGCTCAATGTGATACGAGTTCTGATGCAAGTCTCATGCCCACACGTTTCTTTCTTCACACTCAATTGGAGTTGGATTCACTTGCTTCTGAACGAGTTTCTTTACCGGACAATACTTCAATTAAACTTATAAGAGTGGTCGCGAATGTGATTGTTCAAGTGGACAAATACATCGTACTCACGGACATTTTGGTCATGCCACACTTTATTAATGAAGATCTTCCTTTAATTTTAAGAGGACCTTCTTAGCTATTACTCAAGCTGTTATGGATATTCAAAACAAAACAATCACTCTAACGATTAATGGTCGAGTAATCACTTTTTGGAATGGCACTAGAGTAGATTATCATAAATTCAAGTAGAATTAGAGATAATTTCAAAAACGTTTTATGGGAGGCAACTCATATTCTATGTTCATTTAAATATGTTTATATTCTCTCATTTTTTGACTCTTATATTGAAAATATTTTTGATATTTAAACTTTGAGGTAATTTCAAATAAGGGGGAGTAATCGAGTTGTTTTTGGTTATATGGCCTTTTATGCATGTTTGTATTATTCAATTGCTTGTTTGTTTATTTATTTATTTATTTATTCAATAAAATTATTGGTTTATTACATATCCTAATCAAACTTTCAAATTTTCAATTAATTTTACCTTTATATTAGCTTTTATGAATGATATATATCTTAATTATGAAATAAGTTGGAAACATTGTTAACTTAGCCTAGCGAATCCCCACCAATTTGAAAAAACAATAGGAATTGATGGCTAAATCGGTGACAGAAACTAAAAAAATTAAGTGAAAATCGGAGTCTGACAAATCCCCAGCGATTCGGCATTTCAACGGAAATCGTTGATCAGATTGGTGAGTGACTACACCTCATTTTCACCGATTTGCATAGCGATTTCTCAACGATTCCACTTAACATACAAATGGTTTAGCACGATTTTAAGTTTTTAAAATTAAACCCGAAATCACCATAAACACATTCACCTCCAATACACAAATACTTGCACCTCTTCACCTACACGATCAGTTTCTTTCCTCAATTCAACTTTCCTAAGCTCAATCTTAGAGTATTTAAGTGATTTCCACTTCAATCTAGTTTCATTCAACCAAAAAATATCTGAATTTGAAAGTGTTGAGCTGAACTAGGGTTTAAAGGATTTCATCCAAGTGAGGCTGGTCGAAGTACAGGATCAACACTCTTGCCACGACTCTAGACTGATTGTCATTGTAACATACGGATGGTTAAGGCTACGCCCTATGGACATTGGTTACTTGAAGAATAGATTTGGGAGGAAAGTAGAGTAGTATAGCTCTTGGTGGAATGTAATTCGTTTTTGCATTATGACTCCAACCATGGAATTCTAGTATGAACGTTCATTGATAAGTGTAACTGGAGATCTACATTCTAGCTTTCACACTGCCACGAAACTAGACTTCGAGCCGGTGATTGTAAGATCATCATCGATTAAAACAAAAGTATGATACACTCCTCAATTGAAGTTCAATGAGATAAGAAGGAAGTAAAATAATATAGTAAAGTATGAACAGAAGTGAAATCTGAAAGCACTATATCAAACGTAAGGGGAAACCAAACCTTTCTAGTGAAGCTAGCCTATTAGGCGCTGTGTCAGAGCTCTATGCAATATATGGAATAGCGGCAGTCTTGCTTGATTGATTGACTCGCTTGAAAGTTTCAACCAAGTCTTGGAAGAGAAGTAGGCAGGATATTGGGAAAGATCCCACATATGGTTAACTGCTTTAGGAATACCAGCTCCGGGCTAGAGAAAAAGATAGCCTATTACTTAAGCGGTGAAAAAGACTTTCTAGCAAAAGTTTTCTTTTCTTAGTTTAGTCACCGATAAAGAAAGTAGCTAGGCTTCCTGGTGGTATGAAATTAACAGATCTTAGTGCCCTAACCAGACGATCTAACCTAGAATGACTTTTACTAGTAGGAAGAAGATTTTTTGAGACGAATGAATGCCAAAGAAAGGAAGGTCGTCATGAGAGCTTCCTCCGCTTGTTCGTGTGGGAGTCAGGGCTTAGGATTCGGGGTCAAGGCATGCCTTAAGGCAGAGAGTGAGCCTTGGCCGGGTTAGGAAGAATAGGACTTTATTTTACCAGAAATTCACAAATAGGGAATGGACTTTATTAAGGCATTTTGTTAGTTTTACAACTTTTGCTTTAGTTTGGAGGCCATTCTATTATTGCATTACTTTAGGAGAAGACTTAAGTTTTTTATCAAGGTGATTTTAATTATGTCTTTTAATTCCAAATTTATTTTGCTATTTATCATCATGAGTGAGTAGTTTGTTAATTTTAACAAAACTCCAAACATGAACTAGATCTATTTTACAATATAGTCATGATAGAATGAATATGTGCTTAATGCTTTTAGCCTAATTGTATTCTTTGATTCACTACTTTTGTAGATTAGTATTATTTTTGGATTGCAATCATGGATTTGAGTGTTATGTGCATAGTGGCCAAAATGTATGTGATGTTTGGATTCATTAACTAATTAGAGTAGTAACTAGGATTAATTTAAAGGCAAGCACCATTTAAATATCCTAGGTGAATTTGAGATCTAGATTTAACATTGAAGTGGCTTTACGAAGATATTAGATTTAGTAGTTCGAAGTTTTCATAAAACTTAAAGCGGCTTAATTGCGTGAAGTTAACCTATTTGTGTATTCATAGGGGTTAGATCAATAGAATTACAACGTGGCTTTTCCACATGTAAAAGTAGAACAAATTGTTGGCTAAAGGTTGTTTACTTACTTATGATTAGAGTTTAATGATTTAGGGTACTTTATAAAGTACATCTATGACTATATAATTTGAGTTATCTATTTGGAATGCAAAATGGATCTATATTTCATTATTTAGGATGATTGTTTAGATATTTATTTATATTGACTTTTATTTAATTAAATTGATTTTAGATTTAGTGACTTTATTTGTATAACTTAAGTAAGTTTATTTAGTTTAAATTTTGTTTTTATTAGCTTTAAATTAAAAATAAAAATAGTAAGACTTCTTTTCTTAAGGAATTCGCAAAATCCATGTTGAGACAATTCCTACTAATCACTAAATCAAAATTTTAAAGTATATTTAATAAGTGTTTAATTAGACTTAAATATAGGAATAATTTAGTTGTATAATAGGCCTAATTATCTCCGAGTGAGCTCTAATTGATGATATTTATGTGTTTTCAGGTCTAAAAGGCATAAAAGAGATAAATGAGTGAATTCATGATAAAAATGAAGAGAAAAAGCACAAAACTACACTTGACGTAGTGGGTACTGAGCACAAGGCATAGGGAAGGCATGGAGATCAAAGGAAAAGATGCAGTAGAGTTGACGTTGCGACGACATTGTGAGTTGACACACAAGGCATTAGGCAAGTGTATTGGGGGCACCGAGTCTAATGAAAGGAGAAAATATACATGCAAGGTTAACGCTATGGAGGCGTTGTTACTTTACACATGGAGCGTGGATTACTTACAGACAACACCGGGATAGAGAAATAGAAAGTTTTTGAATTCTAGTTCATTTGGAATTGTTAATTAAGATTTCTAGTTGTATTCTTATTATTCTTGAGAGTATAAATAGGTATTAAAACGTGTTAAATGGATAGTGTATCATAGATTCTAATAGAATAAGAGAGATTAGCATAGTATTACATTTAAATTTTAGTATTGTGAAGAGTTTTGAATGAGATACATTAAAGACTCCAATTGAGGTGATTCGGTGTTGTTTTTTGATTTAATTAAAGTTAATGATTTAATCTTTGATTGCAATAAATACTATGATTTGTGTGTTTTTAATGATGAAGAGTGAGTATTATATTTATCTTATGGATCAATGGATCATATGGTATGAATATTATGCAAAAAAAAAGTATGAATTGATTAGAATGTTTAGAAATGCAATGGTTTGAATTTGTGTTTACTCTACGCGTAATGCTATGAACATCTTGATCACATGTTTGTCGATTAGGGGTTTTAGGAGTTACCATGGCCATCTGAGCTTTAAAGCCAGATATGAACAACATAATTGTAAAATATATAACATCGATAGATAGTTTTTATTAGGGAGGAATAGATAGTAAACTTATTTTTTTACGATTCTAAAGATTTTGAACTTAATGTTATGTGAGACTTACATTATTCACACCAATAGGTGGAGTTCAAGCTTGCACATTATGATCTTTTTCACTATGATAGCGAGTCGAAGTGAGTATTAAGGGAATCTATTTATTCTAATTATGCATTGCACACACATAAGAAAAAGGAGCGATATTTGTAATCAACCTTTGCTGATCACATTATTACTACAATTGAACTGTTATACTTGCAATTACGATCAAGTTTTTGGCATCGTTGCCGGGGATAGGTAGCCATAATTAGTTTAGTTTACTAAGTTGTTAAGAGTTTTTAATATACTGTAATTTATAATTTTAGTTTTAAGTTTATTGACCTACAGCACTTGATTTACTTTCTTTTGACTTTAGTGTTTTAAGAATGTAACGAATGTATAGCTATCATGCTAAGGAATAAAACAGTGAAATCCTTAATAAAATCTCTAGGTTGGTTCATCAGAATGAAGCTATTTGAGAGAATACCACATACCAAGCACAACCAATTGTGAGTGGTTTGGCATGCATGTGATATAAACAACCATATTATAACCCGTAAGGAGTTATAAGATTTGTGGGAAGTTAAAAGCATTACAACTACATACAAGGAAAAGAGTTAGGACATAATTATCAAAGCTTTTACAACCTTCACATTCAAAATGTATATCAATCGTCATAGAGTTTTCATGACAACTGGCAATCACGACAAGATCAAGAGATAGATGAATAATTGTTTGTTACATATTTGGAGCAAATAGTAAGAAAAATGGTTGAGCAGAGCGAGCACGATTTCAAGAAATATGAGGAAAGATTAGAGACTTTTGTGCAATCATTTAATATACAGAAAGAAGAAGAATATATGGCTTTATTGAATTTGAAAAAAAAATTATAATAAATTGCAAAATTCATAAATTTAAGACAAGAGGTTGTGGTTGAGTTTAAGGATAACCAAGTTGAGGGGATGTTACTAAGCGAAGAAAAATGTCATGAAGCATATGAAGAAGTAGAGAAGCGAAATCAAGAGGATTGCCACATTATTGATACTTCATAGCAATATGATTCACTTGATCATGTTAGAGAGGAGATTCATATTGAGGATATTTTGCAACATGATAGTGGTATTGATCTAGAGAAGTTTGAAATAAGAATGGAAGAAAAAAGCAGTGAAAACTTAAGATCACATAATAAAAATTTTGTGCAAAAAAATCAATTTTGTTGTATCAATAAAACCATTTCAACAAGAATTGCAAGATCAATGGAATGGTGAGAAAATTGGGATCTTTATGGAGATGTTTGAGAAGATTACAAAGATGGTCCCTTTTGAAAAGACATGGCAAGCTATGCCAAATTATATAAAGATTATGAAGGATAGAGTAACATGCCAGAAAAGGAATAGAGGATATGAGGAACTTTGCGAGGATACATCATTGAAGTAACTTTAGTGCATCACTGTGATCATTTGAGAGCCGTGCAGCAGGCGTCGAGCTAAGGTTGTTAAATGAAGTGCTACTGGGAGGCAGCCTATGATTTCTTAATTTTAGTTTTTTAAATTTTAATTATTTATTTTATAGATAGAACAGTCCAAACGTGTTAGTAAGTATTTTTCTAGTTTAAAAAATTTATGCTAAATGTGTAAGAAAAAAGAATTTGCTGGGTGAATTTTCATCCATATGGAGGAGTCTCAATATGCTAAGCAAAAAGCATAAACAAGAAAAGGAGTTAAAGTGGTACAGGTCAGGTAAATTGTTAAATAATGGGCAAGTTTTTATGAAATTTTTATATATGCAAGGTATTTCACGTTGTCCTGATGCCTTGTGTAATAATACATAGAGCCGAGAGAGTGCCAATAGGGATTTAATGCAAAAATTGAAAAATTATGAGGAGAGACTAGTTTACGCAGTGTGTACAAACACACGGTGTCATGAGCTAATACAGGCGGCGCCAGGACGATGCCAACCTGTGAGCATTTTATGCACACAATTGACTCAATGTCATGCCTACGTTTTAGTGGCGTCGTGCCCTATAAAGGACGGCGTCGACGTTGAGGAAGGGTTTTTAAAACTCTTTCAACCCAAAATTTACACACTTGAAACTTATTCCATACACCACCAACCAAGCATAAATCCCTCTAGAACCCTGGTTGAGCAATTTTAAGTGAGCAAAGAGTGTTCCTAGTGATCAAGAATGAAAAAGAGAAGTCACATTGTGGATTTGCACAAAAGAGGATTTATAGGGCATTGAATTTTAGAAGTGAGTCGCGAGAGCAATAGGGTAGGAATTAGTGAGCAAAATGAGAGGGCTTTGATTGATAGAGGCTTGAAGAAGTAATCTACACTGAAAAGTAGTTCGACATTAAGGTAAACTTTCAATTTCTTTGGTTATGCTTTGAATTTTTAATATTATAGATGAAATTGAATGAATTGTGGAAATTAGGTTGTTGGACAGGAATTTGAAGTTGTGTGGATTTAGAACATTAATGTGCCTTATTATTGACTAGTGTATGTCCTTTTGTGTATATATTGGCATGTGAATGACCCTTGTGAATGAAAATTTTTATTATAGGTGATTTGAAGCATATTGTTAATTTGTTGTGGTTGTTATGAGTATTTGAGATAATAAGAAGAATAAGGAGGCAAGCAAGTCAAGTAATGGAAGTTAGGGCTAATGACAATGAGGCATCAACCTTGGGAGCTCAAAATAAGGATGCCCCGAAGCCATTTAATTAGAAGTTCTACATTAGTAAGGAGGATAAAGAAAGGTATGAGGCCATAGAAAATAAATAGTTTATTTGTGAAAGAGGAATAAACCTTCCGGCCAAGTATGATAAGAGAGTCAACAACTTCATTAGAAATAGGTTGGGAGCAAATCACGTAAAACTATTGGAAGAATCATGTTTATGGAGTGCGTGAGATTGTTTACGAATTACATGCCAATGCGAAGTTTATAAAGAAGGGGTGTCCAGTTAAGGTTAGAGGAGTCATGGTCCCACTTAATGAGCATTACATAAATGGTATCTATGGGTTAGAATACTTGAGCATGAATGGAGACCTACAGACATTCCCAAATGATTAATATGAGAGACCCTATAACCTATATCCTCTTAGAACCATAGAGAGAGCATTTTTTGTTCCGAGACAACAAGGTTGGATAATGGGAGTTAAGAATGAGCAAAAGCACATGAAGAAGGGGAGTGTAATGAAAGTGTATAGAATGTGGCAGCATTTTATGACTACCTCATTATACCTGATGACTCAGCGGGGTGAGATAAACAAACCCAAGGCGGCTTGTTTATATGAAATTACAAAGAATGGGAGGATCAATGTTAAGGAAATTATTTACAAGAATTTGAGGGAGTCAATCATGACTGAGAGAGACAATAAGTTATTTTTTCCAATCCTCATAACCTAAATGTGCTTAAAGGCTGGTGCGAGACTGATCCAAGATGAAGAATTTGATATAGAAGCCCAAGCAGTAATAGATGAGGAGCTTATGTTGACTTTGAAATCACCAACTTGGTACAAGGACTTTAGGGATGAGAGAGAGATCGAAGAGAAGGACGGACTTGATGCCAAGTTATTAGACAAGGAAGCCGAGGATCAAGTAATAACTGAAGTAGCAGCAGTGGCGTTTGCTTAAAAGATGTGGAATGAAGAATATGGAGAGGAGGAGGATAATCAACAAGGATTTGTTGAGGTCTACAAATTTGTAGACCTTTTGATAAGAGCAAGACTTGGATGGTCCTGATATTTTTCCACCACCTCCACCCCCACAAGCATTATTACCACCATCTAAGGATTTGACTCTACGATAGAAGAGGTTGTAGGTTGCGGAGATGAGGAAACATTATAAAGAGGATAGGCTCAGTATCATGAAGCCTTGTTGAGATATGAGAAAGACAAGCATAAAAGGATTCAGGATAGATTGAATGGACAAAGAGATTTCATGTTATTTGCACATTATCAGAGGGACATAGTTAGATATAAGAGGAGCAGAAGGTTGAGACCTACTGATAGGTCTATAAAATTTTTAGAGGCACCAAACTACATGTTTTATCTTGATATGGTGCGGAAAAGAAGAGTGCAGCATCCTTTGACACCATCCCATTGACAAGTCAATAATGAGACACATTTTATAGTGTGATTTGGGTAGATTTTAGGTATAAATGGTGATATTATGCTAGGTATTCCCTTAATTTTATTATTTTTGTTTTTAATTAGGAAAATGAAGAAGAGAAAGAAAAGCAAAATAATCAACTAAAAAAATGTACAAGCGATTAGCTAGCAATTTGGAGTAACACTAAGAATCGCCATTTAAATTAGCAGCAAGAAAAGGCCAGCAAATCCACATCAAATTAGAGAATGAACTATAAATCACCAGTTGAATCAGTGGAGCACTGAGAGCTATACTCATTAAGTTGCTCAGCGATTAATGTATAAATTAGGAATTACTGAGAAATCACTGAAGTCGGTTATTGGTTTTTTAGATTAGTATGAAGTATTTGAGTTTATCTATGATATGTATACGTAGGGAGACTATAAAAAAGGCCAGAGAGCATCGAAATAACTCTCTCCTTTTACTCTTACCCTTTTTCCTTTTCCTTATTAGTTTTATTTTCTATGTTTGAAAATATTTTGGAGCTTTGATTTATATTAAGGTATATATTCATTCATTATGTCTTTTAATTATGTTTACGCAGTCTTTATTTCCAGCATGAGTGAGTAGTCTATTATTCTAAACAAACCCTAGACTATGTAATATATTTTGGATTATTAGATAGTTATAATTAAAAAATCATGTACTTAATGCTTTAAATTTATTCATACACGTCAATCACAGAATTAACAAGTTTTTTTTTGCGTATTATAACTAAAGGAGATTAGTATTGCATGCATAGTTGCAAATGTGGTATGTGGTATTAAGATTCTGATTCTATGTCTATAGTTATTGATAACAATTATAGAAGTAGTAATTAGGATCAATCTATAGCGCGTTTCCCGAGTGGATGTCTTAGGTGATTATGTTCTAAGTCATTTATTATGCGGCTTCGGTAATATTGGCTTAGATTAGGCATGGTTTTCATTGAACTTTATGTTATCGTGTTTCTATGGTGCTGCATTTTATCCAATAGGTAGATTGACAATGATAAGAATGTGGCATTTCCATTGAACTAAGGAAAATCGGTGGCTGGCTAAAGGCTATCAACCTATTATGAAGTAAGGTTTAATGATTCTAAGATTCCATATGTTTTATAATTATAACTATAATATGAAATGATATTATGTTCTAGTGTTTGAAAGTAATCCAAATATATAATATTATTTAGTGGGAGTTTGTTTAGATGTTTGTTTATTTATATTGAATTGCATTTGAATATCGTTGTTTGAATTTGATTTGCAAGGATTAATTTAGTTACTTTGGTTATTTAAGTTAGTCATCATAATTGTTAAGTTATTTAATATTTTAATTCTCGTTTAACTAGATTAATTAAGTTAATAAAAACAATAAAAAGTTATTTTCCTTTGAGATTTCGAAAATCCATGTGGAGATGATATCCCATTTACCACTACTATAAGTTAATAGAAAACACGAAAAATTATTGTACACGCTCGACATGTGTTAATTTTTGTTGCCATTGTCGGTTATTTTTAGATAATTTTTAAAGGATTATAGACGTTATATGATCTATACACTTCGTCGTGTTAACTCAACATGATCTTTACATCCATTTGATCTTGAAATTGATAGAACTTTTAATCGAAGTTTAAGACAACGACAACTTTTGGAAATTTTAGTTAATAGGATTCAAAACAATAATAATGATATTGATGACAATGTCATCAATAATAACAATGAAAACAGAGTTTCCAATAACAATAGAGAACTCACTTTTAGATAAGCAAATCAAAATGTTACAGCATATGAGCCTATTTGTATATCATACCTCAAAGGATTTCCTGAATTTGAACGTAGATCTGGATTTATTAGTGCCCTACCTAGCTACTATGGTAAAGATAACGAAACCCACAAAAATTCATAAGGGAGTATCGCCAAAAAGTTAATGGGATGAAACCAAAAGAAGGAACTTTAGAACAAGTAAAACTTAAGACTTTTCCTTTTGCATTAAAAGATCAAGCTCAAGACTGGTTGTTCTATCTTCCACAAAACTCGATAACTACATGGACTCAAATCTTAGGAGATTTCCTAGATGAATATATGCCTGCTAGAAAAATAAGTTCCTGTAGAAAGCAAATAACATTTGCGAAGATAAAAGATAATGAAAACTATAATGAATTTTGGGATAGATTTCAAAGACTAATTTCTTCTTGTCCACAACATGGATACAGTCAAAGAGCTTTATTAGAATATTTTTTATGAAGGACTCAATCTTTTTGAACAAAGACTACTAGACATAGTATGTTGTGGATCTTTGTTTGAAACAACATTTAATTTAGCAAAAGAAGCAATTACTAAAATGGCAAAACACTCTAAACAATATGGAGAAAAAGTTGTGTCCTCAAGAAAGAAACTCTACGAAATGGATAGTAAGAAAAATAACGAAACTGACAATAAAATTGATGAATTATCTAAGTTGGTTAAGCTGTTAATTAATGAAAAATCTAATCAAGTTAAGGCTTACGGATTCTGTAATGAGGTTACACATTATACATATGCGTGTCCTACTCTACAAGAAGAAAATACTGAAGAGTTTAACGCAATGGCGAATTAATTTTCTGGTCCCCCATGAAATCAATATGCTAATAATACTTATTATCTTGGAAGACCGCATCCAAATCTTAGCTATGGTCCTCAAAATAAAAATTATAACACTTATAGACTAAAAGCTCAAATATAACCTGCACTTAATCAACAGTCTCAACAAAATAATCAACCTATGAATCCAAATTTAGAGCAAATGGTGCACAACTTTATGAGTCAAAGTCATCAATATTCTACACTTATTTCTCAAAATCAAATTAACACTGACACTACCATCAATGAATTGAAAAATTAGTTAAGTCAAATGGATTTGCGGATAAATAGCTTAAGTACTCAACAATGTAGTCAAGTTAAAGCACCTACTCAGACCAATATTCCTCGTACTAATCAAGCACAAGTTAATGTTATATTCAGTGATAAGAAAGATAACTATAATTGGAAAGACACCTAAACAAAGTAATAAAAAAGATTCAAAAGACTATTGAAGAAGAAGAAGAAGAAGAAGAAATGATGGCTAATGTCATTCCTACTAGACAATGGATGGTCGAACAATTGAAAATTACACTTTTCCTGGAAGGTTATACTCATGGTATTTAGCTAGACTTGAAGCATACGAAAAGTCTTTACAAAAGCCTGAATTAATTGATAAAGATGAAAATGATAAGATTTCTAATAATCTGAATGAAGATGTGTTTTCATATTCTACTACTCCACAACGATTAGCTGACACTAGGGAGGAAGAAATCAATGAAGACATTCTTGAATCATTTAAGAAGATAGAAATCAATGAACCATTGATAAAATCAATTATGCAATTTTTTTATTATGATGAAGTTTTGAATGAATTCTCTAAATCGAAAGACAAATTTTTAGAAGAATTTAAAGAAAACTTAGGACAAAAACATTCGATTTAATTAAAAAGAAAATACAGGAGAAATGTTCCGACCCATGGATGTTTGGAATCGCTATCAAAATAGCAGCTTCTTTAATAGATTTTGCTATGTGTGATCTCGGAGCATCAATAAACGTTATGTCATTTAAGTTATATGAATCAATGAAAATACATTCACTGACTAATATGCCTATTTGCCTTACTTTAGCTAACTATACCATTATGGTTTACTAAAAGGTGTTTTAGATAAAGTTATTAACTTAATATTTCTCGCTAACTTCTATTTCATGGAAATAGGAGACTCAATATCAAATAAGTCCCTCTCTATACTTCCAGGAAGACCATTCCTTAGAACATCTAAAACGAAACTAGTTGAAGAAACTATATATATGGAGTTTGAAAATAAAATTGTCACTTTTCATTTAAATGATAAAGATATCTATGGAAAACCTGATGAAATTGATAATGAACAAACAAAAGATTATGAATTTTTAGAAGTAAATCATCATGAAGCCGAAATATTTGCTATTAATGCAGTAGCAATGGAAAATGGAAATGCTAAAACCATGAATAAATAAGGTGAAGAAACTGCTAATCGACAGACAATAACCTAAGAATAGAGGGTTAAACAATTAAACAATGTTGAGAATAATAACACGGAGGAAATCAAATCTACGAAAAATAAGAAGAAGAAAAAAAGGAATCCATCAATTGTCAAGCTCGATGATCAAGGAGATACATACATAAACATAAAGGTCAAATGGGCTTGGTACTTTAAAGTTATATGTTATTCGGGTTCTAGGGCAAACTACGTGTTGATTCATTTTTTTCCTTCATACTCAATTAGAATTATATATATTTGGTTCAGAAAAAGTTGCCCTACCAAACGGGTATTCAGTAAAATCGATAGGCGTTGTTACTAATGTACCAGTTAAAATTGACAAGTATATTATTCCTACGGACATTTTGGTTGTGCCATACTTCATTAATGAATATCCTCCATTAATATTAGGATGACCTTTCTTAGGCATTTCACAAGCTGTCATGGGTACTCTAAACAAGGCAATTACTTTTCCAGTGCATGGCCAGGCAATCGCTTTTCTAAATGGTGCAAGAGTGGATAATCATATTCTTAAGTTCATAGAACAAGCTTAGGGTTGTGTGGTTCAGTCGAGCCAACGATAGTAAATAAGAACGTTTTATGGGAGGCAGCCCATGATTTTCTGTTTTAGTATTAAGATTAGTGAGTCATTTTTATATTCTCTCAACTTTTGACTCTTATAATGGGGATATTTTAAAAATTCAATTCCAAAATAGTTTCATGTAATGGGTGGTTGATAGAGGCAACTTATTTCTAAACTATATTGTTTTATGCATTAAGTTTATGTTAATTAGTTATTTTTGGCAATAAGATAAATAATTTCATGAATATCTTAGTTTAATTCTAAAATTTCAAATATTTGTACCTTTAGTAATATATATGTGTGATAATTAATTGGGAAAATCAATTTAATTGGAAAAATAGTAAAATTAAACTAGCAATTCCAGTTTTTACTGGAAATCACTAGGTAAATCGGCAGTACTATACAAAATTTTTGGTGTAAATTCAAAGTCAGGATTTCTCACCAAATCCCGTTTATAACTACAAATCGTTGAACAAATCGTTGAGTCTCTGAGGCTCATTTCTAGTGATCTCACTTGTAATTCCTTAGCGAATCCACTTAAACCCTAATTCGCTGGGAACGAATTCGAGTTTTTATAAAACAGAACCCCAAATTTCCATATTTAAACAACTCCCACTCACAACCATTGTACTCTTTAGATCAAAAAACTAGTTTTTGCCTAGATTCAACCAATTAGAGCTTAACTTTAGTCTATTTAAGTGATTCCCACCTTAATACTCACGCATTCAGCCAAAAAACGTAGTGTGTTTTGAGAGTATAGAGCCATCTAGGGCTTGAGCAAGGGAGTTCGAAAAGGAGCTTGGGAGAGTTTAGAGATGCAATCTTGGATTCAATATTTGAAAGACTCATTTTCAATAAGGTAATCAACTAAAACCCTAACCTTTTATAGATCGAATCTTGGGTTTTTACTCAATTTTGGATTTAGTGTTAGGATAGGAACTCAAATGCAAAATTTTTACTTTAAAATGGTTTTGATATCAAATGATTTTTATTATAATACTAGAATGGAAGTAATGTGATGATTCATTTATCACGATCAAATTTTCAAATTATTTTTCATATATGGCGAGTAGATTGGATTTTATACACAAACTAATTTGAGATTAAGTTTCAAATGAGTTAGGGGGTTTTTTGAATATTAATCAATTAATTTGAATTACTTACAAATTTCGTTTTTTCCCAATACTATTTTATCGACAACTTTCATTTGAATTTCAAAATATAAATTTAAGAAAGCTTTTCCCCAATGATTTCTTATTGTCGATAGATAGTTGAATTTTATCAACTACTTTTTCGACGAGATTTGGAACCAAATGATTTTACAAGATCTTTCCTTCACCTAAAATATTACAAATGGCAAGAGGCGGTAAGGATAGAAGTTCGCAAGAAGAGAAGGAGAAGGGAAAGTCAGTAGAAAAATTAAAATCAAAATCCAAAGTTTCCCAAATCCAACTCACATCCAAATCTTTCAACAAACCTAAAATTAGACAACAAAGAGAACCTACTCCATTTTCTTCATTTAGCTATAACAACAAGGATGATTATGTGGATGAGGAGGAAGTGGAGGAAGTTGATCAAGAGATATTGATGGGGGAAACTATGAATTGAGGAAAGAAAATTTTGTGAATGAGAAGGCCTACGAAAAATTTAGGAATGATTTAATTAAGGATAGGAAGTTGATCCCGGAGAGGGGATTTAATGTGAAAAATGAATTGAATTATAGGACTATGATCCGAGACATCATAGAGATGAGAAATTAAGGTTTAATGACTAGAGATTACAACCACCTATATCTAGAGGATGTCCCTAGTGAACGGGTTTTTGAAGCTTTAGTGGGAGAATTTTATGCCAATGCATATGGAAGTGAAAGTGAAATTAAGTCCCGAGTTAGAAGGGGACAGTGGATTACTCCGCTACAAGAATAAACTGGTATTACCAAAAATAAAATGACAAGTACCCCAAACCCGAGTATCGAGTTAAGTACCATTTCCCCACCGAGGCAATAAGGGGAGATTTAGAGGCAATCCATATAGATGGATTTATTTTTGACATGGAGAGGTATCCCAAGCACATAACCACTAAATGTTTTAGGAAGACCATCACTGATGAGGTAATAGAGAGATATGGTAGAGTAAATACTATATAGAAACAAAGGATGAGAAATAGAGAGAGCTGAGATAGCGAAATGAGAAACATAGTAGAGAAGGAAAATCAGAGATGACACGAGGAGAATATTGGAAAGGATGTTGGAAGCTTAAAATAATGAACGTGGAGCAGCCTACTAAAGACTATGACGGATTACACATAGAAGAGTCAGAGTTGGCCCTCATAGGTGCAATCTTGCGCGACTAGATGACCACCCTCCTCAATCAGGAACTGGTTTTCGAGAACTAAAGAGTTTTAGCATGGACTATCCATAGAATGGAAATGTCTAGGAGAAGCAGACGTCAAGGAGGCATATATGTCCCTGTACCATCTACATAGATGAGATTACCTCTTAGCAGTAATCTTAATGTTTTAACATTTCCCTGTATAGAATACCACCTCTACGACCACGCTGTGAGCTACTAGTCCCAGAGGATTGATCCAACAGAGAACGATGATGACGTGACTTCCGCACAACGACATTCTATTTAGTGTTTGAGTATACATTATGTCTCGTGGTTATATATATTATGTTTATGATGATATACTTTGTGATACATTATGTTCAGTGTTTAAGTATGATATTTATTTCACTTATTATATAATGGTAATATTTATTCAATTTTTATGCAGTCTGTTTTACTATGATTTTAAATTAACTTAATTTCGTGATTTGTCACATTTATTTATATTGTTTCAATTCTTGTGTACTTCACGTGGTATTTTTGTTATGATGAAAACACAACTTCATTTTTCTTTATTTTTAGTTAGAAAAAGAATGAAAATGAATGTATGTAATAGATTGTGATTGGAAGTGCTATTTTTAGTACCCAAGTGAATTTTATGATAGAATGAATTAACTTTATTCCCTTTTTAATCAACTCTACTACTTGATGAACACTATATGAATGTCTTGTTTTAGTCATGATAATAGATAAAAGATCGAAACAATAGTGCAAGATGAACAAGATAGATTTCTATTAATCTTATGATCAAAAGTTATTGATTAAGTATTTTTATAGTATATATATAAAGCTATTATGCCACAATTGAAATAAGAAAATGGGTTAGAAATTGATGAATTTATAGAAGTTAAAAAGAATAGTTTCTTCAATTTTAGTGGATAGTGAGAAGTGTTAACAAGAGTTTATAAATTTATATATAAAATTTCAAAGGAGAATAGGGAATCTACTGTGAGAAAAATTTGAGAATGTCCAAAAGAAATGGAGCAGTAATTCAAAAGTAAAAGTTAAAAAGAAATAATTAGAATGGAGTAGAAAAAATTATGAGAGATAAAAAGAAAAGATGGAGGTTCTTAAAACTCTTCAAATGAAAATATTTAACTTGAGTACTTGAAACTAGAATTGAATGAAGTACTTCTTCATCTAGCATGTTCTAAATGACATATTCATTGGTATCTTGGTAAAGTTCATATTGATTTTGATTGTTGTACTATTATAAAGTATTTTTAAAAAAATTGAAACTAATCTAGTGTTTTTTTGTGTTTTGAGATTCTATATTAATCATCATTAGATTGATGCTTGTCAATGGAGATTGAGAAAATCTATGTTGTGTACTAGCCTTGGCAATAAACTTTAAATTCTAAAGAAGTGCTATATTAGGTGGTTGAGTTATCATTAAAGGATGTTTTGATTTGACTAAATCATTATATTCTATCATGACTTTCATTTACTTGTGGGTAATATATTTCCAGTTGAAAATCATTTCTTTAAAATTTCTATTATTTAAATTTAAGATTGAATTAGATTGTAATCAATTTATAAAGAATGAATAGAGAATATGATGAAAGTATTCCTTTGCTCGGGATAGCAAAGTGTTGAGTTAAGGGGTATTTGACAAGTCGATAATTAGACATATTTTATAGTGTAATTTAGGTAGATTTTGGGTATAAATACTAATATTACAGTAGGTATTCTATTATTTTCATGATTTTAGATTTTAATTTGGAAAATGAAGAAATGGAATAAAAGAGGAAAAAAAAAGTAAAACTTTCAACTGGAATAATGCACTAGCAATTGGCCAGTGATTTGGAATAACACTAGGAATCGCCGTGTAAATCAGTAGAAGAAGAAGGCCAGCGAATCCACAGCAAACTGAAGAATGAACTATAAATCACCTGCTGAATCGGTGGAGCACTGAGAGCTAAACTTAATGATTTGCTCAGCGATTTGTGTATAAGTTAGAAATCGCTGAGAAATCGCTGAAGTCAGTTACGAGTTTTTTAGATTAGTATGAAGTATTTGAGTTTATCTATGATATGTATACGTATGGAGACTATAAAAAGGCCTGAGAGCTTCGAAATAACTCTCTCCTTTCACTCTTAACCCTTTTCCTTTTGCTTATTAATTTTATTGTCTATGTTTGAATATATTTTTGAGCTTTGATCTATATTAATGTATTTATTCATTCATTATGTCTTTTAATTATGTTTATGCATTGTTTATTTCTGGCTTGAGTGAGTAGTCTATTATTCTAAACAAACCCTAGACAATGTAGTATATTTTGGATTACTAGAAAATTGTTATTAAAGAATCATGTACTTAATGCTTTAGATCTATTCATAGACGTTAATCACGGAATTAACAAGTTGTTTTTGTGTATTACAACTAAAGGAGATTAGTATTGCATGCATAGTTGGAAATGTCTTATGTGGTATTAAGATATTGATTATATGTCTATAGTTATTGACAACAATTATAGAAGTAGTAACTAGGATTAATCTATAGGGCATTTTTCGAGTGGATCTCTTAGGTAATTGTGTTCTAAGTTGTTTATTATGCGGCTTTTGTAATACTAGCTAAGATTAGGCATGATTTTTATTAAACTTAATGCAATTGTATTTCTATGGTGTTGCGTTTTATCCAAGGGGTAGATTTACAATGATAAGAATGTGGTATTTCCATTGAATTAAGAGAAATTGGTGGCTGGCTAAAGGCTATCAACCATTATGTAGTGAGGTTTAATGATTCCAAGATTCCATATGTTTTATAATTATAACTATAGTATGAAATGATATTATATTCTAATGTTTGAAAGTAATCAAAATATATTATATTATTTAGTGGGGGTTTGTTTAGATGTGTGTGTATTTATGTTGAATTGCATTTGAATATCGTATAAGTTAGTTCGAATTTGATTTGTTTAGATTAATTTAGTTAGTTTGGTTATTTAAGTTAGTAATAGTAATTGTTAAGTTATTAAATATTTTAATTCATGTTTAACTAGATTATTTAGGTTACTAAAAATAATAAAAAGTTATTTTCTTTTGAGATTTCAAAAATCCCTATGGAGATGATATCCCATTTACCACTACTGCAAGTTAATAGAAAATACGGGAAATTATTGTGCATGCTTGACACGTGTCACCTATGCTGAAGTTGACGATGATGATGCTGATGATGATGCACAATTCTAGAGTCAGAGTCTTAGGATTTCTCAATATCTTTGGGGGATGAGCAATACTTAAATACTAATTATTTTTAATTTAGGATAATTTGACAATTTAGTGGTTTTATTTTTATGTATTCTTATATTTATGTTTATGCAGTTATAAAATTTTATTATATATGTTTGTGTGTTTCGTATTTTTATGTTTCAGGCTTATTTTTAAACCTTAAGAACAAGGTTTTGTTTAAGTTTGGGGGCATCAACTCTATGGGAAGTGGTAAGAAATGATGAATTAAGGATAAACATTATAGGTATGATCATAAAACTTTATTTTTGAAGCAGTTAAAAAAGGAAGAATGGTATTGTATTTTGTTTGGTTCTATTTCATTTACTTATTATTTAAATGAATATAAGTAGTATATATTAGGTTATATATAGTAGTATAGAATGAATAAGTAATTCATTTTATAAAGTTCATGCCTTTAATGAGAATGAGTAAGAATATAAGTATCTTGTTTATATGAAACTCAAAAGAATGTTATCATTTTTGAAGAAAATACGAATTGTAGAAAACAACGGTATGATTTTATAATTAAAGACTTAGAGTAAGGGAAAAAGTTAGATCTCTAAGGAATTATATAATAAGTATGAATCTTACTTGAGTATAACGTAAATAAATACTTAGTACTAAAAGGGAAGAGATAGGCATGGTGCTTAATGAAAAGTTTGAATTAAAACTTGCTTAATAAAAGTAAAAGTGAGATATGCTAACAAGAGTTTGAAATAAAAGGTAGAGAGTCCCACAAGTTCTACAAGAAAGGAGCAGATAACTTGATGGTTGGAAAAAGTGAGAAAAATGCAATCCAAAGGAAAAGGAAGAGGACCGATCTTTTTTCTCACATCTCTCTAGTTGGTGTACATCCTTGATGATGCGCTTGAAACCTTCCCTGAACTAACTCCTGATGACTCAAACGAAGTGGTGGATCGATGTTTCGTAAGGAGGGCAGATGACTATCTTTGCTAAGGTTACATTTTTAATGTGCTCTCCGATAATGTCTATGCAGCGCATCGAACCATTGAGTCGGCGAAGGAGTTGTGGACTGCAATAGACACTAAATACTGAATTGAGAAGTCTATCAATGATAAGTTTTAAATTTCAAATTATCTAGATTTTAAGATGAACAACGACAAGTCACTACTTACACAAGTACATGACTTACAAAAGATTGTTGGTGATCTTAAAATGGTTGGAATTTCTCTTAAAGAAGAATTCCAAGTTGGTGCGATTATTTCCAAGTTGCCTATAAATTGGAATAATTACAAGAAGAAACTCATTCATGAGGAGAAGAGTTATACTCTTGAATCCCTCCAACACCATCTTCCAATTGAGGAAGACATTCGAAAGAGAGAGAGGGTTGGAGATGACTTGAATTTTGAATTCGATTCAAGGGCATATTTAGTGGAATCTCACCATTCTAAGAAATTTAAGGTCAAGAATGATTCAAAATTCAGGGGAAACTCCAATTAAAACACTTCAAACAAAAAATGAAAGTGTTACTATTATGACAAACCGGGACGCTATGTACGAGAGTGTCGTTCCAAGAAGAAATTCTGAAGAAGGAAGTGGTCAAAGAAAGTCACAATGTGGAGCACATGGACATGAAACTCATAGCAATGGTTTGCCATGCCAATTAGATTGCAAATGAGGTAGGGTGGTGGCTGGATACCGGCACAACCATAGACATTTACAAGGACCGTAGTCTCTTTATGACTTACAAAGATCTTGCCACTAGTGGCACCAAGGTGGTTGGCAAATGAACGGTGGATATCAAGCTTACTTCGAAAAAAGTTTTACATTTAATTAATGTTTATTATGTACCCGAAATGTGTATCCGGTGGCATCCTTAATAAGAGAGATTTCCGTCTTGTCTATGAGTTGGATAGGTTTATCTTGTCCAAGGGAGGTGTTCCTATTGGCAAAGAGTATTCATATAATGGTATGATTAAGTTGAATGCAATGATAGTGAATTATTCTTCTTATATTGTTGACTCATGTTCTTTTATTGTTGATTTATGTTCATTATGGCATGGTAGATTAGACCATCTTACTTTTTGTTGCATTAAAAATATGCATAACTTAGGTTTAATTACTGATTTTAAAACTGATCATGATATAAAGTGTGAGATATGTGCATAAATAAATATCACAAGACAATCAAACAAATCAATTCAAAGATCTTCTGAAATTCTTGATTTAATACATAGTGACACATGATTTGAAAATTCTTGTTACTTTAGGAGGAAAAATATATTACTTTCTTATTTTATCATTGATTTTTCAAAGTATTCCTATGTTTACCTTTTGAAAAGCAAAGTTCTGTTTTATGAAAATCTTCTTGTTTTCAAATCGGAAGTTGAAAATCAACATAACAATAAAATTAAGATTGTAAAATCCAATAGAGGTGGTGAATATTGTACCAAGGAATTCACAAAATTTTGTGAGACTAATGGAATTATACATCAAGTCAAGACACCTTATACACCACAACAGAATGGTGTAGCGGAAAGGAAGATAGAACTTTAGTAGAGAAGGTTAATTCTATGTTACTAAGTTATAACTTGCTTTGAACTTATGGGGGGAGGCCATTCTTTCGGCTTGTTTAATTTGAATAGGGTTATATTGAAGAACAATAATGTCACCACATATGAGCTTTGGTTCAAGCTACAACCTAATTTTAAGAGACTTAAAGTTTGGGATTGTTTAGCTTATGAAAGGAAACCAGATCCAAAAAGGCCTAAATTGAGAAATATAACTTATAAATGTGTTTTTATTTGTTATTCAAAGCATAGTGTGACATATAGATTCTTGAATTGGGAGACTAATGATATAATTGAATCTATAGATGTATAATTCTTTGAACATTTAAATAAAATACATGACATGCTTTTGCATCCGAATTTTGGGAATGTAAAAAATTTATAGGAATCTAGAAGATCTGCTAATAAATAAATTTATAGGAATCTAGAAGATCTGCTTTCAAATTCTTGTAATGAACAAGAGAATCCTTCTACTAATAATGGTGAGAATGTTGAAGTGGAGAGAAGTAAAAGGCAAAAGGTTGATAAGACTTTTGGCTCGTATTTTATAACTTGGTTGAAGGAAATAGATGTGAAATTAAAGAACAAACAAAATTTATCCTTAATAATGTTGACCATCCTATTTCATTTCTACAATCAGTTTCATCTAGGGATGCTTCATTTTGGAAAGAAGCGATCAATGATTAAATGAATTCGATATTGTCAAATCAAACTTGGGTACTTTCTAATCTTCCACCGGGATCAAAGGAAATTGGGTGCAAGTGGGTATTTAAAAGAAAATTAAATGTCGATGGAACTATAAACAAGTTTAAGGCGTTTATACTAGCTAAGGGCTATAGATAAAAGCATGGCATTGATTATTTTGATACATATGCACCAGTTGTAAGAATAGCAACCATTCAGGAGTTAATATCTCTTGCTTTTATTCATTATTTAGCTATCTATCAAATGGATGTAAAAATGGTTTTTCTAAATGGTGATCTAGAGGAAGAAATATATAGGGAACAACTGAAAGGTTTTGTTATGCCAGGTCAAGAGAAGAAAGTTTGCAAATTGGTAAAATTTTCTATGGCTTGAAGCAAGCTCCTATGCAATGGCATGAGAAGTTTGACACGGTTGTCCAATCATTTAGATTCAATGTCAATGATGCTGATAAATGTATTTATAGAAAGTTTGACAATGATGTTAGTGTTATCATTTGATGACATGCTAATATTTGGTCATTTTGATCAAAAGTAAGTTTGTACTCCTATCGAGCCTCATTTAAAACTAGTAAAAAACATCGGTAGGTGTTCGTCACAATTAAAGTATTCTACTAATATGAAGTCTCATGTATGCTAAGCATTGCACAAGACAGGATATAGCTTACATGCTTTGTATGCTATGTCGGTTCACTAGTAATCCAAGCACACAACACTGGGATGCGGTTACTAAGATCTTTAGATACCTAAAGTGGACTTTAAATTAAGGTATAATTTTAATGGATATTCCCCTGTTTTGAAAGGTTACAGTGATGCTAGTTGGTATAATGTATAGTCAAATTTCAAGTCAACTTGTGGATGGATTTTTACACTTGGAAAAACGGTTGTTTCTTGCAGCTCAAAGAAATACTCATGTATTTATGATTCAACAATGACATAAGAAATAATTGCCCTAGCAGATGCAATCAAGGAAGTGGAATGGCTTAGAAACTTGTTAGATACCATTATGGAACAAGTCATATTCGGTTATATTAATCAATTACGATAACAAGACAACTCTTTATATGGTCGCAAGCAAGACTTATAATGGAAAGTCTAGACATATAATTCTAAGACATAATCTTTTGAGACAGATACTCAAAAATGGGGTTGTTACAGTTGATTATATGGAATCTAACAAGAATTTAGTGGATCCATTAACAATGGGTCTTGTTAAATATATGGTGTCTCAGACATCAAAAGGAATGAGACTTAGGTTTGCCTAATTCAATGGTTACTTGATGGGAACCTAACTTATTTCTTGAAAATACAGAATAAGTTCAATGTGGTACTAACAAGTCAAGTGAAGGTTACGGAACACTAAAAAATTTATATTATAAAAGGTTCCTTCTTGGTTCTAGTGTTGGTTTCGCATGACGAAGGTTGACAATTGGGTCTTAATAAGTCAAATTAAGTGACTCGCATATTCACTTAAGTAGACTTACCTATAGGGGTGTAGAAGTGTGGCTGCTTCTTATGAGCCTAACCAACTCTAAAGCATTCAAGAAAGATAGGATTTGCACAAGGCCATAATGTGCTATCAACCGAACACTCTTACTTACATGAAATTGGTATTTGTGATATTTCTAGTTTTTTTGCAAAGGTTCTTGGTTCAAGATACGTTCACCATAGTAACTGATGAAACTTTGAAATGTTTGCACTAAGTGAGAAGTTCGAGTCTAAAAGATACTTCTCATTTATGTATCGATTTTGGAATGATGCTATATGTTTTTTTGGTCGTGTTATTCTTTAAAGGTGATTTTCAATTTATATTTCCATATAATTTGAAATTAGGCGGAAATGTAGGTTATGTGTCTAGTGCTATCGCGCTAGCCACATCGCTAACAATAGGAGGCTCTACAGCGCCCAGAATGAAATGTTGCATTTTTTAGGACTTATATTGTTCAGTTTTTGCCCATTTCTTCGCACCAATTCGCACAAAAACTCACCTCTTAGTGGATAGACACTAAGCCCCTTAGTTTTCTATAAATTAAAAGGAACTAGTACGTACTAAACACATTGAGATATATTGAGAAACATTGAAACATAAAAGGTTTTTTTTAATTAAAGTGTGTTCTTGAGTCAAGGTATCATTCTCTCAAAGTTCTTCAAAGAGTGTTCTTGTTTAGATTTGTGTTACATACACATCATCCAACAACCATTAGAGACTTGATTGTATTGTGAAGGCAAGTTTCGATTAATCCCATTGTGTGTATGTGGTTTCGACTGGTAAGGAGAAATCTTATCTAAAAGAGAAATTACGTGCCTTAAGTTATTGTTTGGTTCTTCCATTCTC
Source organism: Stephania cephalantha (assembly GCA_039657325.1). Lineage (NCBI taxonomy): Eukaryota > Viridiplantae > Streptophyta > Magnoliopsida > Ranunculales > Menispermaceae > Stephania > Stephania cephalantha. Next base: position 25,911,414 of record CM077573.1, read on the forward strand.
ATCAAGTATTTTTCTGTCCGAAACATTTTGTTCCAACAATTATGTGTTTTCAGGTCTACAAGGCATAAAAGATATAAAGGAGTGATTTCATGATGAAATGAAGAGAAAAAGGGCAAAACCACACTTGATGCTGTGGGTAGTGAACACAAGGCATGGGGAAGGCATGGAGATCAAAGGAAGATATGCATTAGAGTTGATGATGTGGCAGCGTTATAGGTTTACACACAAGGCGCCAGGCAAGTGTACATGGGGCGCTGAGTCTATTAAGAGGAAAAAATACACATAGAAGGTTGATGATGTTGCGGCACTGTCACTTTACACAGGGAGCGTGGATTACTTACAGACAGAGCCGGGATAGAAAAATAGAAATCTTGGAATTCTAGTTGATTTAGAATTGTTAATTAAGGTTTCTAATTGTATTCTTATGAGTCTTATGTGTATAAATAGGTATTAGAACGTGGTGAACTAATAGTTTTTCATAGATTTTGATAGATTAAGAGAAATTAGCATAGTTTTACATTAAGATTTTAGTATTGAGAAAAGTTTTGAAGGAGATACATTGAAGACTCTAATTGTGGTGACTCTGTATTGTTCTTTGATTTAGTTAAAGTTGTTTGATTTAATCTTCGATAGCATTGAATACCATTATTTTTGTGTTATTTATGATGAAGAGTGTGCAGTCTATTTATCTTAGGGATCAGTGGATCCAATGGTATGAATATTATGCAAAAGAAGTATGAATTGATTATAAAGTTCAGAAGTGCAATGATTAGAATGTGTTGATTCTATACTTAATGCTATGAACATCTTTATCACAAGTTTTTTAATTAGGGGTTTTAGGAGTTACCATGGTCATTGGAGCTTTTAAGCCGGATATAAACAACACAATCGTAAAATATATAACATCGATAGATAGTTGTTGATTAGGGAGGCATGGATACTAAACATTAGTGTTTATGAGTCTAAAGATTTGAAACTTAATGCTATGTGAGACTTACGTTATTCACACTTATATGTGGAGTTCTAGTTTGCACATTAGGATTTTTTTCACCACAACATTAGGTTGAAGTGGATATTAAGGGAATTTTTCTATTCTAATTATGTATTAAACACACATAAGAAAGATGAATGAAATTTGATATGGGAAGCATAGTAATTCATTACCTAGGTGAAGTTGTGAACTAAGAGTTTTATCAATATAAGAATACAAGTTAATTTACATTGATTTTATAGAATATAGTAGTTTAGTTTAAATCGATTAAAAATAGATCTTCATAATTTAGTGACAAAGGCATTTAAGTGCAAGTACATGACTTAGTATTTCCACTGACTTTTATGTCATGGAATTGAGATATTCAATATCACCTAATCCTTTATCTATACTATTAGGTACACTTTGTCTTTTTTCTTCAAATTGGTAAACCTTTTCTTAAAACAGCTAAACCTAAGTTAGATATTTTTGAAGGAACAATGTATATGGAGTTTGAATACAAAGTTATCACATTCAAAATTAATAAAGAACATAACTATAATGAATATGATTAATTACTTGATAATGAAATTACTGATAATGATTTTTTAGAATTAAACTAATATGAGAATTTTAGTGTTGAAATTTATGCAATTAATGCAGCAACAATGGAAACTGAAAAAAAGATTCCAAAAAAAGAACAAGTATAAGACACTTCAAAAGAAAAGAAAGTAACTCAAGAATGGAGAGTTAAGCAATCGAAGAATGGGAAGAGAATTAACAAGCCGAGAGATTTTAAATCCAAGAAGAATAAGAAAAAGAAAAACCCATATTTCAGCCATGTGAAGCTTAATGATCCCGGAGGAAAATATTTGCAAATTAAAATTAAATAGGCTTGGTACTTCAGAGCTCAATGTGATATGAGTTCTGATGCAAGTCTCATGCCCACACATTTCTTTCTTCACAATCAATTGGAGTTGGATTCACTTGCTTCTGAATGAGTTTCTTTACCGGACAGTACATCAATTAAACTTATAAGAGTGGTCGCGAACGTGCCTGTTCAAGTGGACAAATATATCGTACTCACGGACATTTTGGTCATGCCACACTTTATTAATGAAGAACTTCCTTTAATTTTAAGACGGACTTATTAGCCACTACTCAAGCTGTTATGGATATTCATAACTGAACAATCACTCTAACGATTAATGGTCGAGCAATCACTTTTTGGAATGGCACTAAAGTAGATAATCTTAAATTCAAGTTTAGAGATCCAAGCTAATTCTAGAATGGTTCGGTCGAGCCAACGACACTAAACAAAAACGTTTTATGGAGGCAACTCATATTCTATGTTTATTTAATTTTATTGGGAATTTAGTTATAGTATGTTTTAATTCTCTCATTTTTTGACTCTTATATTGAAAATATTTTCGAAATTTAAACTTTGAGGTAATTTCAAATAAGGGGGAGTGATCGAGTTGTTTTTTGTTATATGGCCTTTTATGCATGTTTTTATTATTCAATAGCTTGTTTGTTTATTTATTTAATTATTTATTCAATAAAATTATTGGTTAATTACATATCCTAATCAAACTTTCAAATTTTCAATTAATTTTCCTTTATATTAGCTTTTATGAAGGATATATATCTTAATTATGAAATAAGTTGGAAACATTGTTAACTTAACCTAGCGAATCCCCAGCAATTTGAAAAAAACAATAGGAATTGATGGCTAAATTGGTGACAGAAACTAAAAAAATTAAGTGAAAATCGGAGTCTGACAAATCCCCAACGATTCGACATTTCAACGAAAATCGTTGATCAGATTGAGTGACTACACCTCATTTTTACCGATTTGCATAGCGATTTCTCAACGATTCCACTTAACATACAAATCGTTGGGCACGATTTTAAGTTTTTAAAATTAAACCGGAAATCACCTTCAACACATTCACCTCCAATACACAAATCCTTGCACCTCTTCACCTACACACTCAGTTTCTTGCCTCAATTCAACCTTCCTAAGCTCAATCTTAGAGTATTTAAGTGATTTCCACTTCAATCTAGTTTCATTCAACCAAAAAATATCTGAATTTGAGAGTGTTGAGCTGAACTAGGGTTTAAAGGATTTCATTTAAGTGCGGCTAGTCGAAGTAGAGGATCAACACTCTTGCCACGACCCCTAGACTGATTGTCATTATAACTTACGGATGGTTAAGGCTACGCCCTATGGACATTGGTTACTAGGCTGAAGAATAGATTCGGGAGGGAAAGTAGAGTAGTATAGCTCTTGCTGGAAGACAATTCATTTTTGCATTATGACTCCAACCATGGAATTCTAGCATGAACGTTCGTTGATAAGTCTAACAGGAGATCTACATTCTAGCTTTCACCCTGCCACGAAACTAGACTTCGAGCCGGTGATTGTAAGATCAGTACAGATCATAACGAAAGTGTGATACACTCCTCAATTGAAGTTCTATGAGATCAGAAGGAAGTAAAATAAGATAGTAAAGTATGAGCAGAAATGAAATCTAAAAGCACTGTATCAAACGTAAGGGGAAACCAAACCTTTCTAGTGAAGCTAGCCTATTAGGCGTTCGTGTCAGAGCTCTATGCTATATATGGAATAGCGGCCGTCTTTGCTTGATTGACTCGCTTGAAAGTTTCAACCAAGTCTTGGAAGAGAAGTAGGCGGGATATTGGGAAAGATCCCACATATGGTTAACTGCTTTAGGAATGCCAGCTCTGGGCTAGAGAAAAAGATAGCCTATTACATAAGTAATGAAAAAGACTTTCTAGCAAAAATTTACTTTTCTTAGTTTAGTCACCGATAAAGAAAGTAGCTAGGGTTCCTGGTGGTATGAAATAAATAGATCTTAGTGCCTTAACAAGACGATCTAACCTAGAATGACTCTCACTAGTAGGAAGAAGATTTTTTAAGACAAATGAATGCCGAAGAAAGGAAGGCCATCATGAGAGCTTCCTCCTCTTGTTCGTGTGGGAGTCAGGGCTTAGGATTCGGGGTCAAAGCATGCCTTAAGGTAGCGAGTAAGCCTCGGGCGATTTAGGAAGAATAGGACTTTATTTAACAAAAAATTCACAGATAGGGAGTGGCCTATGCGCTATCCTCTCTCTCGATCTTTTTTTTTAATGACATAATCAAAGAATGCTAAATGTCGCAACAAGCGGCTAGTCTACGGGGTGAAAGACAGAATGCCACTAGATCAATGAGGAAAGTAGCTATGGTTTAGTGAGAGTGTCCTTGTAGAAGTGAAAGAGTCACTTTGGAAGACGTGGCAAAGATTGGTTTGAGAGTTTTATCTTATTCAACCAGATCGGATCGGAAGGAATCTGGCCCCTGGTGGGTACTCGCGGTTCAATTCCCAAGTGATCTTGTTGTTTAAAAGTAGCATCGAGAATGTGTGGGCCCAGTAATGTTTTATGAAAGCCAGTAACCTGATCGACCTAAGATGCTACAAAAGAGGGAAGTCACAAGGCACAAGGGGAAAGAAGGCCCTTCCCTAAAACTTAATGAGGACGGGACTAGCTACTTTCTCTAAGGTGCAATCTTTTATATCCATGTCCAGCTAAGAGCCTATCCCATCGCGGGGAAGGCTTTGAGACTGAAGCTTTCGTTTCTCTTTTCGTTGTTTCTTTTGTTGTTTAAACATTCTTCTTGGGTGTGCCGTGCCCCTATCAGGTGTCATTCTTCCATCATCTAATTGACCGCAGCTCCAAACATAGGAAAAGCACCACCCTTACCCTCGCCATTGGAACTCGCTCTTCTGAGAAATTTTCAATTTTCTTAGCCAAATAACTGGAATAATAAGCGAGCTAAGAGTCGAGGGGCCGGTGGGTTCCCTTAACCAAGCCATCGCCCATGAGTCGCGGCTCATTCTTTAACAGCACGTGGTCGAGCCCCGGTCTACTCCCACCGCTTAGGAGCTTATGGTTTCATGTTTTATTTCACTCCCCGATGGGGTTCTTTTTCCTCACGGTACTACTTCGCTATCGGTCACCCATGAGTCTTTAGCTTTGCAAGGTGGTCATTGCTTGATTCACACGGGATTCCACGTGCCCCATGCTACTCGGTCGACCGTAAGCTAGAGATGCTTTCGGCTACTGGACTCTCGCCATTTGGGGTGCAGCACTCCACCGCTTCGCCTAGCAGCACGACGTTTGTATTGCTCTCCCACAACCCCGTTTTCACGGTTTAGGCTACTCCCATTTCACTCGTCGCTACTACAGGAGTCGCTTTTGCTTTCTTTTTCTCAGGCTACTAAGAAGTTTCAGTTCGCCAAGGTGTCTATTGCCTGCCAATGGATTTTGCATATCCTTCATGCACTAGCCTGTTGGAGGGATTTTCACTTTTACAATTACTATTACTGAACGGAATGAAGGCTACTATTACTTACTGAGGGATCGATCCTTCTTCCTTCCTAGCTGAACTCGACTTACTTACCGAACCTCACACAGACTTTTGAGCTCCTGTACCTTTACCTGCGAAGCACTACGCTCTGCTTTACGAAAGACTAACTCCACGCTCATACTAGACTAATGAAAGAACCAAGCAAGGGTGGTCTAAGATCAGGGGTAAAGAAAGATCTAATCTCGAGGATGAACGTCAACAAGCCGAGGGATTGGATTCGCTGCTCTACATTTTGAGAAAGTGGAAAAATCAAGTCCTACACCCCTCAAACAAAGAAGGCCATTTTGAAATACTTTTGAAAGCTCCTCCGACCAGACCCCTAAACTCATTTTGAATTAGGAAAAGCCCAACGTTATGGACCTTTGAAGAATGGATGAACGAACTGGAGCCAGCCACAAAAAAAGGAAAGGAAACTAGGCTAGAAAAAATTGATTCGAAAGAAAAATAATACATCGAATGTGTCAATGCTCTAGAACATCGATTCGCCCTTGCCCGATCGAGTGAAGCGACCAATGCAACTCAACTACTTATGATTACGCCATTACTTACTCGAGAAGCAAGCCTAGCCAAAAAAGCGAAAGTGAAAGCATAAGCTGCACCACTCGAAAAGAAAAACAAAAAGGCGTCTAAGCGCATGCACTCGCCCTAAAGAGTAACAAAAATAACTTGCTACATCTTGAAAAAGCCTTTGGCTTGTTTACGCCCCTGAAAGCTACTTTCCTTCAGACCTAGACCTAGACCACCAATGCTACCTCCGCACCGGGGAGGGATGGAACAAGAAAACACAAACGGATATAGCCAAAAGCAATGGTCTTGACCCGCACCTGAAATGTGAAAAAACAAAACTACACCGTGGACGATGTTGCTGAACCAAGGCCCTTGACACCAGACCTTGAATATTTGAAAACAAACACTAAAACCTAGCTCGTGGCAAGAGAGCGGGGAAAAAGCAGGAAATGCAAATGCAGATTCTCCCGATGATGCTTCCTCCTCATATTAACTAGAATTTACCCTCAATGGACCATTTCGGAGAGATTAACGGAGGTGAGATATTTACAAAATTTATTTACATAAATGGGATTTCATTTATTGATGGCGGAGGAAAAGACGAGAATCCCTAGACCTACTAGACTTAGACCGATAAAAGGCCAGATTCCAAATAAACTAAGCTGGAATCGAAAGATTGAATTTCAAAATTGGGAACTGGAGGAGATATTGAAAGAAGCAATGAAAAATGATTCACCAAAAAAGACAGCAAAGAGCGGACTAGCGGTCGATTCTAGATAAGAGAATCGAGGCAAGGGCAGTGCTTTACAGGATTAGCTCTATAAGTAAGGAAAGCCTTGGCTTTTTCGAGACTAATTCAAATAAAGAAGGGAACTTACCAATAGCGAAAGCAGATCCTGCTGAAGCAATTCTTGAATCCCCAAATGCTACTATTCATTTTGCACATATAAGATACATTGCGAGCTAAACAAAGAAAATAAGGGATTCGCAATTAACGCAAATGAAGAAGCAAGGGGATTCGTACTCGCTAGCATTTGATCAACATTGAACTCATACGCCTTTGGATCTTATCCTGCTGAACGGAATGCGGACTCAAGGGATTCGAGCGCACCTAGCTAGCACCTGGCATTCACTCCTTGCATATAAGGGGAGTATTCCCCCCCTTAGTTCTAATCGTCGGGATGATGAATTCCTTCGGCTAGGATCCATCATGGCGACAAAGAGGTGTAATAATCTTCTTTGTTTAGCCCACAACTTAGACTACTCCTGATAAGAGTAATATACGTTGACTAGTGTTTGAAACCACCAGTGCCCTTCTATGATTGTAAGATCATTATAGTCAAGTGAATGAGGGAATTGAGTTTTGACCTCTACTTTGAGGTCGAGACATGATTCCGGATTCTGGTTACCGTGGTATGGAAACACCAACCGTGGGAAATAGACTGATTATGGATTCACCTATATTCCCGATCAAAGGAGCTCAAGGAGCGACTCCCAACAGACCAAGTTTCCTGAATTCATTATGCTATGAATTCAGAATTATTCTCGGCTTTATTGAAAGTCAAACCTCTATTCTAGCAAAGGATCTTCGAAGGTCCTCATATAATTAAAGGTATGTTTTCAAAGCTGACTTTGACTATACTTGATGGTCTTAGTAAGGAGATGTGTATTGCTTCTCACCTACTGACCAAACATATATTGTTTCTCATCAATCAGTCTAGAATACTATTTACATCCCTCTATTTAAACAGTTTATATCTTGAGAGATTCACTCTCAATAAGGTAATTACGATAATCCTAGCTCTTTACTTTGACAAATTTTTTTGGTTTGAAAGATTTTTGCAAATTTTTTGATTGATTTCAAAATTGTTTATTGGAATTCATTCTATTATCTTGAATAAATGATTTTATTGATTCCAATAGATTAGGTATTGCAATTATAATGATTGTTGATTTACAAATTCAACATTTTCGAAATTTTGGTATTCTTAAACGTATTTGCAACTGGTTTGAAATCGAGTTTAAAATGAGTTTAGGATTTGGTTTGGTTAGTTTTGTTTTGTTTTCGAAAACACTAAAATTTATAACAAAATTGTCATACATTATTTAGAAAATCAATTTTAAGTTTATAATTGAGTGAAAACTTCAATGCCAATTTTTAAGTTTCCGTTGAATTTTAAACTAGTTTTCCAAATGAATTTTTGATTTTAAGTAAAGTTTTAAATTATACAGACTTGTTTCAGACAAACATTACTTTTATGATCCACATGTTTATTTGCTTTTCAAACTTGTGAATCTTTGATTTAAGAAAATGGTCGAAAGTGGTAAAGGTAGAGGTTCAAGAGAGGAGAATGAAAATAGAGCTTTACTAAAAAACCCAAAACAAAATCCAAACTTCTTCCTACACCTATTAGGCTAACAATGATTTCAATAAACAACCCATGGTTAGAACAAAAGAGATACCACAAAGAGAAGAAGAATACGGGCAAAGAACAAAAGAGTTTTACATAAGATGCAATATGCCGCATATAATGAGAAGACAAACCAGAGCTCAGAGCCACCTGCTGAAGATTTTACTAGCATGAACACTGAAGAAGTGGAGATGGCCATGATGAGGTCAATCTTTTAGAACCAAATGCAAACTCTAAGAAATCAAGAGTTCATGTTTTAGAACCAACATGAAATTATGAGGAGCATTCATGGGTTCGAAAGACGTATGGTCAGGAGAATGTAAGGCAGGGGAGCTGAAGTTCTAGTATCATCTACCCAACTTAGAATGCCCAATGCAGGAGTCTTTTCAAAAAGTACTCCAATGGCGGGAATGGAATGCATCATCTACGATCCTACAGTGAGCTACTAGTCTCATTAGCACGAACAAGGGAATGGTGGTGATGATGTGACTTCTAGACGGCGGTTCTGATCTACTCATTTTTCTATGTTTAGTCTATCTTTGAGTGATTATGTATGAGGTTTTTTTTGTAATAAGATCTGATGATTTGTGTTATGTGGTGTGCTACTGTGATATTATTGCTATTGTGTGGTTTATATTATACATTGGTTTGATGTGTTAAACTCTATGACAATGATGTTTGGAAAATTTTCATTTATCATGTTTTCTCTAATTTTGAAATTCATTCTTGTGATAATTTATTCATCTAATTATTTATTTATTCATTATTATTTTTTTTAGTTCGTTTATGCTTTACGAGGTATTTTGATTTTGTTGAAAATCTAACTTAATATTTAAACCTTGAGGATAAGGTTTGGAATGAGTTTATGTAGAAGCTATTTATTCAATGTTCAAAGTTGAGTGAAATTTTTCAATCATTTACGATACATGCAATATTTCTTCATTTTACTTTATTTAGTAAGTAATATGAATTGAATACAATTTGGATTTAAAAAGAAGTGATATATTTTTTATTACCCATGAAAATAGAACATTTATGATAAAAAGAAATTATTATACCATATTTGACTTAACCTAGATTGTATATACACTAGAGAAGTTTAGAGGGGATTGATTGTTTTGTGTTAGACATTATAATGGATAAAAAATCGAGCCAAAAGTGCAAGATAAACAAGATAGATCACTAAGAATCTTGTTATACAAAGATTATTGATCAAGTATTATATTTATATATAATGAAAAAAACTTATGCCACAATTAAAGAGAAAAATAATAAATCAACCAATAAACTTTACTTAGTTGGAAAGAATGCTTATTTATATTTAATGAAAGTTAGAAGAGCTAACAAGAGTTTTTAAAAGAAAAATAGAGATGCCCACATATTCCAAAGGAAATGGAGCTGGGAATCTAGCAACGGAAAAAATGTGAGGAAGAATTTCTATAAAAGGAATAACGGTATCCAAATGAAATGGAGCAGGGAACCGTATGAATATAACATAAAGAAAAGAAAGAAATATAATTAAGAAAAATAAAGAAAAATAAAGATATAGAAAAAAATGGAAGGGTTTTTATAAAAAATCTTCAAATCTAGTGCTTATAGCTAAGTTAAGTGAAGTATATTTTTATTTCAACATTCAAATGGAAATGAAATGATAATTATTGGTGATTAAAAATTCCTATCGACTTTGATTATGGTGATATTTTGAATATTGTTTCAAAACGAAATCGATTTAGTGATTTTTGTGTCTTGAGATTTTATATTAGTCATCGTAAGCTTGATGATTGTCAATGGAGATTACGAAGACCTATTTAGTGGCTTAGCCTTGGTAATTGATTTAATTTTGAATTATGAGGTGTATTGCATAACTAGAAGGTTGAGTTGTCAAATAAGGGGTTATCTTTAAATCTTTATATTCTATTATTATTTTTATTTTTATGAGGGTAATATGTTTATATTTAATGATCACTTATGTTTAAGAATAAGAGTATATAATGGTGAAATCAGAACCAGGGAATAAAAGAGAATATAATTGAGAGTATTCTTTTGTCCGAGACAATAAAGTGTTGAGTTTAGGGTTATTTGATAAATCAATAATTAGACAATATTTTATAGTGTATTTTAGGGTAATTTTGATTTAAAAGGCTTCACTACACAAGGTTTTCTCTTATTTTTGTTATTTAAGGTAGTAATTGAAATATATGAAGAAATGAATTAAAAAGAGAAGAAAATGAAGGATTTGATCAAGTGGAAGTGGTACAAAAAAGATTATCAATGAATCAAGGATAATTGGGATTTATTGGTGGCGAATCCTCAGCGATTTGGGATTTACACTAGGAATCGTCAAACAAATCGGTGGAGCATATAGGCAATTTTTCAAGGATTTTCCCAACTATTTGACCAATGAGTGGAATCGGTGAGGAATCGTTAAGTTCAATTTCGAGAATTTTAGATAAACACGAGACGTTTAAGTTAGTTTGGGATATGTACTACGTAGAATATTATATATATGACCCTAGCGCTACGAAATCAGTTGCCCTTGAGTACTTAGATCAATATTTCATTACTCTTGGAGCCATAGTTTATTGTTTTAGTTTATTGCTTTATTGTTCATTACTCTTGGAGCCATAGTTTGCTGTTTTAGTTTATTGTTCATTGCTTTTAGAGCCGATTTGAAGATTTAGAGGTATTTATATGTACTTTGTTGCAACGTTTATTATGATGATGAGTGAGTGGTTTATTAATCTAAATAAAGTCCGAACGGGAACCTGATCCGTTTTGTGATGTAGTCATGATGAGATGATTTTCTACTTAATGTTTTAAACCAATCATATTCTTTAATTCAATTATTTAATAGATTATTATTTACAAACTATAATCAGGAAACTTTGTATTGCATGCGTAGTCTAGAATGTGTATTTGGATATTTGGATTCAATATCTAGTTTAAAGTAGTAACTAGGATTATTTTAAAGCTCTATTATGATTTTGATTTCTTAGGTGAATATAGATATAAGTTTAATATTGAAGTGGCTTTCCGAAAGTATTAAATTTAGTAGTTCGAAGTTTTCACAAAGTGTAATGTGGTTTTATTGCCTAAATTTAATTTCTTTGAGTTTTCAAAGGTTAATTCAATAAAATTAGAACGTGGCATTTCCACTGAAATAAGGAGAACTGATGGCTTTGATACGGGTTGTCTACTTACTTATGTAGAGTTTAATGATCTAGAATACTTTATTAAGAGATTAAAGTATGTTCATGATTACATAATTTGAGTAATATGTTTGGATGCAAAACGGATTATTGTTTCATTATTCTGGATGGTTGTTTAGGTATTTATTTATTATTGAATTGAATTTATTTGGATATTAGGGAATTTGAATTGTGTTAATTAGGTTAGTTTAATTAGTTTAGTTAATTATTATAGTTTTATAATTTGAATTAGTGATTTTTAATTCATTTTTTAATTAAATTAAAGTAAAAATAATAATAAAAACTTTAGAAAGATTTTTTCCTAAAGAAATTTGCTAAATCCCTGTAGAGACGATCTCACTTATCACTACTACAACAAATATGGATATACAGGAAACGTAGTGTACATGCTCAACACGTGTCATCCACCATTTTCTTCTCGGGATGTTTCATGATAGTCTTCCAAAAAGAGATTCGATAACCATGGTTTATACACCTCAAAATCCCCTAGGCCTTCAAAATATATAGTAATGATTTAAAATACAATATAACCAAGAAGATGATGAAATTAACCGTTCCAAATGTAAGTTACCTTATTCCTTCAAATATTAAACAACACGTGGTGCCTAAACAAGGGTAGGTGTCAGACCCCACTTAATTAGGGCATACGACTGGCTTAGATTACCATAAACCCCAATAATCTAGTCAGCCTTAACCTCACCATCAATAAATAAATATAATCATCAAATATAATACTTTATCAACCATGAAGGATCAAAAAATTAATTTGAAACTTCAAAGTTTATTTAGATTGATTAAATAATCTTTAAAATTTCGTAAAAGTTTCTCTACAGCACCTCATCTGTTTCTAAGCGTACAATGAAAAATCCGGCCTTTAAAAATCTTCAACAAAACCTGCTTAGCTTGGTGGAAATGTCGAAGGACTCATAATCCACCCCATAATAATATATATTGCATCAACATAACAAATATATTCATTTTAACCTAATTTAGGTTTTTAAAATTCTTAAACCAACATTACATTAGCTCCACAATTATCTCAATATGTCCTAAAGTCGTTACAACCATTCCAAAGAAGATCTTAACCACACACGAACCTGAAAACCCATTTATACAATATATGATATAAAAATAATACATACATAGAGTAAATAAAACTGTGCAAGTCACAGAAAATTGGATAGATTTCTTTTTCCTATCTCACCCTTAGAACTTGTCATTACCCAATTATAAAAATTCGATAATGTTAGATAAGTAAATCTCATACTATCAAGTACACATGTATTAATCAAATGCATAATAATCAAATAGATTAAACAAACACCGCGAATTCCTTGCACTTTGAGTCAGTGAATTAGCCCACACGAGGTTCCAATTGCGTCCAACAATTCATTTATAAGTCCAGTAAGACTCCACAACAATTCCATTATTTTTTCCAATTCATTATATTTTAATTAGTCCCGCCTTGACCCAAAAACCCCTGAATCACTCCAAATCAAACCCTCATATGTTTGAATCCCAATTTCGACTCCAAATTGTGGTTCACCATCAAAAATTAACCTTGATTAAGCTTTAAAATAATTTTCCAAATTTCAGACATTTTCGGGTATCGTAACATACATTACAAGGTAAACCTCGGTATAAATCCTTAAGAAAATCCCAAAATCCTTATTTTTCATAAAAATCCACAATTTCATTAATTTGTCCAAGTTTCTAAATTATTTTGATTTTTTTCAATTTCCAAAGATTTTTATTTAATTTTTCAAATTAAGATATTTTATCTTTATTTTTTATAGGGAGGGGTGTTTGGGGGATTAAACCCCTTTCTTCTTCCCCACTCACTCTATTCTTATATATATATATTAAGTTTAGGGTTTGGGCATGGTTCACCCTTGACGAGACCCCCCATGGTCGACTACACAAAAGAGACGACCCAAGGGGTCTTCTTTCCTTGGACGAACTGTGTTTAGAGTTCGTCCGAGCCTCGTCATTTTTTATTGAATAGATTTTTCTTCATTTTTTTACAACCAATAAACAACCACGAATCTAATTCCTATCCCAATTTGAGTTTGAAACCAAAACAGTCCCTAATCTGTCCCATACATCACTGTCTACAAAATCAAACATATCAATTTAAAAGTCACCTTCCACATCTCCACAGTCCACCCACAACTCCTCTTCTCAATTGATGTAAGGATAGTGACAAGAGAGAGAGAGAGAGAGAAAGAAAGATATTACATTAGATAGACAAGATTGAACGATGAGGGAAGGAGAGATACAATGAAGGTTGAAGGAGATGATGAAACGAACCAAGGAGCCATGAATAACAGTCAACCACACCCTACCCCTTTTTATTTCGATTTGTAAAAGGGAGATCACCAAAACGACCAAAGTTCCCTTCAGTATTTATCTTAATCTTAACAACAACAATACCTTTTTAAGTATTTTTTTCTAATTTTATTTTATATTTATCTCTTCATTTTGGGTCAAAACTAAGTCTCGAAAAATACCCCAATTTGATCAAAAATTGAAGAATTTATCAATGTGCTCTGCAATTCTCGAACAATACATCGCTTGTAAGTTGAGGTGTGGGACCCACATCAGCTTGTTAAATCCAAATAAGTTCACAAATTTGAATTTTTAATTTAAACCCATTAATTTTCATGAAATTAGAAATGAAGGTTCATGTTAACATTTTAACTCTATTAGAACCCATTTTGACACGTATCTCGAAATAAAACCCGGCGAATCTCAAATTTATTCAATTAATTTTGAGTTTTATAAAATAACGTAATATATAGTATATAATACTAGACATACATAACACAATAATAAAATTACATGTATATATATGTTTCCCCAGTCCCCAGCTCTTGACTCGCGACGTAAATTATAATTAGGATCTGTTAATCCCAGATTAGCTGTAATTATCGATTTAAAAATTTTAGGATTTGACAATCTTCCCACTTAATAAAAATTTTGTCCTCGAAATTAAAATTAAAACAAAATTTACCTAGACTAAAAAATGTTTGGAAAATGTTCTCTCTTATACGCTTCTCATTCCCAAGTTACCTCTGAATCACCATGAAATTGAATTTTAACCAAAATAAGTGGAATTTCTTTATTTCGAAACTTTTGGACCTTTCTATCCAAAATCAAAATAAGTTGCTCTTCATATGAGACATCTCCATACAAATCGAACTGATTCCATTCTACTATGTGATGTGAATCGGGTTCCTTCCGCTTGAGCATAAACAAATGAAATACATCATGAACTCTGGATAACTGATGCGGTAATGCAAGTTTATAAGCACTCAATCCATTTCACAATCATAAAATGTCCTATAAATCCGAGAGACATAATTCCTTTCAATATAAACTTATAATGGCCTTTGCAAGGGGAGTCTTTCAAATAAACCTAATCTCCTTTGTTATATTCCATAACTCGGTGACATAGATCATAATAAATTTTGTGCCTTTCTTGACCCGCTTTCAATCTTAGAAGAATCTGCTAAACAACCTCAATGTGATCCCAAACCACATGTGGCCCCAACTCTGCCAAATCTCTTGGTTCAGCCTAACAAGTAGGAGAACGTCAAGGTCTCCCAGACAAAGGTATGTATTCTTCCTATGAACTTCTGAATTCTAGTACACAAGCCCGGGGCATGTCTTCCAACACCTAGATCAATCTTTCAGTTTGACCATCCATCTATGGATAAAATGCAATAATGAAATTCAATTGACTGTTGAATTGTTCCAACATGCTCTGTCACAACCTCGATGTGTAGCAAGCATCATGATCAAAAAATATCATTATCGACATGCCATGCAAGCAAACAACCTCGTGCTCATACAACAAGCTCAATTATGTAAAGGTATAGAAAATGTACATAGGAAGACAATGAGCAGACTTCGTTAGTCTATCAACAATTACCCAGACTGCATCATGTTTTCGCCGAGAAGTAGGCAGATGAGTAGCAAAATCCATCACAATATTTCTCATTTCTTTTGCGGTATGGGAAGTGGATGCAATGTACTTCCAAGTTTCCGTCGATCGGCCTTAACCTGTTACCAAATCTCACCTCTCCTTACATAGTCACCCACATCCACTTTCATCACTGGCAACTAATACAATCGCTTCATATCATGATACATTTTTGTCCTACCAGGATGAATGCTATATCTGGACTAATGAGATTCTCTTAATATCTCATCCTGAATCTCAGCACTGATGGAATCTAAAGTTTGCCTCTGAGCCTCAAGCTCAGATCTGCAAACTCACCACAATTTGGATTTGTTAAGGCCTAAATTTTAAAATCCTAGTTAATTATTTAATCAGGATCATTGACTCGTGACGTGGGACATACAGCGAGATACATGCATTGACCGAGGCAAAGTGGTCGAGGTATATGTTAAATTTGTTGTGTTGTATGCCTAATCTATTGTATGTGTGTAGGCTACTAAGTCACTCCTACTTATAATTAGGTATCGAGACATGAATAGGGATCCACATTCAGATGCGTGTCGGCATGGAACCGGGGTATAGAGTGATAAGGTATGTTATTTTGAAGTTTAAAGTAGCTTAAATAGTTGTATTAATGTGGCTATAGTTGATTTTGTGTGTAACCTAAGTTACCAAGTTAAAACATTAGCCATGTGATGATTCTCGAGATATGTGTTGGCACATAAAAAGACCAATTGAGTTTCCATTTAGTATTAGTTAGATGAAGATAGTGGAGAGTTAGTGGAAAGTGTGTCAAGATGTAGGCTATTAGTTTAGTCTCGAGATACGTGTGTACATAAAGATCAATGGCCATTAATCGAGCTTATGCTTACATATTTAAAGCATGAGATCAACCCATGCAATTGATTTCATTCTCATTTCATCAACTTAAGAGTTAAGAAAGTTGTTGGAGAAGAAGAATTAAAGAATATCAACAAGATTGATGTGAATTAGGTGAAGCTAAAGGTGTAGATCAAGTTGTTGGTGTTCATCGAATAGGTAATTTTACCTACACTAGTAACTTTGCTTAATTTGATGAATTTATGAAATAAATGATGTATGGTTGTTCTTATATATTTTGAGGGTATCTGATAGGTGAGGAAAGATATCCCAAGGTGTTGGAGTGATCCATATGTGGAGAGAACTTAGAATTAGAAGTGTAGAATTCGGGGTTTTCATGCACATAGCATACTAGATGTGATAGTTAGAGCACTACCTGTGAGTAGCTTGACTAGCGCGTTAATGAGGTCACTAGCGCGCTATACAGAACACCCATCGTGCTAGGTGCTCTAACAGCACAAAATCTGCAATTTCCTCATTATAACTTAGACACTTTAAACAAGTTAAATATCCTAATTAAAGGTCTAAACACACTCAAAAACATGTTAAATGATATCAGGAACCTAGGGGAAAGTCTCGGGGGTTCAGATACGTTTTTTGGGGTGTTGGGAGGCCAGATCAGCTAGGAATTCACGTGGATTGTAAGTAAACTGATTGATATATTTAATTACATTTCATTTATGTTTTATTGCTCATTTTCAGTCATTTAGATTGATTTGCCTATTGTATGTTTTTACTCGTTTTTATGAGTTTATTGATAAGGGCATTACTTATTGGTTTAGTAGTTTCATTGACTATAAATCATGTACTATGTCATTCTTGATTGTTGATATATATGGTCAAATGAATCAAATGAAATAGCATGCTATTAGGTAGGTGTTGATAGTATGTTGAATCTAAGTTCCTTTGTGCATTACATATGCAAGTACATTGTTGGATTCTTAAACCATGTCATTTCTTGGGCTATTAAAGTAGTTCTTGTATCTAGGACCATGATATAATAGAGATAGCACGCATATGAGGTCAATAGACTTTTGGGGTTGTCGGGATCTCACCACTATCTTGCATAGCACACGAGGTAAAGGACTCGGGGTTGTTGTTATGTATACACCACTTGTGAGGGGCACTTATGGTAATTATATATGATGACATGATGTAACTCACAGCTGACAAGGCCTAGATCATTACTACTTAGTTGAGTGTCAGTTTCATTTTGTTTAACTGAAGTATCTCATAGCATGATTCCTTCTCAGCATAGTTGCTATTGTTTTTTTTAGATACTCGTTGTATATTTTGAAATGTGAACAAATGTCTCTCAGTGTTACTTTCTACTTTCTTGTACTCATCGTCCTTTTTATGACAGAGGGTGCAGATCCATCAAGTAGCAGACCAGGCAAGGAGAAGATCGACGACTACCTCTGAGCCAGTGAGCACTACTATTTTGTAGGTTTTTTGTTTTGTTGTATGACTTCTATATATGTCTTTCATATACTTTTAGGGTTGTATATATTATGGGTTGAGAAATAGTACCTTGACTAGATACATGTGGATATATTATTATCGATGTTTCATTTAAATATATATATGCATGTGATCTTATTGTTGAGTTCATACGCAGCGGAAATTACAAAACAATTTTGACAAAAACCCCAACAGGATCTGAATCTAATTCCATTAAAAACGTTTAAACCATGAAAACTTAATCATACATCGGTCGCAATATACCTTTCTGAAGGTTGATCGATCTCTAAGGCGTTGCCAACGATGAACGCCTCTACCAGCAGTCCACACACGAACGGCGGCCGAGATTCGAAGTGCTAGCTTCGAGAGAATACCAAACCTACTTGTTTCTCTCCAAAACGATCCAGAGTGTACCAGAAAACCCTAATTTGTTTCTGAAACGAAAATAGAGTTTCGGCCCTTAATCTTTCATCAGTGTGTTCTAACTTAAAGCGTCTATTTATACAACCCTTGTATATAGACGGTTAAGTAAATTACACATATACCCCCACTTAATGAAGTATAAGTGTAATACACCACAAGGACGTTTATGTCATGAATTTTATCATATAAAACTTGTTTTTCTGAACCATCTTAAAATCTCGCAAAACCATTCTTAGTGTGCGACCCAATAGGCTCATACAACGTTGGCAATGTACCAAAACACATTTTGGTATACAAGTCATAAGCGGCCTCTAGCAAGACATTATGACTACCCAAGTTGTACGAATATCAAATCGATACAACCTAATCAATAGTGTATATAACATCCTTTTGTCACACGATATCCTTTTGATCAAACATAAGGCATGGAATTGTCATCCAACATGTTCAATCGTACTAGTCTCGATCTCTAGGTAGACTGAAAACATCCAAGTGACATTGATCAATATCAATTCACTTAGACTAGGTTTTTTAACATCTAACACATCGAGGATCTATGGATATCTCTCTTTATATGAGAGGGACAAATTCTATCTCGATTACACAACTTCATCACATTGCTCACACGGTAACCAATCACAACCTTTATAATCGTCTGGTTAAAGACAACGTTTGATTGTGTCAAATCACTGTGTTCCTAATGTTGAAGTCTCTGGTAATCTCAAGTCAAAGGACTGAAAAATATACCTATCATGAGAAACAACTATGACTTAATCCATGTGATGTTCTCATAGCGGGTCAGTCAAGTACTTTATTCCCTAACAAGTGCTCGTGATCTTGATTCGTATCCCTATACGTATAATCATCATATGATCATCAATCAAGACTCACACGAGTCTTAATTCATTATAGTTCCCAGTATAATGATCGACTAGGGACATTTAGGATATTTCGTAAATACCCATGGATCTTATTATAATGTAAACATGCAAATTAATTATAATAAACAGCAAATGAAATCCTCTATTTTATTAACTAAAAGTATTTATAAACACAGTTAATGGATTGACCTAGGGCACGTGCCCCAACATCTCCCACTTGCACTAGGGCCAATCATACATGCATCTAATGCCTAATGATTTAACATGACCATGATGTTTTGCTTGTGGAAGAGCTTTTGTCAATGGATCTGCAACGTTGTCTTCAGTAGGTCCTCTGCAAATCTTCACGTCTCCCCTCTCAATAATTTCTCTGATGAGACGAAAACGCCTGAGTATATGTTTGGATCTGTGATGTCATCTAGGTTCCTTGGCCTGTGATATTGCCCCGTTATTGTCACAATACAAACAAACAGGGTTAGCAATACTTGGAACCACACCTAGTTCAGAAATGAACTTTTTGATCCAAACTGCCTCCTTTGATGCATCGGACGCTGCAATATACTCAGCTTTTGTTGTAGAATTTGCCACAGTCTCTTGCTTCAAACTTTTCCAGCATCTTGCACCCCCATTCAAAGCAAACACATATCCAGACTGCGATCTAAAATCATCTATATCAGTTTGAAAACTTGCATCTGTGTAACCATTTACAACTAGATCATTTTCAAAACCTCCATAGATCAAGAACACTTCCTTAGTCCTTCTTAAGTATTTAAGAATGTTCTTTACTTCTATCCAGTGACTCTCACCAGGATATGACTTATATCTGCTTGTAGTGCTCAAAACATATGATACATCAGGTCGAGTGCATAGCATGGCATACATGATAGATCCAATAGCTGATGCATATGGAATCTTATTCATACAGTCTCGCTCATCATTTGTCTTAGGACATTGAATCTTGCTGAGACTTATGCCATGAGACATTGGCAACAATCCTCTTTTAGAGTCTTGCAAACTAAACCTATTCAAGACCTTGTCTATGTAAGCACTCTGACTTAGATCGATTAGCCTCTTAGATCTATCCCTATAGATCCTTATCCCTAGGATATAGGCTGCATCTCCTAAGTCTTTCATTGAGAAACACTTCCCTAACCAAGACTTGACATTTTGCAATGTTGGGATGTCATTTCCAATGAGTAATATATCATCAACATACAGTACCAGAAAAATAACTACACTCCCACTGACCCTCTTGTATACACAAGGCTCATCTTTGTTCTTAATAAAACCAAAATCCTTGATTGCTTCATCAAAACTAAGATTCCAACTCCGAGAAGCTTGCTTTAATTCATAAATGAATCTTTGAAGCTTGCATATCTTCCTAGAATTCTCAGGATGTACAAAACCTTCAGGTTGTGTAATATACACGTCCTCAAGCAGCTTTCCATTAAGAAATTCTATTTTTACATCCATATTCCATATCTCATAGTCATAATATGCAGCAATGGAAATTAAAATTCTTATGGATTTAAGCATGGCTACTGGCAAAAAAGTTTCATCATAATCACCTTGAGTCTTCCTGAAACCTTTTGCTACAAGTCTTGCTTTAAAAGTATGCACTTTGCCATCCATGTCAGTTTTCTTCTTGAAAACCCATTTACATCCTATGGTCTTACCACCTTCAGGTAAATCAACCAAGTCCCAAACTTGGTTATCATACATGGATTGCATCTCAGAGTTCATGACACTTAGCCATTTATCTGAGTCTGGTCCAGACATAGCCTCCTGATAAGTGGTGGGCTCATTTTGATCCATAAGCAACACATCACGACTATCACTAATGAGAAATCCGAATCTCTCTGGCTCATGTCTTACCCTACCAGATTTACGTGGGCCTTGTGTCATTTGTGGAGGTTCAACTGGTTCAGAACGTTGTTGAACTTCCAGTAGCGGTTCAGTGTTTATCTTTGATTCTTGAACTTCTTCAAGATTTATTTCTCACCCACTAGTGTCTTTTGAAATAAACTGTTTTTCCATAAAAGCACCATACCGAGCAACAAACACTACTCAGCTGGATTATAAAAGTAATATCCTTTTGTTTCCTTACGATACCCCACAAATAAACACTTGTCAGATTTAGGTGCTAGTTTTTCTGAGACTTGTCGCTTTACGTAAGCCTCACAACCCCAAATCTTAAGGAAAGACAAACTAGGTCTCTTCCCGTACCATATCTCATATGGTGTTTTATCAACCGTTTTAGAAGGATCTCGATTTAGAGTGAAAGCTGCAGTTTGTAATGCATAACCCCAAAAGGATAATGGAAGATCTGCATGACTCATCATAGATCGAACCATATCTAATAAGGTTTGATTTCTCCTTTCAGATACTCCCTTCCATTGTGGAGTTGCTGGTGGAGTCAATTGGGAGACAATCCCACAATTTCTAAGATGATCATCAAATTCTTGGCTCAAATATTCACCACCTCGATCTGACCGAAGTGTTTTGATAGTTTTACCAAGTTGATTATGCACTTCATTTCGAAATGTTCGAAACATCTCAAATGATTCAGCTTTATTTTTCATAAAATATACATAACCATATTTGCTAAAATCATCAGTAAATGTAATGAAGTACTGATAACCTCCTCTAGCCATTGTGTTTATAGGACGTCATACATCAGTATGTATTAGACCCAATAAAGCATTTGCCCTTTCATTGTGTCCAGTAAAGGGACTTTTAGTCATCTTGCCTAGTAAACAAGATACGCACGTTTCATATGTTTCTAATCAAATGAATCTAGAAGTCCATCTTTATGGAGCTTCGTTATGCGTTTCTCATTTATGTGCCCAAGACGACAATGCCAAAGATAGGTTTGATTCAAATCATTTGACTTGAATCTCTTTGTATTTATGTTAAAGACTGGAGTATCAGTGGACCTTTCCATGCTTAGAATATAAAGACCATCACACAAATCAGCATTTGCATAAAATATGCCTTTACTAAAAATGGAACATCTATTATTCACAATAATAAAATCAAAACCATCCATATCCAAGCATGAAACAGAAATGATGTTTCTGCTCAAGGCAGGCACAAAATAACAATTATTTAAAGTTAAAATAAGTCCACTAGGTAAGACTAAGTCATATGATCCAACAGCCAGGGCAGCAACTCTTGCTCCATGCCCTACGCGGAGGATGATTTCTCATTTCTTGAACTTTCTACTTCTGGTGAGTCCCTGCACATTTATACAAATGTGAGATCCACATCCGGTATCTAATACCGTGGAATCACTAGTAGATAAATTAATTTCAATAACATAAATACCTGTAGTGGTAGTTGCACTACCCTTTTTCTTCTTTAGATCTTCCAGATAGAGTATGCAATTTTTGAACCAATGTCTAGGAGCATAGCAGAAATGACAATTTCCTTCCTTTTCTTTTGGGTGTTTTAAAGCAGGAACAGGCTGGGGCTTGACTTGTTCCACAAGCTTTGCGACAGGTGCAGCAGCAGCCTTGGCAACTATAGCCTTGCCTTTACCTTTCTTCTTCATTCCCTTTCCCTTTTGGACCATCAACATATTACTGGAGGGTTTCTTGATATTTTGTTCAACAGTTTTAAGCATCAAATGCAACTTTGAAATTGATTTCTCCATATTATTCATATTGTAGTTCATCACAAAATGTGAGTAACTCTCTGGTAATGAATTCGGGATCAAATCCGAAGCCAACTCTTGGCTTATGGGAAATTCGCGTCTATCAAGCTAGTCAACATAGCCCTTCATCTTCAGAACATGAGGACTAACTGACGCACCCTCAGTCATCTTGCAAAAATGTAGGTTTTTGACTGTCTCGACCCTTTCTTGCCTATCTTGTTGTTGGAACATTTCCTTCAGCGTTACAGCCATGCCGTAGGCTTCCATTAGTTCCATGTCCTTCTGAAGTTCAGGAACCATAATTGCCAGCATAATACATGCAACATCTGTAGAATCGTTGACATGCTTATTATGCGCATCCTTCACAGCTTTCGTAGCATTAGCTGGTGGGTCCTCAGGGATTGGAGCATCCAGGACATACAACTTGCGTTCATGCTTGAGAACAATTCTCAAGTTTCTGAACAAGTCAAGAAAGTTAGTCCCAGAGATAGCTTATCCTTCTCAAGGATGGATCGCGATGTGGGGGATTATTGTTACTTGAAGAGGCCATTGATCTACAATAAAGATTATGAAATGTTTATTTTAGTATAGAAGAATAGACTCCCACTAAATTAACAACCCTCCTAAAACATACTGTTTATTTAGGGGACTCAAATCCATATTTCACCTAATTCTATGACAGCTATGGCATGAAACATAGAATTAGATTATTTAGGTAGGTAACAGTTACCAATTACATCTTATGTAATTTTAGATACTTTTATGAGATACGGGACATCTTGTCTTATCATGTTTTTTATCTCATCATGTGCCTAAAGCTCAAAACTATTTTGATAGCTTTATTAAGTCAGACCATTTTAAACATTTAGGTAACTCTTACCCAACTTGTCTCACCAAAATAACACAATACACCCAGCTATGGCTGAAACTATATTAGTGTGATCGAGGCCTTGACAAGTGTTTAAAATGGATGGCACGAGACTTAAAATTTAATAGAGGGATTTTATTCAATTTTAGTGATTTCATGTGAACAATGAAATATCATATATTTTATTGATTTGTTCAATCACTAAACAATTTGAAAATTTTTACACTGTTCACTAATAAAAGAATTTATGTGCTCTAGGATTAGTTAAACGGCGCCCCCGTTTTTTTTTTTTTTTTTTTTTTAGGAGACGAATTTAAATTTTGAAAATTAAAATTCGCTATAGGAAATCATATTTTTCGCTGATTTTATTATCCAAAATTAAGTCAATTAAAACATTTTAATTAACCCAGGCCCATATCTAACTAATTGTCTTATCTTGATCCAATTAGGACTTAAGATATTTGAATCCTAGCATTTAACCAATAACAAAATTCTTGATATTTATCTCATATCCAATAGGGATAACGAAACCGATTTTGCTAATATCTCCTAATCTATTTTGTTATCTATCTCTTATCAAATAGAAATTTCATAACATAATAGATATAACGAGATAAATAAATAATTTTGAAAAATAATTATTTGCAATTTCGGTCCTCATCCAAATAATCACAAACATGTAATTGAATCATGAACTACTATCCCAATCGAACCTAATCATATTAGCTTCGAATTAATATTAAGACTTATACAATTTGAGAAACTTAAAACAATGTAACCTAAATATGCATACTGAATTACAGAGATTTCATCCATGCATCAATACAGGAAAAATAAAGATTATACCTAATGGTGTCATGGATCACAGAACACGAAATTCAATTTATTAAAATTATTCGAATTAACCTAACATGGTTACTAGCATATACGAAACTGATTTCAATTAAATCACGAATATTTGTATCATATACACAAAACATTATAGTAAATCTCACTGAAAACTTATGTATATCACATATACATCAACTATTAACATGCGTTCAATCATATATCATGTATACATCAGAAGAAAACATGCAATGAATTTAATGGAATCGGACTCGAAGGCTCGATACCACTGTTGAGTTTTTTGGGGTTCATACGCAGCGGAAATTACAAAACAAATTTGACAAAAACCCCAATAGGATCCAAATCTAATTCTATTAAAAACGTTTAAACCTTGAAAAATTAATCATACCTCGGTCGAAATATACCTTTCTGAAGGTTGATCGATCTCTAAGGCGCTGCCAACGACGAACGCCCTCTTCCAGTAGTCCACACACGAACGGCTGCCAAGATTCGAAGTGCTAGCTTCGAGAGAATACCAAACCTTTTTGTTTCTTTCCAAAACGATCCAGAGCGTACCGAAAACCCTAATTTGTTTCTGAAACGAAAATAGAGTTTCGGCCCTTAATCTTTCATCAGTGTGTTCTAACTTAAAGCGTCTATTTATACAACCCTTGTATATAGACGGTTAAGTAAATTACACATATACCCCTACTTAATGAAGTATAAGTGTAATACACCACAAGGACGTTTTTGTCATGAATTTTATCATATAAAACTCCTTTTTCTGAACCATCTTAAAATCTCGCAAAACCATTCTTAGTGTGCGACCCAATAGGCTCATACAACGTTGGCAGTGTACCAAAACACATTTGTATACAAGTCATAAGCGGCCTCTAGCAAGACATTATGACTACCCAAGTTGTACGAATATCAAATCGATACAACCTAATCAATAGTGTATATAACATTCATTTGTCACACGATATCCTTTTGATCAAACATAAGGCATGGAATTGTCATCCAACATGTTCAATCGTACTAGTCTCCATATCTAGGTAGACTGAAAACATCCAAGTGACATTGATCAATATCAATTAACTTAGACTAGGCCTTTTAACAGTCTAACACATCGAGGGATCCACTGGATATCTCTCTTTATATGAGAGGGACAAATTCTATCTCGATTACACAACTTCATCACATTGCTCACACAGTAACCAATCACAACCTTTATAATCGTCCAGTTAAAGACAATGTTTGATTGTGTCAAATCATTGTGTTCCTAATGTTGAAGTCTCTGGTAATCTCAAGTCAGAGGACTGAAAAATATACCTATCATGAGAAACAACTATGACTTAATCCATGTGATGTTCTCATAGCGGGTCGATCCGGTACTTTGTTCCCTAACAAGTACTCGTGATCTTGATTCGTAACCCTATACCTGTAATCATCATATGATCATCAATCAAGACCCACACTAGTCTTAATTCATTATAGTTCCAAGTATAATGATCGACTAGGGACATTTAGGATATTTCTGTAAATACCCATGGATCTTATTATAATGTAAACATGCAAATTAATTATAATAAACAACAAATGAAATCCTCTATTTTATTAACTAAAAGTATTTATAAAGACAGTTAATGGATTGACCTAGGGCACATGCCCCAACACTTATTTCCTAGGTTTTCCACACATATAGGATTTATGTTAAAAGTTTCCGCTAATTTGTTAAGACTTCTGCTGAATAAACTTTAAGTTTTAAAATTTTAATTAACTCTGATTTATTCACTGACATAAGATAAGAAATGCTTATTTGAAAAAAAAAATGGTGTTAGAAAAGTTTTGTAAAAAGGCTGACTAATTCGTTGTTAAGTCCTACAAAGCGAGTTTAGGGCTTAATGACGGGATTAGGTCGGGCAATGCCCTAATTTGAGAAGGGGTCATCACAGGATTATTACTGTCTTTAGTAAATCCCTTGAACTTCCTATAATTAACATCACTTTGCTGACACTATATCACTTTCTGAATAGAGACAATTTGTACTCTAAGCTGAGCACAAATCGGTTCATCATCGTCATTAAGAATCTCTGACAAAGTCAAAACAATGACTTTTTCGAGCAAATCATACTCATAAGTCAACCGGCTAACTGCGTGTAATGTTTCAGCACTCCTCTTGCTCCATGCATCAGTGACAACATTTGCTTTACCTGGATGTATTCAAGACAATTAAAGTTTTTCAAATGTTCAAACCACCTTCATAGTCTCATATTTAATTGCCGAGAAGCATAAGAAATTACCATGCCATTCTGCATTAATACACAACCCAAACCTACTTTCGATGAATCAATATAAACTGTAAGACCTTTCCCCAGTTCAAGTAATACAAGAATTGGAGTCGAAGTCAAACACTTCTTCAATTCCCAAAATGCAGCATCACATTCTTTGACCAAAAGAATGAAACAT
Source organism: Stephania cephalantha (assembly GCA_039657325.1). Classification (NCBI taxonomy): domain Eukaryota; kingdom Viridiplantae; phylum Streptophyta; class Magnoliopsida; order Ranunculales; family Menispermaceae; genus Stephania; species Stephania cephalantha. Next base: position 25,938,371 of record CM077573.1, read on the forward strand.
TTTTCTGAGTTAATTTAGTGATTGGCGCAGCTATCTTAGAAAAGTCTTTCACAAATCGGGGATAATAGCCAGCCAAGCCAAGAAAACTTCATATCTCCATCACTATGATAAGTTCTGGCCAACCAATAATAGCTTGAATCTTGGCTGGATCTACCGAAATTCCCTATGTACTAACCACATGACCTAAGAACTTCTCCTTATATAACCTAAACTCGCATTTGCTAAATTTGGTGTGCAACCAATGATTTCTCAAAGTTTGGAGAATAACTCTGTGATGTTATTTAGGTTCCTCACAAATCTTGCAACAAATTAAGATATCATCAATGAACACTATCACCAAGTGATCCAAATATGGCCTCAACACTCTTTGCATCAAATCCATAAACATCGTTGGAGCATTAGTCAATCCAAACAACAATACCACTAACTCAAAGTGACCATATCTGGTACTAAAAGTAGTTTTCTGCACATCATTTCCCTAAAGTCTCAACTAATGGTAACCAGAACGAAGATCAATCTTTAAAAAGAATTTGACACCGCTCAGTTGATCAAATAAATCATCAATTCGAGGAAGTGGATATTTATTCCAAATAATGACTCTATTCAACTGTCTATAATCAATGCAAAGCCTCAAACTGATGTCCTTCTTTTTTTACAAAAAGGACTGGTGCGCCCCACGGTGGCATACTTTGGTGGAGAAAACCTTTATCAAGCAACTTATCCAACTATTTCTGCAAGTCCTGCAGCTCCTTCAAAGTCATTCTATAGGGAGGAATAGATATTGGTTAGTTCCAAGAGCTAAATCAATCAATCTTAGACGTGGAATTCTAGGTAAATAGTTAGGAAACGCAACCGAGAATTCACAAACAACAAAAATCTCCTCCAATTAACTTTCAGGTCTTACTTCTGTACTAATATTTTCGATAAGAGTTTCCATTTCATCCCAGTGGCTAGCCTACCTCTGGTCAAAGGTAACTTAAATGATGTTCCGGTAAATACCGAACAACTCAGAATATAAAATAACATTATCTTATAGAAACAATCCAAATGTGCATGATAAGCTGCTAGCCAATCTATTCCTAGCAACACATCAAACTCCAGAAACTCCAACATAAGTAGATTAATGGCCATCTCGTGTCTGGATATCTAAACATTACACTTCTCACACATAAAGTGTAGATACACCTTATCCCCAATTATTGTGTTGAGGACAAAATAAATAGGGACTCACACCAGAGTTAATCCTAACTCAATCATAGCACGACCAGATATAAAAGAAACCGTAGAACAAAAATCAATTAACATACGCATAAGATGGAGACAAACCATAAATAGTACCTTCAATAATATTACGATTTGCCTCAGAATCTGGTTTTGTTATCACATTCCCTAGTATGATGTTGTGACTGTGACATGCTAGATGATGACTCCACAAGTTGTGGACAATCTTTATGTATATGTCCTTTATTCCTACACTTATAACAATCAATCGAATTCGAATAGTTTGGGCATTCCTGACTATAATGACCTTGTTGCCCACAGCTAAAACAAGTAACCATAGGTTTACTACTATGGGTGGTGCCTGACTAGGTGCTTATCTATGACTCATACCCTGCCTCTGAGATCATCGACCCTTACCACAACTCCTCTGTGATTGAGGTGCACCACTATGACCTGAAGGGTGAAAAGAATATAATCGATTATGTCCTGAGCCTGTCTGTGTCATCGTAGATGGTCTACTAGTTGTACTCGAAAAAGGATTATGATGTAACTATGATAGGACAATAGGTGTTATAGGTGTGAATGGTTGTCGTCCATTGTGCCCTTTCTTCTGAAACTTCAGATAAAACCTAAATGGAAACTTTTTCTTACGTTTGGAACTTGAGCCCTGCCCTAATTCCACGATGCCCTAATATCATCGTCATTCACGCTGAAAAGTATATGTAGTTATATAAGCTCTGGCCCTATATCCAACCTCTCACGGAGTGTTCGGCTTAGTCATCGAAATAGTAGTGCCAAGTTTCTCTTATAACCCATGCATATACTTGTGTATCTTCTCCTTCTCCATCATCCTGGACTTTCTAGCAAACATGAAAAGATAATTAAATTGAGAATCGTAGTAAGCCAATGACATGTATCCCTAAACTAGATGATCAAACTCTAGTTTCTTCTGCAAAATCAGACTCTCATCAAAGTATTGCTCAGTGAACTCCTCAAAAAAGTCAGCCCAAGTCTCAAACAAATGATGCCCCTTATGCAGAAATATCCACCATATCTTAACATCAGCCTCAAGATAGTACAAAGATATCGAAGCCCTTAAATGTTCATCATTTCCTAACATATTATGAAGTTTTTCATGATTGAGAACCCAAGTCTCCCCAGTTCTTATGTCCAATTCACCATATAAATACATGGGGTCGTACTTCTTAAACTCTCTCATCTACCTTTCCTCTTGTGACATTCCACTAGCAATGGTGGATCAAAATGAACTATAATTACAACAACCGATTCAACTTTGGGATGAACTGTAGAGTTACATTTTTCCTCGTGAGCGGCTAGGGTAGCAGTAGGAAGTTCCTAAGAAACATGAAGTACAACTGCCTCAATTGCCGCCTGTGCGTGTAAAATATTCAACAACTCTTGGATCCCTACTGCCTCGCTAGATCCCTGGCCTGGCTTTTGCTATCCACTCATAGTGTTCTACATAAAAATTGCAAAACAAGTGGTTCAGCATAACTATATATATCGATATCTCGATCATATAAAAACATATATCACAATCATTAAGTTTTTAAACTTTTTAACCCCGTTCAATCGCGTTACTTCCTAACTAATCACTCACTTAATCGCAATCAACAAGATTCCTTTAGAATCCTAAGCTCTAATACCAACATTGTCAGAGCCCACCTATATAGGGCATTCGACCGGCCTAGATTACCTTAAACCCTGATAGCCAGCCTTAACCTCGCCATCAATAAATAAAAAAAACCAAGATCTCATAATCATCAAATATAATGCTTTATCAACCATAGGGAGTCCTAAAGTTTATTTGAAACCTTAAAGTTTGTTTAGATTGATTAGATAATCTTCAAAATTCTTTACAAAATTTTTGACTGCACCTCCTATGTTTATAAGCCTACACTGGAAGATTCAGCCATCAAAAACCTTCAACAAAATCTGCTCAACTTGGTGGAAATGTCGAAGGGCTCACAATCAACTCTGTAACAATATATATTGCATCAACATAATATATTTATTCATTCTAACATATTTCAGGTTTTTAAAATCCTTAAACCAATATTACCTTAGCTCTACAATTATCTTAATCCGTCTCAAAGCTGTTACGACTATTGCAAAGAAGATATTAACCATACATTAACCCAAAAACCTATTTATACTATAAATTATATAAAAACAATACATACATAGAGTAAATGGAACTATGCAAGTCACGAAAATCTGACAACTCTCACTTTTCTTTATTGGCTTGAACCTATCATTACCCAATTATAAAAATTCAATAATGTCAGATAATTAAATCCCACACTATCCAATACACCTGTAATAATCAAATGCATAATAATCCAAGAGATTAAACAAAGAATGTAATCCAAGAAATTTAAATACAATTGTGAATCCATCCTATTTATGTAATCCGATCATAATCAGATGATGTTTTTCGAAAGTGGTAAGTAAACATTAATAAGGACTCATGCACTCAGATGATAACCAAACGGGTCTCATTCCTCAACACTATGGGAGTATGATCTGGTCCAACGTGATCTCATGATAACCATGTGATGCAAAATATCAGTGACTCCAGCCCCTTAAGCATAATATAGTGTTTTCCCCTATAACCACGGTATAGTAAACACTATAAAGAGAATCGAGTCGACCTTATCCTTCCCCCGTGTATGCATGTACAACCAATAATGCAATAACAAGGATTAATGCTATATATACGAAATTTATAATCATACAATGTAAAAGTTACCATGGGATTTACTTACAATACAAACACGACACCTGTACTCCGGGTCAGTGAATTAGTCTGCACGGGGTTCCAATTGCAGTCCTACAATTCATTCATAATTTTGGTAAGACTTCACAATAATTCCACAATTTTTTCCAATTTATTATTTTTTAATTAGTCACGCCTTGACCCAAAGACCCCATAATCACTCCAAATCATATCCTCAAACGTCGGAATCCCAATTTCAATTTCAAAATTTTGTTCGGCATCGAAAATTATCCTTGACTAGGTGTTAAAGTAATTTCCAAATTTCAAATATTTTTGAGTATCATAGCATACATTACGAGGAAAATCCCACTATAAATCCTCAAGAAAATCTTAAAATCCTCATTTTTTATAAAAATCCACAATTTCCATTAATTTGTCCAAAAATCCCATTTTTTTTAATTTCCTTAATTTCTAGGAATTTTATTTAATTTTTCAAATAAAAACATTTTTATTATTTTTTTACGAGGAGTTTCACCCCTAAACCGGACTGGTCCGGCTCAGTTAAACCGGACCCAGTTTGGTCTGGTCTGGGGGATCAAACCCCTTTTTCCCCATATAGAACAGAGCATAGGCTCTATTCTGTTATATATATAAGTTTGGGGTATGGGCATGGTTTACTCTTGCCCAGACCCCCCATGGACAATTACACAGAAGAGACAACCCGGGGGTCATCTCATTCCTCAAAAGAACTATTTTTACAGTTCGTTTGAGCCTAGTCCTTTTTTTATTCAATCGTTTCCCTCCTTTCTCAATCAACAAACAACCACGGATCCAAGTCCTCTCCCAATTTTAATTTGAAACCAAAAGTGTCCCCTAATCCGTCCCATACATCACTATCCATAAAATCAAAGATTTTAATTTGAAACTCACCTTCAACACCGCCACAGTCCACTCACGACTCCTTTTCTCAATCAATCTCAAGGATTGACGAAAGAGGGAGACTACACTAGAGAGATAAGATATAACGATGAGGGAAGGAGAGATGATGTAGTACATTAAAGGTTAAAGGAGATGATGGAACAAACTAAGGAGCCGGGAAGAATAGTCAACTACAACCCCACACCTTTTGATTTCAATTTGTAAAGGGGGAGATCACCAAAATGACCAAATTACCTTTTAGTATTTATCTTCAAGTTAACAACATCAATACCTTTTGGGGTCTTTTTTCTCAAATTGTTTTCATATTTATCTCTTCATTTTGAGTCCACATTAAACACTGAAAAATACCTTCAATCGAAAATATGATAATTTACCAATGTGCTTCGAAACTCTTAAACAACATTATTGCATGCAAATCGAGTTATGGGACCCATATTTGCTCATTAAATCCAATTAGGTTCACAAATTTGAATTTTTTATTTAAGCCTATTAATTTTTCATGAAATTTGAAATGAGAATTTAGTTCAACATCTCAACTCTACCGGAACCAATTTCGACATCTATCTTGAGATTAAAGCCCGCGAATTTCAAATTTATTCAATTAACTTTGAATTTGACAAAATAAGATAATATATAGTACATAACACTAGGCACACATTACACAATTACAAAGTTACATGTATATATATTTTTTCAACGGTCCCCAGCTCTCGACTTGCGGCCTAAACCATAATTAGAATTTGTTAGTCCTTTACTAGTCGTAATTTTTTATTTAAGAATTTTGGGATTTGACGGTATGAGACTTAAATTTAAGGGACCACCAGGAAATTAAGTGGCATCTGCTTTTTCCAGATCGGTCGATGTATCAAAATAGTCCTCTGCATCCCCACCTTTGGGAGAATCACTACCGATGGTGTACGACCTTCAGTACCTTCCCTCGACCGACTCCCTGTAGTTCCTCTAACTAGCAGAGTATCCATCTCACCTACAGAGGATGTACCAATGCCCTCAACATCTACCTCTCCTAAATCCAGTTCACCCTCTTTCGACTTCTTTACTCAATGCCTTTTTGCATCAAGGATTTTTTCCTTCCGATGAGAGGAAGTAGGACGCTTCCTTTAAGGCACACCCTTGCCAACTTGGGACCTTGCGGTAATGGTAGCCCACCTATCCTTACAACCCGACCTAACCTGCACATACAACTCCCCTATGGAGAGGAGGTCTCTCTACTTAGTATGGGATTGGCAAGTCAATAATTAGATATGTTTTATAGTACATTTTAGGATGATTTTAGATTTAAATGACAATATTACATAGGGTTTTCTCTTGTTTTTTATATTTCAGGTAATAAATGGAGAATATGAAGAAATGAAGGAAAAAGGGAAGAAAATGAAGGAATTGACCGAGTGAAAAGATTGTATGAAGAATCACTAAGGAAGCAAAGAAAAATCGAAATTATGAACAAGCAGTTCTCAGCTATTCTTAAGAGGCACTGAATTCCTAGCTATTTCAGAGGACACAAAAAATGACCAGTGTGCTTCAAATTTGGAATACTCCCACCAATTCCTAACTCACATAAATCGCTAGGAATCGTCGAGTACAAATTTGGGGATTTTGGATTACGACAAGGATTTTAAGTCAATTTAAGAGATTTATTACCCAATATACTATAAATAAAAAACCCTAGACTGCGAAATTAGAGCCTTTTGTTAGTTTTACAACTTTTGCCTAAATTTGAAGGCCATTCTTTATTGTTTTACTTTTTAGAGAAGATTCAAGTTTTTTCAAGGTAATTTTAATTATGTCTTTTAATTCTGAATTAATTTTGTTATTTATCACCATGAGTGAGTAGTTTATTAATCTAAAAAAAAACTCCAAACATGAACTAGATCTATTTTGCAATATAGTCGTGATGAGATGAATGTGTACTTAATGTTTTAAACCTGATTGTATTATTTGATTCACTATTTTTATAGATTGTTATTCTTGGATTGCAATCAGGGATTTGAGTATTATGTGCATAGTGACCAATATATATGTGATGTTTTGATTCATTAGTTGATTGAAGTAGTAACTTGGATTATTTGAAAGGGAAACACCATTTAAATATCCTACGTGAATTTTAGATCTAAGTCTAATGCTGAAGGGTTTTTTTGAAGGTGTTAGATTTATTAGTTCGAAGTTTTCGTAAAACTTAAAGAGGCTCTATTGCGTGAAGTTAATCTACTTATGTCAATAAAAAAGTTAGCTCAATAAAATTAGAACATAATTTTTCCACCGGTATAAGGAGAACAAATGGTTGGCTAAAGGTTGTTCATTTACTTATGATTAGAGTTTAATGATCTATGATACTTTATAAAGTACATTCATGACTATATGAATTGAGTAACATGTTTGGGGTGCAAGATAGATCTATGTTTCATTATTTAATAGGATTTTTTAGATATTTATTTATTATTGAGATTTAAATTGATTTTAGATTTAGTGACTTTGATTTGTGTTACTTAAGTAAGTTTAGTTAGTTTAAATTTTGTTTTTATAATTTTTTTTAAAAAAGACTTATTTTCTTTAGGAATTTGCAAAATCCCTGTGGAGAAGACTCCTACTTATCACCACTACAAAAATATCTAAAGTATATATAAAAGGGAAATTATTGTACATGCTCGACACGTGTCAATTTTCGGAGTCGTTGCCGAGGATTGTAAAATAATTTTTTTAAGAATCTTTCTCATTGCATGTCATACAATATGGTACACATCTAGCAAGATCTTACCTTTAGGTAAGCCAATAAAATATCACAGCTTATGAACCTATATGTTGCTCGTGGATTTCTCTGATTTTGAGTTAAAATAGGGAATCATCAATTCTTTACATCATTTTCAAGTTGAAGGTGATGAAGATCTTCAACAATTTATTAAGAAATACACGCATATAATAAGTGATAAAACCCAAAAACGTAGAGTTAAATTAAGTCAAACTTAAAGCTTTCCCTTCTTGTTTGAAAGGTCAAGCTAAAGATTGGTTATTCTATTTCCATCAAAATTCCATAACCACATGGTCTGAAATGTTAGAAACCTTCTTAGATCAATACTTTCTAGCATGAAAAATTAGTTTGGATAGGAAACGAATTAGCAATGCTAGGATGTAGACTGAGGAGACTTTTGGTGAGTTTTGGGATATATATACCAAAAATTAATATCATTATGTCCGCAACATGGATTTTCAGAGAAAATTTTATTAGATTATTTTTACGAAGGACTAAAACATTTAGAAAAAAAGATTCCTATACATGGTATTTGGAGGATCTTTATTCAACATAATGCCAACATTAGCAAGATACACTATTATTAAAATTGTGAAACAAACAAAACAATATTGTGAGAAGAAAAAATTGATGAAAAATCACTCTTATGAAATCAATAGCAATATTGTCAAGACATCATATGATAAGTTTGATGAATTGAAAAGTTTGGTAGAATTACTATTAAAAGATAGGTTAGTTCAAACTAAAATTTGTGTTTTTTTGCGTAGAGGTCAATCATCTACATGTTGAATGTTTGTTGTTGCAACAAAATCAATTTCAAGAGGCTAACACTATGATGAATCATTACAATAATCCTAATCAACCTACTTACAATACTAGTACGAATGCTAATTACCTATGACCAAATATAGGCAATAGTGTAGACAATCGTAATTTTCAAAGACATAGAACACCCGCATTAACCGATAGAACAATAGCACTAGAAAATTCAAATAAAGCAATAGATCAATAGATCCAAGCCTTACAAGATGATATAATTGAACTAAAAAATAAACTAAGTCAAATGGCAATGCAAATGATTCCATGGGTTAACCAACGCAAATTACCATCTCAACCTTACCCTAGTTCATATGTAAAAGTAATAACTTTGAGAAGCGGTAAACAAATGGAAGAACTAAAGATACCAGAACAATGAGTTTCTCGAAAAGAATTAGAGGCTGAATTAGAAAAAGAAAAGAAAAATGATTTAAAAAGAATAAACTAAGTATAGTAATACCACTATTTCCCCATCATTTGAAAAACAATAAGAATGTCAAAAAATTACAAGAAAAGAAAGGAATCTCAAACACCTTAAGGAAAGTGGTAGTAAACATACCTTTATTCGAATTCATACAAAATGCACCTAAATATCAAAAATTTATAAAAGACTTATGCACTAATAAAATTAGACCTAATGAAATAGTAAGCCTAAGAGAACATGTGTCAGCAATAATCTAAAAGAAATTGCCTCCTAAATGTTCTGACCTTGGAATGTTTTTTGTTCCATGCATTATAGAACATATAGGGAGATCCAAAGCATTATGTGATCAGGCACCTCAATCAACATTATGCCTTTGTCGATGTATTTCTAAAAGAAACTGGTATAGTAGTACAATTAGCAGACATATCTACCATCTAACCTGTAGGAGTATTAGAGGATGTATTGGTTAAAGTTAATGACTTACTTTTCTCAGCCAACTTTTTTATCATAGACATGAAAGAATATCACTTCTCTAGTAAAACTTCTCTTATCCTAGGACGTCCATTCTTAAAAAACGGCAAAAGCCAAAACAGTTGTTTCTAATGAAACTCTAACAATGGAAGTAGATAATGAAATAGTAAATTTCAACATCCACGATGCTATGAAATATCATTAAGATGTTTCTTCAGTATGCACCGTAGATATATTATATCTTATAATAGATAAAAGTTTTAGAAACTATAAGCCAAACAAACTTGAAAAAGTAATAGAGGATTTAAATGGCAATGATGATATAGATGAAGAGACAGGGAGATAATCAACGCCTTAAAATCTTATAATGCACTCCCTGAGTCCTCTTACTATATGGATTTGCCAATAAATCTTTCAAAACTTTTACCCTATATACTAAAAGCTCCTGACTTATCTTCAAAGTTCTACCAAGTCATTTAAAATATGCGTACTTAGAAAGTAATAACTCCTTACTAGTTATAATCTCTAATATATTATTAAATTTAGAAGAGGAGAAATTAGTGAATGTTCTCAAAGAATTCAAGAAAGCAATAGGATGGAAAATAGCCGATATTAACGGAATAAGTACAGCTACAAGTATGCATAGAATTAATCTTGAAGCAGACACGAAATCCTCTAGACATACCTAACGTAGATTGAATCCACGAAAAATGGAAGTAGTAAAGAAATAAATATTAAAATTATTATATGCATGAATGATAATCCCAACAGTAGATAGTAATAGGGCCAGCCCAGTACAAGTAATTCTGAAAAAGACAGGGATAATAATTATAACAAATGAACATAGAGAACTAGTACCAAATAGAATCTAAAATTATTGGAGTGGGCATAGATTATAGGAAGCTAAATGTCGCAACCAGAAAAGATCACTATCCAATTCCATTTTATAGATCAAATGTTAGAAAAACTAGCTGGATGAACCCATGACTATTGTTTGGATGGATACTCAGGATTCCACCAGATTCTTGGAGCTTCATAGGATCAAGAAAAGACCACTTTTACTTGCACTTTTAGTACATTTGCTTAGAGGCGCATGCCTTTTGGCTTATGTAACACGCTTGCTACATTCCAAAGATGTATTATTAGAATTTCTCATACTATGTTGAACAATTTATTGATGTTTTCATGAATGACTTTACTGGATAGGATAATTCTTTCTTTGAATGCTTACTTCACATAACTAAGTACTCAAAAGATGTATAGAGAACAACTTAGTATTAAACTATGAAAAATATCATTTCATGGTAAATCAAGGACTTATATTAGGACACATAGTGTCTGCAAAGGGAATAAAGGTAGATTCCGCTAAAATCTAGGTTATGAAAACATTACCTTACCCCACTACTGTGAGGGAGGAAAGATATTTTCTTGGCCATTCAGGATTCTACCAATGTTTTGTGAAAGACTTTTCCAAAATAATGCAACCCTTGTGCAAAATTTTGCGAAACGATGTCACATTTAAGTTTACACCAAAATGCAAGATAGCTTTTAATAAACTAAAAGACTTATTGATAACCACACCAATGATAAAGTCACCAAACTAATCACTACCCTTCGAAATAATGGGCGATGTAAGTAACTACGCAGTAGGGGCTGTTTTGGTGAAAAGTTAGGAAAGGATTCTCATGTCATATATTATGCATCAAGAACTTTGGATCCCGCCCAACTAAACTATACCACTACAGAAAAAGAACTCCTAGCAATTGTGTTTGCATTATAAAGTTTAGACCATATTTACTAGGTACTAAAGTTATAGTAAAACTATGCCTTATTAAGATATTTGATGGCAAAGAAAGACTCTAACCAAGATTAATAAGATGGATCATATTGTTACAAGAATCTGATCTCACTACAAAAGACAAGGAAATGTGCCGAAAATTTAGTAGCAGACCATCTAAGTAGACTAGAAATTTGTGAACCCCCAATACCTTTAAAAGATGAATTTCCAAATGAACACTTATATAAGATGGCTACTACTAGCCCATGGTATGCCGATATAGTCAACTACCTCACCACTTAATAGAACATCACCTCATTTAATAAGAGCCCAAAAGAATAAGATTAAATAGGATTCTAAACATTATTTATGGGATGATCCTTCTTTATGAAAATTTTGTGCCGACCAAACCATCCGAAAATGTATCCAATAAACGAAAATATGATCCATTATGGCTCATTGTCGTACTTATGCTTGTGGAGGACATTTTGGTCCACGACGTACAGCTCGTAAAATATTATACTCAGGATTCTTTTGGCCTACTTTATTTCACGATTGTTATGTTTACACCAAAGCTTGTCCAAATTGTCAAAGAGGCGGAAACTGAGGACATAGGAACCAAATTCCCTTGTGTCATATTATGTTTTATGAAGTATTTGATGTTTGGGGAATATATTTTATGGGACCTTTTCCACCATCTAATGGTAATATTTACATTTTATTAGCCATAGACTATATGTCTAAATTGGTAGAATTAAGCTATAGCCATGAAATCTAATGATTTTAAAATCGTAGTTAATTTCCTAAAATCAAGGATATTTACTATTTTTTAGCACATAGAACATTAATGAGCGATAGAGGTTCACACTTTTGCAATAGAATCTTAGCTACTTTACTTCACAATACCATGTTACATAGAACATCTACTGCATATGTCAGCCCCCTCGTCATTAAGATGATTAACCGACCTAGATTACATTAATCCTCTGATAATCTAGTCATCTTGATCCATTCTTTACAACTTTGATCTCAAAATAACAATTATTTCAATCTTTTATAAGTCTCCAAACTAAATTTATATCCTCGATGAAACACATTTCATGATTTATTCAATTGGAGCAAATTCAAAAATAATATCCATATTTCATAAAAATTTCAGCAGCACCTCCCCTAAAAGTAGACTATCAGAAAAATTCCACCTAATAGACAGCAGAACGGGGAGATGCCTCGAAGGAATCACAACTCCCCGCAATTCATAATATATATCAAAATCGAACTTCTAAACTAACTTAAAGTCTCTGATAACTTAATTTCAACTTTACACTCTAAAATACACCCAAAACTAAAATATAAATCATTCAACATAATTTAAGCTTACTTAGGAGACTCTAATAACCATTCAATGAAATTTATGCCCTACACTCATCCCAAGAATCTCAAAATAATATATATAAACCATTTAAAACCAGAAAATTAAATTTATAACATGAAAATAATCATCACAATCTTTGAGTCTTGTTCTTTCGTCCCTTGTCTCAATGTAGAATCTGACACCATCAAAAACAACTCAAAGATATCAAGTAAATTCCTACATTGATCTGTACTCCTGCAATTGTTAATCTGATACATGGAGACATGTAATTGCATTTCCAAATAAACAATAAGATATATTCGTCAACATGACATGCGATCCACTCTGTCGCTGTCTCCTAACTATAATCAGACGTCGACTTCAAAAAATAGTAAAGAGACGGTATTAAGAGATCATGAAATGCAAAGATAACTTGTCGGCGTTAGACTCCGCTAGTCTCATAAGATGGCGTAGAGGCAGGATTGACACCAAGTTTCAAGCAAACCAAACTCCGAAATAAGCTTATCCCCCTCATTCACTCTATGTATGCATGGCCAAGAAAGATAAAATGCAATGCAGACTATGTTACAATTAGTACGGTTTACTTACAACCAAACCAACTTTGAACTTAATTTTTGGGGTTCCCGAACGTCGGATCACCTTGAAGATGGTTCCAATAGATACCCTACATATCCAATTATGTTATGGGTCACACTTCAAGTGAAACTAAATCATGAAACCCAATGAGAACTGCGGCCAAAGTACGCTTGAGAACAGTTTTCGAAAACATTAATTTATATAACTATTTCAATTAGCTTTAAACTAGCCAAGTTGGGGTTACTTTTTAACTTTGAAAACCTCAATATTTGTCATGATGACATCAAAGGAACTTGTAGTACGCATGTCATACTTTCCATAGAATCCAAGTACACTCAAATCGGATCATCGATGGACAAGTTATGAATTTTCCAATATGGTATGTCAACTAGGCAAACTTTATTTATTTTGAACTAAAAAAACTTCTCCAAATTAATATTTTCGCAATTAAATCCTCAAAACACGACAACAAACGCCATGACACCACCCGATACCAACACCAAAATAATTTCACAGCTCGTGGAGTCAAATTGGATTAAAACCAATAATCAATATAGTTCACCTCATCAAAACCCTAACCCACGTCGGTAGGATTTATCCCAAATTGACGCAAATCAATCCAATATGTCAATTAACAACAATTCTTAACAATTTTTATAAAAACCCTATGAAATAAATCAAAAAATGGCGAGAATTCAAATTGAGTTGAGGAAAAATGCTCGACATTGAGAATTTACCAAATTGCGGGCCGAATACCTCATTTCCACCATGGAAATTTAGCTTGAATTACCGCATCATGATGCTTTACAGTTTTGCAAAAAGAAACTAGGTGAGAATCGGACGGAGCTCCGTGAGCGAAGGAATCGGTGGAAGGGTTTAGGGAACATTTGAACAGAACGTTCTGTTGAAATGTATAAAATGAATCGATTGATTTTTTTCTTTTTTTTCCTTTTTTCTTTATTTATGTATAAACCCTCATCTGCTTGTTAGCAACTTAATTTCTTTTATTTATTAATTCTAGAAATCCGTATTTTGACGTGTTTTGACTTCTGGCACCCGTTTTTTATCCAATTGTTCACCAAATTGAACCAAACTCTCGACAAAACAGTGCATCTTCATGAAAGATCAGTAACTCTCGACAAAACCCCAAAAGTCTTAACTTTTTTCATGACATACGAAACCCTTATGTACTAATCCTCAACTACTATCAACCGACACGAAACTCAAAACAAGATCTCTCACAAACTTTGTCTCATTTCACATTACCTAGGATCCTGACTTACACGCAAATCGAGACGTGTATACACCTCACCAACCGCCACCAAATTGCCTAACAATTTCAACTCCACGATGATCATGCTACGCATATCTCGAGGTGCATCTAATGTACATTTTTATTTGATTTTAAACTATAGTATTCATTTATATATATTTATATATAAACTATATTATATAAAAATATATACACACCTTTTTATTTTCGCGGCTATAACTTAGCCACACGCGCCAATGACCAACCTCGGGCATGCACACTATTGTGCATCCCACGGGTGTCACCCTCGACACCGAGTGTCACTAGGCATCAACCAATTTATTTATTATTCTATTTAATTTCATGATTATCTTTTCAATTTACATCTAAATAAATCCTCGAGAAATACCCCAATTTCACCAAAAGTTGGAAATTTTACCAAGACACTCCAAAACTTCTAAACAAATGGTCTCGCACGCGAATCAAGGTATGCGGCCCACGTCGACTCATTTAGTCTATTTAAAGTCTAAAATACAAATTTTCAAACTTACTTGTAAATGTTTTTTTATGAAACTTGAAACAGTTGCTTGGGTCGACATTTAAACTTCCACGGAACTCATGTCGACATGTATCTCAAAATAAAACTCTAAAATTACTAAAATTGGAGAAAATTCCCGAACGCGCTTCGGAACTCATGGACACCGTGTATATACTCCACTTAACCCTATTTCGCATCTAAATAGTGTTTAATGCATCAGATAGGCACACAACATACAAAAATAATATTAAAATTTATGATCTATGTTCCGTAACACGTAGGTCCCACCTCGAATACCTAAATCTCTAATTAAATTTGAAAATACTTAATTAGCCACCTAATTAAGTTTATAAAATTCTCGGATGTCATAGCATATCACCCACAAACTAGTGGATAAGCCGAAACCTCAAATAGAAAAATTAAATCAATATTCAAAAAGACATTATGTCCAATACGTAAAGATTGGAGTCTTCATGTAGAAGACGCATTATGGGCATATAGGACTTCATTTAAGACACTCATAGGTATGACACCTTATAGACTAGTTTTCGGTAAAGCATGTCATTTACCAGGCGAATTAGAACATAAAGTATATTGGACAATCAAGACATGTAATATTAAATTATGATAATGTAGGTAAACAACGTAAACTCAGTACCCAAGAGTTAGAAGAATTGAGAAATAATGCATATGGAAGTGCTTCTATTATAAAAACAAAACTAAGACACTTCATGACAATAAATTGAATATTAAGAATTTTAAAGTAGGACAAAAAGTTTTTCTCTTTTGTTCACGTCTTAAATTATTTCCTGAAAATCTTCATTCGAGATGGACAGGGTCGTTCGTAATTACTCATGTATTTCCTCATGATGTTGTAAAGATAGAAAGTAGAGAAACATGGAGAGTCTTTAAATTTAATGGTAATAGACTAAAACCTTATCATGAAAGTTTTGTCTCACAAGATATGGAGATCATTAACCTTGACCCAGTTGACAACTCAGTGATTGAAGTGAACACCATAGAAGAGCATATCGTGAAAGTTAATTCTAGTATACGTATGGTGGTTAAAATACTAAGAAAAAAAAAGAACAAGAAATCACACAAGAACAAATAGCCACCAGAGACCTATACAAGTGCGACAAGGATGACTTAGATTATGAGGAGTATGGTGAGAATGGTAATCCTACCAAAATCTTTACAGAGGACCCAATGCAAACCTACCTCAACATAAAAATCAATGAGCTGTCAATTTATGGAATTCAACTCGATACGAGAGCTGATATGAATCTTATTCCTAAACATTAGTTTCTTCAATCAAAATTGAAGATTCATTGTAAACCCTTGTTATGGTGTCAATGCCAAATGGCACTTGCACAATTGATTGTGGCCGCAAGTATACCAACTCGATTATAGTAATAATGTGATCAACTAATGTTTATTACGGATATTGTCCTCAGGGAAAGATGTGTTGCACATAGTTCACTTAGTAAAATTCACTCTATTGCTAAGAAGATCTCTTTTAGTTGGTTTAAACTAACTACTATATTCTTAAAAACATTGTAAAATAACTTGTACTCTTATATTAAGAAGAATTTTAGTTCACAACTTCACCTAGGTAATGAATTAATATGCTTTTCAATTCATACTTCATTCATCTTCATTATGTGTGTGCAATGCTCAATTAGAATAAATAGATTTTCTTCAAGTTCACTTCAACCCGCTGTCGTGGTGGAAAAGATCCTAATATGAAAACTAAAACTCCAGCTATTAGTGTGAATAACGTAAGTTCCACATTGCCTTAAGTTCCAAATCTTTAGATTCATAACCACTTAAGTTTACTATCTGTGTCTCCCTAATCAATAACTATGTATCGATGTTATATATTTTACGGTTGTATCGTCCATATCCAGCTTAAAAGCTCCAATGACCATGCTAACTCCTGAAACCTCTAATCAACAAACACGTGATCAAGATGTTCATAGCATAGAATCAACACAAATTCTAATCATTGCACTTTTTAACGTTATAATCCATTCATACTATCTTTTGAATAACAATCTTACCATATGATCAATTGATCCTTAAGATTAATGAACTACTAACTAATCATTGAAATCAACATATACATCATGGTATTCGTTGCAATCCAAGATTAAATTAAATAATCTCAATTAAATCAAGAAAACAATACCAAATAACAACAAGCGAGTCTCCAATGTCTTCTCCTCCAAAACTTTTCTTAATACTCAAGAACAATGTAAAATATGCTAATCTATGTTAATTAGTGATATTGGGTGAGTTTACAACATTCTAATACCTATTTATACCTTTTAGACACTTTAAAATACAATTAGAAACCTTAATTAACAATTCCAAACGAACTAGAATTCTAGACTTTCTCTTTTCTCTGTCTCATTCGCTGTCAATAAATGTCTTACGCTGTGTGTAAAGTCACAGCACCACCACAGCTTCAACCTTTTTTGTGTTTTTTCTTGGCACAATATGCTCGGCGCCCTGCGTTTTCCATCTCGGTGATGTATGTACATCCTCACGGCGCCGCCACTACGGCACCTCTACTGCACCACTTCTCTTATTTTCTTCTCTCCACGCCTTGCCCACTCTTCCCACGGTGTCAAGTATGGTTTTGTGCATTTTCTCCTCATTTCATCATGAAATCAATCCATTGTCTTATTTATACCTTGTATGCCTGAAAACACATAAATATCATCAATTAGAGCTCATTTCGAGATATTTATACCAAATATATTACTAAACTAACCTTATATATAAGTCTAAATAAATACGTATCAACAGCACCTTAGGAATATCAAAGAATGTGCACATATGAGTGGTAGGCTCACCACCATCACACATTTCCTAATCATGCCGTCAACTAACCTAGATGATCAAATATTATTAGGTACACCATTCTTATCAAATTTCAGAGCTATCATCGATGAGCTTATTGTTACACTAAAGACAAGTGATGAAGCAATATCATTCCGTAATGAGATCGAGCATGATGACATGATAGAAAATGAGCAATTTAATGTCGGTGATGTGATCAATGATGACTGACATTTCTCATATCCTAGTGAAGACATTCTCGAAGAGGAACCAATTGAAACAAAGATTGATTCGCTCACACTCTATAAAGATTGATTCCTCTATTAGTCGAACAAATGACTATAAACAACGACACTCTATAGGAGGCATCCCATACTAGTTATTTCTTCATGTTATTTCAATTATTAATAGGATACCTAGATTTAGTATAGTTTGCTTTTATTCTCTCTCCTTTGACTTTATTTTAGATTTACTTTCGAAAGTTACGCCTCTGAAGTAGCTTCATTAAGAGGGGGATGATCAAGTTATTTTTATTTCGATGGCCTTTATGCAAGTTCGCATTAAAAACTGGCTTATTTGGTTATTTATCTATTTCATTCATTAGTAAAATTATTAGTTAGGTACATATCCCGATCAAATTTATGAAATTTTTCAGTCTTTTCAGTCAATCTTACTTTTACGTTGACTTTTAGCAAAGATGTATAAGTTACACATAAAATAAAATTGCAAAACAACAAAATTAAGGCTCAGCAATTCCCAGTAATTTAGAATAACACTAGGAATTGATGGAAAAATCTGTAGCAGAACACAGGAAAATTAGTGTAAAATCAAAGTCTAATGATTCCCAACGATTCCACTAACTCAGGAATCGCTAGTAAAAATAGTAGGTCATCAAATTTTCCAACAGCTCACTTATTTTCAATTGAAGTAGCGATTCCACTTACACAGGAATCGTTGGGCCAGATTTTTGATGGGTTTAGGGGTTCATAAGCAATGAAAAATTCAAAACTATTTTTGAAAAACCCGTAACAGGATCGAAAATAGGTTCCATTAAACTAGATGTACAAAGAAACCATACCTTATTTCATGATTTCCTTCTCTGATCGTTTGATTTTCAAGACGTTCAAGTGCTCATCCTCTATCGAAAATCCATATACGAACGGTGATTAAAATTTATAGTGCTAGCCCTAAGAAAGATAGAAAATGTTTTTCTTCTCTCTAAAAATCCAGAGAACTTGAAATTTGCAAAAATGAAAAATCATATGTCATTTTAGGGTTTCACCCTTTATTTATATGTGTAGATAATCCCTCACTTAAAATCTTATTCATAAATACAACTATTGTGTTTAGGTAGTTTAAGAAAATTACACATCCGCCCCTATTAATAAGTTATCATATAACAATTTGTAAGGGCTTTATGTCATGAATTTCATCATATAAAATTCATTACTATGAACTAATTGAAATTGCGCAAAGCCATTCTTTGTGTGCGACCCAATAGGTTCATGCGACGTTTGCAATGAACCAAAATCATTTTGGTACACAAGTCATAAGCGGTCTCTCGCAAGGCATTATGACTACCAAAGTAGCATAAATATCAAAATCGATACAACCTAATGAATAACATATATCATATCCTTTTGTCGTGCGATATCCTTTAACTAAACATAAGCATGGAAAGTCACCCTTAATGTTCAATCGTACTAGTCTCGATCTTTAGGTAAACTGTAAACATCCAAGTGACATTGATCATATCAATTCACATAGACTTAGCCATTATCAGTCTATCATATCGAGGGATCCACTGTTATCTCTCTATATGAGAGTGACAAATTATATCTCAATTAGACACCTTCACATATTATTCACATGGTAACCAATCACAATCTTTATAATTGTCCGGTTAAAGACAATGTTTGATAGTGTCAAATTACCATGCTTCTAATATTGAAGTCTATGGTAATCTTAAGTCAAAGGACTAAATGATATACCTATCATGAGTAACACCTATGACTTAATCCATGTGGTGTTCTCATAGCGGGTCGGTCCAATACCTTTTTCCCTAACAAGTACTCAAGATCTCGATTCATATTCCTATACGCATGATCATCACAAGACCATCAATCAAGATTCACACTAGTCTTAATTCATTATAGTTCTCAGTATAATGATCGACTAGGGACATTAAGATATTTCAACAAATACCCATGGATCTTACTATAAGGTAAATATGTAATCATTTATAATAAAATGGGAAATAAAAGCCTCAATTTTATTAACTAAAATTATAAGATAAACAATGTTTGTAAATTGACCTAGGGCACATGCCCCAACAATTTTCGGTTTTAAAAACCAAAACCCTAAATCGCCATTCATAACACCCCATTCACACCATCAAACCATTGCACACCTTCAAGAAACTTTCAATTCCTTCCCAAGATTCAACTGACCTAAGCTTGCTATTAGTCTATACAAGAGATTCCCACTTCCACTTAGCTTCATTCAACACCAAACACATCCAAATTGTGATAGTAAAGCCAAGCTAGGGTTTGGCAAATTCAGATTTTGACCTTGAAATATCGAGTTAAAGGAGTTCGAAAGTGTATATCTTGAAAGATTCACTCTCAAAAAGGTAAAATTCATAACCTTAGCACTTTATTTTGATGAGATTTTGATTTTTATTGGATTCATAAAAATTCTTCAATTAATTTGAAAAATTCTTTGTCGAACTCCATTTCAATACATCGAACGAATTATTTTGGATTGGGTATTGCAATAGTATGAGTGATGGTTTACAAATTTTATGATTTTGAAATAAAATAAGGAGAATGAGTTTTAGAGGAGTATTTGAAAAAAAAATTGAGATTGTATTTTCCACAAAAAAATGTAATTCGTGAATTTTTGAAAAAGCATTCGATAGATTTGTTCTCATATTTTTGACTGCCATAATTTTTAAATAAGTTTTGTTAAAAATCTATTATTTATTCATAATCATTTCGAATTTCTCGATAGTAATTTGATTTCTAAATAACTTTCCTGTATTAAGTCCATTTATTTGTATCAAATACATGATTTTGGTTTACTAATTCATAGTAGTATTTTAATTACTATGGTGAGACGAGGTATTGGAAGGGGTAGGAGTAGTGCACAAGAGAAAGGAAAAGGGTTTATGTTAGAAACATCCAAGAAACACCATTCGAGTCAATAAACATATGTTCTACCTATGGGTGTTATTATTAGAGACTCGGGACCCAAAACGATTTATTTAAGAATACCCACTCCTCCTAATGAGGATTCTGGCTACCTAGACCCAAACATACAAGTCCCCTACTACCCCTTGAGATTTGTCAGTCCCAAAGCACATAATAGATACATCCGAGATATGAAAAGAGTTATTATTCCTGAGAGAACTTTAAATCCATAATGTGAACAAATATGAAGATAAAGTTGTGATCGTAATATGGGAAAGAGAGTGGGAACACCTTCTCAGGGATTACAAAAGAAAATTAGAGAGAGAATGTTCAGAATTTGTCTGTTAATTCTATGCTAATGGATATGTGAATGGAAATCATAATGAAGTGACAGTTCAAGGAAAGGATATTGATATTTCACGAATGGCACTTAATGGACATTATGAACTTCCAGAGCATAGAGTTAGACAGGAGTATATCGACTATCCCAACTAGCATTACCGAATGAAGGATGTTTACCCATACCAAAGAATTCAAGAAGCCTTAGAGGTTATTCTTAGACAGGGATTTGTTCTCGATATCAAAGGTTACCCAAGCTTCATTGATACCACCAATTTTAACAGAACCGCCAAGTGTTGGAGCTACATCACAGACGTCTGCCTATACCCTACTAAGCAACATGTCAAAGTTGGCAACCATAAAGTCGTTCTGCTATACCATATTGTTGCAAGGATTGGTATATCAACGTTGGACACATAATTTACAATGCAATAAGACAGGCAATGACGTATAAGAAACACAACAGCCTATTGTTCCCAATTTTGATCACTCAGCTATAAATGAGGGCAGAGGTTGGTTTTCATGAGATGTAATTCGATGTGCTACCTTCGAAGACTACAACGGACGCTGCAATTAAGAGGATAAGAACAGTAAATGGATACAACAATTTAGAAAAAAGAAAGAGAGACTAATGAGATAAGGAGATACATACTTGAAGATTGGACTAATAGGCAGAGTCTTTGTGCAAGTACACAAAAAGAAGCAGCATGCAACGAATCTGATGATTCAAGCATATGTTCTGATAGCAGGGAGTAGATCTACATCTACCGAAAGACCTAGAAGGAAAGGATTTTTCAAATCCTTATTTTCAGCTTTTCATTGCAAAGAGAACAAAATCTTGAGGAATAATGAGATATTAGAAGCAAACGAAAGAACTTTAGCACGTCACTATTCCATTTCGGAGATGATGATGGAAAGCTTACAAGATCATAGGAGAAGCACTAATGTTCCTTCGATACATATGAGATTTCCATCGAAAGTTCATAACCCTGTTGTTAACTACACTTCCCAACCTACTGCACCGAGGCATGAAGACGAAGCTAAAGAGAGCAATGAGGAATTTATTTCTGAACAATGCACTTTATGATTTTGAAGTATTTTCTTATCTATGATATGTGAAATGTGAACTCTTTTGAATTTTAATAAGAACGAATGCTTTATCAATTGTGTATTTCTTTTATATTATGATTATTGTTTAAATTTTGAAATGCAATTTATATTTCATATTCAATTCCCTTATGCTTCACGAGGTATTTTTGTTTTATTTTACTAAAAACAGGACTTAATTTTTAAACATTCAGGACAAGGTTTGGAATGAGTTTGGGGGTATTATAGGTGAAATGAAGTATAAAGAAACCAAGTATGGAAGACTCGAAAAGTAGAATTTATTTGACTGAAAATTTTCTATTTTTCTACAAGTTCAAATTATATCTTTTCATTTTCATTTAATTTAGTTAGGAATAGGTGAATTGAATATAAATTGAATTTTAAATGGAAGAGATATATCATTATTACTCATGAAAATAGAAATTTTATGATTGAAAAGGAATTGTTATAACTTATTTGACTTAACCTAGGTTGTGTATACACTAGAGGAGTTTTGAGGGGATTGATTGCTTTGTTTTATAATTATAATGGGTAGAAGATCGAAATGATAATGCAAGATAAACAAGACATATTTCTAAGAATCTTGTTATACAAAGATTATTTATCAAGTTTATATATATACATGTATTGAAAAAGAGTCTATGCCACAATTAAAGAAAAAATAGGAAATAGCCAATAAACTTTAATTAGTTGGAAAGAGTATTTCCTTGACTATAGTGAAAGTGAGAAGAGCAAATAAGAGTTTTTAATGAAAAATAGAGAGACCCACAAATTCCAAAGGAAAATGAGCAAGGAATCTAATGGTAGAAAAATTGAAGGAATAATTCCTATAAAAAGTAAATGTTGGTATAATCCCACAAAACACACAGTAAATATTGGTATATTCCTACAAAAATAATTGTTCGGTACAAAATTCAAATGAAGAGAACAACTCAATTACAAAAAGTGTCGGTTTTACATGACTGACATTAATAGAAATGATGTTGATCTAAATTATTCGACACCTCTTCATTGATGTTAGTATGTTTTGACCGAAACCAAATAAGGCATTGCGGCTTAACTAATCTGACACCGTCTAAAACCTATCAATTCAATATGATCGACACCTTTCACATGATATTGGCACTAAGCGACTGCTCAGTACTGGATTGAAAAGTCAATAATTAGACATATTTTATATTACATTTTAAAATTATTTTATATGGAAAAGACTATATTACGCAGGATTTTCTCTTGTTTTTGATATTTCAGGTAATAAATGGAGAATACGGAGGAATAAAGGAAAAAGGGAGGAAATAAAGGAATTGACCGAGTGAAAAGATTGTATAAAGAATCACTAAGGAAGCAAAGAAAAATTGGAATTATGAACCAGAGATTCTTAGCGATTCCTGAGAGGCACTGAATAGCTGGCTAAATTGGATAACACTATTGGAGCATGTGCCCTAGGTCAATCGACAAACAATGTGTATCTTTTAATTTTAGTTAATAAAATTGATGTTTTCATTTGTTGTTTTATTATAAGTGACAGCATATTTACCTTATAGTAAGATCTATGGGTATTTGTTGAAATATCATGATGTCCCTAGTCGGTCATTATACTAGGAACTATAATGAATCAAGATCTTAATTGATGTTACTTGTTAAGGAACAAGAGTCACGAGTACTTGTTAAGGACCGACTTTGGACCCGCTATGAGAACACCACATGGATTAAGTCATAGATGTTACTCATGAAAGGTATATTATTTAGTCTTTAGACTTGATATTACCTTAGACTTCAACATTAGAAGCATAGCAATTTGACACAATCAAACATTGTCTTTAACCGGACAATTATAAAGATTATGATTGGTTACCATATATGAATAATATGTAAAGGTGTGTAATCAAGATAGAGTTTTTTCCTCTCATATAGAGAAAGATATCAGTGGATCCCTCGATATGATAGACCGATAATGGCCAAGTCCATGTGAATTGATATGATCAATGTCACTTGGATGTTTACAGTTTACGTAAAGATCGAGACTAGTACGATTGAACATTAAGGGTGACTTTCCATGTCTTATGTTTAATCAAAT
The DNA here is from genome assembly GCA_039657325.1 of Stephania cephalantha. Lineage (NCBI taxonomy): Eukaryota > Viridiplantae > Streptophyta > Magnoliopsida > Ranunculales > Menispermaceae > Stephania > Stephania cephalantha. The sequence continues at coordinate 25,962,822 of CM077573.1, forward strand.
GATATCTCAGGATAAAAGGATTTGATATATGTTATTCATTAGGTTGTATTGATTTCAATATTCATGCTACTTTGGTAGTCATAATGCCTTGCTAGAGACCGCTTATGACTTGTGTACCAAAATGATTTTGGTTCACTGCCAATGTCGCATGAACCTATTGGGTCTCACACAAAGAATATCCTTGCGCAATTTTAATTGGTCCAAAGTAATAAATTATATATGATAAGATTCATGATATAAAAGCCCTTACGATTTGTTATATGATAACTTATTAATATGGGCGTATGTGTAATTTGCTTAAATTGCCTAAATACAATAGTTGTGTTACAAATAAGATTTTAAGTGAGGACTTATCTACACATATAAATAGAGTTTGAAACCCTAAAATGAAATAAAATTTTCGTTTTTACTATTTTTGAGTTCTTTGGGTTTTGTGAGAGAAAAAAAAATCGTTTTCAATCTCTCTTGGAGCTAGCACTCCAAATTATGGTCACCACTCGTGTGTGGATTTCTGATAGAAGACGTGCACTTGAACGTTTTGGATATCAAACAACCAGAGAAGGAGATCAAGAATTAAGGTATGGTTTACTTTTATAGATCTAGTTTAATAGAACTTATTTTCGATCCTGTTGGGGTTTTTCAAAAATCGTTTTGAATTTTCCGCTACGTATGAACCCCAAAACCCAACAGTGGTATCAAAGCCTTAGGCTCAGTTATATTAAACGTTTGCATGTTTTCTCTGATGTATATATGATATATGTGTGAGAAAATGATCTTGATTAATGTATATATGATGTACATATAGGTTTAGTGATAATTATTATCAAGAATTGGTTTTAAAGCATGTTGTTAATTCACGTATATTGATACATACGCATGATTTGATTCAATGATAGAATTCATGTTTGGAATATTTTGATTAACAAATGTTTTTAATATTGAACAATGTGAATTTTGTATGTTCATGGTAGAAGTCATGTTTAGGTTAATGTGATTCTGGTGTTGAATACATATTTCGTTTTTGCTCAATAATTATATGTCTCAATGATAGAAATCATGATTAGGTTAATATAATTAATTTAATATGATTATGGTGTTAAATGCATGATTAATATTTCGAAATTGATTTTGATCATATATCTCATTGTAGTTATCCTTAGTATATTTTTATTAGATAGGAGATAAACTTGTAATCGGATAAGAATTACAAATCATATAAGATAGGTGAGATATATAACAAATCCTAATTGGATAAGTATTCAAAGTATCTTAAATTCTAAATGGATTAGGATAAGATATTAGGTTAAAGGTGGGCCCAAGTTAAATTACTATTTTTGAAATTAAAATAAAGGGTAGTTTTGTTTAATTGGATTGACTAAAACAATTAAAAATTTTAGGCGATTTCCAATTTTTGAAATTGAAATTTGTTGTCTAAAAAAATAGGGTCGTTGCCCACTGTACCCCCGTCCACTGATCGGTCAACGTAACCACCGTTAACTGTTCATAGTGCAAGGAAATTCGTGTAGTAGTCAATATTAGAATAATTTCCTAACTTGTTTAGTGATTGGTTATGCATTGTAATAGATGATATGTATCTTGTTTAAGTTATGATCACTAAAACAAATAAAAATCCCTTTTTCCAAATTTTAAGTCAAGTTGTCATCCATTCTCAAACACTTGTCAACGCTTCGATCACATCAATGTGGGTCTACCTCCGCAGAGTGCATTGTGTTATTTTGGTGAGGCAAGTTGAGTAATGGTTACTCTATTATTTGAAATGGTTAGATTTGATAAAGCTATCAAAACAGTTTTGGGCTTTAGGCACTAGATGAGATACAACATGTTAAGACATTAGACGTCATAATCTCATAAAAATAACTAAAAGTTACATATGATGTAATTGGTAATTGGTACCTACCTAAATAACCTAATTCAAAGTGTCATGTCTTAGCTATCTTGGAATTAGGTGAAACATAGATTTTAGTCCCTTAAATTAACATAGCATTTTTAGGAAGGTTCTTAATTTAGTGGGAGTCTATTCCTCTGTACTAAAATGAACTTTTGCATAATCTTTGTTGTAAATGTATGGCCTCTTCAAATCACAGTAATCTCTTGTCACTGCGATCCATCCTTGACAAGGATAAGTTGTCCGAGACAAACTTTCTTGACTGGTTCAGAAACTTGAGAATTGTTTTAAGCATGAACACAAGTTGTTTGTCTTGGATAATCCTATTTCTGAGGAACGACCAGCCAATTCTTTAAGAGCCGTGAAGGATGCACATACCAAGCATGTCAACGGCTCAACTGATGTTGCATGCATTATGTTGGCAACCATGATTCATGAACTTCAGAAGGACATGGAACACATGGAAGCTTACGACATAGCTACGATGCTGAAGGAAATGTTCCATCAGTAGGCTAGGCAAGAAAGTTTTGGAATAGTCAAGAACCTTCATTCTTGCAAAATGGTTAAGGGTGCGTCAGTTGGTCCTCATGTTTTGAAAATTAATGGCAATATTGACCATCTTGACAGACTTGGATTTTCTATAAGCCAAGAGTTGGCTACAAATTTGATCTTGAATTCATTGCCTGATAGTTATTCACAATTTATCATGAATAACATGGAGAAGTCTATCTCAGAGTTGCATTTGATGCTTAAAACTGTTGAGCAAAATATCGAGAAACTCATTGCTAATGTGTTGATGGTTCAAAAAGGAAAGGTTCTAAAAAAAAAGGCAAAGGCTAGGCTAAAGTTGCCAAGGCTGTTGTGACAGTCACAAAGCTTGTGGAACAATTCAAGCTTCATGGTGCTTCTAATTCACAGTCCCAAAAGGAAAAGGAAAAAGAAGGAAATTGTCATTTCTAACGTGTACTTAGGCATTGGTTCAAAAATTACAAGCTTTATCTTGAAGATCTAAAGAAAAATAAGGTAGTGCGATTACTTCTTCATGTATTTATGTTATTGAAGTTAAGTTGTCTACTAGTGATTCCAGGGTATTGGATACTGGATATGGATCTCACATTTGTATTAATGTGCAGGGTCTTACCAAAAGTAGAGAGCTAAAGAAAGGAGAAGTCATTCTACGAGTTGGAAATGAAGCAAAGGTTGTTGCATTGGCTGTAGGATGCTATGAGTTAATATTACCTAGTGGACTTGTTTTAATTTTAAATAATTGTTATTATGTCCATGCCTTAAGCAGAAACATCATTTCAGTTTCATATTTGGATTTGGATGGTTTTAATTTCCTTATTATGAATAATAAATGCTCCATTTCCCGTAAAAACATTTTCTATGTAAATGTTGATTTATGTGATGGTCTATATATTCTACACATGAAAAGGTCCACAGATACTCCCATTTTAACGTAAATACAAAGAGATTCAAGACAAATGATTTGAATCAAACCTACCTTTGGCATTGTCATATTGGCTACATAAATGAGAATCGCATTTTTAAACTCCATAAAGATGGGCTTTTAAATTCATTTGATTTTGAATCATATGAAACATGTGTATCATGTTTATTAAGCAAGACTACAAAAAGTCCCTTTACTGGACACAGTGAAAGGGCAAGTGATTTATTGGGTCTAATACATACTAATGTATTCGGTCCTATAAACACAATGACTAGAAGTAGTTATCAGTACTTCATTACATTCACTAATGATTTTAGTAGATATGGTTTCGTGTATCTTATGGAACATAAAGGTGAATCTTTTGAGATGTTTCCAACATTTCAGAATGAAATACAAAACCAATTTGGTAAAACTCTCAAAGCACTTCGATCAGATCGAGGTGGTGAATATTTGAGCCAAGAGTTTGATGATCATCTTAGAAATTGTGGGATTGTCTCACAATTAACTTTCTCGGCAACTCCACAATGGAATGGTATTTCTAAGAGGAGAAATCAAACTTTATTGGATATGGTTTGATATATGATGAGTCATGCTGATTTTTCTATTTCCTTTTAGGGTTATGTTTTAGAAACTGTTGCGTTTACACTGAATCGTGTTCCTTGTAAAGTGGTTGACAAAACACCATATGAGATTTGGTTTGGGAAAGAACAAGTTTGTTTTTCCTTAAAATTTAAGGTTGTGAAGTTTTCGTATGACGATAAAGCTCAAAAAAATTATCAGCCAAATCTACCAAGTGTGTATTTGTTGGTTATCCTAAAGAAACTATATGATACTACTTTTATAATCCCATTGAGAATCAAGTGTTTGTTGCTAGGAATGGTGTCTTTATGGAAAAAGACTTAATTTTAAAAAAACAACAATGGGAATACAGTAAGTCTTGAAAAAGTTCAGAACCATAAATAAACACTCAACCGCAGTGGGAGATCAACAAAGTCTTAAACTAGTTAAACCTCAACAGGTATCACAAGGCCCACGTAGGTCTGATAGGGTAAGACATCAGCCTGAGAGATTTGGATTTCTTATTACTAATAGTAGTGAGGTGTCGCTTATGGATCAAAATGAACCTACTATTTATCAGGAGAATTTGTCTAGCCCTGAGGTAGATAAATGGCTTAGTTCTATGAATTGTGAGATGTTATCCATGTATGATAACCAAGTTTAGAACCTGGTTGATTTACTTGAAAGTGGTAAGAACATTGGATGTAAATGGGTTTTCAAGAAGAAAACTGACATGGATTGCAATGTGCATACTTATAAAGCACGGCTAGTAGCAAAAGGTTTCAAACATACTCAAGGTGTTGATTATGATGAGACTTTTTCCCCTGTAGCCATACTTAAATCCATTAGAATTCTAATTACCATAGCCGTATATTATGACTATGAGATAAGGCAAATGAATGTCAAAACAACTTTTCTAAATGGAAAGTTACTTGAGGTCGTGTATATGATACAGCCTGAAGGGTTTGTTCATCCTGAGAATTTTAGGAAGGTGTGCAAGCTCCAAAGATCTATTTATGGATTAAATCAAGTTTCACAGAGTTGGAATCTTCATTTTGATGAAGCAATTAAGGAATTTGGTTTCATTAAAAATGAAGATGAGTCTTGTTTATAAAAGATAATCAGTGGGAACGTGGTCATTTTCCTGGTATTATATGGTTATGATACATTACTTATTGGAAATGACATCCAAATCTGGCCAAGGGTCAAGTCCTGGTTAGGGAAGTGTTTCTCAATTAAGGACTTAGGAAATGCATCCTATATCTTTAGGATTAAGATCTATAAGGATAGATCTAAAAGGCTGATCGGTCTAAGTCGAAGTTCTTATATAGACAAGGTACTGAACAGGTTCAGTATGCAAGACTCTAAAAGAGGGTCGTTGCCAATGTCTCAGAGTCTAAGTCTCAGCAAGACTAAATGTCTAAAGACTAATGATGAGCGACAGCGCATGAATACGATTCCATATGCATCAGCTATTGGATTTATCATGTATGTCATGTTATGCACCCAACCTGATGTATCATATGCTTTGAGCACAACAAGCATATATCAATCTGATCCTGCTGAGAGTCACTGGATAGCAGTAAATAACATTTACAAGTACTTGAGAAGGACTAAAGAAGTGTTCTTGTTTTATGGAAGTTTGGAAGACGAGCGTGTCAGCCCCCTCGTCATTAAGACAACTAACCGGCCTAGATTACCTTAATCCTCTGATAATTTAGTCAGCCTAATCCATTCTTTCAACTTTGACCTCAAAATAATAATTATTTCAATCATTTCTAAGGCTCCAAAACTATATTTATATCCTCAATAAAACTCAATTTATGATTTGTTCAATTTGAGCAAATTAAAAGATTATATCCATATTTAATAAAAATTTCAGCGGCACCTCCCCTAAAAGTGTCCTGCCAAAAAAAATCACCTAATAGACAGCAGAATTGGGAAGAGCCCTAAAAGGACTCACAACTCCCCGCAGTTCATAATATATATATATATATATATCAAATTCAAATTTAAGTACTAACTTAGTGTCTTCAAAAGCTAATTACAACTTCACAATCCCCAATAGACCAAAATTGAAACAAAATCCTTCTCAACATATTTTAAACTAGATTATAAGACTCTCATAACCATTCAATGAAAGTTCACGCCCTACACTTACTCCAATGATTCCCAAAACAATATATATACAATTTAAAAAAAGAATTTATTTTAAATTCTGAAAAATAATCATCACAATCTTTAAGCCTTATCCATTCTTCCCTTGTCTTCACGTAAAATCTGATATCATCAAAAACAACTCGAAGATGTCAGGAAAGTAAATTCATACATTGATCTGTACTCCTGCAATTGTTAGTCTAATATACAAAGGCATGTAATTGTATTTCCAAATAAACAATAAGATAAATGCGTCAACATGAAAAGAATTTATTTTAAATTCTTAAAAATAATCACCACAATCTTTGAGCCTTGTCTATTTTTCCCTTGTCTTCACGTAGAATCTGATATCATCAAAAACAGCTCGAAGATGTCAGAAAGTAAATTCCTACATTGATCTGTACTCCTACAATTGTTAGTCTAATGCACAAAGACATGTAATTGTATTTCCAAATAAACAATAAGATAAATGCGTCCACATATCTGTCACTGTCTCCTAACAATAATCAGACGTCGACTTCAAAAAATAGTATAGAGATAGAATTAAGAGATCATGAAATGCAAAGATAACTTGTCGGCGTTAGACTCCCTTAGTCTCACTAAACGGTGCAGAAGTAGGACTGAAACAAAGTTTCACTCAAACCAGACTCCGAAACAAGCTTATCCCCCTCACTCACTCCATGAATGAATGACCAAAAATGATAAAATGCAATGCAGATCATGATACAATTACATGTACAAAGATAAATTCCTAAAATAGTAAAGATTACTGTAGAGTTTATTTACAACCAACCAATTTTGAGCTTATTTTTCGGGGTTCTCGGGACGTCGGATCACTTTGAGAATGGTTTCAATAGCTTCTCTGCATACCTAATTATATTGTGGGTTAAGTCTCAAGTGAAACCAAATCACGAAATCAATGAAAACTACAGCCAAAATATACTTGAGAATAGTTTTCAAAAAAATTAATTTATATAACTGTTTCAACTGTCTTTCAACTAGTCAACTTGGGGTAACTTTTTAACCTTGAAAACCTCAATATATATCATGATGACCTAAAAGGAACTTGTAGTACTCATGTCATACTTTCCATAGACTCTAAGAACACATAAATCAGATCACCAACGAAAAAGTTATGAATCTTTCAATATGGCATGTCAACTAGGCAAACTTTATTTTATTTTGAATTGAAAAACCTCTCCAAATCAATAATTTCACAGTTAAAACTTCAAAAATCGACAACAAACACCACGATACCACTTGATTCCAACATCGAAATATTTCCATAGCTTGTTAGTCAATTTGGACAAAATCCAATAATTTAATTCGTCCAAAATCCAAATATAAATTAATATCAACAATAAAAACATCTCCAAAATAGTTATCAACTGAATCACATCAGTTCAATTCATCAAAACCCTAACCCACATCGGTGGGATTTATTCCAAATTGGCGCACATCAACCTAATACATCAATTTTCAACAATTCGTACCAATTTATATCAACACATCACGAAAAAAAATTGAGAAATCGCAAGAATTCAAATTGAATCGAGGAAAATGTCCAACATTAAGTATTTACAAAATTGCGGGCCGAATACCTTATTTTCGCTATGGAAACTCGACGCGAATTGCCCGTCTCGCAATGCTTTATAGTTTTGCGAAAAGAAATCGAGCAAAAATTGGACGTCGAAAGCTCGCGAAGTGAAAAGCCGAGTGAGAGGGTTTAGATAACGAAGTTCGTTCTCTCTCTGTTGAAATAAAAACGAAAGTTTTGATTTTGATTTGATTTTTTATATACATTTATATATAAACCCTCAATAGCTTGATTTTTTTTATTTATTAATTCCTAAAATCTCTATTTTGATGTGTTTTGGCTTTCGGTGCTCGTTTTTTGTTCGGTTTTTCATCAATAACCAAACTCTTGATAGCATAGTCCATCTTCATAAAATATCTATAATATTGGTTTTGGTCACACCAAAATTCCAAAAATCTTCATCTTTTTCTACGACATATTAAACCCTTGTGGATCAATTTTCTTGTCATACTTGGCCAAACTTGCCTGATTTAGACCCAATCTCAATAGCGACTACCATCAATTGATACGAAATTCGAGACAAAGTCTTGTACCAACTTCATTCTCACATTACATTACACCAATCCCGACTTGCATGCAAATCGAGACGAAATCTTAGCATAAGTATTAACACTTGGTTAATTAGTTTTTGAGTAAATAATGATTTATTTTCACTCGTGCCCTTCAGACATACACTTGCAGCCTCGATTATGACAAATTGAGGATACACCTCAATACACCCCAACTTTGTGACAAAATAACGTATATTATATCCACTAGGTATGCAATACGCAAAAATAATATATTAACAAATGATCTCCGGTTTGTAATACGTAGGTCCCACTTCGAATACTTAAATCATAAATTAAGTCCAAAAATACTTAATTAGCATCCTAATCAAGTTTACAAAATTCTCAGATGTGACAAGCTTGTTGTAAATGGTTACACAGATGCAAGTTTTCAAACTGATATAGATGACTTCATATCGCAGTCTAGATATGTGTTTACTTTGAATGGAGGCATAGTGAGCTAGAAAAGTTCGAAGCAAGAAACCGTGGCAAATTCTACAACAGAAGCTGAGTATATTACAGCGTCTGATGCAGGTAAAGAGGCAGTTTAGGTCAAAAAGTTCATCTCTGAATTTGGTGCGGTTCTGAGTATAGCTAACCCTGTTTGCTTGTATTATGACAACAACGGAGCGATAGCACTGGCCAAGGAACTTAGATCACACCACCGATCCAAACAAATACTTAGACGTTTTCATCTCATTCAAGAAATCATTGAGAAGGGAGACATGAATATTTGCAAAGTTCCTACATAAGACAATGTTGCAGATCCTTTGACGAAGGCTCTTCCACAAGCGAAACATGATAGTCATGTTAGGTCATTAGGTATTAGATACATGAATGATTTGCCCTAGTGCAAGTGGGAGATATCGGGGCATGTGCCCTAGGTCAGTCTACAAACATTATTGATCTTATAACATTATTTATCTTATAGTAAGATTCATGGGTATTTATTGAAATATCATAAATGTCCCTAGTCAGTCATTATACTATGAACTATAATGAATTAAGACTAATGTGAATCTTGATTGATGCTCATCTAATGATCATGCGTATAGGGATGCGAATCGAGATCATGAGTACTTGTTAGGGAACAAGGTACTGGGCTGACCCACCATGAGAACACCACATGGATTAAGTCATAGGTGTTACTCATAATAGGTATATCATTTAGTCCTTAGACTTGTGATTACCATAGACTTCAATATTAAGAGCATGGTAATTTGACACAATCAAACGTTGTCTTTAATCAGACAATTATAAAGATTGTGATTGGTTATCATATGAATAATAAGTGGAGGTGTGTAATCAAGATAGAATTTGTCCCTCTCATATAGAGAAAGATATTAGTGGATCCTTCGATTTGATAGACTGATAATGGCCAAGTCCATGTGAATTGATATGATCAATTTCACTTGGATGTTTTCAGTTTACCTAAAGATCGAGACTAGTATGATTGAACATTAAGGGTGACTTACCATGTCTTATGTTTAATCAAAGGATATCGCGTAACAAAAAGATATGATATATGTTATTCATAAGGTTGTATCAATTTTGATATTCATGCTACTTAGGTAGTCATAAGGCCTTGCTAGATACCGCTTATGACTTGTGTACCATAATAGTTTTGGTTCATTGTCAGTGTCACATGAACCTATTGGGTCGCACACAAAGAATGTATTTTCGCAATTTTAATTGGTCCAAAGTAATGAATTAATATGATAATATTCATGACATAAAAGCTCTTACGATTTGTTATATAATAACTTATTAATGTGGACATATATGTAATTTGCTTAAACTACCTAAATACAATAGTTGTATTATGAATAGGATTTTAAGTGGGGGTTTATCTACACATATAAATAGAGTTTGAAACTTTAAAATGAAATAAGATTTTCATTTTTACTATTTTCGAGTTCTCTAGATTTTGGGAGAGAAAGAAAAATTGTTTCCAATCTCTCTTAATGCTAGCTCTCCAAATTGTGGTGATCATTCGTGTGTGGATTTCTGATAGAGGATGGCACTTGAACGTCTTGAAAATCAAACAATCAGATAAGAAAATCACGAATTAAGGAATGGTTTACTTTTGTAGATCTAGTTTAATGGAACTTATTTTCGATCTTGTTAGGGTTTTTTCAAAAATCGTTTTGAATTTTTCGCTCCGTATGAACCCCAAAACCTAACAGACATAAGAAATGACAAGTGAGCTTCAAATTTAGGATATTCCCAGTGATTCCTGACTCACATAAATTGCTAAGAATCGCTGGGTGCTAATTCAGGGATTTTGGATTACAAAAAGAGTTTTAAGTCAGTTTAGGATATGTATTACCTAATATGCTATAAAAAAACCTTAGACTACCAAATTAGGGCCTTTTGTTAGTTTTACAAATTTTTCTTTAGTTTGGAGACCATTCTTTATTGCTTTACTTTTTGGAGAAGATTCAAGTTTTTATCAAGGTAATTTTAATTATGTCTTTTAATTCTGAATTTATTTTGTTATTTATCGTTATGGGTGAGCAGTTTGTTAATCTAAATAAAACTCGAAACATGAACTAGACCCGTTTTGCAATATAGTCATGATGAGATGAATGTCTACTTAATGCTTTAAACCTAATTGTATTCTTTGATTCACTATTTTTATAGATTGTTATTTTTGGATTGCAACAATGGATTTGAGTATTATGTGCATATTGGCCTATATATATGTGATATTTTGATTCATTAACTGATTGAAGTAGTAACTAAGATTGTTTGAAAGGCAAACACCATTTAAATATCCTAGGTGAATTTGAGATCCACGTCTAATGTTGAATTGGCTTTCGAAGGTGTTAGATTTAGTAGTTAGAAGTTTTCATAAGACTTAAAGCGGGTTTAATGCTTGAAGTTAATCTATTTGTGTAAATAAAGGGGTTAACTCAATAGAATTAGAACATAGCTTTACCACCGGTATAACGAGAACAAATGGTTGCCTAAAGGCTGTTACTTATGATTAAAGTTTAATGATCTATGATACTTTGTAAAGTATATTCATGACTATATGAATTGAGTAACATGTTTGGAATGCAAGACGGATCTACGTTTAATTGTTTAGGAGGATTATTTAGATATTTATTTATTATTGAGATTTATTGCATTAAATTGATTTTATATTTAGTGGCTTTGATTTGTGTTGCTTAAGTAAGTTTAGTTAGTTTAAATTCTATTTTTATTAATTTAAAATATAAAATTAAAAAATTAAAACTTTTTCTCTTAATAAATTTGCAAAATCCCTGTAAAGACGACTCCCACTTATCACTACTACAAAGTATCTAAAGTATAATATAAAGAGAAAATTATTGTACACGCTCGACACGTGTCAGGGATAACTAGAAACCCTAACCTCACTACACTCAACCAATTGCTACGAAAATAGATTCAAAAGACTTGTAACATCATGAGAAACAAAAATCACATGCTTAGAGTGTTGAAAACTTACCTAATCAGCTGTTGTAAGCCAAAGAATGTCCCGGTGGTCTTTCGCTCCTAGTATTCAATCGACATAGTAGATCTGTTAGGGTTCGAGTTGAATACACCCTCCCACGACCTCAATGACGTAATAGACGATAAATCTAGGGTTCTTTTTATGTTTTTAGCAGGTTCAATTCGGGGTATGAATGTAAGAAACGACTTGGGGATATGTTGTTTTCTTGGTTAAAGATAGAGGTATTCTTGGGATTTCGAGAAAAATAGGGTCCATTTAGTAAGAAAAATTCAAAAACAGGGTACGTTGAAGTAATGTGGTCATCTAATCAATATATGGGGATCGTTTAGCCGCTCCTTAATAAGTCAATAATTATATAGTGTTTATAGTATACTTTAGGGTAATTTTGGATGTAAAAGGCTATATTACACTAGATCTTCTCTTGTTTTTTGTTATTTCAAGATATAATTGGAATATATGAAGAAATAGATGAAAAATATAAGAAAATGAAGAATTTAATCTAGTGGAAGAAATACACAATGAATTACCAACGAATCAAGAATCAGCCATAAATATCTACTGGGGATTTGGCAGGGACTCACAGTTTACACATAAATTGCCAGAAAAATCGGTAGAGCACATAGGCACATTTCCAAAGATTTGGCCTGCGATTTACCTTATAATTGGAATCGTCAGGAATATCAGTACAATTTCGAGAATATTAGATAACTACAAAGAGTTTGAGTTAGTTTGGGATATGTATTACGTAGAATACTTTATATATGAATCTAGGGATTCGAAATCAATTACCCTTGAGTACCTAGATCAATATTTCATTATTTTTTAGCCATATTTTATTTTTTCATATATATTAGTTTTTATTTATTATTCATAGCTTTTGAAAACAATTTGAAGATTCAAAGTATTTATTTATAGGTATTTATATATGTATTTTATTTGCTTTATTGTGATGTTTATTATGAATATGAGTGAGTAGTTTATTAAGATAAACAAAGTCCGAACATGAACTCGATATGTTTTGTGATGTAGTCATGATGAGATGATTTTGTACTTAATGCTTTAAATCAATCGTATTCTTCAATTCATTGATTTCATAGATAATTATTTGCGGATTATAATCATGAAGCTTTGTATTGCATATATAGTCTAGAATGTGTATTGTAATATTTGGATTCAATATCTAGTTTAAAGTAGTAACTAGGATTGTTTAAAAGGTATTAGGCTTAGTAATTCAAAGTTTTCATGGAACGTAATGCGATTTTATTGCCTAAAGTTAATTTCTTTGAGCTTTCGAATGATTAATTCAATAAAATTAGAATGTGGCTCTTCCATTGATATAATGAGAACATGTGACTTAATAAGCGTTATCTACATATATAATTTGAGTTTAATGACTTAAAATACTTTATAAAGAGATTAAAGTATGCTTATGAATATGATTTAAGTAATTTGTTTGGATGCAAAATGAATTATTGTTTCATTGTTCTAGATGTTTGTTTATATGTTTATTTTCTATTGAATTGAATTTATTTAAATTTTGTGAATTTGAATTGTGTTAATTAAATTAGTTTAGTTAGCTTAGTTGATTATTATAGTTTGAATTAGTGATTTTTTAATTCCACTTTTAATAAAATTAATTCAATTAAAGTAAAAATAATAATAATAACTATTGAAAGATTTTTCCTAAAGAAGTTTGCTAAATTCTTATGGAGATGATCCCACTTATCACTACTACAAGTAATAAGGATATACAAAAAATTTATTGTACACGCTTGACATGTGTCAATTTTTTGGCGTCATTGTGGTAACTTTGTGTTCCCTATGTTGTTATTGTCTTAAAGTACGATTGAAAGTCGTATCTACCTCAGGATCAAACGAATGTAAGGTTCCAGTGGAATTCGAACGACGAAGTGGGTAGACCATACAATGTCTAAAACTCCTAAGAAATTATGTAAATAGGTTCATATATATAGTATTCTAGGTAGTACAATTAAAATCTACACCTTTTCCTGAAAGCTATACCCATAGTATGTTTATATATATAATGAACAGAATTTATGCCACAATTAAAGGAAGAAATAAGAAATTAGCCAATAAATTTTACTTAGTTGGAAAGAATATTTTCTTGACTATAATTAAAATGGGGAGAGCTAACAAGAGTTTTTAAATGAAAAAAAAAATAGAGAGACCGCAGATTCCAAAAGAAATGGAGCAGGGAATCTAGTGGTGGGAAAAATGTGAGAAAGAATTCTTATAAAAAGCATAACACATTCCAAGGGAAATGGAGTAGGAAACCGTAGAAATATTATTTATATATATATATAAGAAAGAAAGAAAGAGAGATATAGAAAAGAAAATGGAAGGATGTTTATAAAAAAACTCTTCAAATAAAAGATTTAGCTCGAGTGCTTATAGCTAAGTTGAGTGAAGTATCTTTTTATTCCAACATTCCAATAAATGAAAATGATAATGATAATTATTGGTGATTAGAAACTCCTATCGACTTTGATTGTGGTGGCATTTTAAAAATTGTTTGAAAATAAGATTGATTTAGTGATTTCTATATCTTGAGATTCTATATTAGTTACCGTAAGCTTGATGCTTGTCAATGGAGATCAAGAAAACCTATATAGTGGTTTGGCCTTGGTAATTGATTTAACTTTGAATTCTTAGGTGTATTGCATAACTAGAAGGTTAAGTTGTCAAATAAGGGGTTGTTCTTTTAATCTTTTTATTCTATCATGAATTTGAATTTTCATGAAGGTAATATCTTTCTTTTTAATGATCACTTCGAAATCAAAATGAGGGATGAAAAGAAAATATAATTGAGAGCAATCATTTCACTACAAAAACGAAATATGAACGGATTAGAAAGGGAATAGCAACGAAATATGAACGGATTAGCAACGGAATCAATTTCGTTTGTAACATCATCGTTGCTAAATATTTAGCAACGGAGTTTTATTTCCATTTCTATTAAGAAACGGAACAGAAACGGATTAGAGATGAAAATAATACCTAAAAAATCGTATATGAGATGAATTTTGTTTCTATTCCGTTGGTAATCAACGGAATAGGAACGGAAATCATATTTTTCGTTTTCTACTCTGTTGCTAATTAGCAACGGAATAGAAACGGAACTCATATTTTCCGTTTTTATTCTGTTTCTAATTAGCAACGGAATAGAAACGAATTCATCTTATTAACCCAGAACATGTACTACTCGTTTCTAATTCAGGAACAGATTAGCAACGGAATGCATGTATTTCGTTGCTAATCCATTGCTAATCTGTTTGTAAGTCCAGAATTTTTTTTAATTAGCAATTTGTTCCAGCACGGTTCTTCTAAGCAACAAAACCTGCAGTCGGCCTTCTCCAACGCCCCGCACCCCCTTCAAACGACTCCTTGGGGTGCTATAACATCCTCCAAAACCAAATTTCAAGATATTTCATTCACACAAAATATCAAATATTATATACTTCATTAAACAAAAAAATAGAATTCAATCTCAATATATACAAAATGTTGTTTCAAATTTGTTAACATACCCAAAAGTTGTACAAAACCAAATAAAATACCTAACTTTTGTCACCAAAGTGCTCCTCGTCCACCCAATCCAGGTTATCTCTATCGTCATCGTCGTGCTGCTGTTGTAGTGAACAAGCAATATCCATCCCAACCTGCTGATGATGCTCCTGAGGTGGTGGCGGTGGTGGTGCCTGAGAGGTTTTCGCACCAAAGTCCATGCGCATTCCTAAATGACTCTGCACGAAAGCCTCAAACCGCGCAAGCCTCTGAACAACTGCATCAAACTCTGAACGTCGCACCATTGGCTCCTGGGACGTGCTAGCACCGGGATCTACATATCTCCTCGTCTTCCTGACAAGTGATCCGAGCCCATAAACACGCCCCTTTGGGCAGCTCCCCGCCGCATCGTAGTAGAGTTGCTCCTCATCAATCGACTGGTCCGGTGTTGCCTGAGTGTGCTCCTCACACCTCCTCACGAGCTTCGCCTGCACAAAAACAAAGTCGAGAAAGGAAAACTAAAAAAATTGAAAACAAATCATTGGAGAAATTAAAAATAAAAAATGGACTTGCCCAAAATCATTTAGTGTGCTTAAAAGTAGCAAAAGTCATGTAAGAAAGAAGCAAGTAATAGTAAGTGGGACTGAAATAGCAAAAGTCATATTATCAACAACTCCAACTTAATAGTTGTTTCCAATTGGGTGTAGTGAAGAATTCCTCTAAAAGTGGGACCGAAATTGGTGGATGTCCATCGAATAAAACATTTTCCTCTAAAAGTGGGACCGAAATTTGTTTTTTATATGCTCGTTTACTTTTTGTCTATTTTGTATTCCGCATTGCTCTGGGTAATTTTTTGAGACACTTCAGTTATTTTTTATTTTTTGTGCATATATTTTCATTGAATTATTTTACCCACATTCTCAATAACTTCCTATTTACTATTTAGAGCAATGAAAACACCACATACAAAGAAGAAAATGACAATTAGATCCGAATAGAAGAAAACAAAAGATTGAGAAACAAAGAAACTATTTAGAGCAAGAATTTATCTCCATGTCGTATTTACCTAACGCATCTATTTAGTTTGTCTATAAAGATTGAATTGACTCTCAGTGTACATAGTTTTTTTTTACTCATGTGCATACAAGCAATGCCTAGGTTGTTATATTGTGCTTGAATTATGTTTCAAAATGTGAAAGAAAAGAGTGCAGATACTTATATGAGGCTTCTTGTAACAATCCCATTTCTACATATTGTTCATAAATTGTTCATTGATTCCTAAAATTAAGGCATGTATACATACATAGCACCAATTAATGAATTCAATAGGTTCTGCCTAGGTTGTTATATTGTGCTTGCTAATTAATTTAAATTGTACTTATCTATCTAGAAAAATAAAACAACAGTGGGAGAGTGTTTGGTAAACATAGTCGATAAAAGATTTAAAATAAGCAAAAATCATGCCGAATTGATGGTGGAAGATATCTCATTATATGCATAATCATAGCATTTGTTTGCAAGGCAATTATAAATTTTATATTAACAAGATACTTACATGAAACTACGCTAATCTGCTATCAATGAATGTCACCTCATTATGATCTTTCGTATGGACATGAAGGAAGACATCATTAGGAGTAACCTCATCATCTTCATCCTTATCCAGAGCCTACACACAAAAGATCAAAGTTTACAACATATTAGTCGCGATAAACTTATAAGTTCTAAAGAAACGTAAAATAACCATGACACTTACTAATATATCTTCATAGGTCTCAAAAGACCGTGTGCCACCGGTGTGCTTTGAAGGGCCTGTACCAGGGCCGCCCTTTTCGCTTTTTCTGTTAGGTGAAGCCTTTTCAGACGTGGCCCTGAAATCTGCGCTCGCCCAATAGTCACGGTATCTATTCCATGCCTCATCAGTGACAAAGTCCGGCCTCACACTGAGGGTGCGAAGCTCATGCATCAATACGCCGTACCTGACGCACGCCTTTTCATCGTAGGCGGCTCTAACAATAGCCTCATCAATCGATGGGTCCCATCGGAAGTATGGCTGAAAAAGATGAATATAGTTAATTATGATTTTTTCAAAGATATAATGTATTTAATCAAAATTTTCAATCGTTTAGTGTCATTTACTTACTTTCCATTTTTCCCAATATATTTCCTTTTGATGATCAGGTACTGACTTCGAACAGTACCCCTCAGTAATCATCCCCGCTTGAAGATTTTAGTCATCCTCCGAGCACAGACTTCAGAAGGATGTAAAACCCAACGATTTTTCCCGTTCATTTTCAACTTGATGGACTTAGTAAAATGATCTCCTTGTTGTACTTATAGTTAGGTTACGTATAATTAATTAGTCATCTGTAATGGTATGATAACTTACCCGACAGACTCAATAGTAAAGGGAATCTAACAATATGGGGCGTGCCTCCTCATCCCTCCAGAGGTGCTGCTGAGGGAGCTGATGGAAGGGGGCTGCTGAGGAGGTTACGGGGGAGCTCCATTGTTCTTTTGAGGCGCTCGAGCGGGGGCTCCCATGGCCTTGTGGGATCCGCTAGATGGTGCGGGCGATGCAGTGGAAGGTGGAGCAGATATAGTAGGCGACGCAGTGCCATGTCCAGATGAACTACCAGATTGATTAGAATGCAACGATGGGATGTGATTTGATGATGACGGGCCCGTCGGTGAAATAATGGGAATATGTGTCATCGAAGTCGGTTTCGTCGACGACGACGGTGAAATAATGTCGAGACCTCGGTCGGACGATCGTGCACCAGAAACGATGGGTCCCGTCTGATCTCTCGTAGTGATCATCTATCTCCTGATGCAGCTCGACCCCTTCCAGATTGGCCTCGACCTCTCAATAGTCCTCTACTTCGCGCTGCGGGAGTGCGTCCTCCACCACCTCCTATCTAAGGCTGACCGTCAAGGTCACCGTCTGCCGGGATCCTGTCCGGATGCCTCCGTGCCATGCCTGCTAAACTATGTCACTTATAATCATATAAGTAATCTGAGTTAAGAAAAGAATCAACGTAAATGTAAAAATACAAGTAAATAAACATACGTCACTATCAGCAAAATATAAGAAAATAAACATACGGCACTCGCTATTGTCTGTTTCAAATTCACTTTTACTACTAGAATCTAACACCTGATCTTCCTCGTCATCATCACTATCATCTGGTACACCAATCACGTTGGAACTCGTTGGATTAACTACTAATCCAATGTCATTTATCGGATCAGTGACAACATACGAAGTTGGTTCATCCGATTGGAATGTCGTATATGTCGAACGAATAATCTCATCATCGACAATGGTTCCCTCATCGGCAAACTTTGGCTGACAACAACAAACAGCCAACCACTCTTGTCGTCCATGCTTCATAGAAGGGTATGAAAGATAGAAGACCTGGCAGGCTTGCATTGCCAAAATGAAAAGCTCGTACTTGTTATACCGTCAAGATCGATGAACCTCGACCAACTTGAGTGAAAGGTGAGTCCTTACACCAGCAGGTTCTGTGGGGTCAAACCATTCACATTTGAACAACACAGTGCGCTTAAAGCCACTGTATTCAATCTGGATAACCTCTTGTAGTCTTCAGTAGAAGTCATGGGACACATCAGCGTAGTTGGAGCCTTTCACACAAACCCCGCTGTTTTGTGTAGTTTCATTAGCACCATACACCATGTTGTGAAATTTGTATCCATTAACAATATATCCTGGGTAGACGACAAAAAGATCGTAGAGGACCGATTGCTAGATAACGAAGTGTCTCATCTGTGATGTTATGTCGTGCCTGCTCACAAACACATAATGATTATAACAGAACGTTATGAGATAAAGGAAAGTCTTTCTAAATAATAGAATTGACATTACATATGTTTGAAACCACTTAGCAAAATTCTGCTTTAGATTATAATCAACATCCGTCTCTTCCCTGTCTGGCATATGTAAATGGTCGATGAAGATGCTACATTTCACACTCGTCCGTTAGAAGAAAAAATGAGAAAATTTGTTAAACTATAAACATAAACAACAAATTGACTTTTTAGAGTGACTTACGAGATGTATGGCGTGACTTCAGGACAATTAAGCAAGATGTAAGTGTGAGCAGCATCGTATTCTTGTTCCGTCAGGAATCTTTCTTTTTCGGTACCAACGAAACGTCCTGGGTGAGTAAAGATGGAGAAGTCACCGGTGAAATGAGGATTAGGACCGACGCTATCGTCATCATTGCGTTGATCTCGATTATGCAAGGTGGGAATGTGTTCTTCAAAATAATAAGAACAAAACGAGGTTGTTTCCTCTACCAAATAAGCATTGCACATCGATCCTTTGACTTTCGCTTTGTTCCGCACATTATTTTTCAAGTGCTTAAGGTACCTAAAGAATTCATGTTGATGATAAACAATAGTTTGATTATCATCGAACGACATAATCGGTTACTTTGTAATTAAGCATGAGCGAACTTACCTCTCAAACGGGTACATCCGGCGAAATTGTACAGGGCCAGCAAGCCGACCCTCATAAGGCAAGTGGATTGGCAAGTGTTCCATTGAGTCAAAGAAACTTTGAGGAAATATTTTCTCCAGTTTACAAATTATTATAGGTATTTCGGACTCTAAATGAGCCATATGCTGAACTGTTACACTTTTAGTCGTTAGTGATCGAAAGAATAGACTAAGCTCGCTAATGGCGACCCAAACAGCGTCTGGAAGAAGTTCCCGAAATGCAATTTGAATTAGTATTTGCATGAAAATATGATAATCGTGACTCTTCATCTCGAACAACTTTTGCCCCTTTTGGTCTATGCAACGCTTGAAATTAGAAGCATATCCGTCGAGAAAAAACAAAGATCGTATCCACTCGCATAATTTCTATTTTTAGGGTTATCAAGAGCGTAGCATGCTAGCGGATACTTCTTTGACACTTCATCCATATGTAGAGAAGGTCGGTGACAAAGTTCGCGAACATCTTGTCTCGACTTCACATTGTCCTTAGTTTTCCTCGGCACACTCATAATAGTATTGAATATGTTGTCGAACACATTTTTCTCTATGTGAATTACATCCAAGTTGTGTATAATCAAGTTCGTCTTCCAATACGGCAAGTCCCAGAAGATGCTCCGTTTCCTCCATCCTGAAACCTTAGCAATCTCTGAATTTTTGGCATTGGCGCCGATTTATGTCACTTTCATTAATCCCAAGGCCTCGATTTCCGTCAAAATTTCATCGCCAGATCGTATTAATGGAGGTTATTCATTTATTACTATTTTCCCTCTCAGAAAACCTTTTTTGTCTTTCCTAAGATTAGAGTTTTGAGGCAAAAATTGGCGATGACAATCAAACCATGAAGTTTTCCTACTGTGACGAAGTTGAAATGCTTATGTATCGTCCATGCAGTACGGACATGCCATTTTGCAATGTGTGCTCCAACCTGACAACATGCTATTTGCGGGGAAGTCACTTACTGTCCATAATAGAGCTGCTCGCATCTGGAAATTCAATTTTGTGGAAACATCGTACGTCATTAAACCATTATGCCATAAATCTTATAGCTCTTTCACGAGCGGTTGCAAAAAAACATCTATTTTTTGGCTAGGGTTGGTCGATCCAGGAACGATAACAGTCAAGAACATAAATTATTCTTTCATGCACATCGACGGTGGAAGGTTGTATGGAGTCAAAATCACGGGCCACAAAGAGTAAGGCCTCCCATTTAACCCAAACGGTTGAAAACCATCTGTGTAGGACCCCAAACAAACATTTCGAATCTCTACGCTGAACTCTTTATTCACTTCGTTGAAATGTCGCCATGCCATCGAATCGAACAATGTTGCATAACATCATTTGGGGACACGTGTTTGCCGTTCCATCGCATATGTCTAGCTGTTGATTCGAAAGCGAACAAACGTTGCAATCGAGGGCCTAAGGGAAAGTAATACATTTGTTTGCAAGGCTATCTTTTTGTGTTCCTAGCGCGACTACGTTGTTGTGGCATGTACCAAGAATGGCCACAAATCTTGCACAATGCTAACTCATAGTCATCTCTCCAATAAATCATACACCGATTTCACAACAATCTATCTTCTCCACAAGTAGACCCAGTCCTTGCATAAGTTGTTTTGTTGAGTAGAAACTGTCAACTAATGTGTTGTTGTTAGGCAACGCTTCTTTGATGAATTGCATGAACCCATCGTAACAACGTTCAGAGACATGGTGCGTCGATTTCAAAGAAAGCAATCTAGCCATGGCAGACAATTTTGTCATGTTCGCACAACCCGGCACCAATTGCTCGTTACCAGCGTCAATCATGTCGTACAGTTGTTGTGTTTGGAGATTGGGCTCCTCTTCCATGTGATTCCAGTTAAAACTACTCCCCGCCGCGTTATGTACCATCTCTTGGTAAGTTGATGTCGGTTGACCATAGTCGATGTCGATTTCGGCGTCATAATTGTTTTCGAAATCGATGAAAGTGGACGTCATATCCTGACCTTTTTTCTCACCATGTTCGTACCAACAATAGTATCCAGGAACAAACCCGTACCTACATATGTGGTACTCAACAGTCTGAACGCCGAAGTAAGGTAGGAGGCGACATTTATTGCGATTACATGGGCACCTAATCCTACCTTCATTGTGATAAGTGGTACAATTCGCCTTTGGAAACTCTATGAATTCCTGTACCCTTACAACAAATTCCCTTCGAATAAACCCGTTAACGAGGCGATTCTACATCCACTCTCTATTCGCGATCGACATTCTCTACAAAATACGATGACTTATAATTTAGATGCAAATGTCAACAATTCCGTTTTTATTTCGTAATTGTTAGACTAATTAATGTCTTAGGATACATTTATAAAATGTTTGTGTAAAATTTATTACAAAGCCTTTAGCTAGACAATGCCAACATGCATATCATGCCACATAGAATAGACAAGCAGAAGAAAAGAATTACATGTCAAAAATAATTTAATGTTAATAAATTGTAATGCACCAATTGAAGTTCAACGTGAATTGAACTCGTGTCATCCCATTCAAGCATGACTTTTATAACTAGGTAAGATTGAAAGGCATGAAGCAAATCAAAATTATTGTAAGTAATCAAACCATTTTTGTTATATTATTAAACTAGATAGCTAAATATAATGAATTTCGAAAAGTAGGTAAACCTAGTTAAGATTGGAAAGGGTGAAGTCGACCAAATCCGAGGTCTGAGGTTATATATTTTTATGTAAAGCAAACAAGAATCATTAAGTTACTTTTGGTATCATTGTTGGATGTCAAACAGTGTTGGTAGAGTACTTCATAGAAAAGCTGACAAGACCAAAACAGAGAGCTAAGGTTGTATATTTTTATGAATGGCATCATCATAAAAGATTGTGTTTTTTATTCTACCCAAAATACAAGCATAAACCAATAATAGCTCCAATTTATTTACTTTTTTGTAACTTCCACAGCTCAGACCTTGTTCTTTCATCCAATTTATGTTCTTGTTTGCTACTTCAAATCCTTTTTTTGTCCCAATAACGTCATACCACTAGTTTTGCATATTCTACAATAATTTTGGTCGAGTTTCCCCAATAACATAGACTACCAATAAATTTCATAACCTAATAAACAACAGCGGGAGAATGCTTATAAAGTCTCATATCTCCCTAACATTTCACAATATCATGTAAGCATGAATTAAAAGGCTAAATCCAAGACATTAACATTTCAAGAAATTCATAAAATGATTCAAATCACAATTTCTAATCGGAATTAATGCATTGACCATTTACAAAACTTACCTGAATTTTTCCCACTATAGGGAATACGAGAGAGAAGGAACGGGGTTTGAGTCCAACTAAGATGATGAATATGGCACTCCCAATTACGAATGATTTCAAAGAGTCGGGATGATCACCTTCACTCCTAGAAAATAGCAAAACCAAGTTTAAGAATCAGATGAAAACAAACCTTTGATAGTCAAAAAAATAAGACACTACTTTTAAAATTTTCCCTTTCAATTTAAAACTGAGAAGTTGTTCTCAAAGTAGTGATTATTGTTCTCTTACATGCCATAGAAAATGATTATTTCTCTCATGATATTGAGTCATTTTTCAATAATAAAGAAAGTTTTAGGTCAGTTTTAGGGCTTTGAATTAAAGTAGCTCTTTTTTTTGAAATTGTGTAACAATGCATTCAAAAGTTTGTGAGGGCTGAGATAAATATAATATCATACTAAAAGAAAGAGAGATATGTTGAAAATACAGTACATAGCAACGTTAATATATTAAAGCTCTTTATTCGAATTAAACATGTAGTCTTAAACTCAATAAAAGTTTATGTGATGCCAAATAAAAAACTCCTCTCAATTATCTCAACATCTCTGTCCGTAACTTATTAAATGAGGAATCCATGGACTTATAATAGCTAAGGCTGAGTCATTGAAAAATCATTAGTTTTTTTCCATAATACTTAACCCAACCTCTATCACTCGATTCCCAATTTCTTATAGTGCTCCATCTATACTTATTTTTCCATATTATGATAAGAATATTGAATTAACAAAATAAAAACTCATGTACATATGCATTAACAACTCATTCACTTGTATGTATATATGCATTAACAAAATAAAAACTTATGTATATACTTATGTGTGGTAAGGACAAGAGAAGAAGAGAATAATGTACGAGGAATTAATTCAGTTTGAACAACTTATTCACTTGTATGCATATATGCATTAACACAACAAGCCAACAAAACAACATAGATAGACATAAATATATATACATATAGAGAAAGATAGTATATAACCAAATCTGACTAGGTGGCTTTAACATTCTTTTTATCAAAAAGGTATCTTTATTTAACATCATGATAGTGATTCTATAGCATACACATGCAGTTGTATAATTACACTAGTCTTTTTGATACACTTAATTTGCTATTTGTGAACACATCTCTCAAATACACATGTAGTTGTATAATAGGTGACTTTATTTAACATTTCAAATACTAATTGAATAATTTATCTTATGTATATATTATTCTTCCTTTAGGGTGTGTTTGATAGCAAAGAGAATTTTCAATGAGAAAAAAGTATTTACTTTGGCAAATTTTCTGTAGAAAATTTTTTTAAAAGAATTTTCTCATTGCTGTTTGATTGTACGTGAGAATTTTTTTTTTCAATTTTCTGCTGTTTGATAACTAATGTAATTTTTTTTTCATTTTTTGCAGTACCACGAATTGACCACTATATTCGACCTAGTTTTGATAATCAAAATAATAACCCCATTCAAACACACCCTAAAAGTTGAAATAAGAGAAAATGAGGAAATAAGAGAAAATACGCAACAAACCTCATTACTTACAAGGATGATGCCTTAACTTTTCCAAGCTATGACTAATTGATTAAGAATCAACGCGACTTACCATTAAACAAAGACTACTGAATGACTACAAATAGTGCATAGATTCTCTAAAACTGTCTAGATCCTTTTTTAAGTTTAGGAATGACTCAACACAACATACCAATTAATATTCGAAAAAACGAAACATACCAATTAACGACCCTCCAAAGTGATAATTATCAATTTGTTTATACTGCTCGCGCAGATTGAAGCGAGAGATAGATCTCCACATTAAAAACTTTTTGCACTTTCGAGAAGAGGAAAACAAAGAGAAGGAACAAATAAAAAAACCGCAAAAAAGAGCAACTAGCCAAAACGTTTCTAGTTCCGAAGGAATGCAACGGTTGCTACTCGTGATCCTTCGATCCTCCAAACATGAATGTCGGATAAGTGCGTACATGATCGAGATATCTAAATGGAGGGACATTGGTTTGCACTTCTTGATCCTTCGTCGCCTCTACTTCGAGGAAGTATGCGATGCTTCTTTGGTTGAAGCTCTCCACCTCTTGCACCAATTCATCTTTAGTATTGTTGCATGAAGTGATAACCTACAACCAAGACAGAAAGATGAAAAAAAAAAGCGCCGAAATAGAAAGACCACAATCATACAATCCCCGACGAAATACGGTCCATCCGAGACAGGATCAGAGGAACTTGGAGTCCGAGTTTGGGTATTGCGTGAGAGAAAATCTCCAATTTCCATGTTGAAATGAGAAAATAAATGAGGAAAATTAGGGGGTGAATTTTTTTTCTCTATGCGGTTACAAATGTATCAAACACCCAAAAAAACAGTTATATTAAAAAATAAAACAAATTTCCATGATTTTTTTCATTTTCCCTGCTATCAAACACACCCTTATTGTTGTACCAAGTTGACAACCATATATTTCACCATCATACATTTATTATTAATTAGCACCAATTAAATTAGAGGATTACAAATAGGACTCAGCATGTGCACTATATATATCACAAACATATATACCTATGTAGTGTTAGAGGAAGACTAACTTAGGGAGCCATCAAACTGGGGATTCAATTGGAATCAATATCATGAAATTCTCTTAAAGAGTACCAAGAATTAAGAGGTTGACAAGTTATAGAGAAGAACACCAAATCACAGGCCACAACAATAACAACAACAACAACAACACAATCAAAGAAATTCAAACGATTTTAACAAAATCAATACATTCAATCCTTCATTCTCAAAAGATCGACAAAACTCATATCAACAAACAAATGGGGTTCCAATGAATAGAACCAAATCACAATAACTGGACATTGTAACAAAATCAAACAAGAAAACTCACCTCATCTTCTCTTCACCACTCAATTCAATGGAAAAAGAAAACTGAGACTCAAACGGCGGCGACGTCAGGATGGACGCGGCGGTCGGCGGCGATCTCGTCGAGGTGAGTGCCGATGGTGGCGAGGTGAGTGCAGACGGCGGTAATCTCATCCTAGCTGAGATCTGGGCGATCTAAGGGAGCATCGACGGATCCGATAAAGAAGGCGAAGGGAAAGGCGGCGGCGGCGGGGCGAAGAGGGAAGGAAAGGAGGCCGGCAGTGCAGAGAGAGAGGAGGACGGAGAATATAATGCACCTGACAACGGAAACGGACGGAGAAGAGAGAGGCGGTCAGTGCAGAGAGAGAGAAGGGCGGCGAGGAGGGAGTCGAAACCGGCGGAGGAGGGGAGGCGGTTGGTGCAGAGGAGAGAGACGAGGATGGGAGCAGAGAGAGGAGGGCAAGCGATCGGTGCTAGAGAGAGAGGAAGATGGAGAATATCTCCAACTCGGTGCTGGCGGCGATGAGGGAGTCGAAACCGGCGGAGGAGGGGAGGCGGTCGATGCAGAGGACAGAGCAGAGAGATCAGGGGAGGTGGCCAGTGCGAGAGAGAGAGGAAGTTGGAGAAAATCTCTCCGAGTCGGCGCTAGCGGCGAGGACAGAATCGAAACCGGCGGAGAAGGTGGTCGGTGCAGAGGCGGTGCGTGGAGTGCAGAGGCGGTCGTTGGGTAGGGTGCAGAGGCTTGTGAATTGTGTGTGTGTGTGTGTGTATGTGTGTGTGTGTGTGTGTGTGTGTGTGTGTGTGTGTGTGTGTGTGTAGAGGTGAAACATGTATTGATACATTTTTTTATCTCACTTTTCAACTTAGTAACGGAATACTAACGGATCTCATTTAGCAACGGATTAGCAACGGAATCCGTTGCTGATCTATTGGTAATCCGTTGCAATTTAGTTTAGCAACGGATTATAAACGGATTTGGCAAATTTCGTTGCTAATCCGTTGGTAATTTAGAATCCGTTGCTAATCCGTTGCTAAAACTAAATTCCAACGGATTAGCAAGGGAATTTCAGGGGGGAAATTTTCGCAGGGTTTATTTACCAACGGAACTAATTTACGTTGCTAAATTCCATTGCGAATTCGTTGGCATTCCATTTCTAATTGGAAAAACATTTTCCCTTCCATTTCCCATTACTATTCTGTTGCTAATTAGCAACGGACACTTATTCCGTTGCTAATTACGTTTCTAATTTGTTGTTTTTTGTAGTGTTTGCTCAGGAAAGCAAAGTGTTGAGTTTTGGGGTATTTGATAAGTCAATAATTAAATAGTATTTTCTAGTATATTTAGTATAATTTTGGATGTAAAAGGCTATATTACATTGGATCTTCTCTCGTTTTTGTTATTTCAGGTATAATTGGAATATTTGAAGAAATAGATGAAAAAGATAAAACAAAATGAAGGATTTTATCAAGTGGAAGAAATACAGAACGAATCACTAGCGAATCAAGAATCAACGATAAATCACTGCTGACGAATTGATAGCGATTCACAGTTTATACATAAATTGCCATACAAAATTGATGGAGCATAGAGACACATTTCCAAGGATTTGGCCAGTGATTCACCTTATAAGTGGAATCGATCATGAATCGATGGGTACGATTTTGTGAATATTAGATAACTACGAAGAGTTTGAGTTAGTTTAGGATATGTACTGCCTATAATACTATATATATGAACCTAGAGCATCGAAATCAATTGCCCTTGAGTACCAAGATCAATATTTCATTGCTCTTGGAGCCATAGTTTATTGTTTTCATATTTATTAATTTTCATTTAGTTTAGATTTATTGTTCATTGATTTTGGAGATGATTTGAATATTCAAAATATTTACTTAGAGATATTTATCCATGTCTTTTATTTACTTTATTGTGATATTTTATTATGAATATGAGTGAGTAGTTTAATAATCTAAACAAAGTCCGAACATGAACTTGATCAGTTTTGTGATGTAGTCATATTGAGATGATTTTGTACTTAATGCTTTAAACCAATCATATTCTTCAATTCACTGATTTAATAGATTATTATTTGTAGATTATAATCATGTAGCTTTGTATTGCATGTTTTTTTCTAGAATTTGTATTGCGATATTTGGATTTAATATCTAGTTTAAAGTAGTAACTAGGATTGTTTAAAAAGTCTCTTATTGTTTAAATGTCCTAGGTGAATTGAGATCTAAGTAGTTCAAATTTTTCATGGAACGTAATGCGGTTTTATTGCCTAAAGTTAATTTCTTTGAGCTTTTGAAGGATTAATTCATTAAAATTAGAATGTAATTTTTCCATAGCTATAAGGAGAACTGATGGCTTTATAAGGGCTATCTACTTACTTATGATTTGAGTTTAATGATCTAGAATACTTTATAAGGAAATTAAAGTATGCTTATAACTATGATTTAAGTAATGTGTTTGGATGCAAAATGGATTATTGTTTCATTGTTCTGAATGTTTGTCTAGATTTTTATTTTCTATTCAATTGAATTGATTTGAATTTATTGACTTTGAATTGTGTTAATTAAATTAGTTTAATTAGTTTAGTTGATTATTATGGTTTGAATTAGTAATTTTTAATTCCCATTTTAATTAAATTAATTAAATTAAAGTAAAAAATAATAAAAACTATTGAAAAACTTTTTCCTAAAGAAGTTTGCTAAATCCATGTGGAGACGATCCTACTTATCACTACTACAAATAATAAGGATATACGAAAAACTTATTGTAAATGCTCGACACGTTTTACTCCCTTATTTTTTATTGGAAAAATATATGAGGATTTATAGGTTTAATGGTTTTGAAATGGCAAAGTTGTAGTTGTTGACGTCATTGATGTTACTGTTATTATCTTTGTTTAAAAAAATAAAAAAAAATCTCTGGAGAGATTCGTCTCTCCATATATGAAATTGGGCGAGGTTACCTTAGCAGGTCGAGCCTGGCTACCCCTAGCAGGCCACGGGTCGCGTTGAAAAGGCCCCAACCTAGACGAGCCTGGCCAGTCTGACCTAGGCCGGAGCAGGTTGGGGCAAACTAGGCCTAACCGAATCGGGCCCAATTTAAGGGCCCGACCCCTTATAAATAAATAATTTTTAAAAAACAAAATAAACTAAATGCAATTTTAATTATAATAAATTACATAAAATAAGAAAATAGATAGAAAATTATGAAAAAATCCAGAAAAATCAGAGAAAACATGAAAATTGGAAAAAGATAGAAAATTGAGTTTTGGAACTTTTTGGGTGTTTCGCACCCAAGTGTAACCCGTAAAACGAGACACAACAAAAAGTTTGGAATAAAATTCTAATTTTTAGTGTCACGTTATAAACCCACTTAATGTGACACCAAAACATTTTAAGTGATACATTTGGGCGCTAGGGACTTAGGAGACTATAGTCGGGCTTCGAGTGCGCATCTCAGGACGTGAGCGGGTCATTTTGGAGCGATGTTTCACGAGCATCGAGGTAAGTAAACCCACGAGAATGTTAGTTTAACATTCATTTCCGTTCACTAATATTACATGTTGTTATTACTATTTTCATGCGCCAGTTTAGGCTTCTTATATATTTCATTCTCGCGTATGTTTGTGTATGGTCAAAGGGGCGGTATGACCTCAACTCGTCACTCTCGTCGATGACGATCCGGGAGTTGTCGTGTGGTATTGTCGCACTTTAGACTACGCATGAAACTTGTATGTGCAAGTCAATGACTCGGAGAGTGATTTGACGTGAGGTTTGCCTCTGTCATAGAGTTTCTTTCCTAGGAGGCGTTAGGCGAAAATCTAAATTCCAACCAACATAGTTCCTCGTTTAGGCTATGAAGAGGAGGCGGGGATTACCTTGCCACTAGGGATTTCGGGTCAGTATTTCTATCCAAGAGCTCAACAGCTATACACCACATTCGCATTCCATATTTTTGCTTATCTTAGTGACTTATATTCATGTTTCACATTTCCTTTTATTTACTCACCTGCATGGATTTTAGCCACTTTATTCGGATTTCTTGTAAATACTAACTGAATGTCCTTGGGATCTACTCACCCGAAAGTTATTACTGTTTGCTAAAAAATTTCAGATCCTACGATGAGCCAGGGGAAGGCGGTGCTTAGTGACTACTTCTCACTTAGAGAGCCCCAAATAGCTTCACTTATAGGTGTTTCTATTTATGTATATACTAGTTTTTGCGATCATTTTGGGAGACATATATTACCTAATACATGCATATTGACACTCATTATACCTTTTTGTCGCATTTATGGATATACATGGTATCCTTTTGTTGAGTTTCCACCACATAGATTTGTTAAACAATGCAAAACTTGTTCATATTACTTATTTGCATACTATTAAGACTTCCGCTATTAAAATAACGCAAATAAATCAAAACAAACAATTTAAGTTGTAAAACTTTATAACTTAGTATATTTCAACAAAATAATCATTTAAACATCTAATAGACTAAGTCAGGTTGTTAGATGATTAGTTCACAAGCTGTTATGGACAAACGTGTAGGTGACGGGGCATGACCAACTGGTGACTTGTCTGGCGACGTGACAGTGCTCAGTTTGTCTTGGAGTTTGGGACCGTCACAATATGGTCGTAGTATTCATGTTAACACTCGGTGACATGTGATCAGCATCCCAGTGAAATGAAAATAATATTAGAAGTTAAAATCAATGCATAGTATGAGGATAATTCTTCAAGCTGCGTAAACTTAACCCATAGGACTTGTTTTCGTCTCTAGAAACTCCTTCTAGATACCATAGGAAACATACTCGGCTAAGAGTCAACTATCGGAGTCTTAAAACTCAAGTTCGGACGCTTGATACACTTTACCTTTTGATGCATAAGTCGGTGATCAACAAGTACGCATGAAGAAGCATTTAAATGCATCATAATGCGATAAAATAATGATATAGTGACCATCCTAGGATTTAATTACAACAAACCAAATTCGAGCTAAGCTTTTAGGGTTCCCATTGCATCAAATCACCTTAAATGTGGTTCCAATAGATCTCCTATATACCCAATTATCATAGAGGTCAAGTTTCAAGTATAACTGAATCAAAAAACCCTATAAAGATTGCGTCAAAGTACCGTTGAAAACCATTTCAATAATAATAATAATAACAATAATAATAATAATTGATAACAATTTCAACTAGCTTTCAAGTAGCTAACTTGGGGTAGTGTTTTAGCCTTGAAAATCTCAAGATTTATCACATTAACCAAAACGAAAGTCGTAGACATTACTCCTACTTTTCATAGACTCCAAAAACACCCCAAACGTATAAAAAATGATGAAGAAGTTATCAAATTTTCTTGTATGGTCTATTCAATAATCAAACTTCGATAATTTTTAAACTAACAAAACTTCTCTAAATTGATATTTTGGCAACTAAATTTTCGAAACTCGGTGCCAAATACCAATAAACCATTCATTACAAATTTCATAACTTTTTTCACAATCCATAGCATCCATTTGAATAAAAAAAACATTGATCAATTCCTCAAAAAACTCAATTCAAATCAAGTTCAACTATTGAAAATGATTTTTGTTCAGTTTTCAGAGTGTTTGATGCCACATGGAAACCAAAAAAAAGAAAATTAATTTATCAAGGCAACAGCAAAAAGAACCCCAGTTTTTACAAAATGGACCCCATTACTGCATTATACCTCATATTTGAATTTTTTACTAAACAGACCCCACTTTTTCGACTTTATTCCTAAATTACCCCTGTCTTCAACCAAACAAACCCCTCTCACCTCTCCCAGGCGTTCCATTCGAATCCCAAAACTTGAATCCACTAATACTCAAATTCCTCTCTAGTTGGAGAATCTGAGCATTGTATCGAGGTCGAGGGTGCACGAGGAAGGCTAGTCATGATCGAACCCCAGCAGATACGTGCCTGGCAGAGGTCGACGAGCAACTAAGGCTCCACCGGAGTCGTCGCATTTTCTCGTTCAATTGGGTAGGTTTTTACCATTAAAACGTTAGGGGTTTTGATCGTAATGAGATACCACGTCTTTTGGTTTCTATTTTGATCGATTTTTGTTGGTACAATTTTGGTGTGGATTTTCTTGATTTTAATTAGTGTGATTCATGGAAAACGGGCTTACAGGGCCAAAAATTGCGAATCCGCCACGGCCCTGTCCAACCGAGTGTGATTCTTAACTTTCCAAATTGTATGACCGAATAACTTCACTTACTTTCGATATTATTTGTCCGAAAGCAGTACATGGTTTCGGACATCCATAATCGTAACTGTATGAAGGTTTCGATTAGATCTGATTGAACCCAAGATAATGATACCGGCCCTGTAGCTCCGAACCACATGAAATTCATGTTTTTTTTTAATTTTTTAAAATCTGCTTATAGTGCTTTTGTAGTATTGAGCATCATTTATTTCGTTTTTAGTTATTGGGAGAACAAAAAGCCAAGCAGGGAGGTCTCCGATTATTGGGCAGGGTGGGAGGGGTTGCAAGGCTGGTGATGGAAGTACCGCAGCCTCCCAAGTAGAGGTTGCCCTTCTTGAAAGGAAGCGCACGACTTCATCGAACCGAAAGAAGAAAGTGGATCAGAATAATCTTATACTCAAACGCAAATGGGTAAAGCAGGCCAATGAGAGTGTGGCGCGCCTGATGAAGACTAGTGTCGATAATGGTGGTGCAACAGTTGGGTTTTGGGGTTCATACGCACGGAAATTACAAAATAATTTTGACAAAAACCCCAACAGGATCCGAATCTAATTCCATTAAAAACATTTAAACCATGAAAACTTAATCATACCTCGGTCGCAATATACCTTTCTGAAGGTTTATCGATCTCTAAGGCGCTGCCAACGACGAACGCCCTCTACCAGCAGTCCACACACGAACGGCGGCCGAGATTAGAAGTGCTAGCTTCGAGAGAATACCAAACCTTTTGTTTCTCTCCAAAACGATCCAGAGCGTACCAAAAAACCCTAATTCATTTCTAAAACGAAAATAGAATTTCGGCCCTTAATCTTTCCTCTGTGTGTTCTAACTTAAAGCGTTTATTTATACAACCCTTGTATATAGACGATTAAGTAAATTACACATATACCCTTACTTAAAGAAGTATAAGTGTAATACACCACAAGGACGTTTCTGTCATGAATTTTATCATATAAAAATTCATTTTTCTGAACAATCTTAAAATCTCGCAAAACCATTCTTAGTGTGCGACCCAATAGGCTCATACAACGTTGGCAGTGTACCAAAACACATTTTGGTATACAAGTCATAAGCGGCCTCTAGCAAGACATTTGACTACCCAAGTTGTATGAATATCAAATCGATACAACCTAATCAATAATGTATATAACATCCTTTTGTCACACGATATCCTTTTGATCAAACATAAGGCATTGAATTGTCATCCAACATGTTCAATCGTACTAGTCTCGATCTCTAGGTAGACTGAAAACATCCAAGTGACATTGATCAATATCAATTCACTTAGACTAGGCCTTTTAACAGTCTAACACATCGAGGGATCCAATGGATATCTCTCTTTATATGAGAGGGATAAATTATATCTTGATTACACAACTTCATCACATTGCTCACAAAGTAACCAATCACAACCTTTATAATCGTCCGGTTAAAGACAACGTTTGATTGTGTCAAATCACTGTGTTCCTAATGTTGAAGTCTCTGGTAATCTCAAGTTAGAGGACTGAAAAAATATACCTATCATGAGAAACAACTTTGACTTAATCCATGTGATGTTCTCATAGCGGGTCGGTCCAGTACTTTGTTCCCTAACAATTACTCATGATCTTGATTCGTATCCCTATACGTATAATCATCATATGATCATCAATCAAGACTCACACTAGTCTTAATTCATTATAGTTCCCAGTATAATGATCGACTATGGACATTTAGGATATTTCTGTAAATACCCATTGATCTTATTATAATGTAAACATGCAAATTAATTATAATAAACAACAAATAAAATCCTCTATTTTATTAACTAAAAGTATTCATAAAGACAGTTAATGGATTGACCTAGGGCACATGCCCCAACAACAACTTCTTTTGTTGAGGATAGAGGTGTACTTAAAGCTAAGGCTGGGAGTAGGGGTGATACTGAGCTTAGTCGTACACCATCGGGTGATGCGTTGCAACTATTAAGGCTAATACAGTAGATATTGAGGGTGCAGATGACTCCTCTGGTTCATCAGCACGTGTAGAAGATGAAACGGCCACTTCATTTCCTGGTGGCCCGGCCAATTTTTCACTCTTACATTTTGACATCATGTCTTGCTAGACATTTGGAGGAACAAGGTACATATTTCTATGCCTTAATTAATTTTAAAATGTTTTGGTTCATTATTATCTATCTCTTGCACAATTTGTTTTGTAGAGTCGAGGATTCCTAAAGTGCATTAACCACGGTTCTCAAGTTTTAGTTTGGGAGACTATTCAGGGACATCCTGAGAAGGAAAGGGTGAAAAAGTTGATCGAGGGCTCCGGCTTGGAACCCTTAGGTTATATCTCATATGATGGAAGTAACCGTGTGCTAATCTTTGGCATTGTTGAGAGATGGAAGCCCGAGACCAACACGTTCCACATGCCATTTGGCGAGATGACAATTACATTAAATAATGTGCAGGTTCTTCTTAGGATTCATGTCACCGGAAAGACTGTTGTTTTCAAGTCGAATGAGCACATTAAGGTCACTTCGATGGTAAGTCGTTTGCTAGGGATTTAAATTAGTGAAGTTGATGAAAAGATTAGGACTATGCCTGGCCTTGTCGTAAGGTTGGCATGGTTGAAGGAACAGTTTTCAGTCCCAACTAAAAGACTTTTAGAGGAAGAGGAAAGTGAAGAGGAAGAAGAAGAAGGATCTGATGGGAAAAAAAGAAGGCTATGTATACCCTCCCATTGAGTGCTTAGTCAAAGTTTATATCTTATACCTACTTAGGGCAAGTTTGGTACAAGAGTTCCCCTTACTCTTATTCAGCTTTTGGAAGACGTGGACATGATCGGTTCGTACGCATGGGGTGGTCCGGCGCTTACTTACATGTACCGTCAGTTTGGCATTACAAGTCGGGCCGGGGTCACTCAAATTTGCTGATACATGACATTGTTAGAGGTAAAGTATTGAACCATTTTATCATTTAATTTTGATTGTTTATTATTTTCTTCGTAACATTTGTTTTATGTAGGGGTGGATGTACTATCGCTTTCCATTCATCAAGCAGCATCTGTGTAATGACTACAAAGTGGGAATGTATCGAGTGATGAAGTGGCTCTATAAGAAGGAGTCTAGGTTAACGTTGGATCTTCTCATTGAATTTAGGAGGCGACTCCATAGGATGTGACCCCATGAGGTGATGACCCTATAATACACTACAACCATAAAATAACTTTATTTAACATATGGAATGTTTATAAATCATTTTTTCCTAAGTACTTTGGTATACCACAAAGAAGAATGCACCTCCAGTCCATGAAATGGCATTCTATTGAGGTTCGATGAGATTTTGGATGTTATTGAACCATACAATCCTGCAAGGGTTTTAATGCAAATGGGATATATTAAAGGCATTCCAAAAGAACCATACCGATCCATTTCTGCTGATAGGAGTAGCCTAGCCCATACTTACTCAGTGAAGTACAGTTACGACCCCCAATTTTAGGAGGAATGGGAGGACCATCTCATTGCTAAAGAGTGGCGCAGTGAAGGGGCATACCATCCATGGTAAGCTGCACCAGGATACCTTGAATGGTTTCAGTCCGTGAGTCACCCATTTGCTAAAAATCCTGAACATGTATCCGGGGTGGATGAGGAAGAAGAGTCAACTTTGGTAGGAATTTTAATTATGTTATATTCTATCTTCTTTTATGTCGATTGGGTATATGTTATCAATTACTTAATTTATTTTATTGACAGCGTAACCGTCGGGCACTTCACGTTGCTTTGCAGTTCAGATCCACACCGAGGGCCAACATTACACCCGAAAAAGCAATCGCAATGGCGGATGTCGTCATCGCCTTGCTATTTGGTGTTGAGGATGAAGAAGAAGAGAGGGTGACTGCCACGACCACTAACGGCGATGGAGCTACAACATCCGCTACCGTTGGACGTGGCTCAGAATTCGTGGAAGATTTTTGGTTGTTGGGCATCCTCCAAATGACGTATGTTTTGTTATTATCTTTTAAACTTATGGATAAACTTGGATTGTTCGTGCTTAAGTGTGGTTATTCACATAACTTTCTAATGTGAACATGGTTAAATATGTCTAAATGTTTGAAATTTTGCTCATTATTGTTTGTGTGTCTGTTTTTGCAAACTTTATTACCTGCGAACTTGCAGGACCGATAGATGTTGAAGAGTAACGGACTAAGACAACCAAATACATCCGAGAGTTATTCTACAGCTTCGGCAGGTCGCAGCCGATAGTTGGTCACGGTGCTCGGCACTAGATCTCCGAATACTACTTTAAATTAGTTAAAGTTTTTTAATATGGTGTATGCATACTAAATATATGGGGTATGCCCAAAACTTTACTGGATTTTCAATAAGGTACGACCATGTATAGCCGATAGTATGTGTAGCCTCTCGAACTACACTAGTCGAGTTTTTGTACATGTTACTTCAGTTATCAAGTTTGGGGTATGCTTAGTAATATAATGTAGGGTATGCTCAATGGTACGGAATTGTAAGTCCGTCCTTCTTTGATAAATTACGATCGCCTATTGCTGATAGTCAATAAAGCCTATCGAAACACTTGCTCCGAACGATATTCTATAGTTAAGTTCTCTAATGTGGGGTATGCTTTGAAATATTATGGGGTATGATCCTCAATATGGTGTTATTTGTCTGTTCACCGTACTTTAGTTACGGCATAGCATTGCTGAAAGTTCATATCGCGTTTCAGACAACTACATCTGAACAATCATGTAATATAGTTACCTTTCTCGTATGCAGGGTATGTGTCAAAATTTTATGTAGGGTATGTTTTAAAACTTGAAGGAGTATGCATAGTGAGACGGTTGTATGTGTCTGAAGTCTATTGAAGCATTTTGGTCTTCAATCTCCATAGTTCAAGTTCTCAAGTCAGAAATTTATTTTTGGGGTTGGTTTAGCAATACGGTGGGGTATGTGTAGTATACGATGGTATATGGTCGAAGTGGGACTTTCCTTTTCGAACATGCAGGACTGTGACCTAGGAAGAGATATCGATCCTGTCAGACCAAAAGCACGCAGAACCTACAAAATATATTTCATTTCTAGACAAAACGCACAACAAACAACATAACAGCTATAAGACATCAACTGCACACCATTTGAACATCATTCCACCTACAAATACACAACCACAAGTTTTCAAACATAATTATACAAAAAAAGATATATTACTTTGAATATTAGAAATTAACCACAAAATAAGAAGTCATGTTTCAAGTTCCGGCCAAAATATATAGCAACTATACAAATGTAAATCTAAAAAGTAACTAAACTTGTCCATCAGTGCTATACCCATCCATTTACACCCATATATACCCGTGTGTACCAAAAATACATGACACATATACACAAAAAATGGGGCATGTACCATTTTTCAATCATTCAATCAAGTTCCAAAAACCAAAGAGTTAAGTCAAAGTATCAATCTAAACAAACGCATTTGACGGGTCTAGTAGCTTATGGTCAAGGTTGAACGTTCAACCCATGGCCACGACCTACTTTCTTCCAAGTCATATACATCCCATTGCCTCGAAATAGGTAGTAAAGGTGCGTCACCCATCATTCGTAACTACAATCAAAAAATAATAAAATTCAGTTACAAATGAACAAATAACATTTTAAACACATTAAAATGTTATACAAAAGACTCACCATAACAAAATGAGAAGTGTTAACCAAACACAACCAGATGATTCGTCTCTTAGATACGGGAGGGGGAGAATCAATGGCAGGAAACCAAGTCGCAGACCCACCATGAGATAAAGAAACAAAAACCATCTTGTAACAATTGGTAACAATTAAACCCATGTCCGGTAATGTAGGCCAAGAAGAACTCGGTGCAAAATTCGATCTCAAAAGTGTTAATGGCATTTCTAATTGTTTCAAAGTGGACTGACAACTGTAATAAATGATGTAGAAATCCTTGTTCCTATGAAGCTCCTACATTACCTCCCTTTTCTCCCTCATCCACCCAGAAATAGGTTCGTATCCTAATGCCTCGCCTATGGCTTTATACCCACAGTTGCCATCGGACTCGACATTCTTTGTCTTAAGCTTGTATGGCATCCACATATTCGGAACCTGATCAATAAACCCAGTTGAAACTTGAGATCGGGTCTTTGATCGCCTAGGTTGCACAAATAAGATTGAAATAGTAGCTCGAGCGCGCCCCTTTCCCCTCCCCTTCCCATGCCACCAATATTTAAAGATTGGGTTGGCTCAATAGAATTGGAATCACTAACAACAGACTATTGGGTTCCTCGAGCTTTGGCAAGAGGTCGTACCTCCTCGGCAACAGGCCGAACCTCCTCAACAATAGGCCGAACTTCCTCAACAACAGGTCAAACGTCTTTGGCAAAAAACCTAGCCTCCTCTGCAACAAACCCAGCCTCCTTGGCAACAAACCCCGCCTTCTCGGCAACAAATCGAGCCTCCTCGGCAACAGACTGAGGCTCATCGACAGCAGACCGAGCCTCCTTGGCAGACCTAGCTTGAGCCTCAGCAAACTCAAACCCAGATGGAGTCCTCGTTGTAGATTTCTCTAGTTTCTCATTTTTTCTCTCTTTTCCGGACTTCTACTTTTTCGGACCCAACGGACCATTACGCGGCCAACCCCTAGTCTTCACTTTCTCTTTGGGTATGTAAATTACAATTGAAGCCGGGCATGTGATTTCCCTTAACTTTTGGACAATTCTTGCTCTCAAATCGGGACCGCCGCTTCGAAACTTAGCCTCAACTGCTTCCATTTCAATACAATACTCAAAGTCATCTTCTTGTTCTTTACCAACTTTGATCGGGTGCAAGTTCAATTTCCTCCAATGTGGTAACATCTGTTCAAGAGTAATTGGGCTACCATCCAACACATATGATGGAATTTTGATGGCATACGACAACCTATGAGTAGCCTGTAGTAGACATCCACAAATGGATCTATCGAGCCCAACATAATCGTTAACCTTTTTCAATTCCTTATTTATCTCATCCAGTGCATACCGAGAAACAAATCTAATGATTGAGCTGAAAATATAGTGTTCATACTGATGTGCAATGAGATGCATCAACCGATGGAATGAAGCCTCGACGGCTCTTTGCTGGTGGACAAGAACTAGGTGTATGGACCTCCGCGTATCCCCGAAATGTCCCTACGAGGTCCCCAACTCTTTCTTCAATACATAATGCGCACCCTCAACCCGATTAGTAGTGACATTCCTAAAATGCATCACCTTATCCGTCCACTTTGTAACAAATTTCTTCTTATGACACAACCAAGTGTCCCGAACGTAATCTACCAAACCAGACACTCCTCCATATTCATCTTCAAGCTCTTTTACCTTACCCATGTATGCTAACTCTGTCTGAGCGTGTACCGAATCCATCCACTTCCCATACCATCGGTCACTGTCCTCTCCTTAGAGAATAATTCTCTTGTCTTGGAATGGACGTTCCTATTTACGTGCCAACCAAACAGTAAGTGCACACAAGTTGGGAATACTTCCTCTACGGCCCCTATGAGAGCTTGATCTCTATTAGTCAAGATGACCCCGGGGAGTGTCCACCCATCCAACAAATTCCTCAATTGTCTCAAAGCCCATGCATAATCAGGCATCATCTCCTTTGGCCGAAAATGCATGCGCAACAATGAAAGTCACGCTAGTGGAAGTGACGCCGACAATCTCGAGCAAAGGGTACTTGAACCTGTTAGTCTTATAAGTGCAGTCCATAATCAACACATGAAGAAAGCACCGAAGAAGCTGCAATGAAGTAGGGTGAGCAAGGAACAATCCCCTGACGATGTCCGATCGCTCCCAAAACACATGTTGCTCCATATATCGATGCTCGTCCAATTTCTGAAATAACATCTGCATTTTTGTTTTTTCTTGAGCTTCAATCCTTGGCTCTCTTATTATAGATTGTTTTCATGAAAGTCATATTAGCCGGATTCTTGTCCTTAATGCTGGCTAGAATGTGTTGATGTTTAACACTAGTCTTGCTCAAATCTTGGAGAATAACTTTCTCTGGTTTGGTAAGCCTCCGGGATATGCATGGCCAATCAAGTTGTTTGAAAACTTGTGGTTGTGCACCCCACACATAACACGCACATGCCATTTCTCATCAGCTTCATGTTTCACATTCATCGTGAATTGATAACCACACTTCTTCGAGGTAGTCTCTTTAGGCTTATCCCCAGCCTCAACCCCACCCTTTTCTTTAAACATTTTTTCAGCAGTCAACATTAACTTCTTTGCCTTAGAAATCTTAGGAGCACCTATCGCATCTAATGCATAACATAGCTCACCAACCAATGAGAGCATCTGATTTCAATATAATTACCATAAATGCACACTCTTTTTGTTGTAGCATGTGCCCAACTAACTACTTCCTCTCTACTATCGAATGACATAGACGGTGTGAAGGTATCAGTGAAGTTCGGGAAGGGATCACTCGATGTACACTCTGTATCATTCATAGGAACCTATAAAGAAGAAAAGAGCCACTGATTAAACACAGAACAATGGCAGCAAAACTCAAATTGCATCATTTATGATATGTACGGAGCAGCAGGTCCGAGACACAATATAAACTTCAGTCCGTCCTATCCGATTCCTATAGTGTAAGTATCAGACACATAGAGTCGAAAGGTATATATGGATTACGGAGCACAACAGTCGAAAGCTAAATAATCATATGTGGTTTAATTGCCCGAGTAGTGTTTACTACTTACGACGTAGTAGGGCTAAGATGCATGTTGGACATCACGGCCCTATGAGTTCGAAAAACACGGGCATGACGAAACATTAAAAATCTCCACGTAAATAGATGAAAAACTTGAGCACTCACCTCATTCTGCTCTGCTTCGCTTCAGTTTGACGCTTCCTCTACATTTTCCATTTTCAGTGGCTCGATTTGCCCCAAAAATCAATGACCTAGAAATTTTAAAAAAGTAAACAATGCGAGCACTCAAAATAACACTAACCATGCCAATATAACAACAAAAACGATGAAAAAATGAACTTACTTGGTCGATTTCGTGAGGAATCAACCTTGTTTGGTTGAAAAATGAGAATTGAATGAGTAGGGGTTAGAGAAGGTTTCGAGAAGGGGGAGCGGCACAAATTTTCAATTTCAAAAAGTTGGGGTATGATTGCACAAAAACCCCTTATATATTAGGGCCAATAAGTATATTTCACTAATGGGTTCTAAAAAATTAGTTAAAATTTCAAAATTGGTCCCTTTAATAAAAATTGGGGTCCTTTTAGCCCTTGCCCTTTATGAATGAGCATGCATAATGTCATTTCAAACCTTCATTCGGACATAAGGGATCCTCATGCCGAGGTGGATGCAAGCCAGGCCCAAAACTGTTCCTCGCCCAATTCAGATCATCTCACATCTCATCATCTCCCACGTTCAAAACGCGAGAATTTGAAGTTGTGGTTTTGAATGCAATCCCACGTGCCGCTTCGCCAAACGTTTGTCCACATCACCAACTGC
This sequence comes from Stephania cephalantha, assembly GCA_039657325.1. Classification (NCBI taxonomy): domain Eukaryota; kingdom Viridiplantae; phylum Streptophyta; class Magnoliopsida; order Ranunculales; family Menispermaceae; genus Stephania; species Stephania cephalantha. Next base: position 26,004,514 of record CM077573.1, read on the forward strand.
TGACAATGTCCTATAAAGACTTTGGGCCCCCCAAAGACTTCACCGGCTTTGTTCTAAAGCTAAGTGTTCGAGCCACAGAAGATAAGGCATCTGCTCGCACTCGCAAGCCAAACTTCAATTCCATAGCTCAGAAACGCGTTCTCAATCCAGGCAAGTTTCTCACTTGGAATCTCTAATGCATCATTCAACTTCTTCTGCGATGTTGCGGTTGTTGTTGTTGTAAATCCTAAATTCATTTTGGATTGATTTGATCGATTTAAGACAGATCAGTGTCTTGTTTCTCTGATTTGATATTCTAGGGTTTTTGAGAGCTTCCTTTGCAGTGGATTCATGGCTTTCATGTCGATCTCTGTGGCACCAAGTAATGCCGGCGGAGCTTCAGGTTTACACTGTGTTCGTAATTATACTGGTTTGAGGCCATCGACTGGTCTGAGACTCTTCAATGCGGGGATCTCAATCAAGAGATCATCAAGATCTCTGGTGGTTATAAGAGCAAGCGATACCGGAGAGGTGTCATTGAAGAAGACTGGATTAAGCATTGAGGAATGCGAAGCTGCGGTTGTGGCTGGCAATGGTCCCGAAGCACCCCCTGCTACTCCAAAGGCTGCAGCGCCAGCAGGAACCCCATTGGTTCAATCCCTTGTATGTTGGAGTATTTTGTATCATTGAGGATCAAATTTGCTTATTTTTAGATCTATTGTTTCCAAGCTGATGATTGGATGTGGTAATTTCAGCCTCTGAAGAGGCGTCCTCGACGTAACAGGAAGTCGCCAGCTTTGAGAGCATCATTCCAGGAGACTTATCTAACTCCAGCTAATTTGGTCTATCCATTATTTATCCATGAAGGTTGGTAGTAATCTTACATTTATATCACTGTTGATGCTATGAGTCGAAAGTGAAGCATAGACATGGAGGCATGGATAAGCTTAGGTGCTCATCGCTGAGCATTTTCAGGTGAAGAAGACACTCCTATAGGAGCTATGCCTGGATGTTATAGGCTTGGATGGAGGCATGGACTTCTGGAAGAGGTGCTCTATTCACTTTCTTATTTACTTGTTTAAATTTGAAAAGTAAAAAAATAAACTGAGCCATGAGCCCCATAAATATGTTTGAGAGATACCAATCAAACCTTTCGAGATGTATATCAATATCTCTTTTGGAAAGGAAAACATATTTCAGAGTTCTCATTGAAATTAAGTACTTGGCCTTGATTTAGGAAAATTCTAAGGGTTAATTGACTTTAGTTTTTTATTTTTTTTAAGTATACTTATGCATTTGTTTAATTCCACCTATGTTGAACACTAAGTGCGCTACATAGCCGGGCCCAAGTCCGGATAAAGGAGGACTGTGACGCTCATTTTTCATACCGAAAAATGGGTAAGGGAGGTCTCAAACCCATTTTTCATACTCGAAAAGTGGGGGAGGGAGGTCCCAAGCCCATTTTCCATTCTTGAAAAATGGAGGAGGGTTGCGATGGATTGACAGCCAGCGTAAAACTTTTGTCACTTTTCATGAAATGGATCAAACACATAAACGTTGGGGCGTTCCCACCTAGCGACGCGCTGCATCGGAGCCCGGGTGTAGTGCACTTAATCGAGCGCAATGGAAAAGTTTGATCCATGTAGTCGACCCCAATTAATTGTTGTATACTTATGCATTTGTTTAAAGTTCTGATACTGACATATTGTTTCTTAAATTAGTGGCCAATAGGCTGTATAGAATGATCTTAATGGTTATGACTTTTTCTTAATCATTTTTGGTTTTGCACAACATGAGCTTTGAGACCCTACTTATGCACTTTTTATCACTTTTATTTGTAGCAAATAGATTTTGAAGTTAATCACCTTATCCATGAGAAAGGTTATTTGCTCTGGAGATAACGATAAGCACCATGTAGGAGTAGGAAACGAAAGTGAAATCAAGAATTGTGATAGGGATAAGATATCTACGATGAGTGAGAACGCCCTGAGCCAAGTACTATTTTTGCCAATGAGCATAGAAGAGAATTCCTAGTTGTCGAGCTTCCCAAGATATTAGTTGTGGAAGCATTTCGGATTGTGTTATCGAAATGGTTAGATTGTATGAACTTTATGCTATTAATTGTGTAACTATGTGATAACCACCCCTCTTTTATAGTGTTAGTGTGGTAGTTTTTGATGGATATGCATGGAGATTGAAATTAATGTTGGATCACTTAGATTGATAAACATTTTATTTGAAATGATAGTATATGACATACACACATGCAAAGGAAAAAAATGTCCTATCCTATGTTCTTTTTATACAATTTAATCGAAAGCACACCTTTTAGATGAATCTAGAAATTGATGCATCTTTATTAAATTATCTAGGACCAAAAGAGGTTAGATCCTGTCACCTTTACAACATTCATCTTTTATTTTACTTTGAGCTTTGCATGAGCAATTCTTAAAATGTAACTAATTGAACACATTTCTTGATGCAGGTCTCCAAAGCTCGAGATTTTGGAGTGAATAGCATAGTGCTCTTCCCTAAAGTACCCGATGCTTTAAAGGTTGTTTGCGTTCCTAGTAACTCTTCTCTATCAGGTTCCAGTTGCATAATTGATCATATAACGTGCAATTTTTTTTGATTTCATCCTGCAGTCACCTATCGGAGATGAGGCATACAATGAAAATGGTCTTGTTCCTCGAGCAATACGGCTACTCAAGCACAAGTATCCTGACCTTGTAAGCCTATATAAAACTCACAGACATCTTTCTCAGTTTTATTTTATTTGAAACGATTCTCGTTTGTGATGTTCAAGGAATCCTTCATATCAGGTCATATACACAGATGTTGCATTGGATCCATATTCCTCAGATGGGCATGATGGCATAGTGAGAGAAGATGGTAAGCAAATTTTATTAAGGTTTATATATTTTACCTACTTTTATGTCTTCTCTTAGTAGTACTTATTAAACTATAAGTAAGCATCTTCTTGCATAGCTTTTATGCTTGTGTTGCATTTACACTTTTGTGTGAAAGTTTTATAGAAGGAAAATAAGTTTCAGTTGTGCTTGTGAGTGCATGAAGTACATGTTTTTGGCTTGTTCCATAGGTCAACTCATCATGACCTCATTCTCATTGAAAGTTTTACGATCCGCGCTCTTTTTTTTCATCATTTTATGTTTTAACGTAACATCATGCTCCATGGTGCAAAAATCTCCTTTTTCTCCTTTATGGAGTCCACATCCTTTGTTGGTAATTTAATAATCATCTTTTTGTGTAGAATTTCTAACCCAAATTATGCTTATCAAATATTGTAAAATTGTTTCAGAGTGACTATCCACATATGCAATACACCTCACAAAGATTGAATTTTTATTTTATTCATTTCAATTCACGAAAGTTAGTCATTCCTTGTTGCATTTGCTTGCAAGAAGGTGCATTGGTATACAAGGTTTTTGCTTTCATTTTTTTTGTCTACGGTTTAATCTATTGCCCCCACCCCTCCATGAGATTTGACCATCAAGATACAAAAAATGAATGATAAATACAACCAAATGACTGGAATTAAAGTTAAACCACTTGCTTATCTATGTGGACCATGTCCTTCATTCTTTCTAAGTTTGTGTTATGTATATCTCGTTTGCCATCCTGCTACCATGTACAATTGTCCATATGCTATGGCAGATTTCATTTTTCTCTTCTTTTTCTTTTTCTTTTTTTAATTTTGTATGACTCTCTTTTGTAACATCCAGTTTGATACTTTTTGAAATGACAGAATGATATAACTCTGAGACATTTAAATCCGATGCAGCTAGAATGATCAAGAGTTTGTGTATGACTAAAATTTACACAAGTTAAGCATATCTCTCCAAATTAAGAGTGCCTACTGTTGAAGAGATTAGCAAGATTTTGAAGAGATTTGCAAGTTTCTAAATTCGACGATGTAGGACCGAAGCTAACTTGGGACCAAGGATTGAAAATTCGACTTCGTCTTCGCTCACGTAAAATATAGAATTAATTCAAAGGCAATTTGACATACGGAATTTTTGTAAAATTTTGACATGATAGAGAAATATAAATAACTTCATCTAAGTGTTAAAGAACTTTCAAATTTTATCCAAACGCTTAAGAAAAGCATTTTTTTTTCTATATCCATACTTGATCTTGTGTTTTTTAAACTTCAAATTCGATAAGTTTGATCATTATGGATATTATTTCTTCTCCACCACAATTTTTTAGAGTCCATTTCATATAAATGAGATATTGTTTTGGTCTTTTATCTTCTAACATGTCTTCATTTTTTAAGAGTACTTCACTTTCCTACAATTGACATTAAAATTCGTATATCTTATCATTACTTTTAAACTTCGATGGAAGTTTTATAAAATCTTGTTTACATCTAATTTGTAATTCGATGGTCCAAAAATCTAATTAATTCGGCTAATTTTTTCTAACTTCGAAGAAATTTCATTCCATGCTTGGGACACATTGATTAAAGGGATTTAAAGAATGTGGAAAGCACACCATCAATTGCTAGATTGAGCACAATGGAAGAGTTTGATCCATGTAGCCGAGCCCAACTAATTTGGGATGAGACTTCGTTTTTCATTAATTTCTAATGATTGCTTTGGTGGTTTTGAAGATCAGTCGAAATGATTACGCAAAAGAAATTATTATTTTGAAATTGTTTTTACGGCGTTGGGTGTTGTAAAAGATTGATTGAATATATTTTTTGGGGCTATAGTATGATGAACCACTATGTTTGTTGGTATTATAGAAGCTTACAAACAAAATAAATAATCAATGATCTTTTTACTAGGAAATTGGAATAGTTTATCTGTTATTTGCAAAATATCATGTATGAGCATTGGTCAGTCGAAATGACATGGTGACATTGAAAAACCTCTCATTGACCATATCTCCTTTTGAAACTACGTTTTTGTGTATTTTCTAGTCTCACCATGAATAGAATAAAATTTTTAGGAAAACGACCTAACAAATTCCTTGGACCAAGATGACAATGTCTAGAAACATCAAGGTCTTACTTGGACTGAGATTACAATGTCATGCGGTACTCATGTTTTTCTTTGAATCTTTGTATTTTTTATTCTAGTATTAGAGGTTAATCATACATCCACTTAAGCATCCTCATCTACACTTATTTTCTATAGCAAAATGAAATTCTATTTCAATGTTTCTTCTCCTTGCTTGATCAATAGGATTTGAAACGAGATGAATAATCAAGATTATCACACAAAAGGCAAGTATTATAGAGATAGATAAATGCAATTCTTGAAATAGAGAATGAGGCCTGTCGATTTAGGAGCAGCATTAGCTATGGCCTTGTACTTAGACTTAGTGTTGCTATGAGTTTTAACGACCGTTATGCAACAATATCACGATGGAAAGTTGATAGGGTTCTTCCCCTCCTTAGCTAAAGAAAACCAACACACAAGAGAGAACGAAACAAGAGACGAGAGAGAGAGACACACACAATGAGAAAGCCAACAGAAGGCAAGAGTTTTATTGCTTTAAAAGGTAAGTGTACAAAGTGTTTACACCCCAACAAAGTGTCAACACCGAAATTACACCCCAACAACAGTGTATTCCCAGAGACAAAGAGTACACTCTTTGCTCAGCCCAGACTAAAAGTCACTCACAACATACTTCTTTCCTGTTCATGACAGTTTTCCCCCCTTGTTATATACTACACCCCATACTTCTCTGGATGTTTCCTGATCATGCCAGTGGAACCTCAGCTGGGCCCACAGTTGGAATTGTAACCTCCTTATTTGGGCATGATCCCCTACTCCCGTGCGATCTCCTTGTATACCACTTAGTGATGGGAGGCCTATCAAAATGCCGTAGCCACTTTTGCTCCTTCAATCATTTGGACAACATGCATGGTTTTTGACTAATATTGCTTGTAAATAATTGAATCCATAGATTCCATACTCGCAAAGCATTAACCACATAGTCTTGCGCTAGGTGATGTAGGATGTGTGAAGCCTTATCCAAAACATTACAAGCGTAGAAGTAAAGATTGATTTAGATTAGGAGTTTCTTTGTTGGAGTCCTAGTAAGATTAGAAGTTTAATTTTTATTTTGATTAGGATTAGAAGCTTCTATTTATTAGAAGTTTTGTGTGATTAGAATTAGTAATTTTTAATTATTTTCATCACTTTATTTAATGTAATTTTAGAAGGTCAATAGGACTTCAAATTCCTAATTATATTAGGAGTTTTAGTACCTTGATCCTATATATAGGTGTTTAGGTTAAATTTTATAATATAGAACATTGAATAAGATTGATATTTGCTAAAATTCCTTCTCTCTTCTTCTACTTGATTTCTCTCCTCTAATCCTCCATTAATTTGGTATCAGAGCCTAGGTTCTAGTGCTCCTTCTTCCCTTTCTTTCCTTCTTTTTCTTTCTTTCTTTCTTTCTTGAGCAAGAGGTTCTTGCATTCTTCCCTTTCTTTTTTTCTCTCTAAGGATTCTGCACTGAGTTTGCAAAATTCTTAGCCATTCTGCTGTTGTTTGCTGCCTGCTTGCTGTCTTGCTTGCTGTTCCACTGCATTACTGCTTGCTGCGTTATTGGTGTTGCTGTTTCACTGCTGCTGTTTGGCGCTGCTGCTGCTGTTGTCTTGCAGTTTGGCTGTTTTTGTGCAGACTTGGTGCTGTTTGCTACTGCTACAGCGTGCTGTTTTGCTACTGTTTTGCTGAAATTTTTGGTGCACACTTAACTTGCTTGCTTAACAAGTCACCTAGTAAGGTATACTTTCTTCACTTTGAAACTGAATTTTTGCATCTTTGGTGGCTAAGTCAAGGCTTTAAACCAATCCATATTACTTTCTCGAACCAACAAACCAAGCCTTCCCCATAGCCTTCTTTCATTAGTTAGCACAATCATTATCTTCGCATCATCACTTTTGTGCATTTTTCTTCTTGCATCCACATAGTTTAATTTTATAAATTCATTATATTTTGCATTCAGTTATATATCAGCAAAAAAAAAAAAAAATCCATTTTCCCATTCAAGCCTTTCACAATGAACACTCATATCACGTATGAAGCCCGAATGAATTTAATAGCCGAGTTAGAGAAAATCCAAGAGCATATTGATGATCAATTTAAAAAGCTTAAACTAGGAATAAGAGATGCTATAGACCAATTCACTACTTCGGTAGGTAAACATCTGGCAGATGAAACTAGTGCCCCCTAGTGGCCTTGAAGTTGATAACTATCCCTTTTCGAATCAATCTCATATTCGCCAAGATTTAGAAGAAGAATCACACACGGATTTAGATGAATCACATGATGTTGAGGATGATGAGCAACTCATTACCCCTTAGATAATTCGGACTCAAGTGATGAGCTTGAGGATGATTTGGATCATTTAGATGAGCCTTTGAATGTTATGAGATGCATGTTGTCTTCTCATGTCCACACTAACGAGTGGAAGCGTACAAGCATTTTCTTCGCAAAAATTAAATGTGGAGATAAAATATGCAAAATTGTAATTGATGGTGGAAGTTCTATGAATGTCGTGTCTGCTTCAGGTGTTTCTAGGATGAAACTAAAGCCCGAACCACATCCCCAACCTTATAGGGTTGCTTGGGTCGATAAGACTTCATTACCAGTGACTGAAAGGTGTTTGGTGCCACTTACATTATGTGATTATAATGATCGCATTTGGTGTGATATTCTACCTATGGATGTTGCACATGTTTTGTTAGGGCGTCCTTGGTTGTATGATCTTGATGTCACATTTTCAAATATAAAAGCAAATCCATTAAGTTACTTCCTGCAAAGCCTGTAGATAGTAAGCCCTAACCTCAGCCAATATCTCAGCCTTCTAATGTAACGACCCTTGTCCTGATTAAGGAATCATTCGACCTGAAACACGAATAAAGCCCCGGTAAACCAGCCAGACTTAACCCATGTCAGAAGCCTAACCTTCAGTACCTAATAAACACAACTCGTATATCTCGAGAAAACCGATGTAAATAAAAGTAAACAGCAGCGGAAGACTTAAACATCAAAGTTTTCTAAAGTAAGATGAAACAAAAGAGATACACGGTCCCATCCCTGTGATAATAATTATAGTACTATATCAAAACCTCAAACAGTATATAAACAAGTAGAGTCTCACCACATACAAAGAAAGGACAGCTACACTCCTAAGCTTTGTCCTTTCCCTTGTCTTGAGTGCCAGTCGAGGTACCTGAGATTGTTGAAAAGGGGAGTGAGCATTCAACAGGCTCAGTAAATAGAATTCCACTTAGACCATCCATTATCCACTATTTCCTCATTTGCAATAACTAAATGAACAATAATAGCTACAAAGGGTAATAACGAAAGTAAATAAACAATAGATAGTGTGAGATGCATATCAACGGGTAAAATTAGCTAATGTACTGGCAATCATTTAAAAAGAAGTTATTAGAAAACAAGGACTGGAGACTAACTTACACAAGAATACTAAAATCTGACCCACACAGTGGCCGCTGGGTGGTTTCGATAATGTATTCGAGCTTAAGTTAGCTCTCCAACATCCCTAGTGATATCTCAATCATTCTGTGAACCCTTGCAAAGGCGGGTTTACATTGGATCCCAACCGAACTCTTTGCGGGAGCTTCATCACAGACCTATCTTGCAGATTCACTTTATATGTTTGTAAAACATAGATTCCATTACAAAGCCCCCAAACCCAGTCCATAAGCTATATGAAACTAAATATAACTATAGACATGGCATAAAAGATACCTCGGTCGCACTTCCTAGTTTTTCTGACTTTGTCTAAGTCCCAAACGTCTCGATTTGTTTCCCCCGGATTAAGGACGTAAAACCAACCAATTGGTATTAATTACTAGACCAAATAGAGATGTTTAAGAACCCCTAAATATCCCTTAGACTCTCAGCCAAGTCCAAGGATCCCAACTGCTAGAGTGCAGTTTTTTTATTTATCCAATTGAAGTTTGTATTGCAGCACATGACTGCTGTTCAAGGACTGCAGTCCTTGCACCCCTCTAAATACTTCCCAACACCACCATACTGTCCAGAATGCCTCAAAATGAGGTCTTTCATCAACCCATAACATCCATAAATATTTTGCATCATCAAATCATAGTATTTACATCTAAACCCATCTCATTAATAAACCAAAACATGACTTGACTATGCTTAAATATTGGACAGCAGTGATGGACTGAATTAACATTTGATTTCATCATTATGAATGGGTTCAAATGAACCTAATAGCACCCCATAATGATCAGCTAGTGCTGTACTTGTCCCAATCCATCATTTTCCTTCACTTTTGGTCCCATTTACACACATAAAAGTGTTACAGTTTTTAGGACAGCATAGAGACCTAGTCTTTTATGTTCAAATAGGTTCTAGTGAACCCAAGAACAACACCTAAACACCTCCTAAGTTCAGCTCCAGGGTTCCCAACTAAAAACCTATCTAAACCCTTCATTTGAATGAGAGAAAATGGAGAGAAGGAGAAGAGATTCTTACCAAGAAGTCTAGGTGGTAAGATGAGCTGAAATGCTCTCTTTAATGGTTATTCTTCACCATCCAAGCCCTCCTCTTTTCTTCTTCAATCCCTCCTTCACTCTTCTTTCGTTGGTGATGAGATGTGAAGAGGAAACTTGATTTCCTTGCCTTTTAAGTCTTGATCTTCCTCGAAATATGCACCACGTAATCTCGAGGTTGATCTTGTGGTGTTTAAACTACCACATAATCCACTTTGAGGTAGTGCCACCTCCTACTTCCCATGTGATCCACCTCATCCTTACCTAGATCATTTGATCATCATCATCTAGATCTCCTTACACGTATCCTGAAAATAACTCATGTGTTTAAGTCACTTAAAGTGACATTATGTTGGATTGACACTCATCATCACACACGTATCTCGAGGCTTATCCAAGTGTTTGAGATTTTCTTTTAATATAACTTAATATAACTTTGGTTTTTATTTGTTTTGGCACACCAAACAAACACGAAACAACACACAAACGCACGCGCACGCTAATATTGACAAGCTGGGCTTAACTACAAGTCTAACTCGGGTTAATTAGCATTCAAATTAGTGCTAATCACTAGGTTAAGAACATGAGTCGTTACATTTTCCCCAACTTAAGAAATTTCGTCCTCGAAATTAAAGGAAACATAAAAGTTACCTGTAGTCCCGAAGAGAAAGGGAAATTGCTCCTCATATACGATTCTCGCTCCCAAGTTAGCTCTTCATCCCCGCGGAACTGCCATTTGACCTTAACCAAAGGAATCTCTCTGGTTCAGCTTCTGAATCTTTCGATAAAGAATCTGAATTGGTTGTTCATCGTAGGATAGATCTTTCCTTAAATCAAATTCATTACAGTCAACTCTGGGTGTGAATTCGGTCTCTGCCTTGCGAAGCATCGAGACATGGAAGACCTCGTGTACTCCAGCTAATTGTGGAGGTAACTCTAACTGGTAAGCAATTAGTCCGACCCTTTCTTTAACCCTGAAAGGTTCGATAAATCTCGGAGCTAGTTTGCCTCTCAATCCGAACCAGTAAAGCCCTTTCATAGGCTAGACTTTCAAAAGAACGTAATCATCCTTTGAAAACTCCAAGAACCTATGATGCTTGTCTGCATACCGCTTCTGTCTGAGCTAAGTTGTAGCCATACGCTGACGGATCTGCTGAATTCTCTCTGTGTAGTCATGAACCAACTCAGGCCCCAGCAAAACTGTATCCCCAACCTCTGCCCAACACGCAGGTGAACGACAAGGTCGACCATACAGAGCTTCAAAAGGTGTCATACCTATACTCGCTTGATAACTGTTATTATAAGAGAACTCACACAGAGGAATGTACTTCTCCCAACTGCTACAAAATTTCAAGACACAAACTCGGAGAATATCCTCAAGAACCAAAATCAATCGCTCAGTCTGCCCATCAGTCTGAGGATGATATGCTGTACTGAGGTTGAGCGTGGTTCCCAGCTATCTTTGCAACTCACTCCATAACCTGGACGTGGATCTCGGATCTCTATCCGAAGTAATAGACACCGGAACACCATGAAGTCTCAACACCTCACGTACGTACAATTCACACAACTTGTTGAGAGGATCCTGCATGCACACCGGTAAGAAATGTGCAGACTTCGTCAACCGATCAATTATAACCCAGAATGCATCATGTTTACATTGAGTCACAGGTAAACCGGAAACAAAATCCATTGATATATGCTCCCATTTCCACTCAGGAATAGGCATGGAATGTAATAACCCTCCAGGTTTTCGATGCTCAGCCTTAACTTGCTGACATATCTCACATCTTTTTACAAACTCAGCTATGTTAGATTTCATCCCAGGCCACCAATACATACGTCTCATATCACAATACATCTTAGTATTTCCTGGATTAATAACATAAATAGATCGGTGAGATTCTCGAAGTAACTCTTGCCTGAGATCTTCCTGAGCTGGAATCCATAGTCTACCTCTGAAGCGTAATTCACCATCACCAGGAACTGCCCAATCAAGATGATCCGTACTCGTAGCCAAACCTTGACGTACCAAGTAATCCTGATCAGCTTTCTGACAACTAACCACCTTCTGAATAATCTCCGGCTCAGCTCTAATCTGAGCACAGAAGAACAGATTTGTAGCCTCTGAAATAGACATCCCAGTCAATGATTTACCAGCTGGACTATCTCGAATCATCGATATCGAGACTTCCTCAAGAAGACGGAACCGAGAAGCTCTTGTAGTAGCCACATTATCTCTACATGTTCTCCTTCTACTCAAGGCATCAACAACAACATTTGCCTTTCTTGGGTGGTATTCCAGAGTGAAATCATAATCCTTGAGAAACTCGAGCCACCGACATTGCCTCATATTCAATTCACTCGAGTGAAAAGGTATTTCAAACTCTTATGGTCTGAAAACATAGTAAACTTCTCCCCGTACAAGTAATGCCTCCAGATCTTCAGTGCAAAAAATAACAGTTGCGAGCTCAAGATCATGAACAGGATAGTTCTTCTCATGATTCTTGAGTTGCCTAGAAGCATAAGCCACAACCTTGCCTTCCTGCATCAGTACACAACCCAAGCCTGAGTTGGAAGCGTCAGTATAAATAACTAACTCTTTCCCTGCTACAGGTAATGTCAAGACAAGTGTCGTAGTCAAAACATGCTTCAATTCTAAAAAGGCATTCTTGCACTCTTGAGACCATATAAAGTCCACATTCTTCTGAGTTAGCTGTGTAAGTGGCAAAGTGATGCGAGAGAAACCATGAACGAATCTCCTGTAATAACCAGCTAAACCATTAAAACTCTGTATTTCTGACACTGTGGTAGGCTCATACCAATTCTGAATTGCCTCAACCTTCGCTGCATCCACGGAAAGGCCTCTAGCATTTCCCACATGTCCGAGAAACTTCACCTCCGAAGCCCAGAATTCACACTTACTCAGCTTAACATACAACCTATGAGTCTTCAGAGTTTGCAGTGTAACTCTAAGATGTTGCTCGTGCTCCTCCTGAGTCTTCGAATAACTAAGAATATCATCAATGAAGGCAATAATAAACTGATCGAGATAAGGCCGGAAGACTCGATGCATGAGATCCATGAACATCGCTGGTGCATTTGTGAGTCCAAATGGCATCACAGTGAATTGAAAATGCCCATATCTAGTGCTAAAAGCAGTCTTCTCGATATCCACATCTCTAATCCTCAAGTGATGATAACCATACCTCAGATCAATCTTCGAGAAAAATCTGGCACCTCTCAGCTGATCGAACAAGTCATCTATCCGAGGCAATGGATACTTGTTCTTGATGGTAACCCTATTCAGCTAAAGATAATCAACACACATCTGCAGAGTTCCATCCTTCTTCTTGACAAATAAAACTGGTGCGCCCCAAGGAGACTTGCTAGGATGAATAAACTCCTTGTCTGCTAACTCCTTAAGTTAAGTCTTCAACTCTCGGAGTTCTTTTGGAGCCATACGATAGGGAGGTATTGAAATAGGTTTGGTTACAGGAATCAAGTCGATAATGAAATCAATTTCCCGCGGTGGTGGGATTCCTGGTAAGTCAGAAGGAAATACTTCAGGAAATTCACACACAACTGGAATGTTCTCGAGTTTTTCTTCCTGTCCTATCTCCCCTAACATAACAATGCTGGCAAGAATCTCCATATCTTGCGAAGTAGCCTCTCTTCCACGAGTTGCAACTCGTGTAGGAATATAGCCTTTATAAACTATAATCTCATTCAGATTAGGTATCCTGAAAATAACCCATTTGTGGAAGCAATCAACAGTCGCATGATATGTTGCCAACCAATCCATCCCCAAGAGCACATCAAACTCGTAAGAACTCCATAACCCTAAGGTCAATAGTTAGTTCATCCTCCCCAATCTTGATCACACAAGATTTACAAATTAGGTTTGGATATGTCTTCTCACTGACAACACTGTTCGGGATCAACAAAATGCTAGCCCTAATCGGTTTCAACCCCAACCGATCAACCATAGCACCAGAAATGAAAGAAATTGTAGATCCTGCATCAATCAAAGCATGCATATCGCTACCACAAACATTAAGTATACCTTCCACAAGTCAACGACTAGTCTCAGGATTTGCATCCGCCACAATATGGACCGACTCTCTGGTCTGCGACACCGCACTACCAACTGACGAAGCCATAACAGTCGGACAATTTTCTGCGCATGACCTGACTGTCCACAATTATAGCAAATGACTTGTGCTCGCTGCATCTCCTGGATAATACCCCCAATCTTTCGACTTTGCTGACTCTGCTGCCCCTGTTGTACCTTTCCCTTTCCTCGACTCGCAGACTGCGGTGGCAATGGTGGTTTAGCCACATAAGTCTGAGTAATCGAAGGAACGGGACCACTAACATAAGTAGTTCCTGCAGGTGCTGAAGATCCACCACCGTGGGTATCCATCCTCAATCTCTTCTCTGGCCTATTCTTCCCTCAATTGAAGGAACCCCTGCTCCCTGAACCTTGGGTAGACTGTGGCAGCAGTTGTTGGGAATTCTGAGGTGCACATGGAACTACTGAATCCTTTGCATTAATAGCTGCCTCACACTCCAAAGCCTTCTCTAATGCCTCAGCATAAGACCTAGGTTGGGTAGTCGCCACTACCTTCGTAATCTTTCTCTTCAGCCCAACAATGAACCTTTTCATTTTGTTGTAATCCTGGTCCACAAGTTCAGGTACATATTTTGCTAACTCATTGAATCGATCAACATACTCATGCACTGTTATGTCACCCTGAGCTAGCATAAGAAATTCAGTCCTCTTCAGGTCTTTCACAGTCTCAGGAAAATATTTACGGTAAAATCCAGCCCTAAACTGTGACCAGGTAGAAATCTCTGCAGATCTCTTCTCAGATGCCCACCACCTCTCAGTAGCTTTGATTAGCAAAAACGATGCTAACCTCACCTTCAGTGACTCACTCAGCCTCAGATCCTCCTGTCGTTTCTCCATTTCTGTAATCCACTCCTCAGTAGTGACTATATTCCCGGTCCCGTCAAACTTAGGCGCGTCATATTTGCAAAACTCGCGCTTAAGTTTCAGAAACACTGACGTCTCGTCATCAATCACATGAGTAGGAACAACCTCAGGAATCATGAGTGGTTGAACCACTGGTTGTACAACAGGTTGAACTACAGGCTGAAAATTGCCTCTGTCTCAGCCACAGCCTCTGCCCTGCTAACCTCAGGACTGGCTACAGGTACTAGTGCAGGCTGTGCTGTGATTGCTCTCAATAACGCTATCATATCCTCATACTGCTTCTTATGAGCCTAAATAAGCTCTCGCATATGAGCTTTCATATTTTCCTTCCACTGTCTTTCCCTGTTGGGGTCATCCTGAGGTACAGGCCTATTAGGGCCTTCTCCACCAGTACTCATCGTATTCTGAGAAACATAAGAAAAATAAGACCATCAGGATTATCGTATGGAAAAGACAGTCTAATATCTATACGATAGATATAATACAAACTCTACAAATAACATTGTCCAGAGTTTTATCTTTGTATTAACCCCATTTTCAAGTACTAAAGACTTATCGACGTAATATTAATTTCTAACTTAAGAGAAACTAGGGCTCTGATACCAACTGTAACGACCCTTGTCCTGATTAAGGAATCATTCGGCCTGAAACACGAATTAAGCCCCGGTAAACTAGTCAGACTTAACCCATGTCAGAAGCCTAACCTTCAGTACCTAATAAATACAACCCGTGTATCTCTTTTATTTTATCTTATTTTAGAAAACTTTGATGTTTAAATCTTCTGTTTGTTTACTTTTATTTACATCGGTTTTCTCGAGATATATGCGTCGTGTTTATTAGGTACTGAAGGTTAGGCTTCTGACATGGGTTAAGTCTGGCTGGTTTTCCGAGGCTTAATTCGTGTTTCGTGCCGAATGATTCCTTAATTAGGACAAGGGTCGTTACATCTAAACCTCCCTCTCAAGCTTCCATCATTAAACCATTGAATATTTTGACCCTTGGTGAGTTTGAGAGAGTGTGTCATCTGGTTTTGTGTTTGCATTAGTTAGTCACGAAGTTGTCTATAATGTGTCTAAGCCTGCACATGAGTTACCCCTATAGGTTAAACATTTGCTAGATGAGTTTTAAGATGTCGTCCCTGATAAACTTCCTGATGAGTTACCTCCTTTGCAAGACATTCGGCATGCAATTGACCTCGTTCCAGGTTCATAATTAGCTAATCTCCCATATTATAGAACGAACCCCAAAGAGCATGTTGGACTTTCTAGGCAAGTCAATGACTTATTGGCTAAAGGTTTCATTAGACATAGTTTGAGTCCATGTGTGGTCCTCGCCTTGTCAACTCCTAAAAAGGATGGTTCTTGGCGTATATGTGTTGATAGTCGAGCCATTAATAAGATAACTGTCAAACATCGTTTCCACATTCCCCTTCTTGATGACATGTTAGATTTCTTGCTTAGTGCTAAGTGGTTTTCCAAAATGGCACATTTTATTCCTTGTAGCAAATCTATTGATGCTTCTCATGTTGCTAAGTTGTTCTTTAAGGAGATTGTTAAGATTCATGGGTTGCCTACCTCAATAGTGTTTGATAGGGATGTGAATTTTGTGAGTTATTTTTGGAAGACATTATGGAGACTTTTTGGTACTAACCTAAGGTTTTCTTCTACCTTTCTTCCCCAAACCGATGGTCAAACTAAAGTAGTTAACCGTAGTTTAAGTTCGTTGCTTAGGTGTCTTGTGGGTGAGAAACCTGATACAACAACAACAACAACTACATAGCCTCAGTCCCAAATTAACCGGGGTCGACTACATGGATCAAACTTTTTCATTGTGCTCGATTAAGTGCAATTGATGGTGAGCTTTCCAAACCATTCAAATCCCTCTTAATTAATGCATCCCATGTTAACTTTGGTCTGCCCCTACCTCGTCGAATTTCTACAGTTTCTATTGAGTCAAGTTTTCTAGTTGGGGCATTTGTAGGCCGTCTTTGCTGGTGACCAAACCACTGCAACCGCCCTTCCCTAATCTTTGTATCAATTGGTGCTACTCCTACTTGTCTTTGAATTTCTATATTTCTTTACGAGTTTTACCACACATCCACCTAAGCATCCTCATTTCTTCTACGTTCATTTTATGTAATTGTTGTTGCTTTACCGCACAACATTCACTTCCATAGAGCATAGCTGACCTAATTGAGGTCTTATAAAATTTTCTTTTTAACTTAGTAGGAACATTTCGATCACAAATCACCCCTGTTGCACTCCGCCATTTCTTCCATCCAGCTTGAATTCTATGTGTGACATCATTCTCAATGTTACCATCATTTTGTATGATTGATCCTAGGTATCTAAAGTGGTTTACCTTGGGAACTTCTACTTCACCTAATTTTACCACTCCGTCATCTCGATGTCTAGTGTTTCTAAACTCACTTTGTGCGTGTATTCGGTTTTCGTCCTACTCAACTTAAAGCCTTTAGATTCTAATGTATTCCTCCAGAGTTCTAATTTCCTATTCACTCCATCTTTAGTTTCATCTACTAAAACAATATCATCTGCAAATAGCATACACCATGATATATCCTCTTGAATATGTCTATTTAGTTCATCTATAACTAAAGTAAATAGATATGGGCTTAAAGCCGATCCTTGATGTAGTCCTATCGTACTGGGAAATTCTTTTGTAGCTCCTCCAAATGTCTTTATACTCGTTACTACTCCATCATACATATCCTTAATAGTGTCTATGTATCTAGCATGCACTCTTTTTCTTTCTAGAACCCACCAAAGAACATCTCTAGGGACCCTATCATATGCTTTTTCTAAATCTACGAATACCATATGAAGATCTTTTTTCTTTTCTCTATATTTTTCTAACAATCGTCTTACAAGGAAAATCGCCTCCATAGTTGACCTCCTAGGCATGAAACCAAATTGGTTCTCTGATATTGTTGTTTCTCTCCTTAGCCTATTGTCAAATGACATAGTTAACCGATCTACTGGATTATCCCCCTTTGAAGCTGTCCTTGGTCATCGGCCTCGTCAGCCCGTGGATCTTCTTCCATTAACACCAGATTGTCGTACCTTTTTTTTGCTAAGTCTTTCTCCCAACACTTACATGGCCTTAATGCGATACTCGACGAAAGCTTTCAATTTCTAATGAAAATTATAAAATTAATGTTGATGTGCATCGTAACAATGTAGAATTTCATGAAAGTGATTATGTAATGGTACGCATTCGTCCTGAGCAATACCCTCCACATTCATTTAAGAAACTACATGCCCGTGCCTCTAGCCCATTTCGTATCCTTCAAAAACTTGGACCAAATGCCTATGTGCTTGACTTACCATCTGATATTCATATTAATCTAGTTTTCAATGTTGAGGACTTATATCCTTAATAGAGGTACTTTTGAGCCTCCTTCGCAAGTTTCTGTTCCTACAGCTTCATCTTCTACAGCTTCAGAGCCACGCCTTCCACCTACTTCCGCATCTTTTGAGCGTATTGCTAATGTATTAGATGACGAGATAGTGTCTTCTTCTGATGGTGAATATCGTCGATATTTGGTGACTTGGAGGAATCGTCCAACTTCTGATGCGTCATGGATTTCTGAGGATGAGTTCATATGTCTGGATCGTGATCTTTTGGAGAACTACCTTGCTGCTAACTCGTCAGAGTCGAGTTCTTTCAAGCCGGGGAGAATTGATGTAGGACGTGTGAAGCCTTATCCAAAATATTACAAGCGTAGAAGTAAAAATTGATTTAGATTAGGAGTTTCTTTCTTGGAGTCCTTGTAAGATTAGAAGTTTAGTTTCTATTTTGATTAGGATTAGAAGTTATTTTATTAGAAGTTTTGTGTTATTAGAATTAGTAAGTTTTAATTATTTTCTTCAGTTTATTTAATGTAATTTTAGAAGGTCAATAGGACATCAAATTCTTAATTGTATTAGGAGTTTTAGGACCTTGATCCTATATATAGGTGTTTAGGTTAAATTTTATGATATAGAACATTGAATAAGATTGATATTTGCTAAAATTTCTTCTCTTCTTTTACTTGATTTCTCTCCTTTAATCCTTCGTTACTGGGGAGACATCTAAAAGCACATTTAACATATTTTGGATGTTCTTGAGTGAATTTGAATCAACTTAGAAACTCTGTTGACGGGAAAAGCTAATATTGGTCTTGCGATTTAAAATAGTGAAGGTCACTAGCTGTACTTCGATGCAGAATATGATCCTCAAGCAATATGCTAGCACGCTGACAACTTTGTTACCAACAAGCAACAATTGTTGACGACGAAGCAAATCTACAATAGAACATACAACTCATCCCAAGTGAATCACGATTATACGTGATTCTTCTAAGATGAAATGGGACAAATAAAACATATAATCATAAGTTCAACACCAAAAAGGTAAAATTAATTTTCCTAAAATCACGAGAACGAAAAGTTGCGTATGAACCTCTGTTAGGCTGTTAGCTGGACTCGACTCCAAGGGTTGAAGTGTGTGTTGACATGATATGAAATGGACACGGACATGAAATCCGTGTTGATGCTCTTATTTTGTAGTCGGACGAGGAGAGAAGCAATAATGATTAAAAGCAATCCATTACCTCTTGTATTATTATATTTCATTTACTCGTCTCTTGTTATTCACGTTTTCTTTTTATCAAAATCTTTTTTATTTGTTTTGTAAACTTCTTGATTTATGCTTTGACAAAAAAACTTCATGATTTATTGACACACAAATACACGCAGACACACACACACACATATTTTTCGTATCTAAGTACCCATGTCCGACACTTTTAGTTGAGTCTCCGAGATTTAAAAATTAGAAAAGAGCAAGTCCGACCTTTTGCCTCAATGCTTGCTCAAGGCTATGCAAAGCCTAGTTAAAAGAAACAAATGTACGATGATAATAACCCTCTAAACTAGTAGGTTTGGCCATATAGACAACTTCTTTGAGATCACCATTAAGAAAAGGGTTTTTGATGTAATCTTGAACTGCAAGAGTTCAATCTCAAGATTCTCAATACGAAAGCAAAAATTTGAAACAAGAAATTCTCAAAATAATAAATTTATTCACTGTCTAAATAATATCCAAATTTTAAGCACAATGTCTTTATATAGGGCTACTCTAACTAGACTCCTAAAAGAAATATAACATCTAATCAGAATGGCAATAAGAATTCTATTTGGACCCAAATAAATCTCTTTACTGAGTTTACTCCTACTTTGGCTCTATCTAAAACTTTCTAAAAATAAAACTTCTAATAATCCTATTACACTTAAAATACAAATAATTAAATAAATAAATAATAAAAAAATCTCTATTCATGTTCGTCATCAGTTTTTAACATTAAGATGGTAAATAAACCATCTTTTTGTAAGAGCTATAGTAAGTAAAAGTCTAATAGTGATATTTAGCGTAGAATAAATGTTTTAAAGTAATAACAACTATAAGTTTGATTTGAATCCTTTGCTAGTGACTGTACTTTATAACCATCTAATTGGATCCATTTGGTTTAGGCCCATAATAGTAATTGTAATTATTAGGTGTTGTGATATGTTCTCTTGGTTAGAAAACGCTACAAAGAATGTAATATAAAGGTATTGTAGGTGCCTTGTGAATTGTTTTGTGGTAATTCTCTATTTTAGGGAGTTCTTGAGAGTATTGCTTCTAGAATGCTGCTGAATTGTTGCTGCAGTCCCGTGGTTTTTAAATAAAGGTCAAGTAGTCTTTGAGTCCTATCAAATTGGTACCAAAATTCTGAGATCTGATGGGGCCAATGGTGGACGAAGCACGTTTGTTGAAACTGAAATCAAAGGAATAGAGATGGAGTTGCAGATGATACCAAGATTTAAGAGAGCATTGAATGATTGTACTTGTAAGGCAGCAAAATGAGCATCTAGAGTCATTGAAGCTTGGCCAGTTGGTGACATTTGACACTTCATGAATACAGTAAGAGCTCTGCAAAGTGCAGTGAATGAGTGACAGATAATGAGATGGTGATGTTTGAGGCCAGTCGGTGACATTGTGACTTCCTGTATAGAGTAAGAGCTCTGCAAAGTGCAGTGAACGAGTGACAGATAATGAGATGGAGATGTTCGAGGTTTGCAATATTGTGCCTATTGCAGAGTGTAGTTCCATCTACGCGACCTGAGGCCAACCCTTCCTACGATTGCATCACCTCCATGGACACCACCACTTTCTCCTCTTCTCTAATGAGCAAGCGGCCCCCATTACAACAATCAAAGAACCTTGGGGTTTCATGTCCCTTGTTCCTTTCTTTAATTTTTCGGGTGACATCTCAGATCTTGTTGATCTCATCTTCAGTGGGGTGTTCTGCTCCATCTTGTTTTTCAACTCCTTCATGATTGCAGACGATGGAAGGAAGGACTTCACTGTGAAGCTCGATCAAGTTGTGTGGTGGATGTTGATTTAGAGACAATGGGCATCTCTAGGCACTTATATGCCACATAATGAGACAGAAACGGGACATTGTACTTCAGTTCCTCTTCACTCCAAAAACGGTTGTGCATGAGCATTGTTTCAGGCTCTTGATTATTCTCAAGTTACACAGGTCTGTTCCACTAGGCGGATACACCATTAGAGATTGACTCCTTTTGCAGCAGTTAGGATGAGTTTTAATGGTTTGCATCAATGATTCTCATGGTATATATGTCGATCTAGGGACATAGGCGTTATGCCATCACTTTCTCATTCTTCCCTGGTTATTGCTGCTACCAAACATCTTTAGCCATTTTTCTTATCACGGTTTATTTGCAATGGAGACTCTTGTGATTGTCATCTTCGTATGCGATTGGAAGATCATATCTTTATTTGCGTGGAAAGGTGGTTTCAAGTTTCAGCCAGAGCTGTTGTTTTCTTTCATTTCTTTCATGTGTTCATGAATTTTTGGCTTGAGGTCATGCTTATTCTGTCTTATGCAGAGCCAGGTTGGTTGGTGATTTAGTGTCTCATATTAATTTATTTCTGGTTGTCATTTGGTGTAGAGCTAAACACCTTTCTAATGCAAGATGTCTTTTATCCTGGCATGGCTATGGCTATCTTCTCCATTGTACATTTTTCCACTTTAAGGACTAGATGGATTTTTCAGTGGAGGCAATCATAGGACCCATATTTTAGTTTAGGGTCATAATAGTAATTTTTAGGTGTCTTGATATGTTCTTTAAGTCAGAAAAAAAATATAAAGAAGGGACAAAAAGGTACTGTAGGTGTCTGGTGAATTTTTTTGATGGATTTTTCTGTCTTGGAGAGTGATAACCTCATGAATGCTATCAACTTCATGTCATAATTCTGTGTTTGTTCAATGAAAGTTCGACTGGTCTTTGTGTTCCTATCACAATCATATAGCACCTGAAGGAGTGTGTTCGAGTTTATATACCCATTTGTACTATGCTTTAGGAGGGAAATGAATTGAAGTCATGGTATTAGTTTGCTGCAATGACAAAGATTTCGATTCAATAGCTGCTTTCCAATGTGATTACTCAAAGCTTGTCTATAAGTTCCAAGTTCAGTGGGTAGATGGAAGTTGATGAAGAAACATTAGCTTTGTTTTACAGATGCCAGATTTGGAACCATTGTTCATAGGACAAACATTGATATTCTAAGTAAGTTAGATGAGGGAATGGCGGTTGGATGATAAATAGCATGGATGGAAATGGTAGGGTGAGCAGAAGAAGTGACTGGAGAGTTTAAAGCAAAAGGAATTGATTGAAAAGATGGACTATGAAATATAGCAAATTTGACTGAAGAAGATTGTGAAAAAGGAATCACATAATTAGAAGACACACTTGACAGAGCAAAATTGACGTTTACGAGTCCTATATGGGTTAATGTAAGAAAAGCAAAAGCAGCCAAAAATTCTAAATACAGAACAATCTGGATCTCTTTTATAGAGATGAAGGAAAGGAACAAGGCAATCTAAGGCAGTAGGAAATCACAGTTTTCATGGCAAACAAGCATGATTTGATAGGTAAAGAGGCGTGGGCAACCATTGATGAGGAACTTCAACATGGCGATGTCTGGGTTTACCCTTCCTTTTGTGAAGGAATATACAGCAGGAGCAACTGGACTTAAATCCATGTTGATTTAAAATTGAATGGAAGCAAGAATCACCACCATTGTCTCTCTGAATTCCTTGTTGATTTAAATATCTGAAATATTTGATCTTTAGAACGTATAGGACGTAACCATGTAAATTGGAAAATAATTAGTTAACTAGAAAAAATCCATAAACCATCAACAGCAACGCATTAGAATAAGATTCGAAGGCCTCAAAGCACTAGTCGCAGAGGCAGAGAATACTGTTTATTACTCTTACCTGTTTGACATTTAGAAACAAGATCTTTATTTTTTACTAAAAATGTTAAAAAAAAAAAAACATTGCAAGGAGAACTAGAACTTGCAATGTCGTTTTGTTGTACACGCTTAATATTGGAGGAATGAGCAGTGTCCAACCTTGCATGCAAAAACGACTAACTCGGACTCATCAACTACACGGTATCATGTAATAGAACAGTAGTAAATGAAATATTTGAAGGAAATAATAATGAAGAAGCAATAGTAGGTCTTGGTTCGAGTCTCATTAGTTGCAACTTTGAGGGGTTGAAAAGTTGGTTTTTTTCTTATAAAAAAATAAAATAAAATGAACAGTAGGTTTTGGAGAAGAACCTTGAAATTCGTAAAGTCCTTCATCAAGTTATCCTTGATGTGTAACCTTCCTCAAATAAAGATACTTTAACAAGAAAATAATCACTGGTTAATTCTAAAGAGACACTGTTTTCAGAGGATAGTTTTGAGATGCTAGTTAAATTGGAAGTAAGAGAAGGAACATGGTAGACATGAATGAAAATAGATTTCGAGGTAGATGCAACAAGAAAGGTTGAACCAAAGCCTATCATGGGATGACGTTTACTATTTCCAGTAAGTAGTTGCTGCCATGAATAGTCTGTGGTTGGATCCATTATTAGTTAGATGATGTATTGGTTTGAAGTCAAGTAACCAAAATCTATTTCTCATTGTAGCAAGCTTAGCTAGCAGACATTCTTGGACGAAGGATTGCACTGAAATTAAGCATCGAAGCACTTTAAATATTTAATGCCAGTACGGCCCTACTCGTTACAAATCTGACGTCATGTTTTGTTTTTTCCTTCGTAATTGCAATTTTTAGAGTTTTAGTTACCACTATTTGTTTTAGAAACTTGAAATTGAGACAGAATATCGAGAAAAACCTTGCTTCATTTCCAGAAAAAAATAAACTTGAAATGAGTTCCTTGTTGAGCTTTGCTGTAACTCATCTTGAAACCAGGTTTAGCCGTTTACCTAGTCTACTAGGGGAATATGCTGCAGTGAGGTGTCAAAATAACTTTTTAATATGTATTCTTTTTTTTTTTTTTTTTTAAATTCAACCACTATATATGCTACTGCAATTTTACATCACAAGTACACCTCTATCGCTACTTGTCTCTTACTGCTCTCTCTAAATACTACCTCATAATTATCTGTATTACATCTATTGCAAAGCCAATTACCTAAAGTTCAGCTAACCATTATGCTTCCTCTCTGCGCAGTCGCTTAGCTCAAGGCTCTTTAGGAGCAGAATTAGTCAAGTTATCCTTTATTATAGTATTGGTCTTTGGCCCTAGTTTTATGGTTGTTCACTCGATTAAGAGTTCCTAAGTGACCAGGTTTGGGCTTGTTCCAACATTAGTTATGCTTTGTTACTGACATTTTTTTTTTTCTTGTGAAGAAAATGTGTTATCAAAATGATTTTAAGCATGCAGTCCTAGTCTAAAAACAACTCCACCTATGTAGAACTCTATGCGCTACATAGCCGACCCCAATAGTGGAGGATTCCAAAGCCCCCATTTTCCATACCGGAAAATGGGGGAGGGAGGTCCAAAGTCCATTTTTCATTCCTAATAAATGGGGGAGGGTTGGGATAGCTTGACAGCCAATGTAAAACTTTTGTCACTGTTTATGAATGGATCAAACAAATGAATTCAAAGAAAAGTAGTAGAGCAACAATTGACACAAAGATTAGGGAAGGGTGGTTGCGGTGGTTTGGACACCTCCTAAGACAGCCTACATATGCCCCCACTAGAAAACTCGACCCAGTAGAAACCGAAGAAATTCGACGGGTATGGGTAGACCGAAGCTAACTAGGGACGCGTTAATTAGGAGGGATTTAAATGATTTGGAAAGCTCACCATCAATTGCACTAAATTGAGCGCAATGGAAGAGTTTGATCCTTGTGGCCGACTTCAACTAGTTTGGTCCATGTATATTTACTTCTAATTAAGGATGAAAGTAAAATATCCACGCAACAATCAAATAATCCATTTTTCTCTATTTTGGCGGCATACTTTTCAGCTCAGTAATTCCTTGAGCAAGTTGAGAGATTGATCGCAAAGCCATAGGTCTTCTGCACCATTATATAGTACTATTTCAATTGAAATGTACCACTAAAGGAGAGTATACGAATCCTCTGAGTATCCTAGCACACTCTTAGAGTATTCCTTAGTCAGTTAGCGTATTTCTTTCATGTGTATATAGTTTGATATGCATAGTATGACACACAGTTATGTCAACCTTTAGGTGCTTTTCATTCTTAACTAACATCGACTAGAAGTAACTTATCAACATAAGTAACAAGTGGCAACTAGTAACTTACTAACAGCTAAACAGACTAAATGACATTTCTTTTATTAATACCCAGTACACAGTAGTTTCAGCCTTTTTCATTATCTATCGTCTTAGTTAATTTCTCGCGTCTTTGATTTTATTCAAAAATTTAATGTGATAATTTGTCACAAATTTAGCTAGCAGTTTAAAAGCTGATCCACTGAAAAACCATCATGTTATATTCTTTCATATTGAGTTTGAGAGTTTTCATATGAAATAAACAGCTGGAGACAGAAAGCTGTGGGCAATATTAACAAAAGCATTCCCTAGTTTGCTTCAGTTATGTATGTTTAATAGAGCATATTCTACTTTTTTAGTTTCAAGCTCTATTATTCTTTTTCCGTTTTTAATTCATGTGCTATTGCATTGGTATTTCCAAGATATCCAAATACTCTATTTTTTTGGTGATAAAATACTCTATATTTCCAAAAGTGAAGCAGGCTAAAATAATTAAAAACTTTTTATTGTGTGAAGGAACTTATGATTATCCATTGCTTATGTTGCTTTAGCAAATGCAACTAATACCTTTTTTTTTTAATCTTTATAGGAGTCATAATGAATGATGAAACCGTTCATCAATTATGCAAACAAGCTGTTGCTCAGGTGAATTTGTTTTCCACATGTTCTAACCCTTATTTAAGGTTTCCTTATGCTTTCTAACGAATCTTTGATTCTGTTGGCATTGTGGAAATAGGCTAGAGCAGGAGCAGATGTCGTGTCTCCTAGTGACATGATGGATGGTCGTGTAAGAGCAATTCGTGCAGCTCTGGATGCTGAACGTTTTGAAGATGTGTCTATCATGTCATACACTGCAAAGTAATTTACTAGTGCTTTATTAATGCCCTTTTGATATATTCCCATGAATTTGTTGATTGTTAGGTCCTTACTTTATATTACCTGGGCGTATTAATCTATATTTCAAGGAGACATAATGAGATGCATCTTTATTTTGAAGTGTTTTCATTCCCTTTTTTTTTTTTCCTGATTATGGTGCTCTAATAGTGGATGTGGCATACAACATTTCCGTACTTCTCAGACCACATTTGATTAACTATGACTTCAACCGCAGTTGTTTATAAGCAGCTGACATTGCAAATACAGTTCTTTGCTTGATTGATGAGTACTTGTTTGTTTCCTTCACTCATTTCTCTGATGTTTACCTTGTACAGGTATGCAAGTGGATTCTATGGTCCATTTCGAGAGGCATTGGATTCAAATCCTCGTTTTGGTGATAAGAAAACGTAAGAAACTGAGCATAACTCATTTTATCATCAATTTTGTGATTATCTTTCTTTATACCTGGTTCTTGCTTTCACATCTTAATTTGGCATGGGAAAAAAGTTATCAGATGAATCCCGCAAATTATAGAGAAGCTCTGATTGAGACCCAAGCTGATGAGGCTGAGGGAGCAGATATTCTTCTGGTATTTATTCTTTCCTCTTACCCTTTATCAGCAGGTTGTTGGGTTCAACTAAACAGATAATATATTTACAGGTTAAACCGGGCTTGCCTTACTTGGATGTTGTGCGTCTTTTGCGAGATAACTCTTCCTTACCCATCGCTGCGTACCAGGTGACTATTTTAGTCTTTTACTTCATTTATAAAAAAATAATCAGATACCAACCAAGTGGATGGCTCATGAGAATGCAAATGACCTGGGTAAGTGCGATCACGACATTCCTATACTGTCAATAAACATACTTATCTGTCTGAGTGCACATTTACATCAATTGCACTTGAGTGTGGAATTCTGGTGTTGGTATGCGGCTTAAGGTCGGACCTACTTATTCTCTAATATTTAGGTCATGAGGACTTGGATAGAAGTGTCTAAAAAATTGAACCAGGTGCTTAGATAATATGTTCTTGTATGCATACTAGCCTTTAAGCCTATGTTCATTCTTAATTTCCATATTTTATTTCACGTTAGAAGATTCTTGTTATTATTCTTTTTTTCTCTTTCTTTCTACATTCTAACTCTTTTCTATCACAAGCTTTGCAAAATCGAGTGTCTTGCCAACGTATCTTTGTTGAGGTGGATGAGGCATCACTTGGCCAAAGGCAAGGTTGGGGAGGTTGAGGGTTCGACTCATCTAGGAATCAAGTTGTTGGTTTTTTATTAAAAAGAAAAATTCCAAGTGCCCTACGAATATCTAGTTTCCGATACGGGTATATTGGGTTAGTGTGGAAATAATGGGTGACTTGGTTGCTAGAAGTTGATCAGGTTCAGATTTTCTTTAAATCTTGATAGGAGATTGTTACCAACAGCAATTATGGATTCAGATTATGATGGTGATGAATATATTGATCATTTAAGTGCATGCTCTTGCTGAATGTATTGGGCTTCTAGATTTTTTTTTTTTTTGGTTAATCACTTGTATTGCTAGTAAATGACCAGGTTCAGATTTATTGTGTCATTTGTTGGTATAACTCTTATAGTACGAAACATTTGGCCCCAGGTTCGATAATTTAGGCCTCGCGGCTCTATTGTTTTCTATTTCCAAATTTCTTTCCTTCTATGATTCATGAATTTGGAGCCCTAACCTGCAGAAGGGGGCGATATGAAAAACCAAGTGCGAATTTTTATCTACATTCTTCTTGAAGACAAACTCAGAGCTTGGCTTTATTCATTGTTCCTTGATGGTCACACTGTATGGATACTGATGCTTTATCTTTTTATGCATACAATTTTGGGAAAATGTTTTTTAAGGAGTTCAAATATGTGGCTTGAGAGAAACTACTTGGATATCTGAGGACCAAGAGCGACAACTGTTTTCCCCCTGTTTTTCCTTCTAGATGCCTGGAGCATAGAGCACATATTTTCAAAGCATCCATTATTGAATGGTGTTACATAATAATCTGTATTTGTAAAAGAAATTGTATGAGTCTTGCAAATGGTGAAGCATTGTGTGCTGTTGGCCCCAGTCAAAGCTGAGAAATGATATGAGCTTAGTTGAGCCAAGGCAGACAATTGTGCTCCCATTGTGCTTGTGAACAGTAGTTGTACTTTTAGTGGAGAGCCTTTCCACATGTTTTTGCTTCTTATGTAGTTCATATATATTACGAAGCGTCACCTCTGCTAGCACCAGTACCATTTCCATTATTTCCAACTACAATTAGTGTCCGACTCTGTTGCAACTGTGGGACCTCCTCACGAAGTTACTAAAGCATGTTCTTAATGAGGGCCAGACACATTTGATTTCTGTTCAATCATCAGCTTCAGAACACCTGATCTAATTATTATAAACATTGTTACTGTTGAATTGAGATAAGTTTCTTTTATTCATGTACTTTTGTCTCTACTGAACTTGGTACATTTTCGATTTTTATTATCCAGGTATCGGGTGAGTATTCCATGATCAAGGCTGCTGGAGTTCTGAAAATGATAGATGAAGAAAAGGTGATGATGGAATCATTGATGTGTCTCCGACGGGCTGGTGCAGACATGATTCTTACTTATTTTGCTCTTCAAGCGGCTCGATGCTTATGTGGTGAGAAGAGATGAGATGGACAGGATATGAAACTATCTATTTTGTGGTTTAGGCAGCTTGGTGTGGAAACCAGTATACCTATCTATTTTTTTTGAGAAAAAGTATACCTATCTATTTAAACGTAAATCATCGTTTATTTATCTTGGTTGGATATAAATGAGAAGCATGATGTGCTATTATTGTGATCTGATGTTCACTCATACAACCTGAGTGTAGACAGACTGATTAACCAAACTTTTTCATGCATAACAGAAGATTTAAGGTAATCAATCAACGACAAAGGAAGAGAAAAGGCAAGGTCCTCCTCGGCTTAGTGAAGTAAATCCATGGAGCTAGCAATCGATTGATTTGAGTTTTCTGACACGAGGTGTACATTGTTGCAGGGAACTTCGTCTAGGTCTTGCAAGGCATTGTAAGGATTATCTCGTTGCAGGTCACTGAGCATTTGACGAAGTTCCGAAGCTTCTTCTCTGAGCCTGCCATTCTCTTGCAGAAACTGTTCATGGCTATCAGACGCATGGTTCAGCTTATCAATGAGCTGACGATTCTCTGATCGGAGCCTAACTACCTGTGACCAGAGCTCGTCTAAATGCTTCTGCTTGCGCATTCTTGACCTCCGAGCAGATTCTCTATTCGATATCATCCTCCTCTGCCTCCTCTCATCAATTATACTCTGTTGATGCTCATCAGCTTCATCAGAAGTTGAATTGCTGCTTACGCATGATGGCTGTGGAGTGAATTCTAGGAGTGAAGGAGAATTGTGAGACTGGGTTGATGGCCTTAAAAATCTTGTGAAATGGAGGACAGACAAGTCATCGTCCATGGTGCCGAAGTGCATGGTATATTGCGATTCTGCAGGTGCTAAGTACCTAATTCCGGCAACCTGAGTGGGCTGCATGGCTGGATTAATCTCGATTGTAGAGTTTTGAAGGATATGAGTTTCAGATTGGAGGTTGACGAAAGACAATAAGCTGTTACCGCTGAGAAGTGAGGAAGAAAACAAGAGAAGCGGTGGTGTTTATAGGGTGAGAAAAGTTGAGGTGAAGTGGGCCATTTTAAGCAAAATACAACAGTAATAAGAGTTTCTTAAAGGGCAGACAACACACATCCTGAGAAGTGCCATGCACTTCATGATGGTGATCTCTATTGGAGAATTTCATGTATGCGTGCGCATGTACATGTCTCATGAGCATGCATTGCTTTTACCCTGATAGCTGCTTGAGAGGCCTATCCATAGCCATGGAACCACCAGAAGGTGTCATGTGGAATCCATTTAAGAAAATAAATAACAAATAGGTGTGCAAGGGGGAAGCAAGTTTTTCTTAAAAAAAATGTGCATTAAATCAGTTACTATTAATTTTATTTAAACGATTAAATGTTACTAATCTTTGGCCACGTTTGGTCGGGAAAGCATACTTTTTGAGAAGTGACAATTTTTTTTATTATTATTTTTTTTGTCAAATCCACCCGTATTTGAATCTCATTAGAGCGACTATTTTGAGCTTGAGCCGAGTATGACCATTAGATAGCGACATAACTCTTCTTCAAAGAGTTTAAAGGGACTTTGTACTTAAGTGTTAGAGATATGTAGATTAAAATAATCGTCTCACATTAGTTAAATATGACTTTATATAAAAGTATATAAGTGGATTTCTCATCAATTAGTACCGAGGTATTTTGAGATAAAATTACACTCATGAGTTAAATGTAGTTAAATTGGGGATGATATCAGCGAAGATCCACGGGCATGTATGTGTGTGCGCGCGCAGAGGAGTGGGCCCAAAAAAAAAAAGTTAACGCTAAGGAGATACTGGACTTGGTTAAGGACATGTTGAAAGACATTTTTACTTGCCAATGATGGTTCTTCATTTGATGATCGTAGTACCTCACGCCCAACCTCAACCAACCAAATAAAACTACCATTAAAAATGGGAAAGCTATCATCCACAAAATAACAATTAATTAAGATGGTGCCGTGCAGAGATCTGTTGATTCTAGTTATGGGTCTCTTTCAAAATCAGTTTTGTTTTTGTTGGATGGCTATGTTAAATACTCATATGTCGCTAACTCTACTTGAAACAGTAAAGACGTCAAATCACAAAATAACTTGCTAGCGGAATATTAATTGTCCAAACATCCAGTATCTACTGGTGTGATGGAACCAGAAAATTAAGTTAAGACCATCTCTAACTGAACTCTAAAATAGAGTTCGATTGGTGGAAATAGAGTTCGGTTGCTTCAATTGGACTTTTTTTTTCTTTATTTTAGAGTTTGTTGAATAATGGAACCCTTTCCTCCTTTTTTTTTATTTTTTTTTAAACTTTTTTTAAAAGTATCAATAATTATTTCTTTTTAAAAAAATATGAATATGTTTTTTCCTTAATATTTTACTGATTAAATAATTTACTAAGATTAATACAAATAAATAACAAAAAAAATAAAAATAAGAAAAAGAGTTTTGAAGTAGAAATAATGTTTGAGGTTGGAGAAGAAATAGAGTTTGATGTGATAGAATTGTAAAATATAGTTTTGTGGTTGGAGATGCTCTAAGGAGAGGAAGGAGATTCTCAACTATAAGAGTCACAATCGTTAGGGAGCTAAAAAGGGATGTGGAGGGGGAGGGATTGCACAATTATATACGGACTATATGGGGTGCCCCCACTGCCAGTATCAAATAGAAACTGAGACCAATGATGGAAGACGAATTTTTTCCTTTCAACAACAAGCCCCTAATTAAAGGCTAAAACCCATCTACTTAAGTTTCTTTTTTTGAAAATTAATGTTTAACTCAACATTTTTTTTAAGTAGTACAACCTTACACAATCTAATTCTAATTTCACATACCATTTTATTCACACGCACTCATTGAAAGTTCCTTAGATACACATTGATTTTTATGGGCACACATATTGATGGGAAATCAATAGTCCCAACTAAGTGAGTGTGAAAATGGCATATGAAATTGAGCTTACAAAAGTATTTTTGTGACGTGATATCTTTATCGCACAACACTCACATGTAACAGGAGAGACTCGAAAATGATCAATGCTGAAATAACTCAAATCTGATTGGGTGAACCACTTTAGGGCCAAGTTTTTTTTTTTTTTTTTTTTTTTTGATAAGAAAGAAACCATAACTTACCATTTGTGAGGTTCGAACTTCCAACCTCGTACTCAAGTAACTTGGCCCATACCAAATTAATTAGTGAGCTATCTATCCACTTGGTTGGTCACTTTAGGTACTGAGTTAGGGCACTGAACAGTCCAAGCTAGCGCAGACGATCCGCCTCGAGACACACGCACGAGGCGCATTGTGCAGCACCTGACGAGGTCCCAAAGTAGCTAGGTTATCAAACATTTACCTTTCTTTCTGTTTTTTTTTTAACCCAAAGTTTTGTTTTGTTTTGTTTTTTTGTTTTTTTGTTTTTTTGTAAGAGAGATTTCGAATATAATTTTTGGATGACGGAGATTATGCACATATAAAATTAATTAACTAAAATCATATGTTGGAAAGATACTCGTCCACAAATGGAAGATTGCGTGCAAGTCTATGCATTAGTCTATATACGTACTATATCCAATTGCTACGTGCTTTAGAGTGTGAGAAATGTATACTATGGCGCGAAGCAAGTCCTCTCATCCATGAAATCTCAGATCTAGCTAGCAAGCTCTAACGATGTTCGTGTCTTCATTTCAAATCTTCTGAGACCAAAATAGGGTAGCTTATTATATTAAGCTCTACGTACCCCCAGCACGATCTCGGAAAGAAGACCAATTTTCTTTGCACCACGTACTGTGTCAACTCCTCTCTTTATTTCAGTTGATGTAATTGCTGATATTCCAAATTAATGAAATTAGCCTTTGGGCTTTCAATAAAAAAAAAATGATATAAAAATCATGGACCTTCTTTTCCACATTATTATATCAGTTGATAACCACGGCCAACCCCATTACTTTCTTTTTCACAAAATACTATAGTACGGATACCCTTGTCCATGTCATATGTGCTACCTAACCGGACCAATTTATACGTGGTGATACTGACATACTGTTGTTATAGATTTATATGCTCGAGTAATAGTGATGTGCTTTTAGTACAGATGTTGTTGAAAGCAGCGAAAAAATAATTATAAAGGCAAAAACATTAGGTAACTGTTGCAATCTTATTTGAGCTTTACTAGAAAACAGGAGGACGTGTTGGAACTATTGCCAGGCGAAACTCTAAGAGGTTTTAAAAGTATTGCGCTTTTTTTTTTTTTTTTTTTTTATTATTTCAAATCTCAAAGAGTTTCTAAAATATTTAAAGTTCTTATCAAAAAAATATTAAAGGAAGTTAATCAATATTAAAATGTAATTAATTGGAGAAGTGAGAATAGTCCCACATGGATTAGTTCAATACAGAAATATTGACTTATAAGTTTGGAGTGGGAACTCCAACTTGCATTGACATTTTGAAGAACTCTGTCATTTCCAAATTAAAGCCCACACAAAAATTAGTCACTCCTACACAATCTCTTGACTTGGATTTGGGCATATTGCAAAAAAAAATAAAAATAAATAAATGGTATCAAATTAGTCAAAAGTGGCTTACAACTAGGGGTGGGCAATCCACGGTTTGGTGGTGAAAACCATCAAACCGCCACCAACCCGGGGGCTTGCGGTTTGGCCGTTTTGTAAACCACTACCAAACAACGATCCCTCATAACCGCAACCAAACCAACCGAGATTTGGTCTTTTTTTTTTTTTTTTTTTTTTTTTTTTTTTTGCGGTTTTCCTTTGACACATTTTCAACAAGAAAAAAGGTACACATTCCATACAATTCCATACATGTCCATCAACAAAACATAAGTCCATACATGAAAATTTACCAAAACCACAAATGAAACACATGAACTCAATCAAAATTATAAGTCTAAGATCATTTCCAAACTTAAAACAACATGAAAAGGTTTAAACTCTATTCTATTTCATTTCAAGTTTGGGGGTGGTTTTGCGGTTTGGTGAATCACGATTTTCTAGAAACGAGAATTACCACCAAACCGCAAAATAGCAGTTTTCAAGTTTTCTAAACCGCCCCAAAACCGCCAGTTTAAAAAACCAAATCAAATCATGCGTTTTGGATGGTTTGGGCAGTTTGAGTGGTTTTGCAGAGACCACTGCCCACCCCTACTTATAACCCATTAAAGATCCAAAGTCTAAGAAAAAAATAAGAAATAAAATTGTGGCCTTTGATGGTTAAAAAAAAACTCAAGATTGGACTTGAGGGGGAGTGTTGGGGATGTGAGATTAGTACTCATGTCGACTAGTTGAATAGAAATGGATTTGCTGACAAGATTGGAGTGGGAACTCAAACATGCCTTTGCATTATGGAGGATTATCCCACTTTGGAACTAAAGCCTACACATAAATTAGTCACTCCACATTCTCATGACTTGTATGTGGTCTATTACAAAAAAAAAACGAAACCATATGATGATATTTGTGTAATTCTTCTAACCACACAAATATTACACATAAACATAATGCTAAAATAGAATAATGAGAAGTATTACCTCCAGCTATTTCTGCCTTGCTAAAATAATTAATTATAGGCCTTGTTTGTTCATTTTGACAAATTCCTGAGGAGTTTTCTTTAAAGGTATATATAGTTTACTCATTTGGTAGAAAACATTTTTTTTTTGTTCAACCTCAAACTTATTTCTTGGGAAGTTACATAATTTAAAAACAGTAAAGTATGCAACTAACAAAAACACTCATTAAAACTAGCATAGAAATAGACATGAGAGAGAGAGGGATTTAAAAAATGGCAATTAGGTCACAACTCCCAACTTGGTGTCATGTGAAAGTTAACTTAGAGGGGAACAACTTTGTCTTACTGAAAATCTTGTAATTCGAATGTCTTCATATCTAAAAGTGCTATACAAATAGGTAATTGAATGTATTAGGAGATTTTTGAAACTAAATTTTTAAAAGGCATAACTTCCTAATTACTTATCTGAATGAGCTGATCTTTTAAGATGTTGTTATTTGGTATGATAGCTGTCTTATAACTAAAAATCACGAATTTAGAAACTATAGATTGGGAGAAATAAATTTTCTAAGTCTGCTAGTCGGATTAGGTTTCAATTTAAGCTGTTTTTGGTAGAATTGCGATATCTCTTTCGTTTTAAATTGGTATTTTGCAAACCAAACCTTTTCGGAAAGCTAAGATAAAGACCAAAAACTTTGAACTAAGGGAAGATTTTGAAATTTAGACAATTTCATGCCTAAAATTCCACTGCAATGTTGTTTAGTCTTAAGGGGTTATTTTGGGTTAAGGTTCCTTAACCTACTTAACCTGACCTAAACCCAATTGATTTAGATTAATTTGATATCAGGAACCTAGGGAAGAGTCTTAAGGGTTTGGATACGAGATTTGGGGTATTGGGAGGCCAGTAAAACTAGGACTTTACATTACTTGATGTGAGTATAACTGTTGATTGTTTTATTTGCATTTCATATCAACTTTATGCTTGTTTGTTGTAGTCTATATTGACTATGTCCAACATTATACTCTCATATCATGAACTTATTTGACACTCCTCATTTGTTAAGCTTGACTTTCATGATATTATGATGAATTGAATTCTTTTGAATCCATCCATGTGCATTATGTCATTTCTTGTTGTTTCACAGTGAATATAGTGTAAATAGCATGCTATTAGGAATTGAGTTTGTGAATGACTTTATGGACTTGTACTTTTTGGGAATTTTGCTTTGTTGCATAGCCAAGCCTTGAAATATTTAACGAGTCAATTTCTTGAAATTATAAAATAGTTATAGAATCTAAAGTCCATTGCACTATGTTAGAGTTGATCGACATACGGGGTTAAAGTCCCTGGGATGTCGGCACTCGCCACTATGATGCGACACATGGGGTTAGAGTCCTTGGGGTTGTCGATTCACCAAGGTTAGAGTCCTTGGCAATACTGAGGTTAGAGTCCCTATTGATATTAGACTGTGCAATGTCACACACATCCTGTAGTGGTTTTAAAGGCTTCATTGGCGTATGCCACGGCTGACCGGATCTATATCATAACTATTTAGCCTCGTGTCAGTTTCACTTGCTTAACCGTGATATTTCTTAGCATATTTCAAGTACTAGTCTTTTTTTTATTGAACTTATGCTTTTAAATAGCCTTTAGTCTTTTGGAAATGTAAATGAATATGTCAACGGGGATTATTGTTACTTTTTGTACTCACCGTCCTTTTTATGATGGTGGGTGCAGAGCCATCGATGAGTAGGCCCGGCAAAGAGAAGATCGACGACTGCCTCTGAGCCTATATTCATTGGAAAATAGCCATATCCTTATCATTGTAAATCTACATATTGGATAAAACACATTAAAATCGAAATACGATAGTATTAACACTCAATGAAAATCATATCTAATATAAACCAAATATTAATCAGAATATGTCAATCAATAAATAACTTAGAACACAATCATCTAAAACATCTACTCAGGTAATTTTGCCCTATAGATTAATCCTAGTTACTACTTCTATAATTGTTGTTAATAATCATTGATGTAGATTCAAAAAATCAAATATCATAATACATATTTGCAACTGTGCATACAATACCAATCCTTTTTAGTTGTAATACGTAAAAACAACTTATTAAAACCATAATTGTTGTATATGAATAGATTTAAAGCATTAAATACCAGAATCCTTAATTATAACTATATAGTAATCCAAAGTATACACATTTCTAGGTTTGTTTAGATTAATAAACTGTTCACTCATGTTGAAAATAATTAATACAATAATATAATTGAAAGACATAATTAAATAAATACCTCTTATTGAAATAAACAAAGCTCCAATGTTGCTTCTAACATAAACTCAATAAAACTAACTTACGGCTCTCACAAACTTGTTAAGAGAAAAGATGGCTCTTAATTTCGAAGCCCTACGGTCCTATTTATAGTTTCCTAAGTTATACAAATCATAGATAAATTCAAATTCTTGGTAATAGTCTAAAAAACTCTTCACCGACCTCAGCGATTTGTCAATGAATCTTATTTTGTTCACAAATCGCTGAGTTAATCACTTGAAAATATATCTCGTGCTCCACCGATTCATTTGGTGATTCCTTTGTAAATCCCAATTCGCTGGTTAATCGATGGCTATTCTTTGCTGTCAATTTATACATCGATTCCTATGTATTTTCATATCGTTGATGATTCACTGAAATTTTTCTTCAGTTGACTGTTTTGACTTTCTTCATTTTTTTCTTCCATTTCTTCATTTTTTTCCAATTAAATCATGAAATCACAAAAATAAGAGAATAACCAGTGTAATATCATCATTTATATCTAAAATCAACCTAAATTACACTATAAAATGTCTAATTATTGACTTGTCATCCCTCATCCCCCACTCAATCTCGGTCCGCCTATTTCTATCTCCCCACAGTCCGCCTGTGATGATCCCTTCTCAAATTAGGGCACCGCCCGGTCTAATCCCTTTATTAAGCCCTAACCTCACCATAGATGGCCTAACAAGGAATTAGTCAGCCTCTTCAAAACCTTATTACCTATCAATTATTCATTATTCAAATAGATATAAACATATACCTATCCTATGTAAATTCATAAATCAAAGTTAATTAAAATTTTCTAACTTAAAATTTATTCAGCGGAAGTCTTAACAATTCAATTAGCGGAAACTTATAACATATAGCCTAACCTTCGTGAAAAAACTAGGAAATATAGATCACATGCGTATATATAATGAAACGATGATATATAACAACATGTATCTGGTCAAGGTACCTATCACTCATCCTATAATATACAACCCCCAAAAGAATATCATATACATATGAAAGTAATACATCAAAACAAAACCTACAAAATCTGGTGTAGCAGCACTCCACTGGCTCAGAGGTAGTCGTTGATCTTCTATTTGTCTGGCATGCTACTCGATGGATCTGCACCCACTATCACAAACTAGATGGTGAGTACTTGAAAATAGAAAGTAATACTGAGAGACATTTGTTCACATTCCCAATTATGCAACAAGTATCAAAAATCATAATAATAATAACAACTATGCTGAAAGATTATCATGCAAATAGATACTTTAGTTAAACAGAATGAAACTAACACTAGGCTAAGTAGTAATGATCTAGGGTCAGTCGGCCGTGATCTTCATCATATCAGCATTTCCACTATATATGGACGGAGCTGTGCTCTACAGCTTTTTTGAAGGTCGTACTTACACGGTACAATACGCATTATCCCAAATGTCAGTCACTGGGATGTATACTTGCCAACAACCTCGAGTCCCATACCTTGTGTGTTGCGTAAGATAGTGGAGAAATCCCGATCACCCTTGAAAGTCTAGTGACCCTCGTATGTTAGACTGATTTCTATCATAAAAGGAACCTAGATACAAGAACTACTTTCATATTAAAAAACAACAAGACATTAGAATCCAATAAATACAATTGCATAACTAATGCACAAAGGATATAGATTCACAACACTGTGTAAAAACTACCTAATAGCATGCTATTTCACTGACTACTAGTAATAATAGTCAATAATGACATAACACATGAATTGGAGTCAATGAAATCATTTTATCTACAAACTATGCCATGAATCAATCCTCATGTAATGAGAAATGAAAACAAGTCATGGCATACGGAGTACAAAAGCAATTCAGACCAAATGACTGAGAATGAATGATCCAATAGGAATGAAATGTAAAGAAATATCTCACTCAGTTTACTTACATACACAAGCAATTTCTTATGCTACTCCGGCCTCCCAACGCCTCGAAACTCGTGTTTGAGCTCCTAAAACAATTCCTTAGGTTTCTGACATCATATTAGATGTTTTAAGTGTGTTTGGACCTCTACTTAGTGTTTTAGAACCATTTATAATGTTTAAGCCATTTTTGAAAATTACTGATTTTTGTGCTGTAACAACAATTAGCGCGCTATCCAGCCTTTATAATCGCGCTAATCAATATTAGCGCGCTAGATCTCATACCTAACACGCTATGTGCGGTAAAACCTAGAATTTTGCAATCTGAATTCTGAATTTTATTAACACATAGGCTATGATGATGCCTTGGGAACCCTCATATACACCTCTAGAATTCCAAGACACCATTTACAACATAAATCAACAACCAACAACATCAAATGCATGAATTCATGGATTTGAGCTATGTTAATGGAGTAGAGAAGTTACCTAGCTTGATGAATACTAGAAGAACTTGATATTTTCTTCACCAACTCCACTGGTTTGCTGATCTTCTTCTTCCCCAGCAACTCTTCACTTCTCCAGCAAGTTTGCTTCTCAACTAAGCAATTGAACGAGAGAGTGTGAGGTGCCTTTGTTGACCATAAGCTTTATATAGTTGAATTTGATATGGTTGAATGATAGCCCTTGATCATTTTTAACTTTCTAACTTAGGTGTATCACACCTAATCAACCATAATCCATATAACTCATTTAAGAAAACCATATAAAGCTTGTACCAACTTACCTTATCACTCTCTACCTCAGTCCCACGTCGGCACGCTTATCGAGACAAGTCCCTACTCACATCTCGACACCTATCAACACGTAAGCATGACTTAGTAGTCTACACATATACAATACACTAAGCACACATCACAACAAATATACCATTTACCTCGGCCACCTAGCCTCGGTAATGACACGAATCTCGCCGCGGGTCCCACGTCACGGGTCATTTGATCTTGATTAACACATTAAACTAATATTAGCTATTTGGGCCGTGACACCGCCGTTGCCGCTGTTGTCATTGCTTCCGCTGTTGTGTCACCCTTGTATCGCCAATGCCGCCATCTACCGCTGTTAAGTTTTAAGGTTTAGTTTTTTAATGTAAATATATGTAAGTTTTTTATGTTGTTTTAATTCTTCTTTTTTTGTTATTTTTTTTAGGGTTTTTGATTTTGGACCACCATCAGCTAGTCAGTCCCCGCCCCTAGTTGTTGCCTCCCTCTGTCCGATGCTGGTAACCTAAACATTTTTTTAAGGAAAGTTTGTTTCTTAATTTTGGTTGGACTTTTTTGTAAATCTCTTTTGCAACTTAATTTTTTTTTTTTTTTTTTATGATGAAGGCAAATATTTAATAAATTATTGATTTATATGTAAGAAAAAAAATGAAATCGTTTTTATTAAAAACAATATTATTTTTACCAAAAAATATTTCTTTAAGGTTTTGTTTTTATAATTGTTATTTTATTTGTGAACATATATAGTTGTTAATGAAGTATTATTAAATAAGTAAGTTAATTCTGTTTCTGTCAAAAAATGTAATGTGTGTGTATAATGTAGTATTTTGTTTGATGTGTGTAATGTAGTAATGTAGTATTTTGTGTGAAATAAATATTGCTTTATTTTCTTTGTTTTGTTGCCCCAAAAAACATATTTCTTTAATTAAGTTAATTGGCAATTATTTATTTTGTACATATTTTTATATATGCATATAATGTATGTTTATGATTAAGCTCCTTTTGTAGAGTATTTAAATACATATGTATATTGGAAGCTTAAAAAAATACATATGTATATTTTGTTGAAAATAAATGATGGAAATTTTAAAAGAACTAATTGATACGACATCTACAAATTGAATAAGGTAGTTAATTAATACTTTGTAAATTAATTTTATGATATAACTAGATGAATTAAAAAAATACAACATACACTTTAAGAAAAAATTTCAATGAAAAAAATAAAGCACTAATATATATATATATATACATATATAGGTAATTAAAGCTTATTGATAGAAACCTTAATGTTAGTGTATAAATAAAAAATGTAAAAGTATTTATAAAACTAATACAAAAAATCCGATATAAGCTTTGGCTTTGTAGTAGAGGTAAAAAAAGTTTAAATATATTTTTAAAAATTTATGAGTGTAATATTTGATATAAGCCTTAGTTTTAGTAGCTAGAGCTAAAAAACTTATTAATATTTTGAAAAAGTTAAAAAAGAACTAATTATAATATATTACTTCAAAACTTTATCACAAAAAATATTCACAAAAGAAAATACTAGTCAAGAAATTATACTATATATAGAGATAAATATCATCTTAACCTAAGATTCCCTTTTTAATCATCTTAACCATATAGAGATAAATAATTATACTATATACTGAAAGTATACTATATATAGAAAATTATACTAATATATTACTTCAAGACTTCATCAAACAGTAATACCTAATAAATTACAAAAAATATTTGATATAATACTTATTAATAGTATAAAATGTATATTATTCGCAATAATCGAATGTAATATAGCTCGAAATGAAATAATTGATTGAAAGAGAGCAACGTTGTTACAACACTTATCACAATTTGACTAAAGTTACGTGCAAATGTGATAAACTCGATATACTTACTTGCATAATGTCCATAGAACTAACTTGACTATTGAGGTGCGTGCAAATGTATAATATTTAGTTTTTTTTTTCTTTTTTAGGGTTACTTTAGGGTTTAGGCGATGTCTTTATCTCAAGAATTGATGTATATGCACATTCCAATGGAGTTTAGGACTCGCGTGAAAGAGTTCATATACTTTGTCAAGCTCTATTGCACTACTTTCCACAGGAAGTGAAGATTCAGTATCCTTGCACGCGAAATGTCACGATTCGACATTCCTCGATGTACGTAGATACATTAGAGTTTCAACTAGTGAGTCAAGGATCTGTTCCCAAATATTATCGTTGGACCAAACATGAAGATGAAGAAGTCACGGACGATGTAAACAACCTAGACGATGATTAAATCAACGATTATTTGACATCATATCATTATATGGTACAAGACCACGCGGTACCGAGTTTCGATTGGAATCGTGAAGATGAACCGAATCTTGAGTCCCGAAGGTTATTCAATATAATTGACGCAACGAATGAGCAGTTGTGGTCGGGGTGTGAAAAGATGACGAAACTCTTAGGAATGGCGCGTTTCTTGACAAATAAGACGAATCATCATATCTCTAAGCAAGGATACGACAAAATCTTGCAACTTTGTAAACACGTGCAGCCTAAAGACAATTGTTTGTTAGATATTTTTATAGCTCCAAACGTTTAATGCACAGGTTGGGCTTGTTGGTAAAGCGAACCAATTGTTGGACTCGCTTGTGTATGATTTTATGTGGGCCCAACTCTGAGCTTAGGACTTGTAAGTTTTTGTGGAGAACCTGGATTTCTCATCCGGCGACCCACCTAATTTAAGGATTATTTAATTATCTAATTTCAAACTAGGATCCAGTGCAAACCCACGCGGACATTGCGGATTAGTCCAGGGCACGCCTACCGAGGTACAATTTATAATGTTATATTTGTGTGATGCTTGTTTATCATGGTTGTTTTACTATAAATTATAGCATTACGTCATGTGTACCGTTGATTATCGTGTTTTACGTGAGTTACGAGTGCAACGAATAGCACCTCGAGATGCGTGGGACGCGGGTATGGGAACGTGATAGCTTAGAAGCATAAATTATCAATACACAATGATATTCTAAGCTAACGTGACCCAAGTTGAACAAAATACTAATATTTCAAAAATGGACTCGACGCGCCTCGTGATGCGCTACGATACCGGGTAGCCGGTTAGACAAGTACCTAGCATAATTTTGGTATGTGTAACTTCAAATAAACATTAGGCTAGACTCATAAAACCAAATAATAGGCCTATTGTGGTTTAATTTAGGTAAGTAATAAATATGTGCCTATGTGATATCAAATTTGAGAAAAATAAAAATCTTAAATTAACTTACTTAATTGACACATAAGAGACACAACAACATGGCTGGAGTTAATAGAAGCCCTTGATGAACCTCGAGATATGTGTGTTGAGACTTGAATAGGTGAATAAGTATAAGAAGAGGACTTAGTGCATTTGCTCAACATGCAAATCTGGAACATATATTGTTCTTGAGCATGGAGCAAAAAGGGGCTGGAAATTTGAGATGTTGTGGCTAGTTGAGGTGTAAACTAAAGAGATTCAAGGTTCAGAGATCAAACTCTAGCACAATCCAAGCCTAGGTAATGGTTCTACCTCACTTTCTTCTTCAATTCTCTTGAATGTAAACTTAATTTTAGAGGCTTTGGTGTAAAACAAATTTTTAAGATGAAATCATGATTTCTTGTGTTTTTCCTGGCTCTGTGATATTATGAATTTGAAGTATTAAACTAATTGGTATGAATTTGAAAAAAATATAATAATAATAAAATTTTGTGTTCTTGGTGAATATGAGAATACATGTTGAAGATGATGGTGGTTTTAAAATGTGTGGATAAATTTGTGAAATTTAGATGTTGTTGTTGTTAAAGAAGAAAAAGAGAAAAAGAAGAAACAAAAAAAAAAGTTAGGGAGGCACCGAGGGAAGCTCGTACGCACGCTTCGTGCATGCATAAGAGCTTAGCCGGGCCGGCCTAGGCCCGACCTTATTGGGTGAACAAGGCCCAGCTGACGCGGGCCTGGTTCAGGTGGGCCCAACCCAATTAAATTACTAAAAACTAATTTAAATTAAAATAAAATACAAAATACATACAATAAATTATAGAAAAATATGTAAAAATAAATATTCAATTTTTTTTGAAAAAACATATAAAATATGAGGAATTGGAAAAAAGTATAAAATTAGGTTTCAAGATATATTCGGGCATTTGGCACTCCGTGTAACCTTAAAATAAATAATGAGTCATAACTAAAAATTAGAATAAAAATTCTAATTTTTGTTCCCACAACATAAAATCAATTAATGTGACCATAAATTATTAAAATTGGTATGTAGGACACTCGAATTATAGGGAAGCTTAGGGGACCAATGGACATGTATTCCGGGGACGAGCGTGCGGCTAGAACCGGGGTATTTATCGCATTTTGGTAAGTAAACCCCACCAGAAAAACACGTAGCATTTATTTACTGTTTTATTTCATTATTCCGTTAGATTATGCAAGTTTGGTTTATTTGACTACTCCACTCTCGCGTCTGTCTGTATAT
The DNA here is from genome assembly GCA_039657325.1 of Stephania cephalantha. NCBI lineage: Eukaryota > Viridiplantae > Streptophyta > Magnoliopsida > Ranunculales > Menispermaceae > Stephania > Stephania cephalantha. The sequence goes on from CM077573.1 coordinate 26,048,289, forward strand.
GGTCGATGGGACTGTATGACCCCTTACCTGCTTCCTCGTGATTAGCGATCTGATTGTTGCTACGATTCCGGTCATGCACTAGGCTACGCATGAGATTTACTCCGCAAGTCGATGACTTGAGAGATGGTGTTGTGAGGAGTTAACTCTGACACAAATTCTTCTCCTTTGAGGCAGTTGGCCGAGAGTTTAAACTCTCGACCAACTGAGTTCCTCATTGACCTTGGAGCGGTGGCGGGGAGTTAGTTCATCAGCAGAGTCTCCTCGATCTAATGTTATCAGTCCCAAAGCTCGGCAAATATATACCACACTCGCATTCGACATTTATTGCTTTCTTAGTGACTTATCTTCATGCTACTATCCCTTTTTAGTGTATTTCTTATTGACTAGCATGATTTGTAGCCGCTTTATTTACATTCTTATTAAATGCAACTTGCATTTTTTTGGGGATTTTACTCACTGGACTCGTCATCAACTTTTTCATGGATGACCGAGTGCAGATCCTGCGGCGAGCCGAGGGAAAGCTGTACTTGGCGACTTCATCTGAACATCGAGAGCCTTCGCTAGCCCATCTCGTAGGTGTTTGTATACATTATGTTACTACTTTTGGGTATATTTTGGGAGACTTGATACACTGATACATGTATATTGATCATATTGTACATTTTGTCGCCTTATATATACATGGTATCCTTTTGATGGGTTTTCCACTGCTTAGGTGTAACGGCCCGAAAATTTGACTTGTGCCACATGCTAGGTCAGGGTCGTATGTGGGATCCACTCGTCAGAATACGTATGTCCGAATCTCGGGTGGAGACACCGATATATGATATTTTTTTTGTAAGGTGTGTATTATTTAGTACTATCCAATTTGAGACGAAACACAAGCGGGGACTCGCCTCGAGTCGTGTTTCGACGTGGAACCGAGGTAGTGGCTTATGGGGTGGAGATTGATTGACTGCTAAGTTAGCGCGCTAATGAGATTCGTTAGCGCACTAACTGAGAAATTAGCGCGCAACTCCAGAATCTCGCGTGCTAATTGTTTTCTAATAGCTTTTTAAAAGTGAAACATCTACACCTTTAATTTGAATTGGTGGACTGTTTTAGACCCTTGGATCACTAAAACGGCTACAAATAGTAAAAAGGGTATGGAAAGAGCCATATAAACACTTACAACATGTTTTTGAAAAAAAGAACACACAAATACACAAAAGAGCAATAAAATGGAGTTTTAGCACAAAAGGGTCAAGAAAAAATACACACACTCACTTGAGGGCTGACCTTATGCAAACCAAGTGAGGTGAAAAGAGGTGTTCTAGAGTCCTCAACGCGCTGCCCGAATCGATCTAAACCATCTTCACATTTTGGGTTGTATGATTACATATTTCCCTACACTATTTGTGATTAATCTAAATCTTGTTGTTAATGATTTTTGTGGAAACCATATGTGACTGATTTGAACATGTTTATATAGTGTGTCGAGCATAATATCATGTCTAGAAAAGACCTAGAACAAACTTGCATCTATTGAGCCAAAATCCGAATCACTTGTGTATGTGAAACTTGAAAAACACATAAAGCCATTCTTATAGTGGCTGTTTTTCTTTGAAGTGTGTGTGTGACACCACCAAAAAGGGTTTTGAACTTAACTTTGATTTTTGTTAAACCCAAAGTTGAGAGTGCATTTTCTTGAGCTTAATTGCGATTTCTCATAGTGCATCGAATTGACTTGAAACCCAATTGTACTTAATCTATATTCGCGTTTGTGGTTTCATGCTTATGTTGTTTTGACAACATATTTACAAGGGTTTTCGTTTGTAAACTTTATCTATTTGAGACCCGAGATTTCGGTTGCACTACTTGAGCTTAATTGTGATCTTTCATGTGTGTATTGAATTGACTTGAAACCTAATTGTGCTTAATTCATATTCGTTTGTTTGGTTTCATGTTTATGTTGTTTTGACAACATACTCATAAGGGTTTCATTCTTAATATTAATCTATGTGACCCTAGATATTGATTGCACAACTTGAGCTTAAACTTGCGTTTTGCATTTATGCATCAATTAGCCATTCTTTGGAACCAACTTGAGCTTAATCTATACTCTTCTTTGTTGGTTTCAATATTAAGAGTTAGCCTATAAAAGTCGATTTACAAGGCATCTCAATTGGCAAAGTCTCACTTGCATTACTTCATCTTAGGATTACATTTGACTTGTGAGAGGAGAACATCTTATACCGCTTTACTTATTGTAAGCGACAAATCATTCTTAATTTGTAAAGCTTGTATGGTCCATTGGTGAATATACCAAGTTGTGTGTCCTATTGGTATATAGGAGAGATTGTAAGCCTATCGGGAAATAGGCAAGGTAAAGTCCTAGTTGCATCTAGGCAAGTCAAATTCCTAGTTGAGACTAGGTGGTTGTAAAAGTCCTTATTCAGGTAAGGCAAGTGTAAAAGACATAGTGGTGACTAGGCACACTAAGCTTGCGGGCTTAGGGTTGTTCATTTATTGGAATATAAGTGTTGGTTCAAAATCCTAACCAGGGAGGTTATGTAGTGGATGTAGATTCGAGGGATCGAACCACTATAAATCTATTGTGTACTTCCATATCTTCTACCCCATTCTCCTAGTGTAGCATTTGACTTACTTGAACCATTCCGCTACATCACTATTGCAATCACTAATATATGCGCTCATCTAAATAAACTTTTGAAGTGAACTTAGGAGATTAGCAAAGAAAGTTGTAAAAAGTTTAGTTTGACCATCACACCCAAATCACCCCTCTTGGGTGACTGATGAAGTCCAAGAATTAGTTTGCAAATTCTTGACAGGATAATGATGAAGTCCAAGAATTAGTTTGCAAATTCTTGGAAAAATATGAAAAGATATGACAGGATGGCATTTTGGTAATTTCGGTGAAGTTCGGGCGTTTGAGTTTCGACGTTCCGAGGGCATGGGTTGATTGGAAACGGCGTGGAGATCACGGGTCACTGCTACGCCGTGACTACGACGTTTTTCGGCGAAATTCCATCGTTTCGCCCTCCGAAACGGCAATTTTGCTATTTTATGAAAGTTTTGTTTAGCTTATAACTTTCATTAGGAATTTCCGTTTTATTGCCGTTTGCGGCATTTGTTTCTATTTTTCGTCTAGTTTCCAGTTTAGGGCTTTTAGGGCTTTTTGGACTTTTTACTATTTTTGGCAAATTTTAGGGTTTCACTATTTAAGCGACCTATTGGATGTAATTCGCAGTTTTTTTGCTTGAATAAAAGAATTTTCGAACTTTGGCTTAAGTTCTGACCTAGATCGAGTTGTTCGTGGATTCGTTCAACTGGTTTAGAAGATCTCGCTGCGTCAGTTGGTATCAGAGCCTGCTTCAGCGTGATTGGAGAAATCATGCCATCGAAGAGGAACCAGCAGCGTATCGAGGAGGTGTATGACCGTGACAATCCGAATCGACAAATTGGCCAAATAATTGACCAACGCATGGGCGCGGTGGTAGAACAATTAACTGCCAGAATCGATCAGTTGTTGGGTCAGAATATGAATCGTATCCGTAACCATTGAAGGGAACCTGTTGGTGATGAACCAATAGGAGATTCTTCTACCAAAGGGGAGGATGAGTATGTTGAGGCACCGAGGAGGCACTACAGGCCGCGTGCAGTTGAGGATGATCGCAGGCGGTGGGAGTCTGGGATGAAGACGGAGGTCCCAGAATTCCATGACACCCTTCAACCGGAAGAATTCTTGGACTGGCTGGCGTCAGTTGAAGAAGTCATAGAATTCAAAGGTGTGCCCGAAGGCAAGCGTGTGCAACTGGTTGCGACCAGATTCCGCAACAGGGCCACGGCTTGGTGGCAACAACAGAAGTTGATGCGGAATAGGAATGGAAAGGCGAAGATCACCTCGTGGGAGAAGATGAAAAAGCACTAACGGGCTGAGTTCTTGCCTTACAACTTCCAACGCCTTATGTATCAGAGGTTGCAGAATCTGAGACAAGGGGCAAAGTCGATAGATGATTACACTACTCGAGTTTTATCGATTAGTCGCTAGAAACGAGCTGCGGGGAGACTAACGACCAATTAGTGGCGCGGTATATTGGTGGACCGAGGATGCATATCCAAGATGTCGTCAACATGTTTGATCCGGCTTCCTTATCTCAGTAGCGCACCAAACGAGTATTGTTTGTGGAGAAACATCGGTTCGGGGTGTGAGTAATGCTTCCAATAATGTTAGTGTTGGGACAACCAATACCGGAGGTAATACCATTCGCAATTAACCCTGCTAGTCGCACGAACAGACCTAGCACTAGTGGGATTAAATGCTTCGGTTGTGGCGAAGTTGGTCACAGGAAATCAGAATGTAAAAGGAAGAAGACTCTCTTTATTGAGAACGAAGAGGAAAACGAAGGGGAAGAGGCCAACATCACTGCAGAACCAGCCTTAGATACTTCTGACAACACAGAAGAGGAGATCGTGACTGCAGATGTGGGTACTGTCTTGGTTGTGAGGCGTTCTTGTATGACTCATAGAGCTGTCGCTGATGATGAGTGGCTGCGGAATAACATCTTTCAGTCCAAGTGTACCATCTTAGGCAAGGTGTGCAGGTTCATGATTGATGCAGGCAGTTGCGAGAATATCGTCTTAGTTGAAGCGGTTCAGAAGTTGGGCCTTGCAACTGAACAACACCCCAAGCCCTACAAGCTAGCTTGGCTGAAGAAGGGTGGTGAGGTGAAGGTGTCGAAGCGCGCCTTGGTGACTTTTTCTATTGGTGCTAACTACAAGGATTCAGTCTGGTGTGATGTTGTGGCTATGGATGCTTGCCACTTGTTATTGGGACGTCCTTGGCAGTTTGATAGGGGAGTTGTGCATGATGGCAGAACCAATAAATACACCCTTATGTTCAAATGAGTGAAGATTGTGCTAGTACCCGCCAAGGATCCGGAGGAAGTTAAGCCTACTAAAGAATCTAGCAGCTTGCTGTCTTTGGCAAGATTTGAAGGTGCATTACAGGATTTTGAGGTAGTTTACATCTTGATGAGAAAGGAGGTAGATAGAGATGTTGATGTTCCTGAAGCTGCAATTCCTATTGTGGAGAAGAGAGAAAGAACCAGAAAGAGAAAAAAGAAAAAGGAGAGAAAGCTAGAGAGAGAAGATCCGGCGAGCAGTGAGAGCGCCGGAGCTCGCGGAGGGCAAGGAGCGGCGGTCGGACGACGTTCCGCGCCGGAGGTGGCGCGGTGCGGAGCGACCGGCAAAGAATGCGGGGTGGCGGTGATCGCGCAAAGCAGCAGCAGGTCGCGCAGAGCGGTGCGCTGCGCGGTGGGGACGGCGGCCGCGGCATGGCGATCAGCGGCGGCAAAGACTGGCAAAGACGGCGCGGCAGACGGACAACGTCCCAACAAGAAGCGGCGGTGTGGCGACGCGAGCGTGGCTCATGCGGCGAGCGGATCGGCCCCGCGGATGCGAGTAGCTCTCCAGCAGCAGCGCGGGGATCCAACAGCCAGCGCGAGCGCGAGGGCGACGGCGGCATGCGGCGGCGTGCGGCGGCGAAAGTGGCTGGCGCGAAAGCTGGCGCAATGGCAATGCAGCTGCGACGCGGTGAACGGCGCGGTGGCGCGTTGTCGGACCGATCGATCCTCGACGAGGGGTGCGATTCGACGAAATTCGACGACGCGATGGAGGGATACGTTTGATGATGACAATTCGAGGCGCGATTCTGTCCACCCTGGGGAGAATGATGAAGTCCAAGAATTAGTTTGCAAATTCTTGACAGGATAATGATGAAGTCCAAGAATTAGTTTGCAAATTCTTGGAAAAATATGAAAAGATATGACATGATGGCATTTTGGTAATCTCGGTGAAGTTCGGGCGTTTGAGTTTCGACGTTCCGAGGGCATGGGTTGATTGGAAACGGCGTGGAGATCACGGGTCACTGCTATGCCGTGACTACGACGTTTTTCGGCGAAATTCCATCGTTTCGCCCTCCGAAACGGCAATTTTGCTATTTTATGAAAGTTTTGTTTAGCTTATAACTTTCATTAGGAATTTCTGTTTTTATTGCCGTTTGCGGCATTTGTTTCTATTTTTCGTCTAGTTTCAGTTTAGGGCTTTTAGGGCTTTTTGGACTTTTTACTATTTTTGGCAAATTTTAGGGTTTCGCTATTTAAGCGACCTATTGGATGTAATTCGCAGTTTTTTTGCTTGAATAAAAGAATTTTCGAACTTTGGCTTAAGTTCTGACCTAGATCGAGTTGTTCGTGGATTCGTTCAACTGGTTTAGAAGATCTCCGCTGCGTCAGTGACATTCATTTATATGACTTGTGCCTTTTGTCGGTGTTGGTGTTGGTGTTGGTGTCGCTATCGCGCCCCACCTCTTGCCAGTTAAGGTAATTTTTTGTTATTTATTTTGGTTGGATTTATTTTGTCATTGGAAAGTTTTGAAACTTTTTTTTCGTCCAAAAAAATAACAGTGTTTTTTTATTTGTGGATTTTTCTTGATATTTAAATATGTGATGAACTTTGAAAATGGTTTATAATTCTATATACATAATTTTAATAAAAGCATATTTAATAACCAAAATAAATCTGTTTTAATCTTTTTGGTAAAAAAATCAATAATTTGTTTTTATCAATACTGTTTTTAAAATAAAAATTTATTTTTAAAACTTTATTTAAAAAATTAATTAAATTTTTTTTTAATCAATAATGTGTATAATATATTTTTTGGGAGTTTTTACTGTTTTATAAGCATTAGTTAGCATTAAATTGTTTTTTTTTAAAAAAATTAAATTCAGTTTTCAAATATTTAAAATGTATTTTAACATATATATAAATGAAACTGTTTTTTTTTTTAAATAAAATTTTTTAAAGAAATAATTTTTTTTTAACTTTTTTTAATAGCAAGGGGATCTCATTTCTAATTGGCGATGGTTTAGCGACGAGTTCAATTTCCATTGCTAATTGGCGTTTAAAAATTTAAAATCGATTGTATGGTTTCGCTACGGTCCCCGTCACAATTTAGCGGCGGGCACCCGTACCCGTCGCTAATCTAGATTAGCAACAAGGACTTTGGTGACGGGTGGATCCCATCAGTAACCCGGATTGTCACGGAAAAGAAGGCAATTAGCGACGGCGACATCCGTCGCTAAATTTGTTTTTTTTTTTTTTTTTTTTTTTGTAAGGATTGTATTTATGATCTGACAGTCTTTATTGGACAGATCAAACGGTTGCAAACGGTTGTAAGCTCGTCATGGTTGAAGTATATATATATATATATATATATATATATATATATATATATATATATATATATATATGTAATACAGATCGTCTCGTGTTTCTCAGTTGAAAATACACAGAGAGCATTCTTGAGGTTGAAAATTCACAGAGAGCATTCTTGAGTTTCATTCTTGCTTTCATGATGTTTCTGTGTAGTGTCTCGATAAAATGTCAACCAAACAAAATAAGTTTCAATTTCCGTCTCTAAAGTAATAAAATGTCAACCAAACAAAATAAGTTTCAATTTCCGTCCTTAAAGTAATAAAATGTCAACCAAACAAAATAAGTTTCAATTTCGGTCCCTAAAGTTATGCCTCCAACTTCCCCCAATCAATTAGGCCATACTGCCATAGTATATATAGTATTAAAAAAAGAGTCAAATCTTACCTGAAAAAAGTGGTAAATCAAAATACGGCCACGCTAATTTGTTGGAGATTATATTACGAGTAACAATTTTGATATATATGGAGCAATCTTAGTTATGAAACAATTCTACTTTTCAAAAATTATTGAATGTTGTCATTTGTGCTCCATGCACGATTCAAATATATCGATCTGCTATATATATATATATATATATATATATATGTAAAGGATATAGCTAGGTTTGTATTTTATATAGGATAAGGAAGCACCACACACAGCTATAGCTAGGCATTGCCAATGGCGTTGAAATATTGCTCCTGAGATGCCACACACCGTTTGACATTACAAAAAGCGTGTCTCGTAATGTCCCTAAGAAACCAATACCCTCACATTGCCCTTAAATGACGTCCCAAGACACGTACGGACGGGGACTGATTTAACTGCTACCCACATTTACCAAACCGAACAAGGCCACCTCTTATAAAATCATCACTTGAGTGGGTGCTTTGTGCACCACTCACGCTTGATTGAATAACTTGTCCATTCAACAAGACCCTGATTAAATTAAAATGCTCTCGCGATGAACATTTACTTTTTTTTTTTTTTTTTCTTTCTTTTCTATATCTTTCTGGTTCTTATCATGGGCTCTCACTTTCTTGGTACCGTCACTTGTACCATGTGTGCTTTGTTCCACTTTTCCCACTAAGAGTTGCATATGGTTTTGTATTTTCTCTCCTGGTGAGGTCATGAGATCTAAAGACAGTACTAGTGGAGACTCTATATAGATAAGCTCAGCATCGATCACCAATATCCAAAACCACTAAAAACGTCGTTTTTCATCGATTACTAATATTCTTCTGAAGAATACATATTATATCCATCTGCAAATTAATACGGTAATAAAGAATTTATTAATGTAGTTTATTCACTAATGGGTAGGTGGATTCCTATGTAATCAAACTTAGCGCGTGATCATATATACATGCATGCCTAATCATTCGAAGGTCTAAAATCTTAATCCGACACCAATTTAGATAGGATAAAGTGTCAAGCTTTCACGCAAATGACGTCAATTTGTTAATTTTTGTTACAAATGCATATTATGCAATGCCTTGGTCGTCGTCTTCCTAGCTCGTCTTCATTTTTATTTTTATTTTTAATTTTTTTTAAAACTTTGGCAAGACAAATAATGAAAACAACTATAACTACTTGAAGAATCGTTATGCAGGAAAAATAAAAGTACTAGCGCAAGTTATTTTGTGATATGTTATCCATTGAATCCTCAAAACTAATCAATTAATTTGTTGATCTACTCTACTCTTAAGTACTTGAGTAGTATATCACAAACTTTAATTAGTTAAGGTATGTATGCCACATCATTCACTGTCACTCTCTCTTGATTAACTCTTTACAACTTACTAACTTAGTAGCTTTGGCTGGCACCACATCGATGTTTCTAAGGTCTTTTTTTTATGTTCGTAGGTATCCAAGCGTGCCTGACTATTCCCATGAGACCCTGGTGCAATCAGCCTGAGCGTACCTCAGTGGCACGAACAACCTTGACATAACGGGGAATCGAACTTGGGACCGTGCGCCACACCCACACAATTGGTGTTTTACTAAGGTCTTTTAGGTGTTACTATTTATTGCATGTCTGGTCAACCTCTACCGAGTATGTACCCTAACCCTACTCAAACCCTTCTCTGAGTTAAATCTGGTTAGAACACATACGGTTTCAACAATAGGGTGGTAGCACCAATTGACGAGTGCGAAGAATAAGAAAAAATTGTTTTGGTGGTTTGAATACCTCCAAAGACAGCCTACATACGCCGCCATTAGAAAACTCGACTCAATAGAAACTTAAGAATCTAGTCGATACAAAGGGTACAACCAAGCAAACTTATTAAGACAAATATTGATAAGGATTCAAAGGATGTAAAAAACACACAATCAATTGCACAAAATGATGAGTAGTGCATTGAAAAAGTTTAGTTCGGTCTATATAGTGACCTTAACTAATTTGGGATTGCAGCTTTGTTGTTGTTGTTGTTGTTGTTGTTGTTGTTGTTGTTGTTGTTGTTGTAGTTTGTTGCGACATATCATCTTCTACAATTAATATAAATTTTCAGATGGGACCTGAAAAAAGTAATGACACTATGGTTTCTCTCTCATAAGAAACCCTAGCCCCGACATCGATCTTCTTCTCAGCCTCGACCCCCAGATCTAACATTGCTGGGCTTCCGGCGATGACACAATCTGCCTATGCGGTAGCAAACGTTGTTGGTGGCCCTTGCTTTTATTCGCATCTCTATCCTATTCATTCATGCTCTCCTAACCCTTCTACACCACGTGACCCTCCTCCATATCCCATCCCTTCTTCCCCCTACATTTCTATGACGATCCTAAATTTTGAGGCAAACCAAACATCGCCATGACGCCGGACACGTCACTAGTCCATGCCACGTCACCTGCAAACTTTTCCATGATGGCTTGCGAACTAACCATCTAATAATTCGACTTAGTCAATTTTTATGTTTAAATGATTATTTGTCGAAATATACAAAGTTATATAGAGTTTTACAACTTAATTTGTTTGTTTTGAGTCATTTAAGTTGTTTTAGTAGCACAAGTCTTAATAGTATGCAAATCGATAATGTAAACAAATTTTGCATTGATTAACAAACCTGTGGGGTGGAAACCCGAAAAAAGGATACCAGACATGTGACGACCCCATTTCCTACAACCAAGGCCGGCTAACCTAAACCATCGCAAAACCCCTCCAGATGACCCGACGAGTGGGGCGATGATCTAGTAAGCCTTAAAATGCAGAAATACTATAAAACAATATACAAATAGACTACTAAGACATATAATAAGTGTGAAATAAAAGTCCTTTGAGTCTATTAGGTGTGGAAATAAAATAGAAAGTCTTACAAGATCAAACAACTAGGCTATGGGTTTCAAAAAGTCTACCCATGATAAATCCCTTGTTTATTACATAAAGTCTTAAAACTAAATAAATATAAATAAACAAACTTGCAAACGAGAAAATAAGTTTTACGCTTTGCTCTTTCCTCTGTCTTGAGCAACAACTGAGGTACTAGGAGGGGGAAAAGTTGTGGGGTGAGCAATATTTCAACGGGCTTAGTAAAGCAGAAGCCTGCTTTACTCTTTATCATCCAAGTAATACCTAATGTGTAATAACTAGCATGAACAAAGTTATTAACCAATCCTACTATCATTCCGGGCATGAAAGAATAATATAACAAACATACTATATAATGCAAGATACAACAAAACAAAGCCTGAATATGATAGTCGACAAGATATCAATGATAACATGAATGCCATACAGTCAAAGAAGTGGAAATCCGATATAAAATGTGTGATGTGACAACCAACTACCTTCAAAGGGATAAAAATATGATCCTATTTCAATGGATTAGTGTCTAAGCATCATTATGATCTTACCTGCCATAGATCTTCCATATATTGGCTTTCAAAGGTATCATATAATAGAGAAAGGAGATGACTGTCGGCTGCTGGCTCTTCAGTCCGAGGTACCATTACAATTATTTCAATTCAAACATATTAGTTCTGCATGCATTCATAAATAAAGAGCTCAAAAGGACAAGATAAATCGGAAACAACAAGATATCTTTATTTTTATTCCAAGCAATAGATAAACCATTCACTACCATGAATCCACGCGTAATTATTAGCCTGACATGATTGAAGATAAAACAAACCTCACTTACCTCGAAGCGCTGCTATCTTATCCAATCCTAACTTGGAGTTTCCTATATGATTTTCCTTGTGTCTATAATGGTATAGGTTCATGTATGTATTATTCATATGTTTTATTTGAGGTAAGTTTACTCAATTCATATTAATATCTTGAAAACAATATAAAATCTTTTCCAATTAATATCACGCATTCACTTCAACGATAAAGGTTTTCAGGGTTAGTTACAACTGCCTCGATCCTTGACCCGACATTATATCTTAATTAAGCTTGGTTATTTTGGAAAACAACAAAATCAATTTAATTCTTGAAAAATGTCGAGCGTCGTCCTAGCACCGTGGGTTCACCCACAATGTGCTTAGGTGAAATCGCTGGCTTCGAATAAAACTTAAACTTCATCCCAACGATTCGTTAACGTTGCATGTTACACACCAAGGCGCTTAGATTGACTTCCCCAAATGCCCAGGCAGCGCCATGGCCAGCGCCCTACTATCTGTAGGCGAGGCGCTGACACGATGTTGGGCACGAATTCAGAATATCAAATTCGAATCCAAATTCCAAATTCCCCAACTACTCACGCCGACCCCCAATGGTCCAAAGTCGATCAAAACAATCATAACCATATCATTTGAAACCACATGATCATTCCCATTCAATGAAGAAACGTAAGTAAAACAAAAATCCACTATTAAAACATAAATTTTGCAATTCCTTTTGAATAACCTAAAGAAGATGAGATGGAGATGACCTAAATCACGAATAAAAACATAGGGGTTCATCTTCCATTTTAAAACTCTAAGAGAAACCATGATTTCCATCAAAATTGAATATGCGAACCAAATAGAGAAAATTAGAGAAGATGATACAAATTGTTTACCAAGCTTTGTGAGATCTTAATGAAAGTTCCCTCTCCCCCACCAAATCTATCAAGCAAGTGTTCTAGGTTTCCTCCTCAATGTCTATATGTAGTGAATTCAAACCAAAAATGGCTTGAAGCCCTAATTGTGGTTTGAATACCTAGTTAATGAGATTAGGTTTTGGTTGACCACATCACAACCCTACATCTCCTCTTGATGATTTAAGTACTAGGATGATCCAAGAGTCTACCTTAAATCCATCCTTCCTTATATTTTACATAAATACCTGTCAATTTGCCATATTTTTGTTATATTTATGTTACAAGTCCTATAGGCTCATTTCCATTTACTTAGGCTTATATCCCCACCTAAGTCAACTAAATAGAATATAGTACACACATTATTCACCTCATTTCACACATACCTTGCATATATACCAAATTAGCCTTGATAAAAAGACAACTTATCCTAATCGAGATTTTGGCGTTACAATGTATATCAATGAAAGCGACAAAAATGTATAGCAAGTGTCAATGTACATGTATCAGGTAATAAGACTTCCAAAATGATCCTAAAAAGTAGTATATACACAAATACAAACACCTACAAGTGGAGCTATTGTGGGCTCTCTAAATCAAAGGTAGTCGCCAAGCATCGCCTTCCCCTGGCTCGTCGTAGGATCAAAAATTTGCCACCTAACAGTAACAAATTTTAGGTGAGTAAATCCCAAAGAAATTCACTTAGTATTCACAAAAAATACAAAAAATGATGACTAAAATTCATGCAGGTTAGGTAAAAAATAGAAATGTAAAGCATGAATATAAGTCGCTAAGATAAATAAGAATATGGAACACGAATGTGGTGTATAGTTGTCGAGCCATGAGGCAAAAATATTGAACCGTGAAGTTTATGGTGGCGAGGTAATCTCCGCCTCTTCTTCATGGTAGAAATGAGAGACTTTGGTGGTCGGAAGATAGACCTCCATCCAATGCCTCGAAGGAGAGGAACTCTGTGATGGAGGCAAGCCTTATGTCAACCCACTCTCAAATGCGTAGTCTAAGCATGACAATACCGCATGAAAAATCTCGGATTATGCAAATTATAGGGTGTTGAGTTGGACCCATACTACCCCTTCGACCAAACATAGACGCAAGCGGGAATAAAGTTAGCTTGCAAGCCAAATTGCCAAAAAGTAATAGCAAAATCAGCAGGCAAATTATGAGTGAAATAGGTGAATTCTAAGCTGACATTCTCGTGGGTTTACTTACCTCGAGACTCTTGAAATCGCTATGAAATGACCCGCTCACGCCTCGAATTGCGCATCTGACACCCGACTAGTCTTATAAGTCCATGATGTCCAATTTTTATCATTTTATAATGTTTCAGTGTCATACTTTGTATGTTTATAACTTGAAACCAAAAACTAAAATCTTTATTCCAAAGTTTAGTAGTGGAACACTTTTCTGGTAACACCGGGGTTCCAAACGCCAGAAAAAGTCTCGAAACCTATTTTCTTACCATTTTCTGATTTTCTTTATATTTTCTTTCATTTTTATAATTTTTTTTCATGATTTTCTATCAATTTTCCACATTTCTCTATAATTTATTTTCAATTAAAATTGTATTTATTTTTTTAGTTAATTAAATCCCTTTTTAATTTTATATGGGGTTGGGCCCTGAATCGAGCCTGGTCTGGTTGGGCTTGGTTCGACCCAGTCGGTCACCTAGGTCTGGGCCGACTCGACCCAACCTGCTCGAGCTTGGGCATCTAGGCCCGGCCTGGCTTGCTTGGAGTAGCTAGGACCCACCGACCTAGCTACCCCCTCCTGATTTGTTTCTTCAGAGATCATTTTCCCTTTCTTATTTTTTTATATCAAAACAACAATAACAACATAATCAAAATCATTACCAAACAATACCACATCACCATTAGAGCTCCCAAATTTCTAAACAATAACAACCACCACTTACCTTGGACTAGAAAGATCGTCGGCGTGAGAGGTGGTAATGCCGGAGCCGAGATAGACTGAGAGTGTCAAGGGAGGAGAGCTTGGTGAGGGTGAGACCAAATTAGATGATGAAGTAGAGTTGGAGAAGAAGAAAAAAATGAGGGGAAGAAATAGAGGATTGGTTAGAGAGAGAGAGAGAGAGAGAGAGAGAGAGAGAGAGAGAGAGAGAGAGATTTTGATTTGTAGACGAGGGAGAGAGAAAGGTAAGAGAGAGAAAAAATAGGGATGGGGTGATGTGATAGGTGGTGATGTGTTATCACATTGTGAGTGGTTGAGTGCTCTCTAACCCTTATACTACCCTGTACACCCGCGTTACCCGCAGTGTCTTGAAATCTCATCACTACACACGACCAATGGAAATCCTAACACTAGAGCGAAATGAATATTTAATAATACAATAAATTAATACGCGCTACACTAAAATATCATCACATTACAGTCTCAGTACCCTTTCCCTTTTCTTCTCCCATTCTGGTGTACCCATCCCGTGACCTTTGTAACCCCACTCCCTTCCCCGCCCCTTTCCACTCCTTCCCCTACTCCGACTGCACCATCAACCTTCCCTATTTCTCTTTAGTTCTCTTATGTCCCTTTGCTATTCCCTCTTTTTAGCAGCCCCTCAATCATGAGTCACAATATTAGTGGGTTTTCGGTGCAAGCATCAACGCCGATGGTGTGATGACCTTAAATTTCAAGGCAAACCAGGCACTGCAATGTTGCTGGACACGTCGCTAGGTCATGCCACATTACCTAAACACTTGTCTATGATGGCTTCTGAACTCAACCTTATCTTAACCATTTATTTGCGAACTTACAAAATCTCAAGTCATTATCATTATTATTATGAAAATCTCCAAGCTAGTTTGTTATTCAACTTATCAGATTTGTTATGGTTTGACTATATTGAGCGAAAGTCTTTAAATCAACATGCATATCAATAAATAAACAAATTATGCATTTATAACAAACCCTAAAAAGTGGAAAACCTGACAAAAGACATCATGTATATCACAGAAAGAAAAAAAGAATACCAAAGAATCAATATACATATATAGGTACTAACACTCACCCAAGTAACCCAAAAGATAGTAAATACGTATATAATGGCTAACATCTAAGAGTACTACTTGTGATGGCTCTTTAATTCCAGAGATAGCCGCGAAGTACCGCCTTCCCCCGAGTCATCGTAGAATGTGAAATTTGACACAAAAACCATAATAAATACTAAATGAGTAAATCCCATAGAAATTCAGTTAGTGTTCACAAGAATTCTAAATAAACAACTACAATTTATGCAAGCTAGTAAATAAAACAGGAAACTAAAGCTTGAATATAAATGGCTATTGATAGACAAGAGTAAATGGATTCGAGTGTTGTGTATAACCGTCGAGCATTGGGATGAGAATATTGGATCGAGAAGTCCCTAGTGGCAAGGTAATCCCCACCTCCTTTTCACGGTCAAACAGATCAACTATGTGGACGAAAGTTAGACTTCTGCACCAACACATCGTAGGAGAAAAAACTTGTGGCAGAGTCAAGCCTCACGCCAACTCACTCTCGAAATTACTGATTCATGGAGGCGTGCCTTGCACGTAGTGTATAGCATGAAAATATCGCACATCAACTCTTGGATTTTCATGTACGACGTGTCGAGTTGATGTCATGCTGCGCCTTCGACTATACATAAATACACGCGAGAGTGGAGTAGTCAAACAAGCCTAACTAGCGCAAAATATACTAATAAACAACATGCAATAAATAAAGAGATAAATAAATTCTAACATGACGTTATCATGGTTTTACTTACATGAAAAGGAAAAATATACTCGACTTTCCCCATTCCATGTACATGCAACACCGACTTTCGCAATTCCCAGTCCCCTAGTTTTCAATTGGGTATATCATAATTGGTTAGACCCTATTTAGTAAGTCCTAGAAAACCCGAGTAAATTTAAGAAATTTTTATAAGTTTTTTATGTTTTTAAGTAGTTGGTGCCGTGCATTCAAAAACACACGGTACCGTAGCTCACTGCCCACCCCACACAATAGCATGGTGTTGTTTGATGCCATGCCTTGTATGCCATAGCGCCAGACTGCATCATGGTCACTGCCCCCAAAAATATCACGACATTATCTCATGTCGTGCGTTGTAGGTGATGGTATGGGATGATGCATGTCGCAAGTATATGGCTAGCCTTTAGTAATAGTGCAATCAACTTAAGTTGATCAAGGATATCGTCATCAGAGAAAGGTTTTTGCACTAGTTGTATATCACCTACTTAGCTTGAACTATTGCTAAGGGATTCTCTTTTAATTGATTTTATATTAACTAAACTATTCTAACAAATCAAATTAACTTTACTTGAACTCTTATATTAATGATATCTTAGCTCACAACTTCACCTGGGTAATTAAGGCTATGCTTTGTATTCATGTGTACATCTCAATATATTTTGTACAATGTCTAATTAGAATATACATATTTCTTTCAAATCCATTTCAACCAACTGTCATGACGGAGAAGATTCTAATGTGCAAACTAGAATTCCACCTATCGGTGTTAATAATGTAAGTTCCGTATTGCTTCAAGTCTCAAATCATTGGATTCATAACCAACTAGTTTACTATCCGCACCTCCATAATCAACAACTATCTCTTGATGTTGTGTATTTTATGGTTGTACCGTTCATGTCCGGATTAAAAGCCTCAAAGCCATTATAACTCATAAAGCCTAAGTTCATTAAACACGTGTTCAAGATGTCTAAAACATTCATACCATATGATCCATTGATCCCTAAGATAAATAGACTACTCACACATCATTGAAACACACACATCATAATTTAATATAGAATTCATTGCAAAATAGAGATGAATATAAATAATACCTGGAATTAATCAATGAAACCAATTATTGATTGCAAACATGGAGTCTTCATTATTTTCTCCAACAAAAACTCCTTAATACTCAAACTCAATGCTAAATTACTATAATGGAAGGTTATCTCCTTCTATATGGTTGTCTCTCCCTTGTTTACCACGCCCAAGTACCAATTTATAGTCCCTAATAACAATTAAAAATCCAAAATTATAATTTAACTCAAATTATAGCTTTATTTTCTAATTTCTGCGAAATTGGCGCTGTCGCTAATGCCCTCACACCGTGTGTGTTAAGTCACGGTGCTGCCACTGCGCCACAACTTCATGATGTGACTTTTAGCTCCTGGAGCCTCGGCATTGTCCCCTTTGTGTCGCGGCGTTGTCCTTTGTTAGTCACGGCGCCACCACTGCACCGGACCTCTAGAGTTGGTTTTCTTCCTTTCTTATTCTCTCCCGCACCATGCCTTTCATCCCTACGCTCGCATTGTCTTCCCACAGTCTCAATACATGCTCCCACGGTGCCAACTTTGATTTTGTGGGTGTTTTCTCCGTTTCTTCTTGTTTTTCCTTGATTTCTTCCTATACACTTTAATTCCCTGAAAATGCGATAATACCATGAATTAGCACTCATTAAAGGATATTTATACTAAACATACTACTAAACTAACCCTATATATACATATAAATAATCCCTTATCAAATACCTCCAAAATTAAGGTTTTACTCGTGCCGAGCAAAGGTGTATTCTACTAAATCTCCTAATAACTAGTTCTCATTCAATTTACATTGTTCATGTATCCTTTAATTTGCTAAATTTCAAGTTAACAATCCATTTAAGAGTTTTTCTTTGCAAAAACTTTTAGTTTTTGGACATGTAGCTTTAACAACAAATATAACTTCACTTTCAAATCACTAAAGTAGATCTCAACCAAAAACCATCACTACTCACAAGCTTCTATAGTTTCAACACTCAAGTAGCAAGTATACAATCTCATGATTTCTCATTAAGCTCAGGAATTCACAAATAAACAAAGATCAAACTCATTTTTGGTAGACTTTAGCAATTCAAGAGTCTAAATGACTTTCACATGGTAGGAATGGAAACTTAACTTAACTAGCTACTCGCACTCGAACTAAATCTTTTATTTGAAGATTTTTAGTTTACTTCTGCCTTCTTCTCTTTAAATGTTTTTTCCTTTTTTTTTTCTCTCCTTTCTTTTCTTCTTCTTTTCATTTTTATTTAACAATCCCTACTCCTTTTCCTATGGACTTATTCTTCCTCACTTTTTTCCAACCATCAAGTTCTCTGCTCCATTTCTTGTAGAACTTGTGGGATTCTTTCATTTTTTCTCTATTTTCTAAAACTCTTATTAGCAGTTCTCACTTTCACTAAATCAAGTAAGTTAACTCCAACTTTTACTATACAATGCCTATTTGTTTCCCTCTTTGCACTAAGCTTTTTTTGCTTTGTATTTTTAAGTAAGATTCACACTTATTATAGAATCCTTAGAGATCTAACTTTTCCACAAGAAGTGTTCTAATTTCTCGCTTTTGTTTCAAGTTCAAGGTCTTCCCTAACTTCAGGTTTCTAATTATGAAATCACACTATTGTTGCTACATTTCAATGTTTCTTCTTAAAAATCCAAAATACTTTTGAGTTTCATATCAACAAGATACTTGTAATTTATTCATCGTCAATTAAAGTAATGAACATGCAAATGAACTACTTATTCATTACATATTATTATATATAACCTAATGTATATTACTTAAACATTCATATAGTGAATAAAACGAAAAATTTATACATTACCATGCTTTCCTCCTTAACTGCTTCAAATTAAAAATTAAAAATGATCATACCTGTAGTGTTTATTCTTA
Source organism: Stephania cephalantha (assembly GCA_039657325.1). Taxonomy (NCBI): domain Eukaryota; kingdom Viridiplantae; phylum Streptophyta; class Magnoliopsida; order Ranunculales; family Menispermaceae; genus Stephania; species Stephania cephalantha. The sequence goes on from CM077573.1 coordinate 26,067,302, forward strand.
TATCTCAGCCTATCTTACTACTTCCCATAGTGTAGTGTAGTGTCAATACCCCTAAGCTTAAACCAAACCTTATCCTTAAGGTTTAAAAGTAAGCCTGAAAAATGAAGACACTAAAATACATAAACATATGTAATAACACAAATTATAATAAACTAAACATTAAAATTGAAATAACCAAATAGTTAACAAAATATCCCCGATGTTAAAAATAAATGGTATTAAAAGCACTTTCAACTCCCCGGTCTAAAGAAATCTTATAACATTGACTTTAGGACTGCACGTCATCATTTTCATCTACATCATCTGCTCCAGGCGTAGGATGGTGTCAATGGATGCTCCACCATCCTGCTACGCACCAAATCTGGATAAAAAATGTATGCTGGTGCTGCTAGAAAGCCGAATGACCTATCAATAGGTCTCATCCATCTACTCCTCTCAAATCTAGCTATGGCTCTAGATGATAAACAAACAACATGAAATTGCGGTACCCGTTCCGTCAGTGCCGCCCTCTCCTTTCCATATCCTGCTCATATCTTAACATGGCTACCTGGTATTCCACATCCTTTGTTGCCATGGAGTCAAATCCTCAAGTTGTGTCATAGGTGCCTATGGTGGAGGAAGTGGTGGTGGAAAGAATTCACGACCATCCAAGTCCTGCCCTCCAAACTCTGGGTCTACAAAATCATAGCCCTCAGCAAATCCATGCTGCAGTTGCTCCTCCTCTCCTTCATTCTCCCTATCTTCCAGCTCTTGGGCTAGTTCTCCTAATGTTGCTTTTGTTGCTACCTGATCCTTTTTCCTTTTGGCTGACACTTTATAAAGTCTAGCTCCCTCAACCCTCTCTCTATCTCTCTCTTTATCTTTCTTTCTCTCTCTCTCTCTCTCTCTCTCCTCAGAGTCTTGGTAACTAGGTGGTGATTTTAATGTAAGCATGAAAGCCTCATTCATGGTTAGTTAGGCATCGATATCTAATTCTGCATCATCTGTCATTCTCACTCTGGCCTTTAAGCACATCTTTGTAATCAAAATAGGAAACAATAATTTGTTGTCCCTTTCCGACATGATGGACTGACTCCCTCAGACTAGTGTGTATGATCTCCCCGAACTTTGTAATCTCATAACAAAAAACCGCTAAAATCTTATTGATCTCACCTTGCTGAGAAGTGGGGTATAACGATACAACAAGAAAATGTTGCCACATTTTGTAAACATTTCTAATGCTTCCCTTCTTAATGTGCTTCAACAAATACTCAGCTCCCATCGCCCATCCTTGTTGTCCTAGGATAACCAATGCATTTTCTCTGGCTCTAAATGAATATAGATTATAGGGTCTCTTATATAATCTAGCCGGGAAACTCGATGTGGATTCATACGAGCTTAATTCTACCAACCCATAGAAATTATTCATCTCACATTTATTGAAGGGAACTAAAACCCCTTTCACCTTCAGCAGCTCATCCTTAGCTATGAACTTTGCATTAGCGTAAGACTCATAAAAAATCCCACTCACTCCTTTTACTTAGTTCTTTCTATAATCTTGAGTAAGATGCTCCTAATTTTGTTTCCTAATGAAATTGTTCACTCCTTTATTGTACTCGAATGGTAAATTAATCCCTTTTTTGCAAATGAACTCCCTACGTATGATTTTCTCATATCGTTCCTTAGCCTCTTTACAAATAAAATATTTAGATTTAAAAGATTTAGGCTTTTTTTTTCATTGGGATTCCTAGAAGTAGATGCATCAAAGTCATTTTCTCTAGTTTGGCTAACTTGTTTCCTTGTTTTTGCCATTTCCTTCAAATTTCAAGCAACTAACACAACAATGCAATGTAGCTTGGTCTTCAAGTCACCTAAAAAATCCGAATTCATACAACATGGATCATGCATACACCAAATAATCTCAAAGATGTCAACTAAGTCTCCATAAGTAATATTAATGATCACATTCACGAAATCTTGCATAGCCTATCCTACAGCCTCAATTCCACAATTTCATACAATAACATCAAAATGTTCAAAATTCAATGCATAACTAGATGAAATTGTAAATGTACCTCAATGCCGAGTGAATTTTTAGTGTAGATCACTCCTCCAAGTCTTTTCAAATCTAAACCCTTTAACGTTTCTCACCAACTAGAACCCTAGCTCTCTTTAGAATTAATTTCCAAAAATTCAAGCCCTAACTCTTCCACCTGTGCAAATCCACAATGTCTTTGTATCTTTACTCTAAATCACTAGTAACTCACTAATCACACTTGAAAATGATCAAACCTTGACTCTAGAGGGGTATATGCTTGGGGGTTTTAGTAAAGTTTAAGTGCAAGCGTGGAGAGTAATGTGAGAAATGGGTTTAAAACCCTTGTTACGACCTCGATGCCGCCACTTTGTCAACGACGCAGTGGGCATTTTCATTTTTTAACCTGCTGCCACCTCGGTGCTATGGCTTGTACTCACGGCGTCGTGGGTAATACCAACGGTGTCAACCTCACAGCCTACATCTTCTAGTATAATCTTTTGCTAATTCTCCTCCGACTATCCTTTGACTTTGTGTATAACTCACTCAAGGAGTTGTGATAGCATAAAATCCATGAAAATATAAAAATTAATAAACTCTACCTTTCGATTTGCCCATGCACTTTACTTTCACCGCTTTGAACTCATTCGCGCTTTTTTGCTCTTTCAATGAGTTCGCAAGACATTTCCATTCCAATGAATCATCACCCGACAAATGGTCTTTCCTGCACATTAGATAAAATTTTTTGAAAGTTAGAACTAAAACTCATGAATTGTAATTCTCAAACTAAATAACTAACTACTAACTAAAATTCAAAAAATTAAAATTTAAAACCCCTGGGCTGCCTCCCAGTAGCGCTTAATTTAACGTCATTAGCTTGATACTTTTTTAGCTCGTTTAGTTCGATTCCAAATCGAGAAGCTCCATCTGCAAATCAAAGATTATGATATCGTTCTTGTTCAGATGTACTTCTTCACCATCGACAAAGATAACCTTCTCAGCATCATCGACCTCATCGATACTCATTCTAATCTCCCTCACTTTTATTTACAAATTTGCTTTAGATGTATTCAAGAATGGTCGCCCAAGCTTGATAGATACATCATCATCCATTTTGTGGTTCATGACCTCGAAATCTGCAACGAATGTGAATCTATCTACTTTCACATGCACATTCAAAACTCTTCTTATAGTAGGTATCAAGTTACCGTCTGCTATTTGCAAATTCGTGGTATCTGAATAATTGATCTTCAAGTCTGCATGAATCATGTCCATTAGTGGCGTGACATTGACCGAAACTTCCATTAATTTTTATCGGTATACTTATCTCTCCAGGATCTCTCCTTTTGATAAGTTGAAGTCGTGGGATGAACTTCAGCTTTGGTTCCGGTTTCTTAAGAACCAACTTGATGTCATTGCCTTGTAGGTCTTCTTCAGGAGGTCCTTCACCTTTAATTCTTGGCCTTCCATTGTTACTTCCCTTTCTTTTTTAAGGCATTAATTCTTTGTTTCTTGAAACCATCAAGCTCATCTTGCCTTACTTCCGTGTTGTGGTCATGCATATCTTCATGCTTGTACATTACTTGGTCTTGTCTTGGCTCCTTTGTTGTCGTAGTGCTCATCATGCGAATGGCACTTATGTTCTCCTTGAGATTGGTGATGTCGTTGCTAGAAAACTATCATTCTTTCTTTGAGTTCAAGGCTATTGCAAGTTGAGAAATTTTCCTTTTTAGATTCTTGATGGATTATGATTGCTCATTATCCATCCTTTTCATGGCTTGTCCAATTCCTTCCAACTCTTACTCGTTCTTCTCATGGCACTCCCTATTTCTTACTTCCTTGAATTGCAAATACTTCTCTATTGACTTTAATGAAGTTATCTCTTTGCTCAGCCCCAGCTTCCCCTATTAAACTTGTTGTTCAAAGCCTTGAGGTAACTTCAATGCATGATTAGATTTCCATACAAAATGTTTAGGTTGTTGTTGCTGTATCCTTGATAAAATCGTTAAGGACCCACTCTTCTCAGCCCGAAGTTGTTCTCGTAGCCCCGATTGTTCATGAAGTTGATGTCTTCATGCTCAATTTTCTGATGTATGTCCATTTGGCTAACTACTATGCCTTGGTGATTCATGTGTTGTCGTGCTACTTGTGGACCTTGGTGTTCCATTTGAAGTCTTGTCATCTGACTGCTCAGATTTGATAGCTGTGCCACAATTGCTGCTTGCGAGTCAATCTCATAGATGCTTGTTGATATCCTAAATGCAGAACAATTACCGGAGGTAGAATTTTGACAGATAAGACCAATGAGATCCAAGGCTCCATCCTCATCCTTGGTAAGTAGAGAGCCACTAGATGCGACATCTACTAGCATTCTCGTGTTGTGGTTTATCCCATAGTGGAAAATTTGGAGTTGTGCCCATTTCATGTATCCGTGTCCCATACACCTCATCAACATCTCTTTGAATCTTTCCCAAGCCTCGCCAAGAGACTCGATGTCTTCTTGCTTGAACTGATTAATTTCAAGTTTCCTTTCACTGACCTTTACAAGGGAAAAAACATGTCAAGAATTCTTTCATTGATTTCCGCCCAAGTTATACTCCTTGCATTCACTCATTGGAACCAAGATTTGGCTTTTCCATCTATGAGCATGGGAAAAGTTGCATCATGATTACCTCTTTCGTAACTCTAGTGATGTGCACAGTGTCGCACTTCTCCAAAAAATCCTCAACATGTGCAATTGTATCTTCATTAGATAGCCTACTGAATAGACTATTTTACACCATGTTTATCAGAGACGGTCTCAGCTCGAACTTAGTGGTGTTGGCTGAAAGCCTCATCACTCCATTGTATGTCTCTTGAACTTTTGGCTTGAAGTAGTCACGAAAGCATCTCTGTCCTAGCACTCTCTTCTGCACTACCAGATCAACTGCGGGTTGGTTATTCCCGCGGCCTTGTTATTGGTTTCTAGTTTGCTCCTTAGCCCTTTTGACTCATTTCCTTTTCTTTCCATTAGTTGTTCTCTCAATATCCGAATCGTAAGGCACTAGGTCTTATTTTCCCTTGCTATGCATGCACTAAGTATCCCTGAAAAGAAAACACAAAAAGATCTAGTGCAGAAAGTCAAACTGAAACTTTAGACTATATATATACTTTTTATTTTTATGTTTTTAAGAACTAAATATTAAAGTACTGAAAATAATACTTAGCAACTTTTCAAACTAAGTAAATCTAATGGCTACTTATTCCCGTCAACGACACCAAAAACTTGATGCATGCCGTAAGTATAATGGCTAGCTTGTAGTTATAGTGCAATCAACTTACGTCGATCACGAATATCGTCCTTAGAGAAAGGTTTTTGTACTAGTTGTATATGACCTAATTAACTTAAGCTATTGCTAACAAATACTCTTTTAATTGATGTTATATCCAAACTATACTATTCTAAAAAATCAAATTAACTTTACTTGAACTCTTATATTAAGGATATCTTAGTTTACAACTTCACCTAGGTAATTTAATACTTTGCTTTGTATTCATGTGTACAACTCAATATGTTTTGTTTAAAGCCTAATTAGAATAGACAAATTTCTTTTAAATACACTTCAACCTACTATCGTGACGGAGAAGATTCTAATGTGCAAACTAGAACTTTACCTATCGGTGTGAAATTTCACATTGCTTTAAGCCTCAAATCATTGGATTCATAACCAACTAAGTTTACTATCCCCGCCTCCCTAATCAATAACTATCTCTTGATGTTTTGTATTTTACGGTTGTAACATTCATGTTCGGATTAAAAACTTCAATGGCCATGATAACTCCTAAAGCCTAAGTTCATTAAACACGTGATCAAGATGTCTAAAACATTATGCTCAGAATCAATACAAATTCTAACCATTGCATTTTTTATACTTTTTATTTCTATTTCAAAGCATAACATTCATACCATAGGATCCATTGATCCCTAAGATAAATAGACTACTTGCACATCATTGAAACACACACACACACACATACACACACATATACCATAATTTAATATATAATTCATTGCAAAACAAAGATGAATATAAATATTACCTTTAATTAATCAATGAAACCAAATATTGATTGCATACGTGGAGTCTTCAGTGTTTTCTCCAACAAAAACTCCTTAATACACAAACTCAATGCTAAATCAATCTAATGAAGGCTAATCTCCTTCTATGTGGTTGGCTCTCACTTGTTTACTACGACTTGATACCTATTTATACTCCCTAATAACAATTAGAAACCCTAATTACAATTTAACCCGAATTAGAACTTTACTTTCTAATTTTTTATGAAGTTGGCACTGTCACTAATGCCCCGACGCCGTGTGTGTTAAGTTATGCCACCGCCACTATGCCACAACTTCATCATGTGATTTTTAGCTCATGGAGCTTCAGCGCCGTCCCTTTTGTGTCTCGGCTGCTCTCTTGTTAGCCACAGTGCTGCCACTGCGCCAAACCTCTAGAGTTGGTTTTCTTCATTTGTTCTTCTCTCCCACATCGTGCCTTTCATCCCTACACCGTGCCTTGTCTTCCCACAGTGTCAATACATGCTCTCACGATGGCAACTCTAATTTTGTGGGTTTTTGCTCCGTTTATTCTTATTTTTACTTGATTTATTCCAATACACTTTAATTTCCTAAAAATGCAATAATACCATGAATTAGCACTCATTTAAGGATATTTATACTAAATATACTACTAAACTAGCCCTATATATACATATAAATAATCACTTATCACGAGACTACGCCAAACACTTTTTCTTGGCACCGTGGCCCTGACCCTAACGTTATGGGTGTGCAATGTACGGTGACACATGGTGTCAGGTGTGGGATGTAGTGCACTAGACATGAAATGTTTACCTTAAAATGTTGGGTTTCTACTTCTATTCACGAGACCCTTTTTTGCTCATTGCACGGGGTTACCCCATCATAAAAAGCAACAACCACCACCACAACATTACATTAATTTCATACAATCATTAGTAACAAGTTATCCAACTAATCATGCATTTCTATTGAAACCATCAAGAACATTGAACATGCACCCAAAACTATTTCGAAAATTTAATTGATAAAAATCTAAGGCTTGATTAATAATCTCTTGCTCAGAATTAATGAAGGAACCAATTGAATCCTTTGGAAATACGTTTTTAAACACAAAATCACAAATTTTGCTTGCTTTCATGATATCATTCATGGTCAAATTAAAGAAAGAGGCAAGGGTTTCGATTTACCTCATCTTGCCCCAACTAGCTTCAAACTCCTTTAATTTCTCAATCACATCCCTATTTGTTTTCCTTCTTCTCAATAACACAAGTCTAAGGTTTTGTATAAGTTTGCATGAAAAGCAAACCACCATGGTATTTATATTGTCCCATTTGGTGCATCTTGAATTAAATCAAGCTAGCTTAGGTTGTTTATAATTATTTTCGCCAAAGTTACTAATATAGGCCCATTATTAAATACATTATTAAGTTTGCACGGTAAGTTTCACTAATTCAAGGTATATTGGTCAACTAAGCCTCAATAAATATGGCGTTTGCGCCACCACACAATCCCTAGGCACGCCAACCCCAATATTTTCTTATAAGGCAATTTAGAAACTTAAGATATTAATTCGATATGATCCTAATCATAGCTTAGAACTTTTCATAACTTTATTAAGTTCAACAAAGTGACATGTGTCGAACATGTACATTAAGTTTCTCGTATATCCTTATTATTTGTAGTAGGGATAAGAGGGATTGTCGCCACATGGATTTAGCAATTTTCTTTTTGAAAAGTCTTTCAATAGTTTTTTATTATTTTTTCTTCAATTTAATTAATTTAATTAAATTGGGAATTAAAAATCACTAATTCAAACTTTAAAACTATAATAATTAACTAAACTAATTAAACTAGTATAATAAATACAATTTAAATTCACTAATATTCAAACCAATTCAATTCAATAATAAATAAAAATCTAAACAAATATCTATAACAATGAAACATCAATTTATTTTGCATCGAAACATATTACTTAAATCATAGTCATGAGTATACGTTAATATCTTTATAAAGTATTATAGATCCTTAAACTCTAATTAAAAGTAAGTAGACATCCCTTGTGATGGCCCCTTCCCTAATCTGGGGCACTGCTCGACTTAATCCCGTCATTAAGCCCTAATCTCAACTACGTAGAACTTAACAACGTATTAGTCAGCCTTTTGTCCTATTCTCCTTGTTATTTGTGTTTAGAACATGCATTACACAATTCACATTATTATATTATTTTAGGGTTAATTAAAACTTTTTGTCATTTTAATGTTATCAACAGAAGACTTAACAAAATCCACGGAATCATTATAAAACACCTACTGTGGGAACCAGGTAAATAAACGATCACATGAACTCAAATAAAGAAATTCATTTATCAGTCAGGAAACTAATCACTCAACCCATTATACAACCCAAAACCATTCTAAGAGACATAAATATTAAATACAGAAAGTGACCACCTAATATTGTCTAGGACTCAGAGGTAGTCCCTGATTTTCTCCTTGACTGGTCTGCTACTCGATGGATCTGAACCCACCATCATAAAAAGGATGGTGAGTATAGTAATGTAGAAAGTAACATTTAGATGCATTTATCAACATTTCCAATCACAACAACAATACATGGAAAGACATATGTACACCAAAAAACAATATAGAAAATATGACATAGAACACAACATCACAACTAAATCAAATGATTTTAACATAAACCTTATCAAAGAACTAAATCCAGTAAACCGTATCTCCACCACATCCCTTTTAGTCACATAGACGTTAGGTAATAACTTATTTAGTTGTGCACGTAGGTATTATACTTATTGGTTGTGAAACACGACATATCGACCTCATGTAATAGGTCATCACACATAGCACTTCGGTAATACCTTAACTTGTAACTGCTTAATCATTTAATCAACCTCATATAGTAGGTCTATGTCACATACTCATTGGAATACCGACATTCTCCGGTCCTATACCCCGTGTGCGCGTGCACCCAAAAACAAATCATGAAACATAAACACATGTTCTAATTTTACTACAATCACATAATGAGATGATGCACACAATTCATAGCACCAAGAATATAACGAGTATAGCAGTTTAATGAATCAATAATAAGAAATGAAATGGAGGGAAATCTCTCAATCAATTTACTTACAATTCATGCAATTCCTAGCTTAAATTGGCTATCGACCACTCCAAACTTGTACCCAGACTTCTGAATCTGACCCCTACTCGCTCCCGATACCTAAACTACGTTCCTTTAGTCCCCTAAAGAAAAAAAAAAACTTGTGTATTGTGTATTCATATTGGTTGAATATGTTTTAAGTTGATCCTCCCAAATCAGCCCCTAATTATATAATAAAGTTTCAATTTTGGTTTTGGGTTGTAACGCATTTTTGGGCATGAAAACATTCGAATCTTAAAATCTTCTCATGGTGAAAGTTGTTGGTCTCTGTTTTAGCTTTCTAGAATCATGAGGTCTGTGCAACTTCGATAGGAACTGAAGGATATATCAAAATTTTACCACAAGACTCAAAAGAATTTTAGACTCGGACCAACAACTTTGTAAATTTGATTTCTCCAAAACCATTGTTTCAAAACCTATGATTTTTTTTTACTGAAGCATAAAAATATATCCTAGAACATCATACTAAAAGATGAGCTAACTCCAATAATAAACGAGGGAGTTATGCTCAAAATAGCTGGTCATTAGCAAAACTGTGAGCCCAGAAATTCTAGATTCATCATCATAGTTGGAAAGGATTTGTAGACATAAAAACATTCAAATTTTAAAATATTTCACTATGAAAAATTTGTTCCCTTTTGAGTTAGCTTTCATATGCCATTAGAATGGATCCATTTTGATTTAAAATAAGGAAGTTATGACCAAATTACAGAGGCTGGTTTATAACAACAATATGCAGAATTTCCAATTTAGTCTTACTACTTCAAATATTCATAGCTTTATGAAAACAATTTCAAATCCAAAATTTCTTTGTAGTAAAATTAGTGAGATTTCAGAAGGAATCCAAGTATGGAAGTAGATCTTGAAAACAAAGTCATTTGCCTACTGAAATTGCTGAAAAAGAGATCTGAACCAAAACTTTAAATCTTTATTAAAAGTTTACAAATTGGAGGTGTTGATTAGCTTACCTAGTTATAAAGCCTCCTTAATTTGATCAAACTCCTCTTAAATATCTAATTTCCTTCAAAAAGTTATTGATTTTCTCCTCAGATCATTTTCTCTCTTATTTGGATCAAACGAAGTGATTTGCATGTCATCCACTAACTCTCCACCTATATATATATATATATATATATATATGGGTGAGGTTCAATTATGGCCCTTGATATCTTGTAAATACTTATCTCTAAACACTTCCAATAGCCAATATCTTGGTCCTACAATCCACTAACCCATCGTTAATAACACATTTATTAACTTAAGTCACATTGTGATGATGCCAGCATGCATCCCGAGGCTCATCAATGTTGTGGTTTTATTTTCTTAACTTAGGCTACATTTATGTAGGTTCAACTATAGCCACATTCAATTGATTATTCTAATCACCTTTAATTTAATTATGACCTACCACATCACTCTCTAGCCCAGTCTCATGTCGGCACGTATCTCGAGGCATGTCACCGCTTGCATCTCAACATCTATATACACATAGAAGTGACTTAGTAAATCTACACATATACAATGCACTAAGCATCCATCATACAAAAAAAATATATTACTCGGTCTTCGTGCCGAGTGTTGGGTCCAGTCACATGTCTGTGACCCTTAATTACGGACCAAATCCACTATTTAAAAATTTGGGCCGCTAAAATCTTCCCAACTAATTGAAATTTCATCCTCAAAATTTACTTTATCCCAATACTCATCTTTAATTATCATTTCATTCTCATTGCAATTACCTTAACCAAAATTTCTAATGATACTAGCCCAAAAACCCATATTTCTCAACTTCCACAGGTGGATCCACCGACCACTTCAACCTGGGCTCACATATCTAAGTAGGTAATTCTCTTACTTTAGATGTTTCATATTTAGATAAAATACTCCTATTTATAAAATTATCAATTTGTAAATATGGATTAAGTCGGATCAACCTCAATAATCCAAGTATGAACTCTCCCGTAGATTAGCGATTTCAATTCATATATCATGAACTAAGTCTGGTCAACCTCGACAATATCTTCAGCAAAGTATTTTAAGTATCCATAGCAATATTGGTAACTTATCATCGTTATCCTCTCAGCCAGTTGCAAGTTCATAAATCTTTTTAATTCTATTTTTGTATGTCGGGGCTGGTGTAGCCTAGTGCACTCATATCATATCGAGTAGCTCGGCCAATTTCTATTCCTGAGCAGTGATTATGTTAGTCCAACATTGTATGTTGTCTGAAATGTTGACAGCTGCTAGTGTAACCATCTCTGCCCTTAGACTGATCTCTCATTGTACTCCACAAGTCGATCTCGAATGAGAATCAACTTCTGCACATATATTCTATATATGCATATAAAATATAACATGTACTTATAGTAATTTCTAACTCATCTTTGCTAACTTCCTAACTAATAGTTTCGAAGCAAAGATCATCTGATTTCCACATCTAAGATTTTTCTTTAACTCAAATTTGTGTGTTGCTTATTGAGAACATTGTCTCTGAAACCAACTGTGATGGCGCTTTCCCATATCTAGGGCACTGCCCAACCAAATTCTATCATTAAGCCCTAACCTCAGCAACGTATAAGTTAAAAACGTATTAGTCAACCTTTTTGTCCTATTTTCCTTGTTATTTATTTTCAGAACTAGCATTACACAATTGACATTATTATTATTTTAGAGTTAATTAAACCATTTTATCATTTTTATGTTATCAGTGGAAGACTAAATAAAATATGCGGAATCATTATAAAAACACATACTATGGAAAACCAGGTAAATAAATGATCACATAAACTCAAATAAAGAAATTCATGCATTAGTCAAGAAACTAATCTCTTTACCCATTATACAACCCAAAACCATTCTAAGAAACGTAAATAATAAATACATAAAGTTATCACCTACTCTTATCGAGGGCTGAAAGGTAGTCGCCGATCTTCTCCTTGCCCAGTCTTTTACTCGATGGATCTGCACCGATCATCATAAAAAGGATGGTGAGTACAGTAATGTAGAAAGTAACACTGAGAGACATTTATTCACATCTCCAAACATAACAAGAATACATGGAAAGGCATAATACACTACACATCAATATAGAAAACATGACGTGGTACACAACATCCCAGCTGAACCAAGTGATATCAACACAAACCTTATCAAAGAACTAAATCTAGTCAACCGTATATCCGCCATATTAGCCTAAATATTACCTTTTTGGTCATGAAACACGACATATCGACCTCATGTAATAGGTAAGCTCATATAGCACTTCGGTATTAGTCTAATTGGTCATCGCTTAATCATTTCATCAAACTCATATAGTAGGTTTGTGTTACATACTAGTCGAAATGTCAACACCCCTGGGTCCATACCTTGTGTGGTGCATACACCCAAAAACTAATAAAAAAACCTAAACACACGTTCTAATTTAACTACAATCATACAATGAGCTAGTGCATACAATTCATAGCACTAAGAATACAAAAAGTATAGTAGTTCAATGAAGCAATAACAAGAAATGAAATGGAGGGAAATATTTCAATCAGTTTACTTACAATTCACACAATTTCTAGCTCAAAGTGGCTCTCGACCACTCCAAACTCGTACCGAAACTTCGATTCCTACCCCAACTCGCTCCAGGTACCCAAGCTACGTTCCCTCTATCCTTTGAAGTCTACAAAGCTTGTTTATTATGTATTCAGATGGGTTGAATAGGTTTTAATTTGATCTTCCCATACTAGCCCTTAATTATCAAATGAAGTCTCAATTTCGGCCTCGGGTTGCAGAGCATTTTGGGTATGAAAACAATCGAGTCTTAATACTTTCCTATAGGTCAAAGTTGTTCGTCTTTGTCTTAGCTTTCTGTAACTATAGGTTTTATGCAATTTTGATCAGAATCGAAGGAGATATAGAAGTTTTACCATAATGACTCAAAACAATTTTACATTTGGGCCAAGAATTTTGTAAATTTCATTTCTCCTAAACCATAGCTTCAAAACTCATGATTTTTTGATGAAGCCTAAAAATATATCCTAGAACATCGTATTAAAAGATGAGCTCAATCCAATGAGAAATGAGGGAGTCATGCTTAAAACAACAGGTCATTAGCAAAATTATGAACCCATAAATTCCAAATTCATGATCAAAGTTGGAGAGGATTTGTAGACATTAAAACATTCGAATTTGAAAATATCTCTGTAGCAAAAAGTTGTCCCCCTTTGAGTTAGCCTTCAAATGCCACCAAAATGTGTCCATTTTGATCTAAAATGAGTAAGTTATTACTAAATTACAGAGGCTGGTTCATAATAACAATATACATAATTTCTAATTTAGTCTTACAACTTAAAAAATTCATAACTTTATGAAAACAAATCCAAATCCAAAACTTCTTTACTAGTAAAATTAGTAGAATATCACAAGGAACCCAAATATGGAATTAGATTTTAAAAACAAAGTCATTTGCTAACTGAAATTGCTGAAAAATCAAAACTAAACCAAAACATAAAAGTTTTGTTGAAATTTCACAAAATAGTGGTGTTGATAGCTTACAAAGTTATAAAGCCTCCTAATTTTGATCAAGCTCCTCCCAAATCTCTGATTTCCTTCAGCAAGTTATTAACTTTTCTCATAAGATCCCTTTCTCTCTTCTTTGGATCAAATGAAGTGATTTGCATGTCATCCACTAACTCACCAATATGTGTATATATATATTGGTGAAGATCAATTATGGCCTTTGATCTCATGTAAGTACTTATCTCTAAACTCATTTAATAGCTCATATCTTGGTTCTACAATCTACCAAACCATCCTTATTAACACATTCAATAACTTAATGCCAACACGCATCCTGAGGTACATTAATGCTTGTGGGTTTGTTTTCTTTACTAAGGCTACATTTATGTAAGTTCAACTATAGTCACATTTAATTGATTATTTAATTACCTTTAATTCAATTAGGACTTACCACATCACTCTCTACCCTGGTCCCATGTCAGCATGCATCTCGAGAAACATCCCCGTTTGCGTATCAATGTCTGTATACACGTAGAAGTGACTTAATAAGTCAACACATAGACAATGCATTAAGCATCCACCATACGAAAAAATAATATAATACTCGATATTCGTGCTGAGTGTTGGGATCATATACCCGCTCTTAGGCCATATCACAGGTTGGTGACCCTTAATTACAAACATAATCCACTATTTAAAAATTGTGGTCGTTACAACTCTTATCAAACTATCAGTTCTCTTTATACCGATGGAAAAGCCACATTCAACTTTTTTTGAACTAACCCTTTGAATACTCAAATAAATTAACTTTAGGCAATATAAAAGCATTACACTTTGTGAAAACTTTGAGCTACTAAATTAACACCTTCGGAAAACCATTTCAATATTAAACTTAGATCTCAATTCACCTAGGACATCTAAATGGTAATAGGCCTTTTAAACAATCCTAGTTACTACTTTAAATTCGATATTAAATCAAAATATCACAATACACATTCTAGACTATGCATGCAATATAAAGTTCCATGATTAGAATTCGCAAAAAATAATCTATTAAATCAGCGAATTGAAGAATATGATTGATTTAAAGCATTAAGTACAAAATCATGTCATTATGACTACATCCCAAAACGGATCAAGTTCATGTTAGAATTTTGTTTAGATTAATAAACTACTCACTTATTATTATAATAACATTACAATAAAATAAATAAAAGACATAGATAAATACCTATGAATAAATACTTTGAATCTTCAAATCATGTCCAAAAAAATGAACAATAAAACAATAAACTAAAATAATTAACTATGGCTCCAGAGCAATAAAGTATTGATCTAAGTACTCAAAGACAACTGATTTCGTAACCCTAAGGTCATATAGATAGTATTTTAGGTAGTACATATCCCAAACTAACTCAAACATCTCGCGGATATCTAAAATTCTCAAAATCAAACCCATTAATTCCTCACCGATTCCACTTATTGCTCAAATCGTTGGGAGAA
This sequence comes from Stephania cephalantha, assembly GCA_039657325.1. Taxonomy (NCBI): domain Eukaryota; kingdom Viridiplantae; phylum Streptophyta; class Magnoliopsida; order Ranunculales; family Menispermaceae; genus Stephania; species Stephania cephalantha. The sequence goes on from CM077573.1 coordinate 26,082,589, forward strand.
TCCTTAAAAAATTGCCTCTGTGCTCTAGCAAGTTGTCTGGCGATTCCTAGTGTAAAACCCAAATCGCTAAGGATTTGGCAACAGTAAATTCTAGTTGATCCTTGATTCCCTATTGATTCTTTGTGTACTCTTTCACACGATCAAATCCTTCATTTTTCTTCCATTTTCACTCTATTTCTTCACGTATTCCAATTACTACCTTAAATAAAAAAAAATAAAAGAAAACCCCACGTAATATAACCTTTTACATCTAACATTACTAAAAAATATACTATAAGACAATGTTTAATTATTGACTTATCACTAAGCTATAATATTTCACTATGTTACTAATTTATCCCATGCTTAGTGCCACACGCAACTTGAGGTGCAACCCGCCGCTTTTGTAACTCATGTAAAACGCGATAAATAAGAAAAGTCCAGTGTAATGCAGGTTATAATTTAAATATAGAAAACTTAACAAGCACCATACAAATATTACAATTATTTATACCTCAACAGGCGTGCTGATACGTGTCAACCATGTACAATAAAATTTCCTCATTTATTATACTATTAATATTTTATACTAGTGGTAAGTGGGGAATCGTCCCCATAGGGATTATCAAACTTTTCCAGGAAAAATGACTTTTAATGATTTTTATTATTTTTATTGTAATTTAATTAAATAATTAAAACAACAATTAAACTCATTAATTAAAGCTATAATATACTAATAATTAACTAAACTAATTATACTAACTTAATTAACACAATCTAAATTCAATATTAATCAAATAAATTCAATTCAATGATAAATAAATATCTAAACAAATACCCAATACAATGAAACATCAATCCATTATACACTCCAAACATGATACTTTAATCAATGTAGTCATGGGCATACTTTATAAAGTAACATAGATCATTAAACTCTAATCATTAGTAAACAACCTTTAGCTAATTATTTATTCTCCTTATACTGGTTAGGAAAAGCCACGTTCTAATTTTATTGAGCTAACCCCTTTAAATACACAAAGACATTAACTTCACGCAATAAAACCACATTACACTTTACGAAAACTTCGAACTACTAAATCTAACATCTTCGAAAAGCCACTTCAACATCAGATTCTGATCTCAAGTTCGCCTATGATATCTAAATGGTAACACCATTCAAACAATCCTAGTTACTACTTCCAACTAGATAATGAATCCAAATATCACAATACGCATTCTAAACTATGCATGCAATACAAAGTTCATAATTAAAATTAGTAGATAATAACCTATTAATTTAGTGAATCAAATAATATGATTGATTTAAAGCATTATGAACAAAATCATCTCATCAAAACTACATAGAAAAACAGATCAAGCTCATGTTGGGACTTTGTTTATATCAACGAACTACTCACTCATAATAAAAAATAACATTGCAATAATATAAATTAAAGACATATATAAATACCTCGGAATAAATATTTAAAATCTGCATGTCTTCTCCAAAAGCAATGGACAATAAAACTATACAACAACAACACTCAGTCCCAAATTAACTGGGGTCGGCTACATGGATCAAACTTTTCCATTGTGCTCGATTAAGTGCAATTGATGGTGAGCTTTTCAAACCATTCAAATCCCTCATAACTAAACCATTTCATGAAAAGTGACAAAAGTTTTACTCTGGCTGTCAACCTATCGCAACCCTCCTCCATTTTCCAAGAATGGAAAATGAGTTTGTGGCCTCCTCCCCCACTTTTCGAGTATGAAAAGTGAGTTTCAGACCTCCCTTACCCATTTTTTAATATGAAAAAATGGGCGTCAGAGTCCTCCTCCTTTATTCGGACTTGGGACCGGCTATGTAGCGCACATAGTGTACAACATAGGTGGAGTTGAAAATAAATATTGATCTAAGTACACAAGCGCAACTAATTCGTAGCCCTAGGGTCGTATTTATAGTATTTTAGGTAGTAAAAATCTTAAACTAACTCAAACTAATAATTATTATCTAAAATCCTCGAAATATATTCCAACGATTCCTCAACGATTCAGGTTTAAGTAGAATCACTGGGAAAAACCTTGGAATTTTAGTCTCAGTGCTCCATCGATCTAAGTGGCGATTCTGGGTACATAAGAATAGATGGGAAATAGCTAATATTTAAATCCTGTTCTTCCTTGATTCCTTGTTGATGATTCGTTGCATATTCTTTCCACTTGATTAATTCCTTCATAATTTCCCCTTTTTAATTTATTTTTTCATATATTCCATTTATCATATGAAATAACAAAAACAAGAGAAAACCTCGTGTAATATAGTCTTTTACATCTAAAATCATCTTAAAATGTACTATAAAATATTTCTAATTATTGACTTATCAAATACCCCTAAATTCGGCACTTTGTTCTCCCGAGCAAAGGAATACTTATAATCATATTCTCTTTTCTTCCCTCGTTTTGATTTCAAAATTATATACTCTTATTCTTAAACAGAAGTGATCATTAAATATAAACATATTACCTTCATAAATATAAGAATCATGATAGAATAGAATGATTTAAAGAAGAACCCCTTTATTCGACAATTCAACCTCCTAATTGTTTAATACACATCAGAATTCAAAGTTAAACCAATCGCCAAAGTCAAGGCACTACATATGTTTTCTCAATCTCTACTTATAATCATCAAGCTTACGATAACTATGATAACTAATATAGAACTTCAAGATAAAAAAATTACTAAATCAATCTTATTTTCAAACAATATTTATAATATAACTACAATCAAAGTGAATAAGAGTTTTTATTCACCATTATTAATCATTTCATATTCATTTGTTAGAATAAAAAATATATATTTCACTTAACTTAGCTATAAGCATTTGAGCTAAATCTTTTACTTGAAGTGTTTTTCATAAACTTCCTTCCATTTTCTTATATCTCTCTTTCTTTCTTCTTCAATTATATATATATTTATTTTCTTCTTTATATTGTATATATTGTATTCCTACGGTTCCCTACTCCATTTCCTTTGGAATCCGTTATTCTTTTTATAGTGGAATTCTTCCTCTCATTTTTCCCACCACTTGATTGCCTTCTCCATTTTCTTTGGAATATGTAGGTCTCTCTATTTTTTCTTTTAAAAACTCTTGTTAGCTATTCTTACATTCACTATATTCAAGGAAGTATTCTTTCCAACTAACTAAAATTTATTTGCTAATTCCTATTTTTCTCCTGAATTGTGACATAAGTTCTTTTCAATACATATATATAATACTTGATCAATAATTTGTACAATAAGATTCTTAGAAATGTGTCTTGTTTATCTTGCGCTATTGTTTCGATCTTCTACCCATTATAATCTATAATACAAAGTAATCAATCCCCTATAAACTCCTCTAGTGTATACACAATCTTGGTTGAGTCAAATAGGGTATAACAATTCATTTCCATAATAAAATCTCTATTTTCATGGGTAATAAAAATATCTCATTTCCATTTAAATCCAAATTATATTCAATTCCATATTCCTAACTAAATAAAGTAAAATGAAATGGAAAAATATTACTAGTATTATGGAAAATTTTGAAACATTTACAATGTTCAACTATATTCTACCTCTCGTTTCTTTCATACTTTGCTTCTTCATACTTCACTCCATTTAATACCCCCAAACTCATTTCACAGCTTGTCCTCAAGATTTAAGATTTAAGTTGTGTTTCCAACAAAAATAAAATACTTTGTGAAGCATAAATGAATTAATTAAATAATAAATGACTAACATAAGAATGAATTGCATAAGTAATTGAAAACATGTTAAATTTAAATATTCTAAGCATCATAAAATATAATTTCAGCACATCAAACAATTGCATAAAATGTGAACGCACTAAAGCAATAATATCATAGCACATACGATATCATTCATAACAAAATATTACAAACAAAGACTTCGAACAATAACATTGAGAAAAAAGATTACACAAAGAAGAATAAATTATTAGTTACACCGTCTAGACGTCGCATCGTCACCACCATCCCCATGATCTTGCTATTAAGATTGGAAGCTTGTTGCATGATCATATAAGTTGTAATACACTCCTGCCATCGGGTTTTCTTTTGAAAAGACTCCCTAGATGGGCATTCTCAGTTGGGTTGATGGAATATGAATGTTAGCTCCCCCGCCTTGCATCCTATCGGTCATGCAATGCTCAGACCAATAGATGCTCCTAGCAATCTCGCGTTAGTTCTGAAACTTGTACTCTTGATGTATTAGAGTTCATATCTAATTCCGCAAAATCGACCCCATCATTGGCCATTTTTGTCTCATCCGCATACATGCAAGTGAAACCCTCTGCAGGTGGCTATAGGCTCTGGTTCGTTTGCTCATTATACATAACATTCTTGCATTTCTTCCAAATTTTTTCGATTTTCTGCTCGTATTTTTCTTCTCTTAGTGGTCTCTCTTTTATGTGTTTTATTTCTTTCCCTTTCCTCATCTGAATCAACATATCGTGGCACCATCTTGGTGCTTTGAATGATTTCCTCGGTGGTGGTCCATCTGGGTAAACATCTAATCTTAAACCTCTCATTAGAACTCAATCTTGCTTGCAAAATTCAGTAATCATTAAGGGAAAAGGCAATCCTTCATTTTTCTTGGTGGTCATGACATTCTTAATAGAATAATAGATTATTTTGCCAACATCAATAAAGTCGATCTCTTAGTCTATGTGGTACAAAAAACCGCCCTTCAATTTACTATATCATAGTGTTCTAAACTTGGTTATAGGCTCGCGTTTAAGAAAAAACTCTAAGCTTTGGTGATTTTCCTAAAGTATTTGGCTTGTATGTGTTTTGGATACCCATTTTTGTCAAAAAGAAATCCATCCCCCTGATAAGTGATTATTTAGACTTATATATAACACTAGTTTAGTAGTATATTTAGTATAAATATCTCAGAATAAACTCTAATTGACATTATTTATGTATTTTCAAGTATAAAAGGTATAAAGGAGACAATGGAGTGATTTCGGGATGAAATGAAGATAAAATGCACAAAACTATGATGGACACTGAGGCAAGGATGCTTGATGCTACGGGAGATGACTAGACAGTGTAGGCGAGGCGTGGATAACCAATAAGAGAAGAAAAGTGAAACAATAGTGCCGGTGCAGTGGCAGCGCGGTAGGCACAAAAGAACGACGCTGGGGTGGTCTACATAGGGCTCCGAGCATACCGAGTGAGGAAAATGCACACAAAGAGGCCAAAGCTATGGCGACATGTGGCTTTACACAAATAGTGCTGGATCACTTTTGGATAGCATCGAGACTTAAAAAATAGAAAGTTTAGAGTTCTAGTTCATTTGGAATTGTCTAGTAGATTGTTTTGTAAAGTATCTTAGGGGTATAAATTGGTAGTAGAACATGGTAAACTCACCCATTAACACACATTACCACAACTTTACCAATTATCATTAAGAGCAACTAATTAACATAGTTTAGCATAGTTTACTTTTATGTTGAGTATTAAGAAGAGTTAGAGGAGAAGAGATTGAAGACTCACATGTGGTTATTCAGTATTGTTTGTTGATTTAATTGAAGTCATTTTGTTTAATATTTGATTGCAATGAAAACCATTATGTGTATGTTTATTTCAATGATGTGTGATTAGTTCATTAATCTTAGGGATCAATAGATCCTATGGTATGAATGCTATACTAAAGTAATTATAAATGAATTATAAAGTAAAAAAGTGCAATGGTTAGAATTTGTATTGATTCTAGACGTAATGTTACAAACATCTTGATCATGTGTTAGTTGATTAGAGGTTTTAGGAGTTACCATGGCCATTGGACACTTTAGGCCAGATATGGATGATAAAACCATAAAATACATACCATCGATACATAGTTATTGATTAGGGAGGCATTGATAGTAAAATTGATTGGTTATGAATCTAAAGATTTGGAACTTAAAGCAATGTGGAACTTATGTTATTCACACTGATAGATAGAGTTCCAGTTTTCACATTAGAATTTTTTCCGTCACGATAGCGGGTTGAAGTGGATTTGAAAGAAGTCTGACTATTCTAAATTGAGCATTGCACACACATAATAAAGTTGAAGGATGTGAGACGAAAAGTATAGTTATTCCTTACCTAGGTGAAGTTGTGAGCTAAAATCTTCTTAATATAAGAGTACAAGTATTTACATTGTTTTGTTAGAATATAATAATTTAGTTAAAAATCAATTAAAAAGGGATTTCCTTAGCCAGTAAAGTAAATTTGACTAAGTACAATGAGTGCAATACACCTTTCCCTGAGGACGATATCCGTAATCAACATTATTTGATCGCATTATTACTACAATCGAGCCATTATACTTGCAACCACGATCAAGTTTTTGGCGCCGTTATCGAGGATAGGTAGCCACTCTAGTTTAGTTAGTTTACAAAATTGTTAAGTTTTATTTTAAGTAATTTACTTTCAAGTTTATAAAAAACAAATGGTATAAGTTTCAAATTTTATAATCTGCACTTGAACTTTTGTGTTTTCTTTTCAGGGAGAATTAGTGCATTCGTAGTAAATGAGAGAAGGACTTACCACCTTATGACCTTGAGATCAACATAACCAATAAGGGAAAGAAAAATAAAGGAACCAAGATGGCAAATGATTAAGCACGAATCCAGCAACAGGGCTGAGGGAATAACTAACCCGAAGGTGATTTGGTAGTGCAAGAAAAAACGTGTGGGACAGATATGTCTTCATGACTACTTCAAGCCAAAAGTTCAAGAGAATTATAATAGAGTGATGAGGCTTCCAGCCAACACCACCGAGATCAAATTGAGACCATGTCTAATCAACTTAGTGCATAATAGCTTATTCAACGGGCTAGCTAATGAAGATCTTGTTGCACATGTAGAGAATTTTTTAGAGAGGTGTGATAATGTGCACATTACTGGACTTACAAAAGAGGTGATCAGGAGGAAACTTTTCCCATTTTTGCTCGATGGAAAAGCCAAATCCTGGTTATAAGGATTGAATGTAGGGAGTATGACTTCATGGGCAAAAATCAATGAAAGGTTTCTAGACAAGTTCTTACTCCTAGTGAAGGTCAGTGAAAGGAAATCAGAAATCAACCAATTCAAGCAAGGAAGATGCTGAGTCTCTTAGCGAGGCTTTGGAAAGACTCAAAGAGATATTGAGGAGATGTCCTGGATATGGATACGTGAAATGGGCACAACTACAGACTTTTTACTATGGAATGAATCACTGCACCAGAACACTAGTGGATGGCGCAGCAGGTGGTTCTCTACTAACCAAGGATGAGGACAAAACATTAGATCTCCTTGATCTAATGTCTTAGAACTCTACATTTGATACTTATTCCACAGTGAGAAATTAGTAGGCGTGTATGAGATTGATTCGCAAGCTGCGATTATGGCATAACTATCCAACCTGAGCAATTAAATGACGAAGCTTAAAATAGGACAAGAAAGTCCACAAGTGCAAGCTATACAACAACCCATTAATCACCAAGCCATTGTGGTTAATCCAATGGGCATGTAGCAAGGAATTGAGCTTAAGGAAATCAATTTCATGAACAGTCAGAGGTATGGAAACAACTTCAGGCCGAGAGGAATGGCTCCTCTAAGGTTTTATCAAGGATACAACAACCCCAACTTCTCATATGAAAATCTTGATAACGCATTGAAGTTACCTACAGTGCTTCGATCAACAAGCCTAATAAGGGAAGCTGGGACCGAGTGAAAAAATGACTTCATTGAAGTCAATTGAAAAATTCTTGCATGCCATGGACATGAGCAATAGGGAACGCCATGAGAAGCTTGAGAAAGAGATGGATAATGTGAAGCAAGATATGAAGAGGATGGATGATGAGAGATCACAATCCATCAAGAACTTGGAGTGATAGATTGGTCAGCTAGCCATTACTTTGAAATCAAGGAAGGAAGGAAGGATAGTATCCGCGTAACACTATCACAAATCCCAAGGAGAACGTTAGTGCTATTCACATGATGAGTACTACGGCAATGAATGAGCCAATGCAAGAGCAAGTGATGTACAAGCCAGAAAGATATATCACTTTAGTTATGAGAAAATATGAAGTGATGCATGAGAAATGAATGGAAGTGAGGCAAGATGAGCTCGAAGGACTCAAGCAATAAAGGATAAATGCCTTAAAGAATAATAAGAAGGGGAAGAAACAACAGAGAGTTAAGCAACAAGATGAAGAACCTTCTATAGATGCACTAAAGGAAATAGTATCAAAGTTGTTCCAAAGAAGCCGGAACCAAAATTCAAGTTCACACCGAGAGTTCAAACAAACAAGAGGAGAGATCCTAGAGATATATTCATACCATTAAGCATTGATGGGCACCAGTTTAGAAACATCTTATATGATACGGGAGCCTTAGTCAATGTAATGCCTATAAAAGACATGTTACAAGCTGATTTGAAGAACAATTGTCCCAATATAATGGATTTGCGAGCAGCTAAATGTAATTTGTTACACATCCAAATGGGAGAGATATCGTTATCTCTGACATCCAATTTGAAATAGTTATTAAATTTCAGTTTGCAAGTAGTTATACAACGGAGTATATCAATTTAGACTCGGACTAAATGAGCGAAAATGCATCTAGCTAATGACGTTAAACTAAGCGCTACTACGAGGTAACCCATATGTTTTTAATTTCAATTAGTTATTTTGTTAGTTTAGTTAGAACAATCCAAATGTTTAAGTAATTTCCTAACTTTTGAAAGTTTTGTGCTAAATTTGTAGGAGAAACCATTTGCCGAGTGATTTTTTATTGAAATGGAAATGTCTCGACTAATTTAGCAAAGAGCATAAAAGTGAAAATAGTTAAAGTTGTAAAGGTTAGGTATATGGATAAATCATGAGTAAGTTTTTATGGAATTTTTATATATACAGGGTATTTGACGCTATTAAGACAACTCGAGTAGTAATACACAAAGCTATGAGAGTGCCAATAGGGAGTTAATGAAAAATATACAAAATTATGAAGGTAGAATGGTCGACACCGTGTATGTATACACACGACGTTGTGGGTATAAAGGGACGGCGCCAGCAGGGCACCGAGTAATGAACGAAAATTGCTCACAGCAGTCTCGGCGCTGTGACTACGCCGTGGCGGCATCGTGCCCTATAAAGGATAGCGCCAAAGTCGAGATAAAGGTCTTAAACCTCTTTCAACCCATATTTTTCACACTTGAAAACAATTTCATACACTACCAACGAAGCATATGGTTTGAAATTTTCAAATTTTTTTGAGGAAATTGCATGAATTGTGGTTATGAGGTAGTTGGATAGGAGTTTTAAGTTTTATGGATTTAGAGCATCAATATGGCTTATGGTGAACTAGTTTATATCTTTTGCATTATTTGGCATGAGAATGACCCTTGTGGTTGAAAATTCTTATTTTAGGTGATTTGAAGACCCATGTTATGAGTTGTTCTGTCATGTGATTTATTGAGAAAATGCCAAGAACAAGGAGGGAGCAAGTCAAATTAATGAAATGAGAGAAAATGATTATAAGGCATCATCCTCAAGAGATCTGAATGAGGATGAATTGAGACTTTTTAAGTCAAAGTATTACATTAGTAGAGAGACTAGGAAGAGATATGAGGTCATTGAGCATAAAGAATTCATTTGCGAGAGAGGAATAAACTTATTGACTAAGTATGACAAGAGAATAAACAATTTAATCAGGCAACAAGGTTGAGAGCAATTCACTCAAGACTATAAAGAGAACAAGGTTAATGGTGTGAATGAAATTGTTTATCAATTTTTTGCCAATGCAAAGTTTTCCAAGAAAGGTGACCCATAAAGGTGAGAAGGGGTGTGAGAAGGGGTATTCATCCCCTTTAATGAGGATTACATAAATAACATATATGGGTTAGAACACTTGAGTATGGTCGGAGCTTCACAGAGCTTCCCGGATGATTTATAAGAGATACCCTATAACCTATACCCTTTTAAAGCCATCGAGAGAGCATTGGTTGTCCGAGGTCAGCAAGGATGGGTAATGGGAGTTGAGAGTATGCCGAAGCACATTAAGAAGGGGAACGTGAGGAAAGTTTATAGAATGTGGCAACATTTTTCAGTTGCTTCATTGTACCCGACCACTTATCAGGGTGAGATCAATAAGCCCAATGTAGCTTGTTTATATGAGATGACATAGAATAGGTAGATCAACATGGGGGAGATCATCTACAAGAACTTAAGGGAGTCTATTATATTAGAGAGAGACAAAAAATTGATATTGAAATGACCTTTTACCTTAAGTTGGTGATTAGTGTTAATCCAATCTTAATTAACCCGAGATAGGCTCGTGGTTTAATCCGACATACCTCGATTAGTGAGTGCGTAGGTTTGTATGATGGTTTGTGTTTGTTTGAAATGTTTATTGAATTTATAGGTTGTAGTATAAAAGAAAATTTATATACAAGCATATAATCGTAAAGTAAATAAATATACAATAAATAACCGGTTCACTAAGTGCGACAAGGGGAAATAAATGTGCACACCCGAGAACACTCGTAAGCATGCCTTGAGAATTTATTGGTGAGAAAATACACTAAATATATATTTATATATTTAATCTATAAAATATATATATATATATATATATATATGAAAAACTATAAGTTTGGTTTGAATTATATGGATAGTTGTATCGCCTCGAGATGAGCGTAAGTGTTGATGGTGTCAAAATGCGTGTTACTTTAAGGAGTGTCGTTTTCACACATCAATCACTTTATTAGGCTCGAAATAGCGTGATGCATATCTTGAGGAAAATCCATATATTTAAACTAAAAACCTTCATATTTATCCTCATAAATTGATCGAAAGTCAGAGAGAGGGAGCAGTTGAGAGTTTAGTATTCTGATCATGAGGAATCAATCTAAGTGTGAATTCAAAGTGAATTGAGGAGCTTAAACCACTAGAAATCTTGAGATCATCATTTTGGTAAGTTTAGTTTTGATATTTTCGAAGTTTAATTCGATGGTGGGTGATGATTTCTTTGTGAATTGTTGTTATTGATTACTAGAAATGGTATATTACCTCACTAGAGATCATCCCTGATGAATTTTGGGAGTGTTTATTGTTGTTGTATGGATTTGTGGATGGAACACTAACTGCTGCCATGTTTACAATCAAGAAAATACTAGAAGAGGAGCGCGCTCCCTTCATCAATTGGGACAAACTTAGTCGGTGGAGGGCGCCCCACCAATAGAGGGAGCGCGCACTCCCACCTAAGAAAATAACAATTATGCTGAGTTTTAGTTATAATTTTTAATGTCTTAGGGATTGAGTTAAGGGTTCTAAATATAGGGTATTAAACCTATATTGATCACAAATTGTTTGTGATAGGTGTTGGATCACCGGGAATGCTTGAATGCTAGGAAAGTTAGTGAATTGTTAACGGAAACCTAAACCGAGGTAAGTATGGATTCACTTATTTATCAATATTGTCTGGCTATTTTAGTATCTGTAGTTCATGTAGTTTATGGACTGATTGAGGGGACTGTAAACATTGTGATGGTTTTAATAAATGAAAAATAGTGTTTAATGTGATTCACAAGAGTAAGTTCCTAGAAGTGAGACGAGGTTATATAGGAGATGGGTTACCTTCCTAGCCTATATGTATCTTCCTACTCAGTTTGAAAGGTTGCCTTGATTACATACTCATTAGAGGGTTTCAGATAGAACCATTGGACGTTAATGGATTGACTAGGCAACACGTCGGCTAATATTTTGGTCTAGCAGTCGCATTAATGGTATTGGTGGGTAATCGACCCTAGTTTTATAAATGAAATGGGAATCATAGTGTAATAGTCATTGACAGATGTATTTGCATATGTTGTTTATTGAATTATATACATTTCATAATCCCATTAGTTAACATTGGTGCATATATTTATTGCATAATGTTCATGATTATTATATGGAAAGTTGACGACTTTGTGAATAGTTACTTATGGAGCAAGTTGGAGTGCTCACCCTAAATCTAATATTTCAGGTTTGCAACTTAGCAGTTCAACGAAGGGAAAGGAGAAAACTAAGGTGTTTTGTTATCTTTTCTATGATGTAATGAACCTTCCCTTATACTTATACATTGTTGAGTTATTTTGTTGTATATAAACAGGGTTGGGATGTTTATAAATAAGGTTTTCGGTTTTGATAAACTTTGTATTTATTATTAATTATTAAAAAAGTTTAAATCTTCCGCTTGATATATTTCAAATTGTTTAATCGATATCGATATACATGTTAAGTTTATCAAGTACTGACGGAGAGGTTGCTGGCTCTAATTAAGGCTGGCTAGGTTATCGGGGCTTAATTAGGATTTCAGGCTGAGTATCGCCTAATCGGGATAGGGGATGTTACAGCTTGGTATCAAATCCTAAGGTTTATCACTTTTGAATTAAGTGGTACCTCAGATGCAGTTTGGTATCATAGAAAAGGCTTTGACCTCGAGTTCATTTTTGAATTGTTTTCGAAGTGAGTGATAACATAATCCTTTCTACCGGAAACTAAGTTTATCAACTCTGAGAGTTGTCTCGAGTTATGAATAAGCTTAAGGAACAACTTTCTTCATGTTTTGGGGGAAAAATGAAAGATGAAAACATTGTTATACGTTATTTACTACACTTATTGTTATTTACGGTATATATATGATTTCAATATCTTCTCAGAACGTTACCCTAATGATCTTATCTCTCCTTTGACTACAAAATTTAATGGGGGATAGGGGAGAAGGTTCCCAGAGGCTTGGATCTTAGAGTAACAGGGAAACTAAGGATCAATGGAAATCTAGAATAGAGCAGCAAATAGGGAACTTTTGGAGTCTCAAGCAAAACTTAAGGCAATGCTAATGGCTCAGATAAGACCATTAGTACAACGACCTGAAGCACAACCTATAACCATTCCTAAGGTTAGCAGAGTTGAGGGAGGAATTGAGACAGGAGTAGCTCCAGTTCAACTAGTGTTAGCACATATTTAAATGCTGGAGGCAGCTGCCATGGTGCCAGTGGATTATGAGAAGGCTTCATTTCTATGAACACGTAAGGAATATATGAAATACGACATTATGACTCAATAGTATAATAGAGGATGGGGTACTTGAGACTGAATACTAGAGCTGGAGTAATGACTCATTACTATGGATGTTAAGGACGAGTTTAAGGTCCAATCGGTCACATTTCTATTGATTGATTATGGATTAAAGTGGTGGAATTTCTTAAAGAGAGGGGGGAAGACTGTCACCACTTGGCCACAGTTTAGGACTATGCTCTACATAAGTATTTTCTTAAATCAGTCAGGAACAAGAAGAAGCCTGAGTTTATTTAGCTGAAACAAGGTGCCATATCTGTACGGGAGTGTGAGTGGAGGTTTACTGAGTTGAGTGAATTTGCTCCGGAGATGGTGCAGTTAGAGGAGAACAAAATATATTTGTTTTTTGTTGGCTAAATTATGAGATTCGAGTTGTGGTTTCCTCTCATCCTCGCATTAGTTATGCTTTTATATTCGAGAGTGCGATGGAGGTGGAAGCAACCATATTAGCAAGAGCTTCTGAAATAGTATTTATGCCACCACCAGTACCACACTTCCCTGGGAGTCAGGGAATCTAGGAATTTGCTTCTTTTAGGCCAAGTAAGATGAATATGAGTGTAGATGGAGTAGCTACATAGTCGGGGTCTACGGGGATGACATTTGTTAGTACATCGGTTCCACCAGTTTCTCAGGCTTTGATAGCCAAGCCTCCTTTGCCACCACCTCAGTTTGGAGGTAAAGGCAAGAGCAGAGTACAGTCATAACAGAAACATAGTGGATCTGGAAAGGTTCCTCAGGCCAGTGGTTTTCTCATCAACCTTTTATGATATGATATCGGTGTGTACAGATGGGGAATATTCAAAGAGACTGTTCTATGCCATCGACCACATTGGTCGGTAGTACAATACCGCCAGCACAAGGGAAGACTCATTGTGACATCGGGTCACCGACCAAACCAGACTCAGACTGATCCGATCGGATCAGAGGCCCAAACCCGGCTTGACCGGGTGACGTGGCCGTGCTCGACAATTATGTATTGTAAATAACAAAATAATATTTTTGGCATGCATGTAATATTTAATAAATAATTAAATAATTATAAATGCGCATGTGACACAAGGCAAGGCGAGGTGTGGGTTTCACCTCGGGATACGTATTGGGCAAGAAATACATAACTTATGTTAGTATCATGATCGACTATTAACTTGATTTAGTTTGGCATAAGTGGTGTTTTAAATTTGATTAATATGCCTATGGTTTGGTTGTAAATAAAACAAAATTCAAGGGCAACATTTAAATTTCTGAAATTGGACTTGCATGTAATTAATTTAAAAGGTCATGGGCAAATTGGAAAATGCCTTATGACATGTGTAGGTGGACCAATAGAAAATAAGGTGCGTGTTATGTATCATGCAAAAAAGAGACAAGTGTTAGTTTGATTTTGACTAGTGTAGACCAATAGAAAATAAGGTGCATGTTATGTGTCATGCAAAAAGGGACAAGTGTTAGTTTGATTTTGACTAGTGTAATGTGATGGCTTAAATGTGAGCTTTTGATTCACCTAAGATTTGTGAGTGGGGTGAGATCTAAAGTGAAAGGACTACATAAGTTTCATGTTTTCTTATTCAATATACAAAATAACTCCAACCCTATTAGAGAGCTCGTGAGAAACATTTGGAGATAAAAGAAGATGTAGAAAAATCTTATTTTTGTTGTTAAAATTTTTTAAGATCCAAGAAGGTTGATGTTAGAGGGTACGAATCTAACTTAATAGAGATCATAGAATGAAATGAGACAGTACCATTAAAGCACTTGGTATATTTTTCTTCACCAAATCTCAACAAAAATTATGTTCCAAGTTATTTTGATTGACGAGTTTTGATACATGTGGTTTCATAAGAGTAGATCAACCCTCGATTAGTGAAAATCCCTTGATAAGATTGTTGTGGAGATTTTCATGATTTATAAGTTATGTTATATGAATAAAAAGATGAATAGTAACTTTACTTAATGGTAATTGTATATTATTGCATGGAATTTGAGTATAAATGATTGCGTAATGATGTTGGAACTCCATAAAGTTGTTTTTAAGCCAATGGATTGAGTTTGAGGTGATTTAAATATTTTTAGACTCAAGAATCGAAAGCTTTAGAGTTGCATAAAATTCATTCTGTGCAGTTTTGAGCAGACTCAAAGAGGATAAATTTCTAATGTGCTCGATGATGTTTAGACTGTTACGAGATTTGAGCTTGCTCAATAGAAATAAAATTGTTATGGATTTTTGAGCTTGCTTATTTGGATTAAGATTGTTTTAACTTACTTTGAGTTTGCTGAAGTTCAAATGTTAGTACTTTCAAGCATGCTAAACGTTATTATTTATAGCATGCTAAATGTTGTAATTAAGCTGATTCGAAGATAGCTTAAAGCAACCTCAATAAAAGCAATTAGTTAAACTATAATTACTAACAAGTATTCAAATAAGATCCAAACATACCCAAATTTATACAAACGATACCAGGAACCAAGAGAACTAATGTCAGGTATCAAACACGCAACTTGAGGCGAGTGGTGGCCTAAACGCACAACGTTGTGACAGTAAAACTTAAAAATTTAATAACACTTAAGGGTTTTCTTGAGACATGTGCACTGGGTTTCGAGGGTTTTGGGACCTCAATTCACGCACTAATGTCAACGTATGTTACTAGGACTTTAGCGAGGACATCGACATGCACCACGAGGTACGAGACACATGTTCGGGCTCCGGCATGCCACACGCGAGGTTTGTGACCACTAAGAACTTATAAACTTTATTACGTATCATATTATGATCGCATAAGCTAGGTGTGCATCACATCATGATTATCTGTGGTCATGCATCTAGACTTAAGGACCTATAGGAGCCGTCTCATAGAATTAGATGGGGCAGCTTCGACGGTGAATAGTCTCCCTTTTCGGCCAGTCAGGCAGCTACGAGGGATGACTATACGACAATCTTCTACCCTCTAACCAGTATGGCAATTGGAGGAGGTTTTCGCCCTCTGGCCTTTCCTACGATGAAGTTTGAGTATTTTAATACCGCTCAGGTTCACAAATTTGTGTGATAAGAGCTCCCCTAATTGTCGATGCTGAACGCTGCTGGGTTGATGGGATTCGGGTTAGGTCCTTGAATATGGGTTTCATGGGAATCGCCTATTCATACTAGAAAAAGATTGAATCATGTTTAATTCCTACAATTTGTTTATATTATTCCTTGTCGAATTACATTATGCTGTAACTTTTATAAAACCCTGATGTTCACTTACTGAGGCCTTTTTGGAACTCAGATCCATCCTCCAGTGATCGAAGGAAGGGCAAGGCGCACCAGTGAGATGACAATTTCAGACTGCCCTGATCTTTACTATAGGATGATCTCTTTTGTGTACCTATTTTATTTTATATACTAAACTTATATTTTGTTCACATATGGCTTATGGGATACTTTTGGTCATGTTCCTCAACTTGGATTTATGGTACTGATGATATGACATGTGTTTTTCCCACTTAGGTTCCAGTTTACTTTCCAATATTTTATTATATGTTCACTGAATCCTGCACACACTTCATTTTAACTTAATTGTAAAAAGAATGGATGAGCGGGTCTGGAACATCTTATGGGGTCGATGGGGTGACTAGACGCCTCATGAGACGGTTTGGGTCGATCAGATCGTCGGTTCACGGGACGAGTGCTGACACTCATGTAGTGGCTAAGGCAGACCCAATAGCTAATAAGAGGCTTGTGGAAGGTATATTAAATATTTGTGGTCGAGATATGCATGTTTGATTGATGCTGGTCTACTTTTTCCTTTATTGCTGATGCAATGGTTGATGAGTCAAAATTGAAACCTATTGGAGCCAGTGCATTGTTGATTTTGAGCATAATAGTGACTGAGAAGGTTTATCCTAACCTAATTTGCAAGGGATGTGTAATCAAAATTAGGGAGAATGAACTCCCAATTGATTTAAGGGTAATGATGTTCGTGGAGTATGATGCATTATTAGGGTTGGATTGGTTCTGAGCATACCATGCCATTATTGACTGTTTCCATAAGAGGGTAATCTTTCAAATCCCTAACCTTTCTGAGAGTATAGTTTATAAAGGATATAATACTTCACAACTTACAACTCTTTGAAGGGAAGCTACCCTTCGATATTTAGAAGTTATGGCGGGAGTTGTTACATTAGGAGAGCCTAGTTAAAAACTTAAGGTTAATGAGATACCTATGCTTTGTGAATTTTCAGAAATCTTTCCATTTGACTTGCCTAGACTTCAACCGCCAACTGTCATTGACTTCGTTATTGATCTTATTCATGGTACCAAACCTTTATCTATTCATTTGTACTGTATGGCACTGAAGGAATTATGTGAGTTACAGAATTATCTTGAGGAGTTGTTACAGAAGAGTTTTATCCATCTTAGTATGTCACTGTGGGAACAAACCGTTCTTTTTTGTGAAAAAAAAGATGGAACCCTACGTATGTACATTGATTATAAATAGCTTAACCGGGTGACTTTCAGGAACAAATACCCATTGCACAGGATTAATGTTTTGTTTGATTAGTTGAAGAGTGCCAGATATTCCTCGAAGATTGATTTGAGGTCTGGTTATCATCAACTAGGGATTAGGGATGAGGATATATTAAAGAAGGCTTTTTGTACTCGTTACGGGCACTTCGAGTTTACTGTGATTCCGTTTGGGCTCACTAATGCTCCTGCTATGTTCATGGGCTTGAAGCATATGGTGTTAAAACCATATTTTGACCAGTTTATCATCATGTTTATCTATGATATTTTGATCTATTCAAAGATAGTGGAAGAACATGCGCACCACCTCAATGTTACATTGCAGCCTTTGAAGGATAATCGATTGTATGCAAAGTTTAGTAAGTGCAAATTCTGGTATTTAAAGGTCAAATTCCTTGGAAATATGGCTAATGCTGAGGGTATATCTGTTGATCCATTGAAGGTTGAGGCAATCAGAGACTGACCTGCTCCTACCATAGTGTCAGATGTTTGGTGTTTTTTAGGGTTAGCGAGCTATTACTGACAATTTGTTGAGGATTTCTCTCATATTGCTCTGCTAATGACTTGGGTAACACAGTAAGTCGTTGACTTTGTTTGGTCTGATAAGTGCAAGGTTGGCTTCAAAGATTAGAAGGATAGTTTGACTACGATGCTTATTTGTACATTACCTGAATTGGGGGAAGAGTTAGTGATTTATACAGATGCTTCTCAATCATGCTTGGGTTGCGTTCAAATGCAAGAAGGCAGGATTGTAGCTTATGCTTCAAGGCAACTCAAGGGAGAAATTATTCAATTCATGATCTTGAGCTAGCTGCAGTGGTTTTTGCTTTAAAGATCTGGAGTCATTACTTGTATGGTGAGAAGTTTACAGTATTTTACGATCATAAGAGTCTGAAATACTTGTTTACTCAAAGTGAATTGAATATGAGGTAGCAGAGATGGCTTGAGTTCCTCAAGGATTATTATTTCACTTTAGAGTACCATCAAGGCAAGGCAAATGTGGTTGTTCATCATTTGAGTAAGAATAGAACAGGCAGAGAGAATGTAGCTACTGACATAGCTTCCAAATTTAGATTTCTTGAGGATGATTTAGTAATGATGGTTCGTGAAAGTCCAGCTGAGACAACATTAATTGAGAAAGGTAATTCTTGAGCTACTAATGTGTTCTTTTATGCTCAAATTCAGGCTGAACTAAAGATGATTAAGCGGGTGATTGATTGTTAGAAAGTTGATCAGGATTATAAAACGTGTCATAGGTTAGCGAATAGTGTAGATAATCCTGATTGGTTAGTTTCTGACTAGGGATAAATTAT
This sequence comes from Stephania cephalantha, assembly GCA_039657325.1. NCBI lineage: Eukaryota > Viridiplantae > Streptophyta > Magnoliopsida > Ranunculales > Menispermaceae > Stephania > Stephania cephalantha. Next base: position 26,101,541 of record CM077573.1, read on the forward strand.
GGATTCCAGCTCAGGATTAGTTGTGGCCGGAGTTGCTATAGGAATTTCATAGATCTCTTTACTCTATTCATCCAGGTAACACTAAGATGTATCACAATATGAAGGGCATTTATTGGTGGTCTAGGAAGAAGAATAATATTGATGAGTTTGTAAAATGATGTGAGATATATCAGCAAATTAAGGCGGAGCATAAGAAACTTGGAGGGTTATTACATTCTCTACCAATTCCTGAGTGGAAATAGGAACATATATCAATAGATTTTGTTTTTGGTCTACCTCTGAGTCAGTGTATGAACGATGAAGTATGGGTTGTAGTTGACAGGTTGACGAAGTATGCACATTTCTTTCCAGTTTCCATGCAAGATCCTCTTGACCGATTATGTGAGGTGTACGTAGGTGAGGTGTTGAGATTTCATGGGGCTCCTGTGTCGATTATTAGGATAGATATATGAGTTTCATGTTTAGACTATGAATTGAATTGTAAAGATAGTTGGGAACAATTCTTAATATTAGCACAACATACTATCCGCAGACTGATGGATAGACTTAGCGGTTGATATTGGTGCTAGAGGATATTCTTCGTGCTTATGTCTTGGCGTGGTAACTGGGAGAAGTACATTCCTCTGTATGAGTTCTCTTATAATAATAACTATCATGCTAACATTGGAATGACTCCTTTTGAAGCTCTATGGTTAGCCTTGTCCTTCAATTGCGTGGTAGGCAGAGGTTGGAGATATAGTTTTGTTGGGGCCATAGTTTATTAAGGACTACATAGAGAGAATTCAGCATGTTCGCTAGTGTTTGACTACATCGCAACTAAGACAAAAGAGTTACATCGATAAATTATAAGTTTTTTGTGTTTTCAAAGGATGATCTTGTCCTGTTGAAAGTCTTACATATGAAAGGATTGTATAGGTTTGGGTTGTGAGGTAAACTAGCTCCAAGGTACATTGGGTCATTCAGAGTATAGGAGAAGATTGGTATTGTTGCTTACAGGTTAGAGTAACCTCCTTAGCTAGCCAGAGTTCATAATGTCTTCCAGGTATCTATGCTTTGCACGAGAAAGACTTAGTTCACTCCAAGGATTGATTGGAATGAATTTGAGCTTCAGGAAGGTTTATCTTATGACGAGCAGCCGATTCAAATACTTGAACGTATGATCCAAAGGTTGAGAACCAAAGAAATTCCTTTGGTTAAGGGTAAATGGCAATTTCACGAAAATAAGGAACTAACCTGGGAGCGGGGAATCTTATATGAGGGATTAGTTTCCATTTCTCTTTGAAATTATAGGTAATTTTAAGTTTATTTAATTTCGAGGATGAAATTGCTTTAAATTGAGAAAATTGTAACTACCTGTTTCCTTAAGCTAATGATTAGTGTTAATTCAAATCTTAATTAACTTGAGTTAGGCTCGTGGTTAAGTTCGGCGTATCTCGATTAGCGTGTGCGTGGGTTTGTATGATGGTTTGTGTTTGTTTGAAATACTTATTATTTATAGGTTGTAGTGTAAAAGAAAATTTATAGATAAGCCTATAATCGAAAAATAAACAAATAAACAATAAAAAGTCGATACACCAAGTGCAACGAAGGGGTCGTGAAATGAATGTGCGCACTCGAGAACACTTGTAGGCATGTCCGGTGAATTTATTGGCGATAAAATACAAGAGATATATATTTTTATATATTTGATATAGAAATATATAATATTAAAAACTATAAGTTAGGTTTGAATAATATAGATGTTGGATTGCCTCAAAATGAGCGTAAGTGTTGATGGTGTCAAAATATGTGTTACTTTAAGGAATGTTATTTTGACACAACTTTAACTTGATCAGCCACGAGATAGCATAATGCATATATTGAGGAAAATGCATATATTTAAACCAAAAGCCTTCATATTTATCCTCATAAATCGATTGAAAGTAAGAGACTGCAGTTGAGGTTTGATATTCTAATCCCGAGGAGTCAATCTAGGAGTGATTGCAAAGTGAATGGTAAAGCTTAAACAACTAGAAACCCAAAGATCATCATTGTGGTAAGTTTAGTTTTGATATTTTTGAAGTTTAATTCGATGGTGGGTGATGATTTCTCTATGAATTGTTGTTATTGATTTACTCGAAATGGTTTATTACCTGACTAAAGGTCCACCCTGATGAATTTTGGGAGTGTGTGCCTAAATATGTGTATTAGTATCTATTACTATGAAATTACTTGTAGAGCAAGCAAAGGTAAAGTGGTTAAAATCCATATAGGATGGCTTAAATGAGAGACACTTGATAATCCTAGTACTTGTGGGCACAAGAGTTAAATCAAGGGTTGAGATTGGTCACCTCAAACCCTAAATGGGTTGTAAAAATAAATAGTAGCTACAAACTTATATTGTAGCTATTTAGTCAAAAACATAAGTGAAGGTTGAGGCTTAGTGTAAGAAATAGAAGTTGGAGTGCTAGAAGGCCATTACAACTCTCCAAAGCATAAAGAGCATAATCTTAGGTAAATTTCACAACTAAAATCATAAGTCTAAAAGGAAAATGTTGATGTTGAGTATGTATTCTCGGATTAATGTTGTATCCAATGTTTTCAAGTTGATTTACAAGGGTTTTAATGTTCAAATGTTGTTCTTCATGTTCCCAATAGTTGTATACGTGGATTGGGAACTTTCCTTGAAGAATTGATGCAAATATGTGATGAACACATGGGTTTTCATGATGGGTATGTATTGAATCCGAGATTGGTGGTGATTGCGGCTTAGTTTTTCATTGTGGAGTACTTTGATTTTTGGATTTGACAAATCCTTGATGGTTTGGTAAAGTTTTTTTCAAGTTTTCAATAAGAATAATCAATTGATTTTAGCCTTGATGTTTTGATATCAAATCGATGGTTTTGTTGTTAGAAAATGTGTTTTGGGAACCTATTTACTAAATTTTGAGCTAAGGGAACATCGGTCCGGGGGAGTTTTGGGGGTCGTCGGGACTCAATCGGAGAGTCGAAGGGCAAACAGCTAGCACAACACCACGACTGCCGTCATTGCAAAATTCTAAAAAATCCCAGTTTTTACCTTGACTTTAAACGGTCATAACTTCTTCATTTTTACTTTGATTTTGACATTTTGAACACTGTTGGAAAGTTTATGGAAAGCTTAACAATATAGGATTGATAAACCAGTCAAAATAGGTTTTTAACTTATTCGAAAATGTGTTGGAAGTTAAGAGCACCATTAAGGTCTTAAATGCGAGTTTGAGTACAAACTCCGAGTGCGGGCCTACCCATGGTCTAGAATTCTTAATAAACTTATCCAAGAGTGTTTTGAACCTAATAAAGTATGTATAAAATGTAGATATTGGAGGAAAACCATGAGAACTCATAGAAGGTTCGGAATTAGAATTTAGCAGGGCTTGAGGTAAATGAGGTTTGTTGTATTATCAATCATGCTATGCTAGTATATATGGTAGGATTTTATTTCAGTAATTAGTCTATGAATTACTTGGAATCTGCTTGATATCTTTCATTGATATGTTGCTTATCATGTCCCTTTTTGTTACTCTATCTCTTGGATGCCTGTGGAACTGATATACGTCGAATGAGAATACTTGGTATCGCGGTTGGAGGGTCGGAGGCATCCGGTCCTTCCTCCGATATGACTATGGAGTTTTTCTAGACTTGTGAACCACATGCTGTCTGATTTGCAATGTTGGGGGAAGGATAAGCTATGCAAGGTCAATAGGTCTTTAGACTTGTGAACCTTGTGTTGTCTAAACCGCACCATTAGGGGAAGGATAAGCTAAGACCTACAACATGATATGACTATTGGAATTCAGACTTATGAATCTCTTATTGCCTAAACCACAACATTGGGGGAAGGATAAGCTATTGCTCATTGTCCAGTTAGATATATCAGTTGCCACTCCTTCTGACTCTAAAGGCATTCAGTATCATCGTTATCCTTGTTGAAGTATTTATTGGGCATTGTTGTTATTTTATCTTATTATATTTTTATGCTTGATTATGTATGTCTTTAATACCTGGAAAATGATAATAGATCTTATCATCTGAATTGTTGAAATCTAGTTTAATTTTATTACTAGTTATTACTTGGATGATTGATGGTAGAGCATGCTTCTGCTTTACTGAGCTCGTTGATATATTTTGCTCAGCCCACTACTTCCCCCCTCAAGTACTTAGCTGCTGCTCAGAAAAAGTAAAAGGCAAAGCTTTAGCATAGAAGCTCTTTTCTTGTTTGTAAGGTTTAATAATAATTATCTATTTGCTTTCATACTTAATGTAATAAACAAGGGATTTATTTGGGTAGATGTTTGAACCCATAGTTCTTGATTCACTTTATGTTTAATTCGATATGCAAGACTTCTACATTTAGTTCCGCGTTTTATTAGACAATAAAGGCTTTGTTAAATTCCCCACCTATTGGCCTAGTATAGTCTATTTTGTAGAATTTCATAGTTTATTTCCGTAGGTTAAGGCTAACTAGATCATTGCCCGACATCACTGGGTTATCTTGAGGGGTTTGGCGATGGTTTAGGCCGGGCGGTGCAAGCCCACCATGGTTTGGGTCGTCTTATGAATTGTGTAAAATTTTGAAAACATAATGTTTAACTTTCAAATATATTCTACCTCTCATTTCTTCCATACTTCACATCCTCATACTTCATTCCACATAATACCTCCAAACTTATTCCAAAGCTTGTTCTTAAGGTTTAAAAATTAAGTCACGTTTGCAATAAAAATAAAAATACCTCGTAAAGCATAAAAGAATAGAATAAATAAATAACTAACTAACATAAGAATGAATTACATAAGTAATAGAAAACATGTTAAATGTAACTATTTCAAAGCATTATATGATTAAAATTCAGCACATCAAACCTTTATATCAAATGTTAACACACCGAAGCAATTTTATCATAGTAACACATACAAGATCATTCAAATCAAATATCACAAACATAAACCTCTCATAATAATACTCAGAAAAAGATTATACAGAGAAGAATAAAAATATCAGAACTGACATCCAGATGTCGTAACGTCACCACCATCACCATGATTAGGCTGTTGAGATTGGAAGCTCCTCGCAAGATCATATAAGGTGTAGTCAACTTATGCTTCTGGGGTTTCTTCAGAAAAGACTTTCTAGTTGGGCATTTTCAGTTGGGTTGATGAAAGGTGAATGTCAGCTCCCCTACCTTGCATCTTTCAGGTCATGCATCGCTCGGACCCATAAATGCTCTTTGGAATCTCGCATTGGTTATGGAACATGAACTCTTAATGTATCAGAGTTCTCATCTGGTTGCGCAAGATTGACCCCATCTTGGCCATTTACATCTTATCCGTATACACGCTAGTAAAGTCCTCTACAAGTAGCTCCGAGCTCTGTTTCGTTTGCTCATTATATACGGCATTCTGCATTTTTTTCCAAATTTCTTCGATTTTTTGCCCGTATTCTTCTTCTCTCTATGGTATTTTTCCTATGCGTTTCATTTCTCTCTCATTCCTTTTTCGAATCAACATATCCAAGCACCTTCTTGGTGCTTGCAATTACTTTATCAGTTATGGTCCTATCCAGGAAAACATCCAACTCCATACCTCTCACTAGAACTCGGTCATGCCAGCAAAATTAAGTAATCATTAAGGGAAAAGGAAGTCCTTCATTTTTCATGGTTGTCCTAGAATTCCTAATCGAATCATAGATTATTCTACCAACATCAATATAGCCCATCCCTTGGATTATGTGGTATAAAATAGTCGCCCTATAGTTTAATATGTCATAAGGTTGTTAACTTGGTTGTAGGCTCACGTTTGCGAAAAAGCCCTAAGTTTTAGTTTTTTTCCTAAAATATTTTTTTTTATGTGTTTTGTGTACCCGTCTTTTTTAAAAAGAAATCCATCCTCCAGAATTACTTCTAAATCATTTCTAATGGTCTCATAGGGAAATCTATGTTTATACCCATATTCAAGTTTTGGGTACCCATTATTTTTTCTAGTATACCTTTTTGGTAAACCATAATACTGGTTTATTCTTTTAGGTGAGTAGTCTACTGGTCTTTCTCGGACTATGGCTACTATTTTATTTTTATCTATCTGCCCGTTTGCATAGAACTCTCTTACTAGTATTTCACAATCCATTTCCACCGAGGACCCCGTGTCATTATCGGCAAAATAATCCCTAGTTAACAACCCTTGTTCCTTTCCCTTATTATATTTAAGATCCTAGGCCAATTCTTAGCTTCATTTTTAACGTTGAAACCTCTCTTTAGTACTATTTTTCTTTTCTTGCTAATGTTGTTCTCCATCCTAGCAATAACTTGGGCATTTGATGAGGTTGTGGGCATAAAATTGGATTCTAGGTGTCTCCTCAATCTCTTCTTCTCCCTCCAACTCATCGGTGAAACTTAAAGGTGGAGAAGGTTCTCTTTGTACTCTAGTTTGGTGGTTATTTATTGAAATCAGCGTTGGCCTAACTGGTGTCCGTGGAACTTTGGATTTTTGTTTGGGTTTTACTACTAATGATGCTTTCCCCTTATCCTCTCTTGTGCTTTTACCTCTACCTCCTCCGGCCATTGTCTCAAATTTCAAAACTCACAAGTCCTTAAATTAAATAAACTTGTAAATCATAAAACAACATTTATCAGAAATAATTCGGCAAAATTCTAGAATTTACTTTAAAAGGAGAAATCTATTTGGAATGCTAGCTTGAAATTCATTGTAAATTTTATAATAAAATTGGCATCGAAGTGTTAATTGAAATATAAACTTCAAAACTGGTCTTCTAAATATCGTAAAGCGATTGTCGATAAGTTTTAAGTATTTAAAAAATAAAACAAATTAAATTGAAACAAAACCATAACCAAACCGTGAAACTCGTTTTACATTCGATTTTTAAACCATTTGCAAATGCTTGTAAATATAGAAAAATTTCAAAATTGTTGAATATGTAAATCAACAATCAATTTAATTGCAATTCTTAGTCTATTGGAATCAATAAAATAATTTGTGCATGAAAATTAAATCAATTCCAATAAAATAGTTTCGAAAAACATTGAAAAATATGCAAAAATGCCTCGAGTAAAAAATTTGTTAAAGTAAAGAGCTAGGGTTGATGTAATTACCTTCTTGAGAGTAAATCTCTCAAGATTTAAACTCTTCAACTCCTCTAGATCGTCCCTCCAAGTTCTAAGTCAAAATTTCTTAAAACCCTTAATACTCCTAAAATAAAAAAATTTGCTTTTAATGAGTCTAGGTTGAAGTGAGAATCATTTAAATACGATGAGATTGAGCTTAGGATGGTTGAATCTAGGCAAGAGATTAGAATTTTTGTGAAGTTGTGCAACAGTTTGTTGGAGTGAATAATTTGGTGTGTATGGCGATTTGTGATTTTGGTTTTAAAAACAAAAAATAATGCCCAACGATTCTTTTGTAAGTGGAATCTTTATTAAGTGAGGTTCTGTGAAACACACTGGCCCATCAATTTAACCATCAATTCCTTTATAAGGCAAATTGCTGGGGATTCATGATCATGTGTTGTTTGTGTCTAATATAACCCGTAATGGGTTACCAAGTCCTACGGAATGTAGTAGAGGTAAGAATGGGGTCGAATCCATAAGATTCAATCAAATTGAGATCAACAAACATAAAAGTAAATCTTAGGGGTTTTTGAAAGAGTGTTATCTAAAAACCTACTAAACAAGAACTTATATGAATTTTAAATAAAAAAAACACACCTAAGACTAGGAATCCACAATTTAGCCCTATGTTGTTTCTATGTCTTGTATCATTGACTTTAAAGGAGGATGGGTTTCAAAATAGTTTTCTTTAGATAGGCTATAGGTGTTGGGGTTACCAACACCCTAGTACCCATACTCTTTATAAATAGGGAAATCACTCTCTAAATACTTCTCTTACTCCACTGTACAACCTTGGGCAACCGCTATCAAGATTTAGCACATGAGCAACATTAATAGCTCTGTGGGAACACCTACCGCTAGAAAACCTTGGACAACTGCTCTCAATATTTAGCCTAGTTCTTGATGTTACTCACCCAGAGCAACAAGTGTATCAGGTTTGTTGCTCTAAGTGATTGCCACTTCACAACCTGGTTAACTGGTATCAAAGACTCAACTTGATTGATAGCAGGTCAATGGGTTTACGCCTAGAGATTTGCAATGAATATGCAAACTCTAAATTACTAGTGAGACAACGTTAAATACATCAACATAAAAATAGAGAACTAAAACAAAACTCTATTATTATATTAAGTCTCAACAAGACATAGAAAACAAGCTACAACTAGCTAGAGAGCTTCATCTTCGACCTGCGTATTAAAGAACCTAGCTAGACATGGCTATTCTACCTTGCTCTATTCCTAAATCACTTTGAGTTCGATGTATTTTTGTTCATAGAGGTGCCTCCTTTATATAGGTATGCTTTGGTGCAAGAATAAAAATACCGAAATTAAGAACCTTCTAAAAAGTCCTAAAACTTCTATTCTGCATTGTTGGTCGTCCATGGCGCCATGGTTATGTGGGTACGGTGCCAAGTGGTGACATAGAAATATATAGAAAGTCTTGGGAAGCAAGTCGGTCTGAAACTTCTATTTCCAAACATGGTCTCATGGGTGACACCATCAGTTTAAAGTCAGGCATAGTCTATTCAAGACTTGCGTTGTGTGTTATCTTGCAGTGACTCCTTGCTTGGCGCCTTGGGTCTTCACTGGCGCTGTTCTTCTACTATGACAGCGTCAAGCGTGCTGAACTCTGACTGATGTTTGAATTTTTTCCTGATTTTTCTCGAATCTCGCGCAAATTCTCAATTACCTTATAAATCTCCAAAGTAAATGTATAGAGCCATAAAACTTGATTTTCACTTCATTAACATAGCGAAACACATATTGAAAACTGCATAAATAAAGAATCATCAAGTCGCCAGACTCTAAATTTGCACTAATTTTCTTTGTTCCGCTACTGATTTGGCCAGTAATTCCTAATGTTATTCCAAATCGCACGGGAATCGCTAGGCCTAATTTACTGTTTTTCTAATTAGTCTCATAATTAACTGATATATCATTCATTAATCCTTATATTAAGGTTGAGTTAACTAAAGTTTCAAAAGTTTGAGTGAGACATGTAACTAACTAAATACTTTCCTTAATTAAATATATAAATAAACATATAAATAAGCAAGTATAAAATGCAACTTGCATAAAGGCCATATATGTAAAACAACTCGATCACTCCCCCTTAATTGAAATTACCTCGGAGTTCAAATTCTGAAAATATTTCCAATACAAGAGTCAAAAAATAAGAGAATAAAATCATACTAAACTAAACTAAAAAAAACTAATTTCCTAATAAAATTTAATAAACATAGAATAAATATAGATTATGGGTTGCCTCCCGTAGAGCACTTTTGTTTATTTTTATTGGCTCGACTTATCCCTCCTAGACTTAGTTTGGATCTCTAAACTTAAATTTAGGATTATCCACTCTAGTGCTATTATAGAAAGTGAGTGCTCATCCATTAATCGTCACAGTGATTGTTTTATTCAAAATATCCATAACAACATGTGTAGTGGCTAAGAAAGGACGTCCTAAAATTAAATGAGGATTTTCATTAATAAAATGTGGCATAACCAAAAATTCCATGCTTATGGTCTTGTTGTCCACTTGATTTGGCACATTCATGACCACTCATATTGGTTTAATTGAAGTTCCATTCGATAAAGAGAATTGTTCATAAGCAAGTGAATTAAAGTTCAATTGGGTATGTGGAAAGAAATGTATGGGCATGAGATTTACATTAGAGTTCGTATCACACTGAGCTGTTAAGTACCTATCCCATTTGATTTTAATTTGCAAATGTATATCTTCAGGATCATTAAGCTTTAAAGGACTCAAGTCCGACTTTTCTTTTTCTTAATGTACTTGGATCTATAAACTTTCGGCTAGCTAATGCTTTTACCATTCTTCAGTTACTTAAATCTCCATTCTTGAGTAGCTTTCTTTTCTTTTGAAGTGTTTTAATTTGATTCTTTCCTTGGAATCCCTTTATCAATTTCCATTATTATTGCATTAATTGCATAAATTTCAGCGTTAAAGTTATCATAATAGTTTAAGTCTAAAAACTCATTATCGTCTATGTCATTATCAAATAATTCATCATATTCTTAATATGTTTCATAGTTGTGTTCATTATTAATGTTGAATTTGACAACTTTATCTTTAAACTCCATAGACACTGTTCCTTAAAAAATATCTAATTTAGTCCTAGCTATCTTAAGGAAAGGTTTACCTAATAGTATAGGCAAAGGATTGGGTGATGTTGAGTATCCCATTTCCATGACATAAAAGTCAGTTGGAAATACTAAATCATGTACTTGTACTAAGATGTCTTCTAATAATCCATATGGTTTAATAATGGTATTGTCTGCTAAAGTAAGATTGATAGGCGTATTAGTTAACGATCCTATTTTCAATGATTCATAAAGTTTGAGTGACATAATATTAACTGATGCTCCAAGATCACACATAGCAAATTCAATAGAAGAACTACCTATGGTGACAGGTATGATAAAAACATTCATGGGTCGGATCATTTCTCAGGCATTCTCTTTAAGAATGATGCCTTTTGTCCTAAATTTTTATTAATTTATAATTTCTTAAATGATTTAGATATGTCTTCTTTAGTTTCTTCTTCCCTGGTATTTGCTAATCATTGTAGAACGATAGAATTAGAATGCATACCTTTGTTTGGTTCGTAAGTATTGTTTACTTTGTTTTAGTTAAATACAAGATTTTTTGTAGGCTTCCACTTTGGCTAAATACCATAAGTATATTCTTTCGGGAAAATGTATGTATTTCAGTTGTTAGGCCATCATTACCTAGTGGGAAAAACATTCGCCATTATTTCTTCTTATTCTTCTTTTTCTTTTTCTTTTTCTTCTATTCTTAGGTACTTTGATTTTCTTTTTATCTCTTTTTGGTGTCTTTTCTTCCGTGTACGTTTCTTTTTTGTTATCACAAAATAAAACATTACCTTATGCTTGATTAGTAGTGTTTGTAGTTTCAATTGATACTCAGTTTGATTACTTAACTTGTCAATTTGTAAATCCAATTGATTTAATTGATTTTTCAATTTGTTAATAGACGTATCAATTTCAATTTGGTTTTGAGAAAATTGAGTAAAGTTTAGATGACTTAAGGTTATAAAGTTATGTAATATTTGTTTTAAATTTGGTTGCGTAGGTTGAATAGTTAGTTGAGGTTGTTACATTGGTGCTCTCAGTCTATAAGTGGAATATTTTTTATTTTGTGGACCGTAGCTAATGTTTGAATTTGGTTTTCTAGTGTAATAATTGTTGTTACTATATTGATTCTTAGGAGGACAAGAATATTGGTTCATGATAAGGTTGGCTTCTTCATTATTATCTTCTTGTAAAGTGGGACACGTATCCGTAGGATGTGTAACTTCATTACAAAATCTACATGGTTTAAGTTGATTTGATTTATCTTTTAATAGTATTTTAACCATGTTAGATAAATCTCCAACTTTTTCATCAAATCTATTACTTGTTTTATTATTAAATTCATAAACTTTCTTTTTGATGTATTAGTCTTTTCAACATATTGTTTAGATTGTTTGGCCATTTTGTTAATAGCTTCTTATGCTAGAGTTGATGTAACATCGAATAATTATCCACCACAAATGGTATCCAATAGTCTTTGTTCAAAATAACTTAGTCCTTCATAGAAGTATTCTAATAAAGCTCTTTGGGCGTATCAATGTTGTAGTCAAGATGAAATTAATCTTCAAAATCTATCCCAAAATTTATTAAAATTTTCATCATCTTTCAATTTCACGACCGTGATTTGTCTTCTACAAGTAGTAATTTTTTTCGCAGGCATATATTGATCTAGGAAAGCTTTTAACATTTGAGCCCATGTGGTTATCGAATCCTTAAGAAGATAAAATAACCAATCTTGTGCTAGATCTTTCAACATAAAAGGAAATGCTTTCAGTACGACTTGATCTAATGTGCAGTCTTTAGGTTTCATCCCATTGACTTTATGTTGATATTCCCTTATAACCTTTTGTGGGTCTTCATTGTCCTTATCGTGGAAGTTAGGTAGAGCACTAATGAATCCTTATATAAGTTCGAATTCGGGAAATCCCTCATGATAGGCAATACACATTGGTTCATATGTAGTGAAATTTTGACTAGCTTGCCTAAAAGTAAGTTCTCTATTATCATTATTATTATTAGTATTAAATTTATTATTGGCTTCCATTATGGTATTTCGGTATTCTCTACGTTGTTGTTGTCTTAAATTATGATTAAATGTCTTATCTACCTCTTGATCTAATGGTTTTAAGGATCCCGTGGAATTAGAACGATGAAGTGGGTAGACCATACAAATACTCTTAAGAAATTATGCTTAAATCCCCAACAACGATGCTAAAAATCGAGCATGTAGAATAAACTTCCCTCCTTTATTATACCATTAATATTTTGTAGTAGTGGTAAGTGGGGAATCGTCTCCATAGGGATTTATCAAACTTTTCTAGGAAAAAAGGACTTTTAATGGTGTTATTATTATTTTTTACTTTAATTTAATTTATTAATTAAAACAGTGACTAAACTCACTAACTCAATATATAATATAATAATTAACTAAACTAATTATATTAACTAACACAATTAAAATTTAATATCAATCAAATAAATTCAATTCAATGATAAATAAATATCTAAACAAATATCTAGAACAATGAAACATCAATTCGTTTTATATTCCAAACATTTTACTTCAATCGATATATAATTATGAGCATACTTTATAAAGTACCACATATCTTTAAACTTTAATCATAAGTAAGTAAACAACCTTTGGCTAGCCATTTGTTCTCCTTATATCGGTGAAAAGCCACCTTCTAGTTTTATAAAGCTAACCCCTTTGAATACACAAAGACATTAACTTTCCGCAATAAAACTGCATTACACTTTATGAAACTTTGAACTACTAAGTCTAATATCTTCGGAAAGTCGTTTCAACATCATATTTAGATCCCAAATTCACCTAGGATATCTGAACAGTAACACCTTTTAAACAATCCTAGTTACTACTTTAAACTAGATAATGAATCCAAATATCATAATACACATTCTAGACTATGTATGAAATGCAAAGATCATGATTAAAGTTAGTAGATATAATCTATTAAATCAGTCAATCAAAGAATATGATTGGTTTAAAGCATTAAGCACAAAACATCTCATCGTAGCTATATAACAAAACAGATCTAGTTCATGTTTGAAGTTTGTTTAGATTAACTAACTACTTACTCATTATAACAACTCGTTACCCTAAGTCGGTTATTAACATTAATCCTAAATCTAATTAACCCAAGTTAGGCATGTGGTTAAGCTCGGCATGTCTCAATTAGCGTGTGCATAGATTTGCGTGCCATTTGGTATTTGTATGGTTTGTATTATTAATTATAAAATAATTAGATTTATTTGCCTATAATTGAGTGATCGACAAATTATAGGATGCCTAATACTGTGTATAGGTCAAGGGTGATACACATGGGCCATAGGGTAGCCTGCACGCCTTAGTGAACTTGTTGGCGCACACAGTAAGTCATAGGCCTGTTAATATAGGCTTAAATATAAATTGTATATATAAATATATATATTAAAAATTAATAAATAATTAATACTTGGTGGGCGCCTAGTGACCTGCAAGGTCGAGGGTGACACGTGTAGGATGTACAATAATATGCACGCCTAAGGGTGGTCATTGCCGCGCACGATGAATTTATAGTCGCGAAATACATAATTATTGATATATTTATATTTATTTATATATATAGATATATAAATGAATCCTAAAGTTCAAATAAAATAAAATTATACATTGGATTCACCTTATGATATGCGTAGTGTGAGTATCAAAGGGAATAATAAGTTGATCGATTGGCATTGTGGTGCCTCGAGATGCGTGCAACCACATCTCAATGGTAATCAATGTATATGTGTAAACATGTATCAAATTCAATGTCACTTTAAGGAATGTGACTTTTTCTTCCATCTTTTGAATTGTCCTAAAGTTTCATGTATTCGAATCTTGAGAAAACTTTGTATTTGATCACTATAAGTCTGTCGAAGGTGATGGGTTTACTATAGCCATAAGATAAATCTCGAGATACGCAACAAGTATATCGAGAAATATCAAAATATAAAATGAAACGGAATAAGCCATCAGATCTGCCTCGAGATACGTATGATGTGAATCCCGAGGAAAATCTATATACACCCTAAAAATTGCATCATCTCTTTTGTAATTCATTTTGGTGATTGAGATAGTGGAAGAGAAGGAGAAGGTTCGAACGAGGAAGGATTGAGAGGCGATGGAGATGATGATGGTGAGTTGTGTTGTTGTTTGCTGTATTAGTTATTGTTGATCGTTGATGGGCTGTTGTTGTTGGGTTGGGAGCTCAGACGAACTGTAAGAGCAGTGCGTCCAAGAAGGGAAATGACACAGGTGGTCGTTTCCCCACCTAAATTAAATTGGAGTTGAACGCTAGTTCAATCGAGATTTGAAAAAGAAAAAAAATCGTATTTTAAGTCGCAAGGACGAAGAGGAAGAAGAAAGGGGTTGGGCCCCTAAATCGTGCTAGTTCCGCTCAGTTAAGCCGAACCCAGTTCGACCTGGTTCAAGCCCAAACTCTTTAAAAAAAGAATAAAATGCTAGAAATTCTTAAAACTTCCAGAGAAATAAAGAAAAATCTTGAAAAATAATGTTTTACTAAAATATATAGAAATCGATGAATTTCTAAGAAAAATGAAGAATTTAGGATCTGTGCAAGACTTTATACTGGGTTTTCACCTCGAAAAACGTGAAATGGTCGGGTTGACGTAAAAGTTGTAAATTGGTTTCGGGTTCAAATTAGACTAGTTTAGGGTTTTAATTTATAAGCATTGGACCCAAATTGAAAACAATTGATGTAATTTAGGTTTTTGGTAGACGAGAAAAGGTGTATGGATCCCGCGAATCGTGTAAGTCTGTATAAAGTTAAGAAAGTTCGACACATATAAGTGGGACTCGTATTCGTATCAATTATGCAGTGTAATTAGTATAATTGGGTCATATAGCATTATGGAAGGAATGGGAATGAGGCAATGTACTGTGACTTGAATTGGTTTTTATGTTAATTCATGGAAAGAGGTACTAAGGGCGAATCGGACATGAGTGACGATGGAAAAGTTAGATCAATTCTGACACTTTCCCTTAAGAAACATTGAGGTATCCGATTGTTGCATTCCTATTTGAGTTGGTAGCTACGCTACGGTTGGATACACCACATAAATCACACATCGCCAACATGTGAGTTTTTGTGGACAGTAATCCAGGGTAACGGGAGTTTACAGCTCAGTTTGAAATGAAAATATAAGTCACATGTACAGTTGCAATTGACCTTTGAACTTATAATCCGTTATTTATTGTTCTATCGTTTCAATGCCTGAATAGATATGTCTTGGATTCATATTACTATTCTTTTATTCATTCATATTTGTTGATATTGATACATTTACGAGCATTACTTACTGAGCAAGTTGGAGCGCTCATTCCCCAATTAACATTTCAAGTTAACAGTGTGTGCTTCGACTCAAGAATGGAGAAGATTAGGAGTTTATAATCTTCTCTACGATGAATTGAATTCCTTATTATTTATATATTATATTGAATTATTATTTTATAATAAATAGAGTTGGAATATGGTTTTACGATAGATGTTTTTGCCGATTTTAGTACATCATTTGTATTGTCGAAAAAGTTTGGATTTCGCTGCATTTTTAATAATTTATTTGATATACGTATATTGTAATTATGATTATAAGGTATGAAGGACGGCTGTATTGTTACTCTAAATGAGTTCGACTGGTGTACCGGAGCTTAATTAGGGTTTTCGGCCGGGTATTGCCCTAATTGGGATAGGGGATGCGACAGTTGGTATCAGAGACAGGTTATAGAGCGAGCTCCCATATTTTTGAGATGTCCGACACTCAAGAATAACTCTGATACAATTTAATATTATAACCTGAATTCATTACCAGTAATCTGAATAAAAGTCTAGGTTCACTAACTTTGAGATTGGTTCTCAAGTTATTGATAACCTAGGACTTTATAAATGGTTTTTATCGATGTTTTAAGGGGTAATAAAAAATAAAAGCTTGATTTATGATATTTGTTGTGATATATTATATCTATGCGATATATATAAATGGAATGTTTTTCCTATATGTTATCCTGAAGGTATGTATCCTATTTTTATCTTAGAATCCAATGAATAGATGTTGAGGGTTATTGGAGAACTTAGACTTCATGGATATTATAACAAAGGAAGACAACATAAATATAATAAGATGGTTTATGAAAATCAATATCTTAGGATTTGAGAAAATATTGAGGATTAGTGTAGAAACCTAAATCTCAATGGTATATGGAAAAAAATGACTTACGAAATTGAATGACGACAAAAAATGAACTATTCTCCTATTGGATAGTCTCTAATGGTCTTTAATCTCATTGATAATATTGGATTAATAATAGTCAGTGTGGAAGGATTGATCAGACCTGGATTTTAAGACATATATTATAAGAACTCCACTTACTAATGAAAAGAAGTTTATCAGAGTGGTTGTAGTATAACTAAACATTCTAAAGGTAAAATTAAAATAAGAAGAAACATGTCAGTATAGTTATGGTATAACTGCAGATATTGAAGGTGAAAGTTTGAAAACTTGTTAGTGCTATTATGGTGTAACTGCACTCACTAATAGAATGAAGGAAAGAATAACGTTATGGTTGATCTGCACGTACAAAAAGAAAAGTAATGGCAAGGTTGATATTTTAAAATATGAATAGTTTGAGTTGGGATATGATAGTGAGCTAGTGAGATGTCCTAATCTGATCATTTAGACTAGTGTAGTCTAAATTAGGGAGAATGAGTTTTCATTCAACCTAAGGATTTGAGAATTGAAGGAAGATTATATGATACTGGGAATGAATGAGTAAGCAATATATCAAGAGATTGGAATTAACTGCTACTCTTAATAAAAAGATTGTATAAATTTATAAATTTCTATGAATAGTGATTTATGGAAATAAAGCTATCACTCGAGATTCAATGGTTTGAACTTGTTTTAGAATTTTAATTGATCCTTAATTGGAAATCAAGCTTATTCAATGAAAATACTGATTTCAAAAGTTTCAAGAAATATTTTTATTAGATTTTCTTAGAATATTACCACAATTTGAGATTTAAATTTATCAATTACTTGATTTCTGATATTCAACCAATGATCAATTCCATTGTACTTTGGTTTATTATGAAAATTGTATCAGTTTGGGAAATCAACTCGAGTTATGAGTTTATTTAAACTAAATCAGGAATGAATATTCATTACCCATAAATGATAAATCGTTTGTTTATTTACGTGAAACTAGTTATTCTAAAAGGTTCTTTTAGATCTTATTTTCATTAAATTAAAACAGGATCATGAATGTATGGAAATGAAGTCAAGCAATGGCTTAATTATGTTAGAAATCATGGTTAGAGCAATGGAAACTCACTATAACTCATTTGATGTTCATAAATGGAAAAACTTAGAGTTGTTGAACTCTATTGGATATGATTATCATTATGTTATCAATCATAATATAAAAAATAGGTAGAAGACATAGCAAAGGCATGAGCATTATCGTACAATTATGTGAACTTTGATGATAAATTGGGTTATACCAAAGAATTGCAAATGTAGATACTAAGCATCAAATGTAAATCACTCGTACATGTGTTGAATGTGAATTGCGAGTCAATGAATTTGACCCAGACTGAGATAATCAGAGAATTGCCTTATATTCAACACATAATAAAAAAGGTAGTGTTATTGAGAAATAATTGAATGATATGATAAGTCGGTATTAATATATTATTAATAGTTTATTTTAATATATTTAAATATGGAAAGTCTCTAACATATATATTTAATTATATTTATTGGTCATTTTCAGGTGAAAAGAAATGCACGGTTGAATTCGTGACGGAAAAATACTCAAAATGGAGTATTTACATGCAGTGATCGGATGTCGGACAGTTTGTCTCGAGTTACTCATTGCGCGATGGGTAGAATAGGAGACAACATATTTCAACCAATATGAAGCAGCCACGTCAGTGCATATATTCTTTCAACCAATCCCGTCTCATCACGTCAACAGTTCTCCATCACAACATTTCTTTCAACCAATGGGAGAACGCCACGTCAGCGGTCTCCATTTTCTCTTCCAATCAGGAACCGCCATGTCAGCGAGCACAAATGCACGCAACAAAACCACTTTTCCTCGCTTCAGCCTCCATCAGATACATCTCTAGATGCGCGTTAGCGCCGTCTCCTAGAATTTTGTCCTAGTCGTGCGACTTCACACCGCCTCCCGTGCGCCAAGTGTCGCGCTCTCACCCCAACCCGGGACGTCAGTAGCAGCAGTCTCCACTAATCAGATGATGCCACATAAGCTGCTCTGCATGAAATGAGCCAATTGCACTGTGACACGTGGATAAAACCTATTTTCAAGATAAAAATAGCCACCAGATGCTCCTCGACGCACGAGTCACCTCCCTAACCCCCAAAATTAGTTTCTCTCACCTCCAGGACCAATTTTTAGTAGTTTTAAATATTAGGAACCTAGGGTATTATTAGAGAACCCCGACTATTATTGTTTTGTTATCGACTTTCTTCGACGATGATGTTCGGCTAATCAACTCCTTGCATAGGTCGTACGGGAAACAAGTCGGGATCATGGATTCATGGCATATTATGTGAGATCTTTTATTTTATTATTTAATTTAGTTTAAATTCTCCTATTTCATTGTTGTTACTTTTAAGGTTTATCGTTTAAATCTAGGGTATGTATACAAGCCGATGCATGCTTTTAGGTGGATAATCTATAGTTATTTGGACCATTAGTATCCATTTAATTGTGCTTTTGGACTAATAAAATGACGAACACTCACACGTTTGTCGTAAAACCCTTTCGGTTCTTGAATGTGCAAAAATTGAATCTAGGTTAGATCGGAAGCGGATGCGATCCGGTTATTTGGGATTAATGTTCCCACAGACCCATATTACTGCGCTTTGTGTGTTAAACCTTATTGGCAGATGTCTAGAGTTATGCATTAATTAGGGAAGTAGTTAGTGGCGGACGTCCTGGCTATCGAGAATAGGGGAACGATAAATTTTTGGCAGATGTCGATTTTCTATAGCTAATCTAGGAGAATATAAATTAATGACTTTTTGGGAAAGATTGAAGACCATGATTGCCATTGAATCTTGATCCTGATTTGTGGAACTGTAGACTTAGGTGTTCCTTAGCTATTTATTAATTGCTTAGAAAATTAGTTTAGTTGTTTTATTTTATTTTGTTTAGTTATATTAGTTAGTTAAATTAATATTTATTTTAAAACCCCTGATTTTCCTTTTTTGTTGTTTTTAACCTAAGAAAGAATACCAATCTCTGTGGGATCGACCCTTTGCCATTATTCTACAAAATAGCTGATTTAGGAAATTTATTTTATTGACCCCTTTGGCGCGCGTTAATTTTTGGTGCCGTTGCTGGGGAGTGGTATTTTTCTTTCTTTGGTTTTTTTATTTTTTATTTTTTATTTTTATTTTACCTATCTAGTCCCTTGCTCTTAACATGTATGCAGGTAACCCCACGATGGACTCCTCCTACCCCCATAATTATGGTCGATTCGAAAACTCACACTATTATAATGTGAATGGGGTAGGTGTGTTACATAATGGATATCAATTTTCTAAAATGCATTCTTTTGTGCAACAGGTCGAGGTTTGCGAGATTTGTGGAGACTATTCTCATTCTGCACATAATTGTACCTATTATCCATAGTATGAGAATTATCACTATTCTAGCTATGCATCGCCACAACCCGACTTCATTGGGTTCATGTCAAACCCACAGATTCCTCAACATGAAGGAAATCAACAGTTTCATCAAAGCACCTCCTTGGAAGATATGATGAAGCAATTGATAGATAATCAACAAAAGGTTAACCGGCTTCTTGAAGAGATTTTACAAATTGATTTTGAGATTCCAGGCTTGAAAAACTTGGAAACTCAATTTATTCAATATAATGTCAAGCTTCAGAATATGACTGATGAGGAAGAGTTGTGTAGTACACAACCAATTTTTAACCTAGAGGAGGATATCAATGTTGATATGTTGAAAAATTTTGAGGTGAATGAGGTTACACAGATGGAAGACTATTTGAGAGAAACATCCAAAGAACGTGAAGTCTTTAAAATTGAGCCAGAAATTGTGATTGCACTAAATGAGGGGAAAATGAGATGAAAATTGATGTCATTTAAAATAAGCGAAATAAGCCGTAGATAAAGAGCGAGGAAGACCAACATCTGGTGTTGGTGCAACCACCTACCCTCCCATGCACAATTGGTACACCTTATAAGGGACTGGATGTAAGGGAGCGTTCGTAGATCTTCTACGCAGCCGACACCTTTGTGTTGGACGATCCTGATGCGACAAATTCTTTCGTGTTAGAAGTCCTCAATGATTTCCTAAATCTGAATGAGGGTGTGCATGCTTCATTGCCTAAATACGTAGATGCGCCGTTCGTTGTTGATAGCTCTAAAGGAGAGGGCATCACGTGATCAATCACGACAAGTCTAGCCAAAGACTTAGAAGAAAGGTAGCTCGTTGGGAGGCTGCCTAGCTTCATTTTTATTTTATTTTATATATTTCTTGCATTTATTTCAGTTTTAGTTTAGTTCAAGTTTTATTATTATTATTTTTCATAACACTATAATTTGGTCTCTTTATTTTTACAGGTGATATGTTACGATTGACGTTCATTGGAGGATTGGAGCGCTGAGTTTTGTAGGTTTGACTTTGGATTACATTTTTAGCATTATTTGAGCATTTTTTTTAGAAATTACCATATTTATAGGATTTTAGATGTTTTGAGACTTGGTTGGGACATACCCAACTTAAGTTGCCGCATTAGTGGCGAGTTTTTTAGTAGACCCAAAATCCTAGACTTCATTCCATCATCTTGTTGATTTCATTCTTAGTTGAAAGACTTCGGGCTCACAAGATTTCATTGGAATCTTTTCAGTTAAATCATATGTTTACTAGTTCTTGCTCTTGTTATGATTGTTCTTTTATAGTTTCCTTAGTCACCTACACATGAGAGATTTTACGTGTTCACTATTTTTAGAGACTTTTTGTTATGCATGCATTTGTATCATCTTCCTATTCATGTTCTTCTTTACCACCGTCATTTTCTTTTTGTTGGATAGATACCTTGACTTATTTTGAACCTTGAGGACAAGGTTCGAATAAGTTTGGGGTATTGTAGGGATTGCGGTCGGACTTTGGATGGATTCTTTACGAAAGACTGCAGGTGAGATCGTTTAATTTTTTATTTTTTTTATATATATGCGATTATATGTTGTTATCGGATAGTAATGGTGGTGTTTTATATCATTTCTTCCACTTATTTCATTTCTTGTCCTTTCATATTTCTCTCTCATTTCATTAGTAGTTGATACACTTTCATGCATATGTATTTAGTATAGTTTTATTTATTTATTTTATTTTATTTTATTTTTTATTGCATATAGAGTCACCCGAGACTTTGTTCATGCCTTTGGTTGTGGATGAGTAATTTACATTCACTTTTTTAACTTGAAACTTAGGGAAAATTAAGAGAAACACTCAATCAAGCCCATACCTAGCATTTTTATTATTTCCTGATTAGGGACTTAGTTGATGGTTAAGCTTTGTGCTAGATAACGGAAATGAGTTGTCGGTCAAATTTGTGCAAGTTATATTATTTTAACCCATATTAGGGGGATTTGCTTGATTATAGTGAAAGTGAGAAGTACTAACAGGAGTTTTCTTAGTGTAGAGTGTCCTACAAGTTTCCATAGGAAATGGAGCAGGGAAACTTGTGGTGCGAAAAAGTGAGAAAAGCAGTCCATAGGAATTGGAGCAGATACCGTATTTGTTGAAAAAAAAAGTTTTGGAGAAAAAATGTGAAAAAATAGAGAATAAAATAATAAATAAAGGCGGAAGTTGTGAAACTCCTCAAATAAAAGATTTAGTTCGAGTGCTTTCACTAGATTAAGTGAAATTTTAACTTGTGCGCTTGAATATATAGACCAAGAAAACTTGAGTAGTTGATGGCCTTTGTTTTGACCGAGTCTTTGTATAGAAAGTGGGATCATAATTGTGTTTGCGTTGCGGGTCTTGATATATCATAACTCTAAAATTTCTTGAGTTTAGAGTTACTTGTTAACTTGGTGGCTATGTAAACAAAAGGAACTCCATGAATTTTGAGTCGGGTATAGGATTAATTAGGTCATTGCATTATTATATTAAAAGTCTAGTTTAGTTCGTGTTGTCATTTACACTTTTGCTCGGGACGTGCAAAGTCCTAAGTTTGGGGGTATTTGATAAGTCGGTATTAATATATTATTAATAGTTTATTTTAATATATTTAAATATGGAAAGTCTCTAAAATATATATTTAATTATATTTTTTGGTCATTTTCAGGTGAAACGAAATGCGGGGTTGAATTCATGGAGGAAAAATACTCAAAATGGAGTATTTACATGCAGTGAACGGATGCCTAACAGTTTGTCTCGAGTTACGCGTTGTGCGGTGGGTAGAATAGGAGACAACATATTTAAACCAATTAGAAGCTGCCACATCAGCGCATATCTTCTTTCAACCTATCCCATCTCGCCACGTCAGCGGTTCTCCATCACGGCAGTTCTTCAGCAAATGGGAGAGCGCCACATCAGCGGTCTCCATTTTCTCCTCCAATCAGGAACCCCCACGTCAACGAGCACAAACGCACAGTAGCAAAACCAATTTTCCTCATTTCAGCCTCCATCAGATACGTCTCGGGATGCGCGTATGCACCGTCTTCCCGAATTTCGGCCGAGTCGTGCGGCTTTCACACCGCCTCTCGTGCGCCACGTGTCGCGCTCTCACCCCTACCTGGGATGTCAGTAGCAGCGGTCTCCACCAATCAGAAGACGCCACGTTAGCTATTCTGCAGTTTATGAGCCAATTGAGCCGCGACACGTGGAATGAACCTATTTTCAAGCCAAAAATAGCCACCCGATGCTCCTCGATGCACGAGTCACCTCCCTAACCCCTAAAATTAGTTTCTCTCACCTCCCAGGACCAATTTTTAGTAGTTTTATATATTAAGAACCTAGGGTATTATTAGAGAACCTCGACTATTATTGTTTTATTATCGACTTTCTTCAACGACGATGTTCGGCTAATCAACTCCTTGCCTAGGTCGGAGGGGAAACAAGTCTGGATCATGAATTCATGGCATATTATGTGAGATCTTTTAAATTATTATTTAATTTAGTTTAAATTCTTCTATTTCATTGTTGTTGCTTTTAAGGTTTATGGTTTAGATCTAGGGTATGTATACGACCGATGCATATTTTTAGGTGGATAAGCTATAGTTATTTGGACCATTAGTATCCATATAATTGTGCTTTTGGACAAATAAAGTGACGAACACCTACTCATTTTCCATAAAACCCTTTCGGTTCTTGAATGCGTATTAATTGAATCTAGGTTAAATTGGAAGCGGATGCGATCCGGTTATTTGGGAATAGTGTTCCCACAGACCCATATTACTGCGGTTAGTGTGTTAAACGTGATTGGCGGATGTCTAGGTTTATGTATTGATTAGGGAAGTAGTTAGGGGCGGACGTCCTAGCTATCGAGAATAGGGGAACGAGGAATTTTTGGCGAATGTCGATTTTCTATAGCTAATCTAGGAGAATATAAATTAATGACTTTTTGGGAAAAATTAAAGATCATGATTGCCATTGAGTCTTGATCCTGATTTGTGGAACTGTAGACTTAAATGTTACTTAGGAATTTGTTAATTGTTTTGAAAATTAGTTTAGTTGTTTTATTTTATTTAGTTTAGTTAAATTAGTTAGTTAAATTAATATTTATTTTAAAACTCGTGATTTTCCTTTTTTGTTGTTTTTAACCTAAGAAAGACTACCAATCTCTCTGGGATCTACCCTTTGCCACTATTCTACAAAATTGTTGGTTTAGGAACTTTATTTTATTGACGCGTTCGGCGCGCGTCATGATACAAGCAAGGTATACAAAGATATGTAGCATTGTTGTGTTATAAATTCAATTAACCCAATAGTGAAATTGAGGTGAGTTGTAAGTGACACAAGGATGCCTTGAGAGAAAATTGAAATATAGTTTAACTACAATAATTGTTTAGTTATACTTGGAGTATAGAAAAGTCAAAGATTTAGCCTAGTACTTTAATTTAGGTAGTTGTGTGTTGACACAACATAATAAGAGATTGTTGTTTATACTATTAGATAACTTAAGGAAGTTAGAAAAGAACTATTGCAAAATTATTGTTTTGGTACTTGTACCAAACAATTTAAGGCATCACTTGTAGAATAAAAGCTCGAAATGTATTTTCCAATGATGAATGGAATGAATTGCAAAGATAAGTCATAGAGTTGAGACTTAGGGTTATAAAATATGGGTGTAGATCCCAACTTATTTATGAATCCATTCGATTGAATGGGTTGTGCAAGTTCCTTCATTCATCGTAAGATTTGAAATATTGATTTACCGAAATGAATGGGAACTGGAACGACTTTTAGTTATCCTTAAAATTAAAGAATCTTAAAGGAAATACTAGAAGATAAATGAGTAGTGCAATGGGAATTGGAAATCTTCAAGCTATGAGAGTTTGAAGAGTAGAGTTGGCAGATTGAAAGAAATTAGAGATAAAGTGAATAACCTAAATCATTGAATATAATAAATTCACTCTGAGAAATCACCCACACAAAATGATTGATGTGATCAATACTTTGAGTAAAGAAAAGAACAGAAAATGTAATTGTAATAGGAACTTCTCAGTACTATCTCTTAAGAGAGATGTGTAATAATGATGATAGAATAAAGTCCTGCGAAGGCACATCATCAATTGTGTTGTTGGAATTGATAATTGCAGATCTGTTCTTTGAAGCTCAGATTAGAGCTGAGCTAAGAGTTTAAATAATCGGGTGATATGGTGATTTAGAAGTCTAATTGGATCAAATTGATACAATAAGATTTGGCTATTAAGTGTTAATATCTAGCCTAGATTGTTTAGAGAAATTGTGCTGGATGCATAGATTCTGAAATGAAATTCTAGTTCACAAAGAATTTTAGGCAAGAATTACTTTGATGACCTCATGGATCACTTTATATTGGTTATACCGGCAATGCCATGTAGTATTGAAGCATACGCTGAGGGTATGGAATGTCTGTGATGATGATATATGTTGTTAAATTGATAAAAAGATGTGAGTTACTCAGTAGGTTGAGACTAAATATTTAAATCCTTAAGGGTTAAGTAAATCCTTTTCTACTTTCGATGGTAGCAGGATAACGTAACTGGGATTTATGTAATGAAATTAACTACAATTCGGCATCAGCACAAAATAATGGAAGTTGTAGTTGGTAGATTGATATGGTCTGCAAATTCTTATCAATGAGGTTGTGTTAATTTTTTGACAGATTGAGCGAGATATATGTATATGGAGATCTGAGATGTTGTGGTGTTTCAGTGTTTGATTCACGGGATGGAGATCCGAGACTTACTTCTAGTGGTTGATGAAGTGATTGATATAGCTGAAAAACATTCTCAATCTCAATACATGATATTTTCTTTATGCTGACGAAGAAACTGAGCTGTTAATCCTGGTTCTTAAGAATAAATGTTATAGGCTTATGTCTCATACTATTTAACCACTGAAAAAAATAGATCCCTTTGTGTGACCTCTTCGATAATAAAGGTAATCATGTGGATTATATTGTCGAATGATAAAGCCGAATAGGCTCAATCTATCAAAGGGTTTTGTAGTTTCGGATTAAGAGAAAATAGAAGTTTCATGAAAATTAAAAGATAACTTGGGAATGAGAGTTATACATGGAAAAGCAATTTCCATTTCTCTTAGAAACAATTGGTAACTTATACGTTTCCTTTAATTTCGAGGACGAAATTGTCTTAAATTGGGGCGACTGTAACAACCTGTTACCTTAAGTAGGTGATTAATAATCAAAAATCTAATAAATCCGAGTTAGGCTCATAGTTAAGCTCAGCTTGTCTCGATTAGCGTATGCGTGGATTTGAATGTCCTTTGGTGTTTGTATGGTTAGTATTATTAATTATGAAAATAATTTGATTTATGGGCCTATAATTGAATAATTGGGAAATTATGGGTCGCCTAATACAGTGTGTGGGTCAAATGTGAGACATATGGGCCGTAGGGTAGCGTGTACGCTCGAGTGAACTCATTGGCGCACACAGCGAAGTCACAGGTGTGTTAATATAGGCTTATATATATTTACATATAAATTGTATATATAAATATATTGAAAATAAATAAATAATTAATAATTGGTGGGCGCCTAGCGACCCACGGGGTGGAGGGTGACACGCGTGGGACATATAATAGTGTGCATGCGTGAAAGTGGTCGTTGGCACACAAGGTGAATCTATAGGTGCAAAATACATAATTAACGAAATATTTATATATATAAATATATAAATGAATCATAAAACTCAAATCAAATAAATGTATACATTGGATTCACCTCAAGATACGCGTAGCATGAATATCGAGGAAAATAATGAGTTGATCGATTGGCATTGTGATGCCTCGAGATACGTGCAACCATATCTGAAATATAATTAATGTATGTGTATACATGTGTCAAATTCAATGTCACTTTGAGGAATGTGACTTTGTCTTTCATCCTTTGGATCATCCTCGAGATTCATGTGTAGGAATCTTAACAAAACTTTGTATTTGATCACAATAAGTCGGTTAGAGGGGATAGGTTTGCTAACAGCCATAAAATCAATTTCGAGATATAGAACAAGTATCTTGAGAAAAATCAAAATATAAAATGAAATGGAGTGAGCCATCAAATTTGCCTCGAGATTCATGCGATGCGAATTTCAAGAAAATTCTTCTTTATCCTTAAAATAGAAATGTCTCCTCTAAAATTCATTTTGATAATTGAAACAGTGGGAAAGAAGGAGAGAGTTCGAACGAGGAGGGAAAGAGTGGGGCGATGGAGATTATGATGATGAGTTGTGTTTTTTGTTGTTATTAGTTGTTGTTGTTGATCATTAATGGGTTGTTGTTGTTGTTGTTATTGGGTTAGGGGTTCGGATGAACTACAAGAGTAGATCGTCCTAGAAGGGAGATGATGCTGAAGGTCGTTTCGTTTCCCATCTCAAATTGAACAGGGGTTGAACCCCAGTTGAATAGAGATTTGAAAAAGAAAAAAAAATTGTGACTTTAAGTTTCAGGGACGATGAGGAAGAAAAGTAAGGTTGGGCCCAGAACCGAGTCGAACCAGGTTCGGCTCGGTTCAGGCCCAAACCCTTTCCCAAAAAAATAAATAAATAAAATGCTAGGAATTCATAAATATTCCTAAAAAATAAGGAAAAATCTCAAAAGAATATTTTGATAAAAATAAAAAAATTTGATGAATTTCTATGAAAAATGAAGAATTCGATATTCGTTCGAGACTTTATATCGAGGTTTTTTACCTCGAAAAACGTAAAATGGTCGAATTAACCTAAAAAGTAGTAAATTTGTAACGGATTCAAATGGGACCAGTTTCTGGTTCTAATTAATGAGTATTGGGTCCAAATTAATAACAATTGGTGCAATTTGTTTTTGGTCGACAAGAAAATATGATAGATCTCGGGAATCGTGTAATTCAGTATAAAGTTAAGCAAGCTCGACATAGGTAAGTGGGACTCGTATTCATATCAATTATGCAACTTAATTAGTATAATTAGTTCATTTAGCATTATGGACTAGGAATGTGGCAATGTACTATAACTTGAACTGGTTTTTATGTTAAATTCTTGGAAAGATGTACGATGGGCGAATCAGACTGGAGTGACGATATAAGTCTTAGATCATTAATAGCATTTTCCTTTCAGAAACATTGAGGTACCCGATTGTTGCTTTGCTATTTTAGTTGGTTGCTACGCCACGCCTAGATGCACCACCCAAATCACACGTCGGCCAATGTGTGAGTTTCTGTGGATGGTAATCCAGGGTAACAGGAGTTTACAACTCAGTTTGAAATGAACATATAAGTCACGAGTACATTTGAAATTAACCTGTGAACTTGCATTTTGTTATTTATTGTTATATCATTTCAATGCATCAATAGATATATCTTGGATTCATATTGCTATTCATTTATTCATTAATATTAGTTGATAATTGATTCATTTATGAGCAACACTTACTGAGCAAGTTGGAATGTTCATTCCCCAATTAACATTTCAGGTTATCGACATGCACTTCGACTCTGGAACAAAAAAGATTAGGAGTTTATAGTCTTCTCTACAGTGAATTAATTTCCCTACAGTTTATATATTGCATTGAATTATTATTTTATAATAAACAGGGTTAGGATATAGTTTTATGATCGATTTTTTGCTGGTTTTAGTATATTATTTGTATTGTCATAAATTTTTTAATTCCGCTGAGTTTTTAATAATTTATTCGATATACGATATATACTGTAAATGTGATTATATGGTATGAAGGACGGTTGTACTATTTCTCTAATTGAGTCCAACTGGTCTATCGAGGTTTAATTAGTGTTTCACGCTAGGTATCACCCTAATTGGGATATGGAATGCGATAATCATAATCATAAATAATATTACAATAAAATGAATAAAAGACAGATAAATAACTCTAGAAAAAAACCTTAAATCTTTAACTCTTCTCCAAAAGCAATGAAAAATAAAATAAGAAAATAAATAATGGCTCCAAGAGCAATGAAATATTGATCTAAGTACTCAAGGGCGATTGATTCCGTAGCCTTAAGGTCGTATTTATAGTATTTTAGGTAGTAAGCATCCCAAACTAACTCAAACTAATCGTCGTTATCTAAAATCCTCAAAATCTATTCCAATGATTCCTCATCAATTTGGGTTTAATTTGAATCGCAAGGAAAATCCTTATAATTGTATTCTCAGTGCTCCATCGATCTGAGTGGCGATTTTGGGTACATAGGAATCGCAAAGAAATCACTAATATTGAAATCATATTCTTCCTTGATTCCTTGTTGATTATTCTTTGCATACTCTTTCCAATTGATTAATCCCTTCATAATCTTCCCTTTTTACTTCATTTCTTCATATATTCCATTTATCACATGAAATAACAAAAACAAGAGAACTCCGTATAATATAGTCTTTTACATGTAAATTTGTCATAACGTGTACTATAAAACATTTATAATTATTGACTTATGACGTGCCTTAAACTAGTCTGTGATGTCCACATAGGTTTAAGTTGGGTCCTAGTCTTATAATAAATAAATAAATAATTATTAATTTGGCGACCCGTTCTAGACAACGCCTTTTTTTGCTGGACTTTAAGACATATGAAAGAGGCAGTGCGATAACTTGTAGGTTTTCTAAATCAGTGATAGCGAATGTCGACGATTTTCCTTATGAGGCAAAGAGTGGTGTCCCAAGTTGGCATTTGTCTCTACAGACATGATTACCAACAGTCATGTTGTTTTTCTTCTTTTTGAATTAGAGAACTAGGTTTTTTTGTTCCCTGCGTTGGTTTAACCCCCTTTATGAGTTGTTGCCTTCTTTTTAAGGATGTTCCGATCTTAATATAAATTTGACAAAAAAATTAATATAAATCTTGACAAAATAATTTTGTCGTAACTATTTCGCTATTAGTAACATCAATGCAACAAAATTTGACAAAAATATTATTATAAATTTTCAATGATTTAATGATGGGCTTGTAAATAATTAATTAAAAGGTTCCATTTTTTATAGATAAAATAAGTAAATTTGAATTGTACATATATTAGGGATGTGCAAATCATGGTTTGGTGGTGACACTACTTAAATCTCTATCAAATCGAGGGTTCGCAGTTTGACAATTTTGCGACCCACCACGAAATCGCAAAACCTAAAAGCCACGACCAAATCGATCGCGATTTGGTTAGTTTGGTTTCGTGGGTTTTCCCCCTAATTAACACATTTTCAACAAGAAAAATTTTTTTTTACGCAATTGTCCATCCACCTAAAATCTTTTCATACACATAAAAGGAAAACATTATAAGTTCATGTCGTTCTTGCTCATCCACCACAAATACAATAAAATCACACAAGTCCATACATGTATACATATATAAAAAATACTCTAAGGCACATAAATTCAACCAAAATTCTTAAAATGCAATTACAAACCATTCGGTTTGCGAAACCACAATTTTTTAAAAATGGAAATAACCACCAAACCGGGGATTACGGTTTTAAAATTTTTTAAACCCTATACCGTGAATATAAAAAGGGGTAGCTAAATGGACCACATTTATCGCTTAGATGACCACGTTCTAATTTTTTACAAAAGTTTCAATTATGCATTTTGAGGAAATGAAAATTTTACCCTTCATGTAAAAGGGTGTTTTTCTTCCCCAAATTCCACCCTCTCATCTTCTTCACCACTGTGACGTTTAAAATACCCATAACCATGCCTTACAATCTCGAAATCGACGGAGAAAAAATGCATGATTCCATATGTAATCGACTCAGTAATTCCATTCTCTCCTCTTTTATGCTCGTTTTATGGCTGATTTCGAGTTTTTTAGGCATCATTTGAATGAATCTTGTTGTTTACTATTTTTGGATCTTAGGGCTTTCGAGATATTGTTGATTTCGACTTTGTTGATTAGAAATGATGAAGGATTCCTTCAAATGTAGCCATCCCGATAATGAAGAGGTATATTTTATTTTTATTTTTATTGGGTTGTGATCATTAAGGAAGAACTTCCATTTGAGGTTGTTATCCCTATACTAGAAATCTTGGCCCATCAACTCTGAAACATACAGGTACCTTTCGATTTACGTTAACTGAAAGGTCACCTATGGTTACGACACATGTATGCCATAATCAATACTTACCTTTCGACTTTATTAAGCCGACATTAATGCTTAAAAGGTTGGACATGTTACTCCGACACTCTCCATTATTCGTCTAAAATTTGTTTTTAGAATCGATTCTAAAGTAATTTTGTTTGTTTTAGTTCTTGTGGGATGCTATGTGAAACATAACAGGTACATTTTTCGCGTCTTTCCTGGAGGAACTTTACACCGGATATGTCGTTTAAGAGGAGAAAAGATGTAGTGGCTTGGGCTCAGGAAACTACAAGGGTTGTGGTTTGTAGTAATCATTTTAAATTCTGATTCAGGTGGCCTTGGTTAGTGTAGGCAAGCTAGGTTGTAAATAGGTTGTGTGAGGTTTGAGGCTTTTGGAGTGAAAGTTACAAAGACAAAGCAAATATTGAAAGGAATGGCAGATAAGACTAGTAGGGAGAAGAAAAAGCTAAATGGATCAAAAAAGTGTAGATGTAAATTTAAGATCAATGCTAAGCACGAGCTTGATGTATTATGGCACGTCCGGGTTGTGTGGGGGATACACAACCATGGCTTCACTAAGTCTTTGATTGGTCACTTTTATGCCGGGAGACATACTATCCATGAGAAATAAATAGTGTGAGACTTGAGCAAGACTAGTGCCCGGCCTCGGGATATTTTAAGTAACATCAAGAATTAGAACAAATGCAACGTGACTATTACGAAGACAATTTACAATGAACGGGCTAAGCTGAGAAATATTGAAGTTGATGGAAAGAGCAAGATGCAACTTCTACTTCACCAGTTGGACTAGCACAAATACATCGAGAAACATGATTTTTGCTAGGCACATGTATGTCAGGGCCCATCACTTATCCCTAATTATCCTAATTAGGCACC
Source organism: Stephania cephalantha (assembly GCA_039657325.1). NCBI lineage: Eukaryota > Viridiplantae > Streptophyta > Magnoliopsida > Ranunculales > Menispermaceae > Stephania > Stephania cephalantha. Next base: position 26,133,540 of record CM077573.1, read on the forward strand.
TAATCCATTCCATTATCTTTAACCTTAAAATGATTTTTATTTCAATCCTTAATAATGCTCTTCAAAAAAATTATAGCCTCAATGAAACTCAATTCATAATTTAGTTTATTGAAGCAAACTAAGATATCATACATATTATATTTCATATTTTGTAAAAATTTTGACATCACCTCCCCTAAAAGTAACCTGCCGAAAATCTCACCTAATAGACAGCATAATGGGGAGAAGTCTAAAAAGACTCATAACTCCCTGTAGTTCACAATATTTATCAATTTAAATCATTTAAGAAACTTTCATAACATGTCGAGAGAATTTCACATCCTACACTCTACCCAAAGCCTAAAACAATATATATAAAAAATTTACAACAAGAATTAATCTTTTAAATTGAGAAACAATAACCAAAATCATCGAGTCTTGTCTGTTATTCCTTGTCTTCATTGAAAATCTGACATCATAAAAAACAACTTGAAGATGTTAGGTAAGTAAACTCCTACATCGCTTCGTACTCCTACAAATGTTAGTCGAATACAAAGAGAATTGTAATTGCATTTCCAAATAACAATAAATTAATATAACGATGTGAATCCCTTTTTCCTATTTTCTAACTATACTCGGACGTCCACTTCCAAATATAGTAAAGAAATGGTACTAGGAGTTCATGAAATGCAAAGGCAATGCGTCGGAGTTGATTTTTGAGCCTGATGCGTCAGATCAGTCATCCGCATAGACTATTAAACTTAGGGAAAAAAGATGTTAAGTACGGCTACTACTAGCTTATGGAAATAGGCGACAACATTCTAACCACATTGTTTTCCATCAATGCATGCTCACTGAAAAACTTGCATGCCATGGGTCTTCCATGTTGCAGTCTATCTAGTCTGTAAATCGAAGCCTGAGTCACACTCGTGAGCCATAGAACTAACAAGCCATCGTCTGGAATAACGTGAATGCATGACCAACAATGATGAAAAATGCAATGCAGACTAAACAAAAATACATATAAAAATATAAATTTCATAAATCGTAAAGACCATTGTAGGGTTTACTTACAACAAACTAACTTTGAGCTTAGTTTTTTGTGGTTCCTGAAGCTTTGAATCACCTCGAAAATGGTTCTACTAGTTTCCTTGCATACCCAATTTTACTATGGGTCAAGCTTCAAGAGAAACTATGCCAAGTTAATGATTAGACATATTTTATAGTATAATTTAGGTTGATTTTATGCATAAATGACGATATTATACTAGGTATTCTTTTGTTTTTGTTATTTCATGATTTAAATAGGGAAATGAAGAAATGGAAGAAAAAAAAGAAGAAGAGTAAAATAGTCAACTAGAGAAGATGTCCAGCGATTTGTAATTACTCTAGGAATCAACCTGAAATCAGCAATAGTAAAATGCCAGCTAAATCGATGGAGCACTGAGAGCCAATTCCAGTGATTGACTCAGTGATTCGTGTACAACTTAGGACTCACTGACAAATCTCTGAGGTTGGTTTTAGATTTTTTAGATTAATATGAAGAATATGAGTTTATCTATGATATGCATACGTGGGGAGACTATAAAAAAGGCCAGAGAGCTTCGAAATAACTCTTTTTTTTCTCTACGTTATTTCTATTACCTATTTTATATATCTAGTTGATTTATTTTAAGGTATTTACTTATTTATTTATTCATTTTTTCTTTTAATTATCTATTTGCATTATTTATTTTCAGCATGAGTGAGTAGTCTATCAATGTAAACAAATCCTACAAATGAATATACTTTGGATTGCTAGATATTTATAATTAAGGAATCATGAACTTAATGCTTTAAATATATTCATACACGTAAATCACAGATTTAAAAAGTATTTTTTGCATATTCCAACTAAAGAAGATTAATATTGCATGCACAGTTGCAAATGTGTATTGTGGTATTTTGATTCAGAATCTATGTCTATATTTATTTACAACAATTAGAGAGTAGTAACTAGGATTAATCTATAGGGCTTTTCTCGAGTGGATGTCTAGGTGATTGTGTTCTAAGTTGTTTCTCATGCGACGTCGGTTAATATTGGCTTAGATTAGGCATGATTTTCATTGAGTGTAATGCTAACATATTTCTATGGTGTTGTGTTTTATCCAATGGGTACATTTACAATGATAAGAATGTGATTTTTTCATTGAATTTAGGAAAATCGGTGGCCGGCTGAAGGCTATCAACCTATTATGAATTGGGATTTAATGATTCAAAGGTTTCATTTGTTATGATTATAATTATAGTATGAAGTGATGTTATGTTCTAGTGTTTGAAAGCAATCCAAGTATATTATATTGTATAGTGGGAGTTTGTTTAAATATATGTTTAAGATATTTATATTTATATTGAATTTGAGTATTATTTAATTTTGTTCAAGTTGAATTGTTTGATTTAAATTAGTTAATTCAATTAATTCAGTTAGTATTTATAGATTTTAATTATTTAGTATTTTAAGTCCAGTTTAATTAGATTAACCAAATTAATAAAAACAAGAAAAAAATAATTTCCTTTGAGATTTGAAAAATCTCTGTAGAGATGATATCCCATTTACAACTACTACAAAATAAAAGTAAAATACGAGTCATTATTTTGCACGCTCGCCCCGTGTCAATTTTGGCGTCATTGCCGAAGATTTTTAAATAATTTCTAAGGATTTTAGATGTATGGTCTACACACTTCGTCAATTTAACAAGATCTTTACATCTGTTTGATCCTGAAATAGATGGAACTTTTAATCAGAGTTTAAGACATCTTAGAAAATATTTAGCTAATAGGATGGAAGATAACAACACTGATATTAATGAAGATGTCATTAGTAATAATAATGATAATAGAGTTATCAATAATAACAATAATAGAGAATTCACTTTTAGACAAGCAAATCAAAATGTTACTTCATATGAGCCTATGTGCATAGCATACCTTGATGGATTTCTTGAATTTGAACTTAGATCTGGATTTATTATTGCCTTAACTAACTTCTATGGTAAAGACAATGAAGAACCACAAAAATTCATAAGGGAATATCAACATAAAGTTAATGGGATAAAATCAAAAGAAGGTACTTTAGCACAAGTCAAACTAAAAGCTTTCCCTTTTGCGTTAAAAGTCAAGCACAAGATCGGTTGTTCTATCTCCCATAAGATTCAACAACTACATGGGCTTAAATGTTAGAAGCTTTCCTAGATGAATATATGTCTACTAGAAAAATTAGTTCCTATAGAAAGCAAATCGTAGTTGCAAAGATGAAAGATGATGAAAACTTTAATGAACTTTGGGATAGATTCCAAAGATTAATTTCTTTTTCCCCACATCATGGATATACTCAAAGAGCCTTACTAGAATATTTTTTTGAAGGACTTAATCACTTTGAACAAAGGTTATTGGACATATTATATGGTGGATCTTTGTTTGAGACAACACCTACTTTAGCGAAAGAAGCAATTAAGAAAATGGCAAAACAATCCAAGCAATATGGTGAAAATGTTGAATCCTCAAGAAAGAAACTCCATGAAGTTGATAATAAAAGGAATAATGCGCCTGATGATAAAGTTGATGAAAAATCTTCGATTAAGACTCATGGCTCGTTCGCTTCATGGTCTTAGGGTGGATTAACTCCGAGTGGACTGGCTAAGTCGGTGTTCGCTCGCGGATTAACTAGGCCATGGATTAGCTAATACTCAGCAGAGGTGACTAAAGTAAACCACCAATTTTGGTGGGACTAACTAATCCCAATGCTTGGCCATAACAAATTACCCAAATACCCCTCATCTCTACACACTCTTCTTCTCTCCCAACTCAATCGATAACATTCGAACCTCTCGCTCTCAATCCAGTACTCGACTTCACTTACAAGAGCCGAAGAAGACGCGCCGATGGACGGAGACCGACTCGATTTGGTTACTGTTGCTGCAAATTTGCGTCTTACGCAGACAAGACTGTGGAGTCTGCTGAGGAATGGAGGTTCGACCGCAAGAGCAGTCGCGGTCCTCCATGGTCCTTTGCTTCGCCTCGATCAGTGTTATGTTTTCTAGGGTTTGATCTAATCAAATATTCATCTTGAATCGAACAGTAGGGATTGTTCAAATTGTGAGCTTAGACGCTCTAATTCCAGTGATCACCTCAAACATTTGTAAAAAAGTTATATTTTTTTGTGCGAAATTGAACTTACTGATCAAATGTTATGTTCAGGTCTCGGAATTCTTCGAAACATGATAAGTTGAAAGAGATTGGTGTGGCTAATAGAGACTTGCGAATCTTATGTTGCGAGTCTTTAATTTCAAGGAGGCTTCGTCGCACCATAAAGCGCAAAAAGCTCTTGATATACATAAGGCTAGTTCAAGGGGACAATCCCATAAAATGGACTTGAGGTCGCCATGACTAAAGCGTCTCCTTGGTGTCATCTATACGGGTTAGATTTGAGCACCATAAAGCATTGGAGCAAAATGTTAAATAGAATGGTACTTTAGTAAATGTACCTATTAGAACCACATTTATTCTCAAGCTTAAACCTCATGGTATTTAACCGAACAAGTCCCATAAAATGGACTAATACATAAACCCATGTGTTAGTCCCATTACAAACTAATCCCATAGTCTTGGGTCTTGCTAAAATTTGAAGCAATAATCCAGGAATTTTTGGAATTCCTATCACAATATGGACTTCATTAATAGATTTTGCTATCTGTGATCTTGGAGCATCAATAAATGTTATGTCTCTTAAACTAAATGAGTCATTGAAAATAGGTTCGTTGACCAATACACCTATTAATCTTACCTTAGCCAACAATACCATTATTAAACCTTATGGTTTACTAGAAGATGTCTTAGTCATAGTAAGAGACTTAGTATTTCTAGCTGACTTCTATGTCATGGAAATAGAGACTCTATCATCAAAGTCCCCACCTATACTTTTAAGAAGACCATTCCTTAAAATAGCTAAAACCAAGTTAGATATCTTTGAAAGAACAATGTCTATGAAATTTTTGAAAATAAGATAGTCACTTTCCATTTCAATGATGAAGATGTCGATGATAATTCTAGTGAATTCGATAATAAAAAAATAATGAAAATGAATGTTTAGAATTAAATCATCACAAAGCTGAAATATATGCTATTAATGCAGGAACAATGGAAGATGAAAATGTTATCACCAAGAATAAGCAAGTTGAAGATACTTCAAATCAAAAGACAGTAACCCAAGAATCGAGGGTTAAGCAACTGAATAATGTTGTGAACGATAATAATGTGGAGGAATTTAAATCTCCAAATAATAAGAAGAAGAAAAAGAAAGATCCAATAATTGTCAAGCTCAATGATCTATGAAATACATATATATATCAATAGAAGGTCAAATGGGTTTGGTATATTAAAACTAGTTGTGATACGAGTTCTAGAGCAAACTACATGCCAATTTATTTTTTTCTTTACTCTCAACTGGAATTTGATGTATTTTCTTCGAAAAAAGTTACTCTACCAAACGGTTATTTAGTAAACCAATAGGTGTGGTTACTAATGTACAAGTGCATATCGACAAGTACATTATCCCCATAGACTTTTTGGTTATTCCAAACATCATCAACCAAGATCCTCCATTAATCTTAGGACGATCTTTCTTAGTCACTTCGCAAGCTGTCATAGATACTCTAAATAAGACAATCACTTTTCGAGTTCATGTCGAGCAATCACTTTTAGGAATGAGACAAGAGTGGATAATCCTACACTTAAATTTATAAAACCAGTTTAGAACTACGTGGTTTAGTCAAGCCAACAACAATAAACAAAGGCGCTTTATGGGAGGCAGCCATGCTCTATATTTATTTTCAGTTTCAGTATTAGGATTAGTTAGTTGTTTTTGTATTCTCTCAACATTTGATTCTTGTAATGGGGATATTTTAAAATTTTAATCTAGAATAATTTCATGTAATGGGGGTTAATCGAGCCAATTTATTTTCGTATTATATTATTTTTATGCATTCATTTTATGTTAATTAGCTATTTATAGTAATTAAATTATCGTTTAATACATATCATAGTTAAATTATTAAGATTTTGAATGACTACCATTTTATTGGATATATATGTGATAAATAGATGAAAAATAAATTTTAATTAGAAAAATACTAAAAATAGGGTGACAATTTCCTAGCGATTCTAGTTTGTACTACAAATTGCTGTGAAAATCAGCAGCAATATGCAGAGTTTCCAGTGTAATTTAGAGTCAACAATTTTTCACCGATTTAGATTTATAACTAGAATTCACTAGACAAATCACTGAACCACCGAGGCATATTTTCAACGATTTTCCCAGCAATTTCTCAACGAATCCACCTTAACCCTGATTCGCTGAGAACAAATTCAAGTTTTTAAATATAGAAACCTCAAATCGCTGTATTTAAATAGTAAAAGCTTACAAAAACATTGCAACATTTCAATCAAGATATCAAATTTGAACTAGATTCAACCTTCCAAAGCTTGATTTTAGTATATTTAAGTGATCCAACCTCAATATTCACACATTTTACCAAAATTTGATGAGTTTTGAGAGTGTAGAGCCACCTAAGGGTTGAGCAAGAAAGTTCAAAAGGGAAGTTGGAGGAGTTTTCTAGAGAAAGTTTTAAGTTCCATACTTGAAAGAATCATTTTTAAGAAGGTAATCAACGAAAAACCTAACTTCTTATGGATTAAATTTTTTGTTTTCATCCATTTTGGATTGTTATTAGGTTAGAAGCTCAATTTTGAATTTTTTACTGTAAAATGATTTTGGTATCGAATAATTTCTATTACAATACTAGTATGAGAGTGATGTGATGATTTGTTTATCGCTATTGAATCTTCAAACTATTTTTCATATATGGCAAATGAATCAAATTTCATACGTAAGCTAATTTGAGACTAAATTTCAAATAAGTTTTGAGACGGCCCCAGTTCCACAACCCAACTGGGTCCCGCCCGGCCTAGATTTACGTAGACCCCGAGTCAATCCTCGTGACGTCAATGCAAGCCTAGTCAGCCTTCCTAACCATTTTTCATTACAAGGCGGCGAAATTTAACATTTGTAGTGAGTTATTCAAATTTGTAAGTTATCAAAGGTTATGCAGAAGCGATTTCAACTTACACAAATCTAAACAACACTTAACCAATTAGTCAGGACATCCTAGAGTGTGGAGATCCCATATAACACTGTCAACATGTATAGTAGAAATAGGAAAGCGAAATCATATCATATACATGTCCCAAAGTATCTCACTAAACCCGTATACCCCATGTTATCCAAATAATATACATAAGTAATACAAACCTTTAAAAGTACAAGAGGGAAAGCCGCTCCGAAGTCCTCACAATAGATCTCCCAGTATTGGCCCCTTTCCCTTACTCGATTGGAGATATGCACTCAATCAAACATAATAATGACGAGCCCAGGTAAGTAACGCCAGTAGGATACTAAACAACATTTCGAAATAAACAAATTAGACTATATTCATGCAGATAGAAAGAAAGGTATAAGGACACATGAATAAATAAAAGACTAGTAATAAATCAAAAGAAATATATACATGATTGTCCAAGGATGCAAATAGAGAGGCGCAAGTAGTCCCGACCAGTAGGTCGTTGAGTCATGGCAAACCATCAAGACTCGGGTTCTAGGACTTGGTACACTCACAAGCCCTAAACCTACGAAATAATGAGACTTCCTAGGACAACCACGCTAAAAACTCAAACCCTGTCATGAATCAGTACACAATGCAAGTGCATCCCGAGGTCATGACTTTGGTATGTTACCTCAGCCAGCCACTCCTTCCAAGGATCACTATTAACTCACTTGCCCTCGAAAAACTCAATAAGTATGGAATTCCAATGATAGATAACAAAGCAATGAATAATAATATTCAATAGCTTAAAATGAAACACTCTACATTTCCTTGATGGTTTACTTACAAGTCACAAAGCTTGTTCTTAGCCAATCCGACCTCCCAACACCCCAAAACGCGTTATTAAACTCCCAAGACCTCCCCTTAGTTTCCTAGAGTTGTTTGATATGTTTTAGAGTAGATTAGAGTCGCTAGGGTTGGATTGAAATTGGTTTAATTAGGTTTAGTAAGTTTTCAAAATTTTCAAAAGTTTATATCCTGAGCCTCGGTAGCGCGCTATGGAAGTCACATAGCACGCTATGTAACTTTAGCGCGCTAGGTGGAAACATATAGCGCGCTGGTGTTCTTCTTGTCGAAGAACACCTAGCTGCCCAAAACGTATAGCGTGCTACCCAGAGGACATAGCGCGCTAGACATTGCAGAACCCTGAATTCTGTAAGTGCAGAATTCTGGTTTCTTGGATGTCTAGACCTCCTCTAACGCCCCGGATCCCTCGTTCTCCTCCGCCAAGGTTCCATAACAGACATCCAATCAATAACATCAAATTCATGATTTCATCAAATTCAATTAAATGGATTAGTGTATGAAATTACCTAATTGGTGCACACACCAAGCTTGATCACCAAAGCTTCACTAATCTCACTTGTTTTCTTAACTTCTCTTCCTCCTTGATAACTCCAGCAAACTCTCTCTTCTTTGCCCATTCGATGTGATAAAGAACTTAGGTCATAAGTGTGGTTTGCAATTTGTTTTATAAGTGAATGGATATGGTTGGACTATAGCCACACATCCATTTCCACATACGTATCCTGAGACATGTCTTATGGTGTATGTTGAAACACTTGTCTCACTAACCACTCCTAATTAACATCAATAGTTAACTCCTTTTGTCTCTAGATTATTCAATGTGTGTCTCGATGCAAATCTTGTGGCTATTTGATTTGCTACACTTACTTAGGCCCATTAATTGTATACTAAATAATACAAGCATCAACAAAAAACAAGATAGCTCGATGTCGACGCCCAAGAATGGGACATGCGTATCATGACATTAGGGTCTTAGGTACAACCCTTTAATGGAAAATGGCACGATTTAGATTTTTTTTCATTACAATATTCCCAACTAATTAGAATTTCATCCTCGAAATTGAAACAAATCACAAGGAAGAACTTACTGAAACTCATAAGAGGTAGGGAAAGTACTCGTGCATGTATGACTCGAGCTCCTGCGTAAGTTCCTCATCTCCGTGATGCTCTGCCATTAGACAAGGGCTGGTGGGATCTCTTTGTTCCTAAAAGTCCTCACCTTACGGTCTAGAATCTTGATAGGCTGATCGTCACAAGTAATGTCCTCCCTCAGGTCTATCAGGATCAAGTCCACTGTCGGTCGTTTGACCTCTCTCAACCTATCCAGTTGGAGCATAGAAATATCAAATACAGGGTAGATCCCAAACAACTGAGGTGGCAACTCAAGCTCGTACGCAACCTTGCCTATTCGTTTCTTCACTCTGAACGGACCAATGAACCTTGGTGCAAGCTTTCCTTTAATCTCAAAGCTCTTGTGACCCTTCATCGGAGAAACCTTCAAATACATATGGCTCCCGACATCATACTCTAACTCACTGTGATACTTGTCATAATACTTTTTATGCGTGTCCTACGCACCCTTCAGCCTCAATCTGATCAGTCATATCTTCTCTGTGTGATCCACTACAATCTCTAGCCCAATAATTTCTACATCCTCGGGTTGCGCCTAGCAAGATGGAGATCTGCATGTTTTACCGTAGAGTGCCTCAAATGGTGCCATACCAATACTGGCATGATAACTGTTATTGTAGGCAAACTCACATAAATGAAGATACTCTTCTCATGATCCACCGTACTCTAACATACTTATCCTCAACATATCCTCGAGAATCAGAATCAGTCTATCTGACTGTCCGTCAGTTTGTGGATGATAAGCTGTACTAAAATCCAACCGTGTGCCAAACAATGCCTGCATGCTCTACCAAATTTGAGATGTAAATTGTGGCCCTCTATTTGACACAATCGATACCAAACGGCCTCCCGCTCGTACAAACTTGCCAACCTATCCACTCGATGTGTGGTAGAGATCGGTAAGAAGTGCGCAGACTTTGTCAACCTGTCCACAATCACCCAGATACTGTCATGTCCGTGCTGCAATCGAGGTAGGCCACTGACGAAATCCATTGCAATATGCTCCCACTTCCATCGACGGATGGGAAGTGGCTATAATAACCCACCGGGCCTCCGATGCTCAGCCTTAGCTCACTGGCATACATTACATGCTCGAACGTAATCAGAAACAACGATCTTCACCCTCAGCCACCATAGAAGACGACGCACATCAGCATACATCTTGGTCCAACCCATATCAAGCATAAAATATGAGCGGTGAGCCTCATCAAATATTTCATCAAGTAACTCAGCAACCAATGGAATCTACAATCGACCTCTAAATCTCAGGCATGAGTCTGTCGACTAACTCTAATTTAGATGATTCGGACTCTGAGCAAACTCTAAGAACCTCTGGTACTGCTCATCTGCCAAGTACACTCTGAATCAACTTTGTTTGAGTCCTCATCTACCCACAAATCAACACTCGGGTACTAGTCAAGATATCAATAGAATACTTCGACTCGACACCCTTAAGTAACCCATACTCATGTGTCATGTGGCAAGTAACAATATCTGAGTATGCCCCTCTATGGCTCAATGCGTCTGCAACAACATTGGTCCGTCCTAGGTGGTACTCCAACGAGAAGTCATAGGCCTTGAGAAACTCAAGCCAACATCTTTATCGCATGTTCAACTATTTTTGGGTGAAGAAGTACTTCAAACTCTTGCGTTTAGTAAACAACACAAACTTTTCTCCATATAGATAATGACGCCGAATCTTCAATGCAAATATCACTTCAGCTAACTCAAAATCATATGTAGGGTAGTTCTTCTCGTGAATCTTCAGCTGTGGGGACGCTTAGGCATCAATCTATCACCCTACATCAAACATAGCCCAAACCGACCTTCGAAGCATTATGTTCACCTCAAAACCCTTCCCTAACTCAGGTAGTACCAAAACTGGTGCGGTAGTCAATCTTTCCTTCAAAGTCCTGAAGGCTTGCTTACAACTAACATTCCACTAAGAACGTGTATCATTTTTCGTCAATTGCGTCATTGGTGCCACAATCTACGAGAAGTCTTGAACAAAATGCCTATAATAGGCTACTAACCCCAAGAAACTGTGGATATCTATCACTGACCGCAGTGTAGGCCAATCTATCACAGTTTTAATCTTACCAGGGGTCCACTAACACTCTACTGGCTCCGACGATGTGCCCAAGAAATCCGACCTCTGTAAGCCAAAACTCACACTCACTGAACTTTACATACAATTTTTACGCCCTCAAAGTCTGCAAAATCATCTTGAGGTGCTCCTTGTGATCCTCACGGGTCTTGGAGTAGATAAAGATGTCGTCGATGAACACAATGACGAACCTATCCAAATGCTCTCTCAACACTCGATGCATGAGATCCATGAACATCTTTGGGGCGTTAGTCAACCCAAAAGGCATAACTATAAACTTGTAATGCCCGTATCGTGTGTGAAAAGCAGTCTTCTCCTTAACCTCTGCTCTAATCCTCAGCTAATGGTACCCTGATCTCAAATCAATCTTTGAGAACCACTGTTCTCCTGTCAGCTGGTCAAACAAGTCTTCAATGAGAGGAAGTGGATACTTGTTCTTCACTATAACCCTGTTGAGATATTTGTAATCAACGTATAATCTCAGGCTGCCATCTTTTTTCTTAACAAATAAGACTGGTGCGCCCTAAGGTGAAATACTCGGGTGGATCAACCCTAACTTCAACAACTCATCAAGCTGTCCTCTCAGCTCCTCTAACTCACTCGGAGCCATCTGATATGACAGAATAGATATAGGTTTGGTCCCCGAGACGAAATCAATGATGAAGTCAATCTCCCTGGGTAATGGAAATCCTGGTAGCTCTACAAGAAAAACATTAGGGAACTCATACACGACAGGTACCTCCTCCAACTTAGTCTCGACCTTCTCCATCGTACTCAAAACACTAGCAAATGTCTCAACATCTACGCTAGAAGCTATTCTGCCTTTGGTAATAGGTAAACTAGTCAAAGTCCCTTGAAAATTGATCTCGTAATGTCCGAGAATCTGAAACGTAAATCTCTTGCTGAAACAATGGATCTGTGCATGATGTGCATTCAACTAATCCATGCCCAATAATGCATCAAACTCTGGGAACTCCAACACCCTTAGGTCTGCTGGCAAAACACGACCCTCTATCTCTACTGAGCAATCAACACACAACAAGTTTAGGTATATCGTCCCCAGTAGCTGTGCTAAGGATCAAGGGTCTCTCTAGTCTAGCGGGTTTCAAACCCAACTCATCAACCATGCAACCTGAAATAAAAGTTACATAGAACCAAAATCCAACATAATGTACATAAAACGTCTGAAATGTAAATCATACCGTCAATCAGGTTATGGGCAGCAGCTGAATCAGGTGCGACAACGGCATGAATATGCTATTGGTTTTGTTGTGGCTGCCCTTTGCTCAATCGTGCACAAGTTTTGACGATGTGACTTGGTTGTCTACACTCCCAACAAGTACAGTGAAATCTCGGTCCAGATGGATCACTCTATCCTCGTGTCTGTACCTTACTGGAACTATGACCCTATCCATACCTCTTCCCCTTACCACTATCTCTGCCCCTGCCACTGCCACTACCCTCAGCCCTTTAATATTGTTGTCACTCAGCACGACTATGTCGGTTGCTTTGGTGTGCTGGCATAACTCCGTAATAGAGCAGATGGTATTGGCATAGTACGCGTTGTATAAGGCGGAGATGCAACAGATCCTACATTTTGAGCTTGATCTCTCGACCTCCATTGTCTAAGTCTCTTCCTCCTCCCTCACCTTCATGTCTGACATCTGACTACGATGTTGGTGGAGCCGTGACTACTGCACCGGTGCGCATGCTAAAAAAGGTCTCACTAGCCATACTCCTCTTGTAGGCCGCCTATAAAGTTCCTGGAGCTGTGGTCACCACCATAGTCCCAATCTTACTTAGCAAGCCATGCATGAAATAGTAGGCCTAGTCATCGTCTGTGTCAGCTATGTCCCCGACAAAGTCCATCAAATGCAAGTATCGGCCCATATACTCCATCATTGTCTCGTCGGTAGCCTGTCGAATATTTTGAAGCTCGATCCTCTTCATGTTCCCGACCGAATGAGGGAAATACTTCTAGTTGAATCTTCCCTTGAACTCAACCCTATCCTTAGGCTTCCCCTTTGTAGCCACCATGCTACGCCACCAAACATTGGCCTCTTTAAACAATGATGCTGATGAGATGCTCGGCCTTATATGATTTATTGTAGCCAAGACATTGTGGATCTTCTCATGACTCCTCATAAACTTCTCTGTCACTCCGAGATCCGAACTATCCTGAAACTTCTCTGGGTGATGTCTTTGAAACTCCCAAGACCGCCTTGCCTGAGCCGTCGCCCGAGTACTCGCGTTAGTGGGTGTGCTCAGCGTATCCTCCACCGATGTATCAAGCGTATTTGGTACTCTCTCAACCTGAAATTGAACCCCCTCATCAATCACATATTTTATCAGCGCTGTAAGAGTCATAATAGTGTCATGTACTATGGGTGCACTCCCACCAAGAGTGACTGGTGCTGCAGATAAAGAAGGTGACGGTGTAGCCTGTACCCTCAACAGTCAGAGAATCTCCTGAAATTGCTGGCCATATGAGGTGACCAGCTGGGACATCTCATCTAATATGTCATGAAAATCACCCGAACCGCTATTGTTGATCTCGGGCTGATCGCCCATCGCGATCTGCAAAGAATGTGATTCCTCGATCATGACATAGCTATCGATGGTAGTAATATACAATACATCAAATAGCTCATATAGTCCAATTTTATCTTCCATAACTCTCCTCATTTCCCAACTAAAACTTAAGTAAAGATTATAGGGTTCCATTCTAAGTTCCAACCTTTTCTTAACTCTATTATTGATTTATGTCTTATGTTGATTGTGGGTTGTTCTTGAGTTGGGCGTAATTACCTTAGACTCTGATATCAACTATGATTGCCCCAGTTCCACAACCCAACTGGACCCTGCTCGGCCTAGACTTATGTGGATCGCGAGTCAATCCTCGTGACGTCAACGCAAGCCTAGTCAGCCTTCCTAACCATTTTTCATTACAAAGAAGTGAAATTTAACACTTATAGTGAGTTATTCAAATTTGTAAGTTATCAAAGGTTATATGGAAGTGATTTCAATATACACAAATCTAAACAACTCTAAACCAATTAGTCGAGATATCCTAGAGTGTGGAAACCCCGCATAACACTGTCAACATGTGTAGTAGACATAGGAAAGAGAAATCAATCATATACATGTCCCAAAGTTTCTCACCAAACCCATATACTCCATGTTATCCAGCCAATATACATAAGTAATACAAAACCTATAAAGGTACGAGAGGGAAGGCCGTTCCGAAGTCCTCAAAGTAGATCTCCCAATATTGGCCCCTTTCTCTTACTCGATTACGGATCTGCGCTCAATCTAACATAAGAATGACGAGCAAAGGTAAGTAACGCTAGTAGGATACTAAACAACATTTCGAGAAAAACAAATCAGTTTATATTCTTGCACATAAAAATAAAGGTATAAGGACGCATGAATAAATAAAAGACAATAAATAAATTAAAAGAACTATATATATGAGTGTCCATGGAGGCAAACAGAGAGGCGTAAGTAGTCTCGACCAATAGGTCATTGAGTCTCTGCAAACCATCAAGACTCGGGTTATGGGACTTGGTACGCTCACAAGCCTTAAACCTACGAGATAGTGAGACTCCCTAGGACATCACGCTAAAAACTCACACCCCATTAAGAATCAGTATCCAGTGCAGTGCATCCCGAGGTCATAACTCTAGTATGTTACCTCAGCCAACCACTCCTTCCAAGGATCACAGTTGATTCACTTGCCCTCAGACAACTCAATTAGAATGGAGCTCCAAAGATAGATAATAAAGCAATGAACAAGAATATTCAATAGCTTAAAATGAAATACTGTGCATTATCTAGTTGGTTTACTTACAAGTCATAAAGCTTATTCCTAGCCTATCCGGCTTCCTGACACTCCCAAAAACGTTCCTGAACTCCTAAGACCTCCCCTTGGTTTCCTAGAGTTGTTTGATATGTTTGAGAGTGGATTAGAGTTGCTAGGGTTTGATTAAAACTGGTTTAATTAAGTTTAATAAGTTTTCAAAATTTTCAAAAGTTTATGTCCTGAGCCTCGGTAGCGCGCTAGGGAAGTCACATAGCGCGCTAAGTAACTTTAGCGCACTAGGTAAACACGTATAGCGCGCTACCCAAAGGATATAGCGCACTAGGGAAAGAATCACTTGCAAGTGCAGAATTCTAGTTTCTGAGATGTCTAGGCTTCCTCGAATGCCCCGGATCCCTCGCTATCCTCCGTCAAGGATCCATAACAGACCTCCAATCAACAACATCAAATTTATTACTTCATCAAATTGAATTAATCTGAGTAGTGTATAAAATTACCTAATTGGTGCACACACCAAGCTTGATCACTAACGCATCACTAATCTCACTGATTTTCTCAACCTCTCCTCCTCCTTGATAACTCCAGCAAACTCTCTATTCTTTGCCCAATCGATGAGATGAAGAACTTAGGTCATAAGTTTTGCTTGTGATTATTTTAAAGGTGAATGGATATGGTTGAACCATAGCCACATATCCATTTCCACATACGTATCCTGAGACATGTTTAATGGTGCATGTTGAAACACTTGTCTCACTAACCACTCTTAATTGACATCAATAGTGAACTCTTTTTGCCTCTAGATTATTCAATGCGTGTCTCGATGCATATCATGTGATTATTTAACTTTCTACACTAACTTAGGCCCATTAATTGTATATTAAAAAATACAAGCATCAACCAAAAATAACATCCTCGCTGTCGACGCCCGAGAATTGGACATGTGTATTATGGCAATTGGGTCTCACATACGACTGTGAAATAGCACGTGGCACGATTTAGATTTTTAGGGTCGTTACAAGTTTGATGGATTTTGTGTGTATATATCGACTGATTTGAATTACATACAAACAATTGTTTTTCTTAACTATGTTTTATCGTTAAATTTCATATAAATTTCAAACTCTCAATGAAAATTGACTTTTTTGATGAATTTCTCCTTTTAGATTGAAAAGTTTAATTTTACCGAACACTTTTTCAATAAAATCTAAATTTTTCCAAATCCAACCAACGTCAATCTCTTTTAACACACTAGGACTAGATCACAAAAAGAACCAACTCCACCTTCATAATTTAGTTTCAATACTGAGGACGATTATGTAGATGAGGATGAGGAAATGGATGAGGTTGAACAAGAGATACCGACGGGGGAGAAAAATTACGTACTTAGGAAAGAGAAGTTTGTGAATGAGAAGGCTTATAAAAAATTTAGGAATGACTTAGTGAGGGATAATCCCAAAGAGGGTATTTAATGTGAAGAACGAATTGAAATACAAACCAATAATCCTACATACCATCGAAGCCAGGAACTAGGGATTGTTGACTAGGGACTATAACCACCTAGACTTAGAGGATGTTCCTAGTGAGAGGGGTTGTGATACCTTGGTGAGAGAAAGTCATATGCCAATGCGTATGTAAGTGAGAGAAATACCAAGTCACGAGTTTGAGGGAGGACAGTGGATTATTTCGCTTGAAGAATAAACCGGTAGTTTGGTTTATCGGATTTTCACCAAAAACAAAATGATGGGTACCTAAGCCCGAATATGCCACTAAGTACCACTACCCCACCGAGACAATTAGGAGAGCTTTAGAGGCAATCCATGAAGATGGATTTGTTTTTGATATGGAGGGGTACTCCAAACACATAACCACTAAAATTTTAGGAAAATCACTAAAACCTAGTGTTATTTAAATAACGTCAGCTTGCAATCGAGCCTGCAGTATTACAAAATAGTAAACTAAAAGGCCGCCTTACTTTACCACATTTTCATGGGACTAATATACTTGGATATTGAAAAAATTATTTATGAGTCAATTAGGAGTGCAATCACCACTAAGAAGAACGATGGACTACCTTTTCCTTTGATGATTACAACTTTTTCTAGACCAAATCAGGTGAACATGGCAGAGCTTGACATGGATGTTCTACGGGAGAAGGCCATTACGGACGAGGTTATAAAGAGATATGGAAAAGTGAATGGTTATGAAGAGACAGGGGATGAAAGAGAAATGGCTAAGATAGCTAGAATAGAAACTAAGCATAGAAAAAAAATCAAAGATGACATAAGGAGAATTTCGGAGGAGATGTCAGAAGCTAGACACGACCTGAATGTGGAGTAGCCCTCTAAGGATTATGACATACTATACATGGATAGAGTTTGAGTTGGCCTTCATAGGTGTCATTTTGCACAATTAGATGACCACTCTGCGTAATCAAGAACTGGTGTTTGAGAACCAGAGAGCCTTAGCGAGGAGCATCTATAGGATGAAGTGAATAATGCTCAGGAGAAATGGATGTCAAGTAGGCACATAGGTTCCTGTACCATTTACATAGATAAAGCTACCACTTAGCAGTAATCTCGATGGTCCAACACTACCAAGTCAAAAATGCCACCTCTACGACCCCGCTGTGAGTTACCTGTCCCCGAGGATTGATCCAGTGGAGGACGATGACGACGCAACTTCCAAATGACGACATTGATTTCCTAATTCTAGTTATTTTCTGTCTTTGAGTGATATTGTGTGAGGTCTTCTATGTAACTCCGGTATTGGTGATATACTTACTTTGTGTTTATGGTGGTGATATACGATGTAATAAATTTTATTCAGTGCTTTCGTGTGAGATTTGATACATTTGATACATAATGGTGATGTTTATTCATATATTTTTATGCACTCTGTATTATCATAATTCTAAATAGAGTTTATTCATTACTTGATTGTCAAATTTATGATTATATAAATTCTTTTATACTTCACTTGGTATGTTTGTTTTGTTGGAAACCCGACTTCATTTTTAAACCTTGAGAACAAGGTTTGGGATTAGTTTGGGGTATTTTAGGTGAAGTACGACAAAGATACCAAAGAAAGCAAGGAAAGACAAAAAAGGAAAAAGACAAATTTAGAATTGATCTGAAAAGTTCAAACGATATATAAGTAACTTGAAGAATTTTTCTAAATTTCTTCGAATTCAAGTGAGTATGAATTTCATTTTGCTTATTTTTAGTTAGGAAAAGAATAAAAATGATCATAAAGTAGATTCTTGAATTGTAGTGATATTTTTATTACCCAAGTGAATTTTATGATAGAAGAAATAGATTTTTATACCTTTTTTATTGAATTTACTAGTTGATGTATACACTATATTAAATACTTTGTGTTAGTCATGATAATAGGCAAAAGATCGAAACAATAGTGCAATATGAATAAGACAGATTTTTAAGAATCATGTGATACAAAAACTATTGATTAAAATTTTTTACAGTATATATAGAAAGTTATTATGCCACAATTGAAAGAAGAAATGGGTTAGAAACCGATGAAACTTTATAAGTTAGAAAAAATATTTTTTTTCAATTTAAGTGGATAGTGATAAGTATTAACAAGGGATTATAAATATATAGAGAGTCTTATAGATTCCATAGGAAATGGAGTAGGGAATCTATAGTGAGAAAAATGTAAGAATGTCTAAAATATGGAACAGGGACTCAAAATCAATAGCAAAATAAATATAATAAGAAGAAATAATTAGAATGGAGTAGAAAAGAAAATGAGAGACGAAAAAATGGATGTTCATAAACTTTTTAAAGAAAAGATTTAACTCGAGTACTTGAAGCTAAATTTAAATGAAGTATTCCTAAATCTGACATGTTTTAAATGATATATTCATTGGTTTCTTGGCAAATTTTTATTGATTTTAATTGTGTCACTATTAAAAATTATTTTCTAAAACTAAGATTAATCTAGTGGTTCTTATGTTTTGAGATTCTATTTTAGTTATCGTAAGCTTGATGCTTGTCCATGGAAATAGAGAAAACCAATGTTATGTACTAGCCTTGGTAATGAACTTTAAGTCTTGAAAAATGTTACATGGGTGGTTAAGTTATCATTGAGAGATGTTTTTCCTAAATCATTCTATTCTATTATAACTTTCAATCACTTGTGGATAATATGTTTTCATTTGAAAATCACTTCTATTTTAAAATTTATATTATTTAGAGTTAAGATGAATTAGATTGAATTAAGTTTATAAAGAATGAAAAGAGATTATGATTAAGAGTATGCATTTGCTCGAGTAATCAAAGTGCGGAGTTTGGGGGTATTTGACAAGTCAATAATTAGACTTGATTTATAGTGTAATTTAGGTTTATTTTATACATAAATGATGATATTACACTAAGTATTCTCTTATTTTTTGTGATTTCAGGATTTAAATTGGATTATGAAGAAGCGGAAGAAAAAAAGGAAAAAGAGTCAAACATTCAACTAGAGAAGATGTTCAGTGATTTGTAATTACACTAGGAATCGCCACCTAAATCAGCAGCATAAAAATGCTAGCGAATCCATATCAAATTGAAAAATATAATGGAAATCGCCTGCTATATCGGTGGAGCACTGAGAGCCAATTTCAGTGATTGACTCAATGATTTATGTAGAATTTAGGAATCACTAACAAATCACTGAGGTCGGTTACAGTTTTTTTAGATTAATTTGAAAATTTTGAGTTTATCTAGGATGCGTACACGTGGGGAGACTATAAAAAGGCTAGAGAGCTTCGAAATAACTCTCTCATTTTTCTTTACATTATTTTTATTGCCTATTCTATAATTCTAGTTGATGTTTGAAGCTATATTGGAGCTTTGATATTTTTAAGGTATTTATTTATTAATTTATTATGTCTTTTAATTATCTATTTCCATTGTTTATTTCAAGCATGAGTGCGTAGTCTATCAATCTAAACAAACCCTAGACATGTAGATACTTTGGATTGCTAGATAGTTATAATTAAGGAATCATTAACTTAATGCTTTAAATCTATTCATACACGTCAATCATAGATTTAACAAGTATTATTTGTGTATTACAACTAAAGAAGATTAATATTGCATGCATAGTTGCATTTGTGTATTGTGATATTTTGGTTCTGAATATATATCTATAGTTATTGAAAACAATTATTGAAGTAGTAACTAGGATTAATCTATAGGGCTTTTTTATTGGATGTTCTAGGTGATTGTGTTCAAAGTTGTCTATTATGCGGCTTTGGTTAATATTGACTTTGATTAGGCATGATTTTCATTGAATGCAATGCTATTGAATTTAGAAAAATCGGTGGCTGCTAAAGGCTATCAACCTATTATGAATTGGGATTTAATGATTCCAAGATTCCATGTGTTATGATTATAACTATAGCATGTAGTGATGTTATGTTCTAGTGTTTGAAAGCAATCCAAATATATTACATTGTTTAGTGAAGGTTTGTTTATACGTTTGTTTAAGATATTTACATTTATATTAAATTTGAGTATTTTTTAATTTAGTTTAAGTTGAATTGTTTGATTTAAGTTAATTAATTTGGATAATCAAGTTTGTATTTATAGATTTTAATTGCTTAGTATTTTTATTCTCATTTAATTAGATTAACTAAATTAAAAAAATAAGAAAAAAAATATTTTCCTTTAATATTTAAAAAATACTTGTAGAGCCAATATCCCAATTACCACTACTACAAAATAAAAGTAAAATATGGCAAATTATTGTGCACACTAGACATGTGTCAAAACAAATCACGTAACCCAAAAGAAACTGCGGCCAAAGTACGTTTAAGAACAGTTTCCAAA
Source organism: Stephania cephalantha (assembly GCA_039657325.1). Lineage (NCBI taxonomy): Eukaryota > Viridiplantae > Streptophyta > Magnoliopsida > Ranunculales > Menispermaceae > Stephania > Stephania cephalantha. The sequence goes on from CM077573.1 coordinate 26,154,417, forward strand.
TATTTTAAGTTATACAATTGTTTCAACTAGCTTTCAACTAGCCAACTTGGGGTAAATTTCTAACCTTGAAAACCACATTATTTGTTAAGATGACCTAAAAGGAACATGTATTATTCATGTCCTTCATTCCATAGACTCCAAGAACACTCAAATCGGTTCACCGATGGAGAAGTTATGAATTTTGCAATATGGCTTATCAACTAGGCAAACTTTACTTATTTTTAATTGAAAATCTTCTCCAAATCAATATTTTCGCAATTAAATCACCAAAACTAGACAACAAATACCACGAAATAAATCGATACCAACACCAGAATATTTTCACAGCCCGTGGAGTTAAATTGGATCAAAACCAATGATCAATTTATGCAGAAACCTAATGTAAATCAATATCAACTATAAAAACATCTCCAAAATAGATATCAACTGAATCGCATTAGTTCAATTCATCAAAAACATAACCCAGGCCAGTTCGTTTTGTTCTAAATTTGCGCAAATCAATCCAATATACCAATTTACAATAATCTCTATCAATTTCTATCAAAACCTCGCAAAAGAAATCGTAAAATCGCGAGAATTCAAATTGAATTGAAGAAAATGCATGAATTGAAAATTTACCAAATTTCGAGCCGAATACCTCATCTCCATCGGAGAACATTAGCTCGAACTGACCGTCTCGCAACGCTTTACCATTTTGCGAAAAGAAATCGGGCGAAAATTAAACGTCAGGAGATCGCAGATCAAAAGAATCAACGGAGAGGGTTAGGAACGAACGTTCTATTGAAATCAAAGCATTATGTTTTGATTTTTAATTTTTACTTCGATTTTTTTATGTATTTATATATAAACCTCTGCTGCTTGTGAGCAGCTTAATTTATTTTTATTTATTAAATCTCAAAATCCTTATTTTGAAGTGTTTTGACTTTCGGCGCTAGTTTTCAACTTTGGGTTTTTACCAAACTGAGCTTAACTCTAGACAAAACTGACCATCTTCATAAAACATCTGTAAAACTGGTTTTGGTCACACCAAAACTACAAAAGTCTCAACTTTGTCCACAACATACTGAACATGGATGAATTCCTTTGTCATACTAAGTAAAACTTGCACCAAGTTGGACTTAGTCTTAACCTCGACCATCGCCAACTAATGTGAAAATCGAGGTAAGGTCTTGCACCAACTTCATTCTCATTTTACACTATCACCGATACCAACTTGCATGTAAACCAAAGAAAAATCCCCAAGTGATACTTAACACTTGTTTAATTAGTTTTCGAGCAACTAATAATTTATTTTCACTCGTGCCTTTCAGACACGCACTTGCAACCACGAGTATGAAAAACTGTGGATACACCTCAACACACCCCGACTTCGTGACAAAATGCTATATAATACGCACACTAAGCACACAACACATAAAAATAAATTATACCTTATGATCTCTGATCCATAATGCGTGGGTGCACCTCAGAAACTTAAACTCCATATAAAATACAAAAAAACTTAATTAGTCGCCTAGACACATTTATGAAATTCTCATATTTCACGATTCTTCCAACAAATTAAAAATTTCCTCCTCGAAATTTAAACTTACAAGTTACTTATCCAAAAGATATATGAGAATATGATCCTTTATACACAAATTTTTGTATTCGAACTTCTAAAAACTATTTACAAGGTGAAACCGTTAAGTAGACCCAATCACTTTCGTTGTATTCAACTACTCAGTGGTAGAGATAATATCATTTCAACTTTTCATTTTCAAATCCTAGGTTTAACGAAAAGTCATAACAACTTCTCTGTCAATCCTGGCATTTCGTGAATTTATGACGAGTTAAACGATCAACTTTATGAAATATCCAATAACCTTACTTTTCTTCACTACTTATTTCATGCCTTGAGTCCCATTCAAGCATCAATATTTAGTAAGATCTAGCCTGTCTTACTTTTCAATTATACCATTTTCATTCTTAACTGAATATAATTCCACAAACTATTGATAATTATTTCCCTATCCATCAAACCCTGATAACTATATCCGACTTTGCTTTCTCATCACTGTTCATCTTTTTATTGGAACTGTTAGGTGATCAAATCTTAGACTATCATTAATCTAAAATTTCATAGTGATACAAATAATATTTGAGCAAAACATTAGATACAAAATAGAGTTGTGTGTCTATCTGATCCATCAGCATTCTAGCATTTCTCAATAGAAACCTGGAATTACACAAGTCATACCATGACTATAGATCTCTAATTACATCTGTCATCCCATGATAAGAGATCTTAAATTTCAATCCTATCAAAAAATGCAATGTGACACATCATGCAACTCTCACTCATTCGCTAAATGTCTACTCACAATATCATTTAGATTTGTGGATAAGAAAACAATTATCAATTCCAACTCATCAGTCATTTCACTTAACTTTTCCTTTGACTAGTTAGGAAGTTGATGACTTTTCTAACATCGTTAAATCATTTTCTATTCATGAGCTCACAATAAACCTCATTCTTTCACATTACCAACGTACTCAAATTGGTTTTTATTGTATATCCAATTTATAAAATTTCTCATCATCTCAATCTCAATCACTAACTATTTGCTAGACTTCTTTCCTTACTTTAATAAAGACAATTATCCTAATTTTAATTAGATATACACATTTTAACATAGATCAACATATTCCATGATTATACTCTTATAGTATAAGTTTTAACTTGTATCACATACAAGTTTCTAAATATTTTATCTATTTTCCATATCTACTCAATACATACTTCTGACTTATCTCAGTTTACAGTGGAAGAATATTAAATTCTTCAAACATATCTTAGCCAGATATAAATACTCTATTAAGTATTTCAAACCAATACGGATAATACTTACTAATTGAGTTGTAAGTCGTGTTTCTCTTTTTATTTTATTTGTAACTTCACCGTCATACATGTATTTTACATCAACTCCGATTTTATATAATTGGTACTTCCAAACATCACCACTCACTTATCACGTGGTGTAGCAATACATTTGAACCAGTATGCAACATATTCATTAATATCAGTTGTATACTACTTTGATTCAAAACTTTCAACATTTAGAGTTTGACTTCTAGTAAGACCCTTCTAAAAATATAGTAGTTTTTTTATCAAACTTATAGTTTAAACTCCTAAGTCTTATAGGGACTCACTGACCTGAAATTTCTTTTTCTTCCACACATATGTAAAGATTTATTGACCATTTATTTGCCTATACTTGAGCTTCTAATTGACTTCAATGAAACTTCATAGACTCTTTTACTCCGACCGTCACCAATTCATTTAGTTATTCAAAGAAAGGTGGGGCCCTCACACTAGTCTTCTACGATGTGAATGAATCATGATTACGAAACAGAGTTACTTAGACTTTTTCTCATGCACAAGTACTCTAGTGCCTTACCTTGACTAAAGGAGTCCATTCTTGTCACTTCCAGCAGTCACAAGTCATATCAACGTCTCATTTTATTTTATACACATAGTCTATTCCGTTCAATTTTTGTCAATCTTGGCTATTCTCACATTTATCTTGTTATTTGTCCCTTTACAAACTTACCATGACTTTGCTCAACACCTAGGCCAAATATAGCTTCTTAGTCTTAACTTACAAAGTTAATTTATTTCTTTTCTTTTCTTTTCAAAAATGTAGCTAAGGATGGTGCGACTTTTTACGATCATTCAATCAATTAAGTCTTCCTTAACTAAGCTTTTTTTGAAATAGAGAAATTTTTTTATGAATCAAACAATTTTACTGTTCATTATTACCTTAAGTTTCTTACATTAGTCAATTGTTTCCCGAATTTTCTTTTTCTCAAAAATAAATTCGGTACTTTTCAAGAGACTGTAAGATATTATAGTATCTTACTATTCATGAATTCACATTTTGATGATTCCACTTGTCTATTGTTGATCAACCTAAAAGATAGAGGAATTAGAATTTTTCATACTTCGGTTAACTTAATTACTAATTAACCTCTTAAAGGATGCCATTGCAATCATCTAAGTGTTATTAATAGATATTCTCACTATACAGGAGTTCTTACTGACGTCCTATACATATCCCTTATTGATACTCAATCAGTACATCTATCACTTAATTAGTTATATATTAGGTGGTAGTGATAGGAATCGTAACTTAATTTGGTTAGAAATGACTATTTGGTAATTTGAATTTCAAAATACAACTACCTGTGTTTTATTTAATAGCTAATCCTAGTTATTCTCATACCATTTCCCCAATCTCAACTTCTAACACGTTGATCTTATCACTACACTTTTCATTTTCAAGTTAGAAATTTCATTGATATTTGTTTTGTAACAACACCTAATCCAGTGTTAGCCAATATTTCCTATAACTCACATATTTCCATTCATTTTATCATCAGTTCACATAACATATAAAACCATTATACTTAATGTTACTTTAGATTAATCATTTGAGTGATAAACAATCAAAAAATTCAATACTTTTTAAAAGTCGTTTGGTTGTTTTCAACCGTGGTTCTATTCCACGTTTCAGTTTCTTTCGGAAAGGAGATAGTACTTGTCTTCAAAGAATGAAATTTTAATAGAAATAGACTCAAACAACTTGTCTGATCATATCAAAATCACATTGTGATTTACAAAGTCCAAACTTCCATTTTTTTTTTCGAAACCACTTGTCTCCTTTTTCCTTGTCGAGACTAATTATTAGAAGCAACTTGCAATTGGTTATAAATTACACCAATTCTTCATAGAATAGGTCCTTTCGAGTTACTAATTCGACTGGTATTTACCTTATTCTAAAACTCAAGATATTTCATATATTGTGCTTCCCACAAGTCTCAACTTCATTTTTTTCATGTTTTCCCAAATGATTCTCAATCGTTTGAGACTTAATTTAAGTCCATTTCGGCACTTTTCGGAGTGTTTTATAATTGTAATAACTCAATATTTTTGATTTCTATGAAATCCATGTTCAGTAGTTACGTTCCTAAATAACCAATTTTCTATTAGTTTTATAACTGACTATTTCCCTTAGTTATGTTGATATTGAATTACTTACAATACCCCTGTGAATTTAGATTTCCCGAGTTTATTTCACGTCTCATCAAGCTCAGTTGTCGTTCAGAAGTCTTTTTATTTGTTTGTTCCTAAACTCACTCGTCATATCTTGTAAGTTTAGTATCGATCAGACAATAAGAATAAACTTCTTATCGTATAGTTAACGATAATATAATAATATACAACAAACATACCACAATAACTAACAATCCCAACTCTTAGTCACTTCCCAAATAATTTTGACCTTATTACTGAGCCTTGTTCTTCAAGACCATCACTTAAGTTCATATAACTTAATGTAATCAAATAGCCTTAACCCAAACTTCCTAATCGACTCAATCCAAAACTAAATGGCATTATCCTTTTTAACATTTCCTTGATTGAGCTAAACCATTGCTTTGATACCAAGTTTATCAAGGCCCGTCTCACTAAGCTATGACTTATCCCTAATTATCCTCATTAAGCGCCTAATTCATTCCATTATCATTAACCTCGAAATGATTTTTATTTTTATCCTTAATAATGCTCCAAAACAAAATTTATAGCCTCAATGAAACTCAATTCATGATTTACTTGATTGAAGCAAACTAGGACATGAGACGAATTATCTTCCATATTTTGTAAAAATTTTAGCAGCACCTCCACTAAAAGTAACATGCCGGAAATTTCACCCAATAGACAGCATAATGGAGAGAAAGCCTAGAATGACTCAAAACTTCCCGCAGTTTGCAATATTTATCAATTTAAATCATTTAAACTAACTTAAGAAACTTTCATAATATCTTTAAGAGTATTTCGCGTCCTACACTCACCCCAAAGCCCAACACAATATGTATATATAAACAATTTACAAAAAGAATTAACCTTTATAAATTGAGAAATATTCACCATAATCATCGAGTCTTGTCAATTCTTCTTTATTTTCACTGAAAATCTGACATCATCAAAAACAACTCGAAGAAGTAAGTTAAGTAAACTGCGACACTGCTCTGTACTCCTACAAGTATTAGTCCAAATATATGGAGACATTTAATTGATTTCCAAATAACATGAGATTTATATGAGGACCTGAATCCCTCTTTTCCTATTTCCTAACTATTATCGGACGTCGACTTCCAAATATAGTACTAAAATGGTACTAGGAGTTCATGAAATGCAAAGGCAATGAGTCGGAGTGGATTTTTAAGCCAGACGTGTCAGCTCTGTCGTCCGCATCAACTACTAAACTTAGGGAAATAAATGCTAAGTACGGTTACTACTAATTTAGTCTATCTGGTTAAGAAACTTAGCCCCGAGTCTCGTTCTTGAGGCATAGCACTGACAAGTCATCATCTTGAATAACATAAATGCATGACCAAGAATAATGCGAAATGCAATGCAGACTAAATACAAATGTAGGTACAAAGATAAATTTCGTAAATAATAGATTCCAAAATAGTGTTTACTTACAACCAACCAATTTTGAGCCTAATTTTCAGGGTTCCTGGAGCGTCAGATCACCTTGAAAATAGTTGCAGTAGCTTCCCTACATACCTAATTAAATTGTGGGTCAAGCTTCAAGTGAAACAAAATCATGAAACCTTATAAAAACTGCGACAATTGTACGTTTGAGAAAAATTTTCAAAAATATTAAATCATATAACTATTTCAACTGGCTTTCAACTAGCCAACTTGGGGTAATTTCAAAACCTTAAAAACCACATTATTTGTCATGATGACCTTAAAGGAACTAGTAGTTCTCATTTCCTACTTTCCATAGACTCTAAGAACACTCAAATCAAATCACCAAAGGAGAAGTTAAAGATTTTTCTATATATCTTGTCTACTAGGCAAACTTTATTTATCTTGAACTAAAAACTTCTCTAAATCAATTTTTCGCAATTAAATCCTCAAAAATTGACAATAGACACCATGAAACCACTCGATACCAACATTTGAATATTTCCATTGCATACAAAGTCCAATTGGATTAAAACCAATAATAAATTCATCAAGAAACCTAATGTAAATCAATATTAACTATAAAAACATCTCCAAAATAGATATCCATTGAATCACATTAGTTCAATTCATAAAAAACCTAACCCACTCCTATGGGATTTATTTCAAATTGGCACAAATCAATTCAATGTACCAATTCACAACAATCTCTACCAATTTCTATCAAAACCCTATAAAGGAAATTCAGAAATTGCGAGAATTCAAATTGAATTGAAGAAAAGACTGGAATTGACAATTTACCAAATTTCGAACCAAATACCTCGTCTCCATCGCAAAAACTTAGCTCGAATTGACCTTCTCGCGATGCTCTATTTTTTCGCAGAAAGAAATCGGGTGAAAATCTGACGTCGGGAGATTGTAGAGTGAAAGAATCGATGGAGAGGCTTAGGAATGAACGTTTTGTTGAAATCAAAACATTACGTTTTTGTTATTGATTTTTATTTTGGCTTTTTTATATATTTATATATAAACCTTAAGCTGCTTGTCAGCAGCTTAATTTCTTTTTATTTATTAAATCGTGAAATCCTTATTTCGAAGTATTTTGACTTTCGGCGCTCGTTTTCGATCCAAGTTTTTAGCAAATTCAACCAAACTCTCGACAAAGCAGTCCATCTTCATAAAATGTCCATAACACTGGTTTTGGTCACACCAAAACTCCAAAAATCATAACTTTTTCCATGACATACTGAATATTTACGGACCAATTCTTTTGCTATACTTAGCAAAACTAGCACCAAGTTAGACCCAGTCATAACTTCGACCACCGCCAACTAATACAAAACTCGAGGTATGGTTTTACACCAACTTTATTCTCACTTTACACTATCACCAATCCCAACTTGCATGTAAACTGAGGCAAAATCCCCGTGTGATACTTTACACTTGTTTAATTAGTTTTCTAGCTACTAATAATTTATTTTCACTCATGCCCTTCAGACATGCACTTGCAACCCTGAGCATAACAAAGTGAAGATACACCTCAACACACCTCGATTTTGCGACAAAATACCATATAATACACACAATAAACACACAATACACAAAAATAAAATATACCTTATGATATCTGATCCATAATGCGTGGGTCTTACATTGGATACTTAAACTCCATATAAAATCAAAAAGTACTTAATTAGTCACCGAATTACACTTATGAAATTCTAGAATTTTACATTATAACGAAAGGATCTATTATTTGCCAACCCTAATTTAGTGCAACTCCTTCATTGTTTTCTTCATATATTGATAATGGATTCCACGTATAAGACAAATTGGTTCAAGTACCTGCTCCTTGAGATTGTTCGTGTCACCTCGACGCACACGACCTTCCTAGTGTCACTTGCCTTTTTAGCTAAGGAGACTAGGTTTGATTATACTTGGGCACTTAGAAGATTGAAGTCATTATTGGATAGGTGACAACTTCCAAGTGATGTTGTAATGGATAGGGGCTTGGGTTTAGTTGCAGCAGTAGAGGATAAGCTACCTAACACTACCCACTTACTTTATTCATGGCACGTGAACAAGTACATTGTTGCGTAGATAAGGGATATGTGTTCAAAGGAGGAGGAGGATCATAATTCTTAGTATGGGATGCGGATTAAATTGGTGAGTCCCAAACTGAGTCAAGTTACAGTGGTTGCCTTAAGAAAGTAAATGGAAATATGTTGGAGTCCTAGGGTTATTGGACTATGTTAAGGAAAAATGGTTGTGTCAAAAGGAGAATTTTGTGTATGCATGGACTAACAATGTGTTGCACTTTGGGAGTGCGACTACTAATTGAGCTGAGGATGCCCATAATGTATTGAAAAAAGATCTTAGGAAATCACAAGTCAATTCAGGAGATGCTTTCAAGTCAATATATAATTTTCTTACCCACTCACAACGTAACTTTGAGTCCTTATTCAATCGATCCATGCACCTAGTGGCACATGAGTATCAACACCACTTGTATAGTAACATCATAGGCTTTTGTGGCCTGCACTGGATGTAATTAGTAAGGAGGCAAAAATAGTTAGTGAGGGTATTGGCCTTAAAAGGCAATTTGTTGATGTGTTTTGCGGGCCAATCATGGCCTGCCTTGTGCTTATGAGATCACACTAAAATTGCTTGACGGTAGCTCCATCGCACTTGATGAAGTCCACCCGTATTGGAAGAAATTGAACATGAACCCCACTAAGGGCTCACTGAATGAAGAGTTAGACTATTTATACCACGTTCAAATGGAAGGAGTTGAGGCTAAGTACAAAAGCAACGGTCCTGACATGAGGCCAAAGATTGTACCCAAGTTAAATGAAATCACTTGCCCTACATCAACTATCATTTCCTCACCCGAAGAGAAAAATAAAACAAAGGGTAAGCCGAAAAATAGCAAGATCGATCTCGCCAAGTGGAAGTCGAGGAGTAAGAGGGCCCGAGTTGATAAGTCGCCCAAAATAGCTACTTCTACTTTCGAGTATGCAGAGGCCGAATCACTGCAAGAGTTTATGGTGCGGGTTACCACAAAAAGTAAGCCAAGTCAGCAAAGCAAACAAAGCCAGCCAACTTAGGCAAGTTACCCAAGTCAAGCAAGTCAGTCGAGCTTGTCAACTTTGGCAAGTCAGACCCCTATATCAAGTTAGCCTAGCCAGCCTAGTCAGCCAATTCATCTAATTTAGCCTAGTTAACCTAGTCAACCAAGTTAGTCAAATAAGCCAAGTCTGCTAAATGAGGGAGAAGTGAGGTATCAAGTGAGGGTCCACCCCCGAGAGTAAGTGAAGGGCCAATTGAGGGACCTTCATTTAACACGCTAACGAGGAAAAGGTCAGGAAATGGGTAGAGCAATCCCATAAGCTACACCTAGGCATTCCATCACTCGACATCAAGCTGCCAGGGGGTACGTTGATGAGATACCTTAAATGTAGAGCATGTACCGTATCAAAATCGTGGATGTTCCTTCTAATGGAAATTGTGGGTTTCGAGCGATAACCAATGCTATCGACTACGAAGGTGATGAAGGATGGACTTTGATTTGGCGCGAAATGTTTGAAGAGATGGTAAGCAACGAGGCCCTTTACATAACCATGTTTTAGGATGCTGAGTATAAAAGAATTTGATATGCCATTAATATGTACAAGATCCCCGCCCTGGGAACTTCTTGGCTTACATTACCGTTTTCAGATTAGTTTTGAGGTGTTGGGTAAGCAAGGCTCTGGTCTTTGGATCCCTATCAGAAATCCGACCCCACCTTTAACTAAGAGAAGACTAATGTGGTTGTGCTTTGTCAACAAAAATCATCTTGTTAGAGTGAGTTACTTCACATTGTCGAGATTTCGTTTCAATTTTATAATTATTATCATTGTCTACTACTAACCTCTATTTTGTTTTCCTTTTGCAGCTTTTAATGAAAGATGACACTCCTTTACCACCAACTATACGACAATGAGAACTTTTTGCTAAGCCACAAAGTAGAGGATGGGAAGTCGGACTTAACAATCTACTGTGAGCATAATCAAGTTGTCACGCGGACATCATTTCACTTGATTAAGATGCATCATACACCCATTTATGAGAGTGTATGTGTAACTTCATCTATTCATATATACATTATATACGGGTGTGTATCAGTGTAGCATCCCCTATCTCGATAAGAGAGATACCCAGCCTGAAACCCTAATTAAGCCCTTCAAATAAATAATTAAAAATGCAGCGTAATTAAAACTTTTTCGATAAAACAAAAGATTTACAAAAAATATTATAGTCCTCAGTCGTAAAACCATATCCCAACCTTGTTTATTACAAAATAGTAATTCAATACATTATACATACAAAAGAGTACAATACATTGGAGGAGAACTCTGAACACCTAGATCATCCATTTTCCTTTCTCTTTAGCGCTAAACCGTGTACCTAGAATGTTAAGAGGGATGAGTACTCCATCTTGCTCATTAAGTGACACTCATTTACCTACCAACTATCTACTAGTAATCAACGATTAAATGAATAACAACATGAACTAATAATAGCTACTCAGGGTAATAGAAATGATATACACAATACATATCAGATGCAAGTCATTCAGTGTATCGCAACTATACAATGATCCTTCTTTCCAATTATTTTTAAAAAGAGAATCTTCCTCTCCTTTATGCAAGAACACAGCCTAAGGGGTTCTACACTAGCCTAATGTAAAATCACATAGAGTGTATTAACGCCTAGCTGAGATTCCGACTCTGATTGGATAGTGAATGGATAGGGTTATAGTTATGTGTTTCATTTTTTTATTATAGGTCTGTACTTATTTGCTTTCCTCTTATGATTATTGGAGATTGGTACTTATCCGCCTTCCTCCTTAAGTTTGACTGAGATTAGTACTTATCCGCCTTCCTCATTATGTTTAATTGAGGTTGGTACTTATCTACCTTCCTCATTATCTTCAACAGAGGTTGATAGTTATCCGCCTTCCACGTTGTATTTTCATTATGGAACCCTTTTTCATTTAACTTCCGAAATTAGAGTTATAAAACATTAAAAACACGAGTCACAGTACATGACCCCAAACCCAGTCCATAAGCTACATGAGCTAATATACTAATTAAGTAGCATAATTTAAAAAATAAGTGATTCACACTCACCTGTGTAGAGCTTTCCAAACTATTACCGACTTACTCAACTATTGGAACCCTTAAATCTTTCTCGTCTATCAAAAACCTTCTCCTAGGCTCGGTTTCGATCTCCTCTCCTTCGAATTTTCTCTTCTCTCCCTCTCTTTCGATTTCTCTGTCAAATGTAAACAGATGAGGTGTTGTTTCATTTGAGATAAATATGAACTTTCCTAGATTCACATCGCATGAATCTCGAGGTAGATCTAATGATTTAACTCTTTTCATTTTATATTTTGATTTTTCTCGAGAAACATGTCGTGTATCTCGAGATCGATCTTATGCCTATTAGCGAAACAACAAAACCTTCATCACATCCTGACCGCCTTACTCTATCAATTATTAATTTGATTTTCTCGAGATACATAACGCGTATCTCAATATAGATCTTATGGATCAAAAGCCAATAACTTAAACACATGCATGTTTGCTTTGATTGTCATGGAGATAGGTTACACATATCACGAGTTGATAACCCATTCACATTCCAACCTTTCACACCTCTACCTTGAACTATTCACTTTTTTTATGTTTATGTCATACGTATCTCGAGGAAATCTAATGGTTCCAATAATTTAAATAAAACTATAGCTTATATATATTAATATATGTCAAATATATATAAATATATGTACCTATGTATTTTTTCACCTATAAATCCATCGAGCGCACCAATAATTATCCTCGAGTGTGCACACTATTGTACATCTCACATGTGTCGCCCTTGACCCCGCATGTCGCTAAACTCCCAAAAATTTATTAATTATTTTTAATAAATAACTTTATACATATAATATATAAGTATATATTTACGCTTTTGTTCGTGCATTTATAATTTCGCCATGCACGCCACCCAATTATTTGCTTATATTAACTTACAACAATAGCCTATATTAAATTTAATTCATAATCAAATCAACCAAACACAATAGATTCACACAAACGTACCCACGTGCTAATCGAAATACGTCAGGCTTAACCATTAGCTTAACTCGAGTTAGTTAGTGTTTGGATTACAGTTAATAATCTACTTAGGGAGACATATCGCTACAATCAAGGTATATGGGACTGGTAAACTTATATTACATTGGTTCGATTTTTTGTGTAATGATTTGAACTCTCATTTAGCATGAGGCTCACTTTTTGTTAAATGGAAATTAAAATATCTAGATGTCTTATGATTATATCAAGTTTGTGGATTTTGTTATCTTCTGTTATTTGATTGATATTATTCTAGGAATGTGTTACAAATTTGTATATATTTGTCTAGTAGTTCATAGTGGCAATTCGTTGTTACCATATATTGGTTCTCTCGGAAGTTAATTGTTAATTTCGGTCCTATAAAATCGAGAGTAACACATCTGTCTTCGACTGATTTCACTAAGACTGAATGCTATCTCGGACATGTTGCGCCATTATTCTGCTCATACCCTCCCAACACCATACATACCCTACATAAACCGATGGAATATGCCAACAGAATAGGTTTAGTTACATGCCAACACTTATGGAATTGTCTCGGATCATATTCATTATTTTATTGAACATACCCCACTTTTTATTGGTTATACCCTATACGAAAATTAATTGGTTGTATACAAAACAGTATCGGCTTATTTATGCTGTAAAAAGTATGTAACTTTTGGGCCATATAAATACTAACATGTCTATAACTTTTGGTTCGGACGATCTGTAATGCATGTTATACCCACATTATGACTTCTCATACCTTACCAAGCAATGTGTGTTTAGAAATCTCGATAAGTATTGAGGTGCCCTCTTCATAAATTTACTTGAACTTTCAGTTTGGCGAAGTTGTAATCCCTTATATATTCCACATATGTACTACTCGTACCCCACCCTTTAATGCATGATTAGAAATTTATATTAGTGTCGAACCCTGTACTCTGTAATATGACTGGAACTCTTTACTAGCATATTGTGTGAAAATGATGTCGTTCTCAGATTTGCAAGTCCGTTAGCCATAGAAAAAACACCAAAAAAGTGAATGTGGACATCCATTTTTGGCCAAGAAGAACATACCATTAGGAAATGCACAAAGGCATTTTGTTCCTAAGAAAAAGGAATATAATCTAAACTTAACCAACCACACAACAATTGTACATGAAAAGGATAAATTATTATTTGCAAAGAATTTTAATTGTTTCAACTTCCAAGATAAAGTCCCATTGATTGCAAACAACTAAGACATCACTTTTAGCTACTTTTCCTTTTGGCCATATTGACGAACAATCTCGGTGGATGTTGTTTCTCCCCCACTTTGAGTGGAAATCCTGGTGGTTTGGTATGTATCATCAGCTCCTTAAATAAATGTGATGACTTGATCAGCCATTTCAAATGCATCGACCACTATAATGTTATCCCTAGCCATGCACAGGATTCGCAATGTCGCATCAAGCACTTGACAGTGGCGTTATTTACATATAAGTCAAATAAGTGTTAATATATGACCAATAAAGTCATGAATAAGATACGATAGGGGACATGAGAAGCAAAATTAAATAAATTACATAGAAATTCTTACCAAAGAGTTCTCATCCTCTTGGACCACCCCCCGTAACGTGTTTAGGATTCATTACAAAAAGATGGCTGACACTGTGAAACAATTCCATATAGTCTGTGCTGCTTGATAAGGATAGTTTGTCATCTCATAATTCGCTCAATAGATTCAAGATGCCCCATGTAATCCTCCAAAAATTGTGCCTCGTATGAGTACTTGGCAAAGTATAAATTTGCCACGATTCTCCTATCATCATCAATTGGTCAGTAATGCATTTTTCGAATGTGTTGAACGTGTCCTATTTTTCGTAGGACCATTATTAGATTATCTAGTTCCACAATATCTATAAGCTTCATGGGGCCAAAGTAGAAGGCAATATTATAGATAGGTCATACACCATTCGAAGTATTATTCCAAATCACCTACCAATAATAATAATATTTATCGATAAACATAAAAGTATATGAGTGAATAAGCCTATTTGGTTCTCATATCAAAGAATCTCAGCTCATCGAGGTAGTGCCTTAAAGATATAAGATGATCCCATGCTTTCCTATTATCTTTCTAGTAGAGCCTCGACTCCTTCTTATAGTGCCATTTTATAACATGGGGCTTATCGGAGGAGTAGTCGCTATGCAAAGTAGGCTCATTGAATGGACGAACATCCACCCTTGGACAAAACAATATTATGAATGACATATAAAAACTAATTGAAATGCTATATTAAGGAAACTAATTTCAATATAGTACTAAACCTCAAACAACTTCATATAACCGATAATTTGGGTAACTTGGACACAACTAGCAACATTGAGTTGATGGTACATGTATGCAAGTGTTCCGACTCCCCATGTATAAGAACCAATCATTTCTACATGTTCAGAAAGTTGGAAGAGGAAAAGAGAGACTCTTTTGCCAAACTTGTTTGAAAAAAGTGACACTCCAAAAAGTTATAAGCGATAGGCTCAGACAAATACCTCGGGACTAGGATATACATCGCGACCACTTATGTCGTCATGTTTTTCCTCCCCTTTCTTTGGTTCAGAGAGCCAATCCTTTAACCATGACAAACCAATAGTCAGCCTAGGCCTCGTCTTAATCTCCTCGCTCTCATCACTCAACGGCACCCCCAACAACCTACTAACCATCGACGTCACAACTTTACGATCATTGTATGGTGCAAACACGGTCTTACTGGTAACTCGAATATCGAGAATGACCCGCTCGTTTGCAAGTGTGATCATCATCTCATCAATGAGCGAGTGGAACGTGTTTGTTTTTGGCTGCTATCTCTCGACAATGGCTAAAACTTAGACCATATTACCTCCTTCGTATGTGATTGACCCAGTGGTGCTAAATCAGAGTCGTTAATCAGTTTTTCCACCTTTTTTCTTAGGATGTTGAGTGATTGTCTTCCAAATAAAGATACGATAACCATGGTTTATGCACATCAGAAATCCCCAGGTCTACAAAACATATAGTATTTATTTAAAACACAATATAACTAATAAGATGATGAAGTTAATCATTCCAAATGTAAGTTACCTTGTTCCTCTAGATATCTAAGAGCATGTGGTGCCCGAACGAAGGTAGAGGACTTAAATCTGAAGGACCACCAGGAAATGAAGTGGCATCTGTGTCTGCCAGATCAGTCGACGTATTAAAACAACCCTTTGCATCCCCACTTTCGGCATGATCACTACCTGATGGTGTACGACTCCTTTCAGTACCGTTCGTGGACCCACTCCTATCGGTTCCTCTAACTAGCAGGGTATCCCTCTCACCTACAAAGGACATACCAATGCCCTCAACATCAGCCTCTCCTAACTTCGGCTGACCCAGCTTGGACTTCTTAACTAGAAACCTTTTAGCGTCAATGTTCTTTTGCTTCCTATAAAAGGAAGTCGGACATTTCTTTTCAGGAACACCCTCCGCAACTTGATAAGAGGAAGTTGGACGTTTCCTTTCAGGAACACCCTCTGCAACTTGGGATCCTGCAGTAATGGTAGCCCGCCTATCCTAACCACCCGACCCAGCCTGTATGACCTCCTTATAAGGAGGAGGTCTTTGCACTGTTGTTTTCGATCTCACCATACCTTAAGTCATAGTAAAATGTTAGTATAAATGGTACACAGTACAAATAAGGAAAGAATAATTCAATTACAAAAGTGTCAGTTTAACATTAGTGACACTAATAAGAATGATGTCGATCTAAAGTATCTGAAACCTTATCATTAATGTCGGTGTGTTCCGACTGAAACAACACAAGGCATTACGGCTTAACTAATCCGACACCTTCTGAAGCCTATCACTTCAACAAGACCGATACTTATCACATGGTATCGACTATGTGCAACCGTCCTGTACGGGATACCAGAACCTTAACTCAAAAACCCTAACCTCACTACACTCAACCAATGGCTACAAACATAAATCCAAAACAATGCGTAACATCATGAGGAACAAAAACCACAAGCTTAAGTGTAGAAAACTTATCCAATCAGCTACAATAATCCAAACAATGCAACGGTGGTCGTACGTTCCTGGTGCTCGGTCGATGGCGGATCCGCTGCGATTCGACATGAATACAACCTCAGTGACCATTAAGGATGATGAATATGTGGTTCTTTCTGGGTTTTGGGCAAGTTCGATTTGGGAGAAACGACTTCGGGTGATGATTTTTTCTTGGTTGAAGACCACGTATTCTTGAGATTTCGAAAAAAAAGTTGAGTCCATTAAGCAAACAAAATTCAAAAGGGGTACGTTGAAGTAATGAGGTCCTTTAAGCAATAAATGGAGACCGTATAGTCGCTTACTATAAAAAACTTATTCCAGCAATAAATGTACACCTCTAGTACGTACATTGGGCTAGCGCATACCACTATGCTCATTTATAGTACCAATACTGTACCACTTCCATTTCACTGATATAATGTTTTAATCCAAAGACAACATACTCTTATATTAATTACGAAGTTTTATTTTATGTAGGACTATATTTAGAATTCATCATGTTCCAATTGACTTTTTTGAGGGAATAATCTTTCAATTAATTAATTTGAACCAATGGCTTGAACAAAATATCGTTGGAGACCAAACGAGGCGACAAGTCCAAGTAAAAGAAAAGCCGCCACTCATTATAATAAAAGAAGCACCAATGGTTCCTCAAAAAAAAAAAAAAAAAAAAAAAAAAAAAAAAAAAAAAAAAAAAAAGCACCAATGCAATGCAAAGTAGAGGCAATGAGAGCAACTTTGAATGTTGGCTTCCTTTGCTTGCCCATTAGTGAAGGAGATGGCTTTGTTTTTTTGTAACTTTTGCAAATCACTAAGCCCAATGCGTGAAAGGGAAATGAACCAAAACTGTTCACGGAAAATGGTACTAGCATGCATAAGCCCATGAAGATCTGAGTGCTCACACTACTTATCGACCACATCCACAAATAGTTACATATATACATTTTCCCATGGCCCATGAATTTTTACGTAAATAAGAGTTATATTTAATATATACATTGAAACACTCAAGGCCGCACACAGCCTCCAACTCGAAGGGGGCCAAAATTTCTCTCTATATTGTAAAAGTCCTCTATAAATCAACCAAGTGAGTAGCTACTTAATTTGGTATGAAGTATTTATGTAAGAGAACGAGGAGTTTAAATCGTAGTGGGGCAAGTTAGTTTCTTTCTTATAAAAAAAATCTTTTATTAACCTCAACTTTTATATTTCTCTTTTCACTTCACGAGGATGAACTACTTAATTCTTTCAAAAAATTATAAAATTTATTTAATTTCAACTTCTATAGAAATACAATCAATATTAATATTAAAATAAATTTAATCTAAGATAAATTGAAAGTCTAAAAGAGCTATTATAATTGACATTGATAATATATATGTAAAGCTTTGAAAAAAGTACATTGATAACATGCTAAAGATAAAAAATTATTAAAAAAAAAAAAAACAACTAAAGGAAGTTGAAATACCTTGATGAAAAAAAGGACATTGATCACTGTGAATACATAAGAGAATAATTCTTAAAGAATAAATGCAAACACGATATGAGTGTAAAAATGGTGAGAACTTCTATTGTTCTAGACCAGAAAAAAAGAGTCAAAAGTAAAGCATTTATATAACATGCACGCACGTAAAAAAAACAATGCGCAAGAAAATAGAATATTCTCATTTTTTTCTAGTTAACGTATTTATACACAAAAAAACTAACTTATTCGAAAGATTCGGTTTCAATGATATGGCGACAAGGAAGGGATGACGAATGCCTTCTTTCCTAAATCCTGGGGCTGACTCCTCACCTCCTCCAACTCTCTAGGAGCCATTCAGTACGGCGGTATAGAAATAGGATTGGTGCCTAGTACCAGCTCAATGATGAAGTATATCTCTCTCAGGGGTTGTAAACCAGGTATGTCCTCCAGAAACACGTGTGGAAACTCGCAGACTATAGGAATGTCCTCAAGTATGGGTCCTCAACTCTCAGCTATTATATACAACACTACCATAGTCTCCATCGCTCCACTAGTCCCAAATCGACCACTCACGCCATCGACTTTCAGCATACTGCCACTATATATGAAAATCAGATGGCCTGAGATCTTAAATATCATTGCCATACCGAAACAGGTGATATGAGCGTGATACGCTACTAGCCAATCCATTTCTAACAATGCGTCGAAGTCTAAAAACTCGAGAACCCTAAAGTCTGTAGGTAACTCTACCCCGCCTATCTTTACTGGTCATCCCTTAACAAAACAATTAGGGTAAACCCTCTTTGCGAATGCGGTACTCAAAATCAAATGTACGCTAATCCTAACCGCTGTCAATCTAAGAATGCCTATCATGCGACCAGAAATGTAAGATACAGTAGAACCCGAATCAAATAAGACATGTAAATCTCTAATGCAAATAGAAAATGTACCCTCAATGTGACCTCGTGTAGTGTACGCATTTGGCTGAGCTACCACGTGTACTACCTCTAAACCTTGTTATAGGAATACGGTTGTCGGATGTGGACAATCTCTCACCAAGTGTCCAACCAGGCCACACCTATAACAAGTAATCATCCTACTATGACCATGTGCTTGTGTGTATTTTTGTCTCTATTGGGAATCAAATCGGCATCTACCTCTACCTCTACCTTAGCCTCTACCACCGTTTCGCTGCTGACGTGGCAGTGGTTGTGCTGGAAGTGCTAGGATTGTAGGTGCTGGTAATGCTGGTTTGATTAGAGGTGGCAAGGGAGGTGTACCAACTATAATCTAAACCAGGACAGGGTAAAATACGTAGGCAGAGCAGAGCCGGTGCGTAAGATGTGGTTGCCCTCGATCCCTAAGAACATTTCTCCCATCTCCCCTATCCCTTACCCCTTTATCTCCTCCTCTCAAACTCTACGGCTTGGTCAGATGACAATGCTGGTGCTAGTAGTGTGCCATCAAGTACTCTACCGAGATAATAAGTCTCTTGAGAAAGTGCCCGCTCATAAATCTCTCCTAGTGTCCAGGCACTTGAACTGACTATACAATATACAATTTCTAGCCTCAGTCCATCTCCAAAGTGATATACATCCTCAAAGTCATCTCTTATAGATCCCTAAAAAATTGTCTCAGATATCCTTATGTATTTCTGTAACTCATCACTAACTCATCAGCTCCCTGTCTCAGATTCATTAACTCATTCCTCAACCACTTCATCACCGCATATGAGAAGTATAACTGATAGAACTTCTTCTTGAATGCCTCCCAAGACTCAAAGTTTCCATTAGTAGCTATCATCGTACGCCACCAAACATCAGTCTCTCTATAGTATGTATGATGATTTCTCCGCCCACAGTTGACGAGTCAATAATTAGACATGTTTTATAGTGTAATTTAGGTTGATTATATATATAAATGATATTACAATAGGTATTCAATTGTTTTTTGTGATTTCAATATTTAAATAGAAAAATTAAGAAATGGAAGAAAAAGTGGAAGAAAAGTAAAATAGTTAACTGGAGAAAATGTCCAGTGATAAGCCAGTGATTTATAATTACATTAGGAATCGCCACTTGAAAATGCCAGAAAATCCACAGCGAATTGAATAAAATACTAGAAATCGTCAACTGAATCGGTAGATCACCGAGAGCAAATTCCAGTGATTGACTAAGTAATTTGTGTTAAACTTAGGAATAGTTGACAACTCGATGAGGTCAACTACATTTTTTTTAGATTAATATGAAGAATTAGGGTTTATCTGGGATATGTATATGTAGAGAGACTATAAAAAGGCTAGAGAGCTTCGAAATTACTCTTTTCTTTTCCCTCCATTATTTCTATTGCATATTATATATTTCTGATAAATGTTTGAAGGTACATTACAACTTTGATTCATTTTAATGTATTTATTTATTTATTCATTATGTTTTTTAATTATCTATTTGCATTGTTTATTTTCAGCGTGAGTGAGTAGTCTATCAATCTAAGCAAACCCCAAGACATGTACATAATGTAGATTGTTAGATAGTTATAATTAAGGAATTATGAACTGGATCAAGGAGGAGGACTCTGACGCCCTATTTTCATACCAAAAAATGGGTAAGGGAGGTCTCAAACTCACTTTTCATACCCGAAAAGTGGGGGAGGGAGGCCCCAAGCTCATTTTCCATTCTTGGAAAATGGAGGAGGGTTGCAATAAGTTGACAGCCAGCGTAAAACTTTTGTCACTTATCATGAAATGGATCAAACATATATAAACGTTGGGGCGTTCCCACCTAGCGACGCGCTGCATCGGAGCCCGGGTGTAGTGAGAAATGAGCAAGGGTGTGTTTCACATCGCCGCCTGGGTGTGAAGAAAAATGAGCAAGGGTTCCCACACATAGGATGTGTGTGGGTAAAGAAGCTAGTTCATTCACATCGTCGCCCGAATGTGAAGAAAAATGAGTAAAGGTTCCCACACACAGGACGGGTGTGGGTAAAGAAGCTAGTTCAAAACAAACACGAAAACAAAAACTAAATCATAGATACGGACACTAGATCTTTTAGACAAAATAGAAATAGAAAATGAAAACTAATACAAATGGGAGAAAAAAATCGTTTAGGAACATGGAACATAAGAACACTTACGGGGAAGTCAATAGAACTAGTAGATACCATGATTAGAAGGAGAGTCAATATTGCTTGCCTCCAAGAGACAAAATGGGTAGGAGAAAAAAGTAGAGAAATAGGAAGCACAGGGTTTAAATTGCGGTACACTGGTATAGATAGAAAATGTTATGGAGTAGGAATTGTAGTGGATAATGATTATAAGGATAAGGTCATATAGGTTAAAAGAATGGGGGATATATTGATTCTAGTTAAATTAATTATTGGAGACGTAAAAATTAACATATTTAGCGCCTATGCACCACAAGTATGATTAAGCGAGAGCATCAAACGCAAGTTTTGGGATGATATGGATGGATTTATGCAAAGTATACCATTTGATGAAAAGGTTTTCATTGGAGGAGATTTAAATGGGCATGTCGGGGCAAGTAACGATGGGTTTGAGAGAGTTCCGTAGAGCTTTTGGTTACGGTAATAAAAATGAAGAAGGAGAATCAATCTTAGAATTTGCTTCAGCATACGATCTTGTCTTAGCAAATACTAGTTTTAAAAAGAGGGAGTCGCATATAATTACTTTTAGTAGTAGTCATAACAAGAGTCAAATAGATTTTCTTTTAACAAGAAAAATAGATAGAAAAATATGTATAGACTACAAAGTAATACATGGTGAAGCACATACTACCCAACATAAGTTAGTAGTACTTGATATTAAGCTAACACGATGACATAATATGAATAAAAGAGTTAGCGACCCTAGAATAAAGTGGTGGAACCTAAAACATAGTAAACAAGTAGAGTTTAGAGAAAAACTACTAAAGGAAAATGTTTGGAATCTTGACTTAGATGCTAATACAATGTGGCTAGAAATAAGTAGTTGCATAAGGAGAGTGAGATCAAACGTATTAGGTATATCTAAGGACGTGGGACCTCCAAAGAAGGAAACATGGTGGTGGAACGAGGATGTCCAACGAGCAATTAAGACTAAAAGAGAGATGTATAGGAAAATACCTAAGTGTCAAGATGAAGATGTGTACAATCAATATAGAGAAGCTAGAAAACAAGCTAAAAAAGTAGTTAGTCAAGCTAAAACAAATTTCATGGAAGATCTATATACAAGGTTAGGTAATAGAGATGGCGAAAAATATATATATATATATATAGGCTAGCCAAATTAAGAGATAAAAAGAAACAAGACCTAAGTCATGTAAGATGTATTAAGGACGAAAATCAAAATGTTTAACGCGCTAGGAGGATATTAAGGAGAGATGGAGAAGTTACTTCGATAGTTTATTTAATGTTGGCCAAGTTGATACTATAATAGATGAAAACCCACACCAAGAAAGAAATGTAAACTATACACGCAATATTAGAATTGTAGAAGTTAAAGAGACATTGAAAAGAATGAAAATAGAGAAAGCATGTGGCCCAGATGAAATATCCATAGAGGTTTGGAAATGCTTAGGAGAAATTGGATTGACTTGGTTAACAAAACTTTTCAATAAAATTTTAAAATCAAAACGTATGCCAATGGATTGGAGAAGAAGCACGCTTGTGCCAATCTTCAAAAACAAAGGAGACATTCAAAGTTGCTCAAACTACCGGAGAATTAAACTTATGAGTCACACTATGAAACTTTGGGAGAGGATAATTGACAATAGGCTAAGGAGAGAAACAACAATATTAGAGAACCATTTTGGTTTCATGCATGGGAGGTCAACTATGAAGGCGATTTTCCTTGTAAGACGATTGTTAGAAAAATATAGAGAAAAGAAAAAAGATCTCCATATGGTATTCGTAGATTTAGAAAAAACATATGATAGGGTCCCTAGAGATGTTCTTTGGTGGGTTCTAGAAAGAAAAAAGTGCATGCTAGATACATAGACACTATTAAGGATATGTATGATAGAGTAGTAACGAGTATAAAGACATTTGGAGGAGCTACAAAAGAATTTCTCATTACGATAGGACTACATCAATGATCGGCTTTAAGCCCATATCTATTTCCTTTAGTTATATATGAACTAACTAGACATATTCAAGAGGATATACCATGGTGTATGATATTTGCAGATGATATTGTCTTAATGGATGAAACTAAAGATGGAGTGAATAGGAAATTAGAACTCTGAAGGAATACATTAGAATCTAAAGGCTTTAAGTTGAGTAGGACGAAAACTGAATACATGCACTGGGAGTTTAGAAACACTAGACATCGAGATGACGGAGTGGTAAAATTAGAGGAAATAGAAGTTCCTAAGGTAAACCACTTTAGATACCTAGGATCAATCAAACAAAATGATGGTAACATTGAGAATGATGTCACACGTAGAATTCAAGCTGGATGGAAGAAGTGGCGGAGTGAACAGGGGTGATTTGTGATCAAAATGTTCCTACTAAGTTAAAAAGAAAATTTTATAGGACCGCAATTAGGCCAGCTATGCTCTATGGAAGTGAATGTTTGGCGGTAAAGCAACAACAATTACATAAAATGAACGTAGCAGAAATGAGGATGCTTAGGTGGATGTGTGGTAAAACTCGTAAAGATAGAATAAGAAATATAGAAATTCAAAGACAAGGAGTGGCACCAATTGATACAAAGATTAGGGAAGGGCGGTTGCGATGGTTTGGTCACCTGCAAAGACGGCCTACAAATGCCCCAACTAGAAAACATGACTCAATAGAAACTGTAGAAATTCGACGAGGTAGGGGCAGACCAAAGTTAACATGGGATGCATTAATTAGGAGGGATTTGAATGGTTTGCAAAACTCACCATCAATTGCACTTAATCGAGCACAATGGAAAATTTTGATCCATGTAGCCGACCCCAGTTAATTTGGGACTGAGGCTATGTTGTTGTTGTTGTTGTATGAGCTGAATGCTTTAAATCTATTCATACACATCAATCACAGATTTATCAACTTGTTTTGCATATTACAACTAAAGAGGATTAATATTGCATGTCTAGTTGCAAATGTGTATTGTGGTATTTCTTTTTTGAATCTATGTCTATAGTTATTGATAACAATTATAGAAGTAGTAACTAGGATTAATCTATAGGGCTTTTCCGAGTTGATGTTCTAAGTGATTGTGTTCTAAGTTGTTTATTATGCGGCTTCGATTAATATTGGCTTAGATTAGACATGATTTTCATTGAGTGTAATGCTATCGTATTTCTATGGTATTGCGTTTTATCCATTTGATAGATTTACAATGATAAGAATGTGGCTTTTTCATTGAATTTTGGACAATTGGTAGCTGGCTAAAGGCTATCAACCTATTATGAAATAGGATTTAATGATTCCAAAATCCATGTGCTATGATTATAACTATAGTATGAACTGATGTTATATTCTAGAGTTTGAAAGCAATCCAAGTATATTACATTGTTTAGTGGGGGGTTTGTTTAGATTTTTGTTTAAGATATTTGATTTATATTGAATTTGAGTATTATTTAATTTAGTCTACTTTAAATTGTTTGATTTAAGTTAGTTAATTTGGTTAATTAAGTTCGTAGTTAAAAATTTTAATTATTTAGTATTTTAATTCAAAATTTACTAGAGTAACTAAATTAATAAACACAAGAAAAAACACTTTCCTTTGAGATTGGAAAAATCCATGTGGAGACGATATCCCTTTTACCACTACTACAAATAATAGGAAAATATAGGAAACTTTTGCACACGCTCGACAGGTGTCAGCGCACCCGCTGACCTGGCAGGTGAAGTGGCGCTATAGGTCCCACCCACAAATCATTTCATTTCTTTCCCTTTTTTGGTTTTGAAACTTCTTACTTGAGTCAGTACCTGCTTCCATTACAGTATTCTTCGGCTACTGTTCATGTACGGTTATGCCACTTGCTATCAGCATCTTTATTCAGAGTTGGCTCCCTCTCTTGAGATGAATTTTAGCCAAAAATTTTGGCGAGAGATTTAAGATTATGGTGCCAAATCCAAATGTTTTTCCCCATGTAAAACAACTCATTCACTTTTCCCAACCACATTTCGTCTTGTTCTCTGCTGCATCACCTTTCCCCAACCACATTTTGTCATGTTCCCTCATCACATAGATTCTCTACCACAGCAAGAGCTAGAGCATCATAGCCGAGAACTGGTTTAGTTGGGACCACTCTCATACATACCTGGGTGAAGTAAAGTTCAAGGAAGAGAATTACAGACAAAGGCATAGGTAACCCCCTTTTGTTCTTATTTCTGTTCAAGAATGTTGGTGATTGGCAATAAAAATAGTGCCTTTATGTTGGATTATATGTTGCCTTCAATGTTGGATTCTATGTTATAGTAAATGAGGTTAGTAAATGTGGGTTTTGAAGCACAAGTTTTTTATGGAAATGCATTTACTTTGTATTAAATTTAGTATGAGTTAACTTTACATTCCGTCATTTGTGGTATGTTTTGATTGAGAAAGTGGAAGTGTCTGCTAGGTTCAGCAGGTGTTTATTATTAGAAATACCAACTGACCATGTATTTCTACCAAACCATAGCCAATACCTACTTTAAGGGGTTTAGTTGCGTGAGATGGTACATGAACCATAGCCAATATCAAATGTCTATGATGAAACATTTTTTTCACCAGTTTGTCATGGCACAGTTGGACCCGTCATGGAAAGACACTGTTAAAGAAGACTGTGAAGATGATTTTAAAAGTTGGGTGGTTAAATTTTGTGTCCACTAAAATTCCTATTCATGAGGAGTACACTCTCTTTGTTATGCACACTTGCACCCAATCAATGATGAGCACATAGCACTTGAAAGCTACATATACTCGTGGACTATACATGTAAATGTCGATATCATTAGGGAGGTGTTTAACTTGCTTGTTGGTAAATATCGTGTGCATAATTCATTTGATTTCGAACAAGTTGTAAAGGCCTATGACTCAAGAATGGCCATGAGAACTTCGCGGAGGCATTGACCTTGTCGAGGACAAACCAACATTTAGGGAGTTATGTGCAGAGGCTCTTTTTGTGCATCGACAGTTTGCATACATACTTTGTCTTAGAATTCGCAGTAGGACATGCATAAGTCACTTTGACATCTTCATAGTTTGGGCAATTAAGAATGGGGTGTCAGTTGATCTAGCCCACATAATTGTGAACATGATGTACAAGACTACAACAAATGCATCGAGGGGCCTAGCTTATGGAAACTACCCCTATAAACTTTTTATTAAGGCAAGTGTCCCATCTCTAACGAAAGAAGAAATTATGAATGTAGTAGATGATAGAAGCAATGTCATTGGGGAGAGTAACCTAAGGCAGATGCGTTAACGGAGAATCAATAGGAAGTGGAGTACGTCCCACTCGCATAGTTAACTACCAATAAGGGCGGCGATAATAGGAAGAGGATTGAAATAGCTTCCATTTCCCAAAAATAGGCTAAGGGTTCGAGATCAGTTCATGACAAAGTTGATGAAGAAAATAGTGAGAATGGTTTCGCTGGGCAGCCAATAGAAGAAGGAGAATTTGAAGCAGATGAAGCAGATGAGGAGCAAATAGAAGAGAATAAGTTTGATGAAGAAGTTGAGGAGGGAGAAGAGGAACAGAATGAGGAGCAAACTCGTGAGGTAGATGCTGGTGATGAAGAAGCTAATAATTTAGAAGTTGGTGATGAAGAATTTTCTGAAGAAGAAGCTATGGGTGATGAAGAGGCTAATTAAAGCATTGAAGATGAGGAACAAGGTGGAGAATAGGTCATAGAGTTACAAGCTACTGATCAGGAAGAAGAGGCTGAAGATTGGGGTGATGAAGATGAACACGATGAGGATGACTATAAGGATGTCCATGACCATGCTATATTGCACTTTAATTTTATGTATAAGCCAATTGACTAGATTTTGCATATATGTGTTATTTTTAATTCATTTTGTTGTGTTATAAAATTATAGCGAAGTTCGGATGGATGGGACATTCTATAAACTACGATGCATACCATGAAATTATTAGTCTAAGCCACAACGACAAGGAGATGGATGTGCAGATAGCTAGCAGATAGTTGACCAGATAGTTGAGAAGATGGAGGAAACATAAGAGGGGGTAGAAACACAAGAGAGTGGCAGCCAACAAAGTTGTTGATCATGAGGTTCAGGAAATCATGACTTCATTTCAAACATTACTTATTACATTCATTCGATGAGATATTATATTCACTATAAGGACTTGATGTACATAGGGTGTAATAGTGGAAAATGACAGTCACCAAGATGAAGGAACAACAAGTCCATGAAATATACACAAGGAGAAAAAGAAACACAGTAAGGAATGGACAATCGCCAACATGGAGGACACTCAAAAAGTAACAGTCGCTCTTGTTTCTATTCATGACCACGGTACTCATGTAATTACAATTTCCATATCAAATGGTTTGTTAGATAATGATGGTAGAAGCCATACAACTTTTAAATGTGCAAATAGACTTTTTTTGTCCTTGAAATGGAGTTCTTGCGTGCATAGGATATTGGGGGAACTTCAAACATGGAGCTTATGTAGAAGACATTAAGGCCAAGTACTCAAGTCAATATGCTCCTAAAGGTAAGGGCTTCATTCCATGTGCAAATAGGTTACCTAATTGGAGACTATTTGGATATATATTGATTTTGTCACATGTTTTGTTATGTTACTTGTAATTACCATCAAAACGAACTAATATTTTTGTGTTCTTTCCAACAGCTATGTACTAAAGACATAATGAAAAATTTTGATGCCATGCAACACAATACGCAACAAGCTTTCATTGAGATGCAGTAGACTTTAAAAGGGCTGGAACGAGAATCAAAAGCAATAGCACCAAAGACTGTTGCTGCTCAGACGAAGATAGAGGAGGAAAACAGGGCATAGTTTGAGAACCATTTGAGCCGGGCACTAGGAGAATTTGAACGTCGATTCATCAGCAACCTAAGCCTAAGCTACACTACCTTCGATTCACGAGTTGATAATTTGGAGGCTTGCATGCTTGCGCATGGAGCCGAGTTGAGGAGAGAGATCTTTCAAGCCATCAAGGCTAGCAGTGACAAAGGCAAGGTAATTTTTCCATACCAAAAGTGAGCATCCCCTGGTGAATGTCCCATTTTAATGATGGTGTTTAAAAAAAAACAATGTTCAGTTATGGTAGTTATGTTCGTGTTATATTACACGTTTACATACAATCTTCACTTATGCATTGGAACATGGTGATAATATTTTATTGCACTTGTTGGCATTGCTTTTGGAGTGATGTTGATCTAACTACATTGCCTGTTGATGGCAACACTTTTCGAATGATGTTGATCTAACTATCTTCAAGTATATGCATGTATATATGTTGCTTTTAAATGCTTTGAATGTTATGCTTTGTGTACATTGTTTACTCTGCACAACTACATATGTAATGACATCGCCTCATTATGCTTGATGTGGTTGATTTTCAACAGGTGGGAGGATTTTCATTGGGGTTATACACACTACCAATGTTTGGATTACTAAAGAAGACAATATCATCATAGTAAAAACAAGTGTTTTCAATTAGATGAACACATAAGTCAACATAACACCAACTGATTTTGATTACATAGGTAAAACCCTCATAGTACAAAACATAATTACATAATAAAGATGATTTTCCACAATGCTCACTACTTCGTAGTGACGTAGTATTTGGCTCCACTGCATTCGAATCCACATCCTTCCCGGCATGACATTGGTGATACACAAATTCGGGTTGAATGAACTTGTCAATTGACTAAAGTCAACACTTTGTGCGCTGTTGTTATGATCACAATTGCTGCAAATTTGTTCGGACCCACCAAGAAGCGATGGATATTGGCGAAGAAAGATGTCATCCCATTCAATCAAGCCACAATCATCATTGCTGCAAAAGCGATAAGCTCTCTTGTGTTTCGATCTCGATCTCCCTTCTTCTAGAACGCATCTCTTATATAAGAACACGCCTTTGCACTTCAGGCATTTGTCCCTCCATGGGCAATTTTCTTCATAGTGGTAGTTGTCGCCACAATTCCAACCATAATCATCTTAATCTTCATCATCGATCCCTAGCATATTCCTGCAAGTGTGAAGCTATTAAACTTACAGAAAAATAACTCTAACAAGCCACATACAATTGCAATGCTATAACAAATGATGTGAAAAATGATGCAGAGAAAACAAGGATCAAGACAAAATAACTTCATTGAAAAAAAATAAGTATCAAACTAATTAGATAGCAAATTTTCAATTACCTTTTTGCACCACCACCCATTGATATGTTCACGTCGACTTCAGTAGTGTGAAGTTGTGCTTCAAAACAACAATGGACAAAGAAACTTAAAAGCAAGAAAAAAATCATCCTCAACAAACCAATAACAGAATCTTCATAAATTGGCCACATAAAAAAAGAACAAAGACCAACATTCAAAATCAATGGCACCAAAACAGGGTACTCAGCAAGCTTTGACAGATGTATGGAAGAAATAATGGGACCTTCAAATTAACAAACAAAAAAACCCTCATTCATAAACCGCGAATAAAAACTTCAAATGAAAAGCAAAATAGATGAACAAAGACAAACCTTCAAATTAAGGCCATCACACCACTATGGACTCCTTCCCTTAGTCCTCATCAAGCTGCCATTGACGTCTTCGCACTCAACATCCTGAAATTATTTCTTAACGACTTCACCCTTCAAATATCGATTAGCATTTTGAATGTGGTTGTGAGAAGTGGACTAGTGGTTTTTTTTAGGAAAACAATTTGAATTTTGAATCTCCGGCCAAAAATTTTGGCTAAATTCAACTCAGGAGAAGGAACCAGCTCTGACTGACACCCGGTGACAACCACTGGCATTACCGTACATGAATAGTAGTCGAATACTCGTCACCTTCTAGGTCAGCGCCATTGCAGCGGGTGTGCTGACTGCGTGTGCCTAGTGGGTAAAATTAGCATTTTTCCATATCTCACTTTATAACTAATGTTTTCTAGGAAAAGGTCATCTGGTTTCCACATCTTAAATATGTTTTTTTCTTATGTTTATAAGTTGCTTATTGAAATAGTTGTCCCAATACCTACTGTGACGACCTTTTCCTTAAACTAGGGCACTGCCCAGCCTAATCCCATCATTAAACCATAATCTCGACCACGTAGGACTTAACAACATATTATTCAGCCTTTTCAACCTTATCTCTTCATTAGTTACTTTTAAAATAATCCTTACACCATTACTATTCTATTTAACATTTAATAGTTAATTAAAAATTTACAACTTAACCTTATTCATATTCAACGTAAGTTTTAATAAATTAGTAGAAGCCATTAATGTAAATTATAAATAAGTGTGGACCAGGAAATAATGATCACATGCAAACATATAACAAAACGACGACTTAACATATCAAACATGTGTCTGGTCAAGGAACTATTGCTCAACCAAATATACAACCCAAAAATGTATAAAAGACATAAATAAGTCATACAACAAAACTCAAACACCAATTAAATAAAGTAGCTGCACTCTAATGGCTTAGAGGTAGTCACCGATCTTCTCCTTGCTTGGCCTGCTACTCAATGGATCTGCACCCATCGTCATAAAAAGGATGGTGAGTACAGGAATACAAAAAGTAACACTAAGAGATATTTATCCACATTTCGAAAAATACAACAAATATCTAAAAGCATAACAATAGCAAGTATGCTGAAAAGAGATCATGCTATAAGACACTTATGTCAAACAAAATGAAACTAACACCCGGCTATGCAGTAATGATCTAAGGCCGATTGATTATGAATTACATCACATTAGACTTATTCCACTATTTATGGCATAGATATACCTACAAATGCCCATTACACACACATATATACTCGTCGACAACCCAAGTCCCATACCCCATATGCCGCACAAGCTTGTGGTTAGATGCTGACAACCCCAAAATCACGTGACCTTGTGTGCCACCCATCTCTATCACATAATGGTCCTAGATACAAGAACTATTTTCATAAATCAAGAATTGACTCGGCTTCGGATTCCAAGAATGGAATTGCTTAAGTAAAGCACAAAGGAAAGATTCACAATACGACAACCCATCTACCTAATAGCATGCTATTTCACATGATAAATTCCTCAACAACTAAGACAGACATAGCACATGAATCAATGAAAACCATTCAAATACCAATAATGTCATGTAAACAAACTCATGATATGAGATAGGACAACAAAGTCATGGCATCAAGAGTACGATAGGTTTATCAATCCAAATGACTATAAATAAATGCAAAAATAGGAAATAAAAAGGAGAGAAATATCTCAATCTAGTATACTTACAAGTCACACGAACTTCTGAGCTAAACTGGCCTCTATACACCCCAAAATGCGTACTCGAACTCCCGAAACTCTCCTCTAAGTTCCTGATGATAATTAGGGTGCTTTATGACTTATACCAGTTATTAGAGCTGGTTTGAGTAGTTGTAAATTCTAATTTTTCAAATCAGCCCCATTAATAAGTTGTTTTTATCCAAACCTACTTCATTTTAAAAAAGACAGCTTTGGTACAATAATTTGTGAGTTGGTTTCAATTACCGACATGTTAAAATTATGTATTATAGCTCAAAAAGAAGTTTTAGAGCTATGTCTTAGCTTTACAAAACTATAAGGTTTGCGCAATTTCGATAAGAATCAAAGGAGATGTAAAATGTTTAACATAATTGCTCAAAATAGTTTTGGATTTTGAGCGACAACTTTAAAAAATTCATTTCTCCTAAACCATAGCTTCAAAACTCATGATTCTTTTTACTAAAGCTTTCTAATATATCCTAGAACATCATACTAAATATGAGCTCTATCCAATAAGAAATGAGGGAGTTATGCTGAAAACAACACCATTAGCAAAACTCTGAACCCAAAAATTTTAGATTTATTATCATAGTTGCAAGGGATTGTATGACATGAAAACACTCGAATTTCAAAATATTTTCAGCATGCAAAAGTTCTTCCCTTTTGAGTTAGCTTTCGAATGCACCAAATGGATCCATTTCAATTTAAAATGAGTAAGTTATGACCAAATTACATTGGTTGGTTCATAATACAACATGCAGAATTTCAAATTTGGTCTTACAACTTCAAAAATTCATAACATAATGAAAATAAATCCAAATCCAAAACTTAATTATAGTTGAATCAGTGGAATTTCACAAGGAATCCAAATATGGGATTAGATTTTGGAAACAAAGTCATTCGCTTATTGTAATTTCCGAAAAACTAGAACTAAATCAAAACCTACAATTTTTGTTTATTTTCAGTAAAACTAAGGATGAAGTTTAGATTAAGTAATAGAACATCTCAATCTTGATTTCCACTTTCAAATTCACAAGAATTTCCTTGCAATTCTTTTGATCTAACTCTCTAGAACTTCTCTACCTCTTTTGATAAAGATGAATGTGATTTGAATTAAAGCTCATTCCCTTCTTTATATATACATGTGAGGTGAGTTTGGAGCCATTGATCTACATGTGTACACTTATCTCTAGCTTAGTCTAATGGCTTATCAAATGACCCCACAATCCTTTATCAACCCACTAACTCATCACTACTACCACCAACTACAGCTCAATTTGTCTTGTGAGGTGTCCACATGTGTGACGGCCCCAAATTTCAGGCCGCCTTGCTACCCACCACGTCGCATCCCACGTCAACTAGCCTTATCACGTCATGGCCCGCTTCTCCTTGACGCCTCTCGACCTAACGAGTTACTTACACTTTTCCAGCTAAACCTAGATACGCTAACTAATCTTTACATAAGTATTAATAATTCAGTTAGCCAGTTACTCAATTTATCAAGTTATATTATAATATTACAGCGGAAATATTTTAATTAGTAACTTATGCAATATTTAACAATCCTAAGTGGTGGAAAACCCGGTAAAAGATACCATGTATATATCAAGGCAAGATAAGTATAAGAAAAGTCTCATATACATGTAATCGTTGTTCGTGGTCCCCAAAACCCAACAAAAGTAAAATAAATAAATATTGATATCACACACGAGTTGGCTCCACAATCTCAGAGGTAGTCGCCCAGTACCTTCTTGCCCTTGCCCTTGCTCGTCGAAGGATCTGCACTCAGTTACCCAACAAATAGAGTGACTAGTCCAGTAGGTAAAATCCCATGAGAAGTCCACACAATATTCATGAATTAAAATCGATAAAGTATGAGACATGCAAATGTAACACCTGGCAACAGTACGTCATATTCTCATAAATGTAGGCAACATACGACAAGCAAAAGTAGTAGCGTGAAATAAATAAACAACATGTACCAACTAAACCAGCTCATAAATAAAGCATTAATCAATAAGCATACATATAATCACGAGAAAACCTTGACCTACACCAGCCAATAATCAAAAAATC
Source organism: Stephania cephalantha (assembly GCA_039657325.1). Classification (NCBI taxonomy): domain Eukaryota; kingdom Viridiplantae; phylum Streptophyta; class Magnoliopsida; order Ranunculales; family Menispermaceae; genus Stephania; species Stephania cephalantha. The sequence continues at coordinate 26,188,139 of CM077573.1, forward strand.
GAGTACGAACCATGTATATATTTATAGGCTTACAGTGACTAAACCCCAACTACGGTTACCAGATGAACCCCTCTAGATGTTATTTAAAGTCAAGGAAACACCCTAAATCTCTCTCGACGGTTGTAAGTATATTTTACTGCCGTCGACACGAGCACTAAACATAAGTAACCCATGCAAGCGATTTAGCCACAACCAATACATACACAAATCGAAATAGGAGAGAAACCTCATGTGTGCCAACCAGCAGTCACACATGAAATGCAATATCGATAAATTGAAACCACGAATTCTGTGAAGCATTCTCAATGGCTTTACGCAACACAATCCGTGCTTCTACTTCCCCAGACTCCGTATCCACCCGACTAGCTCCCCATTACCCGACCTACGGTTCCCGAAGTCCCTGAAGTTTAAGTTTACATGTTTAGTATGTTTATAGGTGTTTGGGGTATATGTTAAGTCAAAAATCCCAAAACAGCCCTTTATGTTCAGTTTTTATCTGTTGTTAGCGCACTAGGTAAATAGCGTAGTGCGCTATGTGCTGGTAGCGCACTATGGACAAGAAGTAGCGCGCTACTGTTTTTCATCCTGAAGAATAGTTAGAAAACCAGAAAAATTAGCGCGCTAACCGTTCTAGGTAGCGCGCTATGTGGAATTTGGGACATAATTCTCAAGTCGAGAATTTTATATTTCCCTTCTAATTTGGCTACTTAAACATGTTCATACCCCTCTCCATACATAATTAACTCCAACACAGTAACTAAAATCACCTCTAAACAACAATATTTTCACAATTGCCTTAAAATGGGTTTAAATGAAAATGTAGATGATGGAGAAGAAGATTACCTATGTTTTAATCCTATAATTGAAATCCAAGTAATTGAATTCCATCTTGACAATCTTTTTCTCTTCTCGAGCAACCTTGAAATCAAAATGGTTTTCATTTGCATGGTTTAATCAATCTTCCATATATATATTAAGGTAGGATGTATTTCTAACCCTTGATCATCAATGTGTTTACGTATCTCGAGGTTTGTCTAATGGTTCACCTCTAGCCATTTAGCCTACTAACTCCCACTCACTCAATCCATGTGACACCAATAGATACTCTCATAGCTCCTAGATGTGCCACTGTGCATCTCTAGAAAAATCCTACAGTTCCTAATTAATTTAACTAAACTATAGGCCTCGATTTATTTTAATTTAATTACACTAACTTAGGTCCATTTTAATATATATATATATATATATATATATATATATATATATATATATATGGTTAGTGTTTTATTTATCAAAACTAACCAACTTGTGGTCCCACTAACCTTCGACTACCTGGTACCCGATGCCCCGCACCTCGACACGCATTTCGAGACACGCTATAGCCTATTATTTTAATTTGGATTTACTTGGCCTTGTGTTACATTACCCATTTTAATTGATTAACTAGTCATCCTAACGTGAATTATTCGAGTTTCCTAGTGTTCCAGTTGTTTCGCCTACTCAATACCTGCATTGACACGCCTTTCGAGGCGAACGCCCGTCACACAAACTCGCCCGATATCAACATACACACATGCGGTGCAGTATAATAATAATTTTAAACACCATATATATAAAGCCACCATCTATAAATAGCATATTACCTCGACTCTCGTGTCCATGCCAACTGGGTGGTCCACGTAACGCCCGAACTACAACCATTAATCCCCGAGATTAACGTTAATCCTGGTTTAATTAATTTGGGCCGTTACACATGTGTCTCGAGGAATATCAGTGGCTATTGTTTTATTTTTCTAACTTATGTTACGTTAATATCAATTCACCTATAGTGACATCAAATTAGTTGTTTAAGTCACACCAACTTAAATTAAGACTTACCACATCTTTTTCTACCCCGGCCCCATGCTGGCATGCATTTCGAGGCGTGTCCCCGCTTATGTCTCAACAATTATATATAAGTAGAGATGACTTAGTAATCTACACAAATACAGTACACTATGAATACATCACTTCAAAACAAACATATGCCCCAACAACATGCCTTGGTCAGTGCACGTATCTCGATGTAAGTCTCACATCACGGGTCAATGATCATGTTAATGGAATTAAACTAGTATTTGGGATTTGGGTTGTGACACACACTAGTATTAATTCATTATAGTTTGCAGGATAATGACTGATTATGGACATTTATGATGTTTCAGTAAACATCCATGGATCATATTATAATGTAAACATGCAAACCAACTATAATTATAAACAGATTATGAAATTCTCTGTTTTATTAACCAAAATTACTATGTTCATAAGATTGACCAAGTGCACATGCCGCAACAAAAATTGCTAAAAACAAAAGTTGTTAAAAGCAATGACAAAAAATCCAATGTCCTCTAGCAGCTGTTAGGACAATTGCACTATTATGACACCAAGCCAAAGTGTGCATGATACATATATCAAACATGCACGCATATGGTAGAGAATGTAGACAGCTAGTGTAACTTTCAAAGTTGAATACAAACAAGTTACCATGTCCACAAAAATCATGCCTTGCAATTCATGTATTGTAGACCTCCCTAGTACCATGTTCATCATCAACACATTAACTAGGGACTAAACAATCAAAAGTACTTAATTACCAAATCAACCAAATCCTAAAAGAGAAAAAACAAAATGGGACAAGCCAAGAAATTTACTGGCACGTTGTAACTTTACCTATAGCAAAAAATGATGAACTTTACTTCCTTAGTCCCCCACAAGGCCATCAAGCTTATTTAATAGAGAAAATTAAAGCATGCGCATACGAATAGCTTTACTGGCATTTTGTTTTTCAAAAAGAGACATTTTTTTTCTAAAAGAGATTTTTTTTAGGTCTCCGTATCTCATAGATTAAGCATGGGCACACGAATGGCTTTACTAGCATCCTATAGATTTGTCCCCTACAAGAACTAGTAATTGAGTCATTTGAAAAACAACCTTTAACTACATTTATTCATTCATTCCTCAAACTGAAACTGGTATACAAAACCTTTAATACATCTAGCAGTGAGAGTCTCAGCATAATTGACTCAATGCAGCAACTTATAACCCATTTGAACCAGACTTAAGAGTATCCAAATTGACATTTTCAAATTTTCATTGTTTAATTTATTGAAGAACCCTTAAATTAACAAGAAAGGTATTATACAAATATCCACAAAGATGAAGGGAAGGTACGTCAACTTAATTTTATGAGGAATTTTTGTCACCAATAACTGTTTACTACAAGGGATATTTAAAAAACATTCAGAACAAGAGCAATAATCATTGGGTGTTGATCATCATAACAAATGCATAATGATTTTTTAATCAGCAAACAAAATAATCTTTTCCATCCAAAAAGTAAGTTTTTAGCCTCTTCAAGTATATAGGAAATAAGCATAGGAATCATTTTTAGGAAGTCATGGCCACTAAATAATGTCAATAAGTCTTCAAGACCTTTAGTCCAAAAGCCAATGAGAAATAAATTGAATCCTCCAATTTTAACAACACTAGCCACATAAGAAAGGCAAGTAAATTCGTTGAATAATTGCAAGTCAATTACATCAAATTAAGCGTAACAAGAAAAAAACACATTGCATATGTTTAACATTTTTCTTCTTGTGCTCATAAATATTTATGTTAATCTGAAAAACCTTTAAAATATAATAAATTGGTTAAAAAACATACATAATACAGAATGAAGGCATTAAAGATCGAAATATTCTTGACCTTGTTGGCATAATCAATAGGCCTTTTTTCTGAATTGAAAAAGCTTCAAGTTCAAAATGGTGAGACCAATGACTTGACATAGAGCCTGCAATAAAAAATAGTGAAACTACTTGTTCAACAGTTTCTGAGTAAATTGCATTGCAGAACATATCAATGCCCCCTCATTAGTCATTAGACTAATTACCTTATTAAGTTCAAAAATCATATCCTTCAATTAATCAACCAATCTATCAATGTGGAGCAGAAACTCTAAACCTCTTCTTCAACTTCCGTTTTTACTTTTTTCTCCCATTTCATAAAATTCTCTCACCAGAGAGAGAGAGAGAGAGGATGGGTTTTTGATTGAAATCACTTCTTTTCAAAATCTAATGAATCCCAAGGCCATGTCCACCAAAGCTAGTCGCCATAAAAACTAAAGAAAACACACGATACACACTAACAAAAATGGATGCCAATAGCGACTCCCCTCGTTATTTAGGGACGGGTCAGATGGAAACCGACGTTCACCCGTTGATGAAAATAGCGACAGGGTTAGCAACGGCCCCCGTCGCTAGTTTCTGGGCGGGAAAACTCCCGCCCAGATCCAATTTTGCTCTGTCACGTGGCGAAAGAGAACGCCATGTGGCCTAAAACAAGAGGGCCACGTGTGGGAATAGCGACAGGATTACCCCGTCGCTATTCCCGTCGCTAATCTGGGAAATTAGATCTGGATCAAAACCCTCTCTCTTTCTCTCCTCTATCATTTTCACTCCCTCTCTCTCGCCATCTCCTCTCCTTGCCCTATCGCGCTCACTCGATCTTCCCCTCCTCTCCTTCACCATGACCCTCTCCCTCACCGTGACTCTCTCCCTCTCTGCTCGACCCTCTCCCTCACCTTGACCCGCCTCCGCCTTGACCAACCCGCCTCTGCCTCCGCCCCGCCACCGCCACCGCCTCGGCCACTCCCATCTCCTTATTGATTTGGGATTTAGGTATAATTTTTATTTATTTTATATATTCTATTTTTTGTTATTTAAGTTGATTTATAATATTTTGTTGTGAAAATTTGTATTTTCTGTGAAAAAATTGAGTTTTTTGTATTTTATGTTAGAATTAAAATTTGGAATAAATTTTGTATATATATGCATGTTAAATTAAAATATGTAATGGTTTGATAAAAAACTTGTAATTTTGTATTTTATGAGGGAATAAAAATTTTGGAAATTAAATTTATATTTCATGTATTTTTAGGTGAGTAAAATTTGTTAAATTGATTAAGATGTTGGAATAAACTTTGTATGTTGATATTTATTATTTCTTTATTTTTGTGACAAATAAAATGCATGCTTGTGATTTGAATTTAAATATTTTTTTGATTTTTTTGTGTCGCATACCGCGGTGCCCTGACTAGGTAAAATTAAATTTTTTAATTTTAAATTATAAATTTTGAATATTGTGTTATTTGGTTAAAATTTGATATCAATTTTCAAAATTTTTGAGCCAAAAAAATGCAAATTTGCATTATATATGAATTTTTTAAATTTGCACATTTTAAACTAAAATGCATGAAGCTAGAAATGAAATTTTATAATAGTTGTTTTGTTTGATTTTGAATTATTTATATTTAGGAAAAAAGAATATTTTATGTATGTATGATTGTAATTTTTTAAGATTTGTTTATTGTGAAAAATAGAAATGAAATGCATGTTTGCGAGAGCCATGTTGCCATTGTGCTAAAAAACTACCAAATCTCCAAGTCTTATCTCATTATCGTTAACAAATTCCGCCTATCCTTCCTCCAACCACATATCATCGTCGTCACTCCTTATTTTAACATGCCAAGTTTTGCCTCCTTTGTGAAGCATGACATGTTTATAGTTAGTCATTCGGTTGAGTCTCTTACTTCTGAAAGCCTTTGGTATTGTCTGCAACTAAACATGGGAAGTCTCACAACACAAACACAAAAATATATTGTATACATAAGAGTGAGACAAAAGATTACCAATTTTTTTTAAAAAATCCAGGAATCATAAACTTAAAAAAGCAATTTCCTGAGACGGCCTTCTTCCCATGAACTATTTTGTTACCTGAATTTGGTAGTTAACACAAATTTGAACTTTGTTTGATTAGTCTGTTCAGATTATGAGCTAAAGTAATCTTATTTATCACTCTTTGGCTCTTGTACTTCCTTTATAATTAACGGTGCCATCAATAAAATTCTCATAGCAACTGTGTCCTGTCATTTCAAACGAATAAATGGAGAAACAATCACATTCATGTACACAACGAAATTTACAACAACCATTAATAACATTAAACCACAAAAAACAATGTTTCAAAACAGAACATTATAAGGTTCATGTACCATACATACCCTCATTTTGTCTCCAAAGCTTTATTTTACTAAGTACATGAAGTCCTACTGATTGTTCCAAACTTTATATATAACATGTTCATGTACCGATCAAAAAAATAAAGTAAACAAAAAATTTTAGAACAAATTGAAGCACTTAAAAATAAACTTCAAATATCAGAATAAAATTTAAATTACTAAGGAAAAATTAAAAATGAGGCAGCATTAGATTATAATAATTTATAATAACGTATGTACAATAGTATATATTATGCAAAATATGTGCATATATTGCAACCAATGCGACTAATTACAGTAAACAAACGACTAAAATGTATAAAATATATTACGCAAAATATGTGCAAATGCAACCGATTCGACTAATTACGATTAACACTCGACTAAAATTTATATAGTGATTAATGTGTACATTAGATTAGAGTGTGTGGCTGTCGTGAAAAAGTTTTAAAAATTTGTCATGCAACACTGCACCACATAATATGATATACGACATATATTATGTTGTAGACACAGTAGAGCTTCATCTAGTGAGGGGTGGATTTGTTCCCGATTACTATTGTTGGACCGCGTATGGGGAGGAAGAGTAAGCGATGAGAACGATGGAGGTGATGATCCAATGGATGAATATCCGACATCATATCATAATATGATATACGACATTGCGGGCCCCAGTTTCGATTGGAATCGTGAAGAGGAGCCGAACCCTGAAGCGAAGCATTTCTTTGAAACGATTGACGCGGCGAATCAACCGCTTTGGCCGTGTTGCGAGAAAATGACTAAACTCTCGGCAATGGCACGTTTATTGGCGATAAAGTCGAATCATCATATTTCAGAGCAAGCATTCGACGAAATTTTGCAAGTATGTAAAGATATGTTGCCTGAAGACAACTGTTTGATAGATAGCTTTTACAAATGTAAGGGCTTGATGCACTGGTTGGGTCTCCCATATGAGCGAATATAGAACAAGACGATTTTCAAAAGCAGGTACCTGAGCATGATATTGAGGTCGATATTGGCAATAATGTTCCAACTTCGCTAGCTGATTCTAGTGGCGCACACATGTCAAACGTCGACAAAGTAGACGATGAAAACGATAACTCTGAGTTTTCATCGAATGATGAGGACGGTGACGACGAACCATGATACTATTTTGTTCAGTTGGTAAATGATGCAATTATATTTTTTTACTTGTTACGTAATATTTCAAATGTTAGAGGTTCGCGCATATTTAACTTAGTCTTAATTTTTTTTATAAAGTTATGTCGTCAAACAGAAGTTATGACCTATCTTCTGGTAAGGGATCCGGTGGACGATCTGGTGGAGGATCTAGTGGTCGATCCAACGGACAATCCAGCGCTACTAGATATTGACGATTGGGTGGATCACACCGACGTTCTCATAATGATGTTACTCCATCTGCATAGGCTAGCTAGGGTCATCAGAGTCTGCATCCATACTCATACCACCCTTCACAGCAACCCCATTTCATCTGTACCCATACCAACCTTTTCAGCAGACCCCATTTCTCCATCAGACGCCTCCCCCACATTATGCACATCAATCACATCCCTTTACATTTTTCATGTCTTTGCCATCTGTTTTGGGTAATGATCCCACCTTTATGCAAATGTATTCTACTTTACTTTCCTCCCTACCCACTCCACCTGTTAATGGTCGTAGTACGTTTAGGCTAGGTGTCAGGCCTACTTTTTTATTAGGGGGATCAACATATCCCTCGCAATTTCATAATCGAATGCACGACCACCATACAGTCCCACCACCATTCCATCCTGATTTCCATGCCTCGCCCTCTCCGAGTCAGCAGGTAGAGTAGTCGCCGAGTTCTTCGGCACAACGTTCGAGTGACCCATCCATAGGTACGGCCCCACTTAGACGAAGACGAAACAATACTACTAGCCAACCCTTGGGGTGGATATTATTGGTCGTGAAAGATGACAGATAGTATGTATACGTACGAAGTCTTACATTTACTTATTCTTTATAAACTTGGTTTAACGCTTCGTTTTCAATTTAGTGGACGAAAATTACACCCGTCTAACAGAGTTGCTCGGGATATGACTAGGGCATACAAACACTCCCTGCATAAGGACGATTATTCTTGGGAGCATGTTCCGCAACACACGCGAGATATTTATTGGAATCAATGGAAGGTAAAGTTGTTTAAGTTAATATTGTTTCATTTACCTAAGATTTACAAACAATAATTGAAAAGTATTTATAGCCATCGGATGATGTAGCTATTAGAGAGACATACGATAGGCGGATTACCACACGGTATGCCGATTTTATTAGCAAGATGTGCTCGAAAGATAAGAAGCTTGCACATGTATCTACCGATATCTTCGACCACTATAAGAAGATGCGGTCCACCCTTGATTTTAAGAAGAAGTCAGAATGAGCAAGCAAGAATCAGAGAACTGAGACAGGGGGACCCAGTACAGGGATTGCAGTACATACTGGTGGCTCAATCATTTATCATCATGTAGAGAGGCTGGTAAGTTATGTTATAATAAGTTTATATACATATGGATTTAGTCTCAAACTTAATCCTCTTTAAATTTATTTTTTGTAGGCGGAGAAGTTAGGTCGACCTCCGACAACTTTGGAGTAATGCCTATACTTCCGTACGAAAGATCATGACGGCGTAATTTTCATCGATCCGAGAGTAGAAAAGATTGTCATAAGTAAATAGTTTTGTTTTAAAATTTTGTTTAGTTAATTAATGATAGGTATTGATGACTTGTAAATTTTTTAATTCTTAATTTAGACGGTGATCTAGCGCAAACGGATTGAGCTGACACAGTCCCAGCCTGACACCTTGATAGATGAGACCGAGCTATATTTGTCCGTCATTGAGCGCAACGACAAAGGACGAACATATAGAATAGGGTGGACACCGTCGGCGTCGCGGCGCGGACATGCTATAGCTGGAGGAGGAGTTGGAGGTGGTGATGGAGCTGGATATTCTCGGCCTATTTCTTCTCCTAATGAGCCCATCGAGCTTTTGCAGAGGGATTTCCAAGAGATGCAGACACAAATTCTTCGAGTTATGCAGGATCACACTCTAACCCAAGATCAGTTGCGAAAGGTCCAAGGCAAGTTGCGTCGCATGAAGCAGGCTTTTATGGACAAACTTGAGATTTCATTCGCGCCAGCGCCTCCGAGAGATGTTCCAGCTGATGACTCAGAGACCGATGACGATCTCGACGATTGAGCATCTTTTCCTTCTATATTTAGCCTTAGGTTGTTCATATCTTGTTTTGTATATTTTCATATTTGTAATTAACTTTTTTTGTTGTATTTAATTTATTTTAGTTGGTTACTTCAGTTATTTCTACGTGCATTTCCTTTTATTTACATGCCCTTAAAGTTTTAAAAAGAGTTTTTATATTTAAATATTATTTTAAAAATATTATTTTAAAACATTTCAATTAAATATTAATTTTAAATTAAAGTAAAAATATTTTATAAATTTTATTAAATAATTTATTAAATTATATTTTATATAAAATTAATTTTAAATTAAATTAAATTTAAAAATAATAATTTTAAATTAAATTAACATTTTAAATTAAATCGAAAAATATATTTTATTTAATAAATATTAATTTTAAATTAAATTAAAAATATTTTATATATTAAATTAATTTTATTAAATTAAATTATATATTTTAATATATATTATATATAATATAAACCTTTTTTTTTAAATAACTTTTTTAGTATTTAGCAACAGGATTATGCCCCGTCGCTAATCCTAGTCCACGTGGCTGACAATGAGCTACGTGGACAAATAGTGACGAGGTTGTAGCGACAGGGCCCGTTGCTAATTTTCCACGTGGCACGGTCAAACGAAAGTCGACCAATCCACGTGTAACATTAGCGATAGGCCGTGGCGACGGGAATAGCGACGGGGTCCCGTCGCTAAACCTAACACGCCGTCGCTAATTAAAATAGCGACGACCAGGTTAGCGACGGGGTTTCCCGTCGCTAACGCTGGATAGCGACGGGAAATACGGGATTAGCGATGGGTTTTCCTCTCGCTAATCCGGTAAACCAGTCGCTAATCCGGTATTGTTTTGTAGTGACAAATACATAACAACCATGAACCGTAGACAACCCTAGAGGTCGATTTTGAGTTAAGAATTACGTTGCCTCAACCATGCTTTTGAAACCAAAAATGTATGTAACGTTCCTCCTGCAAAAGGTTTATATATACATGATCTCCAACCAATTGCCTGAACAATGAAAGTCAGTGTTAGAAAAGTTCTAACCTTTAACCGACTCAGGGTCTGAGCATGAGGTGGTCTGTAGTTGGTTCAGTTGCCAACTTATGTGCTTCAAGAGTATCCATAATGAGGTTACCATGAGAAGCTGAACAGAGGAATAAAGAGAAGATGCGATTACATGAACACAGATACATACACATATCATGAGCTAAAAGTCTTAACAAAAGTACCAACCCGCACTGCATTCAGAGGTGCAACACTAGATGAAACATCAGCCACAACATTTATCACAAGAGCTGCAACATTGACAGTGAGTTGAACTGGATAAACTTTTGAATAATTGCATATACAGACCGTCCCTTTTGGACAACCTAGAAAAATAAAGGACTAAACTTGGATTAAATAGAAAAAAGGTCAAAGATAAAACAAAGCACTCAAGCTTACATGTCATTTTCAAAACCACGCATACAAAACTTTCATACCTACTACTCAAGGTAGTGAATCAACAAACAACATTTTATATTAGATATTTCATAAGTCAAAGACCATCTAAATGACATAGTATAAACGTAAAACTGCACCTTTTTATCCCTGTAGAAACTGTAACATAATTCTACATGAACCACAACTTTTGCTTCCTTAAACCCCCTTTATTTCAATTACCAATAATCTATAGACCACTTCTATTTGAATTATGGACAACTTAACATGACCGACAACAAAAGAGAAAACACAATAAAATGAAAAATGTTAAAATATGACATTACAACTAAAAATTTCAAAGGAAAAAGAGTACCTGATTCACATTGGTACCTAATTTAGCAGAGTGCTCTTTAGAAACTATAGGTGTAAAAAATGATACTAACTAACTTTGTACTCCAAATGAATTAAAGAAAAACAAAACAAAACAACAACTCAAATGATGCAAGCATTGGTATAATCATATAAACTAAGCATGCATGTCAACCCAACAAGAGAAATATCGATAATCATGAAATTAAACAAATCAATACAAAGCCAAAAAAAATTTGATTGCGGCATCTGCTTCTTTTGAGAATCCAGCTGGTTCAACAAAATTGAAATGTTGAATATGTTCAGAATGCTGAAAGCCTGAAAGACAAAGAAGTATAATCAATACTATGAAAAATCATAAAAACACAAAATTAACTTCATTAATAAAAACATTAATTGAATCTTAAATAGATCCTCACCTATATGCTAAGGTCACTATCATCATCTTCTTCGTTACTACAATAATCAATCAATGTATCATCAAAGTCATCATTGCCATTAGTAAACTCATCGACACCATTCTTCCGAGGAAAATCAACATTCGTCTCGATTGTTAGAATATGATTCAAATTTAGATGCATGGGTATTAATGTTATGTGTGACAATGTGAGCTCTCAAAAATATGCCCACAATGTTGAAGTTACTAAGTCAATATGTGGTCAGTTATATTAGCTAGAGAGTAGGACATGTGTCATGTTTAGAGTCAAGATAGTGAGTAGTTACTCAACTATTTATTGTTAGTGGTGTGTACCAAGTCAAAAATCAGTTAGTGTGTCAAACCATTGCTTATAAATGTGTACTCCATCATTTGCAATTAACATAAGAAAATAAAGAGAACATCATCTCTGTTTTTGTTTAGCTTCATGTTTTTTATATTTTTTAAAATTATCAACATCGATGAGTGTTGGCTTAACGCATCTCTTCTATATAGTGTTATATCTACAACATTTTCACTATTATCGTGATGATATGTAGCTTCATTCGATTCTGTATATTAGAGAATGAGCCGCACAACTTCAATTTCTTCATCATTATACTTTTGGTGTGGACAAGTGAAACCTTGATCAATTCCTTAATGTAGTTTTTTGGGTTTACTGCCAAACCATTTGCATTTGAACAAAATGAACAAAACTCCATGACATCCACCAAGGTACTTTAATTTAGGAATTTCTTACAAAGTACTATAAAACAAATGAGCTTCTCTATTATGATCCCCTTCAATCGTAATCTCACTATTTTGAGTCTTGCGGTGTTCTTCATGGGCCATGGTGTCGTACCTTATCCCATTAGATACACATCCACTATATTTAGTAACTCGATAATTTTGGCCCTGCCCCAATATGTATAAAGAATTAAATGGCTCTTTATGGTAGCACTGTTTGCAGTAAAATGTGGCATTCATGACTCTTCAACCAAGATAATTTACCAAAATGAAATTTAACAGATTCCTAGAAATAGCATAATTTTGCCTCTTATTAAGATCTAAAGTATAACATGCATTCGGCTTAATTGACATAAGGACTTCTTCCCATGTCTTTGATATGTAGCTCAAGTCGTATTTTCATGTGTGATGGCCCGAACTTCTAATCAAGGCACTACGCGGCCTAATCCCGTCATTAATCCATAATTGCAACAACATAGGACTTAACAACTTATTAGTCGGCATTTTTTTCTTACTCACCTCGTTATTTACATTCGGGATAAGTATTCCTCGTTTCTCATTATTCGTGATTTTTAGAATTAAATAAAACTTTTTAAATATGTTTAAAACTTTATCGAAAGTCTTAATATTAATTTGGAAGCAATCATAAAAAAACCATATGTGGAAACCAGGAAAAAGAGGACATGTATGTATGTTAAAAGCTGCGATGAATAGAGTAGTAACATGCATTAATCGGGGACTTTAGTATCTCCACCCAATATACAACCCAAAACGTAAAAAAGACATATATGGTAAATAAAGCAAGTAAACCTAAAAAAGAGAGTAGAAGATAGTCGCTAAGGCTAAATGTTAGTTGTCGATATTCTCTTTCCTTGGTATGCTACTTGGTGGATTTACAATTGTCACCAAAAATGACAATTTCAGTGAGTAAATCCTGTAGCCAATCATTCACAATTCCAAATATACAAGATTGGTAACCGAAAGCATACAATAGCTATGAAAAGGGAAATTTGAAACATGCGTATGCAAATAGGTACCAAGATATTACAAAGAAGATAAACTGAGTAAGTCATGTAAATCTATGTTTGGTCAGCTTTGATCTTCGTCAAATCAGCATATAACTCACAAATAAGGACCGTGAGCTACGTCACATAAGCCGATAGGAGACTCCATCAACCAGCCCTAATTAACCTATGTCACTTCACCTCGTGTGTCACGCTCAATTCATCAAATCAAGGAACATAGACTTTAGGACTACTTGTTAGGGCATGTGCCCTAGGTCAATCTACAAACATTGTTTATCTTATAATTTTAGTTAATAAAATTAAGGTTTTCATTTGCTATTTTATTACAAGTGATTGCATGTTTACCTTATAGTAAGATCTATGGGTATTTGTTAAAATATATTGAATGTCCATAGTTGATCATTATACTAGGAACTATAATGAATTAAAACTAGTGTGAATCTTGATTGATGGTTAGGTGATGATCATGCGTATAAGGATGCAAATCGAGATCATGCGTACTTGATAGGGAACAAGGTACTTGACCGACCTGCTATGAAAACACCACATGGATTGAGTCATAGGTGTTACTCATGATAGGTATATCGTTTAGTCCTTCGACTTGAGATTACCATATATTTTAATATTAGAAGCATGATAATTTGACACAATTAAATGTTGTCTTTAACCAAACAATTATAAAGATTCTGATTGGTTACTATGTGAATAATATGTGAATGTGTGTAATCAAGATAGAATTTGTCACTCTCGGATAAAGAGATATATCAGTGGATCCCTCGATATGATAGACTGATAATGGCCAAGTCCATGTGAATTGATATGATCAATGTCACTTGGATGTTTTCGGTTAACCTAAAGATCGAGACTAGTACGACTGAACATTAAGGGTAACTTTCCATGCCTTATGTTTGATCAAAGGATATATATCGCACGACAAAAGGATATGATACATGTTATTCATTAGGTTGCATCGATTTTGATATTCATGCTACTTGGGTAGTTATAATATCTTGCTAGAGACTGCTTATGACTTGTATACCAAAATGGTTTTGGTTCACTGCCAACGTCGCATGAACTTATTGGGTCGCACACAAAGAATGGCTTTGCGCAATTTCAATTTGTTCCGAGTAATGATTTTATATGATAAAATTCATGACATAAAAGCCCTTACGATTTGTTATATGATAACTAATTAATATGGGCGTATGTGTAATTTGCTTAAACTGTCTAAGTGCAATAGTTGTATTACGAATATGATTTTAAGTGAGGGCTTATCTATGCATATAAATAAAGGGTGAACCCCTAAAAAGAAATAAAATTTTATATTTGCAAATTTTGAGTTCTTTGGATTTTAGGAGAAAGAAGAATAATGTTTTCTATCTCTCTTGGGGCTTGCACTCCAAATTGTGGTCACCATTCGTGTGTGGATTTCTGATTGAGGACGCGCGCTTGAACGTCTTGGAGATCGAACAATCACATAAGAAAATCACGGATTAAGGTATGGTTTACTTTTACACCTAATTTAATGGAACTTATTTTCGATCTTGTTGGGGTTTTCCAATTTGTTTTTGAATTTTCTATTGCATGTGAACCCCAAAAACCCAACATGAAAACTTAAAAGGACTTAAGATTATCATGAACCATAATATTTACAAATACCAATACACTGGAACATAAAAGACCTTTAATACAATTTTAAACCATTATTAAAGGCTTTCATATAGGTTTTAAACTGATACAACCATCGTCATCTTATGAGATGATACGTAAGCACAAGGCCTTTCTTAACGGTTTTAAACCATTATTATATAAATAATCTTTTATCAGATTTAAACCGATAGGAATGCCTTTAATAACTGTTACCCTTATTAAGAGGTTTCAATTTTTTTTTTTTTCAAGTGAACGTTGTTTCAGCAGCATATAACTTTTTTAAAAAATAATAATAAAAGAAATTATTAAAAAATGAAATCAAGTCTTCTTATGCTAGATTAAAAGATGCACAATCAAAAATAAGTAAACTAAATAACAACACAGGAAGAGCTTGATGTAAAGTCATAAAAAGAAACTATGGTAAACTAAGGTTCATCAAGAGAGGATTGCCAACTAAATCTAAGAAATAGATTGATCGAGTTATGTTAATTAATCTGCTTGTAACGTACATAATACTGAAAATTTCAGAATGCTAGAATGTATATGTGTTGCCGGAGCTTTGGTATTGTATAGGAAGAGTCACCGAACCTTAGAGCAGCAATTGAAATTCTCTAGCATGGCTTGGGTGAGTTCTGGTCACCATTTTGTTGTCCGAATTGGTCTAGAGTGGCAGCTTTCAATTCTTCAAAAGCTCTTAAAGCCTTTGCGTCGAACCCACTGGCCAACTGAAAAGTTTAGTGGTTAGCAAGTTTTTAGTTGAAGTTAATTAATTTTAGTTGAAGTTGTGAAAAGATATCATGCTAACTTGCTAAGTACTGATTTCCTTACCTGACTTATCACTCCAGCATCTAAAATCCAATTCCAAGGGATCTGAAATTCCCCGTGTTTCTGGCTTACGCTATCCCGTATTCGCTGTACATTGTGAATGTTTCCTTCTAGCCTGAAAATTTTGGATATGTGTTATGTAGAATAACAGCCTCCTCGAGTTTGATCTCACTATCAAAGAGAACTATAGTATTACTTCCAGTAAGCAACAGAATAAAAAAAATCCTAATGTCTCAAAGCACCATGAAAACCAGGCTACTAAATTCACAAATTATGTTCTTGTCTATTATCTATAAAATTTAAGTGTGTTACTTAGGTGTTTTCATAAAGTTGTGCCACCTATATGCACCATTTGGATGAAGATGATCTTGAATACGAGCAGCTGATTTTCTATTTCCGTAAGTCAAAAAGTACTTTTGGTTGCCACGAATTGCTTTCTTGCACATATCAAAGTTTGCGTCATTGGGAAGATGTTCATAGATTTTCTTAAACATAGAGACCCGAAGTCATGTGTAAACAATGCATTAGTGTCAAATAAACATAATTAATGCTATGTACATCGATGAACAAAGTAAGGAGGAGTTTAGATCTATACTTAAGCAACATAAACCCTTTACCACAATGACTAGGGAGGATAATCAAGACCAATTAGACTAACACTACGTACTTAAAAATGAAAAAGAAAAAGTAAGCCTTACCACTATTAATTGATTCAACAACAAGACTTCAAAGATAGTACTTCTCATGTTTCCCACTTTAAATTTGTGATCAAATGTAAATCAAGAACCCGTGAAGGAGATAGATAGAGAGACTACCTCGCTAAATGGTTCCTTGATGTCCTCCCATTTAACACTGCTCTACTAAAAAAATTAAGATAACAATACCATATGAACAACACATTAAGAATATAAATCTTTGACAAACAAAGTAATTACGAAAGTCGACAAGGACATGGGATACATAAAGCATCTAATTTTGTATACCAAATTAATAAAGAAAAAAAAAGAAAAAAAAAAAGATGTTTTGCACTTACATAATTAGGAAATATAACCATGTCTGCATGTCATGGCATATTAGAGAGCAACTGCCTCAAAGAATACTCACGAGCTCCATCTGGATGCATTAACTCATTAGTGTCCAAATGGATGATCCAATCTAAGCCACCTTCCTAAGTTGGGAAACTGAATGGTTAGAGTTTATTATTTCAAGTTGAGCATGAGACATAGATTTGTTTTAGTTGTAAAAAAGAAGAAAAAAAGGTGGGAGATGATGGGTATAAAATTATCTTACTCTTGCCATAACAATAGCTATCTCCATAATAAGAGATTGCATCACAAATAGCTCATAATTGCATGGTTTGTAAAAAAAGCTTGACAGCCAAGTCTCGTTCCATATTGGGCTTCAGAAAAGAAAAAGAAACATTTATAAGGATAACAATAAAAGCAAGTCAGTACACGAAAAAAAGTAAATTTATATAAAAAAAATGAATTTTGAGTCATACTTAGACCTTAAATGACATGCCAACCTCATAATCAATTAGACAACCCATATTCAAAGTTGAAAGGTGTTTTTCCAAAAGTAGGGTTGGTTTACAATTAATTTCACAAAATAGGGAGGTTTTTTTTTTATTACTGAAGTAGGCAATAACGCCTTTTGAAAAGGCGTTATTGGGTGTGGTTGGTATGGTTGGCGGTGAGGTGGCGATGACGTGGAGGCAATTTGTACAGATAGCGCCTTTTGAAAAGGCGCTATCTGTACATGTAACCGCCACCTCACCGCCAACTCACCAACATCTGATAACGCCTTTTCAAAAGGCGTTATCAATAGGAAGTCATGGTGGGTGAGGGGGCGGTCACGTGGCGTTGATGTGGCAGGCCGAATACGATAGCGCCTTTTGAAAAGGCGCTATCTGTACATGCTGCCGCCACGTCACCGCCACCTCACCGCCACGTCACCAAATGGACTCGCCGATATTTCCGCCACCGCCGCTGCCGCTGGTCCGCGACCGTTCGCGGTTGAGCTCTGGAAACACGCAGGCGTCGCGGTGCTATGAATGAAAATCTGTCTCATGCCCACAGTTGTATAAGAATTGACGCGCCAGCAACCTCATGTGCCCCGCGCGAGATCCGCGACACAACTCCCCGTACAAATAAGCCAAACATGCACTCCCCAACTATATTGTCCAACTACTTGGAAATCCTCCAAAGAATGGTAGGAACATCAAATGGACGAATCGATTAGACTTGTCGGCGAAAAGACAACCACCGATGAGTTGTAGTATGTACGATCGAACGTACCGTTGGACCGACTCCTCATCGCTATCATCATCTATTGATGGTACGTTACGCTCAAGCCAATCGACCTTAAGTTTACATCCAACGACGTCATCTCCACCAGGAGTTCGTCCAAGTAGCCTCTCGCGACATCAGCATAGTCTGTGTCCGTCGTTCCCGTCACAGGCATTCCTTCGATAGGTAATCCAAGCTGTACCTGCACGTCTTGAAGTGTAATGGTGCACTCCCCACAATGCATGTGAAATGTATGCGTCTCAGGGCGCCATCTCTCTACAAACGCAAGAATCAAAGCCAAATCAAGGCTGAAAAATGCTACCCGAGATATCCCATAGAACCCACTGGAACGAAGATATGGGATCATCCTAGAATGATCTTGCATCGTTCGATCAACGACCCTACGTCTTCGACGTACACGCATTGTTTCGTACACCTTGTATTTGATAGTGTATTAATGTAGGTTTTTGATACATTATTGATGTAAATTTGACGTATTGATGTAAAAAAGGTTACCTCGCCCCTCCATGTTCGCGTTGATACGTGTGTAGATTGGAGTTGCAATAGTGATGGATCGAAGGTCCATGATCCATTGCAGTACAACTACAAATAATGTTAGAAAAATAAAATGAGTGTTGTACGCAACCAAACGATAAGTAATTAATAAATGTTCACACAAAAACACACGACGAAAATGCTCATAAGCAACATATGTACGAACTTAAGTTACTTCACACAATATACAAAATCGACTATAGGTTGTCATTGGATGGTTGAGGTCTCATCGGACAATTTTTTTTGTTATGTCCCTCTAAACGACATATACCACACCGGTTCTTCCTAGTTTGTACTCGTTCACGGTCTTTATTAGGACATGTTGTTCTTCTATGTCCTTCTTGATGACAAATCTCACATCGCAAAGGTCTTTGGACATTAGGAAGATCCATCTCGGTATGTCTACGCGATCCCTTAGGTCTCCCTCGGCCACGTCTGCGCCTGGGGTCGGGTATGATTTTCGTCCCAAAAGTCGGCCAATACTTCTCATTTGGGATGGCCTTGAATTTGTACGAGTAGCACTGTGCGTACACATCTAACCTATAGTATGGCTCGATGAACTGCGCGTAGCTCACTCGAATCAACGCACATGATGCTAACACGTGTGAGCAAGGGAAACCAAACGACTGCCATTTATTACAACTACACACCCGGTCCTTTAAGATGACGACTTGTGTGTTGTTGCCTTTATGCATGCGATCTCCATGTCTTCCAGTCTGCACTTGGAACTCACCAATGTCTCGATTGATCAACGTGACGTGATGCCTCCTTGCGGATTTCTCATATTTCGTGAGTTTCTCCATGACATATTCCGTGTACACTTGTCCGTTTGAGATTGCCGCATTGATTTCCTGGTTGCGTTGATCGTGGTACGTCACCAATCGTAGTATATCATCCGAGTCAACGCATAATTGGCAAGAATCGAGCACCCTTCAAGACCCCGTTAAAACACTCTGCAATTTCCGATGAAACTCTAGTAAGTAATATTGGTTCGTCGAATATTTATTGTATTATAGTGCAAAGAATAAATTGTATTTTGTACTTACCAACACCATTAGAATTCATCCATCCGTACCGCATGCCTCCGTCGTGCGATTGGGTCCAAAGTTCTTTGGGGATGGCATTGACATATTGCAGGCATTGTGGCGTTCGTGAAGATAAGTATGTGAAACGCTCCATGCACGCAATAAATTTTTGTTCTTGATGTTGAACAGCTGCTCGACCAAGGAGTACTTTCGGGGGACAACATTTTTGAAGTGTGTCCGAAATTACTAAGCAAGTGTCGCAAGCAATAACGGTGGTACCCTTTCGGGGGACAAAAGTCGTTGATTGGGATGTTGACCGCCTCAAAATGCCAGGGGTGACGATCGAAATAACGCATATCCCTTCTCTATCGTCACGTGTTTGCGCAAAGCATGCGCAAAAACCACCCCCACGAATCGATTGATTCGGTTTTACTAACGGCAAATGCAACTGGTAATATGTGACCATTTCCATCAACGAGATAACGCAATCATGAGCTTCCCATCTTTGTATCGCCATATAGGAATGTCGCGTCAATCGAAGCAAAGGCCGCAAAACTTGAAAGCATGTATTGAAGCTTCAAATGCGAAAAACACACGACGAAATTGTGGAGACGCGGTACTTATTTCATCATCATGCCATTGTCTGTGTGACCACTCGATTCTTGTCCCCGGACTCTTACTCCTCACCGCCGCCAACCATCTTGGTAATTGAGCGTACGACTCATCCCAATCTCCAAAAGCCCATGCAATTGCTTTCCTCTTGGCATCCCACATTAGCTTGTAGCTGACTTCGTGTCCATATTTTTTCTTTATTATTTCTATTAATGTTTTGATCGTGACACCTTGATCGGTTTTGACGACGCTTTGGATCTCTCGCGCCATCATGTTGGCGTCAAGTTGGGCATGACCGCGTTCTACGTTGGGATTAATACACGTGTGCGGTACGTCTAACTGTGTTATCTCCCATAATAGTGTTTTCTTTCGGAAACATGCGCGAAGACGCCACATACACCCGTGTTGTGGAAATCTGCACTTAATCGCCCACGAAGTTGAAGTCGATTCCATCACATGGTATTGACAATGTCTATTAACATGCCACACTTTAACGGCATGTTGTAAATCGTTTTTATTGTCAAAAAACATCCCTATCTCCAAATCGAAGTTAGGGATGTCCCCCAAGTTGGCTTATGGGAATGTTGGGTCGTAGTTGAATTAGCCACCTCCCAATCGATTTCGTTATATCCCGGTATTGGTTGGTGAACTTCATCGTCACTAGCTTCCTCCAACATAATCTCTTCATCGATAGCAAATTGCTCATCATCTTCGATATTCTCCGCACCGGAGGATCATATCTTGGATCATCGTGCAAACGTTAACGTCATCCCAAACCGCAGCGATGGAACTTCTTCGTTGTGAGATGCGTTTCCTCATCAGTTTCGTTATTTTCGTCATCGTTATCGTCATCGTCGGTATAGGCATTATTATCTTCATGTAATGGAGCAACGAACCCCTCTTGCGCGACCTCATCCGGTGGGGATTGCATGTGCAGTCTGTCCATGTCTAGTAAGTCTGCGTCTGGCGTGCCGATACGTTCGTCAAGAATTTGCGAATGAATCGTACGATTTTGAATTGAGTCGACTGACTCAAATGTTAAATATATATCAACCGTTGCGGTCTTTGGTAATCGTCCACCGTATCCCACATCAAGTCGAAGTGTGTCGCATCATTCAACAACACAGAACGTAATAATGTGAGCCTCCGGGAGAGGCATCATGTGGCGATAAGTCATATGAACTATAGTATCCGTCGATGAGATAGGGAACGCATTACAAACGTCATCAATCATTTCACGGGCACTAGACCCAAACTTCACCCACAACACTACTCGATGGGGTGAGGTACATACTGTGATGCCATTGACCCCATTAACAATGGAGCCGTACGCATAGAATAGAATAGGGATGTTTCTTTATGACATGCCCTACATAATGTTTTGAAATTGGATGTAAAGATGTTACGAGACAATTGCACAAATTTGTTAAGGGAATTAGTTGACAATCATGTGGTGATAAAGCGCAATCGAACTTTTCGATGTAGAAGATCGCAATAATAGCGCAACTACAGAGCATACTCATTCTTTCGCACTTACATTTTCTGTGTAATAACGTTCAATAAATAAACATATCAACCGTTCTTCATAAACAAAATACCTATGTCCCTATATATCATGCAAACCATAACCTAACCTAAATAAATTATTATGAAAATACTAAATTAATGAACTTACTTGTTTCCTCCGCTTTTCCTCTTCAACGAAATATTCCTGCAATAACATTGTATTTTCGTTAGTTTAGAACACAAAGAGTATAATAAATCGGCTATAACAAAACTAAACATAGCATATAAAAGTAAACCTTTACCCAAATAACGAGTCATAACCTGACCTAACCTAAGTCAACTAACAAACCTAACCTACTAACAGTAGTTACCTCAAATTGCCAAACAACAGAAGTTCAGTAAACTAATCACAGTTAACTAACCCAAATAATAAATGAAAACTAACCTCAAATAACTTAACTAACTAAGTTAGCCTAATCTAACATAAAATAACCAATTACCCGCAGGAACATAACAAAGATGATATATTTAGGATAGAGTTTGACTATATGTCCTCAATAATGTTTTGAAAACGTAGATAGAAAATAAGACAATTTTCTTTATATATATATATGCTCAGTTAACAACATTAACCAAAAAAATTCTACAAACCTAATTAAGGAGCAGTACCAAGCTAAATTGCCCAACAACAGACCTTTAATACACTAATCACAATTAACTAACCCAAGTAATCGTAGCAAACATGTACCCAAATAATAATTGAAAACTAACCTCAAGTAAGTTAATTAACTCACGTAACCTGATCTAAAATAAATTACCCAAAGTGTGTGAACCAATCGTAACCTAAAATAACCTAATAAAACATAAAATATCCAAAAAAAAAAAAACACAAAAGTGTGGATGTGTTCATGAAACTTAAGTGGATCGCAACGAATTCAAAGTCTAAATGAGCTTAGTCTACTATATATATGGATTCAAAAATTTAGGGGCTTTCCTTAACATAAAATATAGCATATATGTTTGTGGAGTTTTGTGTATTGGAGGTAGGTGCATCATGGGGGGAATCATGCGTTGAATCGGGATGCACATGATTGGCCGTGTTAAAGCGGCGACTCTCTATTACTTTCGGGTCATATAGAAATTCTAGCTTCTTATTAGCACGCATGCGTTAGGTGTAATTGCGATTCAATATCGATTTGCGAATTAACAACACCTATGTCCCTATATATTAACAATGTAAACAACCTAAAATATACTAACCTAAACAAATTTGGCAAACATATCTTGCAACATTGTCATAACTAAACAAACTACATTAACTAAACTAACTTACCAAAATTAACCTAAATACCTCAACTACCTAAACTAAACTAACCAAACTAATACATAAACTTAAACTAACATAAACAAACTAACTAATCAAACTAACTAAACTAACTAACCTTAAGACCAAAAATAACGCAACTTAATTGACTTAACAAACTAAACAAACTAACTAAACTAAATTAACCAAACTAAACTAACTAACCTTAACAAACATAAATACATATAATAAACTAAACTAAACTAAACAAACTTAACTAACTAAACAAACTTAACTAACTAAACTAACCACCAATACCTAAACTAAACTTCTAACCTAAACTAACTAAACTAACTTAAACAAACTTAATTAACTAAACATACCTCCTCCTTCGGTAAATTAACTAAACTAACTTAAACAAACTAAATTAACTAAACTTAATTAACTAAACTTATTTAACTAAACTCACTTCAACAAACTAACTAAACTAAACTTAACTAACTAAAACAAACTAAGTAAACTACACTTAACTAACTTAAACAAACTTAATTACCTCATCCTTCCACCACTCCGCCGGATTCTCTGTGTATATGGCCACGCCTCCGCTCCTCCTCCTCATTGCGCGCGCCGAAGATCCCTCCTCCGCCCATTTGCCTTTGGCATTGTTCTTCCTCCACGCACCACCGCCACGCAAATGCCTCCACGTACCACCGCCGCTCTTCTTGCTGCCGAGAGTCGCCGCTCCTTGCTCCGGTGACCCCGTCGCACCTCCTCTCTCCTCCGTCTCCGCCGCGCGTATGCACCGCCGCCGATCAAAAATCGCAAGATACGATCGCGTCTTTCTTCCTCCCTCCTCGGTGTCTCTCTCCACGGATCGCTCCCACCCTCCCCTCCTTAAATAGCCGCCCCACCCCACTCGCCACGATAAACCCGTGACCTACCACCCCCTACCCCCTACCCCTACCCTCACGAGAAAGCCAAAACCAACGGTGGGGTGCGAGATAGTGCCTTTTGAGAAGGCACTATCTCTGCGCCCCTTTGTCACGGGTTTTCCGGTCCACGTGGATCCACGTGGACCGGAAAACCCTTCTTTGTCCACGTGGACAACGATAACGCCTTCGCAGAAGCGCGCTATCGTTGTCTCCACAAAAAAAGAAAAATTGGCCACGTCATATGCCACGTAGATGACGCCTTCCCACAAGGCGTTATTGCCTACTCCCCGGAATAAAAAAATGTTCACCCCTGATTTCCTCATTAAAACTAAATACATGTGTACTTTGGTGAATTTTTCGATGAAATAATAACTATTCAATTCAAATAAAGCACGTGGCAAACATGATTCAAGAAAATAAGCTTACCATTAGACCCTAGCTTAATGAGTTTGGGTCGGTCTATCCTTGTTGGTAGTATATTGTCAAAATAGGATTTAAGTTAGTTAGGTAGATGTTGCAATCAAGACGGTAAACCTGACTAAGCAATATCTTCGAGAGTAGATACGACTCAAAGAAAGACTACAATGCAAATTCCAGTGAAGATTACAATATCAAAGTCAAAGTCGAAGACGAAGACATATATGAAGTCGAAGTAGGAATTAAATACGAGTAAGATACTGAAACTGAGCAACTGTCAGTATTAGTCTACAACTGTGAAGAAGTTCGATACTGTAAGCAGAGAAGTTCGAGATGAATTACAAATACAAAATCCAAGAGAAAGGTGCATAAAAGACTAAAGAATTTTATAGAAACGACGAGTCAAGATTCTTGAAGGAATAGAAGACTTATTTGAACATTGGATGATTCTAATATGAATTCCAATTGGAGCCGAGGAAGTTTTCGAGTTGTATTATATTTACGACTAAAATTCCTAGATAGGGTAAATAGACTGATTCTATAAATACTCAAGATCGCCATTGTGTGAATCATCATTTTTTTACTTGTGTTTTTTAAGAATGAGAGATTATTATAGTGGTTTTACACATTATCAATTTGATAAATTGATTGTTTAGGCTGAGCCTACGTAGAGGAAGACATTCAAGTCTTACCGCGATATCAATTTTGTGTTTAGTTTTGATGTGTGTTTATTAGTTTATCACTGATTTGTTAATCTCCTTAGTTCCTCTAGTTTCGAAAACTTTAACAATGGTATCAAAGCTTTGTCACTTTGTTATTTCTACATGCGTACTAGAGTGAGATTTTGGAGAGTTTTATCGTCGTAGGATCGATTGATGAGTAGTTATAACAACGAACTGGTGAAGGATGTGAGAGTAGATCGATAACTCGAATGCCATATCTAGAAAGAACCAACTATACCTACTTGAAGGTTCGGATGGTTCAGTTTGTCTCTGCCATTAATAAAATTTCTATATAATTACTTGAGAGAGAATACATTCCTCCAACGCAACCAGATACGGATGGAAAATTTGTTCCAAAACCTGCAGCTGTGTGGACAGACACTAAGAAGAAGGAGAAAGATGCCAATCATAAGACAATCAATTCTATCTTCAGTGTTGTCGATGCGGAACACTTCAAACTGATTGCCAATTGTATTACTACAAAAAAGCTTGTAATGTTTTGAAGAAATTCTTTGAAGGTACGAATTTTGTCAAATTTTCAAAGTTATAGCAATTGAGTTCTATGCTTGATCGTCTTGAGATAAAAGAGGATAGAAATATTGTCTCTTTCTATGGTCATCTGCGGGACATTGCTAATCAAGCCTTTCAACTTGGAGAAAAGTATACTAAAGAAAAACAAGTACAATATTTTCTTCGTGCTCCCCCTTCATGATTATTGCAATCGAAGAGTGTCGTGAAATTACCAAGATGTCTCTTGATGAACTAATGAGGTCTCTACAAACTAATGAGATGAATATGTTTAAGAAACCCAATTCTTCTAGGAATGCTTATCGTGTTGAGACATCTGTTTCTGATGATTCAATGGGAGATGAGTTTGCTATGATGGCGAAGAAGTTCTTAAAACTTCTAAAAAATTATAAGAGAAATTTTGCCGAAACAAATTACAAGAAGAGCAATGACAGTGACAAGTCTTCTATTAATGATAAAACGACATATGCTAAGAATAAAATCAAGGGCATTAAGTGTCATGAATGTGGACGAGTTGGACACATTTAGATTGGATGTCCCACTTACAAGAAAAATAAGTCCCTAAATGCTTATCGGAATGGTGATTACTTTGATGATAGTGATAAGGAGTTAAACGATTTTGCTACTGCACTCATTATTATATTGACTGAGTCAGATTCTATTGTTGCTTTTCCATTTACTATTACTATTTCTGAACTTGATTCCATAAAATATGATATGGAAAAGAGTATAGAAAAGGCCAAGGAAATACGTGCTAATGTCAATGATAAGGATTCGACAAAGGATCTTCAGGCTTCTTATGATCTATTGTTTGCTGAATGGACATTTCTTTTTTATCAGAATTTTGATTCAAAGATGAAGTTCTTCTCTGTAAAATTAGAGTATAAGACTCTTAAAAGAGAACACATGACTTTTCATGCACTGTTGAAAGAGCGTGAGATTGAAATCTCTATACTGAAGAAAGTTCTTTCTAATTCTAAAGGTGTTACTACAAAGATCCATATTGATTCTTAGAAATTAAATAGAATGCTTTAAAATGGTCAATCTTCGCAAGTTAACCATGGACTTGGCTATACTGAGGGATCTATAAATTCTTCTACCATCTTTATCAAAGGCACTATAATCAATGACGGTCAATCAAGCAAGACTCAAGTTGATACAACAACAACAACAACAACAACAACAACAACAACAAACAACAACAACAACAACAACAACAACATAGCCTCTGTCCCAAATTAATTGGGGTCGGCTACATGGACCAAACTTTTCCATTGTGCTCGATTAAGTGCAATTGATGGTGAGATTTCCAAACCATTCAAATCCTTCCTAATTAATGCATCACATGTTAACTTTGGTATACCCCTACCTCTTCGAGTTTCTACTGTCTCTATTGAGTCAAGTTTTCTAGTGGGGGCATTTTTAGGCCGTCTTTGCAGGCGACCGAACCACCGCAACCGCCCTTCCCTAATCTTTGTATCAATTGGTGCTACTACTACTTTTCTTTGAGTTTCTATATTTCTTATTCTATCTTTACGAGTTTTACCACACATCCACCTAAGCATCCTCATTTCTGCTATGTTCATTTTTTGTAATTGTTGATGCTTTACCGCCCAACATTCACTTCCATAGAGCCTAGCTGGGCTAATTGCGATCCTATAAAATTTTACTTTTAACTTAGTAGGAACATTTCGATCATAAATTACCCCTGTTGCACTCCCCCATTTCTTCATTCCAGCCTCGATTCTATGTGTGACATCATTCTCAATATTACCATCATTTTGTATGATTGATCATAGGTATCTAAAGTGGCTCACCTTAGGAACTTCTATTTCCTCTGATTTTACCACTCTAGCATCTCGATGTCTAGTGTTTCTAAACTCATAGTGCATGCATTCAGTTTTCATCCTACTCAACTTAAAGCCTTTAGATTCTAATGTATTCCTCCAGAGTTCTAATTTCTTATTCACTCCATCTTTTGTTTCATCCACCGAGACAATATCATCTGCAAATAGCATACACCATGGTAAATCCTCTTGAATATGCCTAGTTAGTTCATCCATAACTAAAGTAAATAGATGGGCTTAAAGCCGATCCTTGATGTAGTCCTATCGTAATGGGAATTTTTTTTGTAGTTCCTCCAAATGTCTTTATACTCGTTACTAATCCATCATACATATCTTTAAAAGTGTCTATGTATCTAGCATGCACCCTTTTTCTTTCTAGAACCCACCAAAGAACATCTCTAGGTACCCTATCATATTCTTTTTCTAAATCTATGAATACCATATGAAGATCTTTTTTCTTTTCTCTATATTTTTCTAACAATCGTCTTACAAGGAAAATCGCCTCCATAGTTGACCTCCCAGGCATGAAGCAAAATTGGTTCTCTGATAGTGTTGTTTCTCTCCTTAGCATATTGTTAATTATCCTCTCCCAAAGATTCATAGTGTGATTTTTATATGTTTGATCCATTTCATGAAAAGTGACAAAAGTTTTACGCTGGCTATGAACCTATCGCAACCCTCCTCCATTTTTCAAGAATGAAAAATGAGCTTGGGAGCTCCCTCTCCCACTTTTCGGGTATGAAAAATGAGTTTGAGACTCATTTACCCATTTTTTGGTATGAAAAA
The DNA here is from genome assembly GCA_039657325.1 of Stephania cephalantha. Lineage (NCBI taxonomy): Eukaryota > Viridiplantae > Streptophyta > Magnoliopsida > Ranunculales > Menispermaceae > Stephania > Stephania cephalantha. The sequence continues at coordinate 26,216,464 of CM077573.1, forward strand.
TGGGCGTTGGAGTCCTCCTTTATCCGGACTTGGGACCGGCTATGTAGCTCACATAGTGTACAACATAGGTGGAGTTACTCAAGTTGATACAACAAAGACAAAAAAGATTCTATCACAGAAAGTTGTTGCAAGCGCACAGAAGAAAATTGACTATTGTTGCTGACAACAAACCACCTCTAACATATCATTATTGTGGGATTGTTGGTCATATTCGACCAAAATGCTATCGGATGTTCAAAGAGTTGTGTACACTTCAAAAGAAGAAAACATTTAAGAAGGTCTAAGGAGTCAAGTCTCACGAAGCAATGACAGCGCATCTACAACTCTCAGCAAGTACTACTGAGTTATGGTATTTGGATAGTGGTTGTTCGAGACACATGACTAGTAATAAAAGCTTATTTAAGAACTATAAATCATTTAAGGAAGGTGTTGTTACATTTAGTGACGGAAAGAAAGGCAAGGTTGTTGGCAAATGAGCTTTTAATGTTATGGGACTGCCTAATCTTAAAGTAGTTTTACATGTTGATGGGTTGAAATCCAGTCTGATCAGCATAAGTTAGCTGTGTGATTAGGAATTTTTGTTAACTTCACTAAATATTATTGTGAGATAATAAATGCAGAAAGAAAATGCATGTATGGGATCGAGACATCAGACAATTGTTATATCCAACTTCAACACTCTATATCACCTCACAAGCTTTCAGTTATGTGCAATTTTATTTCTCTATCTAATACATAGATTTGGCATGGAAGGCTAGGTCATCTTAATTTCAAGCAACTTCAAAAATTGCTCTCCCATTATGTTGTAAGAGGTATTCCTAAACTAACCTTTAAGTCTGATTCTATTTGTGAGCTATGTCAAAGGGGTAAACAACGCTCTTCTTCACACATTGGTCTCAAAGTCAAACTTACATCACGTGTGTTGGAATCACTACACATGGACGAGTTTGGCCCCATGCAAGTTGAGAGTCTTAGGAGAAAGAAGTAGGCTTTTGCTATTATTGATGAATACTTAAGGTTTACTTGGATTCACTTGCTGCATGATTAAACAAAAATGTTTGATGAGTATAAGAAGTTTTCTGTTTGACTTCAGAATAAAAAAAGGAATGAGGATGTATCCATCGATCGACTACGCAGTGTTCATGGATGAGAGTTTAAGAATCGACAATTTTCTAATTATTATGTTGAATTTAGGAGTAAGCATGAATTAGCTAATTTTAAGAAACCATAACAAAATGGTGTTATTGAAAACAATTCGTACAATTTGAGATGACCAGTGCATGCTAGTTTAGAAAAATCTGCCTAAGAATCTTTAGAGGAAAGCAGTAAATAGTGCTACCTACACTATCAACATTGTTTATTTCAGGCCATTGACTACAAAAACTCCGTATGAAACTTGGAAAGGCAAAAAGCCTTCTCTCAAACATCTTCACATTTTTAGCAGTAGCACTGCTTTATTTTGAATGATAGATATCACTTGAGAAGTTTGATTCCAAAAGTGATGTTGGAATTTTTTATTGGATATTATCAAAATGGTAAAGAACTCCACCTATGTTGAACACTATGTGCGCAACATAGCCGATTCCAAGTCCGGATTAAGAAAGAGGACTATGACGCTTTTTTTCATACAAAAAATAGGTAAGGAAGGTCCCAAATTCATTTTTCATACTCGAAAAGTGGGGGAGGGAGGCCCCAAGCCCATATTTCATTCTTGGAAAATGGAGGAGGATTGCGATAAGTTGACAGCCAGCGTAAAACTTAACTTTTAATGAAATGGATCAAACACATTATGGATGAACTAACTAGGCATATTCAAGATGATATACCGTGGTGTATGTGATTTGCAGATGATATTGTCAGTGGATGAAACAAAATATAGAGTGACTAGGAAATTAGAACTCTTAAGGAATACATTAGAATCTAAAGGCTTTAAGTTGAGTAGGATGAAGATCGAATACATGCACTGTAAACTTAGAAATACTAAAAATCAAGATGAAGTGGTAAAATTAGGGGAAGTAGAAGTTCCTAAAGTGAACCATTTTAGATGCCTAAGATCAATCATACAAAATGATGGTAATATTGAGAATGATGTCACACATAGAATTCAAGCTGGATGGAAGAAATAGCGGAGTGCAACAGAGGTGATTTAATTGAAATGTTCCTATTAAGTTAAAAAGAAAATTTTATAGGACCGCAATTTGGCCATCTATGCTCTATGGAAGTGAATTTCGGGCAGTAAAGCAACAACAATTACATAAAGTGAACGTAGCAGAAATGAGGATGCTTAGGTGAATGTGTGGTAAAACTTGTAAAGATAGAATAAGAAATGTAGAAATTCAAAGACAAGTAGGAGTAGCACCAATTGATAATAAGATTAGGGAAGGGAGGTTGTAGTGGTTTGGTCACTTTGAAAGTCGACCTACGAATACCCCCACTAAAAAACTTGACTTAATAGAAACCGTTGAAATTCGACGAGGTAGAGGTAGACCAAAGTTAACATGGGACACATTAATTAGGAGGGATTTGAATGGTCTGGAAAGCTCACCATTAATTGCACTTAATGGAGCACAATTGAAAAGTTTTATCCATGTTGCCGACCCTAATTAATTTGGGACTGAAGCTATATTATTGTTGTTGTATTCTCAAAATAGTAAAGCTTATAGAATATACAACAAGCGAACTACGATTGTGATGAAATCTATTAAGGTTATGGTTGATGACTATGCTGCAACTGAACAATTGTCCTATCTGAAGGATGATGATGATGATGATGAGCTGCAAACACCAATAAGCTCGGCACCTATTACTCACCTACTATGAAAATATCTGATTCTGATATCACTACTCCATCTGAAGATGAAGATGATGATCTAAAATCATCTGCTACAGAACGTGGTTTTACTTCTACATCTGCTACTCTATAGTCAAGGATGCTGAAAAATAAACCAATTTAGCAAATTATTGGCTAAGTTGATGATCCAATGCAAACTAGAGATATTCCTCCTGTTTACTACACTAACATGGCACGCTTTGGTTTTTTTACATCTCAAGTTGAGTATAAAAATTTCAAGAAGGCTTTAATGGATAAATATTAGGTGAATGCCATGCTAGAGGAATTTAATGAGTTTGTTAGACATGCTGTGTGGGAGTTTGTTCTACGACCCACTAATGTTAATATCATTAGTACAAAGTGGATATTTCGCAATAATACAGATGAGAATGGTATTATTATTTGAAACAAAGCTAGACTGGTTACTCAAAGATATACACAAGTTGAAGGTATTGCTTTTGATGAGATGTTTGCTCCAGTTGCAAGATTGGAATCTATTCATCTACTATTAGCTATTGCTTGAAATAAAGGTTATAAGTTATAGAAAATGGATATTAAAAGTGTTTTCCTAAATGAGTATTTACAAGAAGAAGTCTATGTTGCACAACTTAAGGGATTTGAGGTTCATGATAAACCTAATGATGTCTATCATCTAAAAAAGGCACTTTATGGTCTAAAACAAGCTCCGCAAGTTTAGTATGAAAGGTTAACTACCTATTTGCTGCAAAAAGGGCTATAATAAAGGGTATAATGATAAGACTCCGTTTCTCAAAAAACAAAATAACTAGTTTGTGGTTGCACATATTTATGTCGATGATATTGTTTTCAAGGGCTACATCTGCAAAACTAGTTTCAAAATTTGTTGATTTGATGAAGAAAGAATTTAAGATAAGCATGGTTTGAGATATTAATTAGTTATTGGCCTACAGATTACACAGTCTCAAGACAATAGATTTATATCTTAAATAAATATTCTAAATCACTTGTTAAACATTCCGGATTTGACACTACTAAGTCTATCCGAATAGTAATGAGCTATAGTGAGTAGATTTAAAAGGATGACAAAGGTGTTGATGTCAATCCAACATTATATAGAGGCATGATTGGTAGCTTATTATATCTTACTGCAAGCAGAGCATATATTGCTTTTAATGTTGGTGTTTGTGCTCGTTATCAACCATGTCCAAAAGAGTTTCATTTGGTTGTTGTAAAAAGGATTCCGCTCTCTGGGCATGGAACAACTCACTTTGGTATATTATTTACTAAAGGTGGTGCCAATGACTTAATCGGGTATATTGATGCTTATTAGGCTGGAAATATTGATTATTAAAAGAGTACTACTAGTGGGTGTTACAATATGGGCTCTAATCTTGTTGCTTGCAATAGCAAGAAATAGAACTGCATTTTGCTATCTTTTGCTTAAGCGAAATATATTGGTGCAGGTAGTTGTTGTACGCAGTTAATATGGATGCAGCAAATGCTCAAAGATTATAGTATTGCATTATCTCAGTTGACAATCTACTGTGATAATAAAAGAACCATTGATATTTTGAAGAATCCAGTTCAACATTCTAGGACGAAGTATATTGATATTCGTATTCATTATATTAGGGACCTAATGGAAATAGGTTTAATTTGTATTCAACATGTTCATACCAAAAGGCAGCTACTTAATATATTTACAAAGGCTATTGGCACAGACTTTTGAGAGATTGCGCCATGATATTGGTGTTTACTCTTACTAGCATAGGTTCTTACTGCATCCCGGCAGTTATGTGCGCACACGTAGATACTTATGTGTTTGACATTTTATTGTGAGCAACTTTTGTGTTTGACCAAGAAAGTTCCACTTACATTTCACTACAACACGTGCCGCTCCTAACATATTATTTATAAAAAATTAGGTGTTACGCCTAGTGAGAGGGAGTAAATTCTATTTCATTAGACACAACAGATTAAATCTTAACGGGATTTAAGTAAGTGTTGATTCTAAATTGGGTTTATCCTTACTGATTTTGTGCAATTATCTTGTTCCCACAAATCGCCTTCCTAATTCAACCTCTTCTCTCTCGTTGTGACCTTTTTTCCCCCTTTTCCATTTTTGTATCTTTCTTGCTTCGACTTAATGCAAGAATGTCTCAATCATTTTTTTCAACCTTTTACGGTGATTCTACTGCAACGACAGATCTTCCGACAATAGAGATGAAGGGCATATATTATCATCCTCTTTCAAATAAAATTTACATTAGTGTATTATAAGATCCTTGTATCGTTGCAGAGAGCACACGGGTTAAATCAGGGGCTTTGCATCGACGACAATCTACTGGACAATCTGGCTCTTCCAAGAAAGCCAGAACTGCTGCCAGAGGAAAACATAAAGTTGATGATGACAAGTTTTCCTCTGACTTATTAGAGAGGATTCTTGATGAAACTGGGGCTATCAGCAAAGCTTTTGACCAGACCAAGATCATCTTCATCTCACAATATAATGTTGTACCTATTCCATCTACCTTTGGTCATTTCGGTCGTTGGAATGTGCGGAGAAATTCAATGAAACTGTGAAGAGAAAATATTGGTATGCCTAACTGATCAATGTCTCATATTTTCATGGGAATGGCTCAGACAGTTTGCCGGTATAGACTGATATCTATGGTCTGGTAAATTATGAAGGATTCTATAATGACTCCATTTTCAAGGAATTTTATAGTAATCCTCCTAAAAATTTTGGGGACGCTGCCGCGTACAAGGTTTTTGTTCATGTCTACTATATTCTATTCAGTCCTACCTTAATCAACTGCATGCTAGGACTTTCTGGATTGGAGACACCAGCTGACAAGCTAGGTCTGACACTCGAGCTTGATGATGATGTCTCTATGCAGACCGGAGCGATACTTCAATAATGGCCCTCTGATAACGCTTTTGGGTTTCTTGCTACAAACCTAACTTGCAAGGCATACATGCTGTGGAAGGTCTTGACTGCAAGTGTAGTGGCTACTTATCACTAGACCCACGTGCTTTTTGAGATAGTGCTACTATTATATGCTCTTGCCTTGGGGAAGAAGTTCAACATTTAGAAGGAGATCTACGACTCCGTGGTGCATTCAGGGAAGAAATAGCACAAGCTGTATCAATCGTGCTTCCTAACTTTACTGTTTGGAAAATACTGTCATTGAGCCAAAAAAAATGACAAGTTGGAAAAGAAGGTAAAAGAGGTTAGACTGACTCATCAAATGAAGTATAACAATAAAATTGTTGATATTGACTTCTCATGCCTACTGAAGAAGTCGTCAGTTGCTCCAACTCTTGCTACTGTTAATCCAACTGCTGATGTTCTTGTTCAGACCCCGTCATAAAACCTATACGGAAGTTAAAAAAGATCGTGAAATGAGAGACTGCCAAAATTACTAAAAATTAGGACACCAATCCTATCAAAGTGCAATCTTTAGAAGAGGAAATTGCAAGAGGGAAACATTTTCTTCCTACTGCTGCAGGACTGACTAGACTGCGACTTAAAGCAACTTCATCTACTCTATTTCCTGATCGCACAAAGGAAGTTTGCTTGCCTGCTGATTTTTGCAAAACAAGAGATAATAAAGGTAATTTTACCGAGTTACACTTTGATCTAAGTGGTATTACTCCTGTTACTACTACTAGGATGAGTACACTTAAGTCCTTTTTGATGAACCATGGAACTGATGGTAAAGATGTTGTAACACCAAGTGAAGTTCCTAGTGGGACTATATTTGCGCGGGAAGAGTCTCTAGCATCATCAGAGAATACTCCGGTTATGACTCAATTGTTCTTAACCTTGAGGACATTCAGCTACCTTCAGTTACTTCAATATTAGAACATAATATTGAGGCTCAAGTAAATGATGATTTACAATCCAAGCCAAGTATGTCAGTTTATCCTCCTACTCACCTTCAGCTTGAAGATATTGAAATCAATCGAGCCATTCTTACCACTTAAACCGAGCCAACACCTACGATTGATATTACTGCTGCACCTGGAACTTTTACTCCTACTGCTGTAGCTACAACATAGGCAGATGCGGTTGAAGATCACTTTGCTCCAACTCAAGATGAACCTCTGCAAGAACCAAGTTCTTTGGTGGTGATGAGACCATACCCTCCGCTGTTCGACTACTTCTTAGATTACATTGCCTATCTTACTGTTTATAGAGAGAATGTGGTCGCATAAATGTGACCAATGCAAGAAAAGCTAGACATTGATGATTCTAAACTTCCCTGATTAAGGTAGCTTGTTAGAGCACATCTGTAATCTCTTTGACGTTATTTAGTCATAAATGGGGAGTAAGCAAAAGAGAGACTATAAGGTTAAGTTGTTTTTTAGTTTTGTAACTAAATGTGATGCGTGTCATAAGTTTAACAGCTAGCTTGTAGTAATAGTGTAATCAACATACGTTGATCACGTATATCGTCCTTAGGGAAAGGTTTTTGCGCTAGTTTTTAATTACCTATTGTACTTGAACTATTGCAAAGGAATTAACTTTTAATTGGTTTTCTACTAACTAAACTATCTAACAAATCAATTTAAACTTTATTTGAACACTTATATTAAGGATATCTTAGTTCACAACTTCACCTAGGTAATTTAATACTATGCATTATATCTATTTTTACATCTCAACATGTTGTGTGCAATGCCTAATTAGAATAGATAAATTTCCTTTAAATCCACTTTAACCCACTGTCGTGAAGGAAATGATTCTAATGTGCAAACTAGAATTTCACCTATCGCTGTGAATAACGTAAGCTCTACATTTCTTTAAGCCCCAAATATTTAGACTCATAACCAACCAAGTTCACTATCCGCACCTCCCAAATCAACAACTTTATATCGATGTTGTATAATTTACAGTTGTACCATTTATGTCCAGATTAAAAGCTTCAATGGCTATGATAACTTCAAAAGCCTAAGTTCATTAAACACGTAAGCAAGATGTCTAAAGCATTACGCTCATAATAAATTCAAATTCTAACCATTGCACTTTTATATTCACTTTTTATTCATATTCAAAGCATAACATTCATACTATAGGATCCATTGATATCTAAGATAAGTAGACTACTCACACTTCATTGAAACACAAACATCACAATTTATAATTGAAATAATTGCAAATCAGAGATTAATATAAATATTACCTTCAATTAATCCTATAAAACCAAACTTGAATTGCAAAAGTGAAGTCTTCAATGTTTTTTTCACATAAAATTCTTAATACTCAAACTCAAAGTAAAACATTGCTATTATGGTGGCTAATAGTTGGTATGTTACGAGTTTACCACATCCTAATACCTATTTATACTCCTTAATAACAATTAGAATCCCTATTTTACAATTTAACTTGAATTAAAACTCTAACTTTCTATTTCTTGCATGTCTAGCACTGTCACTTATTGCCAGGCACCGTGCCTTATACTCGTGACAACCCCTTCTCAAATTAAGGCACCGCCTGGCCGTATCCTATCATCAAGCTCTAACCTTACCATGTACGACTTAACAAGGAATTTGTCTGCTTTTTCAAAATCTTTATTCTTACTAGTTAGTTTTTCAAATAATCATTTTCTTTTCTAATGTTAATTAATAAATCAAAGTTAACTAAAATTTACTAATTTAAAGTTTGTTCTGCAGAAGTCTTAAAAATTTAGCGAAAGCTTTTAATATGATGCCTAGATTTGTGAAAAACCATGAAGTAAAGATCACATGCGTACATATATAATGAAACGATGATAAAATATTTGAATATGTATCTGGTCAGGTTACTATCTCTCAACCCATAATATATAAAACCCCATAAGTATGTGAAAGACATAAAAGTCATACAACAAAGTGAAAACCTACAAATTTCGATGTAGCATCACTCCACTGGAGCAGAGGTAGTTGTCGATCTTCTCTTTGCTTGGTCTGCTACTTGATGGATCTACACCCACCATAATAAAAATGACGGTGAGTATAGGAGAGTAGAAAGTGACAATGAGACATTTGTTCATATTTCCACATATAGAACAAGTATCTGAAAGCATAATAAAAGCAACTATGCATAAAGGAAATCATGTTATAAGATACTCCAGTTGAACTAAATGAAACTAACACTCAACTAAGTAGTAACGATCTAAGGCTGGTCGGCTGGGAGTCCTATCCCAATGCCTTTTCCACTATGTAAGGATTGGGCTGAGCTTTACATCTCTGTGAAGGTCAAATCTGTGCTCTACGCCTTTATAATCATCCCAAGTACCAGTCACCTACGATGTATACTTGCCAACAACCCAGGTCCTATACCTCGTGATGTCACCCAAGTTATACTTGCCAACAACATTGGGTCCCATACCCAGTGATGTCACCCAAGTTAGTGGAGGGATCGCGATCAACCTTGAATTAGTGACCCTCTTGTGTCGTAAAACGTCCATCATATCATGGTCCTAGATACAAGAACTATTTTCATATTTCAAGAGATAACTTGGTTTAAGAATCTAACAAAGCAATTGCATATGTAATGCCCAATGGAAAAAAAATTTACAACATTATCTAACACCTACCTAATAGCATGTTATTTCATTTAACCACATATATTAACAATAAAAAATGACATAGCACATGATTTGGAGTCAATGAAACCATTTAACTAACAACAATCTATATCATGATAGGAAACTCATGAAATGAGAGAGGAAATAAGTTAATGTATATAAAGTACAATAGGCAACTCAGTCCAAATGACTAGAAACGATAGCAAAACATAAATGAAATGTAAATAAATATCTCAATAAGTTTACTTACAATTTAGCAAAATTTCCTAGCTATTCAGGCCTCTCAACACCTCAAAACTCGTATCCAAACCCTCGAGACTCTTCCATATGTTTTTGATATCATTTAGCATGTTTTTGAGTTTGTTTTGAATTTTACTTGGGGTATAAGACTTGTTTGTAGTGTTTAAGAAAATTTAAGAAATTGGAGATTTTTATGCTGTCATAGCACCTAGCGCGCTAGGTAACTTGATTAGTGCTCTAGTGACCTCATAAGCATGCTACCAAGTTTCTCTAGTGTGATATACAAAGTTAGCGTGCTAGGTGACCTACTTATATTTCTGTATTTTGAATTCTAAGTTCTCTCCACATAAGCTTCACCAACACCTTGGAAACTCTCATACACACCTCCAGAGTCCCAAGACATCAACAACAACATAAACATAGCCATACATATCATCTAATTCATAAAATTAACTAAGTTGTTAGTGTACGTGAATTACCTAATTTATGAACTCCTAGCTTGATCAACTCCTACACCAATCCCACTGATTTTTACTTCAAAAATCCTTGCTGATCTTCTTCTTCTCCAACACTTCTCTTCTCCAGCAAGCTTTAGCAAATAAAATGGGTTTGATTACATGAGACGATCTTATCCATTCATATATATTAAGTTGGATTGATTAATTGCCATTGATCTTATTGTACCTACGCATCCCGAGACTAATCTAATGGCTTACACCTTGCCACATTTCCAACTCACTCTACACTAACTATCTCTAAGTAACACCAATGTCAAACTCAATTGTTTTCTTGATGTGTCAATACGTATCTCGAGAATTTTCACATGGCTATTGTTTTAAATTGCTAACATAGGTACATTTAATATATAATCAAATATAGCAACATTATTTCAACTATATAAGCTATGATAAACTGAAAATGAAGTTACCACATAATTCTCCACCTCGATTCCTCACTAGCACGCATCTTGAGGTGCGTCTCCACTCACATCTCGACACATAAACACAAGTATGAGTGACTTCATAATCTACACATAAACAACACGGAAGTCATATATCATAACAAATATAACATATACCTCGACCACATTACCTCAGTCACAGCACGTATCTCGATGCAGGTCCCACTTCACGGGTCACTAATCTTTATTATAAAAATTAAAGTTGGATATTTTGAGCCATGATAATTCTTCCCAACTAATAAATATTTTGTTCTCGAAATTAAACTTCAGTTAGAGTTATAACTGACTCGAAAAGGTACGAAAACCTATCTCGCATATAGTCTTCCCGCTCCCAAGTGAGTTCCAAGTCTCTATCGAACTGCCACTTGACTAACACCTTCATGATAGACTTGCCTCTCAATCATCGTACCCTTCGCACTAAGATCTGTACTAGCTACTCCTCATAAGATACGTACTCGCTCAAGGTTGATCTGGCTAAAGTCAACCGTCGATCCTATGCTTGCTTTCGTCTTAGCTAGTCGAAGTATAGAAATACGGAAGACTAGATGAATCCCCAACATCTATGGAGGTAACTCAAGCTCATTTGCAACCTTCCCGGCCCGTCTTTCGATCTTGAAAGGCCTGATGAATCTTGGTGCTAACTTTCCTTTCAAATCAAACATGTGAAGACACTTCTGAGGAGAAACTTTTAAATACATAAAGCTCCCTCTTCAAAAGTGAGTTCACTGCGATAAGTGTCTGCATACTTCTTTTCCCTCTCATGAACTCGTTTAAGCATCTGGCTAATCTGTCGAACTTTCTACATGTGATCAATAACAATTTTAGACCCACTAACTCTTGGTCATCTGGCTCAGTCCAACAATATGGTGAGCGACATGGTTTGCCATATAAAGCCTCAAATGGTGCTATTTTAGTACTGGCATGATAACTGTTGTTGTATGCAAACTCACACAACGGTAGGTACTCCTCCTACGATCTGCCAAACTCAAGTACATAAGCCTTGAGCATATTTTCAAGTACCTGAATCAACCTCTCAGTTTCCCTATCAGCCTAAGGGTGAAAGGCTGTGCTGAACTGTAGGCGCGTACCATACTGCTATCGCATACTCTGCTACATCCTTGACATATACATAACATCTTTGTCTAACGTGATAGTCAATGGTACCCTATGCAATTTGATAATTTACTTTCAAACAATATACTCAACTAATCAAATGTATAGTGAGCTGCAACTAGTATGAAATGGGCAGATTTTGTCAATTTGTCAACAATTACCCAAATAGATTTATGTTGACGGGTAGTCTTTGGCAATCCTCTAATAAAATCCATGGCTACGTTTTTCCACTTCTATCGTTGAATGGGAAGCGACCATAATAATATTCCAGATCTACAGTGCTCAACCTTCACTTGCTAGCAAATCCTACAGTTCTTGATAAACTCCGATACATCTGCTTTTATCCTAGGCCACCAAAAATGTCTTTTCATGTCATGGTACATTTTGGTCATGCCTCGATGAACAATGAACGGGGAACAATGTGAATCCTGAGGAATCTCATTTCTCAGCTCTGCTACTACTAGTATCCACAATCTGCCCCTTAATCTCAAACACTGATTCGTCCATTTCATCCAGTAAGTATAATCAGTACTTTTAGCTAACTCACTAAACCTCTAGTATAGAATGTTGGCTTTCTCACCCTCTCACACTCTTTGTGTAGACACTGTCTGTAGCCTCATCTTTGCCCAAATAATCACCCGAGTGTCAGTAGGAATATCTGACGGACTCTTCATCGCTGCTACCTCGAGTAATCCATATTCATGCGTCATATGGCATCTAAAAATCTAGGCATCTCTAGTTGGTATCCTACTAAGCGCATCAGCAACTATGTTAGCTTTTCCTATGTGATATTCTAGAGAAAAGTCATAGTCCTTTAGAAAGTCTAACTATCTTGCACTGTCTCATGTTCAGCTCTTTTTGTGTGAAGAGGTATTTCAAACTCTTATGATTAGTGTAGAGTGTGAAACTTTCTCTATATAGATGATGTCTCCATATCATCAGAGCAAATCCTCTCGAGTCCTCGAATATATCAATATATCATCGAAGAAAACTATCACAAATCGGTCAAGAAATGATCTCATTACTCGATGCATCATATCTGTAAACATGGCAAGAACATTGCTCAAACCAAACGGCATCACTGTAAACTGATAGTGTCCGTATCTCATGTAGAACACTGTCTTGGACCTATCTTCATCCCTGGTCCTAAGTTGATGATACCTTGATCGCAGGTCTATCTTAGAGAAAAATTGTGCTCCTCTAAGCTGATCAAACAAATCGTCAATCCACAATAACGGATACCTGTTCTTGATTGTGACCTTACTGAACTATCTATAGTTGATAATCAACTTCAAGTACCATCATTCTACTTCACAAAAATGACAGGTGCTCCCCTTGGTGACATAGAAGGTGTAATGAATCCCTTTTGGCCAAAGTCCTGTAGTTGAATCCTCAACTCCCCCAACTTTCTCGGAGCCATGTGGTACGGCGGTATAGAAATCGATCTGGTGCCTGGTACCAGACCCATTTTTTCAAAGAATTCAAAGCAATGGGCACGCTTAATTATACTTGTTGGCACGCACTGTTAGGTGTTAGGGTTCATGGGCAGCAAAAAATTCAAAACAAATTTTTGAAAAAGCCCAACATGATCGAAAATAAGTTCCATTAAATAAGATCTATAAAAGTAAACCATACCATAATCCATGATTTCCTTCTCATGTTGTTCGATCATTAAGACGTTCAAGCACACATCCTCTATCGAAAATCCATACATGAATGGTGACTACAATTTAGAGTGCTAGCCGCAAGAGAGATAGAAAACATTTTTCTTTCTCTTTGAAAATCCAGAGAACTCGAAAATAGCAAAATCGAAAATCTTATTTTGTTTTAGGGTTTCAATCTCTATTTATATATGTTAATAAGCCATCACTTAAAATCCTATTCGTAACTTATTTTCAATCATGTTAGGGTTTATTGAAAGAATTCACGTATCAAGGTATAGTTTATAGAAAGAATTCACCTTACATAAGAATATGTTTGCAAAATCCACATGTTGACCAAAATGGGTTATGCCAATGGATTCAAATGTAATCGAGCTATCAACTCTTAATAACTTAAGAGTTGTACTTTTATGTTACCCCAAGAATATGATCCACATAACCCTAATGTTGGTCTTCATGTGATTATGTCGATGTATTCAAATGTAACTAAGCTACCAACCTTAAATGGACAGTGAAAGACGAAGGTAAGACTCTGGCCTACTAAGGATATAAGGGCGGAATCCATTTCCATGCTAATCTTTTCCTTTTATTAGGACAAATGGTTGAATCTATTTAACGGCTAAGTATCACATCCCTCGTTTTGGACCGCCATATCGACATTTTCGAGAATTTTTTCATTTAAAAACAAATATTGTCAAGTCATAATAAATTGCTCCGTTCCCAGTCCATAATGCTATATGAACTAAATATATTAACTACATTGCATAGTTGATATAAATACAGGTCCCACTTACCCATGTTGACATTTCCTAACTTTATACTGACTTACTCGACTCTTGGAAGTCCATAGACCTTTTGCATTGATTAAAAATCTAAATTAAATAAATTTTCATCAATTTAAGTCCAAAACTCATTAATTAGAATATCTAAACTGGCCCTAATAAAATACGAACCAAATTTGCCACTATTTAGGTCATTCCGACCATTTTTTGTTATTAGAGGTAAGAACCCCATTATAAAATCCTCCACGAATCCAAAATTCTTCATTTTTTCATAGAAATCCCCGATTTCTATTTATTTGACCCACAAATATTATTTTTTCTTCTTTTCTTTTCCATTTTTCTTGAAATTTGTATGACTTTTCATCCATTTCTATTTTTTTTATTTGTAAAAAGTGAGTTTGGGCTTGAATTGCGCTGAACTAGGTTCGACACAACCATGCTGAATTGGGCAAGGTTCGGGGCCCATCCCCTTCCCTCAGTGACTCAAACGATTTTGTTTTCCATTTTTTTTTCTTTTCGATTGGGCATTGGGGTTGGATTTGGCCCAATCCATCAACGCACAACAACAACGACCCAACAAACTTCAACAGCCAATCCAATAACAACCACAACCACAACACTCACTATCGATCTCTCTCTAGATCAATCTCTGTCTCGATCAATCTCTCTCCTTCTGCCTCTGTTTTCATCTCTTTCTCATTTTCGATTTCAAAAGCATTTGATTTCATTGAGGCGATGTTCGTTGTAGTAACAGATAAATATGAGATTTTCTTGATATTTGTACGCACGAATCTCAAAGTAGATCTAAAGGAATGAAGGCCAAAAATTAATTTTCCTCGAGATTCGCACACACAAATTTTAGCATGATCCAAAAATCATGAGTTTAAAAGGCACTCCTTAAATTGACATCAAGTTAAACTCATTCATACACTTTGAACATTGATTATCCTTGAGATGAGATTACATGCATCTCCAAGCGTGGACAATTCCTCCAACATACCAATATTCAACCCATTCAGTTCCTCGAGATCTTCGCTACACGTATCTTGCGGAGAATCCAATAAATACTTAATTTAATTTTAAAGTTTAGGATTCATATTTTTATATATATATTTATATATACAACTATATATATAAACATATAGATAACTTCGTATTTTTGTGCCAATAAATTTGCCACACGCGCCAACAACCACCCTCGGGCGTGCACATTATTGTACGTCCCACACGTGTCATCTACGACCCCGCGTGTCACTAGGCGCCTACCAATTTATTAATTATTTTCAATATATATTTATACATACAATATATATACACATATGCCTATTTTAATGCGTTTATTATTTTGTTTTGCGCGCCAACAAGTACATTTGGTAGTGTGCGTTATCCCACGACCCATGGTGTCATTGTTGATCCACACACTAGTATTAGGCATTCCATTAATTTCTTAATTATTCAATTAGAGGCTAAATTACAAATACAATCCTTTCAAACACTAAAAGTCATGCAAATCCACGCACATGCTAATTAAGACAACCCGAGTTTAGCCACGAGACTAACTCAGGTTCATCAGAATTTAGATTAATGGTAATCACCTACTTAAAGTAACGGGTCGTTACCATATTACTTGCACTTGTGGACTTTGTTTTCCCATTTGTAGCTTTCGCCATCTGACTACTTAGGTTGGATAGTTGTGCCATGATCGTTGCTTATGAATCAATCTCATATACTCCTGCTAGCTTTCTCACCATGGAACTAGTTCGTGGTGTAGGATTTTGGGACATAAGATCTAAAAGATCTAAGGCTCCATCTTCATCCTAGGTTAGTAGAGAACTATCTGCTGCGGCATCCACTAACGTCCTCGTGCTATAGTTCATTCCATAATAGAAGATTTGTAGTTGTGCCCATTTCACACATCCATGTCTTGAACTTCTCCTCAACATTTTTTTTGAATCTCTCCCAAGTCTCACCATGAGACTCGGTATCCTTTTCTTGAATTGGTTGATTTCCAATTTCCTTTCACTAACTTTCACTAGGAGAAAAAACTTGTCTGGGAATCTTTTATGTATATCTGCCCATAAATTCATACTCTCTACATTCAATCCTCAGAACCAGGATTTAGCTACTCCATCCAACAAGAATGGGAAAAGTCTCATCTTAATTACCTCATTTGTAACTCCAATAATGTGAATAGTGTCACATTTCTTTAGATAATTCTCCACATATGCAACTAGATCTTCATTTGCTAGCCCATTAAATAGGCTATTCTACACCATGTTTATGAGAGACAGTCCCAACTCGAACTTAGTGGTGTTGGCTACAAGCCTTATCACTCCATTGTATTTCTATTGTACTTTCGATTTGAAGTAGTCTCGAAGACATCTTTGTCCTCGTACTCTATCTTGCATATTTAGATCACTTTTAGGTTGATTATTCTCTCAGCACTGATTTTGGTTCTAGTTTCTCGCTTGATCATCCACCATCTTGACTTTTTTCTTCTTTTTTCCCTTGTTGGTTTTATTAGTCTCGAACCGTAAGGCACAAAGTCCTTATTGCCTTAACTATGCATGCACTGAATATTCCTTGAGAAAGAAAACAGAAAAGATCGAGTGTAGATTGTCAAAATTGAAACTAATACTTTTTTTCCTAATTTATTTTTATAAAATTGAAATTAAATTACTGAAAGTAAAATCATTTAAATTGTGTAGACTAACTAAACTAATGTGTGGCTACCTATCCTCGGTAACGGTGCCAAAAACTTGATCGCAATCGCAAGTATAATGGTTCAATTGTAGTCATAATGTGATCAACGAAGGTTGATTATCGGTATTGTCCTGTGGGAAAGGTTCATCTCGACATAGTTCACTTAGTTAAGTTCACTCTATTGTTAAGAATATCTTTTTTGATTGGTTTAACTAAACAACTATATTCTATAAAACATTGTAAAATAACTTGTATTCTTATATTGAGAAGACTCATAGTTCACAACATCACCTAGGTAATGAATTACTATGCTTTCATATCTCACTATGTTCATCTTCATTATGTGTGTGCAATGCTTAATTAAAATTGGCAAATTTTCTTCGCATTCATTTCAACCTATCGTCGTGGTGGAAAAGATCCTAATGTGCGAAGTAGAACTCAACCTATCGGTTTAAATAATGTAAGTCTCATATAGCATTAAGTTCCAAATCTTTACACTCATAACCACTTATGTTTACTATCTGTGCCTCCTTAATCAATAACTATCTATCATTGTTATTTATCTTACGGTTGTATTGTCCATATTCTGCTTAAAATCTTTAATGGCCATGGTAACTCCTAAAACCTCAAATCAACAAACACGTGATCAAGATGTTCATGACATTATATATAATGTAAATACAAGTTCTAAACATTACACTTTTTAATCATTATAATCCACTCACACTTCCTTTAGAATAACATCCATACCATAGGATCCATTGATCATTAAGATAAATAAACTGCTCATTCATCATTGAAATCAACACACAAATCATGGTATTCATTGCAATCAAAGATTAAATCAAATAAATTTTATTACATTAAAGAAACAATACCGAATAACCATTAGTGGAGTCTTCAATGTCTTCTTCTCCAAAACTCTTTTCAATATTGAAGAACATTGTAAACTATTGTAAACTATTCTAATTGGTGGTAATCTATTATATTTGGTAATAATTAGTGAAATTACCACGTTCTAATACATATGTATACCCTTAAGAATAATAAGAATACAATTAGAAACCCTAATTAACCTTTCCAAATGAACAAGAACTCTCAAACTATCTATTTTTACAACTCGGTGCTTTCTGTAAGTGATCCGCATCGTGTGTGCAAAGCCTCAACACCGCCACAGCTTCAACCTTTGTGTATGAGTTTTCTCCTCTCAATAGGCTCAGCGCCCTATGTGTACTAGACTGGCGCCGTGTGTGTTACCCTATAGCATCGCCACTGCATCACCCGTACTGCTTATCTTTCTTGGTCTCCAATCCTTTTCCATGCCTTGCCGACGCCTTGTGCTCTCTTTCCATGGTGTCACTAATCTATGCCATGATTTCAAGTGTACTTTTGTGCTTTTTCTCCTCATTTCATCATGAAATCATTCCTTTATCTCTTTTATACCTTATAGACCTAAAAATACCTAAATTCAATCAATTAGAGCTCATTTCAGGATATTTAGTCTAATTATACTACTAAACTAACTCTATATATAAGTCCAATTAATGACTTATCACCTATACAATATGATAATCTCTCTCTTGAACAATACACTCAACTGGTCACATGAATAATTAGTTGCGACTTGTAGGAAGTGACTTGACTCATCAATTTATCGACAATTACCCAAACGGAGTTGTTTTTCCTGGCAGTCCTCAGCAACCCTCTAACAAAATCCATGGCGAGGTCTTCCAATTTCTATCATGGAATGGGGAAGTGGTTGAATTAATCCCCAAAGTCTGTAATGCTCAGCTTTCGCTACCTGATGAACTCAGATACGATCGCCTTCATCGCAAGCTACCAAAAATGTATCTTCTTTTCATGATACAACTTGGTCCTTCCTGGGTGTTTAGTGAATCAGGAACAGTGTAAATCCTGAATAATCTCATTTCTCGGCTCGGCCATTTATGGTATCCTTAATCTGCCCCTATATCTCAGACATTGATCCCCTGCCTCAATCCAATCTGTACAATATTCATACTCTTGTATTAGTGTATAGTGTGAATATCTCCGCACATAGGTGATGTCTTCTGTAATGGCCTAATATTTATTAATGCATTTTATTCATTATTCCTAGACTAAGATGCCAGCTCAGACCCACGCGAATGCTGCAAATGGGATTATGACAAGACTTAATAGGTACAATTAATTGTTATTGTTGGGTTATAAGGTTTATATGCAGCAAAAAATTCAAAGCAATTTTTGAAAAACCCTAACAGGATCGAAAATAAGTTATATTAAACTAGATTGATAAAAGTAAACCATACCTTAGTACATGAATTCTTTCTATTAACCATACCTTAATACGTGATTTCCTTTTTTGATTGTTCAACTTCCAAGACATTTAAAGTACGTACCCACTATCGAAAATCCACACACAAACGGTTATCGCAATTTGGAGTGTTAGCCCTAAGAGAGATTAAAAATGCTTTTCTTTCTCTCCCAAAATCTTGAAAGCTTAAAATTTACAAAAACGAAAATCTTGTTTAGTTGTAAGGTTTGAACCTTTATTTATATGTGTAGATAAGCCCACACTTAAAATCATATTCGTAATATAACTATTATATTTAGGTAGTTTAAAAAAATTACACCTATGCCCCTATTAATAAATATCATATAACAAATTGTAAGGGCTTTTATGTCATGAATTTTATGAAATAAAATTCATTGCTCTAGACCAATTGAAATTGCAGAAAGCCATTTTTTTGTGCGACCCAATAGGTTCATGCGGCATTGGCAGTGAACTAAAACTATTTTGGTACATAAGTCATAAGCGGTCTCTAGAAAGACATTATGATTACCCAAGTAGCATGAATAATAAAATCGATACAACCTAATCAATAACATGTACCATAGCCTTTTGTCGTGCAATATCCTTCGATTAAACATAAGGCATGAAAAGTCACCCTTAATGTTCAATCGTACTAGTCTCGATCTTTAGGTAAACTGAAAACATCCAAGTGACATTAATCATATCAATTCACATGGACTTGGCCATTATCAATATATCATATCGAGGGATCCATTGATATCTCTCTGTACGAGAGTGAAGAATTCTATCTTGATTATATACCTTCACATATTATTCACATGGTAACCAATCACAATCTTTACAGTCATTAGGTTAAAAATAACATTACCATGCTCCTAATATTGAAGTCCATGGTAATCTTAAGTCGAAGGACTAAATGATATACCTAGCATGAGGAACACATTTGACTTTATCTATGTGGTTTTTTCATAGCGGCTCAGTCCAGTTCCTTATTCCCTAAAAGAACTCATGATCTTGATTCGTATCCTTATACGCATGATCATCATATAACTATCAATCAAGATTCACACTAGTCTTAATTCATTATAGTTCCCAATATAATGACTGACTAGGGAGATTTAGGATATTTAAACAAATACCCGTGGATCTTATTATAAGGTAAACATGCAATCACTTATAATAAAGTAGCAAATGAAAACCTCAATTTTATTAACTAAAATTATAAGATAAACAATGTTTTAAAATTAACCTAGGGCACATACCCCAATAGTTATTGCGTGTTGTTTGCTTATACTATGATGTTCATTTGATTAATTACTAAACTGCATCGCACGAGTGTTAATATATTAAGCTATCGCGCGAGTTAGTGCAATACGTACTTGCCTCAAGAAGCATGTCGACGTGGATAGTGAGTAGGCAAAATACGGGTACATAGTGATAACATAATGAACTCAAATAATGGAATACAATGGACACACAATGATAGCCTATGTCAATTAATTAAAATTTGACTAATTAAGATGCACCTTGAAACACGAGCATATCCGCGGGGCATCGGGTATGTCGAGTAGTCTAGAACTTTCGTAGGCGTGACACATTGATAAAAGAAGACGATAAGTTTGAAAATTCAATTGACTTAATGTGCTTAGGGTATTTATTAGACTAAATTAATAGATAAAGACTATGGTGCAAATTATTTAATTATGGCCATTGAAGCACCTTGTGATGATAAGCTTGGTTAAATTCGTACACAGGTGAGTGTATATAATTTGTCACTCAACTGTTGGCCTTTTAAATTTGGAGCATTGGATCACTTAGAGATGAGTAATTCTACATAGATGAATTGATTGAATCTAAACCATCATTAATATATAAAAGAACCTAAGTGGGAATGCTTCATAGGAAAGCCTAAACATGGTCCAGGGAGTTTTGAGAGTAGAGAAACTTGAGAGTTTGCTAGAATTTGGGGGAGAATGGAAGTCATAGGAGTAATGCTTGAGGATCCATCAATCAAGCTAGGTAAGCCATCACTCCCTCTACATCATCTACACATAACATGATTTTGATGCATACCCAATTAGGGGTTTGATCCTCAAATGAATTTCATTACTATTTTTCTAAATTAAGAGGAGTGTTTTCATCAATTGTGCTAAGAATTCAAGTTTCTAAAATTATTTTTCTTGTCTAATTGTGTTATTGATGTTCATGATGGATGGATGAATTTTTGGAAAGATTGATGAATTATTGTTGTTTCTACTATTTTTGGAAGTGTTGATGGCAAATGGAGACGACCATAAAGGAGAAAGTTCATAATTTATCAGTTGGAAATTCTTGGTTATGACCTCGTTAAAACGGTAATGTAGTTTCATTAGTGCGCAAACGATTATGGGCTGAAACTCAAGTTAGGTTGTGTGCTTAGCATGCTAATGAGCCCTTATTAGCATGCTAACCATACACTAAACATTCACTGGAAATGATGTTTAACAACCTAAATAGCAAAAACCCATTTTGACACACTACTTTTTCATTTTACGGATTTTGACTTATTTTAAAAGAATTAAACGGACAAATGAGTATTTTATAAATTTTAGATTTTGAAATGAACTTATTTTAGGAGTTAATAGAGACTAAATTAACCTCAAACACTATATATGAACTAATAAGACACCGGGAGTCTAGGGATCTGTAGACGGCTATCAAAAATGAGCTTCAATCGAGGATGTGTTAGAGAGCGATTTTTTTGTATTTCAAGTAAGTAAACCCACAAAAAACACACCTTAAGCATATATTTTATATTTCCTTTTATTGTCGTACGATGATTGCATGCGTTGTTGTTATGTTTATTCTAAGGTATTCTAAATTTGTTAAGGTTGAGTGGCATGCTAGACTATAAGACGTGCACTCGCATCCATGGTGGATTGCCACCCGATCTATTTCTTTGATGCATGTATTGGTGGGTAATGGGACTAGGTTGACCACCGTGAGGGCTTGTTAGGTAGGGACCATCGGGCGCAGATATTGTGCTAGAATCCGGCATACCCGAAGTATGGTATAGTCTGTCCTGGTTGGGTACTCACACACTTTGGTTCATTTGTGTTACTTACATATGCTATGACTTTTTTACGGCTTTTCGTTCATTTTTACATTTATTTATCATATGATACGGTTGTTAACAACTTGATCATACCACGCGCACTTGCGCCCTTAGTGGATAACGACTCGAGCTGCTTCTTTCATGCATGTGTTGATGGGTCGTAGGACTAGGCCGACTATCCCGAAAGCTTGGATGTGGACGTCAGGGACGCAAACAATGTGTAAGACTCCTGGTATACTAAATTATGGTCTATTTGGGTTCGATATTGAGTACAGACGCACACCTTTTGCTCGTATATGCATTATTTTCATGTGATGCACCTTTTTACTGCCCTTTCATTTTTGCATGATTTGTATGTATTATTTATTGATTCTCTTTGAATGCTTGGTGGTTTTATCTAGGATTTACTCACTATAACTTGTTTTTGTTTTGAATTAGAGTTGCAGATCCTTCTACGAGTAGAGGCAAGAAGAAATTTGGGCCACGATTTCTAATTACCAGTTGTTTGGGACATACTCGTATGTGTCTATTTTGTTATTTTGATCTATGCTTGGCGTTTCTTTACGGACTTGAGAGATACTTGTACATGTATATGCTTACTTATTTGTTTAGTTGTTGCTTGATATACATGGTCCTCGATCATTGGGTTTTCCACTATAGGTTGAAGTAAAAATGACATGAAAACCTATTTATATAGATTATTTTTCATAAAATTTAAAACTTCCACTTATTTTAATTTTAAATTACTTGTAAAACCACTTGTACAACTCCCATAACTTGGCTTAATGAATCTAAGAAAGTAAACTTAATTAAATAACCTAAACTAATTAACATGAATAATTGGTTCACTAAATAACTTAATAGGATGAGTTAGCGTAAGAAGACTAAAGATAATGTTATGTTGCAAGCTGCTATAGGTGAGAATGTGGATGACATGGCATTGGTTAATGATGTGTCCACAGACATGGCGGTGGTCGGTTGCCTCGAGCTTTTGGGCAAACACATTTCCATACCTTTAGCGCAAATATAACCGCTGCCAACTCCATATTTTATTTGGGGTAATTCTTCTCATCTATCTTTAGTTGTCTAGAGGCATACGTTACAACTCCTCGCCATACATCAACACACAACCCAGACCCGTATGAGAAGCATATGTATTAACGGTAAGTTCTTACTTAGTCTTTCGAAAAACTAACACGAGCGTAGTGGTCAGCAATCTCTTCAAATCAATAAATGCGTGCATCCACTCCTCTAACAATTCAAACATGGGATATTTCTGGGTTAGCTGGGTTATTGGTAAAGTAGTCTTTAAGAAGTCCTTCACAAAATGGCATATTAACCAGCTAAACTAAGAAACCTCTCATCTCGATCACTGATGCTCGTGCATGCCAATCCACAACTGCCTAAATCTTGGTTGCATCCACTGATATCTCTGCTGCTTCGACAACTTGAGCAAAAACTTAACCTTAGTCAACCAAAGCTCGCAATTGCTGAACTTGGAATAAAACCTATGCTCTCCCAATGTTTGGAGTGTCTTCTTGAGGTGTTGCTCATGATCCTCTTGAATCATCCAGTAAATAAGCGTATCGTCAATGAAAACAATCATGAAGTAGTCCAAAAATGGACTCAAAAGCCAGTGCGTCAAGTCCATGAACATGGTGGATGAATTGGTCATTCCCTGGGGCATGAACGTATATGTCTATATCTTGTACTTAAAGTAATCTTATCCACATCTTCATCCATGATCTGAATCTATTGATACCTTGATCTCACGTTTATCTTAGAGAAAAATTGTGCTCCGCTCAGTAAATTAAACAATTCATCGATCCGTAGAAGTAGGTACTTAATTTTATTCATGTTAGGTGGCTGTAATGCACAATCTCAAATTGTCATTTTTCTTTATAACAAAAAAGACAAGCGCTCCCCAAGGCAACATGGACGTGGTGATGAATCCCTTACATCTCATAACCTCAAGTTGAACTCTTGACTCCTCCAACTCTCTCAAAACCATACGGTGCGGTAATATAGATAGAATTTTTGTACTCGTTACTAGGTCGATGTTGAAGTCTATCTTTTGTGGCATCGGTAGACTACGTAAATCCTCCACAAACACAAACGTAAACTCACATACTACTGAAATATCCTAAAGTGTGGGTCCTTGACTCTCTACCACGCCACCAAAGTATCTATCTCCTTACTAGTCACAAGTCCGCTTCTTGTGCCAATGGTCTTCTGTAAGCTGCCCTTTTATTTAAATTTCAATTGCCCCGTGATATGGAAAATCGTTGTCTTACGAAAATAGTCAATATGCACATGATACGTTACCAACCAATCCATCTGTAACCATGCGTCGAACATTAAGAACTCCAGTAGTCTAAAATCTTTCAGTAACGCTACCCTGCTAATCACTATCACACATCCCTCACAAATAAGGTTAGGGTACACTATATCCCTAACTGCGGTCTTAATATTAAATGTACACTAATCCTAACAGGTGTCAATCCTAAGAGGCCTATCATGCCACTAGTAATAAAAAATAGTAGATCTAAAATCAAATAATATGTGCATATCTCTACTGCAAATGGAAAACTTACCATCAATAAGTTCGTATGTTGCCTCAGGATCTGCTCGTGCCACCATTTGGGCTCCCTCTCAGTCGTGTTGTAGGTGGACGGCTATAGGTTGTAGATATTTCCTAAACATATGCCCAATCAGGTCACATTTGAGAAAAGTGATATATGTGTCCTGACCAAACTATTAATTCGACCTTGTATTTCTTTGCAGCCTTGTCTAGCCCCATCTCGGCCTCTGCCTCTACCTCGTTCAATCCACTGCTGTTGTCGGGGTACCTGTGGTGCTGGTATTGCTAGTCAAACGAGAGGTGGTAATGACGCTTTACCAACTATGCTCTGTATGGGAGCATGGGAGGCGTGTTTGGCAATGGTGATACATGTGATGCAGTTACCCCACTCCTCTTGAGTCCCTTGTCCCATCTCCTCTATCTCTTGCCTTTCGACCTCTTATTATAATCTAAACCTTGGCCCATAATTCTACTCGGTCCCTTTCTAACTTTGCCTAGCTCATTAGTCACGTAGTCGAGGGCCCGCTCGTACATCTCCTATAGGGATTGGTCTCTAGTGTTGACAACATGATGAGAAACATTTGGTCTCAGTTTGTCTCCAAAGTCGAAGGCATCATCTTCATCATCATATACCTAGTCTCACGCAAACTCTCTCGCATAGCCATATTTGCCCCTGTATGTCATCCGCAACGCTCCTTCAACGTGTCTCAAATTCATAAACTCTGTCTTCAACCTCTTCATCATTAAAACTGGGAAGTACAACTTTTAGAATTCCTTCTTGAAGTCCGCCCAAGAAGTAAGGTGCTCCTACCGGCCACAGTGATGCCCCGCCAGACTTCTGCACCCTTATATAGGGTGTAGCGAAATAGAAGAGCCCAATTAAGTGCACCCCACTCATTATTTAGTACACCCTAATTCAGAGTGCACTGCCAATTTGAGTTTTGATTTATTAGGGCACCCTAATTTTTTATGTTAAAGCCCCGAAATACCCTATATCCTTTTCCAACACGTTTCACTATACCCCACAACGAAAACAAACAAATCCATATTTCTTTCCACCCTAATCTTTACTTCCATGAGTTATAAGGCATTATTCTACCAAATTGAACTTGCCATCATCATCTCCATCATCGATTGTATCAATTTTTGTATCTTTGGTCCCGTTTTGGGTGGATCGAAACTATCCAAAGAACTGAGTTGCAAGGATCGGCTATTATGGTGTGTTTCCCCTTAAATTTGATAAAATTGGTGTTTATATGGTGGTGTTCCAATTGTATCTCACTTTATTTGCACTTTCGTACCAATTTCCATCAACTTCTAGGTTAGGGTTTATGTTCGTTGATGTTCCATGGTTCAAGGCCAAGTGTACATTTTGTTATTTGGTCTCTAGGTACTGAATTAGATGGCTAAATTTGCATAGATCACATTTGGTGTAAGCGTATCGAGTGTATAGTCCTTCATTCAATTAGTAACCCCCAAGTTTAAGTGATAGGTTTGGTTTAAGGGTATTGAACCATCTGTTTGAATTTGTAACCTTACAATTCTGTTGGAGGTAACCAACTATATGAACAAACACTCGTTTTGTAAACATCGTGTTTTATTCACAAAAGTCGATATATAAGTCCCGAATTAATTGGGTAGGGGAAAAGGACTTAGTTCATTGACATTGAACCGAGTATAAGAACATATACCCGGTAACATAGTATCAATGGTAAGTACTTTACCTCGGTACACTTGTACTATACATATATTAAAACATAATTTTAATCTATTTTCTCATTTCATTTACATATATATTATGATGATATTATATGTGTTTACTCTTTCAGTGAGGTATGGCCTGAAATAAGACCACTCTTACACGGGAGCAAGTGTGATGACCCCTTCTCAAATTAGGGCGCCACTCGGCCTAATCCTATCATTAATCCCTTATCTCATCATATAGGACTTAACAAGGAATTAGTTAGCCTTTCAAAAACCTCATAACTTACCCATTACTTTTCAAATAGACATTTACCTATCCTATGTAAATTCATAAATCAAAGTTAATTAAAATTTTACTTAAAATTTTATTCAGCTGAAGTCTTAACAAATTAGCGGAAGCTTTTCATGTAATACCTAATAATTGTTGAAAAAACCAGGGAAATAAAGATCACATTCATGTATATATATATATATATATATATATATATATATAACAAACGATGATAATATATCATCATGTGTTTGGTCAAGGTACTAGCCTCTCAACCCATAATAAACAACTCCAAAATTATAAGAAATACATATAAAAGTAATACATCAAAATCAAAACCTACAAAATCTGGTGTAGCAGCACTCCACTGGCTCAAAGGTAGTCGTCGATCTTCTCTTTACCTGGCTTGCTACTTTATCGATCGACACCAGCGTCATAAAATTGACGGTGAGTATAGGAAAGTCAAAAGTAACACTGAGAGACATTTGTTCACATTCCCAAATATGCAACAAGTATCTAAAAGCATGATAATAACAACTATGTTGAAAAAAGAACATGCAAATAGATGCTTTAGTTAAACAAAATAAAATTGACATTCTGTTAGGCAGTAATGATCTAGGACCGGTCGGTAATGATCTTCATCACATCAACCTTTCCACCATATAAGGATGGAGCTGAGCTCTACCTTAATGTGAAGGTCTGAGTAGTACTCTTTGCTTTTATAGCCTCTCATTGGTGCCAGTCACCTACGATACATACTTGCAAAAAAACCCCGAGTCCTATACCCCGTGATACCACCCAAGTTATGCTTTCCAACAACCAGAGACTCATTTCCCTGAGTGCTAAGCAAGATAGTGGAGAAATCTTGATCACCTAGGAAGTCTAGTGACCTTGTATGTCAGTCGGACCTCTATCATAAAATGGCCCTAGATACAATAACTACTATTATGTTTCAAGGGATAACATGGTTTGAGAATCCAACTAAGTAATTGCATACCTAATGCAAAATGGAAATAGATTCACAACACTATGTAACACCTACCTAATAGCATGATTTTTTATTGACCACATGTATTAGCAATCAAAATGACATATCACTTGATTAGGAGTCAATGAAATCATTTAATCAACAATCTATACCATTAAAGCAACCTTAAGAAATGAGAAAGGACAATAAGTCATGGCATATAGAGGACAATGACAAATAAGTCCAATTTAGTAAAAGTAAACAAGTAAATATGAATGAGATGTAAATAAATATCTCAATCAGTTTACTTACAATCCACGCAATATCCTAAGCTATTCCAACTTCCCAGCACCTCGTATCACATATCCAAACTCTCGAGTCTCTTCCTTAGGTTCCTGATATGAGACTAATCTAAATAAATTGGGTTTAGGTTAGGTCAAATAGGTTTAGGAACCATAACCGAAAATAACCCTTTAAGACTAAATAATATTAAAATTTTACTCTTGTATTGCGTTGCGCACTTTTAGGCTTGAAATTGTCCAAATCTCAACGTCTTTCCTTGTACAAAGTTTTTGGTCTCTAACTTAGCTTTTCAAAAAGGTTTGGTTTGTGAAATTTTGATTTAAAATGAAAGCGGCATCGTAATTTCACTAAGCAAAACTCAAATAGGAACCTAATCTCGTAATGTATTTATTTACATATTTATAGAGCACTTTTGGATATGAAAATATTTGAACTACAAAATTCTGTAGGACAAAGTTGTTTCCCTTTGAGTTAGCTCTCAAAATGCCACCAGATTGGGTTCATTTTAATTTAAGATGAGCAAGTTATGAACAAATTACATAGGTTGGTTCATAATACAACAAGCAAAATTTCCAATTTGGACTTAAAACTTAAAATATTCATATCTTTTTTTATTTTAAAACCAAATTAAGAACTTCTTAATAGCTGGATTATCAACTTGAAATGAGGAATCCAAGTATATCAACCAATTTCAAGACTTAATCATTTAACCTCTGAAAATGGCAAAAAACCAGAACTCGTTTCAAACTTAAATAGAAAGATGTGTACCTAGTTTGATCAACACCTAGCTTGATCAACACCTCCTACTCCAAACCCACTGATTTCTCATTGATCTTCTCTAATTTCCTTTCTTCTCCAGCAATCTTTTCTTCTCTCCTAAGTAAGCTTACTTAGCTCCTAAATTATAGAAATGAAATTGGTTTAATTCCATGAGTTGATCTCTAGCTTTTTATATGAAATGGATATGGTTGATTAATAGCCATTGATTCTCATGTGCACATGATGTACATATCAACACATTTCACACTTACTCAATCTAAGTAACACCCATGTGTAACTCACTAGGTGTCTAGATATGTCAATATGTATCTTTATGATCATCACTGACTATTGTTTTAACTGGCTAACTTAGGTACATTAAATGTATAATCAACCATAGCCACATTTAAAATCATTATTTAAGTTACATTAGGCCAAAATAAACTTACCATTATTACTCTTTACCCCGGTCCCATGCTGACACGCATTTTGAGGCGCATCTCCACTTTTGTCTCGACACCTATACACAAGTAGGAGTGACTTAGCAATCTACACATATACAATACACTAGGCATACACTTCGACACATATCTCGATGCGAGATCTACGTCATAGGTCGCTGATCCTGATTAAGAGATTAAACTAGGATTTAGAATTTCGGGACATGACAATTCTTCCCAACTAATGGAAATTTCATCTTCAAAATTAAAATTAAACTGAAATTATACATGTTCGAAAAGGTACGAGAATCTATATTGCATATAGTCTTCCCGTTCCCAAGTGAGCTCCGAATCTCCATGGAATTGCCACTTGACTAACGCCTTAGGGATAGACTTGCCTTTCGACTTTTGTACCTTCCAAACTAGGATCTGTACAGGCTGCTCCTCATAAGACACATCCTCGCTCAGGTCAACCTGACTTAAGTCAACTGTCGATCTCTCGCCTGCCTTCGACTATACCAAATGAATTCCTAACATCGTAGAGCTAACTCAAGCTCATAAGCAACCTTTTCGACCCGTTTTTTAATCTTGAAAGGTCTGATGAATCTCGGCTAACTTGCTTTTCAGACCAAATCTGCGAAGACCATTTCGAGGAGAAACCTTTAGATACACAAAGGCTCTCTTGTTATACGTGAAATTCGTTGCGACACGTGTTTGCCTATTTTTTTTGCGTCTCATGGGTTCCTTTAAGCTTTGGCAAATTTGTTGTACCTTCGCCATGTGATCAACAAAAATTTCGGCCCTACAATGTCCCGATCCTCTAGCTCAGCCAAACAAGATGGTGAGCGACACGGTCTGCCATATAAAGCCTAGAAAGGTGCCATCTCAATGCTAGCCTGTATAACTATTGTAATATGCAAACTCACGCCATGGCAGGTACTTCTCCCATGATCTGCCAAACTCAAGTACACAAGCCCTGAGCATATCGTCGAGAGTCTAAATCAACCTATCAATCTATCCATCAGTTTGAGGGTGAAAAGTGTTAAACTGTAGACGTGTACCATACTACTTCTGCATACTCCGCCATATCCTAGACGTATACATAACATTTTCATCTGACTTGATAGTCAATGGTAGTCCATGCAGCTTAATAATCTCCCTCTTGAATAATACACTAGACTAGTCAAATGTATAGTCAGGTGCAACTGGTATGAAATGGGTAGATTTCATCAATTTGTCTACAATCACGCAGATAGAATCATGTCTCGGCAATCCTTTAACAAAATCCATGGCTATGTCTTCCCACTTCCATCGTGGAATGGGAAGTGGCTGTAAAAATCCTCCGGGTCTATGATGCTCAGCCTTCACCTACGGTAGATCCCACAGTTCTTGATAAACTTTGATATGTCCGCTTTCATCCCAGGCCATCAAAAATGTCTCTTCATGTTATGGTACATCTTGGTCCTACTTGGATGAACAATGAATCAGGAACGCTGTGAATCCTGAAAAATTTCATACCTCAGCTCTACCACTACCAGTATCCACAATCTGCCTCTAAATCTTAGTCACTAATTCGTCATCTCCGTCTAGTCGGTACAATCAGTTCTTGGGCTAACTAACTAAATCTCACGTATAGAATGTCGACTCTCTTATCCTTTGACACTCTCTATGTAGACATATTTTGAAGCCTCATATGTGCATTAATCATCACCCGAATGTCGGTAGGAATATCTAATTGAGTCGTCATCATCGCTGCCTTGACTAATCTATACTCATGCGTCTTATGGAATCTAACAACCTCGACAATTCCAGTTAGTATCCTACTCAGCGTAGCAGCAACTACGTTAGCTTTTCGTAGATGATACTCTAGAGAAAAATCATAATCCTTCAAGAATTCCAACCATTAGTGTTGCCTCATGCTCAACTCTTTCTATGTAAAGAGGTATTTTAAACTCTTATGATCAGTGTAGAGTGTGAACCTCCCTGCATACAA
This sequence comes from Stephania cephalantha, assembly GCA_039657325.1. Lineage (NCBI taxonomy): Eukaryota > Viridiplantae > Streptophyta > Magnoliopsida > Ranunculales > Menispermaceae > Stephania > Stephania cephalantha. The sequence continues at coordinate 26,247,731 of CM077573.1, forward strand.
ATGATGTCTCCATATCTTCAAAAAAAAATACTAATGTTGCCTACTCTAAGTCATGAGTGGGATAGTTCTTCGCATGCATCTTTAGCTGTTTGGATGCATAAGCCACCGTGCCTTTGTCTTGCATCAACATGTAACCTAGACCTGTATGAGAAGCATATGTATATACTAGTAATCCATGTCCAGCCTCTGGCAATATCAACACTAGTACGGTTGTTAACAATATCTTCAGCCAAGCAAATGCCTATTCGCATTCCTCAAACCAATCAAACCTGACGTCTTTCCATGTCAATTTGGTCATCGATGAAGCGATCTTCAAGATACCATTCACGAACCTGCAGTAATACCCTACTAATTCCAAAAAACTCATGATCTTCATCACTAACTTCGACGCCAGCCAATCCATTTTTGCCAAAATCTTGGTCGAATCTACAGCGATGCTTGTTCCTCCGACAACATGTCCCAAAAACTTGACCTCTGATTGCCAAAATTCAAACTTGGTGAACTTGGAATATAGTCGATGCGCCCTCAAAGTCTGCAACATCTCCTTCAGGTGCTGCTCATGATCCTCTCGAGTCCTCGAGTATATCAATATATCATCGATGAAAACTATTACGAAACGGTCAAGAAATGGCCTCATTACCTGGTGCATCAAATCCATAAACATGGCAGGAGCATTAGTCAAACTAAACAACTTGACGGTAATCTGATAATGTCCATATCTCATACTGAACGCTATCTTAGACCTATCCTCATTACTGATCCTAAACTGATGATACCCTAATTGCAGGTATATCTTGGAGAAATATTGCGCTTCTATCAATTGATCAAATCAGTCATCAATCTATGGTAATGGATACTTGTTTCTAATTATGACCTTGTTCAACTATTTTTAGTCGATACACAACGTCAAAGTACCATCCTTCTTCATCACAAAAAGGACTGGTGCTCCCAATGGCGACATAGAAGGTGTGATGAATCCCTTTTGTCCAAAATCCTATAGCTGACTCCTCAACTCCTCCAACTCTCTCGGAGCCATACGCTATGGTGGTACAGATATATGTTTAGTAGCTAGTACCAACTCAACAATAAAATATATCTCTCTAGGTGGTGGTAGATCAGGTAAGTCCACTAGAAACAAGTCTGGAAACTCACATACAAATGGAATCTCCTCAATTTTGGGTCCCTCGCTCTCTACTACAGTGTATAACGATACTAGAGTCTCTATCTCTCCACTAGTCATAAGTTGACCTCTAGTGCATTCGGCTCTCGATATACTACCACTATACATGAACATCAGACACCCGGGATCTGAAATATCACTGTCTTACTAAGAAATTCGATATGAGCATAATACGCTGCTAATCAATCCATCCCTAACAGTGCGTCAAAATCTAAGAACTCGAGAACCTAGAAGTCTGCAGGTAACTCTACCACGCCTATCTCTATAGGACATCCCTTAACAAGACAATTAGGGTAAATCATATCCCCGGCTGCGGTACTCAAAATCAAATGTATGCTAACTGTATCTGGTGTCAACCCTAAGATGCCTATCATGCGACAAAAAATGAAAGATATTGTAGAACCTAAATCAAACAATAAATATAAATTTCTACCACTAATGGAAACCACACCCTCAATGAGTCCTTGTGTAGCTTCGACATCAGGCTCTGATACCATGTGAACACCCTCTCGTCTTTATGGTGGAACCATGGCTACGGGGCGTGGACAATCTCTAATTACGTGCTCAACCTGACATCACTTATAGCAAGTGACCGACCTACACTAACCCTGAACTAGATCTTGGCCTATGCCTGCCTCTATCCCTATTGGGAACTATCACAACCTCTCCCTTTGCCTCGACCTCTACCACCCTATTGCTGCTGACATGGCACTGGTTGTGCTGGTAGAACTGGCAAAGTAGTAGGAGCTGCCAATGCAAGTCTGACTGGTAGTGAAAAAAAGAGGTCTACCCACTATAATCTGCAATGGCGTTGGAGATGATATGTAAGGTACAATTGAAAAGATTTAGCATAATCCTTGAGAACCTCAATCCCATCTCCTTAGTCCTTTACCCATCTGTCTCCTCCTCTCATACTCCGCAACCTGATCAGGTGTCAACACTGGTACTGACGATGTCCCATCAGCAACTCTGCCTAAATAGTAATTCTCGTGAGAAAGTGCACGCTCGTAAATCTCACCAAAAGTACTAGCACTTGAACTGACAACATAAAATCATATAACTAGCCTCGATCCATCTCCAAAGTAATACTCATCCTCTAAATCATCTCTCACGATATCACCTACAAACTACCTTAGATAGTCGTTTCTATCTCTATAGTTCATTACCGACTCGTCAGCTCCTTATCTCAGATTCATAAATTCCCTCCTCAACCTCTTCATCAATGCAGGCGAAAGTATTGTTGATAAAAAATTTTCTTGAAGGCATTCAAAGACTCAAACTCTCCCTTAGAAGCTATCATTGCATGCCACCAAGCGTCGGCGTGTACGATGAAATCTCAGCTTGGATTATATCCTCAATCCTCAAGACTTTGTGCAAATTCTCCTGAGACAGTACCCACTTTTCAATCTTCTTAAAGTCTCATTTATCTTCAAATAAAATGGCTTCAGTCTGATGAAATCCTTCACCAGCTGAACCTCAGTTATGGAGCTAGAAGATGGAGGTGTGAAAGATGGTGTATAACTATCTCTATGGCTAGAGCAGTCACTATCTAGTATAGTTTATACTATCGGCACTGATGTTGCTAATGTAGGAGTAGTCGTAGTAGTAGAGGCTGGTGTTTGTGGTGGTGGAGCAAAATGTGACTTCATCATGGAAATGAACTCCGCCAACTGCTATACCTGAGCATATATTCTGTCAGATAACCTTTGAAAATCATCAGCTGATGGAATCGGAGGCTGGCTGCCACTAGCACCTGCATCCCCTCTATCGTGTGAATCATCCATTAGTGTGTGCAAGATGAACGCAAATCAACTACTACTTAGATAACGCATACACATACATCTAGAAAACTAACATGTACATATAAATAAAATCTCAACTCACTTTCACTTACTTCCCAGCTAATGGTTTATAGGCAAGGATCATCTGGTTTTCCACAGATAAAACTCATGTTTTATGGTTTAAGTTTTATTTTTTTTTACTAAGAAAGTTAGGCCTTTTACTACAAACTGTAGCTCTGGTGTCACATTGTAGAATAACCATATTCCACAACATAAGCCATATATACTTAGGTTCTATAACCTAGGCTTTATAATCTTAAGCTCTGATACCACCTGTAATGACGCCTTCTAAAATTAGGGCACCGCCCAACCTAATCACATCATTAAGTCTTAATCTCACCATATAGGATTTCACAAGGAATTAGTCAGCCTTTCAAAAACCTCAATACTTACCTATTATTTTCCAAATATACATTTACCTATCCTATATCAATTCATAAATCAAAGTTAATTAAAATTTTACTTACTTAAAAGTTTATTCAGAAGAAGTCTTAATAAATTAGCATAATCTTTTAATGTGATACGTAACAATTGTGGAATAAACAAGGGAAATAAAGATCACATGCACGTATGCATATATATATAAATATAACAAATGGTGATAATATATCATCATATGTCTGGTCAAGGTACTAGTCATTTAATCAATAATAAACAACCCCAAAAGTATATGAAATGCATATAAAAGTAATACATCAAAATCAAAACCTATAAAATCTGGTGTAGCTGCACTCCACTGGCTCAAAGGTAGTCACCAATATTCTCTTTGCCTGGCCTGCACTCGATTGATATGCACCCACCGTTATAAAAAGGGCAATGACTACACGAAAGTCGAAAGTAACACTGAGAGACATTTGTTCACATTCTTGAATATGCAACAAGTATCAAAAAGCATGATAATAGCAACTATGTTGAAAAGAGAATATGTAAAGAGATACTTTAGTTAAACAAAATGAAACTGACACTCGGCTAAGTAGTAATGATGTAGGGCCGGTCGGCCGTGATCTTCATCACATTAGCCTCTCCACTATATAAGGATGGAGCTGAGCTTTAAATCAATGTGAAGGTCCAAGCAGTGCTCTTTGCCTTTATAACCTTTCGTTTTTGCCAGTCACCTATGATATATACTTTCCAACAACCTCGGGTCCCATACCTCGTGATGTCACCCAAGTTACGCTTGCCAACAACCGCGAGACTCATTTCCCGTGTCACTACAAGATAGGGGAGAGATCCCGATCACCCTGGAAGTCTAGTGACCTCTGTATGTCTGCCAGATCTCTATACTAAAATGGCCCTAGATACAAGAAATACTTTCATATTTCAAGGGATAACATGGTTTAAGAATCCAACAAAGTAATTACATACCTAATGGGCAATCGAAATGGATTCACAACACTATGCAACACCTACCTAATAGCATGCTATTTCACATACCACATGTATTAACAATCAAAATGACATGCATATGATTTGGAGTCAATGAAATCATTTAATCAATAATCTATACCATGAAAGCAACCTCATGAAATGATAAAGGGTAGTAATTCATGGCATATTGAGTAAAATGACAAATCAGTCTAAATTACTGGAAGTAAACAAGTAAATAGGAATGAAATGTAAATAGATATCTCAATCAGTTTACTTATAATCCATGCAATTTCTTAAGTTATTGCGGCCTCCCAACACCTCATATCACGTATCCAAACTCTTGAGACTCTTCCTTAGGTTCCTGATATCAAATAAATCCAAATAAATTGGGATTAAGTCTGGCCAAATCAGTTTAGGAACCTTAACCCAAAACAACCCCTTAAGGCTAAACAATATTGAAATTTTAGTCCAGTATTGCAATGCACTTTTATGCTTGAAATTCTCTAAATCTCAATGTCTTTCCTTGTATAAAGTTTTTGTTCTCTAACTTAGCTTTTCGAAAAGGTTTGGTTTGCAAAATTTTGATTAAAATGAAAGCGATATCACAATTTTACTAAATACAGCTCAAATTGGAACTTAATCTGGCCAACTGATTTAGAAAATTCATTTCTCCCAATCTATAGTTTTAAACTTTGTAACTTTTTGTCACAAGGCAGTAACATTGCAAATAACAATATACTAAAAGATGAGCTCATTTGGATAAGTAATTATGGAGTTATGCCGTTTACAAGTTTAGTTTCAAAAATCTGGTAATGCATTCAATCATCTATTTGTAAAGCACTTTTGGACATGAAAATATTTGAACTACAAAATTCCAGTAAGTCAAATTTTTTCCCTTTTGAGTTGGATTTCAAATGCCACCAAATTGGGTTCATTTCAATTTAAAATGAGCAAGTTATGACAAAATTACTTAGGTTGGTTCGTAATACAACAAGCACGATTTCCATTTTGGATTTAAGACTTCAAAAATTCATATTTTTTTATTTCAAAACCAAATTAAGACTTCTTAATAGTTGGATTATCGACTTGAAATGAGGAATCCAAATCTATCAACCAATTTCAAAGACTTAATCGTCTAACCTCTGAAAATGGCCCAAAATCAGAATTGGTTTCAAACTTAAATAGAGTGATGTGTACCTAGTTTGATTAACACCTAGCTTGATCAACACCTCCTACTCCAAACCCACTAATTTCTCCTTGATCGTCTTTAATTTCCCTTCTTCTCCAGCAATATTTATTCTCTCCTAAGCAAGCTTACTTAGTTCCTAAGTTATTGAAATGAAGTTGGTTTGATTACATGAGTTGATCTCTAGCTTTTTATATGAAATGGATATGGTTGATTAATAGCAATTGATTCTCATGTGCATACGTATCTCGAGACTTATCTAATGATGTACATATTGACACATTTCCCACTAACTCAATCTAAGTAACACCCATGTGTAACTTACTTGGTGTCTAGATGTGTCAATACGTATCTTTATGATTGTTTTGGAACCAACTCTCTTGCCATTGACCGTCTTGCCACTCACTATCTTAGCACTGATTTTTTTGTCACTAACTGTCTTAGCAATGACTCTATCGGATGGCCCACTTGGGAAATGAGTCGACATGTCTTTTGTCGGAGGCGCAACCTTCTTCTTGCCATGACCTTTACTTGGTGTCTAGATGTGTCAATTAGTAACAACAAGGATGTTGCTAAGAAGGGTCATGGCAAGAAGAAGGCTGCGCCTCCGACAAAAGACATGTCGACTCATTTCCTAAGTGGGCCATCCGATAAAACTTTGTTACTAAGCATCAAGGACCATGTGGCTGAAGAGATTTTGTGGAACGAGGTACACTTTCTTTCCAATGTAGCATTGTATTTATGTTATAAGTATTGATCATATTATATTACTAATATAGTCACTTAATGATCGTTTAGCATTGACCATTGTTGAAATGCATAAACTTAGACGCCCAAGTAGCTGAGTGGGGCTTCCAGACTCGCTACACTGACACTGCTGCTACTGCTGCCCCATAAAGGATCATTTGGAAGTCGGGTTTAATGCACACACTAACTGTTCCTACCTAAATGGCCGAAGATCTTGATATCAGCTCTTGTTGAGAGGTGGCATCCTAAGACAAACACATTTCACCTTCCTTTTGGTTAAATGTCAATTACTTTGAAGGACGTCATCATGCTCTTGAAGATTCCGATAACTGGAAAGGTTTTTGTGGTGGAGGATAGCCTTGACCGTGAGGAATGCCATAAATTGCTCACAAGGTTGCTAGGAATGTTAGAGGGTGATGTTAAGGAGGAGCGTGATAAGTCAATAACTCTCACTGTAAGAAAATGTTGGTTGGGTAGCCGATGGTGGCTAAAGAATAACGATAAAACCGACTACCTGAAAGTAGAGTGCATGGCCCATGCCTACTTAATTTTAATGTTGTTGTGCACAGTGTTCGTTGACAAGACTGGATCAAAGGTAATCGTTGCACTTGTACAATTCCTGGAGGATTTGGAGGATGTTGGGTCATATGCATTTGGTGCAGCTGCTCCTACCAACTTATATCGTTAGCCCGGCGTGGCATCACGGGTTAAAGTCTCTTAAATTTTTGGCTACTTGACATTCCTTAAGGTAACATGATTTGGGACTTATTTTTTTGTAACTAGAAGTGTTATTGTTCTTTAATTAATTCACTATTGTTAATTAATCAAATATTTTTTACTGTAATGTTAGGGTAGATCCTTGATCATTTTAATCTGAGACTTGCGTGGTCAAGTGCAAAGTACACAAATACTATCCCTCGTGTTTGTAGGTGGCTCCTTAAACCACACCACGGATTGGGTAATCATTACATTTGTACTATTCGCAGAAGGCTAAATACCTTATGAACAAATAAGGATTGACTTACCTTTTCAATTTCTCATGTTTATCTAATTTATTCTTATTAAGGTGGCTAATTAATATAGGTGACCTGGGACCCCTACTCTGAGTTAACATCCAATGGCATTCCTGTCCTCGCGTTCTACACTGGTTGCATTAGGTACATGGAGGTGATCGAGCCTTACCACCCAGACATGTTCCTACGACGATTCGGCTACGTGCAAGGAATTTCAGACCCTCCTTACGAGCTGATTCGAGCTAGTCAAGGACCTTTCGAACACAAGTATATTGTTAAGTACAACTTCTTGTTATAAAAAGTAGATTTATCTTTGATACATACTCAAATCTAAATGGGTTTATCTTTATAGAATTATCATCATCCATATAGTCTTTTTGCCTCCTCACTTGGCTTCTTTCTTTTTCCTTTTGAGCTTCCTTTTTCCTCTTTTCTTTTGCAATAGGTTGCTTCCCCTTTGTCTTTACTTTCTCTTGAGGAATGACGACGCATGTAGATGAGGGAACACTAATCTCCCCAAGCTGTTGGATAATCATAGTGCGTGCGTCCTCCTCATTACAACCTTTAAACTTTTCAATCACCCTTCGAATCTCAACAAGAATGTTGTACTATGACCGACTAACAGAAACATCACGAATAAGGTTCAACTTCTAATAACACATGTCGACATTCTCAAGCGGAATTGGTGAGCCTACTAGTAAATGAACTCCAATCTTATGTGCACAAGGAAACATGTGCGTCCAACGTAAATGACAACCACACATCTTATCATCAATCCTACCATCTCTACCACTGGGAACTCATTTTTAATTAATTGTGAGGCCTTCTGTGATAAAAAATCTCCTTAAATTACATATATAGGATATGTGAAATCATTTGAACAATATTCGAGCTCTAGAGAGATCTCACCTTAATGGCCTTGTGTTGATTGCCATGCATGTAAAGAATGATCATCCTTTAAGTTTTAAAATTAGCCACTGAGTTATATAGATGACATTTAAGGTGGAGTGTGCATATTCAAACATCTAAATAGTTGTGATCCCGAGGTGCTTAACTTCATTCGTCCATGCGATGACAAATGATTCTTGTAATCTCTTACCTATGTTTTATTCAAGTAAGCATGCACACCATGCCTACTAGCATACTCATTTTGCATTTACTGCAGTGCAAATTCAAATTGCCCCATGGATTTTGAGTACATCAATTAGTTCCATCTATTAATGAAATATATTGAGATCCTCCTTTTGTGCCCACATCTTCTTTGTTTTAGTCATAATGTTTTTGTTCGTATGCCTGGTATACAAATAATATATACTATCCAGAAAGACTTGTTTGAGTGCACTGATTAGCCCTAACTCCCTATAAGTAGCATTACAGTTGGTGCCCACCACCCATCCAAAAATCCATTGGCAATCTTCAATGCCCAACTATAGCTCTCATTCCTGTCATTCGATAAGAATCCAAACCCAACTGAGAATATAACACTCGTGGATGTAACCCTAATAATTTTCAAAAGAAGCATGCGATATCTATTCGTCTTATAAGTAAAATCCATCAAGAGAACATTTGGGAAGCACCGCAAGAACATATTTGATTTCGGATGAGTTCAGAACAACTCACTAGCCATATTATTTAAGTCTTTTCTATGCCAAGACATGTACTTGTGTCTCTTGATTAAGTGGATAAGTTGCCACATTTGTGGTTTCCTGCCGACTCGAATCGTCGTTGCTTTTGCCTTTCATTATAAATTTTGCGAATTGTTGAAGAATTTAGTTTGTCTCTTTCCTTTAAAGTAGTTAGAATCTCACGAGGCTTCACATTACCATTAGTCATCTGTTGCAAGACAACATGCTCATCTGGATTCAGTCTACTTATGTATGAGTGACCTTCCAAGTAGTTTCAAGTGTCATGGTTGTATTGGCTACACACCAAATTCACATGCTATAATGAATCAGGGAGTTCTTTCACATTAACGCAAAAGGTCAATAACATTTCTTTTTCCTTGATTTATATCTTAAATTGTCTTCTTCATCTAACCCCATCATAGCAAAGAGTTTTTACTTTTTTTTTTCTTTACAAGACTCTCCACTCGCTCAACTCTTACTTTGCCTAATTTCTGGGCAAGCCCCTATATATTCCACCCTTCTTATAAGCCAAAGAAACACTTCCCCTATGACCACATATAAACCGTTAGCATTTTGGATGACTAACATAAATGGAAGGTTGATAGCAACTTTCTGAAGCTAAGCAATGGCTTCTTCTCTCAATCTTAATGTCCCTTGCAGAACAAAATTACTAGAATTGTCTGGATATGCACTAGAAGTTGTCATTGACTGGAAAATAATATAAGATTCATTCAGGTCAACCTTGTGAAACATCGAAAAATATGTAAAAAAATATAGTTCGAGTAGTACAGGCTGACTGTGACAAAGCCTATACAGTATGTAGGTATTAACTTAAACATTAAGTCTCGTTTACCCTACAGCGAACCTGATGTTATTCGAATTATAATAAAAAAAATCTAGTTCGGTAGGAAGGTGCTGAGCAAAATGCATAATATTCAGTTAATAAGAGCCGAATAGTATGAATAATGTTTAGTACCATACCTCTGATCTTGAATTTTTCAAAATTCAAACAACAAATAATATAGTTCGATGGGATATGAACGAAGGTAGAAACTTTTATTCGGTACCATGTACACAAATAAAACATTCCAAGTTTGGCCCTGTACAACTGAACTAGCTCAAAAACCAAAACGACAGTTCTTCCTTGAGGAAATGGAAAGTAAAAGTTTATATTACCTCTCCTTGCAAAATATTACCTTCCATCTTATGTTCCTCAGTTATTTCAACAAAAAATCACACTTCAAATAATGATGATGCACAAACCCTAGAAAATTAAACAAAACCAAACATTACAAACCCTAAAAAAACATCTCCATCGATTCTAACCGAATAAACGTGAACAAAACGACACTTACAACACTCGGTTATGTCTTTTTCTCTGAAAAATTGATGTGCTCCCAGAGTTGAACGATGAGGAAAACGGTTTTGAGTGTGGTGGAGTGCAATCGATTGTAAGAGGGTTGGGGACAAGCAGGGAAATCAAGTAGTTGTTGGGGCAAATGTATTATTTCCAATCAAGGGCATATCTTGTATATAGGAAAATAGGGAGGGCTAGGGTGCACTAAGTAAACGGTAGGGTGCACTTAGACAGGCTTAAAAAGATTGAGTTGCAAGTTATCCTCCATGCCCGAAAGTAGATGAAGCTTTTCCTATGATTTCACCCACTTATGGATCTTCTAGTGGCTCTTCTCCCCTCAAAAGTATAATGGTCTAAATTTGATGAACTCTTTCACTAGCTAGGTTTCTCTGTCAAAAAAGAGCTAGTGGTGGTAGGTGTGGGAGTTGGAGTGATCTCAAGGATATCTATTTCTCATATTGTCACAATCGGTTGCTCTAATGGTTAAGGTATTGTCGGCTCTACCGGGGGATATGGTACTAGAGATAATTGTGCATGTGGCCCTACAATAGAAGTGGTGTAGTACCGGGGGTGGCATGTATGTATGCATTCTTGCATGCCATCATGAAAGTGGTGAATTTGACCAACTACTATCCTTGGGCCGTAACCCGGTTAAACGGGTTCTGAAAGTCATAAATCATTACTGGAGGTTGACTGCCGCTATCAATATCGTCTCCGCTTTCACGTGGGTCTTCCATCGATGACTACAAGATGATTGCAAGGAGAAATCAACTACTACAAAAGTATCTTATACATATACGTATATAATCATAACATGTAAATATAATCATCCCTCCCTCACCTTCACTCACTTAACAACTAATGGTTTCTAAGTTTTAATCAACTGGTCTCCATTGTATGTTTTGTGTTTTATTCAAGTTTGTTTCAATACTTAAGGAGAATGTCGGAGCTGATAAACAACTATGACGCCATGAGTCTTTAATTAAGACACCGCCCAGCCTAATCCCGTCATTAATCTCTAATCGCAGCCAAGTAGGACTTAACGACATATTAGTCTGCCTTTTTGCCTTACTCATCTCATTATTCACGTTCAGGATAAATATCCCTTATTGCTCATTATTCATTATTTTCAAAGTTAATTGTAACTTTTTAAATATGTTTAAAAATTTAGCATAAGTCTTAATATTAATGTGAAAGCAATAAAAAAACACCTATATGTGGAAACTAGGAAAAGATGACATGTATGCATATCAAAAATGGCGATGAATAGTGTAAATACATGCATCAGTCGAGGATTCTTGTCTCTTAATCCAATATACAACCCAAAGCATATAAAAGACATATATGGTTAATACAAGCAAGTAAACCTATAAAAGAAAGTAGCAGATAGTCGCTGAGGCTCAAAGGTAGTCGTTGTTGATCTTCTCCTTCTCTGGTATGCTACTCGACGAATTCGCAATTTTCGCTAAATTTGACAATTCTAATGAGTAAATCCTAGAGCTAATCATTTACATTTCCAAATATATAAGAAATGTAATAAAAAGCATACAACAGCTATGAAAAAGGAAATTTGAAACATCCGTATGCAAACAAGTACCAAGATATTTCAAAAAAGATAAACTAAGTCAAGCAAATCTATGTCCGGTCAATCCAGAGCTTCCTAACATCAATATATAATTCATAAATCAAGGGTGTGAGCTACATCATTTCAACTAATAAAAGGCTATTTCAACCAGCCGTGAGCTACGCCACATCAGCTAGGGGAGTGTCAACATCCCCAAGGAATTTAACCCCATGTGTCAAGGTCAATTCATTAAATCAAGGAACATGGACTTGTGGACTACTCTTTAAAGGACTTAACACTATAATAAACCATAATATTTACAAATACTAATACTTGCAAGGCATACATGAGATATAACGATGAATAACATTAATGAGAATAAATACGAAAATAATAGCATGCAAGTCAAAGGACAATCTACAACATAAAGATCAATAATTAAACCAAAATCCATCATAATGCAAGTCGACGTAAAGGGATGGCATGTAATAAGTCATAAAAAGATTTAATGATCCAATGCATAGATAGGGACATATACACATAAGTCATGACATTTTGATTATAAAAAAACATCAATATAGTCTAAGTGATTGTGACCATAGCTATAAAGGAAACTGAAATGGAAATGATTGCCCGACAAATTTACTTACCTCAAATGCATGCAATTCCTAACCTAAATCGGCTTATAACCACTCTAAACTCGCATTCAACACCAAGTGAGTCCTCTCTAAACTCCTTATGTGTCCTTATAAATTGGGTTTAAAGTGTTTTATGTAGGTTTAATGGTTTTTATATTCAATTTTTAAATTTATTCCTTTTAATAATTTGTTTATGTTGAAATCTACTGTATTAAAATAAAGACGGGTTTTGTGCAACAACTTGTGAGTTGATTTCAATTACCAAAAAGTTAAAATTCAATATTATAGACCTAGAAAGTGTTTTAAGGCTATGTCTTAATGTTTTGAAACTATAAGGTATGCATAATTTCTATAAGAAACTAGGGGTTATGAAAATTTTGCCGCAATAACTCAAAACAGTTTTAAATTCTGACCAGCAACATTGAAATATTCATTTCTCCTAAAACATAGCTCCAAAATCATGATTTTTTTCATTAAAGTCTATAAACATACCCTAGATCATCATACAAAAATATCAGCTCAATCAAATAAGAAATGAGTGAGTTATTCTCAAGACATCAGGGCATTATCAAAATTGTGAAGTCCAGAGATTTCAGATTCAACTTCAAAGATACAAAGTGTTTGTGGATAAGGAGTCCAAATCTTTAAAGTGTGTTTGATCTAAAAGTTTTAGAATTATGGCTAAGCTTTCCAATGCCACCAGAATGAGTCATTTTGGATTTGAAATGTGGAAGTTATGGCCAAATTATACATACTAGTTTGGAATAAGAGCATACAAAATTATGGTTTTGTTTTAACGAACTTCATGAACTTGAAAAGTTCATAACAAATTCATTTCTTACCCCAAAAAAAATTCAATATAGTAGATTGAGAGAAATTCCGTGAAGAGTGTAAATTTCAATTTAGTTTATGAAAACAAGGACTTCTTAGATTACAATTTCATATTTTCAAATCAGGTAGAAAACCCCAATTTTGACCGAAATCTTAAGAACTTGAAATTTAGACTTGAGAATTCAATTGGGTCTTCGATTTGATCAAAACTTACTATGAATGACTAAAATCAATTTTTTATAAAAATCCCTATGATTGATGGCTTAAATTTCACATGCATGATTGAAAAGAGGGCATAAAAGGTACTTAAGCTTGTAGTTTGATCTCAAGCACTTGATTCCTTCACCAAGCTTACTTAATTAGCTTCCATTATTCCTTAAATCATCAACTTTCTATGAACAAAGTCTTTTGAGTTTTTTAAGCATGCATGAATGAGTTTGAAGAGACGAAATGTTATATTTATTGTGCATATCTCAAATTTATCCTAGCTTTTCAACTCATGTTTCTTTGTTCATCTAGATGTTCCATCAAGAGCTTGAAATCACCCCAACCCACTCCACAAACTCCAATTCTTTAACACCAATTTTTACCAAATTTCATGGGATTCCTCCTAGTACATATCTCGATGCATATCTATGGTTAAATTTATTCATGCTTAACTTTGGTTTTTTGATTGATCAATTTTATGTCATAGACCAAGAAAATATAATGTGGCTACATTAACGTGTAAATTATTATATTTTAAAAATTATTGTCTTATTTTTTACCTTGGTCCCACGTCTGGAAGCACCTCGAAGCGTGTCCCCCGCTCGAGTCATGACACTTATAAATAGTAAATAAAAGTGACTTAATGATTGACACATATACACTCACTAGAAAATCATCAAAGAAATATAAAATGCACCTCGGCCACATGTCAGAGTCAGACCAAATAGGTTTATGCAGGTTTTACGTCACGGGTCGGTGATCCTGATTACGGATAAAACAAGGGTTAAAGATTTGGGCCATTAAATCATGTCCTCCAAATCTACTCGAGCATTCATAATATCTTTTATTTTTCCTTCAATGCTCAATAAAGTACCTAAAACATTTTAAAATATGTTCTTTTTAATGCGCATAACATCCAAATTGTGATGAAGAGGCAATTTATGTCGATACGACAACTCGAAAAGCATGCTTTTGTGTTTCCGACTTTTTTTTTCTTTTCTTCATTTTATGTTTAGGGTGTTTATCATGTCTCAAGTTCTTTAACACATGAACTTGTTGGAGGATATAATAATATGATTGCTCAACAGGTTTGAAACGCTTCTCCACCTTGCCATTAAATGCTTTTACTTTTTCTCTTTTAATGGATCTGAGGCAAATACATTCAACGACTAGTGTAACATATTTTATTCCTTAGTCGGTGCGATGAAGTGTCTTTATTGTAGATCAGACATGCTGCATATCTTTAAAGTATCCTGTGAAAAAAAATCCTAAAAAGAAAATAGAGAAGGTAGAAAGAGAATAAAATGAAAGAAAGAGTAGCGTGAGAGAAAACTGAAGAAGATGTGCAAAATACCTAGCCCATAGTGAATATAATTATTTTTAAGAATATCAGAACAAAAAAAAAAAATTAAGGCCTATACAACCTAAAAATGAAATGAAAGACAATATAAAAAAAAACTTGATTTTCTTATAAGGGTTATTTGCTTTATCAACCTATGGGTATTTTCTTTACGTATAAAATTTAAAACTCCAAGAAAATCCATGAAAATGACAAAAAGTCTTTGGGTTTGGCTTGAAATTGCTAGATATTCTCAATTCCATCGACATTGTGTGCCAAAAATGCAAAATTCAAGCCCCACATCAAAGCCTTGAACCAAACAATAACAATACACAAGCTGACTCAAAAACATAAAAAAAAAACTTAAGAAAATTCACAAATCGACACGAAAAAGGTGGAAAATGCACTTATGGCGTCAAATCGATGTGGTCTTGCCCGCATTTTGTCGTATTTTGGCCGAGAGTTGAGAGTACGATTTAGGAGAGGGAGAGACGATTGTGAGATCCGGTATGAGTGGGCGGGTAAGCAAGGTATGAGTGAGCAAAATCTTTTTGTATGGAGGCGATAAGTCAATAATAAGATAGTGTTTTTATAGTGTATCTTAAGGTAAATTTGGATGTAAAATGCTATATTACACATGGTTTTCTCTTTTTTTGTTATTTCATGTAATAATTAGATTTTTTTTTGAAGAAATGGATGAAAAAGGGAAGAAAATGAAGGATTTGACCATGTGGAAATATTGTAAAATGGTTTATTAGTGAATCAATGATCAATTGGAAATTACTACTGGTGATTCCTTATTAATTTGGAATTTACATTACGAATTGCTAGACTAATCGAAGGAGCTTAAATGCAGTTTTCCAAGGATTTTCTTAGCGATTTGCCTCATAATTGGAATCGCGGAGGAATTGTTGTAGTCAGTTTCGTGAATTTTATATTACAACGAGGATTTTGAGGTTGTTTGGAAATGTATTACCTAAAATACTATATATATGAACCCTAGACTACAAAATTAGAAGCCTTTGATAGTTTCAACACTTTTTTACTTTAGTTTGCTTGCCATTCTTTATTATTTTTATTGCTTTTGGAGAAGATTGAAAGAATCAAGTTTTCAATTAGGTATTTTTAATTACTTTTTTTATTTATTCTTGTATGGTGTTATTTATGATAATGAGTGAGTAGTTTTTTAATCTAAACATATTCTAAACATGAACTTGATCTATTTTGCAATGTAGTCATAATGAGATAAGTTTTTGCTTGATGCTTTAAACCAATCGCATTCTTTAATTCACTGATCTAATTAGATTGTTATTTGCGGCAATCATGAATCAAGGTATGGCATGTATAATGGCAAATTTGTATTTTGGTATTTTGAGTCTATTAGATGTCCTGGGTGGATTGAGATCTAAGTATAATATTGAAATGGCTTTCCAAATATATTAGGTTAATTAGTTTAAAGTTTTTATAAAATGTAATGCGGTTTTATTGCCTAAAGTTAATTTCTTTCAATTCTCAAAAGGTTAATTCAATAAAATTAGTAGGTGGCTTTTCCACCGATATATGGCTTTATATGGATTGTTTACTTACTTATGATTAGTGTTTAATGATCTAGAATACTTTATAAAGTATTCTTATGAATATTTTCAAAAGTATTATTATGACTATAATTTAAGTAACATGTTTGGATGCAAAATGGATTAATGTTTCATTATCTTAAATGTTTGTTTAGATGTTTATTTTATATTATTTTCTATTGAATTGAATTGATTTCAATTTAGTGAATTTGATTTATGTTAATTAAGTTAATTTAATTAGTTTAGTTTTTTATTATAATTAGAGTTACTAATTTTGATTATCATTTTAATTAATTGAACAAAAGTAAAAATAATAAAAATAATAAAACCCATTTTCTTAAAGAATTCGCAAAATCTTGGTGGAGACAATCTCGCTTACCACTACTACTACAAACTACTACAAATTTAATAGTATAATAAAGATGGAAAATTTATTATACACACACGACACGTGTTAGGAAGGCAGTTGGGTCATATTATGCATGAATTAAAGTTTTTTAAAAAAGTAGGTAGTGAGGTCCATTATGCCGCTCCCTTTTTTGGAAGATTCTATTTCAACCCATACCCTCATTTCCAAGCAATTAGAAAAATTAAATTTTCTTACCTAAACATTTTTTGAGTCAATGACATTACTACCCTATACAAAATCAACCCATATCTCTCACCCCTCTCGTTGTTTCCCTTCTCACGATAGTTTGACCTAAATTAAAAATGTTTCTTTTTGTGAAGAAAATTATAAGGTCAAAATGTCTTCTTCGGAAGCTGTTGTCTTCTCGAAAAGTTGTTGTCCTCCTTGGAGGTTTATGTGAATCCAGTAATAGAGTTCATTAAGCTGAGATCTACCAACTTTTTATTCGTCAGGATTCGATTGATCAAGAGATTGACGCTGTTCCTCAACTTCCCAGTAGCATCAAGATCAAATATGTCTAAATCCTTTTATCTAAATCGACATTTACTTCATCCACCTTCTCTGCTATTTACCATTACTAGCCCCCTATGTACATTTAACGCTCCTTACATGAAGATATCCCCAATTAAATCTCCTTCTCAGTTTGTAAATCAATCACACCAATCGTATTTTTGTCTTACCATCCATTTTATCTCATTAACTTATAGAGTGCTTTCCCTTTATTGTCTAACCACCACACTGCCTCCATTAATCACCAAATCCAGCCGTCATTATCCATCGAAAGATTTCTTCAGCCGCTTATTCCCATCTGCATCCTATTACCTATTTAGTAATCATGGTCATCATTTACTCCTCTCAATGTTCAGTTTCTCTTCGGAAGATGGAAGGATTTGGGGTTTATTACCTGCTGATTTTCCCTCTATAATTGTGTGTTTTGGTTACAATCCATTTATGGCCTTCTTAATTTTTCCCTTTATGGGCGAACTACTACTTTCTCTTTTTTGTTTATTTAAGCAAGTGTACCCCTATTTTATCTACATCATTTCTTTAACACTCATTTTCTATCTTCATCCGCATCTGGCTGTTCTCCTATTTTTTCTTATTATTCACCGTCCTCCCAACCATTATCTTTCATGCCAGATGACCTTTCCCTTTCTTTCAGGTATGTTCAGCTGGAACAGAAAGAAAACTCTGAACTCTTGATCACAGAATCTCTCAAATCTATTTCTACCCATGTCTGTAACTTAAGCCTCCTGGACCGTTTAGCCACCCAGCATAAATTCAACAAAAATAGCCTTAGGGATGCTTTCCTTTATGCATGGGATATTCAAAATGAGGATTTCACTTTCATAGAAATCTCTGATAATCTGTTTTAGATTTGCTTCAAAACTCTCAAATCCATGAACTATGTCTTAGAGTTTGGTCCTTGGCTTTTTAATGACCATATTTTTCTGGTTAAAAAGTGGTCTCCTAACTTATCTATTGATCCCTCTTATATTAATTCCTGTAAATTATGGGTCCAACTTCACAACCTTCCTATTGACTCAGGAGTGAAGGCATCGCTACTCTTATAGCCAAGGAATTGGGTTCCCTAGGGAAGGTGGAGATGGATTTGAAGTAGGATGGTGTTGTCCTGCAAAAATTTCTTAAAGTTCGAATTGAAGTTGATGTTAACAAGCCACTAATAAGGAGGAAGAAGATCAATAGTGGTTTTAATCCCATTTTGTCAAGTTTAAGTACGAGAGGATCAAAGTAATTTGTCACATTTGTGGCAAAATCACCCATTTCAAATATCTCTATGACTAAGATCATCCACTCGACCAATCATACCCATATGGTGATTGGATACTTATGGAGTTTCTTCTGAAATAGCAAAACATTCAGAGAGGGGAGCCATCAAGAAGACGCACAACATCTAGAGGCCTATGTAGAGAAGATAATGTTTCCAAATCGACGGATCACGTTAACTCTGATTCTGACAAGATCCCTTATAACAGTCCAAAATCTCCATCTGCTTTTGTGGGTACTAGCAATCATTCCAAGTCAGTGGAAAATATCTTTGGAAATATTTATTGAAGCTCCTCAAACCAAGTGTCTTAAGATGCTGGAGCTAGGAATGCCCTCCAAGTCGCAATGCATATCAGCCCTGAGATCAATGCAGATTTCTACAACAATATACCTTTGGGCCTTGACTTTGTAAAGCCCTACACTATTCCGAATAAACATGAAGTTCCATACTCGGGCCTTTTTTTTGAAGACTTGCTAGCCTATGCTCAGCAAATGATTGGCGAGCCCATTCTGGGTATCCTTTATAAAGTTATGCCAGCCAACAATACACATTATTAAAAACATTGTGGTAATCTCATATGATTCATCTGATTCAGTCTGACCTCTTAAATAGGCAAAATGGAAGTAGAGGGCATGTCAACCATTCACTACTACAAGGAGTAAGATCAGAGATATGGAGATGGAACAGGCCTTTCCTTTCATGAGGAAATGGGATGGTAAGATATCTGAAGACCCATGCATGGGTTCTAGTAAGAAAATTAGAATTGACTATGAAATGAATGACTTGAATGAGTTGAACACAAAGGTGGGGGAGCAAACTCTCCTCCACTAGCAGGAATGAGGCTATGTGCTTGGAATTGTCAGGGAGTGGGAGGCTCCCTGACAATTCCATCTCTTAGGAGTCTTGTTAAGAGTCATATGCTAGACATCCTCTTTTTGGCAGAAACGTAGCACAAATATGGTTTTTTGGAAGGCCTTAGAGTTAAATTAAAATACACATGTATGTTGAATGTCGATCTAGTAGGGCACTCGGGGGGTTAGCTATTTTTTGGAATGAACTTTTAGCTTTTCAATTTATTAAGTATAGGTCATTTTTTGTGGAGATGCTTGTAATAGATTATGTTTCTAATGAAAAACGGCGTTTTGTTATAGTGTACATGAGCTCATATAGAGTAGTAAGTCTTAATCAATTTGAAATTTTGCACCACAGACTCTTCATATTCAATGAGCCAACTCTCCTTATTAGTGATTGGAGTTCAATAACTGCTTAAGAGGAGAAATTTGGAGGTATCCCTTGGACGTATCATGATCACAATGAGCTTATTGACTTCATAAATACACATAAATTAATTGATTTGGGCTTTCATGGTCCTATATTCACATGGACTAACAGGAGGGTTTACCTTCATAGAATTGGAGCCAGGCTAGACTAAGCTCTTGTTTCTCAGTCATGGTGTGATATTTTCCCTAGAGCATATGTGAAAGTACTTGATACGTCAGGTTTTGATCATCTCCCTCTCTTGGTAGATTGCAGAAGAAACTCATTCAAGCATATAAGATCCAATTTCAGATTTGATAAAAAATGGCTTAAAGATGAGAGGTGTAATGTGTTAATTGACCAAGTTTGGCAGTCAACTTCTAGCAATTAAATTCTCTCATTCTCTTATAAATTTGGAAGAGTTAAAAGTCCGTTGTTCAAATGGAGGAGCAGAAATCTAAGTTTAAATTCGAAAAGGAGAATATATGAGTTATCAAAAGAGCTTCTGATGTTACACCATGGGAGCAGTATTGATATAAATCACATTAGAGATTTGGAAAAGAAACTTGATGAAGCATATAAAGATAAAGAGGGATTTTGGAGAACGAGGTCTCATATAGATTAGTTGCAATTGGGGAATAAAAATACACCTTATTTTCGTGCAGTTGTGAAGGAAAGAAGAATCAGCAATATCATCGAAAGCTTTAAAAAAGATGATGGACCGGTTATCTTTAATCATTCAGAAATGGCTAATTTTGTTGAGGCACATTTTTCCAATCTTTTCAAGTCAAATGCCAAGGCGGATGCTTTTGGGTATTAGATGATTTGCAATCAAGATTATGTCTGGAGGACACTTTGAAACTAGCTATGCCTTTCACAGAGGGTGAAATAGAAATAGCTATCTTTGAGATGAATCTTAACAAGACCCCAGGACCTGATGGAATGTCTAATGTTTTTTCCAATCAAAGTGGAGTCTCCTCAAACAAGATATTCTGAAAATATTCACAGACTTTTATCATGAGGCTATAATTGAGGAAGGTATATTTGATATTTTCATCACCTTAATTCCCAAGGTCTCATCTCCCAAGTCATATCAGACTTTAGGCCAATCAGTTTGTGTAATACCATATATAAATTGATTGCTAAAGTCCTTGCTAACAGGCTGAAGCCCATAATGAATAAGGTGATTGGGAAGACTCAAAATGCTTTCGTACCCGGAAGGAGAATATCAGATAACATCATCTTGTCTTATGAGATTCTACACTTCATAGCTGATAAAGCAAGAAAATCTCAGTTTGTAGCACTGAAACTGGATATGTCTAAGGCTTTTAATAGAGTTGAATGGAACTTCATTTCCTATATGTTATTGAATTTGGGATTTCCATGGAAATGGTGCAAATGGATATATTCTTATATATCTAATGTTAGCTATAAGTTTATATTAATGGTGCTACCATAGCTGATATCTCTTCTTAGAGGGGTTTACGGCAAGGAGATCCTTTATCACCATATCTCTTCATCATCTGTATGGAGGCCTTTTCTTTTCTTCTTAATAAAGTAGAATCAATTGGAGAGCTTAAGGGCTTTAAACTTAATATGGCTACATCCTCAATTCCTCATCTATTTTTTGCAAACGATTCTCCTTTGTTTTTCAGGGTAATGGAGAAGGATATATGTGCCATCTCTAACATACTTAATGTGTTCTCAAGAATATCGGGATAATTCATCAATTAAGAAAAAAGTGTCATAGCCTTCAACAGTAATGTATCTTCACACTTGAAGTATCATTTATCTACCAAGATTGGTATTTCAGCTAGAGATAATATTGGAAAGTATCTTGGTATTTTGATAGAGAAATTTCATCTGAAGAGTCATTCTTTCCAGCCCATTATTGAGATAATTACTAATAGAGTTCTTATATGGAAGGAAAAGTTTCTCTCACCTGCAGGAAAGGAAGTTCTGGTGATGGCCATTGCTCAAACTATTCCTGTTTACAACATGTCTACATTTCTCCTTCCTAAGAAAGTTGCTTATACTCTCCAACAACTTATTGCCAAGTACTGGTGGTCTTTATCTCATGATAAAGGTATTCATTTGCTTAATTGGGCAAAACTTTCGAAGCCTAACGATCTTGGAGGCTCAGGTTTCAGGGATATCTATATTTTTAACTTGAGTCTCCTGGCTAAACGAGGATGGTTTTTAATGAAAGATCAAATATCCCTATTGGCTGCTTTCCTCAAAGCTAAATATTTTTCTAAATCATCATTCTTGGAAGCTTCTCTTGGAAGGAGACCTTCATGGATGTGGAGAGGTTTAATTAATGCTAGGAAACTGCTTAATTATGGAGTAAGATGGAGAGTAGGTAAAAGTGATCACATTCACATATGGAAGGACACGTGGGTGGCAAATAAGAATATAACTTTTCTCTGGACAAAGAGGGGAGATTTTGTGTCAAAGGTTGCAGACTTAATTGATCATTCTTCCAACTCATGGAATGTGGATCTCATTAACTTTCTTTTCTCAAAGGAAGAGGTGAATCTTATTTTTGGAACTCCTATCAGCAGGGCTGGATGTGAAGATGCATTTATTTAGCACTATGAAAAATCTGGGGAGTTCTCTGTCAAATCAGCATATAGATTAGCCATTTCACTGGATAAACAAGGTCTATTGGATAATACTTCTTCAGGTGAATCAAGCTCTACCAGCAATAAAAAAAATACAGAGATCTATTTTGAAGCTAAATGTTCCGAGGAAACTACAATTTTTTGTTTGGAGATGTTTACTTGATATTTTTCCTTGCAGATCTAACCTATTCAAAAAGAAAGCAGTGGATAATCCTTACTTTCCAAGATGCCTTGATAAGGAGGATACGGTAACTCATATTCTCTTTCAATGCCCTTATGTTGCTACATTTTGGTTTGGATCACCTTTGTTTATCTATTCAACTTATTTTGAAGGAAACTGTTTCTGGTCATCCTGGGTTGCTCTTCATTCACCGTTGAGTAAAGTTGAAAAGTCAGATGAGATCATTCAATGGAGTGTATTTGCGTTATGGCGACTATGGAAGTCAAAGAACTCTCTTATATTAAAGCACAAATTTGTATCTCCTTCAGAGGTTATTTCATTTACTTCAACTCAATGTATGAATTTCAACTCATCTCTGCCAAGCAAAGCTCTCTCGTGTATTGTTGAGGACAGAAGAAACGATCCTCCAGACGATAGTGTTAGAGGTATCCTTTCACATTACAAAATATTTGTGGATGCTGCCAGAGACCCAAACAGTATTGAATGTTCTTATAGATGGATTCTACAATTTGGAGGTGAAGTTATTAAAGCAGGATCTATACCATTGGGACTTTCTCCTTCAATTGAAGTAGCAGAGGCATGGGCGATTTTGGGGGCTTTAAACTTCTGTTCAGAGATATGTCTAAATCGGGAAGAGACTATCTATATTTATTCTGACTGCAAGGTTGTTGTAGATGCGTTTAATGAGCACATACTTCTTTCTGATATAGATCCCATTCTTTTTGACATCAAAGTTATGTATCCATGGGAAAATATAATGTATTTAAGCCATATTAAGAGGACTTTGAATACTAAAGCCCACTCTTTAGCTAAAAGGGCTTTGAAATCACATGTAATTGAGTTGTGGGATAAACATGTACCCTTGAACATTTTTTATTATGAATAAATACATTTTAAGAAAAAAAACTTGTAAGGTCGAAATGGTGTTTTCGAGTTTTTTATTTGTGAAGAAAGCATAAAATAATATCTTAGAAACTAAAGCGTAATCAAACCTCAAGAAATTAGCAATGAAAGCACTCGCAACCAATCCCTGGAATCTCAGCCACCATTTAATCTATGGGCAATTGACATATAATTTTTGAAAAATTAATTAAATAGTCAGGATGCAATTTAGTCATCTTCTTCAATGTCTTGGCAATGTACTTCAATGATAGACTCAACTAGCGTAAAAGAGGGAAGAAGAGAATCGATGAGGGAGGAAAATAATTTTTTTTTCTTATTTTATCATCAATTGGAGTGATAGTTTGCTTAAATACACTACCCTAAAAGGTGAGCAGTGCCGTAGTAGGTGACCTCGATTGGGCCTTACATTTCTTTTAAGGATGTACTATTAGCACCCTATATGTTATATCAGCTCTCAATTTAATTTAATGTTATTTAAGGCCTCCAATAAGTCAGTTCATACTTTAAGCACCCCCTTAATTTTTAGTAAACTCTCTATTGTATTCCTAGTTTATTTTTGCCCCCTCTCTCTCCAAGGAAAGCCCTTTTTCACAGTGATCTTCAACCTCTAACCCCTTGTTGCACATAATATTTTTCTCTACCTTAACTCAATTTGCTCTTTTCGCATTACGAGGTTGATTCCTTGATTCTTAAAAACTAAGATTCAACACAAATAAAAGATTCTAACTATTCAAGAATATGAATCAAATCTCAACAAAATAGTACTATTATTAAGATATTATATTGGATGGTGAATTGTTGAGTATATGGATAAAAGGATGAGCAAGAGTGTAAGGATTAGAAAGTAAAAGAAAAAATGAGAGGAGTCTATATATGGTTTAATTTGGGGTGGAATATAGAAAGTGAAAATTAAGTTCAAAAGCATAATGTGAGTATAGTAGACGAGATATGAGTTAGGGATGAGTTTAAGGTCTAATTTAGAGTGGTGTGTGGAAAGTAGAAATGGAAAAAGAAATGAAATAAGTTCATAAGTTAAATGGGGTTATTTATGTAATTTTGCCTAATGACATTTTAGTTTAAAAATGTATTAAATTAAATAGGGGTGATATAGAGAAGTGAGAGGCTAATAGTCGCTCATTTCTTTTATTTAACAACATAAGTAAACAACTTCTTGAAAAAAATTAATAAATAAATAAATAATTAAAACTAAGTAAACAAGTAGGCTTGGACTATGAAACATAGTCATTCATCCAACTGGAGCCTCTAAAGGTCCTTTTGGGGCAAGTTAGTGTTTGGGCAAGGGCATTAATCACGCCGGATTGATCTGGGTCGATCCCGAGGACAAGCGATGACGTATTAACCCTCGCGCGATGGGGACAAATGTCGTCCTCAAGATTCACGTCATGTTCCGAGTCGAAGAGTTGACTGTGTGAGGTGTCAAGGTTTGCTTTGGGGATATAGAACAATGATGTTACAGAAGGTTTCCAAAGATGACGCATTGGTTTCATTGTTGCCCCACTCCACAAACACTTCATAAACCATTTGAGATCTTGATTCTGATATGGGCAAGCGAAACTTTAAAATGCATTTAAGAGTTGATGATGGTGCATCGGAGGAGATCAAGCTCAGCAACGGGCGCATGGTAGGGTGAGAGAGGCCTTTTTGGAGTTTGAGCAGACTAACATGGAAGGTGTAATGGACACGAGATCCAGCGGGAAGCTCGTCCTCGTAAGAGACGGGGGCGATGCATTGAAACACGTGGACTTGACCGTAGAACTTGGTTGACAACTTGGCCGAGAAGCGGCGCTAGATCGACGTTTGACGATTGAGGCGAAGCTTCAAATAAACCAAGTCACCAAACTCCTTTTATTGATGTGTATGTCTGTTAGGGATTTCATTTACCATTGAGCGCGACGAAGATGAGTATTAGGGATTTCAAGATTTCTTCTTTGATTTGTAGACAAACCGACGCAAATGGAGATCTTCTAAACCAGGTTGAGCGAATCCACGAACAACTCGATCTAGGTCGAACTTAAGCCAAAGTTCAAAAATTCTTTTATTTCAACCAAAACTACGAATTACACCAAATAGATCGCTTAAATAGCGAAACCCTAAAATTGCCAAAAATAGTAAAAAGTCTAAAAAGCCCTAAACCGAAAACTAGACGAAAAATAGAAACAAACGCCTCAAACGGCAATAAAAACGGAAATTCCTAATGAAAGTTATAAGCGAAACAAAAGTTTCCAAAAATAGCAAAATTGCCGTTTCGGAGGGCGAACGATGGAATTTGGCCGAAAAACGTCGTAGTCACAAAGCAAAGCTGTGAGTTGTGATCTCCACGTCGTTTCCAATAAACCCATACCCCGGATCGTTGCGAGTCATATCTTTTCCTATTTTTCCAAGAATTTGCAACTAATTCTTGGACTTCATCATTATCCTATCAAGATTCATTATCCTATCAAGAATTTGCAAGCTAATTCTTGGACTTCATCATTCTCCCTGGGGTGGACACAATTCGCCCTCGAATTGTCATCATCGACGTATCCCCATAATCGGGAACAAGATGCTTGACATTAATTTTCACACTGATGAATCCTTGTACTTGTCACGACCTCTTCTGCGAGTTAACTTTGATAAATTGGTGAATCTCTTGCACCCACGAACAAAGTCTTTCGCCTTGCCATCGTATATTAGATTCCTTCTTGTTACCATGCCTTGATTCGGTTTGAATTGCGGCAAACAAAATCTCCTCTCGAATTTGTAATGGCAAAGTACGCTTGCCCAAGGATCGCTCTAAAGAAGTGTCAACCTCACTCGCGAGCCACTTCTCTTTGGCACCCTCACCAAAGAACCTCACCTGCGGATTGTAAGAGATCGCTTTGCCAAGCAAAATATCAAGAGACTCTCTAGTTTCGTGGCCCTTCTCAAGTCGTGGCGCATCCCCAATAAAGCCTTCGTTGTCACTGCCGCACGGCCAGCCGGATCCACTCCAAGTATCATCTATGAAGTTATCGTCATCCATAGTCCTAACACCTTCTTGGTCATCCTCGAATCCGCCCGCAACCGTATCCCGTAACTCCTTCATCTCGCGATCGCGGCCAGATAAATCGCCGACAAGCTCCCACCCTTCGAGCTCATCTTCCCTCCCTTATCAAACTTCTTATCCCCCTTCAATTTCTTCTCTTTCTTTCTAAACCCATCTTCCTTCGACCCTTCCGCTTCTCGCGACGATGGCGGCTCGCTCGCAAACTCATCTCTCATGAACGCTGGTTTTTCATCTTCAATCCCAAAATCAGGCGTCCTCTCTCTGGTCCCCACTCTTCTTCACCAATCTCTTCCTCGGCGTCGCCTTCGAACCCGAATCATCGAACTCGTGAACTGGCGTCTGAACAATCACATCATGTTGGCGTCCTTGCTCCGAACCGTGCCCTCCTCTCCAGTCTCTCTGGCTGAAAGACTCTTTGGTTGCACGCCCGCCACGGGCATAATACTTCCCGTCGCCTCCCCGTAACGCGGAGGGCCTAAAACCACTCTCCTCTTCTGCGCTCCTCTTCCCGGCACGAGACGACGCGAACCCCCGACTGGACTCCTCCGAAGATAACTGGTAACCACCCTGCTTACTATGACCTGAAGGTCTGCGCAAGTCATCTGAACCCCAACGCACGAACTCTCTCGATCCGTGATGGGAGTCCCTCCATCTCCTCGCAGAACCTACAGAATCCGTCCTCTCGAATGGGAGGATACGATCCATATGCCGATCCAACAACTGATCGATTTTGGCAGTTAATTGTTCTAACACCGCGACCATGTGTTGGTCAATTATTTGGCCAATTTGTCGATTCAGATTGTCACGGTCATACACCTCCTCGATACGCTCTTTGGTTCCTCTTCGGCGGCATGATTTCTCCAATCACGCTGAACGAGTGCTCGATACCAACCGACGCGGAGATCTTCTAAACCAGTTGAACGAATCCACGAACAACTCGATCTAGGTCAGAACTTAAGCCAAAGTTCAAAAATTCTTTTATTTCAACCAAAACTACGAATTACACCAAATAGATCGCTTAAATAGCGAAACCCTAAAATTGCCAAAAATAGTAAAAAGTCTAAAAAGCCCTAAACTGAAAACTAGACGAAAAATAGAAACAAACGCCTCAAACGGCAATAAAAACGGAAATTCCTAATGAAAGTTATAAGCGAAACAAAAGTTTCCAAAAATAGCAAAATTGCCGTTTCGGAGGGCGAAACGATGGAATTTGGCCGAAAAACGTCGTATTCAAAGCAAAGCTGTGAGTTGTGATCTCCACGTCGTTTCCAATAAACCCATACCCCCGGATCGTTGCGAGTCATATCTTTTCCTATTTTTCCAAGAATTTGCAACTAATTCTTGGACTTCATCATTATCCTATCAAGATTCATTATCCTATCAAGAATTTGCAAGCTAATTCTTGGACTTCATCACAAATTTTTAGAAGAATCAAAAGAAAACTTAGAGTCCATGGTGTCATCTTTAATAAAAAAAGAAAAATACTTGAGAAATATTCCGGTCCATGAACGTTTGAAATGCCTATTATAATAGGAGTTTCTTTTATTGAATTTGTTATGTGTTGTCTTGGAGCATCAATTAACGAAATGTCACTTAAACTATATGAATTATTGAAAATAGGTCATTAACTTATACACCTATTAATTTTACTTTAGCTCATAATACAATTATTAAACCATATAGATTATTAGAAGTCGTTTTAGTAAAAGTGACTGATCTAGTATTTTCAGCTCATTTTTATGTCATGGAAAATCAAAGTTTCGATATCACCTAACTTTCCTACCTATATTATTAGGTAGACCATTTCTTAAAACAACTAATACTTAGTTAGATATTTTAGAAGGGACGATGTCTATGGAATTTGAAGATAAGGTTGTTACGTTCAAGATTAATGATGAGCATAGTTATGATGATTCTAATGAATTATTTGATAATGTTATTAATGATAATGTTTCTCTAGAATTAAATTGTTATGATAATTTAAACACTGAAATATATGCAATTAATGGAGTAACGATCGAAACTGAAAATGAAGTTTCAAAAAAAGAACAAGTTGAAGATATTTTAAATGAAAAGAAAGTAATTCAATAATGAAGAGTTAAGCATATGAAGAATAAGAAGACTATTAATAAGTCGAAAGATTTTAAAATTAAGAAAATAAGAAGAAAAAAACTGAATCTAAGTCTTGTGAAGCTTACTGATCCTAAAGGTATATACTTGAATATAAAAATCAAATGGGCTTGGTACTGTAGAGCCCAATGTAATAGGCGTGCATCAATTTTTGGCGCCGTTGCCGTGGATTGGTTTTCTTTCTTTGGTATTTTTATTTTATTTTTATTATTTATTATTTATTAGTATTATTTATTTATTTTAATAAATTGCAGCACCCCATGAGTTTTGTCAGGTTTGACTATGGGTTATATTTTTTTAGCATAATTTGAGCATTTTTTATTTTGGATTTAACATGTTTATAGGATTTTAGGTGTTTTGAGACTTGGTTGGGACACATACAACTTAAGTCGCCGCATTAGTGGCAGGTCTTTGAGTAGACCTAAAACCCTAAACTTCATTCCATTATCTTGTTGATTTAACCCTTAGTTGAAAGACTTCAGGCTCGTAAGCCTTGATTGGAATCTTTTGAGTTAACTCCTATGTTTACTAGTTCATGCTTTTGTAATGATTGTTCTTTCATAGTTTCCTTAGTCACCTAGACATGAGAGATTTTGCGCGTTCATTAGTTTCTAGAGACTTTTTGTTATGCATGCATTTGTATATCATCTTCTTGTTCTTTCTCCATGTTCTATTCTTTTTCTTTTTGTTGGATGGATTCCTTGACTTGTTTTGAACCTTGAGGACAAGGTTCGGAATAAGTTTGGGGGTATTTTAGGGATTGTAGTTAGACTTTGGATGAATTATTTGCAAAAGACCGCAGTAGAGATCGTTTATTTTTTTATGCAGTTATATAGGATTGTCGAATGGTAATGGTGGTATTTTATATCATTTTTTTCATTTCTTTCATTTCTTGTCCTTTTATATTTCTTTCTCATTTCACTAGGATATGATACACTTTCATGCATGTATTAAGTATAGGTTTTTTATTGTTTAGAGTCACCCAAAACTTTGTTCATGCCTTTGGTTATGGATGAGTATTTTATAGTTGCCTTTTTGACTTGAAATTTAGGGAAAACTAGGAGAAACACTTAATCGAGTCCATATCCTGCATTTTTATGATTTCATGATTAGGGACTTAGTTGATGGTTAAGTTTTGTCCAAGATAATGAAAATGAGCTGTGACGGCCCCAATTTCCCACCAACTGGGCACCGCCCGGCCTAAGCCTACGTGGACCCCCGAGCCAGTCTCGCAAGGTCAACGCAGGCCTAGTTAGCCTTCCGATCCTTCATTTTACGTACATGTACAATTTTTAAGTTGAGTTATTAATAATATTCAAGATTTACAATTTAGCGGAAGCAATTCTAAATGAAATAACTCAACGATAATGTCAATGAGTTAGGCAACCTAATTGTGGAACCCAACATAAATATATCACCATAGGAGGAGAGTAAATAAAAGATATGCAAAAATAATTTCACCTAGCTATGGAGCTTTCCCTCTGCTACTCGTCTGCGACTCTGCACTCAGTCAAACACGAGATTGACGAGCCCAGGTAAGTAAAATCCAGTAGAATCTAAACAGTAATTCAAGATAAAGTGAAACAGTCTAAAAGTCATGCATATAAAAAAGGAAATTGTACGAATGCATGATCATGATACCGCAAAACAATGAAAGTACTACGAGAATGAGTGTCAAAGGAAACAATATAGAGAGGTGCCCAAGTAGTCTAAGACCACCGAATGCGGGTGCCACAGGGTCGGGGTCGCGGAGTCGCGGCAACGCCAAGCAGACTCGGTCATCGGATACGGCATCGCCGTACCTAAAATGTCGCGAATGAGGGATATCAACGGCGCCCCGGATAAAGCACATCTCATTCCGACCAAATACTGTGACTCGAGGTCATGGCCCCGGTTGCGAGCCGGCAACCACTCCAATCAGAGACACGAGTACGACTCACTTGGCCCTCGGACACTCATAAGTGAGTGGGAGTTCCAAGAAAGGGACATGATTCAACATCAAACAAACATGCAAGCTCAATGAACTACTGTACATTTTCTAGCTGGTGTACTTACCTCGAAATCCGTTATTCGTCCTCAAGACGTCTCACTCACGCCTCGATATGCGCACCTGACACCCGACTCCTACGTCCCTGGGGTCCATTTGTACCAATTAAAACTTTAGGGTCGCATTACGTGCAAGTATAGTATGTGATTATAGATTTGCCATTTTTATTTTCATAAAAATTAAGTTTTTAGCACCCTTTTTCGAATTATACCGGGGTGCCAAACGCCCGAAAAGCCTCGAACTCATTTTTTCTAGCTTTCCCTAATTTTTCATATTTTTCGAGGATTTTTTTCAGAATTTTTCCATATTTCTTTACTATTTTCTGGAATTTATTTATTAAAAATCAGTTATTAAATATATAAATATATATTATTTATTATTATATTATTATTTTTATTGAAATG
The DNA here is from genome assembly GCA_039657325.1 of Stephania cephalantha. Classification (NCBI taxonomy): domain Eukaryota; kingdom Viridiplantae; phylum Streptophyta; class Magnoliopsida; order Ranunculales; family Menispermaceae; genus Stephania; species Stephania cephalantha. The sequence goes on from CM077573.1 coordinate 26,278,991, forward strand.
GGTCCGGGTCAACCCGACCCGGTCCAGCCGGATCCGGGTCGGTTTGACCCGATCCCACCGGTCGGTCCGGCGGCCGCCCCCGGCTCGGTCGGTCGGCCGAGCCGTCCCGACCCGGCCACCGGGCTCGGGTCGGCCCGGCCGGTTGATCTTCTTCTCGCGAAGAAACAGAGCATCGCTTTGTTTCTGCGATTTTTTTTCTACCGACTTGAAAGCAAAGGGGATAAGATGTTTATTGTCCTCGAGATTCGTGCAACACGAATCTCGAGGCAACCTAATCCTTATCCTCTATTCCCACCGCCTTTGACCAAATAGTCCTCGAGTTTCGTGACATGCGCATCTCGATGAAAATCCAATGCATCTTGATTTATTTTGCAAACTATAGGCCCTTGCTTTTTGATTTAATGTGACCACATTACAACTACTATAGCCGCTTATTAAGGAAATCATTAAATTACATTTAATGTCCATTAATTAATTTTACCCCACGAGCGCTACCTCGGGCCCACATCGACACGCGACACGAGGCGCGTCCCCATCGTGTTCCGGCTCACCGAATTCCCGTGTATCCATTTCTCAACAATTAGCGTTAAAATCTTAAAGTAACCATACTCGGCGTCTCCACTCGGGATTTAGACATACATATTCGACGAGTAGGTCCCCATACGACCGTGACCTGGCACGTGGCACAAGTCAAATTTTCGGGTGTTACAATCTTCTAGGGTGGCAAAATGTGCTCGGTCCCGTTTGGCCCATTTTGTCCGGTCCCGTTTTAAACGGGACCGGACAATATTTTTTTAACAAACATACGGGACTGGACAATTTTTTGTGTCCGTTTAAAAATACGGGACCGGGTTCGGGCAGAAATTTCAAAAAAACCGGTACCCGTTTGTGATTAATTTGAAGGGCATATAAGTAATTTCACAATGTATTTAAAGTTTTTAACTTTTATGAGATTTATGATTTATCATTTTATCTCATCTGTCGTCATCTCCCATTCTCCTCAACGCCAACGGCTCGTCCCGAATCTCCCGATCTCCTCACTCAACAAACAAACCCTAACGCCTCCGCCTCACTCCGCCTCTCACCATCTCTCACCGCTCACGGTCGTCTCTCATCGCCTCGCGTTTCACGGCCACGCACCGCGGCTCACGGCCACGCCGGCGCGCCTCCGTCCGCCTCTCACTCTCTCTTCCTCACGCACGGCCGGCTCCGCCGTCTCTACCTCGCACGGTGGCACTCCCGAGTGTCACTCTCTCTTCTCTCACTCTCTTCTCGCGCTCACGGCTCGGCTCCGCTCGTCTCTCGCCTCGCACGGTGGCACTCCCGAGTGTCACTCTCTCGCCTCCGTCCGCCTCTCACTCTCTCTTCCTCACGCACGGCTCCGCTCCGCCGCCTCTCGCCTCGCACGGTTGCACTCCCGAGTGTCACTCTCTCTCGCCTCCGTCCGCTCTCACTCTCTCTCGCTCACGCACGGCTCCGGCTCCGCCTCTCGCTCGCACAGTCGCACTCCCGAGTGTGTCTCTCTCTCTCCGTCCGCCTTCTCTCTCTCTCTCTCGCTCACGCACGGCTCGTCGACCGTCGTCTCGCTTTCACGATCGCACTCCCGAGTCTCACTCTCTCGCCTCCGCCGCTCTCATTGTCAAAACGGTTCGACCTTTTAGAGTTTCTCAAACGTTTATGAACCTTCGCTTCTCTCGATTCATTCCTAGTTTCGTTAGGGTTTATCGACGAATCTTTAAATCTCGTTCTTTGTATGTGTGTGCTTTACTCTCAATTTGATCGAATTGCACTCTTTAGTTGAATACACACGCTTAATTGATGAGGCGCGCACCACTTGTTTGACGAATTGCTTCTTTGAGTCTTGATTTTAGTAGTTCGGTTTCGCAACGTGGTTCGATTCCTGGAAGTTGTTCATTGGGAGTTAGTTTCAACTAGGGCACTAGTTGTGATTGTGCGATAGGAAATTGATAAATAAAATATTTAATCATATTTAAAAAAAAATCGGGCAAAACGGGTCCCGTATGTTTTACAAACATACGGGATCGGACAAAAAATAGTGCACGTTTTAAAAACGGGACCGGGACCGGACACCAAATTTAATCATTTTCGAAATGGGTGTCCGGTCCCGTTTTTGTCCATTCCCGTATTTTTGCCACCCCTACAATCTTCCCAACGAATTAGAATTTCGTCCTCGAAATTTACGCACTTCGATAGTGTGTTATGACTGAAGACCCAAGGCCATACCCGCCCAAGGCCATACCCGCCCAAGGTCATACTCGCCCAAGGCCATACTCGCCCAAGGCCATACCCCCATCTTACTCTGTAGGGCTGGGCTCCTCCGCGACAAGCTGGGCTCCTCCGTGACGAGCTGGGCTCCTCCGTGACCTCCAAGCAATGAACACACCATCCGTCTCCTCCCGTCAATATATGACAGGGCAACATCCTCGCAACATATATTGGAATACAACGAAACTATTAGTCCAATGATCCACCGTCACTAACATACTCATATCCGCAATATGTCTGCGATAATGTAAATCAATTTCTTTGCCTGTTCATCCATCTCTCTATCCGGTTACGATGGGTAGTAGTCGGACCTTGCGCGACAACAGCATGAATCTGCTCCTAGCTCTGCTGTGCCTGTCCGCTGTTGTGAACACGTACTGGTGAAGTGACCTGGCTATCCACACTCCCACACTCCCAAACAAGTAAGTTGAAATCTCGATCCATATGGAACATCTTGTCCCTGTACCTGACTAGACCTCTGTCCTTGTCCCTGCACTTGACTGGAACTCTGACACTGTCTCTGACCACTGCCTCTGTCATCAGTCCTCTGATGGTACTTATGTTGAGGACTTGACGGTGCTGGCTACCGTAATGCACTAGCGTAACCCTGCGCTGGACCAACTAACTCTGGCGCAGTATACGCCGCATACGGCGGAAACACAATAGATCCTACGCTCTAAGCTCGATCTCTTAGCCACGACCGTCTCACTCTCTTTTTCATTCGATCATCTCCAAACCCTCGCACTGACTATAACGATGTCGATATGCGACCGGTACTCCGGTGTGTGTGCTCCCAAAGCTCTCGCCAGCCATAGCCCTCGCTTAAGCCTCATGTAATGTGCTCGGAGCCGTCGTCACCCAACATAACTAACAATTTCTAGGAAACCGTGTATGACGTAGTAAGCTTGGTCAGTGTCCGCGTCGGCTGCACCCCCAGCATACTTCATCACGTATATATATCGATCCATGTACTGCAACTGACTCCCTGGTCCTCTGTCAAATGGTCGAAACTCAGTACTATTCAAGTACGAACTGTTCCCCAGTCGACACCTCCGTAGTACGCCGTCAAACATCGACCTCGCCGACCTAGTAGAGTTGATAATATACTCGGTTGCATTTGCGCTGATACGACCCGTACATCATGTATCTTCAAGGTTAGTACCCCCGTGCAACTTTTCCCAATATTGCCTCTAAAACTCGAGAGCCTACCTCGCTTCAACTGTAGCCCTAACACCCGTATCAATCGGTGTGCTTGACGTATCCTCAGCCGGTGTCTCAAGTATAAGAGGTACAATCTCGGCCCAAACATGTGTCACCTCGGTCACCTGCAGGTCTTGCCTGAACTGGAAGTTTTTCAGGTGGGTTGTGAACTGTAAAAACACACCCAGCCTGAATAACTAGCGCCGCTGACATAGACGACGACGGTGTAACCTGTGCCCTTAACCATCGAAGAATCTTCTACAGTTGCTGGTCGTGCGATACAATTTTGTCTGACAGAGTATGCAGCTCCTCCGCACTCGCAAAACGCGAACCTGCAGCCCCACGATCATTCCTAGACCGGTCTAAAACATACTCGCATTTTTCATAGCCACGAATCCTCAAATCAGGGTATATTTACCGATATCGTATATAGTATATTACAACACCACAAATATACCATATAGGATCAAGTGTTACTTTTCTCTTAGCAACTCTAAACGCATTTTTTTTACTACAACATGCACTGCTTTGCACGAAAATTTTCTCTCAGTACGTTTACTAACGCATCTGAACAAATTTAGCATGTGAGCAGTCTTGAGATGTACAATCTCGTAAGATTTATACTTAGGTGGCCACTAACCGTTAGAACGATTCGCAAACTCTACCTCAGCTCGTACACTTAATTCATTTATAAGACCCTAAAGGTGGTGGTCGACTTCACCAACCCTGAGACTATAAATGCATAGTGTCACCAAAGTGGAGTTACTTGGGCTTCTGATCCAATAGTACTACTCCAATGCTTTCGTCAAAGCTAAAGGAGTCCGTACATGATGTAATCGTTAGCTCTCAAGTCATCTCAACACTCTGCTCCTTTAGAGTCTGCGTAATCCCACTTGTCTCATAATTTTTTTTTCAAGAGTGCAAAACATAATTGTCGGAAAATGATCTTCTAACATGAAAAAAATTGATGTTCAAACCCAACTTGTTCATTTTTCAGACAAGAAATAATCAAGGTTTACCCAGCAAGGCACTATTATCCAAGGCATAATTACATTATGATTGTGATGCTGACCTCATTGTGGCAATATGCTCAATATGATCAAATGACCAAAACCAAACACTCCACTCAACAATCATGGCTGCAACAGCAGTTGCTCTTCAAGAGAGTTTTTAAATCGTAAGAGACATGTCCATCTCTCTTCTTAGAGACTTTCTGAGTTACCTCGTCAAAGTGCACAAGTGGAGATGGAGATATAACTCCTAAACACTTTCTTGCTTTGTCGTCGGCACAATCTCAAAGTCCTAATAAAGGATTATCAAGCAAAGACGAGATCATCGCAGCCTCATTTAAGTGAAACAGGTGTGTCACTTAAAGTATTGTTGTCATTCTAGTATTTTCCATTTTCCACAAATCCAATCAGTGTTCTAGCATTTTAAAACTCCAAAAGCTCTATAAATTCTAAAACATTGATTTCAAGTCCCAAGTAGACTCAAAATTATTCGATTGTCTCCATATTACCAATTTAAAATCATTTAGAGACTCAAATTTCCATTTCAAGTCTCGATACTATAGGAAATCCTCAATTTCAGTAATAAACTTTCGAGTCCTAAATAAAATCAAAATTCCTCTAAATTGCTTGAAAATCAATTCACAAGTTTGTTTGAGTTCTAAATGGCATTTTAAGTTTCAATTGGAAACCATACCATTTGTAATACCAAAGTTTCGAATTGAAAACGTTAAAAGTCATAATTATCTCATTTTACTCAAAATGAATTGTTTCATTTTCCATTGGCTTCACCAAACCAACAATGCTTTTTATCTCCATTTATCAATTGAACTAATTAAATTCTAGTTTTACATATTGTTGCCATTCTTTTTTTTTTTAAAGCCTCAATAGAAAATGGCATAAATGAGTAAAATATAACTGTAAAAATTTCTAGAGAATAAATAACATTCACTCATAATAATCTAAGTTCAAGTTTGTCAACCTCCCTTGTAACTCAAATTCTATGAGAACCATGCTATTTGTCCCTCCTTAGCATTAGGCTAAACTTTGAGGAAACAAAAGTTTAGTAAGAAAGCGAAGAGTTGTTAGTACGCACCCAAATTCATTTATAGGGTAGCTAAATGATCGAGCAAGTCTTGAACTCAACTTACTCATAATGCCTTTATAATGCACATAGCGGTCCACTTAAATCGAGGGTGTTCACCTTTTTATAACACATGTCTCCCTAAGAATGGACATTTGTCTATACTAGAAGACTTCAATGAAACAAGTTAGAATTTCTTGCGGGCATTTCATCGAATACTTAATGTGCAACCCCAATATGTTGATCCATAAACTAGATTCTCATGTTTAAGCCTCACCAATGCTTGCCACACAAGAACTATAAATTTGAACATTGAAACATCATCTCAAATGATCATTTTCAGTTCATTAGACTCCATTGAGTACTTTTAAAATAACTCAAACCCACTAGAACCACTAAACTTCCTTGACCGCATCATTTCTATTTCTAAAGGATACGAAAACAACATTTCTTTTAAACATTTAATCAAAACATATAGGGTGTTGTTACCAAGGGAGAAATTATGACTATGTAGTTCCCCATCCACCAATAAATATATCAAGTAGAAATCTCCAATTTCTACACTATTTTCCAAAATCAAATCATTACCATCAATCTTCTTTACTATCAATGTCTCTGAATCCGATAAATTTATCGTCAATCTTTTTCAATTTTATTCATCGCGTCTTACGCGATACACAAGAGTAAATATCGTATATCTATCGATAGTAGTATAATACAACACATCAAATATCACATATAATTTCTCCAACTCTCCTCACTTCCCAACGAAGACTTCAGTCAGGATCATAGGGTTCCACTCTACGTTCAGGGTTCCTAACTTCCGCTGGTTTTGTGTCTTAATTTATTGTGCTTTAAATCAAGAGTCGAGTATTTATAACTTCGGCTCGATACCAACTGTGACGGCCCCAATTTCCCACCAACTGGGCACCGCCCGGCCTAAGCCTACGTGGACCCCCGAGCCAGTCTCGCAAGGTCAACGCATGCCTAGTTAGCCTTCCAATCCTTCATTTTACGTACATGTACAATTTTTAAGTTGAGTTATTAATAATTTTCAAGATTTACAATTTAGCGGAAGCAATAACTCAACGATAATGTCAATGAGTTAGACAACCTAATTGTGGAACCCAACATAAATATATCACCATAGGAGGAGAGTAAATAAAAGATATACAAAAATAATTTCACCTAGCTATGGAGCTTTCCCTCTGCTACTCGTCTGCGACTCTGCACTCAGTCAAACACGAGATTGACGAGCCCAAGTAAGTAAAATCCAGTAGAATCTAAACAAGTAATTCAAGATAAAGTGAAACAGTCTAAAAGTCATGCATATAAAAAAGGAAATTGTACGAATGCATAATCATGATACTGCAAAACAATGAAAGTACTACGAGAATGAGTGTCAAAGGAAACAATATAGAGAGGTGCCCAAGTAGTTTAAGACCACCGAATGCGGGTGCCACGGGGGTCGGGGTCGCGGAGTCGCGGCAACGCCAAGCAGACTCGGTCATCGGATGCGGCATCGCCGCACCTAAAATGTCTCGAATGAGGGATATCAACGACGCCCCGGATAAAGCACATCTCATTCCGACCAAATACTGTGACTCGAGGTCATGGCCCCGATTGCGAGCCGACAACCACTCCAATCAGAGACACGAGTACGACTCACTTGGCCCTCGGACACTCATAAGTGAGTGGGAATTCCAAGAAAGGGACATGATTCAACATCAAACAAACATGCAAGCTCAATGAACTACTGTACATTTTCTAGCTGGTTTACTTACCTCGAAATCTATAATTCGTCCTCAAGACGTCCCACTCACGCCTCGATATGCGCACGCGACACCCGACTCCTATGTCCCTGGGGTCCATTTGTACCAATTAAAACTTTAGGGTCGCATTACGTGCAAGTATAGTATGTGATTATAGATTTGCCATTTTTATTTTCATAAAAATTAAGTTTTTAGCACCCTTTTTCGAATTATACCGGGGTGCCAAACGCCCGAAAAGCCTCGAACTCATTTTTTCTAGCTTTCCCTAATTTTTCATATTTTTCGAGGATTTTTTCAGAATTTTTCCATATTTCTTTACTATTTTCTGGAATTTATTTATTAAAAATCAGTTATTAAATATATAAATATATATTATTTATTATTATATTATTATTTTTATTGAAATGGGTCCGGGTCAACCCGACCCGGTCCAGCCGGATTCGGGTCGGTTTGACCCGATCCCACCGGTCGTGGTCCGGCTGGTTCGGCTCGCCCACCGGCTCGGGTCGCCCGACCCGGCCCACCCGGGCTCGGGTCGGCCCGACCCGGGTTGATCTTCTTCCTCGCGAAGAAACAGAGCATCAGCTCTGTTTCTGCGATTTTTTTTTTCTACCGACTTGAAAGCAAAGGGGATAAGATATTTATTGTCCTCGAGATTCGTGCAACACGAATCTCGAGGCAACCCAATCCTTATCCTCTATTCCCACCGCCTTTGACCAAATAGTCCTCGAGTTTCGTGACATGCGCATCTCGATGAAAATCCAATGCATCTTGATTTATTTTGCAAACTATAGGCCCTTGCTTTTTGATTTAATGTGACCACATTACAACTACTATAGCCACTTATTAAGCAAATCATTAAATTACATTTAATGTACATTAATTAATTTTACCCCACGAGCTTCTACCTCGGGCCCACATCGACACGCGACTCGAGGCGCGTCCCCATCGTGTTCCGGCTCACCGAATTCCCCGTGTATCCATTTCTCAACAATTAGCGTTAAAATCTTAAATTAAACATACTCGGCGTCTCCACTCAGGATTTAGACATACGTATTCGACGAGTAGGTCCCACATACGATCTTGACCTGGCACGTGGCACAAGTCAAATTTTCGGGCTGTTACATGAGCAAATGGTCAAAATTGTGCAAGTGGTAATATTTTAACCCACATTAGGGGATTTACTTGATTATAGTGGAAGTGAGAAGGGCTAACAGGAGCTTGCTAAGTATAAAGGGTCCTACTGGTTTCCATAGGACATGGAGCTGGGAAACTTGTGGTGGGAAAAAATGAGAAAATCGTTCAATAGGAAATGAGACCGTATTTGTTGAAAAAAGAAGAAAAAAAATGTGAAAAAATAAAATTAGAGAATAAAATAATGAATAAAGGCGAAGTTGAGAAAACTCCTTAAATAAAAGATTTAGCTCGAGTGCTTTCACTAAATTAAGTGAGATTTTAAACTTGCGTTCCTGAATGTATAGACCAAAAAAACTCGTGAGTAGTTGACGGCCTTTATTTTGACCGAATCTATATCTTCAAAGTGTGATCTTAATTGTGTTTGGGTTGCAAGTCTTGACATATCATAACTCCGAAATTTCTTGAGTGGCTTGTTAATTTGGCGGCTATGTAAATCAAAAGAACTCCAAGAATTTTGAATAGGGTATAGGATTAGTTGAGTCAGTGCATTACTATATTAGGAGTCTAGTTTAGTTTGTGTTGTCATTTACATCTTTGCTCGGGACGTGGAAAGTCTTAAGTTTGGGGGTATCTGATAAGTTAGTATTTATATAATTTTACTAGTTTATTTTAGTATATTTTATGTGGAAAGTCTCGAAAATATAAATTTAATTATATTTATTGGTCATTTTAGGTGAAACGGAGTGAGCGGTTGAATCCCGGGCAAAAAAAACTCAAAATGGAATTATTACAAGCAGTGATCAGATGCCTCGGAAGATTTTCATCGAGTTTCGTGTTGCGCAGTGGGTAGAACCGGAGATAGCAGCCTCTTCTCTCCAATCATATGATGACACATCAGCAACAACACGTTAAAAAAACCGTTTCCAACTCGCCTCAGCAACCATTCATTTTCCTCGAGATACGTGTGTATGCAGTCTCCAACACTTTTGCACGATTTGTGGGACTCCACCAAAGTAGCGCCTCCTGCATCCACGCGTCAGAGTCTCCAACATTCAAGCACGTCTTCCAGCAGCTTTCCACTAACCACCGCTTGACACGTGGTGGGCTTTCTATGACAGCATTTCATTGTACATTTCTCCTCTAATCAAACGACGGCACGTCCCCTGCCTGCGGCAGATGGATGATTGGGCGTGTGACACGTGTACGAAACCCTTTTTCACTCCAAAAATAGCCATGGATGCTCTTTGGCGCACGAGTCATGAGACTAACCCACAAAATTAGTTTCTCTCACATCCCGGGACCAATTTTTTGTGGTTTTATATATTAGGAACTTAAGATATTATATTGAGAACACAAACTATAATATTTTTAGCATCGACTTCTCTCGACGATTGCCCTGGTCGGCTGGGAAACAAATCGAAATTATGGATTCATGGCATACTATGTGATATATTTTATTTTATTATTTAATTTAGTTTAAATTCTTCTATTTCATTGTTATTGATTTTAACGAATATGGTTTAGATCTATGGCATGTATATGGCCACTGTATGCTTTTAAGTGGACAACTTATAGTTATTTGGACCGATAGTATCCGTGTAATTATATTTTTGGACCAATAAAGTGACGAACACTCACCCGTTTGCCATAAAACGGTTCTTGAGTGTGCAGTAATTGAATGTAGGTTAAATTATAAGCGGATGCGATCCGGAAGCTGATACGACTTGGTTATTTAGGATTCGTGTTCCCACATACCCATATTATTGCGGTTAGTGTGTTGAACCCGATTGGCGGATGTCTAAGGTTATGCATTAATTATGGAAGTAGTTAGTGGCGGATGTCCTGGTTATCGAGATTAGGGGAATGAGGAATTTCTGGCGGATGTCGATTTTCTATAGCTAATGTAGGAGAATTTAAATTAATAACTTTTTGGGGAAGATTGAAGACCATGATTGCCATTGAATTTTAATCCTGATTTGTAGAATTGTAGACCTAGGTGTTACTTAGGTATCCATTAATTGTTTTCAAAGTTATTTTAATTATTTTATTTATTTAGTTTAGTTAGATTAGTTAGTTAAATTATTTATTTAAAACCCCCGATTTTTCCTTTTCGTCGTTTTTTACCTTAGAAAGACCGCCAATCTCTATGGGATAGACCATTTGCCACTACTCTACAAAATAGTTGGTTTTGGAATTCTTTATTCTATTGACACGTTCGGCGCGTTTCAACGACTCAATTAAATCACATAAAGTATGAAAATAGTATCTAACTTAAGTCACCTTAAGGATTAGTAAGTTGTTCAAGTTAGGAAAGGATGGTAATTGTTAAGTAATAGAATCATTTGCATAGGCTTGTGGATTGTATTGACTTATTATGCACATGTGAGCAAACTTAAGGTGGGAATGGGATTTAAAATGAAAAAATATATGTTATAATGCTATTTGCTTATGTATATAATATCTATATCGTTAGATATATTGTTCATTCATCTTGTCTCCTATGTAAAGTTTTGAAATTAACTTCCTTGAACTGCTTATAGTGCATAATAACTACTCAAGGTGAAAGTTCATATTGCTTGAGGAATTCTAGGGGCCCACATAAAACTGATGATGGAAAGTAGCGTTGTCAGATAAAGCGTAAGATGGACGAAATGACTGAGAATTATTGCAAGACACTTGACGATATGTCTGCAGCACGGGAGCGCAGGATGGATGAGATGATGGATGCTATTAGAGGAAAGAGAGCAATATTGGCACCACTGCAAATGCCACTACAACCGTCACAACTACAGGTACTTCCATAGATGCAACTACAAGCTGCGAGAGTTAGTACGAGAGCCATTCGTGAGGAAGAAAATAAGGAAGAGGACGTAGCTCAGTATGTGGTTGGAGTAGACGAGAATCTTGTAGCACCGGCAGTGTTACAACTAGTGTTGCCAGCGAACATAAAAACCTACAAGATACTAAAGATACAAAGAATTTATGAAGTATGACGTACCACGTTTATTAGGGAATAAAGATGTGAATGAGGCGGAGCATTAGATCATGTGCATGGAGAAAAGGCAAGAAGTTTTTAAGATTGATAGTCCCACAATGGTTTCCTTGCATCATACCTCTGGAAAATAAGGCGCATAAGTTGTGGAAGTCAGTGAAGAGTACTGATGGACCGATTGACATTTGGTCTAGTTTCAAGACCTTTTTATAAGCCTTTTTTTCAAATGTAGTCAGAGATTGTAAAAGGCGCCAGTTCTTAAACTTAGTGCAGGGAGGCAGACCAGTACGGGAATATGAATCAGATTATAATGAGTTGCCAGATTTTGCTTCAGACTATGTAGCTACCATAAAGGAGATGGTGACTAGATTCATTGATGGAATAGATGAACACCTCAGGACATGCGTGGCACCATCTATGCTAGAGACTTATGGGAAAGCGGTTGCTAATGCTCAGCATTGCGAGGCAGTACATCAGGTAAGCATGGATATGGAGGCTATTGTGAAATCCTTGATATCAATAAACTTGTATTAGTAGTTAATTATAAGATTAGTTGATCTTAATCACGACATGTGTTATAGATTAGGACTTAGATTGGTGAAAAAGGGAAATCACTAAGTTAATATTATTTTTCGTTAGTGAATACCTAGTATGTGTAATATATGGTATTTCTTCGCGACGTAGGAGTGTGTGTGGTGTATTCTCAATTTACCACAATTGGGGTTGCAAGTGCGTGTCCGAAAGGCACGAGTAAAAATAAATTATTAGGTGCTCTAAAACAAGTTAACGAAGTGTTAATCTTCACGTTTTAATTTTGCTTTGGTTTGCGTGCAAGTCGAGATAAGTGGTATTGTATAATGGGAACGAAGTTATTTTCAATACCTTACCTTGAGCTTTATGTCGGTTGGCGGTGGTCGAAGTTGAAATTGGGTCTAAATTGGTGTAAGTTTGGTTTAGTATGGCAAAGGAAATGGTCCTTAAGGGTTCACTTGGTCGTGGAAAAAGTTAAGATTTTTAGGGTTTTAGTGTGACCGAAACCAGTATTATGGAAATTTTATGAAGATGGACTATTTTGTTGATAGTTTGGTTCAATTTGGTGAAAAATGGAATTGAAAACGAGGATCAAAAGTTAAAGCACGTCAAATTAGGGATTTCGGGAATTAATAAATAAAAAGAAATTAAGCTGCTGACAAGTAATTGAGGGTTTATATATAAATATATAAAAAAAGAAACAAATCAAATCTTTCTAATATTTCACGATCAATAGAAGCAAAAGTGCTATGTTGATGTCAACCCTCTCAACGCTTTTTCTTGCACCATGATTTCCCAAAGTTCAATTTTCGTCTAGATTTTCTTTACAAAACTATAAAGCATCGCAAGATAGTAAGTTTGAGCTAAAGATCATGGTGAAAACTAGGTATTCGGATCAAATTTTGATAAATTCTCAATCCAAGGCATTTTTCTCAATTTTATTTGAATTCTAACGATTTTTCTATTTGTCTTGCTGGGTTTCAGTTGAAATTGGTAGAAGTCATTGTGAATTGATGTATTGGGTTGATTTGGATCAATTTGGGATAAGTTCCACTTGCTTGGGTTAAGGATTCGATGAATTGAAGTAATGCGATTAAGTTGATAACTATTTTAGAGATGTTTTATAGTTGATATTAATTTACATTATGTTTCTAGATGAATTAATTAATTGCTTTAATCCAGTTTGACTTCACGGGCTATGAAAATATTTTAATGTTGGTATCGAGTGGTTTTATAGTGTTTGTCGTCATGTTTTGAGGATTTAATTGCCAAAATATTGATTTGGAGAAGTTTTTCTATTCGAAATAAATAAAGTTTGCCTAGTTGAGAGGTCATATTAGAAAATTCATAACTTATTCGTTGGAAATCCAATTTGAGTGTTCTTGGATTCTTTGGAAACTAAGACATGAGTATTACAAGTTCCTTTTAGGTCATCATTAAAAATATTGAGGTTTCCAATCTTAAAAGTTACCCCAAGTTGGCTTCTTGAAAGCCATTTGAAATAGTTATATGAATTAATCTTTTAGGAAACTGTTCTCAAGCGTACTTTGGTCGCTATTTTCATTGGGTTTCGTGATTTGATTTTACTTTAAGCTTAACCCATAGTATAATTAGGTATGCAGTGAAGCTATTAGAACCATTTCTAAGGTGATCTGACGCTTCGAGAACCCTAAAAATTAAGCTCAAAGTTTGTTAGTTGCAAGTAAACTATACAGTGAGCTTTACTATTGAAAGTTTTATCTTTGTACCTACTTTTGTAATTTAGTCTGCATTGAATTTCGCATTTTTATTAGTCATGCATTCATGTCATTTCTGACGATGGCTTGTTGGTGCTATGGTTCACGAGGAGGACTTGGAGTTAGGTTTCCTAACCAGTTAGACTGGAACATGGAAAACCCGATGCACGCAAGTTTTTTCGGAGAGCATGCATCACACTTTTATTACTATTTTAGGTTCAAATTTTGGTCGGCCAACCTGATTGTGAACCTAATTAGTAACAAAAGGGTTTCAAGTTGTTTTAATAATTCTTTGAATTTCTTTTGAAATGCAATTGCGTGTTTACATGTTTCAAACTAACATTTTTTTGGAGTACAAGTCAATTCAGGAATTTATTTAACTGACATCCTCAAGTAATTTTTGATGATGTCAGGTATAGGGTGCAGAATGAGAGAACAAGTGTAGAAATCTATTGGCGATTATCTTTGATTTCATTTTCTGATCATAGATTGTTTTTATTAAAGATTATGTTTATGAGACTCGGGTTTAGAGTAGGTTGTGGTTTGGTTATGAAATTTTTTTGAAGACCTTATGAGAAGAATTGAGAGAATTTTGATAAGACTTATAGTTCATTATGATATAAATATAGATTGTTAGTCTGATATCACTGTAAATAAATGTTAAGGTTGAAACTTATAGACTTGATAATAATTTGATTTTTTTAATTCTTTCGATTATTATATCGTCAAATGTTGTGGAGATGTGAGGCTTTTAGGGCATTCTCTTAAAGTTGTTGTTTATCAAGTTTTTGGTGCTGGTAGCACATTTTTATAGGAGACTCTACCAAAATTTTTATAAAATACGGAAAACCTAATATAATTATTTCCTAAATTGACCTACATTTGGAGATTAAAATCTGAAATATACTTCAAGATTGTCATATATCTCGAGGATATCAAGTAATTGAAATTATTAATAGATTAGCTAGGAGAATAATGTAATTGGGTAATGTCAGGTACTTCGTAGAACGGTTTCTGATAGCTATGCCACCACCACAAACAATGAGTAGGGATGGCTATTGGGGAGTTTGCAGGAGCAGGTCTGTGGACAGTTATGAGATGGGATACCATAAGAGAAACAAGATGGTTACTATAAGATAAGAAAAATTATTGATCATTCTAGCAGTTTCACTCATTCCAGTGCAGCGGCGAGGGTACAACACAGTTCTGCAAAGACTACTCACACCCTTGCCCCCTCGACTACATATGGTTCAGGGTAAAAACTGCCACTTTCACCATGACGATCAGAGAATACTCAGAGCAATTGTAAGGGATTAATAGGGTTAATGCCACGCAAACATGCGACATCATCATCTGCAAAATTTCAGAAGCCTTAGGGTGTGCATTTTGGATTTTGGCAAGGCTGGACATTACAAGGCAGAGTGTCCTAATGAACAAGCAAGGTCCATAGCTAGAATTGTTTAGCTAGTCAACATAGGAGTGCATCTGTTGAACCAGATGCAGGGGAAACTAGATAGTTTGTGGTAGGTATAGTTTATATTTGTGATAGAGGCATCCATACTTTGTTTGATTCTAGATCAATTATTTCATTTATATTTGGAAAATTGTTGATGAGCTAGGACTGAAACCAGTTAGAGCTAGCACAGTTTTGATCTTAAGTACTGGCGTTAGTGAGAAAGTATATCCTAACATGGTGTGCAAGGGGTATTTGATTAAAATTGAGAATCACATCTTATCACATGATTTGTGAGTTTTAGAGTACTTAGAGTATGATGCCTTACTAGGGATGGATTGGTTGGCAGCTTACCATGCCAGTATCGACTATTTTCTCAAAACCGTCACCTTTTAGATTCCCGATATACCACCATTCAGATATAGAGATCGTGCACCTAGCCAAGTTTCCACCCGTGGGAAGCTAGTAACTGTTACTAGGTTAGAAACTCTCATGCGTTTGATAGCTATGGAGGAAGATGGCCATGAAGTTCAAAATGACCAAATTTTAGTGGTAAGTGAATTCTTTGAAGTCTTTCCTTCAGACTTGCTTGGAGTCCCTGTACCCCGGGATATTGATTTTATTATTGAACTTATTCCTGATTTGAGATCTATTTCTATACCACCATGTAGTGGCACCCAAAGAGTTAACCGATTTGAAGACTTAGCTAGATGAATTGTTGGAGAAAGGCTTTATTCAACCAAGTATGATGCTTTGGGAGCATGGTGTTGTTTGTAAGGAAGAAGGACGATAGCTTGCGGTTGTGCATTGACTATCGACAGTTGAAAAAGTTGACCATTTTAAATAAATACCCTCTCCTCAGGATCGATGACTAGTTTTATCGGTTACTAGAAGCAAAGTTCTTTTCGAAGATAGATTTGAGGTCGGGATATCACTAGTTAAGAATAAGGCAGGAAGACATAAAGAATGCTTCTATCAGAATTAGATATGGATACTATGAATTTACAGCGATGCCTTTGGACTTACCAATGCACCTCCAATGTTCATGGATTTCATGCATAGAGTCTTCAGGCCTTATTTTGATAAGTTGAACATTATCTTCATCGACGACATCATGATTTATTCCAAGACTCAAGAAAAGCACGAGAGACATCTCAGAGTGACCTTGCAAACTATTAAAGGTCTTTGGTTGTATGCTAACTTTAGCAAGTGAGAGTTTTGGATTTTGGAGGTAGGATTTTTGGGTCACGTGGTGGATGCGGAATGGACTTTTTTGGATCCTGCTAAAGTTGATGTCATTAAGAAATGGATGCAACCTACCACAATGACTAATATTGAAAGTTTACTAAGATTAGCAGGTTAATGAAGGTTCTTGAAGGAATTCTAAAAAATCGCAGCACTAATGACTAAGCTAACACGTAAAATGCAGAATTGGAGTGGACAAAAGAATGCAATAATTTTTTCAATGATTTGCGAGACAAGCTAACTTTAACACCCATATTAGTACTTCCAGAGGCAGGGAAGGAATTGGTTCTTTACACTAATTCTTCAAAGATCAATTTAGATGTGTTTTGATGCAAGAAGGAGGGGTAATTGGCCATGCCTTGAGACTGTTGAAGATACATGAGAATAACAACCCAATTCATGATTTGGATTTAACAACAATGGTATTTGCTTTGAAGTTGTGGAGGCATACCCATATAGTGAATAGTTCATAGTGTTTTAAGATCACAAGAGTTTGAAGTACTTATAAAGATTTTGACTTCACACTTCAGTATCATCCTGTAAAGGTGAATGTTGTGGCAGATGCTTTGAAGCGTGTGAGGAAAAAACATAGGATGTAGGTATGATGATGACCAAGGAGTATAGATTGCTAGAGGAGGTCTCTGTGATGTGTATAGATGAGTAACCTATAGGAGAGTTTGATATTTTAAGTTCATTGGTACAAATTGAGATGAAAGCAAAACCAGAGGTTGTAATTGGAGTTGTAGACTGTCAGAGAGCCAATGCAGGATATGGAAATTACACATCATAGGTTGACGATGAGGAATCTTCATATTTGAAGCTTTTGGCAAACGGAGCATTGAGATTTAGGGATAGGCTATGAATACCACAACATGCACACTTGCAATTTTTAGAAGGTTCTTATTTTACGAGCTTTCCTATTCTTGTACCCTGGCTCACCTCTATAAAGGAGGGACCTATATAGATGAAAACAAATTGTAATTCAGAGTGATTTAAGTGTAGAAAAAGGTAGAGTAGTCGTGTTTGGCTAAATTCTTTACTACATTGGTCGGGGATTAAGCTCTCTAGCTAGTAGTAGATTTGTTTTCATGTCTTGTTGAGGTTTTTCTGTAATAATAGTTTTTTGTTTCAATTCTCTATCTTTATGTTATGGTTTTTAATGATGTTTCAATGGTAGTTTAAAGTTTGTAAGTTCATTGCAAATCTCTAGGCTTAAATCCATTGACG
Source organism: Stephania cephalantha (assembly GCA_039657325.1). NCBI lineage: Eukaryota > Viridiplantae > Streptophyta > Magnoliopsida > Ranunculales > Menispermaceae > Stephania > Stephania cephalantha. The sequence continues at coordinate 26,296,661 of CM077573.1, forward strand.
AACTATCAATTAAGTTGAGTCTGTGATATCAACCGGGTTGAGAAGTGGCAATCACCTAGAACAAGAAACTTGACACACTTAGGCTTTAAGGTGAATAACATTGACAACGAGGATAAATATTAAGAGCGTTTGCCCAAGGTTATATAGGGGTAGGTGTTCCTATATAACTGGTAATGTTGCTCACGAGCTAAATCTTAAGAGCAGTTGCTTAAGGTTCTATGGTGGAGTGAAAGAAATATTTAGATAGCGGTTTCCCTATCTATCGAGAATAGGAAGACTAGGGTATTGGGACCATAAAAACCATAGCCTATCTAGGAAAACTGTATTAAAAACCATCTTTCAAAATGGATGATGCAAGACATGGAAAAAAAATATGGCTAGATTATCGATTCCTAGATTGAGGTATGCTTTACTATTTATGAGTTTCAATTATTTACTTTAGGATAAAACTCTTTCAAAAACCACCTATATTTACTAGAACAAGAAACTTGACACACTTAGGCTTTTTGACAACGAGGATAAATATTAAGAGCGTTTGCCCAAGGTTATATAGGGGTAGGTGTTCCTATATAACTGGTAATGTTGCTCACGAGCTAAATCTTAAGAGCAGTTGCTTAAGGTTCTATGGTGGAGTGAAAGAAATATTTAGATAGCGGTTTCCCTATCTATCGAGAATAGGAAGACTAGGGTATTGGGACCATAAAAACCATAGCCTATCTAGGAAAACTGTATTAAAAACCATCTTTCAAAATGGATGATCTAGATTGAGGTATGCTTTACTATTTATGAGTTTCAATTATTTACTTTAGGATAAAACTCTTTCAAAAACCACCTATATTTACTTTTCTGTTTACTGAACTCAGTTTGACAGAATCTTGTTGATTTAACCTCGTGCTTACCTCTACTACATTCCAATAAAATTGGTATTCTTGGACGGGTTATATTTGACAAGTGCGACATTTGATCAAATTTTTGCAACGTTACCGACGATTTGCTTCCAAATTGAGTTCAACTTTTTTTTTATGTTTTGTTCTCTAAGTCTACTAGTTTATGCACGATTGATCTAAATCGATTGTTTAGTTGTTACCTTTCGATTTAGAAATCAATAGAACCACCGAAGGTTAGCTAGAGAAGCTCTAAACCAAGTGTCCAGTTTTCCCCTACCTACTGTGGCTGACGATGCTCTTCATGCTAGCTGTGATCACCAAATTACCATGGGGTGCATCAATGAAGATCTCCAAATTCTTCTTGCTCAGAAGCCTCTACATAAACTTTCCACATGTCGTTCCAATTTGTGATGGAACCGGGAGGAAGATAGAAGCAGATCCTTAAGGCGAAAGGAAGAATGGCGAAGCTTTCAAACTTATGTCTGGCTTTGTTCACTCCGGCCCACCTCCTAGCGCATAGAGATTGAAGACCCAGTGGCCTTCTTGATGGAGTTTCAGACAAGTTGCCAATCTATGAAACCTCCTTGAACGGAAGAGAATGCGGTAAAGCTTTGGGCTTTCCCATTCTACTTAAAGGATAAGGCCAAACAATGGCTTTTTTACTGCATTAACTCATGGCACGACATGATAAATGAGTTCCTTAGGGAATATTTTCCTGAAGATAAGGTAGCCCAACTCATCTATGAGATATACAGTATTAAGATGAACACCAGTGAGTCTTTTTGGTAATTATTGGGATCGCTATAAGCACCTAATTGCCAATTGTTCACAACATGGCCAATCTGATAAGGCCATTGTACGGTTATTCTATGATGGCATGTCCCCTCTAAAGAAGCGTGAGATTGATGGCGCTTGTAGTGGTAACATTAAGACAAAATCTCTACGCAGATGAAGCAACTCTATAAGGACATAAGAAACAGTCCCGATTATATGGGCATATTGGCGTTGACGCGCGCTGAAATCCATTAGTTTAAGCTACTACTAGCTCCATTGACTAGAAAATTGATTAGTTGACTTCCCTAGTGGTATATCTCCTAAGCATTTGCCCAGTACATGTTAAAGCTTGAAGATTCTGCTCAGCCACAAGCCATGGGACAGATGAATGTCTTACTCTATTTTAGGACCATCAGCAGGCCAATGTTATAGGTAACCAATCCTAAGGGCAAACTCGAGCGCCCTTCGGAAATACCTACAATCAAGCACCGATGAGGAATTACTCCACTTTCGTTATTGGCCTCGAAATTAGAACTATATATTCTTTGCCCTAAGAGGACAACCGTTGCTTGAACCAGTGACTAATCGCTCCTTACTAAAGGATATGATTAAATTTATAGTGGCTTAATAGAGCCTATTCGCTAGAGACATCAACAAGTTTCATTTGGACACTGAGAATGCTCTCAATGACACAAATGTCGCAGTCCAAAACTTAGAGGTCCAGGTGGGCCAAATTCCACAGCAGCGGGGTAAAGTTGAGGATAGGGGAAGTTGCCTTCGCAACCTTACCCCAATCCGAATGCAGGTTATAACCCATCAGCCACGCAAGTGAATGATATTGTTCATAATAGCGTCGGCTCTGAAAATGAGGTTTATGGAACCATCACCCTAGTAAAGACCAAATTATGAGTTGATCCACACAAACCCCAGGAAAGTTCTATAGACATCTCACTTAAATGTGATGGTTCAGGGGTAGTAGATATCCTTTGCACTGTAGGTGGAATCTATCTAGATAATGTAACTTTATTTAGGAGCATCAGTTAATGTGATGTCCTCAAACTTCCAGGAGTGTATAAGGGTTAGCGAATTGTCCGAGAAGATGATTCAAATTCTAGCCATTGAAGGCAAGGAGATCTCTTCTAATGGAATCATTCAAGATGTAATGGTTCATATCAGCGACTTGAAGTTCCCCGCAGACATCCATGTCGTAGAGATGATGAAGAAGCACAAGTCTAAAACTTTTTTATTATTTAGTAGGCCCTTTATGTGAATGAACAGAGCTAAGACTGGCCTAGTCAATGGCTCTGTGTCCGTTGAACATAAAGGAAGGGTAGTCAGCTTTAAAATTCTGCATATTTTAAAATTTTCAACTTACATTTTATTTGTTTTCCATTCTATGATTTTGGACAGGATGATTATGGATAGGTATTCGTAGATCGAAGAAATTCCAGAGGAAACCGAGTTATAAATAGCCTTAGAAGAAAAAATTCTTTGAAGAGATGAACGAATAAGTACCGGACATCAACAAAACTTGCAACTCACTGAACGAGGCACTAAGCGCATAAGGACAAATAGTAGTAAGGGGAAGAGGATGGTACTCCTTGACATGCTGCATTACCAGTTCCAGCATGATAAGAATCCAAGGAAGGTTGTTCTTCCATGCAAGATTCAAAATTTAACCCAAAGCGTTATGTGACAAAGGTGTTTATGTCAATGTCATGTTATCATGAGTTTTCAAGTTATGTGAATTATGTCTCAAAGGTGATGCTGAGATCAATGTAGTATACCCAAATGGCACAATGGAGGCACGTCGATGAATGGTTGGGAATGTAGTTGTTCGCATTGGAGACTTGGTGTTTGTTGTAGATTTATATACGGTGGATGGGAGCAACTACCAATGTGGCACCAATGTGGCACACTTCTTTTGGGTTTACCATTCCTAGCGACTCTGGAGCGCTTATTAATATGGAGCTGCACTACATTAGCATTCTAGTAGGAAAGAGAACATAGTTTTTACAGGACGAAAATGAGAGCCTAGACAACGAGGAACAAGTCTTCGCACAATTCTCTGCACCGGCAATTGAGGTCATTGATTTGGACCCCGACGAGGTGGAGGTAAATTTTTCAAGCCAACAACTTTAATTAAAAACGCTACTGGGAGGGAGCCCAAGAACAATTTTGTAATTGAAAATTGGTTTTGTTTTTTGTATTTTCCTAACCATGCATTCAAGTATTGTATTAAATTCTTCATTATATTTTATCCATCTATTTCCATCATTTTTCTAATGATGTTTCAGCTTGATTTCGAGCCTTAAGGACAAGGTTCATAATAAGTTTGAAGGTTTAAGACATGTAGATAAAATACATTGATAGATTATTAAATGAAGCCTCTCAAGTATGAGCTTAATTTTAAAAAAATTCTTGCGACTTCATAAGTATTATTGATCACAACCGCAAGTATAATGATTCAATTGTAGTAATTACGTAACCAACAAAGGTTGATTACGGATATCGTTCCTCTTGGAAAGGTGTATTTGGACACATGCCACTTAGTCAAGTTCACTCTATTGTTAATAACGTCTCTTTTGTTTGGATTAAAACTAAACTACTCTATTTTATAAAAAAAACTTAAATTAACTTGTGTTCTTTTATAGAGAAAACTCTTAGTTTACAACTTACTTAGGTAATGAATTGCTATGCTTCCCATATCTTATTTCCTTCATCTTTATTATGTGCGTGCAATGCTTAATTAGAATTGACATGATTTCCTTCATATTCACTTCAACCCAAAGTCCTGGTGAAAAAGATCTTAATATGCAAACTAGAACTTCATGTATCAGTGTGAATAATGTAAGTATCACATAGCAATAAGTTCCAAATCTTTAGACTTATAACTACTTAAGTTTACTATCAATGCCTACCTAATCGATAACTATTTATTGTTGTTATATATTTTGCGGTTGTATTATTTGTATCCGGCTTAAAAGCTCCAATGGACATGGTAACTCCTAAAACCTCTAATAAACAAACATTTGATGAAGATCTTCGTAGCATTACGCATAGAAAAAATACAAATTCTAACCATTATACTTCTAATCATTGTGCTACTAATCATTATAATCCATTCATAACTTCTTTTTGCATAATATTCATACCATATTATCCATTAATCCATAAGATAAATAAACTACTCACTTATCATTAAAATCAAACTCATACAATTAGTAAACATAATTGAAGTCAAAGATTCAATTAAATATTACCATTAATTGAATCAATGAAACTATGATTGAATTGCAAAATAGGAGTCTTTAATGTCTTCTCCTTCAAAATTCTTCTCAATACTCAAAACAATGCTACTCTATGATATTTGTTCTCTTGTGGTGATGTTGGGTTAGTTTACCACATACTTAAACCTATTTATACTCATAAGACTCCTAAGAATACAATTAGATACCCTAATTAATAATTCCAAATTAACTAGAATTCCAAAACTTTCTATTTTTTTTTCTCGGCTCTTTCTATAACTAATCCACGCTCCATATGTGAAGTCACAGCGGCACTATAGCGTCGACCTTGTGTGTGTAATTTCTCCTCATAATAGATTCGACACCCCCTATGTAACTGTTGTGCACCGTATGTGTTATCCCACAACACTGCCACTGCGTCAATTGTATTGCATCTCTTTTTTAGTGTCCAAGCCTTCTTTACGGCTTATGTTCACTTCCCACGACGTCAAGTACGTATGCCACGACATCACATGTGGTATTGTATTTTTCTCCTCATTTCATCATGAAATTACTCCTTTGTCTCTTTTATAATTTGTAGATCTTAAAATACATAAATACCATCACTTAGAACTCATTCCAAGATATTTTTGCTAATTATATAACTAAATTAGTTCTATGTATAACTATACTAAAACACTTATCAAATATCCATAAATTTAGGATTTTGCACATCCCGAGCAAAAATGTATTATACTAAGTGCGCATACTACTACTACTACTACTACTACTACTACTACTACTACTACTACTACTACTACTACTACTACTACACTACTACTACTACTACTACTACTACTACTACTACTACTACTACTACTACTACTACTACTACTACTACTACTACTACTACTACTCATAGTCTATACTCAATTTACATAGTTTATGGAGTACCCTTTAATTCAAATAAGCTCAAGTTAATAATCCACTCAATAGTTTTTCTTCATAAAAACTAATACTTTCAAAACATGTAGCTTTAACTATATATATAATTCAATTTCGAAACTCAAAAGTAATTCGCAACCAAAACTATCACTACTTACAAGTTTATTTTTCTTTGATACTCAAACAGGAAGTGTACAATCTCATAATTTATCATTAAGCTCAAGAATTCACAAATAAGCATACATCATACTATTTTTGTAGACTTTAGTACTCCAAAAGTCCATTGGACTTCATATAATTGAAAATAAAACTTAACTTAACTAAGTTACTTGTACTCGACCAAAATCTTTTTATTTGAAGAGTTTTAATTTTTAACTTCGGCCTTTCTTTCTTTATATATTTCTTTTTTCTCCTTATATTTCTTTAGTTGTATGGTCCCTGTTCGTTCTCCTTTGGATTTCGTTTTTCTTCACTTTTTCCAACCATCAATTTATTTACTCCTTTTCCTGTAGAACTTGTGGGACTCCCTAATTTTTATTTAAAACTTTTGTTAGCACTTCTCACTTTCACTTTATTAAGCAAGTTTTAACTCCAACTTTTCTGTAAACATTATGCCAATCTCTTCCCCTTTTAGTGCTAAGTCTTTATTTACATTATACTCAAGTAAAATTCATACTTATTATATAATTCCGTAGAGATCTTACTTTTTCCACAAGAAGTATTTTGGTATTCTTCTTGCTTTTGTTTCATGTTCATGTTCTTCCCTAAATCTAAGTTTCTAATCATGAAATTGTACCCTTATTTGATACAATTCTTATTTTCTTCAAAAATGATAACATTCTCTTGAGTGTCATATCAACTAGATACTTGTATTATTACTCATCCTCAATTAAAGGCATGAAATTTGCAAATGATTTATTCATACATTTATTATACTAATATATAGAGCCTAATCTATACTACTATATGCATTTAAATAATAAGTAAATAAAAAAGAACTAAACAATATACTCTATCGTTCTTTCCTTTTTAACTTCTTTAATAATAGATTTTTACGATTATACCGTAGTGTTTATCCTTATTTCATTCTTTCTTACCATTTCCCATATTGTTGATGCCCCCAAACTTAAACCAAACCTTGCTCTCAAGGTTTAAAATAAGCCTAAAATATAAAACACTAACCACAACACAAACCTTTATAATAAAATTTAAGAACTGCATAATACTAAACATACTAGTGCATAAACATAAAATTTAAACAACTACTGAAGTGTGAAAATATCCCAAATCTAAAATAATCTGCATTAAAGTGTCGCTCATCTCTGCAAGATCTAGAGAAATCCTAAGACTCAGACTCTAGAACTGCTCATCACATCAGCTCCGACAAAAAGATGGTGTCAAAGGACACCTAACTCTTCTATTCTGCACCAAGTCATGATCAAAAATGTAGTTTGGTGATGATAGAAATGTGATAGACCTATCAATAGGTCTCAATCTTCTACTCTAATCATATCTAGCTATACCTCTCTGATGATTTGCAAATAACATGAAATTTCTCTATTTATTCAGTCGGTGATGAATATTTCTATGCCTGTCATGTTCATGTCTCAATAAGGCTTCATAATATTGAGCCATATCCTCTTTATAATGCCTCTACATCTTAACAATCTACAGCCTCTACTGTTATGGAATCAAATCCACAAATGTTGGTATCGGTGCCTGTTGTGGTAGAGGTGGTGGAAAAACTTTAGGATCATCCAAGTCCTGCTCTCCTATTAATAGGTCAACAAACTCGTAGCCCTTAGCAAATCTTTGCTGGTGATATTCCTCCTCTCCATATCCTTCATTCCACATCTCTTAGGCAAACTCCGTTGCGGCTACTGCTGCTTCTATTGTTACGTAATCCTCGGCTTCCTTCGCTAATAACTCGGCATTAAGTCTATCCCTCTCAGCTCTCTCTCTGTCTCTCTCTCTCTCTCTCATTTTTATAGTCCTTGTATCCAGTTGGTGATTTCAAAGTCAACATAAACTCTTCATCTATTATTGTTTGGCCTTCTATATCAAATTCTTCGTCTTGCATAAATCTCACTCTTGCTTTCGAGCACATATGGTTATAAGGATTGGAAATAAAAGCTTGTTGTCTCTCTTGGTCATGATTGACTTTTTTCAAATTCTTGTAAATAATTTCTCAAACATTGATCTTCCTATTCTTTATAATCTCATATAAACAAGTTGCCTTCGGTTTGTTTATCTCACCCTGCTGAGTAGTCAGTTATAGTGAAGCAACCAAGAAATGTTGGCACATTCTATACACTTTTCTTACACTCCCCTTCATAATGCACTTTGGCACATTCTCAGCTGTCATTATTCATCCTTGTTCTCCTTGAACAACTAATGCTCTCTCTATGGTTCTATAAGGATATAGGTTATAGGGTCTCTCATATATATCATAAGGGAAGGTCTGTGGTTCTCCATTCAAACTCACGTATTCTACCATAGATACCGTTTATGTAATGCTCATTAAATGGGACCATCATTCCTCTCACCTTAACCGGATTATTTTTCTTTGTGAACTTAACATTGGAATAGAACTCGTAAACAATCTCATGCACTCTATAAACCTTATTCTCCCTATTGTTTTGCGTGAATTGCTCCCAACCCCATTGCCTAATGAAGTTATTGACTCTCTTATCAAACTTGGCTAGGTGATTGATTCATCTCTCACATATAAACTCCTTGTTTTCTATGGCCTCATACCTCTCCTTTGCCTCCTTACTAAAGTAGAACTTTAATTTGAAAGGCTTCGCGACATCCTCATTTTAAGCTTTCGAGGATGATGCCTCATTATCATTCACCCTAACTTGACTTACTTACCTCCTTGTTCTTGCCATAATCTCAAAACTCACATAACCACAACAATTCAACAACGGGTCTTCAAATCACCTATAATCAAAATATTCATTCATAAGGGTCATTGACATGTCAAATTGATTCAAAAGGACATTCATTAATCCATGACAAGCCGCATTAATGCTCTAAATCCACACTAGTTCAAATTCCTATCCAAAAACGTAATTTCCACAATCCATTCAATTTCATCTATAATATAAAAAGTTCATAGCATAACCAATGAAAGTGAAAGATTACCTCAATGTTGGACTACTTTTTAGTGTAGATTACTTCTCCAAACCTTTTTCAATTAAAGCCTTCTTACTTTGCTCGTTATCCACAGCCTTATTGCTATCTTGACTTACTTCTCAAAATCAATGCCCTATCTCTCCTCTTTAAAACAAACCCACAATGTAACTTCTCTTTTCACTTTTGATTATTATGAACACTTTTTTCTAACTTAAAATTGCTCAAACTACGGTTCTAGAGGGATGTATGCTTAGTTAGTGGTGTTTAAAATAGGGTTCAAGTGTTGAAGTTTTGGATTGGAAAAGGTTTAAAATCCCCTCCACTTCGACGCCATCCCTTATAAGGCACAACGCCCCTATAGCGTGGGTACGACGTCTAGCTCGTTGTGAGCATTTTATGCTCACATGGTCACTAGTTGATGTTGACCTGGCGCCACTTGTATTGGCTCATGGCACCGTGTGTTTGTACACACCGCGCCAACTAGTCCTTCTCCACGATTTTCAATTTTTAATTTAAGTCCATATTAGCACTTCTCGGCTCTGTGTATTACTACACAAGGCATCAAGACAGGGTGAAATGCCCTTTATATATAAACATTCCTTAAAACCTTCCCGTGATTTGTCGATTTAACTGACCTTTACCACTCCAACTTCTTTGCTCATTTATGCTCTTTACTAAGTATGTTGAGACTCATTTATTCTGATGAAAATCCACCCTGCAAATGGTTCTATTCCTATATTTTGAGCATAAAATTTTGTTAGCATTAGAATAATACTTACTAAAACATTTAGATTGTTCTAAGTAATAAAAATAAATAATTGAAATTTAAGAACTAAAATTAAAAACCTTTGGGCTGCCTCCTAGTAGCGCTTCATTTAACGTCATTAGCCTGATGCCTACTTACTAGTTTATTCAGAGTCTAAACTGAGATACTCCAATCGTAGACCGAAGATAATGATCTCTTCCATTTGGATGTACTTCTTGCCCTTCAACAATGATAATCTTCTCGCTATCTTCATCCTTCTTGATACTCATTCTGATCATTTTCTTCATCGCGTGCAAAACTGCAAATGGACTCCTAAGTATCATAGACAAATCATCATCTATATCATGATCCTTAATCTCAAAATCAGTGATAAATGTGAATCTACCCACTTTAACATGCACATTCAAGACTTTCCCGATTGTTGTAGCAAGTTACATTAACCACTTACAAATTTGTTATATCGAGACAATTGATCTATAAATCTGCTTGCAACATGTCTTTTAAGCATTACATTGATTGAAGCTCCTGTATCACACATGACGTTTCTAAATCGGTTACCGTCAATGCTTAATGGTATGTATATATCTCCAAGATCTCTCATCTTGATTAGCTGAAGTCTCGGTGGGAACTTCACTTTTGGTTATGATTTCTTTGAAACAACCTTGATGTTATTTCCTTTTAGTGCTTCTTTAGAATTTCTTTCATCTTATTGCTTACCACTCCATTGTTGCATTCCCATCTTTTGATTCTTGAAGGCATTGATCCTTTGTTGCTTGAATCCTTCAAGTTCCTATTGTCTCACTTTTGTTTCATTCTCATGCATAACTTCAGATTTTCTCATCTTTCTTATGGCTAAAGTATTGACTCTTTCTGGTTCGTACCTCACTTGCTCTTACATTGGCTTATTAGTTACCGTAGTGCTTATCATGTGAATGGTACTTACATTCTCCTCGGGATTTCTTATAGCGTTTCTTGGAAATTGCCCTTCCTTGAAATTCAAAGTAATGGCTAGCTGGCCAATTTTTCTCTCTAGATTCTTAATGGATTGTATTTTTTCATCATGCATTCACTTTAGAGTTTTCTTCACATTCTCCATCTCTCTCTTATGCCTCTCATGACGTTCCCTATTGTTGATGTCAATGGCTTGCAAGAATTTGTCAATAGACTTCAATGAGGTCATTTATTAACTTTGGTCTATATTCCCTTATTAGACTTGTTGATCAAAACTTGGAGGTAGCTTTAGTGCATTATTAGGATCTCCATATGAAAATTTTGGGTTGTTGTATCCTTGATAAAATATTTGAGGAGCCATTCCTCAAGGCATGCAGTTGTTTCCATAGTTATAATGATTCATGAAGTTGACATTTTCAAACTCCATTCTTTGTTGCATGTCCAATAGATTAATAACCATTGCTAGGTGATTAACGAGTTGTTGTATTGCTTGTACTTGTGGACTTAATTGTCCTATTTGTAGCTTCGACATCTAACTACCCAAATTAGATAATTGTGTTATAATCGCTGCTTGTGAATCAATTTCATAAAATTCTGCTGGCTTTCTCACTATGGAATGAGTTCCTACTGTAGAATTTTGGGACATAAGATCTATAAGATCTAATACTCCATCTTCATCCTTGGTTAGTAGAGAACCACCTACTGCAGCATCCACTAATGTTCGTGTGCTGTGATTCATTCCATATTAGAAGATTTGTTGTTGTGCCCACTTCACATATTTATGTCTTTGACATCTTCTCGGCAGTTGTTTGAATCTCTCCCAAGCCTCACCAAGAGACTCGGTATCATCATTCTTGAATTGGTTAATTTTTTATTTTCTTTCACTGACTTTCACTGGAGGTAAGAATTTCTCTAGGAATCTCTCATTTATAACCATCCCTGAAGTCATGCTCCATGCATTCAGTCCTTGAAAGTAGGATTTGCTTTTCGACCCAATGAGAATGGAGAAGTCTCATCCTGTTTGCTTCCTTTATAACTCTACTAATGTTAATAGTAACACACTTCTCTAGAAAGTTCACCACATATGAAACTAGATCTTATATTGTTAACCCATTGAATAGGCTATTCTGCACCATGTTGAAGAGAGATGGTCTCAACTCAAATTCGATGGTGTTGGGTGGAAGCCTCATCACTCCATTGTATGTCTCTTGCACATTCTATTTGAAGTTTTCTCGAAGACATCCTTGTCCTTGTACTCTATCTTGCAGTACTAGATCACATTTAGGTTGATTGTTCCCTCGGCCTTGAATTTGGTTCCGGTTTCCCGCTTGATCATCTGCCATCTTGGTTCCTTTCTTCTTCTTTGCGTTGTTGGTTTTGTCTATCTCCACATCGTAAGGCACTAAGTCCTTATCACCTTGACCACGCATGCTCTACCTGTCCCTTGAGAGAAAAATACAAAAGATCAAGTACTGATTGTTAAAATAGAAACTAAAACTTTTTTTCGAAAAAATTAAAAGTAAATTGCTGAAAATAAAATCATTAACAATTATGTAAACTAAAATAAATTAAGTTTAGTTATTTATTCTAGGCAACAACGCTAAGAACTTGATTGTAACCATAAGTATAACAATTCAATTATAGTAATGATGTGATTAACAAAGGTTGATTACAGATATCATTCCTCTTGGAAAGGTGTATTTAGACACATGCCACTTATTTAAGTTGACTCTATTGTTAAGAATATCTCTTTTGTTTTGATTTAAACTAAAATACTCTATTCTATAAAACAATGTAAATTAACTTGTGTTCTTATATTGAGAAAAATCTTAGTTCATAACTTCATATGGGTAATGCACTACTATACTTCTCATATTATATTTCCTTCGTCTTTATTATGTGTGTGCAATGCTTAATTAAAATATATAGATTTACTTAATATTCACTTCAATTCATTGTCGTGGTGAAAAAGTTGCTAATGTGCAAAATAGAACTCCGCCTAATAGTGTGAATAACATAAGTCTCACATAACATTAAGTTCCAAATCTTTAGACTCCTAACCACTTAAATTTAATATCCATACCTCCCTAATCAATAACTATCTATCAATGCAATATATTTTACGGTCGTATTATTATATCCGGCATAAATGCTCCAATGGCCATGGTAACTCCTAAAACCTATAATCAACAAACATGTGATCAACACAAATACTAACTATTGCCCTTTTAATCATTACAATCCATTCATAACTTCTTTTTCAATAATATTCATAACATAGGATCCAGTGGTTCGTATGATAAATAAACTACTCACTCTTTATTGAAATCTACATCTTACAATTCTTAAACATCATTGAGATTAGAGATTAAACTAAATATTACCTTTAATTGAATTAGTGAAACAAAGATTGAATTAAAAAATAGAAGTCTTCAATGTCTTTTCCTTCAAAACTCTTCTCAATACTCATAACTATGCTAATCTATGATAATCATCTCTTGTGGTTATATTGGGTTAGTTTACTATGTTCTAATACCTATTTATACTACTAAGACTCCTAAGAATTCAATTAGATACCCTAATTAATAATTCCAAACGAAGTAGAATTCCAAAACTTTATTTTTTTTCTGTTCCGATGTTGTTTGCAAGTGATCCACGCTCCTTCTATAAAGTTAGATCGTCACTAAACTGTCAACCTTGTGTGTGTAATTTCTCCTCATAATAGACTTAGTCTCCCTTGTGTAACAACCCAACATCATGTGTGTTATCCCACAGCGCTACCACTTCGTCACATGTACTGCATCTCTTCTTTGGTCTCCATACCTTCTCCATGCCTTATGTTCACTTCTTACGGCGTCATTGTGTATGCCTCAGCGTCACATGTGGTTTTGTACTTTTTCTCCTCATTTCATCATGAAATCACTCATTTGTCTTTTTTATACCTTGTAGACATGAAAATACATACATACCATCAATTAGAACTCATTACGAGATATTTAGACCACTTATATAACTAAACTAGTCCTATATAATTCTAATTAAACACTTATTAATTATCTCCATTTCATTCCATTTCTTACCTTCCATTTCTTTCATCTCATCTTGAATGTAATTCAATAATGCATGCATGATTAGATAGTTAATATATTTACTATTTTATTTTCTTACCAACGAGTAAAAGTTTGCTTTCAATTTTTAGCGTAAAAACTTGTTCAAATTGTTTACTTTTAGACTAAGAAAAAGTAGAAGAGCTGTTTCACCTACTTGACCATATTAATAAAAACCTGAAGTAGGGATGAGTCATAAGTTGAGACCAAAGTAGGTAGGTGGTTGAAATAACTTTGCTGAAAAATTCAAAATCTCTAGGATTCTGAAACTAGGTCTAATCCACTTGGAGTATAATTGTTATAGATCTATCACTTGTAAGAGGAAGAAGTAGGCTTATTTACTATAGTAAAATACGGATGGAAAAATAGAGAGTCCCACAAGTTTTGTAGAAAATAGAGAAGGGACATTGATGGATGGAAAATAATGAAAAATTAGTATCCATAGAAAATGGACTAGAGACTGTACGGTAAAAAACATATAGAGAGGGAAAATGAGGATCTCTCAATGAATAAAAGGGGAAAGTTCATAAAACGAAACTCCTATTGAGAAATAAAGATTTAGCTCGAGTGCTTGTAGCTAATTGAGTTTTTCCAATGTCATGAACCAAATAATTGCCTACCCTCAAATAAGCCATATGGACTCTTAAAGGTGTGAAAATCGCAAATAAGCGAAAAGTGATGATAAAGTTCTTTTAAAAGAATCCATTTATTAAGGAGATCAATTTGGATGCACTACTTCGATGAAAAGACCTAAAAAACCAATAAGTAAGTTGAAGGTTATGGCTTTTAAATGCTTCGAGTCTTAAAAACATGTTTTCTTGAAAGGTTACCATGTTTGACCTACCTTTGAAATTTTCAAGTCTCTTATTAAACAGATTGGCCAAGTTTCAACTGTAAGGACTCCATTGTTTTGCAAAGTAGGTATAAAAAGCTCTAGGAAAGCATCACTCAATTTTTTCACAATGTATTTAGTCGTTGTAGCCAGATAACCTTTTGCTCGGGTCATTCAAAGTTCTATGTTTGGTGGCATTCGATGAGTAATTATTTATGCACTCTTTCATAGGGTTTTTATTATGTAAATCAAGGCCAAAGTTGTATTTTATGGCTCTATCTGTTTACTTTGCAGATTTGGAAAGTGTTTGAGTGTTTATACGTGAATTAGAGAAATTCGGGAACCAAGTCAATGTTCAATCAAAAGACAGCAGATATGATGCCTCTAAAATGAAATGATAGCGTCATGGAAGACCCACAGTGCCAACAAGGGCATCAAGGTTAAACAAGGAATGACATCAAATTTACAACAAATGGCGTCAGATTTACAACAGACGGTGGCGCCTACGGTGCCAAGATCTGAATTAGAAACTCAAGACCAACTTGTTATTTTAGACTTACAATATTACGCCATATTGTGACTTGACGCTGTTCCCACATGATTGCGGTGCCACTGACGGTGCCAGATTTTCACAATAGAAGTTTTGTAATTTTTATAAGGTTTTTATTTCTCGGGCTTTCCTATTCTTGTACCCATGCTCACCTATATAAAGGAAGGACCTTTTTGGATGAAACACAGTGTAATTCACAGTGATTTAGGGGTAGAGTAAGGTAGAGTGGCCATGTTCGGCTAGGTAGGTTCTTTAATACCTAGGTTTGAGATGAAGCTCTCTAGCCAGTAGTAGGTTTATTTTCATGTCTTGTTGTGGTTTTCTATAATAATAGTATATTTTCTCAGTTCTATATCTTTATGTTATGATTTTTAACGATGTCTCATTGGTAGTTTAGAATTTGTAAGTTCATTACAAATCTCTAGGCTTAAATCCAATAACATGCTATCAATAAGGTTGAGTCCATGATACCAATCGAGTTGAGAAATGGCAATAACCTACAACAAAAAACCTAACGCACTTGTCGTTTAGGTGAATAACATTAAGAACTAAGTTAAATCTGGAGAGCGGTTGCCCAAGGTTATCTAGGATAGGTGTTCCTATAGAGCTGTTAATGTTGCTCACGAGCTAAATCTTGAGAGTGGTTGCCTAAGGTTATACGATGAAGTAAAAGAAATCTTTAAAGACTGCTTACTCTATCTAATGAGAATAGGGGGACTAGGGTATTGTTGCACATACCCATAGCCTATCTAAAGAAACAATTTTAAAACTCATATTTCAAAACTGACGATGCAAGACATGGAAACAACATAGGGCTAGATTACGGATTCCTAGACTTAGGTATGCTTTACTATTTAAGAGTTTTAATTATTTACTTTCTTGTTCAGTAGACATGTAGGATAAAACTCTTTGAAACCCCCAGATTTACATTTCAATTTGTTGAACTTAGTTTGATTAAATCATTTGGATTCGATCCCGTGCTTGCCTCTACTACATTCCAGTAGGATTGGTAATCTAGTACGAGTTATATTTGACACGCACGACAGTTGATCAAGGCTATATGGTGTCCTAGAGTTTATTATTTTGGATCAAGATCCACCATTTACTTTCAAGTTTTGGAAGGGTTTACAAACCTGGATGGAAGCCAGGCTCAATCTCAGCACTAGATTTCCTCCTATATGAGATGGTCAGTCTGAGAGAGACTTATTTAGATTTTGGAGGACATGCTCAAGGCTTTTTTGTTGGATTTCCCTAGTGGTTGGGATGACTACTTGCTGTTATATGAGTTTGCCTATGGCAACAATTTTCAAGCAAGTCTTGGTATGGCACCAATCGAAACACTTTATGGAAGACCTTGTAGGTCTCCACTATTGTGGGCAGATGTTGGTGACAGGGTGTTGATAGGGCCAGAGATTGTGCAGGACCACACCGAAAGGATTAGACATAATAGGCAATAACTACAAACCGCATAAGAGAGATAAAAAAAATATGCTGATACGGATTATCAGGATGTTGACATCAAGAAGAATGATTATTTGCTCCTAAAAGTATCACCAATAAAGGGACATTAGAAATTTGGGCTGAAAGTGAAGCTTGCTCCAAGTTACATCAAACCATTTAAAGTGACGGAACAAATTGGTTCAGTTGCCTACAAGTTAGCTTTGCCACCCCAACTAGCAGGACTTCACGAGCTATTTTAGGTATCCATGTTGCGGAAGATGCTGACTAAGCATACACCATATATTGATATGAGTCAGGTTGACTTAAGGGAAGATCTGTCTTATGATGAGCAGCCAATTTATATTCTTAATAGGAGGTTCATAAGCTCCGCAATAAAGAGATCCCATTAGTGAAGGTACAATGGAAATATCATGGATACGAGCGTCTAACTTTGGAGCAGGATAATTATATGGGAGAGCACTTCCTCGACCTTTACGAATCTTAAGGTACACCTTATTTTTAGTTTCGAGGATGAAACTTCCTAAAATTAGGAAAATTGAAATGCCCTAAATCTTGATTAGGATAATTTATTCTACTATGACAGTTAAATTTATAGATATGCATGATATGTGTGAAATGGTGTGAATAACATGTATACTATATACTATTTAGTAACTTAGGCGCAAAATTAAGCCTATGTCAAAGAAATAGACTTGAGTAAAAGGTTAAATAAATTAAATAAAATAAAAGATGAAATTTTGAAAATTAAACACGCATAAGGATTTATATAAAATACAAGGAATGATGGACTTAAGGTGGGCTCTAGGATCATCATAGTACTTAAACCCATCAAGATGAGATGTAAGGTTGTGATTTGGTCAACCAAAACCTAATCTCATTAACTAGTTATTTATACAAAAATTAGGGCTTAAGGCCCTTTTGGATTGAAATCACCTTGTAGAGAAATTGAGAAGGAACCGTAGAACACTAGTTGGTAGATTTGGTGGAGTAGAGGGAACCCTCATCAAGATCTCACAAAGCAAGGTAAAATACTTACCTCATATTCCTTAATTTTATCTATTATATTCACATATTTGATTTTAGGTTGAAATCATGTTTTCTTTTGAAGTTGTAAGATGGAAGATGAACCCCTATGTTTTGATTCGTGATTTGGGTCATCTCCGTTACATCTTTTTTGTCTATTCAATTGGAGTTGCAAAATCTATATGTTAATGGTGGATTTATGGTTTCAATGGTTCTTTGATTGATTGTGTTTGATATTTAGGTTTTAAACGAGGTGTTCCTTGCTGTTCTGATCAGATTCCCTTTGAGGTCATTGTGAGTTGTTGGTGAATTAGGGAAATTGATTACGAATTTGGAATTCTTGGTTCGTGCTTAGCGCCGAGCCAGCCGCCTCTCTCACAGGTTTTACGATGCTAGCCATGACGCTACTAGGAATTATGGGACTCAGTCTAGGGATCCCTAGTGTCGTGGTTTATAACATATGGTGCTAGAAGATTGGTCAACCTACTTTTGGATTTTTTATTTAGGGCTAGTGATTTCGCCCCAAAGCCTTATGCGTGAAACCATTACAGAGGGAAGGCGCTGGAGGATTTTACAGAATTATACTAATACTGATTTAAATATAAATCAACTAGTCAAAACAAATTAAGACAATTTAAAATAATGAGATTCAAAGCAATTCAATTGAATAAAACACAATAATAAATGAACATCTAATTAAACCTCGTAAACAATGAAACTTCAATCTATTTTGCATCCTAACATGTTACTTCAAACACATTGTCATGGCCATACTTTCAAAAGTATCATAGATTATTAAACACTAATCATAAGTAAGTAAACAGCCTTTAACAAGCCATTTGTTCTCCTATATCGTTGGAAAAGCCACGTTCTAATTTTATTGAGCTAACCTTTTTGAATTTACAATTACATTAACTTCATGCAATAAAACCATATTGCACTTTATGAAAACTTCGAACTACTAAATCTTACACCTTTGAAAAGCCACTTCAACATTAGGTTTAGATCTCAAATTAACTTAGGACATCTAAAAGTTCATGCCTTTCAAACAATCTTAGTTACTACTTTAAACTACATAATGAATCAAAACATCATAATACATATTGGCCACAATGCACATAACACTTAAATTTGTGATTCGAATCCATAGATAACAATCTATAAAATTACTGAATTAAAGAATACGATTGGTTTAAAGGATTAAGAACACTCATCACATCATGTCTACATTGCAAAATGGATCTAGTTCATGTTTAAAGGTTTATTAAGGTTAACGAACTACTCATTCATAATAAAAAAAATAATACAATGACATCAGAATTAATAAACATAATTAAAAAACACCTTTATGGTAACTTGAATATTCAATTTTCAAAAGAAAATAGAAAAAATAATGAATAGCTTCCAAACTAAAACAAAAAATGTAAAACCATCAAAAGGCTCTTAATGTTGTAGTCTAGGGTATTTTTATAGTATATTTGGTAATACATATCCTAAACCAACTCAAAATCTTTGTTGTAATCTAAAATCCCCGAAATCATAAACAGCGATTCCACAATGATTTCTAGTTAAGTGAAATCGCTTGAGAAATTCATGGAATTGAAGTATCTATTTCCATCGATTTGTGTAGCGATTCTTGGGTTTGTTAGAATCGCTACAGAATCACTGGGCTTGTTTTCCAGTTCTTCCTTGATTCTTTGTTCAATCGTTCCATTTGGTCAATTCCTTCTTAATCTTTCCTTTTTACTCGATTTCTTCATATATTCATATTATCACCCGAAATATCAAAAATAAGAGAAAACCTTGTGTAATATAGTCTGTTACAACAAAAATCGTCCTAAAATGTACTATAAAAATCTCTAATTACTAACTAATTAAATACCATCAAACTCAGCACTTTGTTGTCCCAAGCAAAGAAATATTCTTAATAAAATTCTCTTTTCTTCCCTCATTTTGATTTCATAAATATATAATCTTATCCTTAAATAGAAATGAGCTTTAAGTACAAATATATTACCTTCATAAAATAAAAGTCATGATAGAATAGAAATATTTGAAGAACGATATAGTTTATTTGACAACTCAACCTCCTAATTGTGCAATACACCTCATAATTCAAAGTTAAAACAATCACCAAGGTCAAGGCACTATACAGGTTTTCTCAATCTCCACTTACATGCATCAAGCTTATTATAAATAATATAGAATCTCAAGATACAAAAATTACCAAATCAATTTCATTTTCAACCAATATTTAAAATATCACCACAGTTAAAGTTGATAAGAAATTTTTATTCACCAATAATCATCATTTCATTTCCATTTGTTGGAATGTTGGAACAACAAATACTTCACTCAACTTAGCTATAAGCACTCGAGCTAAATCTTTTATTTAGAAAGTTTTTCATAAATATCCTTCCATATTTATATATCGCTCTTTCTTTCTATTTTTTCTTTATATATATATATTATATTCTTTCTTTCTTCATATTGTATTCCTATCATTCTCTTCTCCATTTCCTTTGGAATATATGGGTCTCTATATTTTTCTTTAAGAACTCTTGTTAGCTCTTCTCACTTTCACTATAGTCAAGTAAGTATTCTTTCTAACTAAGTGAAATTTATTGGCTATTTCCTATTTTTCTCCTCGATTGTGGCATAAAATATTTTAATACATATATTTAATACTTGATCAATAACCTTTGTATAATATCTAACACAAAGTAATCAATCTTTTTTTAACTCCTCTAATGTAGACACAACCTAGTTTAAGTCACAAAGGGCATAACAATTCCTTTTTATCATAAGATTTTTTATTTTCATGGGTAATAATATATCACTTGTATTTAAATCTAAATTCTATTCAATTCATATTCCTAACAAAATAAATGAAAATGAAGAAATGTTACCAGAATTGTGGAAAATTTGAAATATTTTCAGTCAAATAAAGTCTACCTCTCATGTATTCATCCACACTTGGCTTCTTTAGAGTTTACTTCGCCTACATACCCCCAAACTCATTCGAAACATTGTTCTCAAGGCTTAAAAATTAATTCGGGTTATTCAACATAAAATTATACTTCGTGAAGCGTAAAGGAATTAAATATGAAATATAATTTCTTTTCAAAATTAACATTTAAACATCATTTAAAAGAGATATACAATGGAGTAAAGCATTCATTTATCATTAAAGGTTTTAACAAAGTTCACATTCCACACATACGAACAAACATTAAAAAGACTAGAAGGTGCTTTGCGCATAAACAAATTTGTCATATATCTCTTCAACATCATCATCATTCCTCACTGCAATAGGTTATAAAATGTAGCTATCGGAGGGGATATAAACTCTCAATAGAAATCTCAACTGCATTGAAGGAACATCGATGCTCCTCCTAGGGTCCAGTAAACATTCCATGTTCCTCCTCAGCGACATGGAATGGTGGCGTGCCAAAGTCCTTTCATCCTCATCTAACATCTCATGATTCCTCAAGATTTGCTTCTCATTTCGCCTTAAAGCTTAAAATAAGAATTTGAAAAATCTTTTCCTTTTAGTTTATGCTATAGATTTAGAAGTGCTCTCTGCCACCAGAACATGTACTTGAGCCATCATACTCGCTATTCACCTTGCTTCTTCTTGTGTGCTTGGGTGGATTCTCTACCTAATTGTTCGATCTTTGATTTTGGATCTTCTTATCTTGTTAATCTCTCTCTTCTTTTAAATTCGTTATATCCATTGTCTGCTCTCATCCTTTTAATTGTAGTGTTTGTGATGGTCCTGTAAGGTAGCACATCGAATTCCATCTCATGGAAACGAACTTTGGCCTTCATTAACAGCTAAGTGATTGAAGTTTGAAATGGTAGGCCATCATGCTTCATAGTCGTCATTGCCCATCTCATTGCATCATGGATTATGTATCTAATGTTGATATACCAAATCTTCGTTACAATATGGTAGAGTATAGTGAATTTATGGTTTTTCACTTCAGAGAGTTGCGCTGTATGGTATAGGCAGACGTCTTTGATGTTGCTCCAACATTTGGTGACTCACCTGAAATTTGTGGTTTCAATGAATTTTGGGTGACCACATAGATCAAGAGTAAATCTTTGTCTAGGAATTGCCTTTAAGGCTTATTGAATTTTTCTAGCTGGGTAAACTTATTTTGGGACATAATTTATGTTGGGATAGTTGGAATCATATCTAACTCTTACATCCAGAAGTCCATAATGTTTGTTTAGTGCTTAAGGTGAAATATCAATCTTCTTTTCTTGAACTATCAATTATTTATGATTTTCACTCACATATCCGTTGGTGTAGAATTGGCGAACTAATTCTGAGCATCCCTTATCTAATCTATCTTCATAATCCTTAAGAATGTGTTCCTATTGTCTTTCCTGTATGATGCTCATAATTTTATCTTCATATTTATTCACATTTTCATTTACAATCATCTCTCGGTTTTGATAACTCTTTTCATGTCTCAAAATTATCTATTTTGTGCATTGAGACTAATTAATCTCATGGGATCATAGGGGACTTGTTTGTTTAGGTCTTGGTAGTCAGAATCCTTATCAAATGTAGGTGGAGTAGGTTTTCTCAACTCAGCCTTTCCGGTTCTTGATTCTCGAATACTAATACCCATGAGTTGACTGGACATTTGTTGAGTCGAGTGGTTCTTCTTGGATTTTTTCTTATCATAACCCCTTTGTTCTTTTTCTTGTGCACTACTCCAACCTCTTCCTATACCTCATCTCGTCATAATGATCAAGTCACTACTATGAAACGATATATCGAAATCCTATATTGGATACAAAAATAGGTTAATGCGAATAATTTATGGAAAATCAAATTGCTATCGAGAAACTTAAAAAGATTATTGATAAAAAGAAGATTTTTACAAAATTAATTTAAAAATTATGGGATTCAAGAATATGGGATTAAATATATCAAAATGGTATTTCAACAACTCGTGAATTAAACCACCGTTTTGTGGAAAATTCAATTTCAAATATTTTTCCATCACATTTTCAAAATCTATATAATTTCCAAAAATTTGCAATATGTAAACCAACAATCATTATTATCGCGATACTCAATCCAAAATAATTCTTCGATGCATCGAAATAAAGTTCAACAAGAAATTTTGAAATCAATTGGAGACTTTTCAAAAATCCAATAAAAATTAAAATTTCATCAAAATAAATGGTTAGGGTGCGGTGTTTACCTTCTAGAGAGTGATTCTTTCACGATATATGCTCTTGAACTTATTTAACCTGGTATTTCAAGCTCCAAGTCGAAGATTCTTAAACCCTAGCTTGGCTCTAATCTCTCAAATTTGATGATTATAGTGTTGAATAAAGCTAGGCAAAGATTGGAAACACTTAAATAGTTTAGGTTTGAGCTTAGGAAAGCTGAATTTAGGCAAGAAACTGATTGTGAGAGAAGGAGGTGTGATTGTTTGGTCGTGGAAATGAAATTGTGAGGTTAGCGATTCTATTCTGTTTTTAAAAATTTAAAATCATGCCTAACAACTCTTGTGGTTGTGGTGTCGCTAGTAATTTCTATGTGAATCGGTAATCTGTGAGGTTATGTGAGATACAGTTACCCATTGATTTGAGCAACGATTCCTTTACAAGTGGAATCATTTAGAAATCGGCAGACCTAAATCTTACCTTAATTCACTAGTTTCTGCTACGAATTTTACCAATAATTTTCAGTATTATTTGGAATCTTTCGGGATTTTCTATGCCTTATTTTGCTATTTTGCAATTAAATTTCATCAGTAACTTACATACCCTTCCAAAGGTGAATGTAAGGTACGATTGACAGAAAAACTCAAAAATTTTGCAAATTTGATCGGGATATGTAATTAACTACTAATTTTATTAATGAAATAAACAAATAAACAAATGAGCAAGTTTATAATGTGAACTTGCATAAAGGCCATAAGAAAAAAAAACTCGATCATCCCCTATTTATGAAGCTATTCGGGAGTGTGACTTCCGAAAGTAATTCCAAAACACAGTCAAAAGGAGTGAGAATAAAAACAAATTATTCTAAAGCTAGATGTCCTACTAAAAACTAAAATAACTTATAGTAATAAGGAATATGGGCTGCCTTCCGTTAAGCATTGTTGTTTATTGTCGTTTGCTCGACCGATAAAGGAATCAATCTTCATTGAGTGTGAGTGAATCAATCTTCGTTTGAAGTTGTTCCACATTGAAAATGTTCATTAGGGTCTGCAAAACTTCCGTCGTCATTGATTTCATCACCATCATTAAATTTTCCTTCCTCCATATCTTCGCAGAGTTCTCTCCAATTTTTTAACGATGCCACTTCATTACCTGTCTTTAGCGTACTATGCACTCACGTACGTCGATGATAGGTCTGGAAGTTGATAAGAATGTTCTACCTAATAACATATGATCATGTGAGGTAGCTGTTGACATGACTAGGGAATTTGTAGTGATGGTAAGCCTACCAAGTCGTACGTACACATTCTTTGATACTCCTAATAGAGCTGTATAAGTTTCATTTGGCTTCTACACCGTAAAAGGAAGTTTACAATGAATCCTCAATTTTGTTAGAAGGAACAAATGTTCAGGCATAAGGTTCATATCGGCTCCCGTATTGAAATTGAACTCCATAGATGGACATCTCATTGATTTGTATGTTAAGGTAGGTGCCTCCTGGATCGCCCCCTGGATCCTCTGCTATAATCTTTTTTGGATTTCCATTCTCAACAAACTCCTCATAATCCGAGTCATCCTTGTCGCATTCGTATAAGTCTATTGTGGGTTGTTTCTCCTTTTGTGATTTCTTATTTTTCCTTTTTCTTGGTGTTTTAACCATCCATACAGTGAATGTTTCATTGGGATTAATGGTTAGGATATGCTTTTCCATAGTGTTTGATTTATCTAGTGAGTTGTCAACTAAGTTAAAGTTAATGATCTCCATATCCCATCAAAATAATTTTCATGATAAGGTTTTAGTCATTAACTTTAAAGATTCCCCCTGTTTCTCTACTTTCTATCTGTAAAGCACTATGGGGAAGTTCGTGTGTAACTACAGAAGGTCCTGCACATCTTGAACTAAGTTTTCCAAGAAATAATTTAAGACAAAAAAAAGTGTAAAACTTTTTGTCCTATTTCAAAATTCTTAATATTCAGTTTATTGTCATGAATTGTTTTAGTTTTGTTTTTATAGATAGAAGCACTTTCATATGCATCATTTCTCAATTCTTCTATCTCTTGGATACTAAGTTTATGTTGTTTTCATGCATTATCATAATTCATATTACATATCTTGACTGCCCAATATGCCTTATGTTCTAGTTCTACTGGTAAATGGCATGCTTTACTGAAAACTAGCCTATAAGGTGTCATACCTATGGATGTCTTAAATGCAGTGTTATACACCAATAATGCATCTTCTAAATGAAGACTCCAGTCTTTACGTGTTGGACATACTATCTTTTCTAAATTTGATTTAATTTCTCTATTTGAGGTTTCGGCTTGTCCACTCGTTCGTGGATGATATGCAGTAGATGTTCTATGTGTAACATTATATTTGGGGAGTAGAGTAGCAACAATTCAATTAAAAAATTGTAAATCCCAATTGCTAATATGCTCTAGGTGCTCCAAAAATGCAATGGTCTTCGATTTGAGGAAATTGGCTACTATTTCAGACTCATAAGATTTCATTGCTATAACTTTTACTCGTTTAGAAACATAGTCTATGACTAATAAAATGTAAATATTTCTATTAGATGGTAGAAAAGGTCACATAAAGTATATTCCCCAAACATCAAATACTTCGCCAAAGAAAATAGGACACTGGGGCATTTGATTCCTATGTCCTAAGTTTTTGGTTCTTTGACAATT
The DNA here is from genome assembly GCA_039657325.1 of Stephania cephalantha. Lineage (NCBI taxonomy): Eukaryota > Viridiplantae > Streptophyta > Magnoliopsida > Ranunculales > Menispermaceae > Stephania > Stephania cephalantha. Next base: position 26,322,206 of record CM077573.1, read on the forward strand.
TGAACAGGCTTTAGTGTAAACATAACAATCGTTGAATAAAGTAGGCCAAAAGAATCATGAGTCTAATATTTTGCAGGCTGCATGATGTGGATCAAAATGTCCTCCACAATCATACGTATGACAATAAGCCATGACGGATTACATTTCTGTTTGTGGAATGCATCTTAGAATGGTTTGGTCGGAACATAATTTTCATAAGGATCATCTCATAAATAATGTTTAGAATCGTGTTTTATTTTATTCTTTTGGGCTTTTGTTAAATGAGGTGATAGCCTATTTGTAGTGAGATAGTTGACTATATTTGCATACCATGGGCTAGTAATAGCTATCTTATATAGGTGTTCATCTGGAAATTCATTTTTTAATGGTATTGGGATTCTCCATTTTCTAGTCTACTTAGAGGGTCTTCTACTAAGTTTATTGGCACATTTCTTGTCTTTTATAGTAAGATCAAATTCTCATAAAAATAAGATAGATCTTATTAATATGGGTTTTGCAATTTTTCTGCTCCCAAATATCTTAATGTGGAATGATCTGAGTATATTATTACTTTTATTTCCAAGTAAATATGGTGTAAGCTTTTCTAATGCAAACACAACTGCTATGAGTGGTTTTTCTATGGTGGTATAGTTTATTTAAGTGGGATCTAAAGTTCTTGATGCATAATATATGACATGAGAATTTTTTCATAACTTTTGACCTAAAACATCTCCTACTAAATAGTTGCTTGCGTCACACATTATTTCAAAAAGTTTGTTACCACTCTGGGGACTTTATCACCGATGTGGTAGTCAAGGCATCTTTTAACGTATTAAAAGCTATCTTGCATTCAGGTGTGAACTCGAATGTATCATCTTTTTGCAAATATTTGCATAAGGGTTGTGTGTTTTTGAAAAAAATCTTTCACAAAACATCTTTAAAATCCTACATGGCCGAGAAAAGATCTTACCTCCCTCACATTAGTGAGGTAAGGTAATGCATTTATAACTTTGATTTTAGCGGGGTCATCTTATTGCTGACACTACATGTCCCAATACTATTTAATAGCATCTATTTTGGTTTTTGCCCTTTTTAAGAATGTGCGTCCTAGGATAAGAGAAGTTTAACTAGAGAAGTGGTCTTTTTTCATGTCTATGACATAAAAATCAACTGGGAGAAATAAGTCGTAAACCCTAACCTATACATCCTCTAATACTTCTGCAGGTTGAACGGTAGATCTATCTGCCAATTTTACTACTATACTAGTTTCTTCTAAAAGTACTTTTTTCATTTGCGAATATATTGATAAAGACATAATGTTAATTGAGGCGCCTCGATAACATAATGCTTTAGATATCCTTATATTTTATACTATGCATGGAACGAAAAATATTCCAAGATCAGAACATTTAAGGGGTAGTTTCTTTTAGATTAATGTTAACACATGTTCTCCTAGGTTAATTCTTTCATTAGGTTTAATTTTATTAGTGCATAAGTCATGTATAAATTTTTGATATTTAGGTAAGTTTTGTAAGACATCGAATAAAGGTATGTTTACAAACACTTTCCTCAAAGTGTATGAGATTTCTTTTTCTTCATGTAACTTCTTGATGTTCTTATTGTTTTTCAAACGGTGGGGAAATGGTGATATTACTATACTTGGATTATTCTTTTCAGAATCACAACATCTTTCCTTTTGAATTTATTATCTTTAATTTCAGTTTTTTTTTCTAATACATCCTTTAATTTTTTTTGAGGAAGTAGTAGTTCGGACATCTTTTGTTCTTCCATTTGTTTATCGCTTCTTAAAGTTATCGCTTTTGCGTATGAACTAGGTAAGGTTGAAACGGTAATTTGCCTTAGTTAACCGATGGACTCATTTGATTTCCATTTGACTTAATTGATTTTTTAGTTCAACTATATTATCTTGTAAGGCTTGAGTTTTTTGGTCTATTGCTTTATTTGGATTTTCTAGTGCTATTGTTTTACCGATTAATGCAGGTATTCAATATCATTTAAAATTTTGATTATCTACATTGTTACCTATATTCGGTCTTAGGTATTTGTTCACGGGTCGTTCGTGCCAAATATAACTCGTACTGGAGTTACCAATTCCATTTGGGTGTAGTAGTGGTAAATACGGGGTCGAATCCACATGACTTAGGTTTTACTCTAAGTTTACTATAAAGGGAAATTTAGGGGTTTTTAGAGATTTTAAGAAAACAATTAATTAAAACTACTAGAAATTAAAGTTTGCAAAAGTTAATTCAATGAGATAAAATACCAAGGACTACGATCCCACAAATTTAAATCAAGAAATAATAGCATGGCATGATCTTTGATCTTTCCCAAAAGATTATTAGTTCCTTCCTCCTAGATTAGCTATAAGAAATCGACATTCGTCAGAAATCTCAAATTCCCTAATCTCAATAGCTAGGATGTCCGCCACTAATTGCTTCTTTAGTCAACACATAACAATAGACATCTCCTAATAAAGTTTAACGCATTAACAATATAGAAATTATTAGGAATACTAATCCTAAATAACCAGATTGTGTCCGCTTTAGTTCAACCTAGGCTTATTTGTCGCGCACTCAAGAATTGAATGGTTTGGACGGCAAACGGGTGAGTGATTGTCACTTTTATCAGTCCAATCGTACAATTACAGATAAGATTGTCCCGACAAACTATTGATCTTCCACCTAAAAGCATGTAATGGCCATAATGCATACCATAAATTTGAACCATAATCATGAAAACCACAACAAATAAAATAAAAAGAATTGAAATAACTTAAATTGTAAATAATAGATCTCACATAACATGCTATCAACCTTGGTTTTGTACTTGCTTCACCTCTCACCTAAGAAAATAGTGCTTAAACAAATATTGTCTTGATAAACACCATTAACTTCTAAAGAAAATGTTTCGTTCAATTCTTTATTCAGTTTCTCTCTATGCAATTCTATCAGTTTACCACGTCTTCCTAATGACTATTCAAACTCCTAAGACCCCTAAGAATACAAATTTTAACTTTAATTAGAGAAATTTAAAATGAGATAGAGCTCCAAAACTTTCTATTTTTATGTCTCGGTGTCCTCTCGTATGTGGTGCACGACATTTGTGTAAATGTCACACCGCCGCTACAACGCCAACTTTGTATTATGTTTTTCTCCTTTCAGGGGACCCGATGCCATGTGTGTATTGCTCCAATGCTCTATGTGTTAACTCACTGCTTCGCCACAGCTTCAATTGTACTACATCTTTTCCTTTGATCTCCACGCATTGCCCATGCCTTGTGTTCATTTCCCATGGCGTCAAAGGTCTTCTCCACGGCGTCAGTTGTGGTTTTTTGCTTTTTCTTGGCTTTTCATCATAAAATCACTCCATTGTCTCTTTTATAGCTTGTAGACCTGAAAACACATAAATATCATTAATTAGAGTTCATTCCGTGATATTTAAACTAATAATTCTACTCAACTAACCCTATATAGAAGTCTAATTAAGCACTTATCAAATACCCCAAAATAAGGGACTTCGCACGTCCCGAGCAAAGAAATATAAAACGTGCAGCTAGATTCCTAATATTGTTATGATCCTATACTAATTAATCCCACTCTCGATTCCAAACTCATGGAGTACCTTTGGTTTAAATAGTCGCCGAGTCAACAATCCACTTGAGGAATTTCGAAGTTATGATTGTCTAGAACCGCAATCCAAACACAATTAAAATCATACTTTCAATACCTAAACTCAATCAAGACATAGGCTATCAACTACTTAAGAGTTTTATTTATCTATACACTCAAGCACGCCAGTTTACAATCTTTATAATATAGTGCATCAATGCCTATAGGTATCATAGGCCAAAAATGCAACCACACTCTCTACATGGCTAGGATAGGGTACCAAAGAAATGAAATAAAGGTAATTCGAAGCATTGAAAAACTAAAACTTAGACTGTCAAAAGATTTTCATAAAACATGAAAGTAGCTTATACTGCTTTTAATTTCCTTTTTCTTTTAATATGTGTTGTCATTACCTTTTTCCAACCACCCGGCTCCCTGCTCTATTTCCTGCAGATACCATTTTAGATGGGGCTTTCTAATGATGACTTTACTTTTTTTTCACCGTGATTAATTTCCCCTTATTTTGGGTGTATAAATTTTTTTTCCTTTAAATTTCTTTCTCATTTCATGTCTCTTTATAAAGATTGCAAGTCTAGGACTAGTTTCCTACTAGGTAAAGGATATTATCAGGATATAGATGTGGATTGAACATTAGGTAAGAAAGAATTAAAGGTTGGTTTGAATCAAAATATGTTAACTAGGAAAATTATTTTAGGCTGGCTTAAGGCTAAGAGTTTTTATTCAAAAATGGCCTAAACAATTTCCAAGTGTTTTAGTCATAGGAAGTCCACCTCAAGTGGGTTACACCTCGTTCTAGCACCCTATAAATGTTACTTTTCTCCTCTTGCACAGTTCTAACTGTTTGTCCCCCTTTGGTTTCTAGCACAAGGCTTATCCCTCATACTAAATCCCTAATACGAAATCATAAAATTGTCGGGCTACGGGCCAAAGTAAGTGTTTCTCCTCATTTTCCTTAAGTTTCAAGTCAAAAAGGCAACCATAGTTCAGTCCTCCACAACCAAAGGCATAAAGTAAAGTTTCGCGTAACTCTAAATAATAATAATAGAAACTATACTAAATGCATGCATGAAAATGTATCATATCCTAGTGAAATAGAAGATAGAAATATGAATGAAAAGAAAAGATAAATAGAAATATAAGATGAATGAAAAGAATAACACCACCATTACTATCCTTCAATTGCATAATTTAAAGAATTAATGATAATATCTATGGTTTTTAGCAAAAAGATCTATCCAACATAATCCATAATCCCTAAAGTACCCCCAAACTTATTTCGAACCTTGTCCCCGAGGTTCAAAACTAGCAAACAGATTCACATATAAAATCAAATAAAAGGGTGAAAGAACATGATAGATATAGAAAGAAGGAAATAATATGAGTTCATGCATAGTAGTAAGAGTATTTAAACAAAGAAACAAAGCAAGATTAACCAAATTGTGGAAAAAATTTTAAATTTTCTTTTCAAAAACTTGAAACCATTACATGATTAGAGTAAAAACTGATGAATCAAGGTATCGACTTAAGAAATTTCAGCCAAATTTTATGAGCTGGAGATTTTTCTACTAAGTGTAAAATCAACAAAATAGTGAAAATAAAATTTAGTGTTTTGGATTTTACTTAAAAACCTGCCACTAATACGGCGACTTAAGTTAGTTTTCGACTTCCAACCGAGTCTCAAAACACATAAATCTTGGCAAGTAGTCAATTTACTCAAAATATAATAATGCAAATCATGTTAATTGAAATTGAATTGAATGTCAAACCTGACTCCAACATATGGAAGTCTCTCCTTCCTTCATCTCAAGAACTGCCTTAACCTGTAAAAACTAATCAATAGAGTTTAAGGATTAACTACAACGGTCGAATAGCTGAAATAAAGTAAACTAAACTACACTACTAAATTGAACTAAACTTGACTAAAGTGGAAATAAGTGTATGAAAATAAATGAAGTAGGGTTAGGTTGCCTTCCAAAAAGCGCCTTCAATTAAGAGTAGTCACGAAAAAATGGATCACTGTAGCCTTGGGCAATGAAAGAGGCATACCTTTAGAGTTTTGATTTCATCTTGGACTTCTAACAAATAAGTCTCTATTTATTCTTAACCGTCTAACACGCAGTTGTGAACACCATATAAAATTTCCAAGTGCCCTTTTTGTTCCATCCCTGTTTCAAATTCAACAAATATGCGTGGAACGAGAGGTGGACTCATCAACAACAGAGGTCGATTTTCCTTGCTCTTTTCATATGGTTCATATTGCCTTTTTAAATTCACTTCTATTTTCATCTCGACTTCTTCGTCATGAGCTTCTACAATTATAACGTTCGGCTCTGATGGCAAAACTTCAAGTTCATCCTCCAATTCAGTTAAATACTCGTCCTCTTCAACACTTCTCAATGTAATCGCACTCGCATACTCCTCTTGATCATAATGTATAGGCTCGTGGAACTCTTCTTCATTAACCAAATTATTAAGGCTATCATTCATTTGACTAATTAGAATGCTCATATTTTGACAACTTGAATTTATATATTGCCGATTTTATTCCATTTTTTTGATAGCATAGATTGTCTTGATGGAACTATTCATTGAGTAAAATTAAGTCCTTCAACATTTCTTCAAGAGAACGTTCCTCTTTTTGAGGAACCTGTGGAGTAGGCATGAACTCATAGAAGTTGGGTAGTGGTTACGCATAGCTCCCCTATGGATAATTTCCATACTCACAATTGTAAATGCTAGCATTGGTGGAATGAGTATAATCACCACAATACCCACAAGCTTCGACCTGCTGCAAATTAGAAGACCAATTAGAAAAATTATGTCCATAACTTGACATACTTACCCCATTCACATTATGATAGTATGAGTCTTCAAGTTAACCATAATTGTTGGAGTAGGATGCCACTGAGGAGTTACCTGCAAACATATGCTAGAGATAAGGAACTACATAGATAAATAAATAAGCTCAAAATAAATGACTAAGTCCATGGCAACAACTTAAATATTTGTTCGTGTGTTGTTCATGTCAAATATAACTTGTACTCGAGTAACCAATTTCGCTTGGGTGTAGAAATGGTAAATACGAGGTAGAATCCACAAGACTTAGATTTTACTCTAAGTTAAGTAAAAAGTAAAATTTAGGGGTTTTAAGAGATTTTAAGAAAATAATTAATTAAAACTACAAGAAATTAAAGTTTCCAAAAGTGAATTCAATGAGAGAAAATATCTAGGTCTATGGTATAACAATCCAAACAAGATATAATAGCATGTCATGATCTTCGATCTTTCCCCAAAGATTATTAGTTCAATTCGTCATAGATTAGCTATAGGAAATCGACATCCATCAGAAATCCTTAATTCCTCTAATCTTGATAGCTACGACCTCCGCCACTAACTACTTCGTCAGTCAACACATAACCCTAGACATCTGCCTATAAATGTTTAATGCATTAACTGCAAAACAAATCATGGTAATACTAATCCTAAATAACCAAATTGTGCCTGCTTCCAGTTTAACCTAGATTTATTTGTTGCACAGTCAAGAACCGAAAGGTTTTGACGGCAAATGGGTGAGTGATTTTCACTTGTATCAGTTCAACCATACAATTACAGATATGATTGTCCTGACTAACTATTGGTCTTCCACCTAAAAGCATGCAATGAATATAATACCTACCCTAAGTTTGCACCATAATCATGAAAATGACAACAAATAAAATAGAAAGAATTGAAATAACTTAAATTGTAAATAAAAGATCTCAAATAACATGCTATTAACTAAGATTCTAGACTTGCTCCGCCTCCGACTTAAGAAAAGAGTGATTAGCTGGATATTGTCGTAGTAAACACAATTAAATTCTAAAGAAAAGAGTATCCTTCAATTCTCTATTCAGTTATCTCTATTCGATTCTAACAGTTTACCACATCCTTAGGACTATTTATACTTTTAAGACCGCTAAGAAAATAATTTAAAACCCTAATTATCAATCCCAAATGAAATAGAACTCCAAAAATTTTTATTTTCATGTCTTGGCGCCGTTTGTAAGTGATCTACGTTGTGTGTATAAATTTCATAGTGCCACCACTGTGCTAGCTTTGTAATGTGTTTTTCCCTTTTCAGTGGACCCAACATCATGTGTGTATGGCTTCGATACCGTGTATTTAAACCCACAGCTTTGCCACAGCTTTAACTCTATTGTGCCTATTCCTTCGATCTCCACGCATTGCCCATGCCTTGCATTCATTTCCTATGGCATCAAAGGTCTTATCCATGGTGTCACTTGTGGTTTTATGCTTTTTCTTTGCATCTAATCATGAAATCACTCTTTTGTCTCTTTTATAGCTTGTAAACTTAAAAACACATAAATATCATCAATTAGAGTTCATTCATGGATATTTAAACTAATTATAATACTAAACTAACCCTATGTATAAGTTTAATTAAGCACTTGAATGTAATTAGCATTGTTGCTAGAAATGTAAGTAGGTTTACTAGGGTTATTGTAATGATTCATTATAGTGTTAGCTTGTTTGAACTAATTTTGTTGCACTAACAGACATTCATCATATAGCTGATTGACCTCATTGCAAAAAACCTAAATTCTACTTTGGACTGATCTATCTTTTAATAATAATTCAACCAATGTCTTGGTTATATTCCTATTAATTTCATAAGAATGGTTTTTCTTGCTATAATGTTTAGATTGTTTTACCATTTTTGTAATAGTGTCTCTTTCGAATGTGGGTGTTTTATTGAATAAAGATCCTCAACATACCATGTATAGGAATCTTTGTTCTAGGTTGTTTAGTCCTTCGCAAAAGTATTCTAGTAAAGTTTTCTCTTGAAATCCATGTAGTGGACATAATGATATTAATTTTTGGTATTTATCCAAAAACTCTCAAAAAATCTCCTCGATTTCCATCCTAGCATTGCTAATATGTTTTTTGTCCAAACTAATTTTTATGCTTGAATGTACTGATCTAAGAAGGTTTCTAACATTTCAAACCATGTGCTTATGGAATCTTGAGGGAGATAGAATAGCCAATCTTGAGGTTGACCTCTTAAGTAATAGGGGAAAGCCTTAAGCTTGATTTACTACAACTCTATGTTCTTAGTTTCATCACACTTACTCTATGCATGTATTTCTTAATAAATTGTTGAGGATCTTCATCACCTTCACCTTCAAAGTGAGTTAAAGAATCGATGAATCCCAATTTTAACTCAAAATACGGGAAGTCCACGGGAAAAGCAATACATATAGGTTCATATGCTGAGATATTTTTATTGGCTTGCCTAAAAGTAAGTTCTTGCTCCATTTGTGCTATATCGTATGACATGCTATGAGAAAGATTCTTAAGAGGTTATTTTAAAATCCCCGACAACGGTGCCAAAAATTGACACGTGTCGAGCGTGTACAATAAATTTCCCACCTTTTATTATAATATTAGAATTTTGTAGTAGTGGTAAGTGGGAATCATCTTCGCAGGGATTTTGCAAATTCCCTAAGAAAAAGATTTTTTATTATTTTTATTTAATAAAATCCAAAATTTAAACTAATAATTTTTTAAATATAAATCAACTAAACTAACTAAACTAACACAATTTAAAATAACGCAATTCAAAGCAATTCAATTCAGAGAAACACAATAATAAATGAACATCTAAACAAACCTCTTAAACATTGAAACATTAGTCCATTTTGCATCCAAACATGTTACTTCAATTACATAGTCATGAACATACTTTGTAAAGTATCTTAGATAATTAAACATTAATCATAAGTAAGTAAACATTCTTAAAGCAACCATTTGTTCTTCTTATACCGGTGTAAAAGCCACGTTCTAATTTTATTGAGCTAACCCTTTTGAATATACAAAAATATTAACTTCAAGCCATAAAACCGCTTTACAATTTATGAAAACTTCGAACTACAAAATCTAACACCTTGGTAAGCTACTTCAACATTAGATTTAGATCTCAAATTCACCTAGGACATCTGAAAGATCATACCTTTCAAACAATCCTAGTTACTACTTTAAATTAGATAATGAATCAAAATATCATAATATATATTTGTCACTATGCACATAACACTTAAATTGATGATTGCAATCCATAAATAACAATCTATAAAATCAGTGAATTAAATAATATAATTGGTTTAAAGCATTAAGCACACAATTATCACATCATGACTACATTGCAAAATGGATCTAGTTCATATTTAAAGTTCTGTTTATATTAACAAACTACTCATTCATGATAATAACTAATACCATAACATCATAATTAAATGACATAATTAAAAGATATCTTAGTGATAACTTGAATTTTCAATCTTCAAAAGCAAATAGAAACAATAATGAATAACCTCCAAACTAAAGCAAAAAGTGTAAAACTATCAAAAGGTTCTTAATTTCATAGTATAAGGTTTTTATTTATATTATATTAGGTAATACATATCCTAAACCAATTCAAAATCCTTATTGTAATCTAAAATCTCCAAAATCGTAACTAGCGATTACGCAACGATTATGTGTTAAGTGGAATCACTGAGAAAATCCTTGGAATTAAAGTCTATATTTCCATCGATTAGTGTAGTGATTCTTGGGTTTATAGGAATTGTTGGATTATCGTTGGGCTCATTCTCCAGTTCTTCCCTAATTCCTTGTTAATGATTCTTTATGCGATCTTTCCATTTGGTAAATTCCTTCATAATCTTCCCTTTTTACTATATTTCTTCATATATTCATATTATCACCTGAAATATCAAAAACAAGAGAAAACCTCATGTAATATAGTCTTTTATGTCTAAAATCATCATAAAATGAAGTGTAAAACATGTCTAATTATTAGGGGTGGGCATTGGTCTCCACAAAATCGCCCAAACCGCCTAAACCGTGCAAACCGCATGGTTTAGTTTGGTTTTTTTAACTTGCAATTTGGGGGCGGTTTAGAAAACTTGAAAGCCGCAATTCCACGGTTTGGTGGTGGTTTTCATTTACAAAAAACCGCGGTTCACCAAACTGCAAAAACCACCCCTAAACTTGGAATGTATTGATGTAAAGTTGAAGCTTTTTCTTGTTGTTTTAACTTTCAAAATGATCTTAGACTCAAAATTTTGATTGAGTTCATGTGTATTATTATGTTTTGAGTGGATGGTCATGTATGAACATATTTTTTGTTGATGGGATTGTATGGAATGTGTGACTTTTTTTGCTGAAAATGTGTCGCGAAAAAACCGATAAACCAAACTGACCAAACCGCGCAAACCACGGTCGGTTTGGTTGTGGTTTTGAGGTTTCGCGTTTTGGTGGTGGTTTGCAAAACGGCCAAGCCGCGAACCTTCGTTTTGGTGGCAGTTTGATGATTTTCACTACCAAACCACGGTTTGCCCACCCCTACTAATTATTGACTTATCACTCATGCCTATACATTTCTTTCTACGAAGTCAATTGGAGTTGGATGCATTTGCTTCTGAATGAGTTTCCCACCGGATGGTACTTCAACTCAACCGATAGGGGTGGTAACGAATATGAAAGTTCAAGCGAACAAGTACATTTTAACCACAAACTTATTGGTCACACTATACTTTATTAATAAACATCTTCCTTTAATTTTAGGATAACCATTCTTAGCCACTTCCCAAGCTGTCATGAATAATATGAATAAAACAATCACTTGGACGATGAGTGATCAAGCAAATACTTTTGGGAATGGCACTAGAGTAAAAAATCTTGTATTCAAGTTTAAAGAGTGAGTCTAATTCTCGAGTAATTTAGTCGAGCTAACGACAGTAAACAAAAGTGATTTATGAGAGGCGGCTCATATTCTTTATTTATTTCATTTTTAATTTAAGTAGGAGTCTAGCAACTGTAGTATGTTTTTATTCTCTCACTTTTTGAATCTTGTGTTGGAAATGTTTTCGAAATTTAAACTCCGAAATACTTTCAAATGGGGGGAGGGTGATCAAGCTGTTTTATTTCATTGGCATCTATGCAAATTTACTTTATTTCTTTATTTAATTACTTAAGTAATAAAATTATTAGTTAGTTACATATCCCATTCAAACATTGATATTTCTAGTCAATTCTACTTTTATATTAATTATTATGAATGATATATATGATAATTGTGAATTAAATTTTAAAAATAGTAATTTATATCTATTGAATCTATAGCAATTTGGTTTAACACTATGAATCGCTAGGAAAATCAGTGACGGTAAATAAAGTTTTAGGTGAAAACTCAGGTGTAGCGATTCCAGCAGTAAGTCTGCCTTAAAAGCCAAATCGCTAGAAAAATTGGTAAGGCATAGACCCTAAATACCACCGATTTAAGTAGAGAATCACCAACAAATCCACTTAAAACCTCAATTCACTGGGCCGAAATTCTAGTTTTTAAAACAAAACTCCAATTTGCCACACATATATCATTTCACACACACACACCAAGCATTGCAACCATTCAATCCAAACATCAAGTTCTTTCCTAGATTCAACCTTCCAAAGCTAAATTTACTGTGTTTAAGTGATTCCCACCTCAATCTTGTTTCTTTTTAAGTGTGAACTAATAGATTAGAACCAAGCAATGGCTTAAGGGAAGTTTGAATAAGAAGCAGAGCAATTTAGAGGAGTTTATGAGCTTATATCTTAAGGGATTCACTCTCAAGAAGGTACTCACGATAAAACCTTGCTTTTTAAATTGAGATTTTTGGTGTTTGTTGAATCTTTTCAAAATTTTTAATTTATTTCAAAATAGTTTATTTGAATTTATCTTATTACTATTAATATATGATTTCACTTATTTAAATAGAATAGAAATTATGATTATGATGATTCTTGTTTTACAAATCAAAAATATTTGAAATTGTTGTATATTTATCGATTCAATGACTCTTAATGCAATTGATTTGAAATTGAGTTTCAAATGAGTTTGGGGTGTGTTTTATATTAAGAAATACTTGAATTTATCGTACAGCTATTTTATATTACGAAAGTTTTGAAAAATTGATTTTAAGTTTATAGTTAAGTAAAAACTTTGATGAATTCTACCAAATTGTTTTCGATTATTACTTTTTAATGATTTACAGGTTTAAATTGTTATTTGGACTAGTGATCATTCAATTTGAGAAAATGACCGGAAGTGGGAAAGGTAGAAGTTCAAGTGAGGAGAAACAAAAATAATTACTAGTAGAAAAATCCAAAACGAAATCAAAATTTCTACTTACACCAATTAGGCCGACGGAAATTTTAATAAACAATCCTATATTTAAAGTACAGAGAGAACCTACACCACTTATAGGCTATAGTGATGAATTGGAGAATGAGGAAGTTGAGAAAAATCCACAAATTCCTTCTAATGAGGATAATTTGATCAATTCCAAGGCTCTAGCTAGAATGAAAAGGGACATTAGGAAAATGAGAAAAAATTCGCATAGGGGTTTCAATGTGAAGAATGAAATAAACTACAGGCCTAGGATTTGAACATAATAAAGGAGAACAACTAGGGATTGTTGACTAAGGATTATAATGTTGATTGTGGCATAGAGATTCCTAGAGCGATGGTTTGCAAGATTTTAGTTAGAGAATTTTATGTTAATTAGCATGGAAGTGACAATAAGACTGAATCCATTGTCAGATAAAGACCAGTGGATTGTTCACTTGAAAAAATAAACCATTTCTACGGAATGCCAAAATCTAATAGGAAAGAAAATAATGATTATTCGAAACCAAAGTATGGATTCAAACATGGATTACCCCAAAAAACCATAATGAGTGGATTAGAAGCAATTTCAAGGGATGGATTCATTTTGGATAAGGATGGGTATCCGAAGCACATTCAAATGAAGAATTTTAGGAAACCCACAAAAACATGAAATTATTTTGTCAATGCAAGCCTACAGCAGAGTTTTCAATACTACGAAGTGGTGAATTACAAGGCGTCATTGTTGTATCACAATTTTCAAGGGATAGGTTATATTTATTCTGGTGATTTCATTTGTTATTCGATTAGAAATTCCATGGCCACAAACAAGAATGAATAGCTACCTTTTCCCTTGATGATTAAAAAATTTTGTAAATAAGATCACATGAGGGGTCTTAGGCTGAATGTTTTTCCTAACAAGACTATCACTGATGAATACATAAAAAACACTAACAAGTGCAAGGCTATGTAGATTTAGAGAGAGAAAAAAAGACGTTTTGATCTTGCAAGGAGTTTACATGGTTTTGAACGAAAAATGGCATGAAGAATGCAAAAAAAGAAGAGCTAAAATTCTAATACCATCTACCCAATAAAGATTTCCAAATGAAGGAGTGTTTTTAGATAGAACTCTCGAGGATGGAGTGTTCTATAGACCTTATGATCCTTCAACGAGCTATCAATCTCAACAGCATGAGTATAAGGATGATGGTGATGATGCAACTTCCTGAAGGTGGTTCTGATTTTTTTTCTTCTCTATTTATCTTTAGGTAATCTTTTGTGAGTTCTTGTTCTGTATATGATATTGTAATATGTGAAATGTAGTGTGATACTACGTTACCACTGTGGTTTGTAATTGACTTATGTTTGATGTGTTTGTGCTACATTAATCTCATTGTTGATCTTTGGTACTTTATATTTTTCATATATTTTTATGATAATTTGTTCATTAATTATTTTTATTTTATTTAGTTCGTTTATGCTTCACAAGGTATATTTGTTTTGTTGATAACTTGACTTAATTTTTAAACCTTGAAGACAAGGTTTGGAATGAGTTTGAGGGTATTTAGGTATAGTGGAGTATAAAGAAGCAAAGTATGGAAGATTTAAGAGGTAGAATATGTTTAATCAATGTTCAAAACTGATTGAGATTTTATTAGGGCATGTGCCCTAGGTCAATCTATAAATATTGTTTATCTTATAATTTTAGTTAATAAAATAAAAGTTTTTATGTGCTATTTTATTATAAGTGATTGCATGTTTACCTTATAATAAGATCCATTGATATTTATTGAAATATCCAAAATGTCCCTAATCGGTCATTATACTGGGAACTATAATGAATTAAGACTAGTGTGAATCTTTATTGATGGTCATGTGATGATCATGCATATAGGGATACGAATCAAGATAAGTACTTGTTAGGGAATAAGGTACTGGACCGACCTGCTTTGAGAACACTACATGGATTAAGTCATTGAACATTAAGGGTGACTTTCTATGCCTTATATTTAATCAAAGGATATTACACGACAAAAAATATGACATATATATTGTATTATTTAGGTTGTATCGATTTTGATATTCATGCTATATGGGTAGTCATAATGCCTTGCTAGAAACCGCTTATGACTCGTGTACCAAAATGGTTTTGGTTCATTGCTAACATAGCATGAACCTATCAGGTGGCATACTAAGAATGTCTTTGCGCAATTTCAATTGGTCCAGAGTAATGAATTTTATATGATAAGATTCATGACGTAAAAGCCCTTACTAGTTTTTATATGATAACTTAATAATAGGGCGCTTGTGTAATTTTCTTTAACTGCCTAAATACAATAGTTGTATTACGAATAGGTTTTGTAAGAGAGCTTATCTACACATATAAATATAGGTTGAAACCCTAAAAATGAATATGATTTTCATTTATGCCATATTTGAGTTCACTGGATTTTAGGAGATAAAGAAAAACATTTTCTATATCTCTTGGGGGTAGTACTCCGAATTATGGTAACCGTTCGTGTGTAAATTTCTGATAGAAGATGCGCGCTTGAACAACTTGAAAATCAAACAATCAGAAAAGGAAATCACAAATTAAGGTATGGTTTACGTTTGTAGATCTAGTTTAATGAAATTTATTTTCGATCATGTTGGGGTTTTTCAAAAAATTGTTTTGAATTTTTATCAGCGTATGAACTCCAAAACCCAACAAATTTTTCAAAATTTTTTGAAGATACATATAACATTTCTTCATTTTATTTTATTTAGTTAAGAAAATATAAACTGAATATAATTTAGATTTAAATAGAAGTGATATTTTTATTCCCCATGAAAATAGAAAATTTTATGATATAAATGAATTGTTATACCCTATTTGACTTTACACTAGATTGTGTATACACTAGAGGAGTTTATATAGAATTGATTGCTTTGTGTTAGACATTATATTGGGTAGAAGATTGAAACAAAAGTGGATAAACAACACAGATTTTTTAAGAATCTTTCTATACAAAGATTATTGATAAAATATTTTCCATATATATATATATATATATATATATATATCTTATATTGCATTGAAGGGAAGAAATAGGAAATTAGCCAATAAACTTTACTTAGTTGGAAATAATATTTCCTTAACTATAGTGAAAGTGAGAAGAGCTAACAAGAATTTTTAAATGGAAAAAAAAATAGAGATGCCCGCAGATTCTAAAGGAAATGGAGTAATGAATCTAGTGGTCGAAAAAATATGAGAAAGAATTCCTATAAAAAGAATAACGGTATCCAAAGAAAATGGAATAGGGAACCATGAGAATATAAAGAGGAAAATAATATATAGAAGAAATAAGAAAAAAAGAGATATAGAAAAATGGAAGGATGTTTACTAAAACTCTTCAAATAAAAGATTTAGCTCGAGTATTTCTAGCTAAGTTGAGTGAAGTATCTTCTTTTTCAAACATTCCAACAATTGAACATATGATGATGATTATTAGGGATTAAAAATTCATATCAGCTTTGATTGTGGTGGCATTTTTAAATATTGTTTGAAATTAAGATTGATTTAGTGATTTTTATATCTTTAGATTCTAAATTAGTCATCAAATTTTAATGCTTGCTAATGGAGATTGAGAAAACCTATGTAGTGGTTTGGCTTTGGTAATTAATTGAACATTGAATTCTGAGGTGTATTACATAACTAAAATGTTAAGTTGTCTAATGTGGGGTTGTTCTTTAAATCTTTCTATTTTATCGTAATTTTTATTTTTATGAGGGTAATATATGTTCTATTTAATGATCACTTTTTTAAAGAATAAGAATAAATAATTATGAAATAAGAATAAGGAATGAAAAAAGAATATGATTGAGAATGTTCATTTGCTCGAGATAGCAAACTACTAAGTTGGAAGGTATTTGATAAGTTAATAATTAGACAGTGGTTTATAATGTATTTAAGGGTGATTTTGGATGTAAAAGGCTATATTACATTGGGTTTTCTCTTATTTTTTGTGATTTTAGGTTATATTAAAATATATGGTGAAATGGAAGAAAAAAGAAAAGAAAATAAAAAATTTAATCAAGTGGAGAAAGTGCACTGTGAATCAAGAGCGAATCAAAAATGAAATAAGATTCATTACCATCAAATCTGCAGTGAATCGGCTTTGATAGAGGAATTGCTAGATAAATCAGTGAAGGATAGAGGCAGATTTCCACTAATTTGCCCAATGACTCAGATTCGATAGTGGATTCGGTGACGATTCGTTGGGGTCAGTTTTGAGTTATTTGGAGCAAATCAAGGAATTTTGTTTTGATTGCATTTGTACTACTTAGAATACTATAGATATGAACTTTGGGCTTCAAAATAAATTGCCCTTGAGTATCCTAAATCATATTTCATTGCTTTAAGAGCCATATTTATTGTTTCCATATTTATTAGTTTAAGTTTTAGTTTAGTTTTATTTGTTCATTACTTTCAGGGACAATTTGAAGATTCAAAGTATTCAATAAGAGGTATTTATTAATGTTTCTTATTTACTTTATAGTGATGTTTATTACGAGCATGATTCAATAGTTTATTAATCTAAATAAAGTCCGAACATGAGATTAATCCATTTTGTAATGTAGTCATAATCAATTTCCTAAACTGGATTAGACGAATAATTAGTGATTTTCGAATTTAATTTGAATTTTAGGAATTCGAGGTGGGACTCATGCGTGATGGATCGGAGATCATAAGGTAAATAGTATTTTTGTTTATTATGTGCCTATTGTATGTATTAATCTTATTCGTCGCGAAATAGGAATCAAATTAGTGCTTAAACACATTGTCTGAGGGTTCTGGAGTGCGTTGGTATTTTCTTCAATTTTTGACGAAATTTGGGTAATTTTCGGGGTTTAATTTGGAGTTAAAAACAAGAGATAAACATGAAATAAATAAATAAAAAATTGGCAAATTACCAATAGGGGATTTAGGTTTTATTGAGAAGGATAATTTCGGAAGGGCAATTGGGTAAATTTGCTCCCCTTTGGGTTTTAAACCAAATCGAAACCAGTGGGTTTCGTTCATCTTCTTTGATAATCCTCTTCTTCTTTCTCGGTTCTTCACTGATCTAATTGATCTCTCCATCACGCCACTCTTGATCTCTCCCACTCGCCTATCTGGTACGAAATTACTCTCTGTCTCTCTCTCTCGCTACTGATCTCGTTTGAAGATAGAAATCGAAGAAGAGAGAAGCCGTGACTATTGTGCATTGTAATCAAGGTGAGCATCAAATTTTAAGTTTGATTTTACAGTAAATCGATTTGGGACTGTAATTTGTTTGGGACTGTGAGGGTTTGATTCGAAAAGAGGGAGAAAGGTGAAGGTATATTGATGAAACGAAAATAAAACAACAACAGCAACAACATCAAAAACAGTCAAAAACAAACAACACCACAAAACAGCCATTAAAACAAAAACAGTGGAGTGGACAGTGAACACGAGGAAGAAGACGATAGAGGGAGGTGAGGTAGAGAGGGAAGAAAACGGAGATAAGGAGAGGGGGAGAAGACCCGTGAAGATGAGGAGGGAGAGGAGACGAGAACGAAACAGAGTTTCGAGCCTCTGTTTCGTCTCGTTGGTGAGAGGAAGAGGATGATCCCTGAACCGGTTGAACCGGACCGGTTCAAGGGATCGAACCCCTTCCATCTCTTTAAAAATAAGGTTTTAATTTCGAAAAGTTAAAAGATAACCTGGAAAATAGCCAAGAATTCAGAAAAATGGGATTTTGGGCCAAATAAATAGAAAACTTAGATTTCTATGAAAAATATTAAATGTTGGATTTTTCTCCAAACTTTTACCCGGGTTTATCTCGTAAAGCGTAATTTAGGCCGATTGAGCCTAAATCACCAAATTAAATTCCAAAAAACCACATAAATTAGTTTTTGAGGTAAATAGTAATAAAATATAGTAATTAGGGAATCAAATAGTGAAATTGAGTTCTTGGGATATATTTATAGTATTTAAAAGTGTTGTCGTGATTTTATTGGATTCAAACACCGACATGACTTGGAAATTATGAGAAATTGTTGAAAAATGGTACAATTGAATCGAGACTCATAAATTATGGACTTTTGTGACTTAATAGGATTTTCGGAACAAGAGAATCCGAGAAATGTGCGAGCGAGGACTCTATTAACCAACTCGCATTGGTTTAATTGCAAGTAAATACTATTTCTTGCTTTTTACAGTAATATGATTTATATTTTGCATGGTGAGGGAGTGAGACTCTTGATCATGCATTCATGGCATCCGGATAGAGTTGTCCATGCTATGGGTTGTAAGAGTGTGAGGTGTTCCGCTCCAGACTAGACGTACTACAGGCGTCTAAGGCGGGTAATGTCGACTATTGGGTAGCATGCATTGACTCGTAGTACTGTTCTAGGTTCATCGTAAGAGGGCCCACTCGTTATGAGCTTAGAACAAGAAATGGGGATTTATGTTGTGTATTTATTTCAATATTTCATTTATCGTGCAATATTCATCTTATCTCTTGTTATTACCTATTGTACGGAGCAAGGTAGATGTTTACTTATCTGATACTGTTTAGTTTGTGCACACTGTTATTTGGCGTTCTTGAAATGGCTTTGTCAGGTTCTGAAGCCAAGGAAGACCGAAAGGGAAAGAGGAAGCTAGAGGACTTATGTTAAGGAGTTATTTTCCTTTTGTATGTAATGATTGTTTATATTATTTCGTTTTGAGTTTTCAGTGTAAGCGTAGGACGCAAATTAAATGGGAAACAATTTTGAGAAGTTTATAAGTTGCTTTGAATTAGGTTTAAGATTTAAATAGTTTAGTTTTTGTATATTTGAGGCTTTGAAATTGTTTTAGTTCTAGTTTGAGGTTTAGTTTTGTAATTAAGGTTTATAAGTTGTTGTTCAGTTTATAATTTCATATTGATATCAAATTATGAACCGCGGGGAGTTGTGAGTCCTTTTAGGCCTCTCCCCGTTCTACTGTCTATTAGGATTAGGGTGTTGGCAGTCCATATTTAGGGGAGGTGCTGCTGAAATTATTATAAAAATAAGGAAAACATTCCATATTGTTTCATAATTTGCTCTAATTGAACAAGTTGAGAACTGAGGCTTAAATAACAATTCTAAGTTATATTTGGAGTAGTTTAAGGATTGAATTAAGAGTCATTTCGAGGTTTAAAGTTAATTGTACGATTTAGGTACCTAATTAGGGTAATTAGGTTAAGTCAGGGTCTAGTGAGATGAGTCCTGACAGAGTTGGTATCAAAGCCAAGGTTCGACTCAATTAAAGATAAAAATTGATTGGCTAAACTTGAGGATAAACTTTGGTTGAAAACCAAAGCGTGATTGAGCGCGATTAGTTGGGAAGTGAATGTGAGTTAGAGATACATTATATTGACGTTATGTTTATTTTTTGTATACCGTTATATTGATTAATATACAATTATTTATTCATGATTAATTGCAAATTGTCTTGCATAATCATTAGTGGACAGGGTGGAGACCCTATGGATCCTCGGTACATGGATTCTGAGTCGTTTCGTTAGTGGGCAAAGATGATTACTGCACAGCATCAGCAGATCGTTGATACAATTTCACAAATGAGGACTCAGGGTGCCGTGTTAGCTGCTCCAGTAGTTTAGACTGATCTTGCAGTTCGGGAGGAGCAGGCTACCTCAACAGCTCAGTCGAAGGTATAGCTGAGGATTGTACCACCAGTTATTCCAATGGACAAGCCAAGCAGTTCTTGAACCAATTAGGGAAGACAAGTTGTGTAGTGAGTTAAAAAAGAATATTCCACAAAGATTTTATGGTAATTTTGATTTGAAAAAAAACTGATAGTGGATTTTAAATCACGAAAAGATCCACAGGTTGCTTTATACTTCGGAGAACCTAAAGGTTAGTTTATCAACTCATTATCTTGAGTTAGATGCTTTGATGTGGTGGACAACTGTACTCGAGACATGAACAGCGTACAAGACATGGTCTGAGTTTTTTGAGTTGTTAAGGCCAAAGCATTGTACTGATGCTATGATTTTAGAGAAAAAACTGAGTTTGATTACCTTGATCAGGGAAATATGTCCGTAATGGAGTATGCAGCGAAGTTGAACAACTTGTTGACGATAAACTGGGTAGTAGGGGTGGGCAAACCGTGGTTTGGTGGTGAAAACCACCAAACCGCGACCAAACCGGGGTTCACGGTTTGGTCATTTTACAAACCACCACCAAACCGTGAACCTTTAAAACCACACCCAAACCGACCGTGCAAACCGCGGTTTGGTCGGTTTGGTTTCGCGGTTTTAGGGTTTAGGGTATATTTTTTTAAAAAAAAATGGTGGTCGGGAGGTGGCGGTGGGAGGCGCGATTGGTGGGGGAGGCAGCCACTCGTGGTGGGACGCGCGGTAGAAGGAGGCCACTGGGTTGAGCAGTGGTTCGCGGTAGGAGGCGACGACGATAGGTGGTGGTCGGAGGCGACGGCGATAGGTGGTGGTCGCCCCCAAACCGCGACGGCGGCGAGTAGGCGACGATGGAGGCGGTGGAGGCGGGGATCGGTGGGAGGAGGCGGTGGACGCAACGTGTGGCGGCGAGTTGGCGACAGTGGAGGCGCGAAGGCGGGACCGGTGGGACGATGCGGTGCGAGGCCGCGGTGCGAGGCAGCGGTGCGAGGCGGCGGTGGATGCAGCAGCGGTTTGCGCGGTGGAAGGCGACGACGATGGCGATGGATTCGGCGACGGCGGTGAGACGGGGAGTGAGGAGGATGAAGGGCGGCGGTGCGGCGACAGTGAGACGGGCACTCCGCGACGGGCCGACGACGGTGAGAGTGCTCGAGAGAAGAGAACGGGAGTGAGAGGAGAGAGGAGACGGGAGTGAGAGGAGAGAGGAGAGTGGAGACGGGAGTGAGATGAGAGTTGTTATGTTTTAGGGTTTTTGACTTTTGAAGTTGTATATGGTGGTTATTTACTAAAATACCCACGGTTTGGTGAAACCGCGATTTTTCCAAATTGAAAACCGCGACCAAACCGCGATTCTGCGGTTTTTACATTTTTCGAACCGCACCCAAACCGCGAGTTTTAAAAACCAGACCAAACCATGCAGTTTACACTGTTTGGGCGGTTTGGGCGATTTTTCGAAAACCGCTGCCCACCCCTACTGGGTAGGCAAACATGCCAGAGGTCAACAAAATTTAAAAATTGAAAATAGGTTTGAAAGAAAGCATTTCTATTGCAGTGTCAACGACGAGTCGAGGACTGAAGCGTTTGAGGCAGCTAAATGTTTTGAAATGGCTAAATTGTTTTCACAGAGATAAAGAAAAGCGACAGAAAGGTACTATGGAAATAGGTACGATTTTTTACAGTGGTCCGGGGTGGCGAAATAGGAAGGACAGAAAGAGGAAAAATTGGGGTAAGAGTAGGGATTTAGTGTCAATATCATATATCCCAGGTCTTATACGAGCTACTACTTTTCCTCCACCTGTTCTGAGGTTTACTAAGCGATCTTCTCATCCTTCAGCCACGAGTTCTACTCCGCAGGTACGGTTGCAGTTTCAGTCGCAATCTTGATTGCAATATCAGACAGTCCAATTGACCTTTCAATGTACATAAATGCCTTCTCAGGAACAATCATAGTCATGAAGAAAGGGTAGTAGAGACAGAGGTTGAGTTAGTCTCGGTGATACACCGAGGCCTACTAGTACACAGGTTTCGTCAGTTAGCAAGAGACCAGTTAGACCTTGTTTTGAGTGTGGATTAATGGGGCATCTTACGAAGGATTGTTTGAAGTTGAGTCAGGGAGAGACTTCTTCATCCTCAGTTCAGTCTAGACCTCAGGCCAAGGAGCCGTGTTCAGGTCATTGCTGAGCCATACGTGGACACCAATAGAAATCTAATAAAAGGTATTATTTCTATTTGTGTCCGTCTTATGAAAGTTTTTGTTGATTCTAGTTCTACGATTTCATTTATTTCTAGACGAATGGTTGATGAGTTGCATTTGACTCCGATGAGAGTCAAAATACATTTATATCTCAATATTGCAGCTGTGGACAAGGTATATCCATATTTTATATGCGATAGGCATATTATAGGGATTGTCAGACATGAGATGACTAGAGATCTTATGTTTTAGAGTTCCTAGAGTTTGGCGTGCTATTTTAGGAATGGATTTGCTTGCTACATATCATGCATACCTGGATTGTTTCCATAAAATGATAGATTTCTACATTTTAGGTTGTCTAATTTTTTCCTATACGTGGGCTATTATTGATTTGCCAGCGACTAGAGGTACAGTTGCCACTAGTCAGGAAATGGAAATTCATGTCAAAATGGTTAGTACAAAGGCAAGAGATCAGCCGAAGTTGGAAGATATTCCTGTGGTGTGTGAATTTGCAGACGTTTTCTCTGATGATTTACCTAGCTTACCACCACCACGGGAGATTGATTTTATTATAGATTTAGTTATTGGAACTAAACCCATTTCCATTCCACCATATAGGATGGCTAAGACTGAGCTTGCAGAGTTGCTAAATCAATTACAAAAGCTTGTCGATAAATGATACATACATCCTAGTAAGTCTCTTTGGGGCGCACCAATTCTTTTTGTGAAGAAGAAAAACGAGAACCTCAGAATGTGTATAGATTACAGACAGTTGAACCGAGTAGCAATCAGAAACAAGTATCCTTTCCCATGTATTGATGACTTGTTTGATCAACTGATTGGAGCTATGTTCTTTTCGACGATTGATCTTCGATTTGGCTATCAGTTGAGAGTTAGGGCAGAGGATATAGATAAGATTGCTTTCAGTACGAGGTATGGTCACTATGAGTTCACTATATTGCCATTTGGTTTGACCAATGCACCGGCTATGTTTATGGATTTGATGCAGCGGATATTGAAGCCATATTTAGAGCACTTCGCGTTTGTATTTATTGATGATATTCTGATATATTCTATAACTCGTGAGGAGCATGAAGAACATCTCAGAGTTGTTCTTCAAACTTTGAGAAGTCTTTGGCTGAATGCCAAGTTTAGTAAATGCCAGTGTTGGATTTCAGAAGTTAAGTTTTTGGGACATGTACCTGGAGCTGATGGAACCGCAGTAGATCCTAAGAAGATTAAGGCAATTATGAATTGGTCGAAACTGACCACTGTGAAAAAAATTAGGAGTTTTCTTGGTTTAGCCAGTTATTATCGCAGATTTGTGCTTGATTTCTCCAAAATAACATCTTCTATCTCTAGGTTGACCTAGAAGAATGTAGATTTTGTATGGTCGAAGGCACGTGAAAATGCTTTTGTTGAGCTTAAGATATGATTAATTACAACTCCAGTGTTGGTGTTGCCTGATCCAGATAAAGAGTTTATAGTTTTTACTGATGCATCTCAAGTTGGTCTAGGTTGTGTATTACTGCAAGATAATAGAGTTATAGCTTATACTTCTCGTCAGTTGAGAACTCATGAGAAGAATTATCCTGCTCATGATCTTGATCTAGCGGCTATTCTGTTTGTTTTGAAGCTCTAGAGACATTATCTATATGTGGAAAGCTTTACTTAGATTTCAGATCATAAGAGTCTGAAATACATGTCCTCGCAGAACGAATCGAATATGAGACCGAGGTGATGGTTTGAGCATTTGAAAGATTTTGATTTCAGTCTTGAATACCATCCAGACAAAGCTAATGTAGTAGCTGATGCATTGAGTAGGAAGCGGGAAGAGGCAATGAAGGTGGCTTGTCATATGGCCTATGAGTTTGAGCTACTCGAGGAAGTTGCATCTACGTTTTTGTTGGAGCTTTCGAAATCCCATAATTTCTTGTTGTTGCTCAGCTCAGGGTGTAGACTGTCTCTATTAAGCAAATCATTGAGAGCCAATTCAATGATGTTGATATTGAATTGTTCAGGGAATTGGCGAGGAGCAGCGATAACTTAGAATGGATAGAATATGATGATCAAAGTTTAAGATTCAGGGGTAGGTTGTGGATTCCATTAGTGGCTGAGATCCAAGATGAGATACTCAGTGAGTCTCACAGGTTTAGGTATTGTATTCATCCTTGCAGGACCAAGATGTACAACGACATGTGTTGTTTGTATTAGTGGCCAAGGATGAAGTCTAATGTTGCTAATTATGTTAGACACTGTGAGATTTGCAAACAGTCAAGGCTGAAAGGTGGAGACCAGGAAAAACATTGCAGCCACTACCCATTCTTAAGTGGATGTAGGAGCATATTGCTATGAATTTTGTACTCATCTACCTGGATCTCAGAGGAAACACGATAGTATGGGGTTATCATTGACAGGTTGATGAAATCTACGCATTTTCTCCTAGTAGCTTTTAATTATGGCTTTCCAGAGTTGAGTGTCATCTATAAGCGTGATATTCTTCATTTGCATGGAACACTGTTTTCTATTGTCTCTGATAGAGGTACTCAGTTCACTTCTGGGTTATGGCAGAGTATGCAGAAGAAACGTTTTGGCATTCAATTATGATTTAGCACAGCGTTTTGCAATGGCCCAAATTAATTAAAACTAAGATTAGGGTTAATCTCGGGGATTAATAGTCGCAATTCAGGCGTTAAGTGGACAACTCGGTTGACTCGGACATGAGAACTGATGGAATATGTTATTTATGGATGATGGTTGTTTCTACGAAGTGTTTAAATTATTATTATTATATTGCACTACATGTGTGTACGTTGTTATCGGGCGAGTTGGTGTGACGAGTGTTCGCCTCGAAAGGGGTGTCATTGCGGGTGTCGGGTAGGCGAACTACGGGTACAGTAGGAAACTCAACTAATTCACATTAAGATGACTATTTAATCAATTAAAATGGGTAATGTGACCATAGGCTAAGTAAATTCAAATTGAAATAATAGGCCATGGCGTGCCTCGAAATGCGTGTCAAGACGCGGGGCACCGGTACTAGTAGTCGAAGGTTAGTGGGACCATAATTTGGTTAATATTGATAAATAAAAAACTAACCATATGTATTAAAATGGGCCTACGTAAGTGGTAAGTGCAATTAAATTAAACCAAATCAAGGCCTATAGTTTAGTTAAATTAATTGAAAACTAAAGATTTGTCTAGAGATGTGTATGGACACATCTAGGAATCAGATGAGTAGAAATTGGTGTCATATGGACTTGAGTTAGTGAGAGGTAGTGGACTAAATGGCTAGAGGTGGACCACAAGACAAACCTCGAGATACGTAAACATATGAGGATCAAAGGCTAGAAATACGCATCAACTTAGTATATAAGATGGTTGACCAAAAGACAAACCAAATCATCTACACATTTTGCTAGAGAAAAGAAGGAAATTGCTAGAGAGTTGGATTTCAATGGTTTAGAGGACAAATCAAAGGATTAAACCTAGGTAATCATCATCTTCACCCTCTACTCTATCAAATGAACCTATTTTTGTATGTTTTGGTGTAATTCGAGTTTGAGGAATGGGTGACTGATATTTGATGATAACTTGATGAATTACATGTATATAGACCATTGTCATAGAGAATTCATAACTAATTTGCATGAAATTGGAGTTTTGATTGAAATTAGGAAAAATTAGTGGCTTTCATGGAATTGATTAATTTGATCAAATAGATGTTCTGAATTGTTATGATTGCTATTTTGGTGTTGATTGGATATGAAGTGAGTGTTAAATAGGCTTAGGTAGCAAAATTGGAGGGGAAATACACAACTCTTGACTTGAGAATTCTGTCCCAGAAACCATGTAGCGTGCTACCTGGAATGATTAGCGCGCTGATCGCTATGGTTTCCAATTGTTCTTCAAGATGAAGAACAGTAGCGCGCTACATCATTTCCATAGCGCGCTACCATTACGTAGCGAGCTACACCATTCCCACTGCGCACTGAGGACATACAAAAATTGAATTTAAAGGGCTATTTTGAGATTTTTGACTTAATACATATCCCAAACACCTATAAACATACTAAACATGTAAACTTGGACTTCAGGGACTTAATGGACCGTAGCTCAGGTATCGGGGAGCTAGTCGGGCCAGATTCGAGAGTCCGGGGAAGTCGGAGCGCAGATTGAGGTGCGTAAACCCCTTGAGAATGCTTCACAAAATTCGATTCATTTTTCTTGTTCATGTGATAGGTGTCAAACTGTTTATTTTACTGATTTGTGTGACTGATTGATTAGTTTATTGGGGTTTTTACATCAGGATGTGTGGATGCACTGGGGTACACTGTACCATAGCACGTGTGATCATGCCCTCGGTGAACTGCAACCCGAGCTGCATTCAGATGCACATGTCGTTGACTCAGCGGATTTGGCCAACGCCGCGAGGACTAAGGAAACGAGACTGTGGAGGTTGTCGGAGAAGCCCATAGGAGAGACCTTTAGCTCCAAAGTATGGTATAGTGTGCTACATACGACACATCCTTGGGTTTTCATCAAAGTCATTTATGTGCACATTGACTTAGCTGTTGTATGTTTACATTCTCGTTTACCTCGTTAACTGCTACTTTGTTTGATTATTGTCTGTTGTGCTGTATTACTATTATTGTATGCTGCTAGAATCTTTTATATCGCCCTACATTCATAGAAGTATGTATTTCTATTGCCAGATAGAATACTTGCATGTCTTGTAGTTTTATTTGTTTTCTTGCTGAATATTGTGTGCACTTCTCTTCGGAATTTACTCATTGGACTTGTCACTGTATTTGTTGAGTGACTGAGTGTAGATGTTTCTACGAGTAGCGGCAAAGGACAATCTTAGGCGGCCATCTTTTTTTGCTGACGGTCTTGGACATATTCATAGGTGTTTATATTATTTTCATATCCTGGTATTATTTTTGATATTGGTAGATTTGAGATGACGTGTACATGTATATACCATGTTTTATGGTACTGTCGCTTATATACAGAGTACTTTTCCGAGTTTTCCACAATAGGATTTGCTCTTATGAATAATGTTTACCATGGTAAATTACCTTACCTAATTTTATCAATTAAGGCTTCCGGTGATTAATGTTAATTTGTAAAATACAACCCACTAATATGGTTAGGATTTGAATAAACCACAAATTATTGAACTTAACAAATATTTAAATACTTAAAGAGGATAATTTAAGAAAATATGGCTAATCCACTAACAAATTAATGAAACACATGTGGACACGAACTTTGAGCTAATAGGAAGACGGGCAGGAACCAGACACGTATAGTTAGGCCCACTAGGAAAAGAGTACACGGAGACACGTCACCTCGGGGCGGCAAGGCCGTCGCAGATGGTATCAGAGCGAGGATGAGGGATCCTAAGGGATGAAGTTTAGTTTGTTCTTTAACCTTATACCAACGCCATAGTTGGTATTAGAGAGAGGTCGATGAAGCCTTGGGAAAAATTAAAATAAATTTGATAAACTTAACCAATAAAAATCTTAGATGTGGAAACCTGATGTTGTGGCTTAAGAACTTTAGTCGGGAAGTGATGTGAGGCGGGTAGAGTTAGGGTTATATGCGTGTTATGTTTTTACCGTATGTTATACACCATACGCGTATATATATATTGAGGCTGATGCATAGCACGTGTCTCGAAGCAGATCATGGAGTGGCAGTCGACTACGCCTCAGGAAATTAGACAAACTAGTGTTACAGGAAGGGATTTCCCTATTACAATGAGTGTGGAGACTTGACTTTCAGCCCAGGAGACTCAGATGGCCGAGGTACTCCGACTATTATAGGATAAGGCCACCGCACTTATGGCACTCGCTACAGCTGTGGCTACAACATCTCGAAACCCAATAGTAGTCATCGCAACCCAACCAGAGCCAGTGTCGGTCAAGCATAGCACTGGTGATGAACATAGCAGAACCAGACAAAGGATACAAGAGGGGTACATGCTAACATTGGTTAGTCCTCATGCAGATATAGAGCATGATCGAGCACATACACCTCGAACACAGTACGAGAGGATTTCGAGCCAGAGTTCAAGGAGACGGCGAGGAAGAGAAAAACGACGACATAGTATTTTCAATGTGGCCAGCGTGGACATGACAAGAAAGATTATCCATAGAGACCAGTGTAAGTTACCACAACACCACCTATGCCAGAGCCGAATTTGCAGGGTGACGAGCCTACATCATTAGGACAAGAGTGCCCTCCAGTATCTTCTCATTGTTCAGAGGAGGGGAACCATCATTTCAATTGCCCATGGATCTTTATGTCGCCAATACCAGCGATACCTTTATGGGTTAGAGCCCCAATTCAGGAGACTGATACGTAGTATGTAGAGATGATGATTTTGAATGTCAGGTCATTTTGTACAGTTAATGAGAACCTGATGTTTTTGCTACATTATATGTGTAAACTTCATGTTTAAGAAGATAATGATGAATGCAGGTGATTATATGTGGTTATTTCATGCTAAAAAGGAAAGTGATGATTTGAGTTAGAGACTATGCAGTTTATGCATATTGCAGACCACGACACGGCTGGCGAGGACGAGATAGTTCTTAACCTATTCGTTATGGGACACCTAGCTTAGATCTCGACAAAACATGGGAGGTATGATGGTGAATTCATATAAGCCACAAGTTATAGGTTGAGGGTGCTTTTTGATTTGAAGATCTATATAAAGACAATAATGACAAAACTTACAAGAAGGTGGTTGGGATATTGTAGATATAGTCTTATTAGGATAGCTAGAATACGCGAGACGAAGAAGCAGCTAGAAGACCTATGGACAACTGATAGTGTTGAGATGGAGTTAGTGTCGCAATCATGACAATTCGAGTAACTTCACATAAGTTTTTATGATTGCCATTAGACAGTGAGGTCGGTGGGGGCCCACACCACCACCTTATCTGAAAAAGGACAATTCATTAAGTGCAAGACGAGAGAAAGCTTACAATTGTGCAAGAAGACATCGAATAAATAACTGACACTAAGATTTAAATCAAGTTCAACGAAGATGGACAACTGGGACCAGGGGCAATAGAGATTAATGTGACAAAGTGGAAAACATGAGATCGTAAGGGGAAATTTAAGAGTTTTATAGAGAGTAAGTGAAATGGATGGGCATCATTATAGAGAGATTGAAGGGCCATATGATTTACAGATTTAAGGGTATGAAGACACAATGCTTTTAGAAGACAAGAGAGTAAAAGAGTGAAAATTCTCATTAATGGATTAGTGGTACTATCAATTAGGAACTATTTACAAGGTGTGTGACCTTATTAAGTATACGCTGTAAAAAGGAAGAACGAGACAATACGTGACTTATACATGAGCGAGAGTAACTCAAGATGGCCATAGTAACAGTGTAATAAGATCATATTTCATTGCCTAAGTTAGAGTCTTGTGCTCTATGAAGCATTACAACAATACCATGGTTGTGATGGTATGGATACAGGCGAAATTAATGAAAGCATGACTGAAACAATCAGTGTTTGAAGCTTGATAATGAGCATGAACATTGTTAACTATGTTCATGGACATGACTCGCCTTCAGACAAGGTTGAGTAACAACTAGACCATAACATGTGTATCAAAAGTCCTCGGTGAAAGACGATCCGAGCTAATGTACTAGTATATATAACGGTGCATCGCGAGTCTACGTAAACCATCGAGAGGATCAGGTATCGGGCCAATTGAGTGCGGACACTGGCGGAAACCTAAGAGGGAATCAATAGTATGGCCTAGTTGGGTTTGGAAGTGAGTTGGCAAAGGTGAATTTTTCTTGCCACAATTTCCTTCCCACGAAAAAAAGAACGAAAGACGAGGACTGAGTGGTGTTGTGAATGTTTATGCTACAATTTCCTCCCCGTGAAGATGAAGAGATGAAGGGCTGTATTTAAGGCCTAGCTGAGCACATTGCATTCGGGGCACATTGCATGCTGGGCACATCAGTTCGGGGCAACACCTGAGGATATCGTTATGTGAAGGGCTATTAGGTGATGGGCTAGTGGAGCGGGTCTGAAAGGCCCACTGGTGGGTCCCCAATGTATTGAAGTATGGTCTAGTGGGGGTTGAGATTGAGTTGGCATTGTCAGTTATTCTGCCACTGTTTTAGCTATGTGTAGAAGTGAATTAGAAATTCCTCGAGATCTAAATTTCAAGGACGAAATTCTTTTAGTTGGGAAGAATTGTAACGACCCAAATTAATTAAAATTAAGATTAGGGTTAATCTCAAGGATTAACAATTGTAATTCGGGCGTTATGTAGATAACTCAGTTGACTCGTACACGAGAACCTATGGAATATGTTATTTATGGATGATGGTTGTTTACATGTGTTGTTTAAAATTATTATTATATTGCACTACATGTGTGTACGTTGTTATCGGGTGAGTTGGTGTGGCGGGTGTTCATCTTGAAAGGCGTGTCAACGCGGGTGTCGGGTAGGCGAACTACGGGTACACTAGGAAACTTAACTAATTAACGTTAAGATGATGAGTTAATCAATTAAAATGGGTAATGTGACCATAGGGGCTAAGTAAATTCAAATTAAAACAATAGGCTATAAGGTGTCTCGAAATGCGTTTCGAGACGTGGGGGCACCAGGTACTGGGTAGTCAAAGGTTACTGGGACCATAATTTGGTTAATTTTGATAAATAAAACACTAACCATATGTAATAAAATGGGCCTAAGTAAGTGCAATTAAATTAAAACAAATCAAGGCCTATAGTTTAGTTAAATTAATTGGGAACTATAAGATTTGTCTAGAGATGTGTATGGACACATCTAGGAACCAGATGAGTATAAATTGGTATCACATGGATTTGAGTTAGTGGGAGTTAGTGGGCTAAATGGCTAGAGGTGGACCACAAGACAAACCTTGAGATACGTAAACACATGAGGATCAAGGGCTAGAAATACACATCAACTTAGTTTATAAAATGGATGATTAAACAACATGTAAACCAAATTATCTACACATTTTGCTGGCAAGAAGAAGGAGATTGCTGGAGAGTTGGATTTCAAGGCTTTGGAGGACAAATCAAAGGATTAGACCTAGGTAATCATCATCTTCACCCTCTACTCTATTAAATGAACCTATTCTTGTTTTTTTAGTGTAATTTGAGTTTGAGGAATGGGTGACTGATATTTGATGATAACTTGATAAATTACATGTGTATAGACCATTCTAATAGAGAATTCATAACTAATTTGCATGAAATTGGAGTTTTGATTAAAATTTGAAAAAATTAGTGGCTTTCTAGAATTGATTGATTTGATCAAATAGATGTTTTAATTGTTATGGTTGTTGTTTTGGTGTTGATTGGATATGGAGTGAGTGTTAGATAGGCTTAGGTAGCTAAATTGGAGTGGAAATACAGAATTCTCAACTTGAGAATTCTTTATGAGAAACCACATAGCGCGCTACCTGAAACGGTTAGCGCGCTAATCGTTCTAGGTTTTCAACTGTTCTTCTGGATGAAGAACAGTAAAGCGCTACATCATTTCCACAGTGCGCTACCATTACATAGCGCACTACACCATTCCTATAGCGCTAAGGACATACATAAAATAAATTTAAAGGGTTGTTTTGGAATTTTTGACTTCATACATATCCCAAACACCTATAAACATACTAAACATGTAAACGAGGACTTCAGGGACTTTGTGGATCGTAGCTAAGGTATCGGGGAGCTAGTCAGGTGAGATTTGGAAGTCCGAGGAAGTTGGAGTGTAGATTGAGGTGCGTAAACCCCTTGAGAATGCTTCATAAAATTCGGTTCGTTATTCTTGTACATGTGATGGGTGCCGAATTGTTTATTTTACTGGTTTGTCTGACTGATTGATTGGTTTATAAGTGTTTTTACACCGGGATGTGTGGACGAACTTGGGTACACTATACTATAGCACTGTGATCATGCCATCGGTGAATTGCGACTCGAGATGCATTCAGATGCATGTGTCGGTGACTCAGTAAATTTAGCCAGTGATAACTCTGTATTTATAGATTTTTAGTACTTTATTTTAATATATTTAAATATAAAAAGTCCCTAAAATATTTTATTGGTCTTTTTAGTTAAAACAGAGTGCACGGTTGAATTCGTGGCGAAAAAATACTCAAAATGGAGTATTTACATAAAGTGATTGGACGTCGGACAATTGTCCTCGAGTTACGTGTTGCGCAGTGGGTAGAATAAGAAACAACATATTTCCCCAATGGGCTACTGCCACGTCAGCGCCCCATTGGTTCTCCATCACCTAATAGCATAACGCCACCTCACTATGGACAGCACATATGAGCGGCTTCATCACGCTTCAGTACCGTCCATTAGCCTCGAGATGCGTGATGTTTAGTTCATCTCACACATTCGGCGACTTTGTGTGTCTCAACCGAACTGTCTCTACCATGACATGTGTTGGCCTCTCGCTCGTTCCATCACGTCATCATAGCATTCTCCACCAATGCGCGTGTGAAACATCAGCAACTTCAAGCAAAACGCGCCAATCACACTGCGACACGTGTCCAAACTTGATTTTTGAAGCCAAAACAGGGTTTTTTGCTTGATTAGTACACATGGGGAAAATTTTTATCAACCCAATACACCCAAAGAAGTATTTCCAAATCTAACACATTTGGTGTCACGTCACTGCCACATCACCCGGAGTGTTGGCACGCGATAGTGTGCATTCTATGCAAAACGTGACCTCAAGTCACGTTTTGCATAGAGGTCACTATTTGCATTCTATGCAAAACGTGACCTGAGGTCACGTTTTGCATAGAATGCAATTCGTGACACCATTTGTACACATTTTAATTATTCACATAAAATCAGTTGTATTCATTTGGTTGCTTACCCGAGTTTTTTTTTTTTTTTTTTTTCGCGACTTACCCAAACATGTTTATTCACATAGATTGCTCAAGTGATAATATACACAGTTACATATGGTCATTTGCTTGTTACACCCTTTTCTCAAATGATAGCTACGTCTTTGCGTTGATGACTTCAAATGTGTCATTTGCACGATTCAACCCATAATGTGTGTCTCTTGGCACAACCTAAGCCCATGGCTTGGTACTAAATCAACTATAGTTTATTTGTTATGTATACAAACGAGACCGGTTGTGAAGGCGAGCAGTGACGGTGGGAGGGAATGACCGACCAGCGGGAGGCGAGTAGTGCCGGCGGGAGTCAAGGACTGACCGG
Source organism: Stephania cephalantha (assembly GCA_039657325.1). NCBI lineage: Eukaryota > Viridiplantae > Streptophyta > Magnoliopsida > Ranunculales > Menispermaceae > Stephania > Stephania cephalantha. The sequence continues at coordinate 26,356,171 of CM077573.1, forward strand.
CGGGAGGCTACCAACAGCGCCAGCAGTAGGCGATTCGCGCCAGTGGGAGGAGACCACCAACGCAGGTAGGAAGCGAGCAGCAACGCCGCCAGGAGGTGATACGCGCGTACGCAGCAAGCAAAGCGGGCAAGCAGGCAGGAGAAGGAGGAGGCGGGCAAGCATGGCAGTCAGGCAATCAACCATTACATAGTCTATGTGTTACTAAATGAAAATTTTAAAACCTTAGTCAATTAAAAAGCAAAGTACATGAAGTAAGTGAAAATAATCAGGCGTATACATAACAAATAAACTATAGTTGATTTAGTACCAAGTCATGGGCTTAGGTTGTGCCAAGAGACACACATTATGGGTTGAATCGTGCAAATGACACATTTGAAGTCACCACTGCAGCACGTGGCTATCATTTGAGAAAAGGGTGTAACAAGCAAATGACCATATGTAATCGTGTATATTATTACTTGAGCAATCTATGTGAATAAACATGCTTGGGTAAGTCGAAAAAAAAAAAAAAAAAAAAAAACTCGGCTAAGCAACCACATGAATACAAGCGATTTTATGTGAATAATTAAAATGTGTACAAATGATAATTGCATTCTATGCAAAACGTGACCTCAGTCACGTTTTGCATAGAATGCAAATAGTGACCTCTATGCAAAACGTGACTTGAGGTCACGTTTTGCATAGAATTACACACTACCATCGCCGCCACGCCAACACTCGGGTGACGTGGCGATGACGTGGCACCAAATGTGTTAGATTTGGAAATATTTCTTTGGGCGTGTTAATGGGATATATATTTCCATCAAATGTGTCAATCAAGCAAAAAACCCGCCAAAACAGCCTCTGGATGCTCCTCGGTGCACGAGTCACGAGACCAACCCACGAAATTAATTTCTCTCACCTCACGGGACCAATTTTTAGTTGTTTTATATATTAGGAAGTTAGGTTTTATATTTGAAGACCGACTTTTATATTTGGAGATCGACTTTTATATTTTTTAGACGTCGTAGCGCGGCTAATCAAATCTTGCCTAGGTCGGAGGGGAAACAAGTCGAGATTCTTGATTCATGGCATATTATGTGAGATATTTTATTTTATTATTTAATTTAGTTTAAATTCTCCTATTTCATTGTTGTTAATTTTAAGGAATATGGTTTAGATCTAGGGTGTGTATGTGGCCAGTGTATGCTTTTAGGTGGACAATCTATAGTTATTTAGACTGATAGTATCCGTGTAATTGTACTTTTGGACCAATAAATTGACGAACACTCACGTGTTTGTCGTAAAACCCTTTCGGTTCTTGAGTGTGCAACAATTGAATCTACATTAAATCGGAAGCGGATGCGATCCGGTTATTTATGATTAGTGTTCTCACAGATCCATATTACTGTGGTTACAGTGTTAAACCCGATTGACGGATGTCTAAGGTTATGGATTAATTAGGGAAGTAGTTAGTGGCAGACGTCCTAGCAATCAAGATTAGGGGAATGAGGAATTTCTTGCGGATGTCGATTTTCTATAGCTAGGAGAACTTAAATTGCTTACTTTTATGGAAGGATTGAAGACCATGATGTGCCATTGAATCTTGATCCTGATTTGTGGAACCGTAGACTTAGGTGTTACTTAGGTGTTCATTAATTGTTTTGAAAGTTATTTTCATTATTTTATTTATTTAGTTTATTTTAGTTTAGTTAGTTAAATTAATTTATTTCAAAATCCCTGATTTCCTTTTATTGTTTTTAACCATAGAAATACTACCAATCTCTGTAGGATCAACCCTTTGCCATATTGTACAAAATAGTTGGTTCAGGAATTTTATTTTATGGATGCGTTCGGCGCGCGTCAATTTTTGGTGCCAATGCCGGGGATGGGTTTTTTTTTCTTTGGTGTTTATTTATTTATTTATTTATTATTATTATTATTATTATTATTATTTTAATAAATTAGAGCACCCCGCCAGTTTTGTTAGGTTTGACTATGGATTACATTTTTTTAGCATAACATGAGAATTTTTTTTGGAATTAACATATTATTAGGATTTTAGGTGTTTTGAGACTTGATTAGGACATACCCAACTTAAGTCGCCGCATTAGTGGCGGGTCTTTGAGTAGACCCAAAACCCTAGACTTCATTCCATCATCTTGTTGTTTTAACCCTTAGTTGAAAGATTACGGGCTCACAAGATTTAATAAGAATTATTTTAGTTAACTCCTATGTTTACTAGTTCTTGCTCTTGTTATGATTGTTCTTTCATAGTATCCTTAGTCACCTAGACACGAGAGATTTCGCGCGTTCACTAGTTTTTAGAGACTTTCATTTATGCATGCATTTGTATCATCTTCTTGTTCTTTATCCATGTTCTTCTTCACTACTATTCTTTTTCCTTTTGTTGGATGGAGTCTTTAAATTGTTTTAAACCTTGAGGACAAGGTTCGAAATAAGTTTGGAGGTACTTAGGATTTGTGGATTGAGTTTAGATGGATTCTTTGCAAAAGACCCGCATAAAAGATCATTTAATTTTTTTTATGCGGTTATATGCTGTTATCAGATGGTAATGGTGGTGTTTTATATCATTTCTTCCATTTCTTTCATTTCTTGTCCCTTCAAATTTCTTTCTCATTTCATTAGTAGTTGATACAATTTCATGCATGTATTTAGTATAGTTTTTTTTTTAATTGTTTAGAGTCACGCGAAACTTTGTTTCATGCCTTTGGTTGTGGATGAGTACATTATAGTTGCTTTTTTGACTTGAAACTTAGGAAAAACTACGAGAAACACTCATTCAAGTCCGTAGCCCAGCATTTTTATATTTCATGATTATGGACTTAGTTGATGGTTAAGCTTTGTGGTAGATAACGAAAATGGGTAGACGGTCAAACATGTGCAAGTGGTGATAAGTCGGTATTTGTATATTATTAATAGTTTATTTTAATATATTTAATTGAAGAAAGTCTCTAAAATATATATTTAATTATATTTTTGGTGGTTTTCTGGTAAAACGGAGTGCGCGATTGAATTCGTGGCAGAAAAATACTCAAAATGCAGTATTTAATTGCAGTGATCGGATGCTGGACAGTTTGCCTCGAGTCAAGCGTTGCGCGGTGGGTAGAATAGGAGACAACATATTTCAACCAATTAGAAGCTGCCACGTTAGCGCATATCTTCTCTCAACCAATCATACGCTGCCACGTCAGCGCATATCTTCTCTCAACCAATCACACACTACCACGTCAGCGGTTCTCCATCACAGCAGCAACCGACATCACGTTCCAGCAGCTGCCAAGTGTCGGCCTCTCACACCAACAAACACGTCACTAATTAGTTCTTCGCCAAACCCGTCTTGCCACCTCAACATCAACAAACGCACAACAACTCACTTGCTTCAGCCTCCATCAGTCTCCATCAGTTCTTCTTCGAGATGCGCCTCAACACGGTCTCCTAGATCTTTGCATGAGCCGTGAAAGTTTCTTCACCACCATCTTGCCGCCACGTGTCACGCTCTCACCCAACCACCATGTCACAAGCTTCAGTCCAGCCAATAGGAGAGTGCCACGTCAACGCACGACACAAAATAGCCAATCGCGCTGCTACACGTGGACAAAAGTGATTTCAAGCCCATACAATACTCCTCGAAGCACGAGTCACCTCCCCAACCCCTAAAATTAGTCTCTCTCACCTCCCAAGACCAATTTTTAGTATTTTTATATATTATGAACTTAGGGTATTATTAAAAAACATCGAACACCAACTTTTATAATTTTAGCATCGACGTTTCTTGACGATTGCCTAGGTCGGCGGGGAAACAAGTTGGGATTATGGATTCATGGCATATTATGTGAGATCTTTTATTTTATTATTTAATTTAGTTTAAATTCTCTTATTTCATTGTTGTTGCTTTTAAGGGCTATTGTTTAGATCCAGGGTATGTATACGACCGATGCATATTTGTAGGGGGACAACCTATAGTTATTTGGACCATTAGTATCCGTGTAATTGTGTTTTTGGACCAATAAAGTGACAAACACTCACCCGTTTGCCGTAAACTCCTTTCGGTTCTTGAATGTACTATAATTGAATCTAGGCTAAACCAGGAGCATATGCGATTCGGTTATTTAGGATTAATGTTTCCACATATCCATATTAATACGATTAGTGTGTTAAACCCGATTGGTTGATGTCTAGGGTTATACATTGACTAGGGAAGTAGTTAGTGGCAGACGTCCTGGCTATCGAGATTATGGTAATGAGGAATTTCTAGCGGATGTCGATTTTCTATAACTAATCTAGGAGAATTTAAATTAATAACTTTTGGGGAAAGATTGAAGACCATGATTTCCATTGAATCTTGATTATGATTTGTTGAACTGTAGACATAGGTGTTACTTAGGTGTTCATTAATTGTTTTCAAAATTAGTTTAGTTACTTTATTTATTTATTTAATTTAGTTAGATTAGCTAGTTAAATTATTTATTTAAAACCCCCGATTTTCCTTTTTTGTTATTTTTGACCTAAGAAAGACTACCAATCTCTTTAGGATCGACTCTTTGCAACTATTCTACAAAATAGTTGGTTTTGGAAACTTAATTTTATTGATATGTTCAGTGCGCGTCAATTTTTGGCGCCGTTGCCGGGGATTGGTATTTTTCTTTCTTTGGTTTTTTTATTTTATTTTATTTTTATTTTTATTTTGCCTATCTAGTCATTTGCTCTTAACATGTATGCAGGCAACCCCGCAATGGACTCCTCCTACCCCCATAATTATGGTCGATTCGAGGACTCACATTATTATAATGTTAATGGGGTAGGTATGTCACATAATGGATATCAATTTTCTAACATGCATTCTTTTGCGCGACAGGTCGAGGTTTGCGAAATTTGTGGAGACTATTCTCATTCCGCACATGATTGTCCTTATTATCCATAGTATGAGAATTATCACTATTCTAGCTATGCATCGCCACAACTCGACTTCTTTAGGCTCATGTCAAACCCACAGATTTCTCTCCATGAAGGAAATCAACAATTTCATCAAAGCACCTCCTTGGAAGATATGATGGAGCAATTGATAGATAATCAATAACAATTTCAACGGTTTTTTGAAGAGCTTCGACAAATTGATTTTGAGATTCCAGGCTTGAAGGACTTGGAGACTCAATTTATTCAATATAATTCCAGTCTTCAGAATATAACTAACGAGGAAGAGTTGTGTAGTACACAACCAATTTTTAACCCAAGAGGAGGATGTAAGTGTTGATACGTTGAAAATTTTTGAGGTGAATGAGATCAGACAGATGGAGGACTATTTGAGAGAAATAGCAGAAGGACATGAAGTCTTTCAAATTGAGCCAGAAGTTGTCATTGCACAAGATAAGGGGGAAAATGAGATGAAAATTAATGTCATTTCAGACAAGCAGGAGAAGCCGCAGATAGAGAGCGAGGAAGACCAACCTCTGGTGTTGGTGCACCCACCCACCCTCCCATGCACATTTGGTACACCTTATAAGGGGGTGGAAGTAAAGGAGCGTTTGCAGATCTTCTACACTACCGACACCTTTATGTTGGATGATCCTGATGCGACAAATTCTTTCCTGTTGGAAGTCCCAAATGAGCTCATAAATCTGAAAGAGGGCGTGCATGCTTCATTGCCCAAATACATAGATGCGTCATTCGTTGTTGACATCTCTAAAAGAGAGGGCATCATGTGATCAATCACACCAAGTCTAGCTAAAGACTTAAAAGAAAGGCGGCTCGTTGGGAGGCAGCCCAGCTTCATTTTTTTTATTTCTTGCATTTATTTTAGTTTTAGTTTAGTTTTAATTTTTTATTATTAATTTTTATTATGTTTAATAACACTATAATTTGGTCTTTTATTTTTACAGGTGATATGTTACGTTTGACGTTCATTGGAGGATTGGATCACCATTGAGTTTCGTAAGTTTGACTTTGGATTACAATTTTTAGCATAATTTGAGCATTTTTTTTTAGGAATGAACATGTTTATAGAATTTTAGGTGTTTTGAGACTTGGTTGGGTTACATCTAACTTAAGTCGCCGCATTGGTGGCGAGTTTTTGAGTAGACCCAAAACCTTAGACTTCATTCCATCATTTTTTTTATTTCACCCTTAGTTGAAAGACTTTGGCCTCGCAAGATTTGATATGAATCTTTTCAGTAAACTCTTATGTTTACTAGTTCTTGCTCTTGTTATGATTGTTCTTTTATAGTTTCCTTAGTCACCTACACATGAGAGATTTTGCGCGTTCACTGGTTTTTAGAGACTTTTTGTCATGCATGCATTTGTATCATCTTTTTATCCATGTTCTTCTTCACCACTTTCTTTTTCTTTTTGTTATATGGATTTCTTGACTTGTTTTGAACCTTGAGGACAAGGTTCAGAATAAGTTTGGGGGTATTTTAGGGATTGTGGTTGGACTTTTGGATGGATTCTTTGCGAAAGACCATACGTGAGATCGTTTAATTTTTTTATGCGGTTATATGCGATTGATGGATGGTAATGGTGGTGTTTTAAATCATTTCTTTCATTTCTTTCCTTTCTGTCCCTTCATATTTCGCTCTCATTTCATTAGGATATAATACACTTTCATGCATGTATTTAGTATAGTTTTTTTGTTTTTTATTTTTATTTTTTATAGTATTTAGAGTCACCTGAAACACTCAATCGAGCCGTACCCTGCATTTTTATGATTTCATGATTAGGGACTTAGTTTATGGTTAAGTTTTGTGCTAGATAACAAAAAAGAGTAGACGGTCAAATTTGTTCAAGTAATAGAATTTTAACCCACACTTGAGAATTTGCTTGATTATAGTGAAAGTGAGAAGGGTTAACATGAGTTTTTTATGTTAATATATAGAGTCTTATAGGTTTCCATAGGAAATGGAGCAGGGAAACTTGTGGTGGGAAAAAGTGAGAAAAGCGGTCCATAGGAAATGGTGCAGGGACCGTATTAATTGAAAAAAAAAGATTTGGAGAAAAAATATAAAAAAAATAGTAAAAAATAAAAAAGGCGGAAGTTGTGAAACTCCTCAAATAAAAGATTTAACTTAAGTGCTTTCACTAGATAAAGTGAGATTTAAACTTGCGTGCTTGAATGTATAGACCAAGAAGACTTAGGAGTAGTTGATGGCCTTTGTTTTGACCGAGTCTTTGTCTCGAAAGTGGGATCTTAATTATGTTTGGGTTGGGAGTCTTGATATATCATAACTCCAAAATTTCTTAAGTGGCTCGTTAACTTGGTGGCTATGTAAACCAAAGGAACTCCATGAATTTAGAGTGAGGTATAGGATTATTGAGTCAGTGTATATTTATGTTAAGAGTCTAGTTTAGTTTGTGTTGTCATTTACACTTTTGCTCGGGACGTGCAAAGTCCTAAGTTTAAGGGTATTTGATAAGTCGGTATTTATATATTATTAATAGTTTATTTTAATATATTTAATTATAGAAAGTCTCTAAAATATATATTTAATTATATTTTTTTGGTTGTTTTCAGGTGAAACGGAGTGCGCGGTTGAATTCGTGGCGAAAAAATACTCGAAATGAAGTATTTACTTGCAATGATTGGATGTTGGACAGTTTGCCTTGAGTTACGCGTTGCGCGTTGGGTAGAATAGGAGACATCATATTTCAACCAATTAGAAACTGCCACGTCAGCGCATATCTTCTCTCAACCAATCACACGTTGCCACGTCAGCAGTTCTCCATCACAACATCAACCAACATCACGTTCCAGCAGCTGCTAAATGTCGGCCTCTCACACCTCCATGCATGTCACTCATTAGCTCTTCACCAATCCTATCTCGCCACCTCAGCATCAACAAACGCACAGCAGCACACTTGCTTCAACCTCCATCAGTTCTTCCTTGGGATGCGCGTCAGCACGGTCTCCCAGATATTCGCACGAGTCGTTTGAGTTTCTTCACCGCCATCTTGCCGCCACGTGTCGTGCTCTCACCCAACCGCCACAACACAAGCTTCAATCCACACAATAGGAGAGCGCCACGTCAGCGCACGACAGACAAAACAGCAAATCGCGCAGCGACACGTGGACATAAGTGATTTCAAGCCCAAAACAAAATATCATATGATGCTCCTCGACACACGAGTCACCTCCCCAACCCTTAAAATTAGTTTCTCTCACCTCTCGGTACCAATTTTTAGTAGTTTTATATATTAGGAACTTATGGTATTATTAAAAAAACATCGAACATCGACTATTATATTTTTAGCATCGACTTCTCTCGACGATTGCCTAGGTCGGCGCGAAAGCAAGTCGGGATTATGGATTCATGGCATATTATGTGGGATCTTTTATTTTATTCTTTAATTTAGTTTAAATTCTCTTATTTCATTGTTGTTGCTTTTAAGGATTATGGTTTAGATCTAGGGTATGTATATGACCGATGCATGTTTTCAGGGGGACAACCTATAGTTATTTAGACCATTAGTATCCGTGTAATTGTGCTTTTGGACCAATAAAAAGACAAACACTCACCCGTTTGTTGTAAAACCATTTCGGGTCTTGAGTGTGCAACAATTGAATCTAGGTTAAACCAGGAGCGGATGCGATTTAGTTATTTAGGATTAATGTTCCGACAAATCCATATTATTGTGATTAGTGTGTTAAACCCGATTGGCGGATGTCTAGGGTTATACATTGATTAGGGAAGTAGTTAGTGGCGGACGTCCAGGCTATTGAGATTAGGGGAACGAGGAATTTCTGACGGATATCGATTTTCTATAGCTAATCTAGGAGAATTTAAATTAATAACTTTTTGGGAAAGATTGAATACCATGATTTCCATTGAATCCTGATTTTGATTTTTGGAACTGTAGACATAGGTGTTACTTAAGTGTTCATTAATTGTTTTCAAAATTAGTTTAGTTACTTTATTTATTTATTTAGTTTAGTTAGATTTGTTAGTTAAATTATTTTATTAAAACCTCTGATTTTCCCTTTTTGTTATTTTTGACCTAAGAATGACTACCAATCTCTGTGGGATCGACCCTTTGCCACTATTCTACAAAATAGGTAGTCTATGAAACTTTATTTATTGATGTGTTCGGCGCGCGTCAAGTGGTAATATTTTAAACCATATTTCGGTATTTGGCAAAATACTGCTCCATGTCCCAAAGGAAATTCTCAAGCTCCTTCGCGCTCCGCTTGCCTGAGAATTTCTTTGGCTACGGCACCTTAGTTCGATGCTTTACCGCAATTGCAACCTCCGAGGTTCCACCGACGGCTCGCTTTAGTAGGTTCACCTCTAAAGCCATTGTTGTAGCTGTTTATGTGATGAGTTCTCCCACATAACGCACATCCGCTACAAGCTCCTCAAATCTCGATTCCCACATAGCAATCACAGCTTCTTGTGACTCTCCCCTAGTCACCAACGAAGCCACCAACATCTCCAAGCCTTCAATACGCTGTGACGTCGTTGAAGACTCCACTTGTTCGGCCGGGGCCAACATCATCGCCATCATGTGTTCTAAGTGAGCTACCCTCTCACTTAGATCGCTTGCTGCTCGGGTCGCCATCGTCTCCGAACGGGGCTTTGATACCAATTGTTACGGGGCCGTTAAGAGAAGGGTTTACCCTAAGGAAATTTTTCTCGCTCAACCCAACCCGTGGTGCCTAAGGGCCACCTTAGTTCAGCACTACCAATACTCAATTCGAAATGAACAACAAGCAATGACAACAAGGAAATGTTTTACTGAGCTCTTAATAGGAATACAACTGTGGAACTCTATGCTTCCCCAAGCCTAGAGCCCCTGGCTTTATAGAACAGCCAGTAAGTAGTTAGATAACCAACTCGGACACCTGTCCTGATTACAATGATCCATAAACTAAGTAAAACGCCACTTCCTTAGTGGTCAAGGCAGTTGCCCAACCGCTTGCTCCCTTCGCCACTGGTTCCCACCGCCTCCATTTCTTTGGGTCACTTGCTACATGCTCGGGACGTGCCTTGTGACCAAGGTAGTTATCCAACCGCTTGGAACTACCCTGGCTCGGTCTCCCCACGTCTCAAGGGACGTGGTCCATGCTTCTCTACGGGACAGGAACTGCTCGGTGGTGCCTGGCCGTGCCCGAGCCTGTGCACCGGGGTGCTAGCCGAGGCTCGGTTGAGTCCCACCGGCTCGGGGTGACCGGACCATGGGTCCGAGGGTCTTGCCTTGGCATGGTGCCCAAGGCATGCTCGAGGGTCATCCTTCACTGTGCCCATGTCGCCCCTAGGAGAGACCACCTCTCCTTATAGTAGATGTTAAGCCATTTCCTCAGCTCCAATAGGAAACATCCCAAAATGAGACCAAGCGTACTTTGACCAGGGTCAACGCCCAGGTCAAGATTTGTCAACCCTTGCCAAGGTATGCCTTGCCCGTGCCAAGGCATGACCTTGCTCGTGCCAAGGAATTCGCCTAGGTTCGGCCTTGCTCGTGCCAAGGCACGACCTAACTTGTGCCCAAGGAATGTACCTAGGTTCGGCCTTGCTCGTGCCAAGGCTCGTACCTAAGTCCGCCTGTGCCTGTGCGAAGGTTCGTACCTAAGTCCGCCTGTGCCCGTGCCAAGGTTCGTACCTAAGTCCGTCTGTGCTCGTGCCAAGGTTCGTACCGAAGTCCACCTGTGCCCGTGCCAAGGTTTCGCGCCAAGGTGTGCCCGCGTCTCGCGCTACGGCATGTCCGCGTCTCGCGCCTACGGCATGTCCGCGTCTCGCGCTACGGCATGTCCGCGTCTCGCGCTACGGCATGTCCGAGTATCGCGCCAATGCGTGCCCACGCCTTGCGTTCATGCGTGCCCGCGCCTTGCGCCCATGCGTGCCCGGGTCTACGCCTAGGCTCCGCGCCTAGGCCCGTGCCAAGGCTCAACCTCCATTGTCCTTGCGCACTGCCTTAACCATTCCGCATGTAACCAACCTTCGTGGAACCACCCGAGTCCTCCGGAACTCGGTCGTTTGCTAGGTTTCCTACTGCCCAGCCCAGCCTACTCGGGTCACGCTATTGGGGGTGTGACAAACATCCCCCCGCCGAAATGTTCAATGCCCTCATCGAACTGCTCGGTTGCGATGCCGCTTCTAGTAGTCTGATATCTCCTTCTCAAACTGCCATAGAGTAGTGTCTCGCTCCCAAGTAGGTTCTTCAACATCAACCCACTTGATCAAGTAAAAAGTTCGCCTATTTTTCTTGCTCTGGCCACGCGTCTCGTGGCTTAGGATCTGCTCGATCTCTCCAGCAAACTCCTTTCGTACCAAAGGTGGAGCTCGCCTCATTTGTGCTCCTCCCGGATCTGCCTCATCAGAGTGGAAAGGTTTAAGATAGCTTACATGGAATGTAGGGTGTATCTTCAACCTCTCTGGTAGCTTTAGGCGATAAGCCACCCTTCCCACTCGCTTGACCACCTCAAATGGTCCTTCGTATCGCTGTACCAGGCCCTTGTGCTTCTCCTTCTTGTTGAACTTCTTTAGTATCTGTGGAGTAAGCTTCAACAAGACCATGTCTCCTTCCTGGAACTCCAAGGGTCTCTTGTGTTGGTCAGCATACTTCTTCATTCTCCGGACAGCTTTGGCCAAACTGTCTTGAGCTGCCTCCCTCAGCTCCTGCTTGCTCCTTGCAAAGCGATAAGCCGCTGGGCTTGACCCCATCGACTTTGACTGGGCTTCCTCATGTGGAGTAATCGGTTGTTGTCCTGTTACCACCTCGAATGGACTCAGCTCCGTAGCTGAGCTTTTGTGAAGGTTGTAGCAAAATTGGGCTGTGTCAAGTAGATCCGCCATGTTGGTTTGACTTGCATTCATGTAGTGTCTGAGGTAGTCCTCCAGCAAAGCATTGATTCTCTCCGTCTGCCCATCCGTTTGGGGATGGTTTGCTGTGGAAAACTTCAACTCTGAACCCAATAAATTGAACAGGGCCACCCAAAACCTTCCAGTGAACCGAGCGTCTCGGTCACTGATGATATCCTCCGGTATCCCCAAATACTTCGCCACATGTTTCAGAAATAATTCCGTTGTTAGATCCGCATCACAATTCTTCGGAGCAGCTATGAATGTAGCATACTTCGAGAATCTGTCCACCACCACCAGCACGTTGGTCATTCCCTGCACCTTAGGAAGACCAGTGATGAAATCCATGGAAATGCTCTGGAATGGTCTCTCTAGTACAGGTAGAGGCTCCAGTAACCCTGGTTCCTTCCTTCTCTCCGTCTTGTCTTGTTGGCACACAAGACAAGTCCGCACGTACTGATCAATGTCCTCCTCCATCTTAGGCCAGAAGAACGAACGTGATAGAAGGGCATAAGTGCGCTCCATGCCCGGATGCCCAGCCCACCGAGCATCATGTGTCTCCTTCAACAGTTGTCGCCTTAGCCCGCCAGTACTAGGGACATATGGTCGTCCTCCTTTAGCATACATGACGCCATCTTCGCACCAAAACCTTCGAGTGACTCCCTCAGCCACTAGCTTTAGCATCTTCGAGCAAACAGGGTCTTTGCTCGTCTCCTCCTTGATGCGAGGCAAGAATTCCCCTTCTAGCCTCACTGCTGCTGCCACCATTTCAGCCACTACCTTGCGACTGAGTGCATCTGGAACCGAGTTGAGTCTGCCAGGCTTATGCTCGAACTGAACATCAAATTTCGCCAGGAAATCTAGCCACCTCGCCTGCTTCTGATTGAGCTTTTTCTGGCTCATGAAGTAGGTGATTGCCGCATTGTCCGTCCGTACCACGAAACTGGTTCCCAGCAGATAATGCCTCCAAAGATAGAGGGCATGGATCACTGCTAGCATCTCCTTCTCATGAGCTGGGTACCTCTGCTCCGCGTCCTTCAGCTTCCTACTCTCGAAAGCAGTGGGGTGTCCCTCATGGACAAGTACCGCCCCCAATGCCCTATCTGAAGCGTCTGTGTGCACCTCGAATGGTAGTTTGAAATTTGGTAGTCCCAGCACTGGTTCGAGGCAATGACCTGCCTCAACTCCGCCATAGCTTGGTTGCATCGGTCCGTCCATGCCCAAGCTCGATCTTTCTTTAACAGATCCGTTAGCGGTGCCACTCTCCGTGAGTAGCCCTCCACGAACCGCCGATAGTAATTTGCCAACCCCAGGAATGATCGCAACTCTGGAACCTTCGTGGGGTTTGGCCATTCCATGATAGCCAGCACCTTATCTGGATCTATCTGTAGTTTGCCCTGGCCTACAACATGACCAAGGAAAGAGATTGTTTGCGCAAAGCAAACTCACATTTCTCCCTCTTCAAATACAAATGGTTAGCCCTCAAGGTAGTCGAACCTTCCTTAAGTGATCCACATGATTATGAAGGTTCTGACTATAAATTACAATGTCGTCAAGGTAAACAACAACAAATCTATCGATGAACTCCCTTAGTACATCGTTCATTAAGTTAGAGAATGTAGTAGGGGCATTTGTCAAGCCAAATGGCATGACTAAGTATTCAAATGAACCGTACCTAGTCACCATGGCTGTCTTTGGAACATCACCAGCTGCAATCCGGACCTGATAGTACCCCGACCTCAAGTCCAATTTTGTAAAGTAGGCCGCACCGCATAACCGATCGAACAAGTCTGCCACAAGTGGAATGGGGTACTTGTTCTTCACCGTCAGCTTGTTTAGCGCCCTGTAATCCACGCACATTCGAAGAGAACCGTCGTGCTTGCGCTGGAACAAGACTGGTGCTCCGTAAGGGGCCTTGGATGGCTGAATGAATCCCGCCTCCAACAGTTCCTGCAACTGCTTCCTTAATTCCTCCAACTCATTTGGAGCCATACTGTAAGGGGCCTGTGCTGGGGGTTTTGAGCCGGGGATCAGCTCAATCTCATGGTCAATTACCCTTTGTGGGGGTAATTGTTTCGGCAACTCTGCCGTCATCACATCGCTGAAGTCCACCAGCACTTCAGCAACTGCATTAGGGACCTTTGCTGCCGTCCCTGCCTTAGTCTCCACCAAGGTCGCTAGAAATGTGGGTTCACCCTTCCTCAATCCATCTTTCACCTGAATGGCTGAAAGATGGGATAGCTTTGCATTCTCCTTTCCTGCAATTGTGTTAGCCGCAGGATCAAAACATGGATGGGATTTGTTCATCACAAACAATCCCCTCAAGAACGTCATCAGTGCAATACTCCCCAAATGTAAGAAATCATTCCCTAGGATGACATCAAAATCATCCAAGGGAACCGCCATTAGGTTGATCTTTCCCTCCCAAGATCCAACCTTCAAATTCACATCAGTGGCCATACCTTGAATTCGCCTTGCCTCCGAATTCACTGCCTTCATTCGACTTGAGTTCTCGACAAGCTCCAGTCCCAATTTCCCCACCATGTGGTTCGCCACAAATGAGTGTGTGGCTCCCGAATCCACCATCGCCAAGACTCGTCTCTGGTTCACCTCAGCATCCACGTACATCAACCCCTCCGAAGGGCTTGTATTGGCTTGTTGAATGGCATTCAACAAATGCAGTGGGTTCATTCGGGGCTGGCCATCATCTTCCGCGATCAAGGCCGAAAATTTCTCCTTCTTTGGGCAGTCTCTAGCCCTGTGAGGGCCATTGCAAATAAAACAGCCCTTACCTGAGGAACTTGATGAGGGCTTTGCATATACCTTCGGGGCCGGCTTCGAGCTCAAATGCTTAGGAGGGAAGGACTTTTTCTCGCCTATCTTGTGGTGATCTTTGAATGACTTCTTCTCCTTGTTCTTTCCCTCGCTCGGGGAAGAACTAGTCTTGAAATCCACAAGACTATCAGCCACCACAATCACCCCAGGCAAGTCTTTCACCCCTTGCCTCCTTAGCTCGGATTGAGCCCATGACTGCAATCCCGTAGTGAAGTTAAAGAGCTTGTCCTCCTCTAACATATTTTTGATGTCCAGCAAGAAAGAGGAAAACTCCTTAACGTAGTCTCTGACCGTTCCCGTCTGCTTGAGCTTGCGCAAGGCCTCCCGCGCTTGCCAAGCTGCATTGGTAGGAATGAATTGATCCTTCAATTCCCTCTTCAGTACGTCCCAATCAACGATCTTGGGTCTACCCGCCGCCGCATCATCATCTACTCTGGTTCTCCACCAGAGCTTAGCATCGCCTTCAAGGTACATAGAGGTCAAGATGACCTTATGACTCTCCTCCGTTCCAACAGTAGCAAAATACTGCTCCATGTCCCAAAGGAAATTCTCAAGCTCCTTCGCGCTCCGCTTCCCTGAGAATTTCTTTGGCTCTGGCACCTTAGTTCGATGCTTTACCGCAACTGCAACCTCCGAGGTTCCACCGACGGCTCGCTTTAGTAGGTTCACCTCTAAAGCCATTGTTGTAGCTGTTTCTGTGATGAGTTCTCCCACAGAACGCACATCCGCTACAAGTTCCTCAAATCTCGATTCCCACATAGCAATCACAGCTTCTTGTGACTCTCCCTAGTCACCAACAAGGAAATGAACAACAAGCAATGGGAATTCCTCAAGTTCAGCACTACCAATACTCAATTCGAAATGAACAACAAGCAATGGCAACAAGGAAATGTTTTACTGAGCTCTTAATGGGAATACAACCTGTGGAACTCTATGCTTCCCCAAGCCTAGAGCCCCTGGCTTTATAGAACAGCCAGTAAGTAGTTACATAACCAACTAGGACACATGTCCTGATTATAATGATCCATAGACTAAGTAAAACGCCACTTCCTTAGTGGTCTAGGCAGTTGCCCAACTGCCTTGCTCCCTTGCCGCCACCTGGTTCCATAACCGCCTCCACTGCTGGGTCACTTGCTACATGCTCGAGACGTGCCTTGTGACCAAGGTAGTTATCCAACCGCTTGGAACTACCCTGGCTCGGTCTCCCCACGTCTCAAGGGACGTGGTCCATGCTTCTCTACGGGACAAGAACTGCTCGGTGGTGCCTGGCCGTGCCCAGGCACCGGGGTGCTAGCCGGGGCTCGGTTGAGTCCCACCGCCTCGGGGTGACCGAACCATGGGTCCGAGGGTCTTGCCTTGGCATGGTGCCCAAGGCATGCTCGAGGGTCATCCTTCATTGTGCCCATGTCGCCCCTAGGAGAGACCACCTCTCCTTATAGTAGATGTTAAGCCATTTCCTCAGCTCCAATAGGAAACATCCCAAAATGAGACCAAGCGTACTTTGCCCAGGGTCAACGCCCAGGTCAAGATTTGTCAACATGCCTTGCCCGTGCCAAGGCATGACCTTGCTCATGCCAAGGAATTCGCATAGGTTCGGCCTTGCTCGTGCGAAGGCACGATCTAACTTGTGCCCAAGGAATGTACCTAGGTTCGGCCTTGCTCGTGCCAAGGCTCGTACCTAAGTCCGCCTGTGCCTGTGCCAAGGTTCGTACCTAAGTCCGCCTGTGCCCGTGCCAAGGTTCGTACCTAAGTCCGCCTGTGCCCGTGCCAAGGTTTCGCGCCAAGGTGTGCCCGCGTCTCGCGCTACGGCATGTCCGCGTCTCGCGCTACGACATGTCCGCGTCTCGCGCTACGGCATGTCCGAGTATCGCGCCAATGCGTGCCCACGCCTTGCGTTCATGCGTGTCTGCGCCTTGCGCCCATGCGTGCCCGGGTCTGCGTCTAGGCTCCGCGCCTAGGCCCGTGCCAAGGCTCAACCTCCATTGTCCTTGTGCACTGCCTTAGCCATTCCGCATGCAACCAACCTTCATGGAACCACCCGAGTCCTCCGGAACTCGGTCGTTTGCTAGGTTTCCTATAGCCCAGCCCAGCCTACTCGGGTCACGCTATTGGGGGTGTGACAGAAAGCACATATGAGCAGCTTCATCACGCTTCAGAACCGTCTATCAGCTTCGGGATGCGTGTCGCTTAGTTCGTCTCATACATTCGGCGACTTTGTGCGTCTCAACCGAACTGTCTCTAGCATGACACGTGTTAGCCTCTCACTCCTTCTATCACGTCATCACAACATTCTCCTCCAATGGGCGTGTGAAACATCAGGTTCAAGCTACACGGGCCAATCTCGTTGAGACACGTTTCTAAACTCGATTTTTGAAGCCAAAACAACCCCTGGATGCTCCTCGGCGCACGAGTCACGAGTCCAACCCACAAAATTAGTTTCTCTTACCTCCCGGGACCAATTTTTAGTGGTTTTATATATTAGAAACTTAGGTTTTATATTTGAAGACTGACTTTTATATTTGGAGATCGACTTTTATATTTTTTAGACGTCGTAGCGCAGCTAATCAAATCTTGCCTTAGTCAAAAGGGAAACAATTCAGAATTTTGGATTCATGGCATATTATGTGAGATCTTTTATTTTATTATTTAATTTAGTTTAAACTCTCTTATTTCATTGTTGTTGATTTTAAGGAATATGGTTTAGATCTAGGGTATGTATGTTGTCAGTGCATGCTTTTAGGTGGACAATCTATAGTTATTTTGACTAATAGTATTCGTGTAATTATACTTTTGGACCAATAAAGTGACAAACACTCACCCGTTTGTCGTAAACCCTTTCGGTTCTTGAGTGTGCAACAATTGAATCTACATTAAATCGGAAGCGGATGCGATCCGGTAGCAGATGCGATCCGGTTATTTAGGATTAGTGTTCCCATAGATCCATATTATTGTGGTTAGTGTGTTAAACCCGATTGGCGGATGTCTAGGGTTATGCAATAATTAGGGAAGTAGTTAGAAGCGGACGTCCTGGCAATCGAGATTAGGGGAAAGAGGAATTTGTGGCAGATGTTGATCTAATCTAGGGGAACTTAAATTAATAACTATTTGGGAAGGATTGAAGACCATGATGTGCCATTGAATCTTGATCCTAATTTATGGAACCGTAGACCTAGGTGTGACTTAAGTGTTCATTAATTGTTTTGAAAGTTATTTTCATTATTTTATTTATTAATTTATTTTTGTTTAGTTAGTTAAATTAATTTATTTCAAAACCCCCGATTTCCTTTTGTTGTTTCTAACCATAGAAAGACTATCGATCTATGTGGGATCGACCCTTTACAATTATTCTACAAAATAGTTGGTTTAGAAATTTTATTTTATTGACGCATTCGGCGCGCGTCAGCCATCACCGCAAGGACTAAGGAAACGGGACTGTGGAGGTATTCGGAGAAGCCTACAGGAGAGACCCTTAGCTCGGAAGTATGGTATAGTCTGCTATACGCGATACATCCTTGGGTTTTCGTCAAGGACATTTATGTGAATATTGACTTAGCTCTTGCATGTTTACGTTCTCGTTTACCTCGTTAATTGCTACTTTATTTGATTATTGTCTGTTGTTCTGTATTACTATTATTATATGCTGCTTGAATCTTTTGTATTGCCCTACATTCATGGAAGTATGTATTTCTGTTGCCAGATAGCATACTTGCATGTCTTGTAGTTTTATTTGTTTTCTTGCTGAATATTATGTAGACTTCTTTTGGGAATTTAATCATTGGGTTTGTCACTGTATTTGTTGGGTGATTGAGTGCATGTTTCTACGAGTAACGACAAAGGACAATCTTAGGCAACTATATATTTTTGTTGACGGTCTTGAACATACTCATAAGTGTTTATATTATTTTGATATTCTGGTATTATTTTAGGTATTGGCATATTTGAGATGACGTGTACATGTATATACCATATTTTATGGTACTGTCGCTTATATACAAAATATTTTTTCGGGTTTTCCAGAGTAGGATTTGCTCTTATAAATAATGTTTACGATGTTAAATTACTTTATCTAATTGTATAAATTACGGTTTCAGCAGATTTATGTTAATTCGTAAAATACAACCCACTAATATGGTTAGGATTTGAATAAACCACAAATTATTGAACTTAACAAATATTTAAATCCTTAAAGAGGATAATTTAAGAAAATACGGATAATCCACTAACAAATTTAATGAAACACACGTGGACACAAACTTTGAGCTAATAGGAGGACGGGCAGGTGCCGGACACGTGTAGTTAGGCCTATTGGGCAAGGAGTACACGGAGACACGTCACCCCGAGGCGGCAAGGCCTTAGTACGTTTCATCCACGAACTGATGGTCAATTGGAGCAGTTGATTCAGATCTTGGAGTATATGTCGAGATCCCGTGTTCTTAAATATGGAGGCTCTTTGGAGGAATACATTCCGTTGTTTGAATTTTTTACGATAACAGTTATCAAGCAAGTATTGGTATGACGTCTTTCAAAGCATTATATGGTCAACCGTGGAAAGCACTGTCCTGTGGGCTGAACCAGAAGTTTTAGAAGAGTTAGGGCCATAGATTGTACGCGATCACACAAACGCAATTGAACAGATTCGTTAGAGGCTGAAAGCTTCTCAGGAAAGGCATAAGAGTTGTTATGATCTCTACCATCGAGTTGTTGAATACAACGTTGGTGATTGAATCTATCTAAATGTGTCACATCGAAAAGGATTGTACAGGTTTAGATTGAAAGGAAAACTCTCTCCAAAGTTTATTGGTCTGTTTAAGATTGTACAGAAAGTTGGGAAGGTTGCTTACGGGATTTTTACCGTTTCATCTTGTCGGAGTTCATGATATATTTCATGTCTCTATGGTTCGTAAGAAGGAGCCGGATTCACAACATATAGCAAAGTGGAATCAGTTTTATTTAAGGCAAGATATTACTTATGAAGAGCAACCTATTCAGATTATGGATCGAAAGATTCAGAAGTTGAGGACAAAAGAAACTCCACTTGTACTTGTTAAGTGGCAATTTCATGGAGATTCAGAGTTAACTTGGAAGCGATAATCTTATAAGAAATATCATTTTTCATATCTCTTTTGATCCAGGTAACCTTTAAGTTTAAATTTGGAGGACGAAATTTTTGATTAGTTGGTAAGAATTGTGAAATTTGAGAATTTCCTAAATTGGATTAGACGACTAATTAGTGATTTTCAGATTTAATTTGAATTTTTTGAATTCGAGGTGGGACCCACGCGTGACGGACCGGAGATAATAAAGTAAATAATATTTTTGTTTGTTGTGTGCCTATTGTATTTATTATATCTTATTCGTCGCGAAATAGGATTCACATTAGTGCTTAAACACGTTGCGCAAGGTCCAATTTGGACATAAAAACAAGAGATAAACATGAAATAAAATAAAAAAAAATTGGCAAATTACAAATAGGGGCATTTTGGTTTTATTGAGAAGGATAATTTCTGAAGGGCAAATGGGTAAATTCGCTACCCTTTTGGTTTTAAACCAAATCGAAACCAGTGGGTTTCGTTCATCTTCTTCGATAATCCTCTTCTTCTTCCCGGTTCTTCACTGATCTTATTGATCTCTCCATCACGTCACTCTTGATCTCTCCCTCTCGTCTCTCTGGTACGAAATTAATCTCTCTCTCTCTCTCTCTCTCTCTCTCTCTCTCTCTCTCTCTCTCTCTCGCTACTGATCTCGTTTGAAGATAGAAATGGATGAAGTGAGAAGCCGTGACTATTGTGCATTGTGATCAAGGTGAGCATCTAATTTTAAGTTTGATTTTACTGTAAATCGATTAGGGACTGTGATTTGTTTGGGACTGTGAGGGATTGATTCGGAAAGATGGAGAGAGGTGAACAAAAACAGTGGAGTGGACAGTGAACACGAGGAAGAAGAAGATGGAGGTAGGTGAGGTAGAGAAGGAAGAAGACGGAGATGAGGAGAGGGGGAGAAGACCCGTGAAGATGAGGAGGGAGA
Organism: Stephania cephalantha; assembly: GCA_039657325.1. NCBI lineage: Eukaryota > Viridiplantae > Streptophyta > Magnoliopsida > Ranunculales > Menispermaceae > Stephania > Stephania cephalantha. Next base: position 26,376,816 of record CM077573.1, read on the forward strand.
CGAGACGAGAACGAAACAGAGTTTGGTTCGTCTCGTTGGGTGAGAGGAAGGGGATGACCCCTGAACCGGTTGAACCGGATCGGTTCAGGGATGAACCCCTTCCATCTCTTTAAAAAAAGGTTTTAATTTCGAAAAATTAAAAGAAAACCCTGGAAAATAGCAAAAAATTCAGAAAACCGGATTTTGGGCCAAATAAATAGAAATTTTAGATTTCTATGAAAAATATGAAAAGTTGGAATTTTCTCGAAACTTTTACCCAGGGGTTTGTCTCGTAAAGCTTAATTTAGGCCGATTGACTACATTCAATAAGAAGACGACCACGCAAGTGCATCTTCATGGTGATAGACCAAACAAACTAATGACTCCCAGTTCACATCAATGGCGGAGAGCAAGTCTGAGGCCATGATGAAGACTAGAGACCAAAGAGGCAAAAAATCAAAGACTTGGGAGGCCAAAAGCGAGTGGAAGATGCGCCCGGAGTAGCAATCGACGTCGGGATAGGGCAATAAAGCCTCACACAGCCTCCAAATGCTCACGAAAAGAAGTGGAGAAGAATTGGAGGAAATCCGACACCGGATCATAAAAATAGAGAGATAAATCTTCTTAAAGAAACAAATAATTGGGTGAAAGTAAAAAAAAAAACATGAAGAACATTAATGAACATCAACCTATCTTTGCAACCTCTCTTCCCTCATTTGCTACTTTCGATCGATGAGAGAGTATGGTTGGATGGGATTGGAAGAGACATAATGTGGGGCCGGAGTAGCCGGTGGGGTGAAGGGCAAGTTAGTTGACACAATGGGAGGATGTGTTACAAGAGAGGCCACAGAGGGAGCAGGGGTCAGAGGAGGAGGACATGTTCTAGGAATAAGGGGATGGATTGGGAGGCGATGCATGATTTGAATGATTTCAGGCGGAGAAATCAGATGGGTGAGTGAAGGATTGCAGATTTTTGACGAGGAAAGTGAATATGAACGGAATGTGTAGGTGGAGATAATGGGTTGACCTTAATTGTTGATGGAATTGTAGCAGCGGTGAATCTATTTTGATTTGATTTTTTTCACAGTTGTGTCATTGAATGTTTTGACATTATATTATACACATCTAATAAAGATGATTGCATGAGAATCTTAATAAGAGAGTGCAGATGTCAATAAAACTAAATGTCATTCTTAAAGTTACTAATGCCACGTAGGTGCCACGTTATACCTTGTTACCGAAAAAGTAACCGAAATGACTTTAGTGAAAGGTTTCAAAATGTTTGGTGATTTATTTATTACAAAGTAGACTTTTGTGACCAAAGTGTTACAACATGTAAAGTTGAATGACCAAGTGTTAAATTAACCCGTAATGGGATGAAAGGAGGATAGTGACAAAGTCCATGGAGATGTCCTTACACACTTGATTTCGGATATGGAATGGCTTCAAAAGACATATTTCTGCTCCGTTAAATATTTGTTTTGTTGGCAGATAAAACACTCATTAATGAAATTCTTTATATCTCATAGAAGCTTTGGTTAGTGGAAAGAAGCCAATATGTGTGTGAGGGTTGCTCGAGTCCCTTAATTACCAACAAATGAGGAATGTAGAATTCATCTATGAAGGCTTATCGTTGGCCCAAACCATCAGGTATGAATATATGATCCTTATAGTAGACAAGTCCCTGTTTGAGGTTAAGATGTGTGATGAATTGTTAGGGTTACTGATCTTGTGGATGAAAGCATGACTTGTTAGGTCGGTGTTATAGAATTAATGAAACTGGTCAAGGAAAGGTGTAGCGAGGGATGAGATTACAAAATACACCACTGAAGATCGACAAGCCTTGCGAGATAAGGTGTCAGCCACCACATTATCCTTTCCTAAAGTGTTGAATATTTTATTGTCAAATCCGAATAATTTGGGGAGCCATTTCTGTTGATAATGAGTTTAAATTCTTTTTATTGAACATACATCTTATGCTCTTCTGATAAGTGGAGATAAGGATTTTTCACCTTACTAATTATTGCCTCAATTTCTTGACAGCTCAAGTAATAACATACATTTCCTTGGTTTACGCTGAGGATTATTGCAGACGAGGCCCCAAATCTTGGCTGAAGAAGACAAGGAGGTGTTTGTCTTGGGAGTGAACGAATCCAACTATAGTGGAAAGCATCTGTGGTAATGTCAAAGAGCATATCAAAGTTTGAAAGTTGTAGTGATAAAAGTATGAGCATGGACTTCTTGAAGTGTGTAAATGCATTCTAAACTACTGATAAGTTATTAGTTAGACTTGTAAATAAATAGTAGTTTAGTAGAATAAACAGTCTAGTTTTCCCAAAATGTGTACTAAATTGTGGTATTTATCTATTCTCAAGTTTAAAGGATAGGAAAGAGATAAAGGAAGAAATCCAGGGAGAAAAAGCCAACCAAAAACTTTAAGGTAGAGGTGACGTCGTTAAGCAAATAAGGTGATGCCTTGTAAACAACATGGATTGCATAAAGGCAATATAAAAAACGTGAAGGAATAGGTAGTTACGCTCTGAATACGCCATGGAGTACAACATATGGTGTGGGAACATTGAATGTACAACATCAAGCGTGATGTGAAGAAAAAAAATAGAAAGTGTGAAAATGTATGGTGTCATGAGTTATAAATTACAAGGTGGGATAGCGTCAACCACAGGGGAAAAATAGGAAGTAGCAAGTTTTGGACTTCTAATTTGATTGGGATTGTAATTTAGGATTCATATAAGTACTTTAACTTGTTTTAGGGTTAGATATTCACAGATATACATAGATATATATACATAGAATTATAGAGAAATATTTAAGGAAGGTTGTGAGAACATAGAAAAGAGTTTTTTAGTGCTTTTGAAGGATTATGCATCTAATATTCCAATTTTGGCTATTCATAGTTGTGTTTTAATTCGATTGAAGGTATTGCTTTGATTAAATTACTCAATACAATGAATATGATAAATTGTGTATTTTCTATGTCTATAATGGAGTAGGTTACTTTATCTTAGGGATCAATAGATCCTATGGTATGAATGACAGTGGGTTGAAGTGAATTAAAAGGAAATCTATCTATTCTAATTATGCATTGCACACATACATGTTGAATAAAAGGAAGTTTATTGCTATGAAAGCATAGATTATCATTACCTAGTTGAAGTTGCGAACTAAGAGTTTCTCTTATATAAAAACACAACCAAATTTATATTACTTCGATAGATAAAGTAATTTAGTTTAAAATAATCATAAAGAGAACCTTCTTAACAATTTAGTAGACTTAACCGAGTAACTGTGTCCATATAAACATTTCTTAGAGGACGATATATGTAATCATCCTTTGTTGATCACACTACTATTACAATCATTTTGTTATACTTGCGGTCGTGATTAAGTTTTTGGTGTCATTGCCAGTAATAGGTAGCCATAATTAGTTTAGTTTACCTAGTAGTTAAGAATATAAATTTTAATTAGTTTTTAATTAAGTTTAAATTTCAAGTTTGACTCTGTACAATTGGTCCTTTTGTGTTTTCTTTCTCAGAATTCAATAGTGCATGCGTAGTTAGGGAGATAAGGACCTAGTACTTTACCAAACTGAAATTGACCGAAATTGCAAAAACAACAAGAAAGGAAAGAAGAAGAATGAGGCTACAATGGCAGAGAATCAATCAAGGAACCAAAACCAAAACCACGTGCTAAGGGAACAATAATCCTGAAAGTGATCTAGTAGTGCTGAACATGGAAAGAGGGGAAAGATGCCTTCGAGACTACTTCTGATAAGTCAATAATTAAACATTATTTTATAGTATATTTTAAGGTGAATTTGGATGTAAAAGGCTATATTACATTGGGTTTTCTCTTATTTTTTTGATTTTAGATTATATTTAAAATATGTGAAGAAGTGGAAGAAAAATGGAATAGAATAAAGAATTCAGTTAAGTGGAGAAAGTGCACACCGAACCAACAATGAATATGCTTGGATAGAGGAATTGCCAAACAAATCGGTGAAGGACAGAGGCAAATTTCCTAAGATTTGCCCAACGAATCAGGTTCGATAGAGAATTTCGTGAAGATTTGCTGGGGTCGGTTTTGAGTTTTTTTGGAGCAATTCAAGGAATTTCAGTTTGATTGGATATGTACTACTTAGTGTAGCATCCCCTATCTCAATTAAGGTGATATCTATCCCGAAATGCTAATTAAGCTTTGTAACACCAGCTAGACTTAACTAGAGCGAGCAACCTCATCATCAACACCTGATAAATACAATTGTATATCAAATATTAACATAAAACAAATAATAAACACAATAAAATTAAATATTTTTAACGATATTATACACGATACACAAAAACAAAATAAATCGAAATAAACATCGATTATACAAAACCTCCCACCCCTTGTGATATTACAAACTATAATATAATACACAAATATAAAACATGGGGAAAATCATTTCATCGAAGTGAGGATTCTTTTTCCTATAGTCGTAGCACTCATCGGTATTCATGAAATGTTAATTAGGATGAGTACTCCAACTAGCTTAGTTAGTACATATTCACAAAGCTATCAACAATCTATATAATATTCAAGAATGAAATGCAACAACAATATGACCAATCATAACTAGTGGGGTATAAGAAATCATATAATCTAATAGATAAACGGATGCAATTCATACAATTAATATCTATTTGACTATAATTTTCCCCTTTTTATAAAATTAGGGTTGATTACCCATCAGATATAGTGACACCATAACCTGACCAACACATTGCGCGTCTGTGTTTTCTGAGCACTTCTTATTGTCCAATCGGTTCTATTTTAAACTCCATAATGAATGCGTAATCCACACTTCCTATTTAACTGAGTATGACTTAACATATAGGCGGGGAACCAAAGCCATATCCTATACAACCTATTCTTAACTCCAGGGTTTACTCTTGCAGATCACATTATACACAGTTTTCCATTTTCATGGAAAAATATCATATTGTATGAAGCCCCCATTCAAGTCCATAAACTATATGAACTAAATATACATCATAATTGGACAATGTTGATAAATAAAAAAATCCATACTTACCTCGCCTAAGTTTTATTTCCAATTTCCTAACTTTTTGGGTCACTTGACATTTCTCGATGGTCGAGAACCTATCAGAAACTATTTAATGTCAATACAGGTCTAATACCCTTTATTTTGAACCCTTAAAATAATACATAAGTCTTTAGAAAATCCTAAGTAAAAATTAGTAGACTTGTTGTTATGTGAGGTGGGAGTGCGCTCCTGCATTTAATAGAGAGCGCTCCACCCACAGAGCTCCTCCCAGTTCTTGATAGGAGCGTGCTTCCCTACAATAGGGAGTGCGCTCCATCGTAGAGCGTTTGAATAGAGAAAAGGCAGCGGCCCTTGTTCAACTCCTAACTATAACAACAACATCCAAACTCTTCCCCACTCCATAACATCAGGAAGGGCCTCTAATATGTTCTTAACCCATTTGCAGTCAACAACAACCAAAATTATTAGAGATTCATCACCAATTCAACCAAATCTTCAAAACTAAAATTGAAAGAACTTGATGAATCACTCACCAACGTTCAATCCCATTGTGGAAATGGCTAAATCCAGTTGTGATGATCCGCATTTTCTTCCTGAATCCTTCTTTAATCACACTTACACTGATCAAACTGTCAGCTGCTTCTCTCAATCGGTCGATGAAATAATGATAAGCTTGAGTTGGTTTTTGGTTTAATTTTATTTGTTTAGTACTTTATCATAATATTTATTATTAACATGAGCGAGTATTTTATTAATCTAAACATAGTCTGAACATGATCTGAATCTGTTTTATAATGTAGTCATAATGAAAATTGATTTATAATTAGTGCTTTAAACTTAATCATATTCATTAATTCACTGATCTAATAGATTATTATTTGCAGATTTTAATCATGAAACTTTTAATTGCATTCATAATCTAGAATGTGTATTGTGATATTTGGATTACATATCTAGCTTAAAGTATTAACTAGGATTGTTTAAAGAGGTCTTTTACTGATTAGATGTGCTAAGTGAATTGAGATCTAAGTTTAATATTGAAGTGACTTCTCAAAGGTATTAGACTTAGTAGTTTGAAGTTTTCATGGAACTTAATGATGTTTTATTGTCAAATTAATTTCTTTGAGCATTCGAATGATAAAGTTAATAAAACTAGGATGTGGATTTTCCATCGATATAAGGAAAACTGGTAACTCGATAAGGACTATCTATTTACTTATGATTTAAGTTTAATGACATAAAAATACTTAATAATATAATGAAAGTATGATTATGAATATAATTAAAGTAATATTGTTGACTCAAAACGGATTAATATTTCATTATTTTAGATATTTGTTTCAATTTTTATTTTATATTGAATTGAATTGATTTGATTTGATTTTAGTGACTTTTATTTGTGTTAGTTAAGTAAGTTATTTTAGTTTAATTGGTTTAATTGATTGATTATTGTTTGATTAAGTAATTTTTAATTCCCTTTAAATTAAATTAATTAAGTTAAAGTAAAAATAATAAAACCCTTGGAAAACCTTTTTGTTAAAGAAGTTTGCAAAATCCCTATGGAGATGATTCCACTTATTACTACTAGAAATAATAAGGATATACCAGAAACTTATTGTACACGCTTGACATGAGTCAATTTTTGGCACTGGTGCTGGGAATTTTTACAAAAATTCTTAGGAGTTTAAGATGTTGTATTGTCTACACATTTTTTCGTTCTAATTCCATAGGATCCTTACATTCGTTTGATCTCCAGGTGGATAGGAGCTTCAATCATAATTTAAGGCAACAAAAATGTAGATAGCACCAATCTACCATAATGGAAGCCAATAATAACATTAATAATAATAATTACAATAGATAACTTTCTTTTAGGCAAGCCAATCAAACTATCACAGCTTACAAATCAATATGTATTGACTATCGTGAAGGATTTCTAGAATTTGAACTAAGTTAGGGATTCATTTGTGCTCTAGCTAGCTTTTATGGTAAAGACAATGAAAACCCCTAGAAATTTATAAGGGAATACCAAAACAAAGTCAATGGGATGAAACCAAAGGACGATACATTATAACAAGTAAAACTTAAAGCTTTTCTTTTTGCATTGAAAGATCAAGCACAAGATAAATTGTTTTATCTTCCTTAAGATTCAATAACTATATGAGCTCAAATTTTAGAAGCTTTCCTAGATCAATATATGCCTGCAAGAAAGATTAGTTCCTATGGAAGACAAATCACAGTTGTAAAATTGAAAGATGATAAAAACTTTAATGAATTTTGGGATAAGTTTCAAAGATTAATCTTATCTTGCCCACAACATGGATATATACAAAGAGCTTTGTTAGAATATGATAAGTTAATAAATATACAATGTTTATGGTATATTTTAAGGTGATTTTAGGTGTAAAAGGTTATTACACTGTGTTTTCTCTTATTTTTGTAATTTTTGGTTATAATTAGATTATGTGAAGAAATGAATGAAAAAGGGAATAAATGAAGAATTTAATCAAGTGAAGAAAGTGCACAATGAATCACCAACGAATTAAGAGTGAACGTGAAACCACTGTTGGTAAATCCCCATCAAATTCAGGTTTTTGAAAAATTTTCAGACAAATCGGTGAAGCACACAAAAATATATTTCCACCGATTTACCCATTTAATCATGTTTTAAGTGGATCTGGTTAGGAATCGCTGGAGTCAATTCAAGAATATTAGATAAACACAAAGAGTTTGAGTTAGTTTGGGATATGTACTACCAAAAATACTATATATATAAATCTAGTGGTTCGAAATCAATTGCCCTTGATTACCCTAGATCAATTTTCATTGGTCTTAGAGCACTAGAGACATCTCAAAGTGACCTTGCAAATTTTAAGGGGTGATCGAAAGTATGCTAATCTTAGCAAATACGAGTTTTAGGTTTTGGAGGTGGAATTTTTGGGTCACATGGTGAATGCGGAAATGATTTCTATAAATCTAGCAAAAATTGATATCATCACAAAATGGCTACAACCCACCATGGTGACGGAGATTAAAAGTTTTCTATGATTAGGAGGTTATTATCAAAGGTTTATAAAGGACTTCTCAAAATTTGCGGCACCAATGAAAAGGCTTTCTTCCGAAAAATGTGGAATTTGAGTGAACAGAAGAATATAAGAGTGTTTTCAAGGAATTACGAGACAGTCTAACTTTGTCACTTATATTGGTACTTCCAAAAGTCAGGAAGGAATTGGTTCTTTAAATTGATGCTTCAAAGATCGGTTTGGGATTTGTTTTGATGCAATAAGGAAGGATATGCCTCGAGAGAATTGAAGATACATGAAACGAACTACTCAACTCATGTTTTGTAGTTAGAATTAGTCGGGTTTGCTTTGAAGTTATAGAGGAACTACTTGTTTGGAGAAAAGTTCATAGTGTTCTTAGATCACAAGAGTTTGAAGTACTTATTTACACAGAGCGAGTTGAACATGCGTCAAAGACGTTGGCTCGAGTTCTTGAAAGACTTGGACTTCGCACTTTAGCATCATCCTAGAAAAGATGAATGTGGTGCTAGATGCTTTGAGTTGTATGAGGAAGGAAACAGAGGATACATGTATGATGATTACCAAGGAGTATAGATTCCTTAAAGAGGTCTCAATAATGTGTATACATGAGTTACCTTCTGGAGAGTCTGATGTTCCAGTTTCCTCGGTATGAGTTGGGATGAGAGCAGAGCAAGAGAATATTTCCAGAGTAATAGACTTTCAGAGAGCTGATATAGGATATGATAAGTATAGATTACAGGCTGACTGATGCCACGTTGTACATCACCAATAATAGTCTCGTTTACCGACTACTTGGATATGTAGTCAAACAAGTACGAGGTCGAACCCACCGAGAATATGGTTAACTTTAAGTTATCAAAGGGGATTTAAAAAAAAAACTAATCTAAACTAATAACTAATTAATAACTAGGAAAGTAAATGCAAGGATAAATAAACATAAATACTACTAAACTAGCAAATTAAATAATAATTCCAGATCAAGGAGACACATAGACTACTATAAGTATTATTTAGTCGTTGATTAAAAAATATTATTTTTCATCAATTCTTATAGATAGGCTTATAGTGACTCACTCCACCTCGTTCTCCTCATATCAATGGAGGGAATGTGCGACACAACCACACACTAAGTAGACCCGCAAAACCACTTGATATGCTATAGGTTTTCAACAATATAACAGTAGTAGCACTCTATGAGGACACCTATCATGAGTGGTAACTAGCATCGAATTGTCCACTGTCACATGGAAACCACAATACTCTACTACCCATCTCATATCCCAACTGCACAGGGACACGATTGCCAACAAATAAGGCCCCGCTCGCCACCTAATGTGATCCCCTTAACCAAGCGGCGGTAGGATCACTGGTAAGGATTTCTAACCTTACTAGTGTGCACAATCATTTACACATCAAGTAAGTAGAAATTATAAGAAACTACGACATAACAAAATATCTTATAACAATAATGCAATTGAAAATGCAATAGTTTAGTGAAAAACATGGAATTTAAGAATTGAGTTTCAAAAATCACTTACAAGTCTCCTTGATCCAGACTATAATTTAGCCTACTAATGCCATATGAATCTCCATTATAAAATACAAACAAATATATAAAGTAAAAGAAAAATGGTGAAAAAAAGATGGAGAGAATGGATAGGCAGAGGAGAAAAAATGGAATAGGGAGAATAGAATAAAATGGTATGGTAATGAATATACTTTGACCGAGAAAGGAGAGGAAAGTTTTATAGTGTTTTTGGTCTCTAGAAGAGAGAAAATCCCTAAAATCCTCAAATTTGATTCATAAAAATTGAATTTGATATGTAATTGTTTTGATCAATAACGACATGTGCAAAATCTTCCAAAACTTCAAAATCGAATCCTCAAATCTTATAACCGGCCTTAGCGTCGTATGTACAAATTTCCAAGTCATTGGGGACCGATTTGGATGCGTTACGGTGCTCAATTTTTGATGTTATTCTGCCCTGACTCGAGTTTCAGTGCCATGCTAGCGTCGTAGAATCATACCGAAGGCGCTGGGAAGGCACCGGCTCTTTTCCAAGCAATTTTGTTCTAGAGATCTTAGGTCACTCCAAGGCGCTCGCAAGGCGCTAGCCTTCCATACTTCAGATCACTTTGATTTTTCTGTGGAATGCTAAACAACCTTAATCCTCACAAAATCCAGTGTCATTTATGAAAAATCATGAGTTTTGGTCCATCGCCCTACTAGAGATTTAAAAGGATATGTTTATAAGGCGATAACATTTTTCTTAGAATTTGAACTTCGGCTTTCTCCAAGATCTTTACAAGACTTGATCCTCAACATTTCCAATGAGTTTCTTGCAATACGCTAACTTTTTATCTAGCGAGTCCTTTGCTATTTGTGTGCAACCTAAGGCACTATTAAGGCTCTAGGCCTATCTTCAGCTTTTTGATGGGATTTTGATGGGGAATCACTCATTTTACTTTAATAGCCAGTTTTGACCTTGGAAATACAAAAATAAAGGACTAGTGCTACAAATTAGAGATTTAACCATTGAAATCATAGGAAATACACACTAAAATATGGCATAATTGGAGAATTACCACTACCAGTGAGAAGTCAACAGATTGGAAACTTTCGACATACAGAGCATTGAGACTCAAGGATAGGCTATGGATACCACCACATGCACGATTGCGAGAGGATTTACTTGGGGAAGCTCATCGATCATGTTTTACTATTCATTTAGGGAGCACAAAGATATACCATGACATGAAATGAATCTATTAGTGGCTGCAAGTGAAGGCGGATATTGCTAAGTATATTTGAGAATGTGTGACTTGTAAGCAAGTGAAAGCGGATATCAAAAGCCCAGAGGGATGTTGCAACCCTTAACCAATCCAGAGTGGAAGTGGGAACATATAGCCATGGATTTTGTGACTGGGTTGACGACGACATGGAAGAAACATGATGCAGTTTAGGTAATTGTAGATCGTTTGACTAAGTCTGCTCACTTTATTCCTATTTCCATAGGGGACCTAAAAGACAAGCTGTGCGAGAAATATATTTATGAGATCTTGAGGCTTCATGATGTCCCAATGTCTATTGATTCAAATATAATCCATGGTTTACTTCCAAGTTTTTGAAGGGTTTACAAATCCGAATAGGAACCTGGCTTAATCTTAGAACTGCATTTCATCTTTATTAAGATGGCTAGAGTGAGAGACTTATTCAGATTATGGAGGATATGCTCAGGGCTTGTATTTTGAATTTCTCTAAAAGTTGGGACAACTACTTACAGTTATACGAGTTTTCCTACAATAAAAGTTTTCAAGCATGACTTTGTATGGCACCATTTAAGGCACTTTATGGAAGACTTTGCAGGTATCTAGTATGCTGGGGGAGGTTGGCGACATAATGCTGACAGGGTCTGAGATTTTGCAGGATCACACCGAAAGGGTTAAGCAGATTAGGCAACGATTACAAACTACATAAGACAAATAAAAGAAATATGCTGATAAGGATCATAGGGATGTTCACATCAAGAAGAATGACTATGTGTTACTTAAAGTTTAACTGTTGAAGGGACATTATAGATTTGGGCTGAAAGGGAAGTTTGCTACTAGGTACATCAGACCTTTTGAAGTGACCGAACAAATTGCCCCAGTTGCCTACAAGTTAGGTTTTCCACCTCAACTAGCCGGAATTCACGACGTGTTTCATGTATCAATGTTGTCGAAGTCGCCGACTAAGCATACGCCATATATTAATTAGAGTCTAGTTGAATTGAGGCAAGATATGTTGTATGATGAACTGCCAAGTCAGATTCTTGATAGAGAAGTTGAGAAGCTCTGTAACAAAGAGATCCCACTAGTGAAGTTGCGATGGAAACTTCTTGGAGATGAGGAGCTAACTTGGGAATGGGAGGATTATATGGCGGAACGCTTTCAGGATCTCTTCGAAAATTAAGGTAGGGCTTACTTTTCGTTTCAAGGATGAAACTTCTTAAAATTAGGAATATTATAATGCCCCTAATTCTCTATTTTGGTAATTAGTCCCTTTTATCAAGTAATGTAATAGATATACATGGTATGTGTGCAATGGTATGAATAATGTGTGTACTATATAAATTTAGTTGATTTAGGTGTGAAATTAAGCCTAAGTCAAGGAAATAGAATTGAGTAAAAGGTTAAATAAATCAAACCAAGAAAAAGGGGCAATTTTGGAGATTAAAAACACATAATGGTATTTATGTAAAATACAAGTATCGACTTAAGGTAGGCTCTACGATCATCCTAGTACTTAAATCCATCAAGATGAGATGAAGAATTGGCCAACCAAAACCTAATCTAACTAACTAGGTATTTAAAAAAAAATTAGGGCTTCAAACCACTTTTGGCTTGAAAACACTACGTAGAGAAATTGAGGAGGAACCCTAAAACCATTGTTTGGTAGATTTAGTGGAGGAGAGTGAACTACATCAAGATCTCACAATGCTATCTAAATATATATATATATATATATGTCATTGATAAGTGATTATTTATACATATATAGGGTTAGTTTAGTAGTATATTTAGTATAAATATCCTTAAAGGAGTGGTAATTCATGGTATTATTTCGTTTTTAGGGAATTAAGGTGTATTCGAAAAAATCAAGGAAAAATGAGTACAAACAAAGCAAAAACCAACAAAATCAGAGTTGGCACTATGAGATCATGTATTGACGCTGTGGGAAGACAAGGCACGACGTGGGAAGGAAAGGCACGGTGTGGGTGAGAAGAAAAAATGAAGAAAACACACTTTAGAGATTCGGTGTAGTGGCGATGCCGTGACTAACATGGGACAACGTTGGGACACATAGGGGATGGCACCGAGGCTCCAAGAGACAATAATCATACAATGAAGCTGTGGCATAGTAGTAGCGTCATGACTTAATACACACAATGCCAACTTCGCAGAAATTCAAAAATGAAGCTCTAATTAGGGTTAAATTGTAATTTAGGTTTTCCAAGTATTTTTAGGGAGTATATATAGGTATTAAGACATGGAAAACTAAAGAGAGCCAACCACATAGAAGGAGATTAGCCTCCATCGAATAATTTAGCATTAAGTTTAAGTATTAAGGAGTTTTTGTTGGAGAAACATTGAAGACTCCACATTTGCAATCAATATTTGGTTTCGTTGATTAATCCTATATTAAATTGTGATGTGTGTGTTGCAATAATGTGCGAGTAGTCTATTTATCTTAGGGATCAATGGATCCTATGATATGAATGTTATGCTTTGAAATAGGAACAAAAAGTTATAATAAAAAGTGCAATGGTAAGAATTTGTATTGATTTTGAGCGTAATGCGTTAGACATCTTGATCACGTATTTAATGAACATAGGCTTTAGGTATTATCATGGCCATTGAAGCTTATAATCCGGACATGAATGGTATAACCATAAAATATACAACATTGAGCAATAGTTGTTGATTTTGGAGGTGCGGATATTAAACTTAGGTAATATGAATCCAATGACTTGAGATCTAAAGCAATGTGGAGCTTACGTTATTCACATTGATAGGTGGAGTTCTAGTTTGCACATTAGAATCTTCTCTGTCACACAGTAGGTTGAAGTTGATTTGAAGGAATTTTGTCTATTCCAATTAGGCATCGCATAAAACATATTGAGATGTACACATGAATACAAAGCAGTATTAAATCACCTAGATGAAGTTGTGAACTAAAATATCCTTAATATAAGAGTTCAACTAATGTTTAAAGTGATTTGTTAGAATAGTTTAGTTTAAATATAAAATCAATTAAAAGTTTATCCCTTAGCAATAGTTCAAGTTAAGTAGGTGATATATAACTAGTGCAAAAACCTTTCCATGAGGATGATATCCATGATCAATGTAAGTTGATTACAATATTACTACGAGATAGCTGATGTACTTGTGGCATGTTATCAAGTTTTTAGCGCCGTTGAGGAGGAAAGGAAGTCATTAGTATTACTTAGTTTGTTTAAATAGTTTTAAGTTTATTTTAAGTACTTTACTTGTTAGTTCAAAAAAACAAAAAAAATAACAAAATAAAAAATAGGCTTAAGTTTCAGTTTGACTTTCTACACTTGATCTTTTTGTGTATTCTTTTTAAGGATGGTTAGTGCATGCATAGTAAGGGAGAGAAGGACCTAGTGCCTTACGATCTGGAGATTGGGAGAACAAACAAATGAAAGGAAAAAAAGAGTCAAGATGGTTGCGGAGCAAGCTAGAAACCAACAATAAGGCTGTGGGAATAACCTACCCATAGGTGATCTGGTTGTGCAGGAGAGAGTGTGAGGATAGAGATGCCTTCGTGACTACTTCAAGCTAAAAGTTCAGGAGACTTACGATGGAGTGATGAGGCTTCCAACCAACGCGACCGAGTATGAATTGAGACTTTGTTTGATCAATATGATGCAAAATAGCCTATTCAATGGACTATCAAATGAAGACAAGTTGCAAATGTCAAGTATTTCTTAGAAAAATGTGACACTATGCACATCACTGGAGTTACAAAAGAGGTGACCAGGATGTGACTTTTCCCATTCTCACTGGGTGGAAAAGCCAAGTAATGGTTCTAAGGGTTGAATTCCAGGAGTTTGACTTCATGGGCGAAAATCAACAAAAAATCTCTCGACAAGTAATTTCCTTCAGTGAAGGTCAGTGAATGGAAACTTCAGATTAATCAGTTCAAGCAAGAAGACAATGAGTCTCTTAGAGAGGCTTAGGAAAGACTGAAAGAGATGCAAAGGAAATTTTCGGGACACAAATATGTGAAATGGGCAAAAATATGAATTTTTTAATATGGGATGAACCACAGCATAAGAATGCTAGTTGATGCTGCATCAAGTGGCTTTCTATTTACCAAGGATGAGGATGGAGAATTGGATCTCTTTGATCTTATGTCTCAGAATTCTACCACTGGTACTTGTTCCACAGTCAGAAAATTAGCAGGCGTCTCTGAGATTGACTAGCAAGCTACAATTATGGCACGACTATCAAATCTAAGCAGTCAGATGACAAAACTTCAGATAGAACACCAAGGTCCATAAGTACCAAAACAATCCATAAATCATCAAGGCATGGTGGTTAACCAGATGGATGTACATTAGGGAATGGAAAATGAAGGCATTAACTTCATGAACAACCAAGGCTACAGGAACAATTTCAGGCCAAGGAGAATGACTCCTCAACAAATTTATCAAGGACACAACAACAATAGCCAAACTGTTTTTATGGAAATCCTCAAAATGCATTGAAGTTACCTTAAGGCTTTGAACAACAATTCCAATACGGGAAGCTGAGGCAGAGGGAAGAGATAACTTCATTGAAGTCAATTGAGAAGTATTTGCAAGCCATTGATGTGAGAGATGGGGAGCATCATGAGAAGCACGAGAACAAGTTGGAAAGAATAAAGCAAGCCATAAAGAGGATGGATAATAAGCAGTCATAACCCATCAAGAATCTAGAGAATTAAATTGGTCAACTTGTGATAGCCTTCAACTTGAGGAAATAAGGATAGTTTCCTAGCAACAAAACGTAAGTGCCATTTTCTTGATGAGCACCACCGTAACAAAGGAGCCAAGATAAGACAAAGTAATGTATAAGCATGAAGAGATCTATGAACACAATATGGAAGTGAGGCAAGATGAGCTTGAAGGTTTCAAAAAGCAAAAAATCAATGCCTTGAAGAGAACGAAAGGGAATCGACAATGGGAGGCCAAGAAAAAAGATAAAGGACCTCCCAAAGAAGACCCACAAGGGGATGACATCAATTGGTTCTAAAAAATTGGAACTAAAGCTCAAGTTCATTCCACAACTTCAACCTATCTAAATGAGAGATCCAAAGAGAGATAAGCATACCGATAAACATTAACGGGCACCGTTATAGAAATGTTTATGTCATTTGGGAGCCTCGGTCAATATCACGCTATTGATAGACATGATTCATGAAAACTTGAACATCGATTGTCTAGATACCACGAATTTTGAAGTAGCAAACGAAAACTTTATTGGGGCATGTGCCATAGGTTAATCTATAAACATTGTTTATCTATAATTTTAGTTAATAAAATAGAGGTTTTCATTTGTTGTTTTATTATAAAAGATTGGATGTTAACCTTATAGTAAGATCCATGGGTATTTGTTGAAATATCCTAAATGTCCTTAGTCGGTCATTATACTGGGAACTATAATGAGTTAAGGCTAGTGTAAATCTTAATTGATGGTCATGTGATGATCATGCATATGGGGATATGAATCTAGATCATGAGTACATGTTAAGGAACAAGGTACTGGATCGACCCGCTATAAGAACACTACATGATTAAGTCATAGGAGTTACTCAAGATAGGTATATCATTTAGTCCTTCGACTTGAGATTTCCATAGACTTCAATATTAGTAGCATAATAGTTTGATACAATCAAACATTGTCTTTAACCAGACAATTATTAAGATTATGATTGGTTACTATATGAATAATATGTGAAGGTGTGTAATCAAGATAGAATTTGTCACTTTCGTATAGAGAGATATCAGAGGATCCCTCGATATTATAGACTGATAATGGCCAAGTCCATTTGAATTGATATGATCAATGTCACTTGAATGTTTTCAGTTTACCTAAAGATTGAGACTAGTGCGATTGAACATTGAGGGTGACTTTCGATGCCTTCTGGTTAGTCAAAGGATATCGCACAACAAAAGAATATGATATATGTTATTCATTAGGTTGTATCGATTTTGATATTCATGCTACTAATAATGTTTTGCTAGAGACAGCTTATGACTTATGTACCAAAATAGATTTGGTTCACTGCAAACATCGCATGAACCTATTGGGTCTCACACAAAGAATGACTTTGCGCAATTTTAATTGATCCGGAGTTATAAATTTTATATGATAAAACTCATAACATACGAGCCCTTACGATTTTTCATATGATAACTTATTAATAGGGGCGTATGCGTAATTTGCTTAAACTACCTAAATATATTAGTTGTATTATGAATAAGATTCTAAGTAAGGGCTTATCTACATATATAAATAAAGGTTGAAACCCTAAAAAGAAATGATATTTTTGTTTTTGAAAATTTCGAGTTATCTGGGTTTTCGGAGAGAAATAAAAATATTTTTTATCGCTCTTCGGGCTAACACTCCAAATTGTGGTCATCGTTCATGTATGGATTTTCGATATAGCGCTTGAACGTCTTGGAGATCAAACAATCAAAGAAACAAATCATGGATTAAGGTATAGTTTACTTTTATAGATCTAGTTTAATGAAACTTATTTTCCATCATGTTGGGGTTTTCCAAAATTGTTTTGAATTTTTCGTAGCATATTAACCCCAAGAAAAACCCAACAAACTTGATATCTACTATAGGAAAATTTTTGAATGTGCACGTGAAAGTAGGTAGATTAAAATTCTTCACGGATTTTGAGGTCATAAACCACAATATGGACAATGATGTATCTATGATACTTGGGTGGCCATTTTTGAACATGGCTAAAGCAAGTTTGGACATAAGAGAAAGGAAGATCATGATGAGTATCGACGAGGGAAATGATGCTGAGAAGGTTGTCTTTGCTCATGGTGAAGAAGTACATCTGAATGGGAATGACATCATAATCTTCGATTTGTAGATGGAGCTTCTAGATTTAGAATTAGACTAAACGAGCTAAAAAGGCGTCAGACTAATAACGTTAAATTAAGAACTATTGGAAGGCAGCCTAGGGTTTTAAATTTGGAGTTTTTAAATTTTAAGTTCTTAAATTTTCATTAGTTGCAGTTAGTTTAAGAATTGCAATTAATGAGTTTTTGTTCTAACTTTCAAAAATTTGTGTCGAATGTGCATAAAAGACCATTTGTTGGATGATTATTCATTAGACTGGAAATGTTTGCGAACTCATAAAAGAGGAAAAATGAGTGATAGAGTTTAAAGCGGTGAAGGTAAGGTGCATGGCAAATCAAAAAGTAAAATTTATTAATTTTTATATTTTCATGGATTAGCAAAACGTCCGAGGAGCACTGGAAGAGAATTAGCAAAACGTCATACACGAAGATGTGGGCAGATAAGTCGATGCCGTGGGTATTAACCATGACATCGTAGGTATAACTCACAACACCAAGGTGGAAACAAGCACAAAATGGACATAAGCTCCACTGTGTCGTTGATGTAGTAGCGGTGCTGTCATGGTACCGAGGTCGAAGTAGGAGTTTTAAACCCCATTTCACACCATTCTCCACACTTGCACTAACACCACATCATAACCACCAATCATACACCCCTTTAGAGCTAAAGTTTGTTCATTTTCTAGTGAGATTTGTGAGTTCTTAATAATTTAATGTGAAGATACAAGCACATTGTGGATTTGCACAAGTGGAAGAGCTAGGGCTTGGATCTCAATTTGATTCCAAAGAGAGCTAGGGTTCTAATTGGTGAGAAAAGTTAGAGGGCTTTGATTGGAAAAGACTTGGAGGAGTGATCTATACCAAAAATTAACTTGGCATTGAGATGAATTTACAATTTCATCTAATTATGCATTGACTTTTGAAAATTTTGATGATATTATATGAAATTGTGGATTTGAGGTTGTAGGATAGGTTTTGCAAGATTGTGTGAATGTAAGCATTGATATTACTAATGGAGTCTTAGTTGATATCTTTGCAATATTTAGCGTGTGCATGATCCATGTTATATGAATTTTAATTTGTAGGGAGAATTGAAGACTAAGATACGTTGTATTTTTTATTTGCTTGAAATTTGAAGGAAATGGCAAGAACAAGGAAACAAGTTAGCCAAACGAGATCAAATAACTATGAGGCATCTACCTCTAGGAACCTAAATGATGAAGAGTCTAGACCTTTTAAATCCAAATATTTCATTTGTAAAGAGGTTAAGGACCAATATGAGAAAATTCCATGTAAGGAGTTCATTTGCAAAAGAGGAATAAACTTTCTAGCCAAATACGATAAAAGGGTGAACAATTTCATTAAGCACCGAAATTGGGAGCAACTAACTTAAGACTATAAGGTAAATAAAGTAAAAGGAGTAAGTGGGATTGTTTTCGAGTTAAATGATAATGCGATGTTCACGATTAAGGATATGCCAGTGAAGATGAGAGGGGATTTAGTTCCCTTTAGTAGGTGTGAGATCAATAATTTATAAGGGTTAGAGCACTTAGGTTGGTATAGACCCAAACAAACTTTCCCGAGTGGATTATATGAGAGACCCGATAACCTATAACTATTTAGAGCCATAGAAGATGCATTGGTTGTCCATGACAACAAGTATAGGTTATGAGAGTAGAGAATGTGTCGAAGCACAGAAGAGGAACATTAAAAAGGTTTACAGAATGGAGCAACATTTTTTTTTTGCATCGTTATACCCCACTTCTCAGCAGGATAAGATCAATAAGACATAAGTGGCTTGTCTTTATGAGATTATGAAATTCAGGAAGATCAACATCGTGGAGATCATACACACAAGTATAAAGGAGTCCATAATGTAAGAAAGGGACAATAAATTGTTGTTTCCTATTTTGATTGTCGAGATGTGCTTAAGGGCCGATGTGAGAATGAGAGATGATGAAGGATTTGATATAGATGCCCAACAAACCATGGATGACGCTTTCATGCTGACTTTGAAATCACCACCTAGTTACTAAGACTTTGAGGAAGAGACCAAGGGCTAAGGGAGCTAGATGTGAGGTTTAGTTGTTGGCAAAGAGGCAAGAGGATCAAGCAGTAGCTGAAGCAGCAGTAGCAAAACTAGCTTAAGAGCTAGATGATGAGGATAATGAAGAGGAAGAGGAGCAACAATTACAAGAATTTGCTGAGGGCTACAAGTTTGTAGAACTAAAGATAGGAGAGTAGGTCTTGGATGGTCCTGATGTTTTTCCAACGCCTTCTCCACCACAAGCACCCATACCACCACCAAATGACTTAACTCTATGGCAGCAGAGGGTGTGGATAGCAGAGATGAGGAGACAATACCTGGAGGATAGGGCACAATACTAGGTACCCATGTTGAGATATGAGTAGGATATAAAGAGGAGAAAGAAGCACACACATGATGGGCAGCGCAATTTCATGTTGTATGTTGATCATCAAAGAGCCATAGCTATATATGAGAGGAGCAGACAGTGGAGACCTACTAATAGGTCAATCAATTTTCAAACAACACAAGCATACATGTTTAATTCGGGTTTAGTGTAGAGCAAGATAGTGGAGCATCAATTGACACCATGACAAGCTGGAGTTGATGTTGCAGATGATGATGATGACACGCAGTCCTGAAGATAGTGGAGCATCAATTGAGAGTGCTTTGGATTCCTTTAATGTTTAGTTTATTATAACTTGTGTTATTACATATGTTTGTGTGTTTTTAATGTCTTCATTTTTCAGGCATAATTTTAAAACCTTGAGGACAAGGTTTGGTTTGACTTTGGGGGCATCGACACTACACCAAACTATGGGAAGTGGTAAAATAGGTTGAGAAATAAGGATAAACACTACATGTATGATTGTTTTAATTTTTAATTTGAAGCAATTAAGGAGGAAAATATGGTAGTGTATAAATTTTTTGTTTAACTTACTATATGAATGTTTAAGTAGTATATATTAGGTTATATATAGTAATATGTAATGAATAAGTAGTGCATTTGTATGTTAATGCCTTCAATTGTGGATGAGTAGATTATAAGTATCGTGTTCATATGAAACCCAAGTGAATATTTTGAATTTTTGAAAAAGAAACAATGACATGTAGCAAAAAATGATATGATTTCATGATTAGAAACCTAGAGTTATGGAAGACTTTGAACTTGAAACAAAAGCAAGAAATTATAACATATCTTGTGGAAAAAGTAAGATCTCTAAGGATTCTATAATAAGTGTGAATCTTACTTGAAAGTAAAAAAGCAAATAAAGACAATTGGCATTGTATGGTAAAACTTGTAGTTAACGTACTTGATTTAGTGAAAGTGAGAAGTGCTAACAAGAGTTTTTGAAAAAAGAAAGAAAACAAATGAGAGAATCCTAAAAGTTCTACAGGAAATGGAGCAGAGAACTTGATGGTTGGAAAAAGTAAAGAAAAATAAGTCCATTGGAAAAGGAGCAGGTCTGTTAAATAAAAATGTAAAGAACAAGAAAAGACATGAAAACAAAATAGAGAAAAGAAGGCGAAAGTAAACTAAAACTTTTCAAATACAAGATTTAACTCGAGTGCGAGTAGCTAGTTAAGTTAAATTTCGATTCCAATTATATAAAAGTACTATAGACTATTGAAGTGCTAAAGTCTACCAAAGATGAGTTTAAACTTATTTGTGAATTCTTGAGCTTAATGAGAAATCATGAAATTATATGCTTTCTACTTGAGTGTTGAAATGAAACAAACTTGAGGGTAGTGATGGTTTTTAGTTAAAATCTACTTTTGTGTTTTGAAAGTGAAGTTATACGAGTTATTAAAGCTACATGTCTTATAAATATAAGCTATTGCAAAGAAAAGATCTTAAGAGGATTGTTAAGTTGAAACTTAGTATATTAAAGGATACTCAATGAACAATGTGAATTAAACGAGAATTAGTTATTAGGAGACTTAGTAGAAAACACCTTTTCTCGAGATGAGCAAAACCTTAAGTTTGGAGGTATTTGATAAGTGATTATTTATAGATATATATGGTTAATTTAGTAGTATATTTAGTATTAACATCCTTAAATGAGTGCTAATACATGATGTTATTGTATTTTCAGGGAATTAAGGTGTATTAGATGAAATCGAGGAAAAACGAGAAGAAACAGAGAAAAAACCCATAAAATCAGAGTCGGCTCCATGGGAGCATGTATCGACGTTGTGGGAAGACAAAGCATGGTGTAGGGATGAAAGACACAGTGTGGGAGAGAAGAAGAAATGAAGAAAACCAACTCTGGAGGCCCGGTGCAGTGGCGACACCGTTGCTAACAAAAGACAACGCCGAGACACATAAAGGACGACGCCGAGGTTCCAGGAGGTAAAAAACACAATGAAGCTATGGCGCAGTGGCGACACCGTGACTTAACACACACGAAGCCAGGGCATAGGTGACAGCGCCAACTTTGCAAAAAGTAGAAAGTGAAGTTTAAATTCGGGTAAAATTTTAATTTAGGGTTTCTAATTATTATTAGAGAGTATAAATAGGTATTATGATGTGGAAAACTAAAGAGAGCCAACCACATAGAATGAGATTAGCATCCATCAGAGTAATTTAGTATTGAGTTTGAGTATTAAGGACTTTTTGTAGGAAAAGCATCGAAGACTCCACATTTGCAATTAATATTTTGTTTCATTGATTAATTCAAGGTAATATTTATATTCATCTCTGTTTTGCAATGAATTCTATATTAAATTGTGATGTGTGTGTTTCAATGATGTGCAAGTAGTTTATTTATCTTAGAGATCAATGGATCATATGGTATGAATGCTACGCTTTGAAATAGGAATAGAAAGTCATAATAAAAAATGCAATGGTTAGAATTTGTATTGATTCTTAGTGAAATGCTTTAGACATCTTAATCACGTGTTTAATGAAATTAGGCTTTAGGAGTTCTTATTGCCATTGAAGCTTCTAATTCGGATATGAACTATACAACCGTAAAATATATAACATCGAGCAGTAATTGTTGATTAGGGAGGCACAAATAGTAAACTGAATTGGTTATGAATCCAATGATTTGAGACATAAAGGAATGTGGTGCTTATGTTATTCACATCAATATGTGGAGTTCTAGTTTGCACATTAGAATCTTCTCCGTCACGACTGTGGGTTGAAGTGGATTTGAAAGAAATCTGTCTATACTAATTGGGAATTGCACAAAACATATTAAGATGTACACATGAAGACAAAACTTAGTATTAAATTACCTAGGTGAAGTTGTGATTTAGAAATCCGTAATATTAGAGTTCAACTAAAGTTTAAAGTGATTTGTTAGAATAGTTTAGTTTAGATATAAAATCAATTAAAAGTGAATCCCTTCGCAATAGTTCAAGTTAAGTAGGTGATATAAAACTAGTGCAAAAACCTTTCCCTGTGGATGATATTTGTGATCAACGTCAGTTGATTGCACTATTACTACAAGCTAGACATTATACTTGCAACACGCTATTAGTAATCTTCTCTATTTTTTCTATTTGATTCGCACATTTGACTTTGGATTTAAATCATCACTTTTATTGTTGTCTTAAGATGGAAGATGAACCCCAATGCCTGGATTCTGATTTGGGACATCTCCATCTCACAATCTTTGGTTTATAGTAAAGTAATTACAAAATCTATGTATTAAAGGTGGATTTGTATCTTGGATACATTTTTTGATTGAATTGGAATGATCTTGTTGTTTCAAATGGGGTGTTTTTTTATTATTTTGATCAGATTTGGACCCTTGAACGTGTTTCAGGGGAATTTGGAAATTGAATTTGATTCTAGAATTCTTAATTCATGCATACAATTATGCCAGTGCCTCGCCTACAGGCGGTGGGGCACTGGCCAAGACGCTTTTTGAGCATTCAAAAAATTCAATCAAACAATTCCTTAGTGTCGTGGCATACAATGCACGACACTGGCAGATCATTAGACCTATTTTGAAGTTCTCGATTTAAAGCTAGTGATTTTGTCCCAGAGCCGAGGGGAAAACCCACGGTGCTGGCACTTTGGCGCTGGGGGTGTTTATAGAGTTAGATCAAACATTCTATATTCTAAAAATTATCGAGTTCTATTGAGATATAAAGAAAGGACAGGGATCGGGGCAACGTTAAATAACCTTAAAAAACATTTGTCAATGCGGTGTTGCCGCGGCGAAAGCCTGACATTGATTTGAAAAGGGTTTTATATCGTTTTCAAGATATTAATACCTATTGAGTAAACTTACCTCAAACGAACCATGTTAATAGTACATACATGAACCTATACCAATGTAGAGACGAGAAGAACAAATTAGGAACTTCCAAGTTAGGATTGGATAGGATAGCATCGCTTTAGGGTAAGTCGGGTATGCTTTATCTTCAACCGTGCCATGCTATTAGTTATGCTAGGATTCTCGGTAGTGAATGGTTGATATCTTGCTTGGAATTAAATTGAATATATCTTGCTATTTCGTTTGATGTTTTCCTTTGAGCTCTCTATTTATAAATGTATGTAGAACTGATATGATTGAAATGAATATTTGTAAATGCTACTTTAGAACAGAGAGACGGTGGCCACGGATCATCTCCCTCTACTATATATGATACCTTTGAAAGCCAATATTGAAAGACAAGATCATAATGAAGCGTAGAAACCAATCTATTGAAGCCTAATTATATTTTAATACCTTTAAAGCTGGATGATTGTCACATTACACACTTTATATTTGGTTTCCTTTTTTTGACTCAATGGCATTCATGTAATTCATTATTATCTTATTGATTATCTTGTTCGGGATTTGCTTTGTTGTACCTTGCTTTATATAGTATGCTTGTTATATAATCCTTTCATACCCGAAGTGATAGTATGATTGGTCAATAACCTTGTTCATGCTAGTTATTACGCATTAGGTATTACTTGGATAATTTAAAGCAAAGCATGCTTCTTCTTTATTTAGCCTGTTGAAATATTACTCATCCCACTAATGTTTCCCCTCTTTGTACCTTAGCTACTGCTTAGGAGAGAGGAAAGAGCAAGGTCATAAAAGCTCTTCTCTCGTTTGCAGGGTTGTTAATTTATATTTATTTGGTTTTGAGACTTTATGTAATAAACATGAAATTCCTCATGGGTAGACTTTGTGAAAACCATAGCCTAGTTGTTTAATTATGTAAGACTTTCTATTTTAATCTCGCACCTATTAGACTTTAAGCACTTTTATTCCGCATTTATTATATGTCTTTGTATTATATTTATAGATTGCCTTATAGTATTTTCGCAGGTTAAGGCGTACTAGATCATCGCTTGACTCGCTGCATTATCTTGAGGGGTTTGGCGATGATTTGGGCTAGGCGGCCTTGGTTGTAGAAATTAGGGTCGTTACAATTGGTATCAAGGCATAGATTAAGTGAAGTTAGAAACAAATTGGGAAATGACCACAGCTAGTAATCGGTCTAAGAATTAGTACCTATGAAAGATCACAATTGATATGATAACATTACGTAATAGAGCCTGTAGAGAAAAGTGTAGTCCAACCATAAAATTGGGAATAAGACTCAGTTAAAAAATCACATATAGTATCAACATAGTATTTAACTTAAGTAACCTCAAGGATTAGTAAGTTGTTTAACTTTGGAAAGCTTGGTCGTTGTTATGTAATGGAATCATTTGGGTAAGCTTATGGTTTGCATTGACTTATTATGCATAAGTGACTAAACTTAAGGTGGTAAAGATTTAAAATGAAAAAGTATATGTTATGATGCTATTTGCTTATGTATATGATATCTATATGGTTAGATATGTTGTTTATTTATCTCGTGTCCCATATAAAGTTTTGAAACTAACTTCCTTGATGTGCTCACAGTGCATAATGAGTACTCGAAGTTGAAGTTCCTATGGTTTGAGGAGAACCAGGGTTGCACTGGGAACTGATGATGGACAGTGGCATGCTTAGATGGAATGCTTGACGGCCGAAATGATTGAGAATCATTGCAAGATCCTTGAGGATAATCTGCAGCACATGAGCGCATGATAACTGAGATGATGGATGTTATTATAGGATAAAGAGCACCAGTTGCACCATCGCAAATGACAGCGTTACCATAACTATAGGTAGTTCCACATATACAACCACCACTTGCGAGAGTTAGTTTAGGAACTATTTCAAAGGCTAGAAATGAGGAAGATGATGTTGCTCAATTAGTGGTTGGGGTATATGATAATCCCGTAGCATCAGTAGTGTTACACCAGTGTTACTAGCAGCCACCGAAACCTTTAAGATGTTTAAAATACAAAAAGAGTTTATGAAGTACAACATATCACATTTCTTTGGGGACAGAGAGGTGAAAGAGGTAGAGCATTGGATCATGTGTGTAGAGAAGAGGTAGGAAGTTCAGAAGATTGATAGTCCCACTATGGGTTTCCTTGCTTCATACCTCTTGGAGGATAAGGCAATAAGTGGTGGAAGTCAATGAAGAGGACCGATAGATCGATTGACATTTGGTCAAGGTTTAAGAATTTGTTTTATGAGCATTATTTCCCAAATGTGGTCAAAGATGCTAAGTGGCGTCAATTTCTAAACTTGGTGCAGGGAGGTAGACTAGTGCACGAATATGAATCAAATTATAATGTGTTGTCCGTTTTTGCTCCAGACAATGTAGAAAGGGTCCCTAGATTCATTGACAAATTAGATGAACACCTCATGACATGCATGGCAACCTCTATAGTAGAAACGTATGCAAGAGAAGCTGATAGTGCACAACATTCGAGGCATCATATTAGGTCAGTAGTAATTGGAAGGCTATGCCACCACTACGAGCGATGAGTAGGGATGACTATCGGGGAGTCAGCAGGAACACGTCAGGGGAAAATTATCGGATAGGCTACCAAAAGAGAAATAAGAATTGTGAACATTAGTTTAGTTTCACTTGTTCCGATGCGATGCCGAGAGTACAACACAATTCAGAAGGGACTACTCACACCCCTGCTCCCTCGACTATCCGCAGTTCGGGGTATAAACTGCTACTTTCACCATGACGATTGTAGGATACTCAGAGTAAAAGTAAGGGACCAATATGGTCAAGGCCAAGCAAATCAGCAGCATCATCATATGCGACATTTCAGAGGCCTAGGGGTGTGTGTTATAGATGCGGGAAGGCTGGACATTACAAGGCAAACTGTCCTAATAAACATGCAAAGTCCACAATTTGCTTTGTTTAGCAAGTCGATAGAGGAGTGCATGCTATTCCGGAACCAGATGCGTAGGCCACTTGATAGTTGGTAGCAGGTACATTTTACATTTTTTGTAGAAGCATGCATCCCTTGTTTGATTCTGGTTCTATTGTTTCATTTCTGTATGGTAATATGGTTGATGAGCTAGTACTAAAATCGGTTAGGTCTAGCACAGTTTTGATCTTGTGTATTGTCGAAACTAAGAAAGTATATCCTAACATAGTGTAAGAAGGGCGTTATACTAAAATTGGTAACCACGTCATATGACATGATTTGCGGGTTTTAGAGCACTTAGATTATGATGCCTTATTAGGGATGGATTGGTTAGCAACATACCATGCTAGTATCGAATGTTTATAAAAAACCATTACTTTAAAGATTACTTGTATATCACCATTCAGATATAAAGGTCGCACACCTAGCTAAATTGCCATTAGTGGGAAGTTAGTAATTGTTAGTGAGTTGGAGACTCTTATGATTTTGACAGCCATGGAGAAGATGGCAATGAAGTCCAATTTGAACAAATTCTGGTGGTTAGAGAATTCCCGAAAGTCTTTCACTAAGACTTGCCTGGAGTCCCTCCACCCTGTGATATTGATTTTATTATCGACCTTATTCCTAGTATGAAACCTATTTCGTTAACAGCGTATAGAATGACGCCCAAAAAGTTAGTCGAGTTGAAGACTCAGCTGAATAAATTCTTGGACAAATGCTTTATTCACTCGATTATATAGTCTTGGGGAGCACTTGTATTGTTTGTAGAGAAGAAGGATAGTAGTTTGCAGATGTGCACTAATTATCGACAGTTGAATAGGGTGCTCATTAGAAACAAATACCCACTCCCTAGAACTGATGACTTGTTTTATCAGTTATGAGGAGCGAAATTCTTTTCGAAGATAGATTTAAGGTCACGATATCACTAGTTGAGAATACGGGAGGAAGACATAAAAAATACTACATTCAGAATGAGAAATGAACATTATGAATTCATAATGATGTCGTTTCAACTTATCAATACAGCTGAAGTGTTCATGGATCTCATACACATAATTGTCAGGCCTTACTAGGATAAGTTTTTCCTTATCTTCATCAATGCCATTATGATTTATATCAAGACTCAAGAAATGCACAAGAGACATCTCACAGTGAACTTGCAGACTTTGAAGGATCACCAGCTATATGCTAAGTTTAGCAAGTGCGAGTTTTGGGTTTTGGAGGTGCAACTTTAGGTCACGTGGTGAATGCAAAAGCGATTTCTGGTCATCCAACAAAAGTTGATGTCATCACGAAATGGTTGCAGCCTACTAGGGTGACAAAGATGAAAAGTTTTCTAGGATTAGCGGTTTATTAATGAAGGTTCAGGAAGGACTTCTCAAAGATTGCGACACCAATGACAAGGCTTACTCAGAAAAATGCAGAACTTGACTTGATGTAAGAATGTAAGAGTACTTTCAAGGAATTATGAGACACGCTGACTACAAAACCTATATTAGTATTTCAAGAACCAGGGAAGGAATTGGTTCTTTATACTGATGCTTGAAAGATCGGTTTGGGATATGTTTTGATGCTAGAAGAAAGGGTAATTGCTTATGCCTCGAGACAGTTAAAAATACAAGAAAATAACTACCCAACTCATGATTTAGTGTTAGCAGTAGTCATGTTTGCTTTGAAGTTATGGAGGCACTACTTGTATGGAGAAAATTTCACAGTGTTTTTAGATCACAAGAGCTTAAAGTTCTTGTTTACAAATAGTGAGTTGAACATGCGGCAAAGATGTTAGCTTCAGTTCTTAAGAAACTTTGACTTTGCACTTCAATATCATCCTGGAAAGGCGAATGTGATGACAGATGCTTTTAGTCATGTGAGGAAGGAAACAAAGGATGTGGGTATGATGATGAACAAGGAGTATAGTTTGCTCGAGGAGGTCTCAGTGATATGTATAC
This sequence comes from Stephania cephalantha, assembly GCA_039657325.1. Taxonomy (NCBI): domain Eukaryota; kingdom Viridiplantae; phylum Streptophyta; class Magnoliopsida; order Ranunculales; family Menispermaceae; genus Stephania; species Stephania cephalantha. Next base: position 26,405,754 of record CM077573.1, read on the forward strand.
ACGAGTTACCTATATGAGAGTTTGATGTTCAAGGTTCCTCGGTATGAGTTGAGATAAGAGCAGAGTAAAAGGCTATTTCCAAAGTAATAGACTATTAGAGATCTGATGCATGATATGGAAAATACAGATCACAAGCTAACAGTGAAAAATCTTTAAATTGGAAGCTTTATGCAGACGGAGCATTGAGATTCATGGATAGGCTATGGATACAACGACATGCATAGTTGGGAGAGATTTACTTCAGGAAGTGATTGTGGCCGCAAGTATAACGGCTCGGTTGTAGTAATAATGTGATCAACTAATGTTGATTATGGATATCATCCTCAGGGAAAGGTGTATTACACAAAGTATACTTAGCCATATTTACTCTATTGCTAAAAAATCCCTTTTTAATTAGTATTAACTAAACTATTCTATTCTAACAAAACAATGTAAATACTTGTACTCTTATATTAAGAAGATTTTGGTTCACAACTTCACCTAGGTAATGAATCACTGTGCTTTTCAACTCAATTTCATAATCTTCATTATGTGTATGCAATGCTTAATTAGTATGAACAAATTTCCTTCAAATCCACTTCAACCTACTGCCGTGGCAGAAAAAATTCTATTGTGCAAACTAGAACTCCACCTATCGGTGTGAATGACGTAAGTTCCACATTGCTTTAAGTTCCAAATCTTTAGATTCATAACTACTTAAGTTTACTATCTGTGCCCCCCTAATCAATAACTACGTATCGTTATATATATTTTTGGTTGTATCGTCCATGTCCGACTTAAGAGCTCCAATGACCAACGTAACCTCTAATCAACAAACACGTAATCAAGATGTTTGCAGCATTACATATAGAATTAATACAAATTCTAACCATTGCACTTTATAACTTTATAATCCATTCATAACTACTTTAGCACAACATTCATAGCATAAGATCCATTAATCCCTAAGATTAAAGAACTAGTCATGCATCATTTAAATAAATATACACATCATGGTATTCATTGCAAATAAAAATAGAATTAAGTAACTTCAATTAAATCAAGAAATTAATACCGAATAATGACACGATGACTCTTCAATGTCCTCTCCTCCCAAACTCTTCTTAATAATCAAGAACAATATAAAATAAGCTATTTTTTGATAATTGGTGGTAATGTGTGTTAATGGGTGAGTTTAACCCGTTCTAATACGTATTTATACTCGTAAGACTCATTGGAATACAATTAGAAACCTTAATTAACAATTCTAAACAAGCTGTAATTGTAAAGTTTCTATTTTTATGCCCTGGTGTTGCCACGAAATGATCCCACGCTATGTATGATAAGACACGACATTGCCACAACTTCAGCTTTTTATGTATATTTTCCTCACTCAATAAGCTTGGCACCCTACACGGTTTATCCTGGCATTGTCCCTGTGCTGCACGGGGCCGCCACTGCTTTGACACTACTGCACCTTTTATCTACTCTTCTTCTATCTCCACGCCTTGTCCACGCTTTGTACACTTTTCCCACAGTGTCATGCCTACTAGCCATGGAATCAAGTATGATTTTGTGCATTTTCTCCTCATTTCATCATGAAATCACTCCTTTGTCTCCCTTATACCTTCTGTACCTGAAAATACATAAATACCATTGATTAGAGCTTATTCTTGGATATTTATGCCAAATATCCTAGTAAACTAGTCATTTCTATAAGTCTAATTAAACACTTATCAGGAAGATCCTCGATCACACTATACTATTCATCTAGGGAGCACAAATATGTACCATGAAATGAAATGAATGTATTGGTGGCTAAGGATGAAGGCCGATATTTCTAAGTATATCCAAGATTGTGTGACTTGTAAGCAAGTGAAAGCGGATCATTAGAAGCCTGAAGGGATGTTGCAACCCTTACCCATTCCAAAGTTGAAGTGGGAACATATAGCCATGGATTTTATGACCTGGTTACCAAAAAAATAAAAAAACAAGATGCGGTTTGGGTGATTGTAGATTGTTTGACTAAGTCTGTGCACTTCATTCCTATTTCCATGGGGGATCTAGTAGAATAGCTAAGTGAGAAATATATTGATGAGAACTTGAGACTACATGGTGTCTCGGTGTCTATTATTTCGGACCGAGATCCACATCTACTTCCAGGGTTTGGAAGGGTTTGCACACCCGAATTGGAAAAAGGCTCAATCACAGCACTGCATTTCATCCTCAGTCAGGTGGCCAGACTGAGAGACTTATTCAAATTTTAGAGGATATGCTTAGGTCTTGTGTGTTGCATTTCTCTAGAAGTTGGGTAGACCACTTACTGTTATACGAGTTTGCTTACATAATTAGTTTTCCAGCATGTCTTGGTATGGCACCATTTAAAGCACATTATGGAAAACCTTGTAGGTCTCTAGTATGCTGGTTGGAGGTTGCTGACACAATGTTGATAGGTCTAGAGAATGTTTAGGATCACTATAAGAGGATTAAGCATATTAGTTAATGATTACAAACCGCACAAGATAAACAAAAGAAGTATGTTAATAAAGATCATTGGGATCTTCACATTAATATGAATGACTATATGTTGCTTAAAGTTTCAACGAGAAAGGACATTACAGATTTTGGATGAAAAAAGAGCTTGCTCCTAGGTACAAAGGACCCTTTAAACTGACCGAACAAATTGCTTCGGGAGTTTACGATGTGTTTCATCTATCCATTTTTTGGAAGACGCCGACTAAGCATACATCATCTATTTATTGGAGTCAGGATGACTTGAGGGAAGATATGTGATAAATGATTATTTATGCATATATATAGGGTTACTTTAGTAGTATATTTAGTTTTAATATCCTAAAATGAGTACTAATTCATGGTATTATTGCATTTTAAGGGAATTAAGATGTAATGGACGAAATCAAGGAAACATAATAAGAAATAGATAAAAAACTCACAAAATCAGAGTTGGCGTCGTGGGAGCATGTATTGACGTTTTGGGGAGATAAAGCATGGCGTGGGAGAGAAGAAAAAATGAAGAAAATCATCTCTGGAGGTTCGGCGTAGTGGCGGCACAGTGGCACATAGAGGACAACATCGAGACTCCAATAATTAAAAAACACACAATGAAGTAGTGGTGCAGTAGTGGCGCCTTGACTTTACACACATGGCACCGGGGCAGTAAGTAACGCCAACCGTGTAGAAATTAGAAGTGAAGCTTTAATTTGGGTTAAATTGCAGTTTTAGGTTCCTAATTGTTATTAGGGAGGATAAATGGGTATAAGGACGTGGTAAACTTACCACATACCAACTATTAGGCACCATGAAGTAATTTAGCATAGGTTTTACATTGAGTAGGAGTATTATGGATTTTATGTGAAGAAAACATTGAAGACTCTACATTTGCAATCAATATTTGATTTCGTTGATTGAATTCAAGGTAATATTTATATTCATCACTGATTTGCAATGACTTTCATTATAAGTTATGATGTCTGTGTTTCAATGAAGTGTGAGTAGTCTATTTATCTTAGGGATCAATGGAACCTATGCTATGAATATGATGCTTTGAATATGAATAAAAAATGATTATAAAAAGTGTAATGGTTAGAATTTTTATTGATTTTGAGCGTAATGCTTTAGACATCTTGATCACATGTTTAATGAACTTAGGTTGTAGGTGTTATCATGGCCATTGAAGCTTTTAGTTGAGATATGAATGGTACAATCATAAAATACACAACATCGATAGATAGTTGTTGATTAAGAGGCAGCGGATAGTAAACTTAGCTGGTTATGAATCCAATGATTTGATACTTGAAGCAATGTGGAGCTTATTCACACCGATAGGTGGATTTCTAGTTTGCACATTAGAATCTTCTCTGTCACGGCAGTGAGTTGAAGTGGATTTGAAGGAAATCTATTTATTCCAATTATGCATTGCATACAACATAGAAAGATCTTAACATGTAAAGTTAATATAATTTGTTAGAATAGTTTAGTTTAGTATAAAAATCAATTAAAAAGTGAATTCCTTAGAAATAGCTCAAGTTAAATAGGTAATTAACAACTAGTGCAAAATCCTTTCCCTAAGGACTATACATGTGATGAATGTAAGTTAATTACACTATTGCTACAAGCGAGCAATTGTACTTGCAGCATGAACATCAATTTTTTGGCGCCGTTGCCAGGGATAGGTAACCATTAGTATTACTTACTTAGTTTGAATAGTTGCTAAGTTCTAATTTTATGTAAATTTTATTTGTAGTTTTAATTTGATTGCCCAAACTGCACTTCATCTACTCTCTTTTGTCTTTGGTGTCTTAGGGATGTAAATAATATATAGCTATCATGTTAAGGAATCAAATAGTGGAATCCTTGATCGAATCTCTAAGATAGTTTATCAAAATGAATATGTTTGAGATAATACTACATAGAAAGCACAACTAATCACGAGCGGTTTGGTATGGACGGGATATTGACAACAATATTATAACTTGTATGGATTTACAAGATTTGTGGGAAGTCAAGTGCACTACAAGTAAACACAAGAGAATGAATTATGGCATAGTTATCAAAGCTTCTACGACCCCCACATGGAAAACGTCTATCAACCATCATGGAGTTTTCACGATAACTAGCAATCATGACAAGATCAAGAGCTTTATGAACAATCAACTATTGCATATCTAGAGCAATTAGTAAGAAGAATGGTTGAGCAAAGAGAGCATGATCTCAATAAATAAAAGGAAAGATTAGAGATATCTGCGCAATCATTTAACATGAACAATGAAGAAGATGACCAAGCTTTCTTGAATATGGAGAACCAAGTTAAGGAGTTGTTAATGACCGAGGAAGCTTGTCATGAAGCATATGAAGAATTGGAGAAACCCGATCAAGAGGATTACGAAATTGTTGATGTTTTTGGGCTAGATGATCACTTGACCATGTTAGAGAGGAGATTCATATCGAGGAAATTAAGCAACATGATAGTGGTATTAATATAGAGAAGTTTGAAACAATAATGACTAATGAAGCAATGAAAACATGAGATCACACAGTACGAAGTTTGTGCAAAGGACAATTAAGTTTGTAGTATCACTTACACCATTTAAGCAAGAACCACAAGATCAATGGAATGGTGAGAAAGCTGGGATCTTTATAGAGACGAATGAGAAGATTACAAAGAAAATGCCTTTTGAAAAGACATGGCAATGTGTTTCAAATTACACAAAGTTTATGAAGGATGGGGTAGCATGCCAGAAAAAGGATTAAAGGATATGAGGAACTTTGCAAGGATACATCACTGAAGTAACCTTAGTGCATCACGATGCTCATCGAGAGCCATGATGCATATGTCGGGCTAATGACGTTAAATTAAGCGCTACTGGGAGGCTGCCCATGGGTTTTTAAAATTTCAAGTTTTTAGATTTTGGTTAGAAGCTAGTTTTTTAGTTTAATCATTACAATTAACAAGTCTTAGTTCTAACTTTCAAACATTTGTGTCGAATGTGCAAGAAAGACCATTCGTTGGGTGGTGATTCATCAGAATGGAAATGTCTCGATAACTTATTAAAAAGCGAAAAAGAGTAAAGGAGTTTAAAGCTATCAAGGTAAGGTGCATGGGCGAATCGAAAGGTAAAATATATTAAAATTTATTTTTTTTCATGGGTTTTATTCGGTTATAACACCTTTTGTGAGTTATATAGAAAGTTGAAAGAGTGCCAGTGGAGAATTAGCGAAAAATCATACGCGGAGACGTAGGTTGTCAAGTCGACGATGTGGATATTAACCACAACACCGTGAGTACAAGCCATAGTGCCGAGGTGGCAGCAAGTTGAAAAGTGGAGATTGCCCCACTGCATTATTGATGCATTGGCAGCGCTCTCATGGTGCATGCGCCAGGGTTAAAATAAAGGGGTTTTAACCTCATTTTTCACCCATTCTTCACACTTGCACTAACACCCTACCCTAATCATCAAGTACACATCCTTCTAGAGCCAAAGTTTGATCATTTTTAGAGAGATTAATGAGTTCCTAATGATTTAGAATGAACAAACAAATAAATTGTGGTTTAGCATAAGTTGAAAAGCTAGGGCTTAGATTTGTTGAATTTGACTCCAAAGAGAGCTGAAGTTCTCATTCGTGAGAAAAGTTAGAGGGCTTGGATTGAGAAATACTTAGAGAAGTGATCTACACCAGAAATTAATCTGGCATTGAGGTACATTTACAATTTCAATTAGTTATGCATTAAATTTTGTAGTTTTTTATGATATTGTATGAAATTATGGATTTGAAGTTGTAGGATAGGTTTTGCAAGAGTGCGTGAATGTGAGCATTAATATTACTTATGGAAACTTAGTTGTATCTTTGCATTATTTGGCGTATGCATGATCTATATTATATGAATTTTGATTTTTAGGTGATGTGAAGACTGAATTGCATTGCATTATTGTTAGTTGCTTGAAATTGGTAGAAATTGGCAAGAACAAGGAAACAAGTTTGTCAAACTAGAGCAAATGATTTTGAGGCAACTACCTCTAGAAATCCAACGACGAAGAGTCTAAAACTTTTAAATCTAAATTCTTCATTTGTAGAGAGGTTAAGGACCAATATGAGAAGAATTTACGTAGGGAGTTCTTATAAAAATGGAATTAATTTGCCGGCCAAATATGATAAAAGATTGAAGATTTTCATTAGGCATCAAAATTGGGAGCAACTCATTCAAGACTATAGGGAAATAAAGTTAAAAGAGTGAGTAGGATTGTTTATGAGTTTTGTACTAATGCAAAGTTCACGGCAAAGATGAACCAGTGAAGGTGAGAGGGATTTTTGTTCCCTTCATGAGATCAATAATGTCTACGAGTTGGAAAAATTAAGTTTGTATGAATCTGCACTGACTTTCTCAGCTAGAATATATGAGAGACCCTATAACCTATACACATTTAGAGCCAAAGAATATGCATTAGCTGTCTCAAGACAACAAGGATCGGTCATGAGAGTTGAGAATGTGTCGAAGCACATTAAGAAGGGGAACATAAAAAAGGTTTACACAATGCAGCGACATTTTCTTTTTGCATCGCTATACCTTACTTCTCAGCAAAGTGATATCAACAAGCTGAAAGGGGCTTATCTTTATGATGTTATAGAGTTCACGAAAATCAACATCAGGGGGATCATACACACCAGTTTGAGGGAGTCCATCATGTCAAAAAGGGACATAAATTGTTGTTTCCTATTTTGATTACTCATATGTGTTTAAGTGCCGGAGTGAGAATGAGAGAAAATGAAGAATTTAATATAGATGCCCAAGAAACCATGCATGGATGAAGCTTTCATGCTCACATTGAAATCACCATTTTCTTACCAAGACTTCGAGGAGGAGAGAGAGGGTCGAGGAAGCCAGATTTGAGGCTGAGTTGTTGGCCAAAAGGTAAGAGGATCAGGCAGTAGCAGAATTAGCCAAAGAAATTGGAAATGAGGAAAATGAAGAAGATGAGGAGCAACAATAGCAAGGATCTATTGAGGGTTATGATTTTGTAAACATAAAGATAGAAGAGCACGACTTTGACGGTCCTGAAGTCTTTCCACCACCTCCTTCACAACAGCACCCATACAACCACCTGAGGACTTAACCCAACGACATCAAAAGCTATGGATAAAAAAGATGCAGAGATAGTACCAGGAGGATAGGGCATAAAACCAGGCAGCCATGCTGAGATATGAGCAAGATACAGAGAGGAGAGAGCAGCACTGACAGAACGGGAAGCGTAATTAATTGTTGTTTGTCCATCATCATAGAGCCATTGCTTAGATATGAGAGGAGCAGACATTTGAGACCTATTGATAGGTCATTTGATTTTCCTGTAGCACCAGCATACGTGTTCGCTTCGGATTTGGTGCATAACAGGATGGTGGAGCAACTGTTGACACCATCAAAGGCTAGAGCTGATGATGCAAATGATGATAATGACACGATGTCATGAAGTCAGTGTTTTAGGATATTTTGTTACCAATATTTTTTAATATTTGGGATATTTTGTTAACTATTTTGTTATTTCAATTTTAATGTTTCATTTAGTTTATTGTGACTTTTGTTATTAAATATGTTGTGTGGTTTAGTGTCTTTATTTTGCAAGCATACTTTTAAACCTTGAGGATAAGGTTTGGTTTAAGTTTGAAGGCATTGACACTACACCACACTATAGGAAAGTGGTAAGATAGGCTGAGAAATAAGGATAAAAAATGCAGGTATGATTGTGTAAATTTTAATTTAAAGTAGTTAAGGAGGAAAGCATGGTTGTGTATAAATTTTTCGTTTTATTCATTAAATGAATGTTAAACTAGTATAGATTAGCATATATATAGCAGTATGTAATGAATAAGTAGTACATTTGCATGTTCATGCCTTTAATTGTGGATGAGTAGATTACAAGTATCTTGTTGATCTGAAACTCAAGAGAGGATTTTAAATTTTGAAGTAAAGAAACAAAGACATGTAGCATACAATAGTGTTATTTTATGATTGGAAACTTAGAGTCAGGGAAGCTCTTAAACTTGAAACAAAAGCACGAAATTAGAACAATTTTATGGAAAAAATTAGATCTCTAAAGATTCTATAATAAGTGTGAATCTTACTTGAATATGCAAAACAAATAAAGACTTAGTGCAAAAAGGTAAGAAATAGGCATTGTATATTAGAAGTTGGAGTTAACTTACTTGAATTAATGAAAGTAAGAGATGCTAACAAGAGTTTTAGAATAAAGAGAAAAATGAGAGAATCGCAAAAGTTCTACAAGAAAAAGATGAGAGAACTTGATAGTTGGAAAATTAAGGAAGAATGAAGTCCATAGGAAAAGGAGTAGGGACTGTTAAAAAGAAAGAAAAATTGAAAATAAGAATAAAAGAAAAAAAAGAAAAATAAAAAATAGAGAAAAGAAGGTGGAAGTAAACTAAAACTCTTCAAATAAAAGATTTAGCTCGAGTACGAGTAGCTAATTGAGTTAAGTTCAGTCCAACTATCTAAAGTCCTATAGACTCTTGAAGTTCTAAAGGCTACCAAAGATGAGTTTCATCTATGCTTTATTTGTAAGTTCCTAAGCTTAAAGAGAAATCATGAGATTGTATATTTGCTACTCGAGTGTTGAAATGAAACAAACTTGTGAGTAGTGATGTTTTTTGGTTTTGATCTACTTTAGTGTTTTGAAAGTGAAGTTATATGTTTTGTTAAAGCTACTTGTCTTAAAAATATAAGTTTTTGCAAAGAAATAAAACTCTTGAGTGGATCGTTAACTTGAAACTTAGAAAATGAAAGGACACTCCATGAACAATGTGAATTGAATAAGAATTAGTTATTAAGAGACTTAGTAGAATACACCTTAGCTCGGGACGTGCAAAACCTTATGTTTGGGGGTATTTAATAAATGATTATTTATGTGTATATATAGGGTTAGTTTTGTAGTATATTTAGTATAAATATCCTCAAATGAATGCTAATTCATTGTATTATTGCATTTTCAGGGAATTGAGGTGTAATGGAAGTAATCAAGGAAAAATAAGAAGAAATGGAGCAAAAACCTACAAAATCAGAGTTGGCACCTGGGAGAATGTATTGACGCTGTGGAGAGACATGGCATGACGTGGGAGAGAAGAAAAAATGAAGAAAATCAAGTCTAGAGGTTCGGCGCAGTGGATGCACCGTGGCACATTGGGGATGGCGTCAAGACTGTAGGAGGTAAAAAACACTTAATGAAGTAGTGGCGTAGTGGTGGCACCATAGGTGTTAAGACGTTGTAAACACACCACATACCAACTATTGGCCACCATTAGAGTAATTTAGCAAAGGTATTACATTGAGTTTCAATATTAAGGAGTTTATGTGAAGAAAACATTGAAGGCTCCACGTTTGCATTCAATATTTGGTTTTGTTGATTAAATTCAAGGTGATATTTATATTCATCTCTTATTTTCAATGATTTCCATTATGAATTGTGATATGTGTGTTTCAATGAAGTTTGAGTAGTCTATTTCTCTTAGGGATCAATGGATCCTATGGTATGAATGCTGAGCTTTGAATATGAATAAGAAGTGATTATAAAAAGTGCAATAGTAAGAATTTGTATTGATTCTCAGCGTAATGATTTAGACATCTTAAACACATGTTTAATGAACTTAAGGTTTAGGAGTTATTATGTCCACTGAAGCTTTTAATTTGGATATGAATGGTACAATTGTAAAATACAAAACATCGATAGATAGTTGTTGATTAGGGGAGTGTATATAGCAAACTTAGTCGGTTATGAATCCATTGATTTGAGACTTAAAGCAATGTGGAGCTTATGTTATTCACACCGATAGGTGAGGTTCTAGTTTGCACAATAGAATCTTCTCCGTCACGATAGTGGGTTGAAGTGGATTTGAAGAAAATCTTTCTATTCTAATTATGCATTGCACACAACATATGAAGATGTAAACATGAATACAATGTATAGTATTAAATTACGTAGGTGAAGTTGTGAACAAAGATATCCTTAATATAAGAGTTCAAGTAAAGTTAATTTGATTTGTTAGAATAGTTTAGTTTAGTATAAAAATCAATTAAAAAGTAAATACCTTAGCAATAGTTCAAGTTAAATAGGTAATTAACGACTAGTGCAAAAACCTTTCCCTAAAGACGATATACGTGATCAATGTAGGTTGATTGCACAATTACTTCAAGCAAGTTGTTATACTTGTGACACGCACATCAATATGTTGTATGATGAGTAGCAAATTTAGATTATTCATAGAAAGGTTTAGAAGCTCATCAACAAAGAGATCCCAGTAGTGAAGGTGCGATGACAATTTCATGGAGATGAGGGGTTAACTTGGGAGCGGGAGGATTATATGGCAGAAAAACTTTCAAATCTCTTTGAATCTTAAGGTACGACTTACTTTTAGTTTCGAGGATGAAACTTCCTAAAATTTGGAATATTGTAACTCCCCTAATTATCTATTTGGATAATTAGTCCCTTTGTCAAGTAATTTAGTAGATATACATAGTATGTGTGCAATGGTGTGAATAATGTGTATACTATATACTATTTAGTTGATTTAGGTGCAAAATTAAGCATAAGTTAAGGAAATAAACTTGAGTAAACTGTTAAATAAATCAAACCAAGAAAAAAAGGTGATTTTTGAGATTAAACACACATAAGGTATTGTTAGATCCTAGTTTACTATGTGTGGGTCAGTCATCCTAGTAAGTAGTATATTGTTAAAACTGAAGTTAGGTTTGGTAGGTGGATGTTGCAATGAAGATGGAAGCCTGACTCAACAAGATGTTCGAGTGTAGATACAACTTAGAGATAGATTACAATGTAAATTCCTGTGAAGGTTACAGTATATAAGTCACAGTCGAAAATGAAGACATAATTGAAGTCAAAGCGGATTTTGAATACAAGTTGGATAATTCAACAGAGCAACTATCAGTATTAATTTACAATAGTGAAGAAGTTCTATATTGCAATGAAAGAACTTCAAAATAGGTTACAACTAGAAATCCGAGAGAAAGGTGCAGAAAGGATTAAAGGACATTATTGAGACGCCGAGTAAAGATTTGCCGAGTCAAGATTCTAGAAGGAATATAAGACTTAGTTGTTGAACATTGGATGATTCCAGCAAAATTTACAATTGGAGACCAATAAGGTTTTCTGAGTTGTAATTTTGTACAAAACTCCTAAACAGAGTAGATTGATAGTGTTTATAAATACATAAGTTCCCCATTGTGTTGATTGATCATTCATTACTTGAGTTTTATGAGAACGAGAGATCATTATAGTGGTTGTTCACGGGCTGAGCCTACGTAAGGGAGGACATTCAATTCTAACTGTGATATCAATTCTTGTTTAGTATTGATGTGTGCCACTTAATTCATCTCTGATTCGTTAATCTCCTCTATCTTTCTAGTTTTCAAAATTTCAATAGCGGTATTAAAGCTTTATCATTTCGTTATTTGTACGAGTGTAGAAGAGTGAGATTCTGGAGAGTTTATTGCCATGGGATTGATTGATGAGTTGTTACGACAATGAACTGGTGAAAGACGTGAAGGTGGATCAATAACTTTACCGCTATTGCTTCAAAGAACCAATTATGCCTATTGGAAGGTTCAAACTGTTCACTTTGTCTTTGCCATTGATGAAATTATTGGAGAATTATTGGAGAGTGAATACACTACTCCAACACAACCGGATATGGATGGTAAAGCTGTTCCAAAACCTGCTTTTAAAGGTTGGCAATTACAAGGCAATCAATTCTATCTTCAGCGCTGTAGGTGCTCAACGCTTTAAACTGATAGCTAATTGCACTACTACTAAGCTAGCATGGGATGTTCTGAAGACAAACTTTAAAGGTACGACTTCTGTCTAAATTTTCAAGTTATAACAATTAAGTTCTATGCTTGATCGTCTTGAGATGAAAGAGGATGAAGATATTGACTCATTAATAGTCATTTACAAGACATTGCTAATCAAGCTTTTTAACTCGGAGAAAAATATACTGATGAGCAGTTAGTACGACATGCTCTTCATGCTCTTCCTTCACAATTTGAGACTAAGATTACCGCAATCAAAGAGTGGCGTCATATTATGAAGATGTCTCTTCATGAATTAATAGGTTCTCTGCAAACATGTGAGATGAATATGTTTAAAAAGCCCAGTTCTTCTAAGAATGCTTATCGTGTTGAGACTACTATTTCTGATGTCTGTATGTGAGATGATTTTGCTATGATGGAAAAGAAGTTCTCAAACTTTCTTAAAAACTATAAGAGAAATTCTGTTAGAACTAACTACAAGAAGGGTAATGACAACAATAATACTTTTACTGATGATAAGAACACATATGCTAAGAATAAATTCAAGGGCATTAAGTGTCGTGATTGTGGAGGAGTTGGACATATTCAGTTTGAATGTCCAACTTACAAGAAAAAGAAGTCCTTGAATGCTTTTTGGAGTGATAATGACTTAGATGATAGCTATAAAGGGTCTAATGATTCTATTACTACACTCACTGCTATATTGAGTGAGTCAAATACTATTGATGCTTTTTCATCTATTTTTAGTGATTCTGAACTTGATTCTGTTGTATCAGACACAGAAAAGAGTAAAGAAACGACGAAGGATGTATGTGTTGCTCTTAATGTTGAGGATTCTGCAAAGGATCTTTAGGCTTCATATGATCTATTGTTTGCCAAATGGACATCTCTTTATGATCATAATTTTGAATTGAAGATGAAATTGTTCTATGTTAAATTGGATTACAAGACTCTTGAAAGAGAACACATGACTTGTACTACGTTGCTAAAAGAGCGTGAGACTGAAACTTCTATATTGAAGAAAGCTCTTTCTAATTTTGAGGCCTTTCATTGCAAAGTTAAAATATGGTTTCCATAAATTTAACAGAAAGCTACAAATTGGTCTATCATTGTAATTTAAGCATGGACTTGGTAATACTGAAGGACCTATTAATGCTCTGACAATCTTTGTCTATAGTATTGTAATCAATGAAAGTTAATCAAGTAAGACTCGAGTTGATACATCAAAAGCAAACAAGATTTTTCCATAAAAGGTTACTGTAAGCACAAAGAAAAAGGTAATTGTTATTGCTGATAACATACCTCCTACTACATGTCGGTATTGTAGGATTGTTGGTCATATTCGACCATGATGCTATCGGATGCTTAAAGATCTTAGTACACTTCAAAAGAAGAAAAGATTTAAGAGGTTTGGAGAGTTAAATCTCATAAAGATTTGATAGCAAATCTGCAACTCTCAGCAACTACAACTAAGTTATGGTATTTGGATAGTCGTTGTTCCAGACATATGACTAGTAACAAAAGATTTCTTAAACATTACGAGTCTTTTTAAGAAAATGTTGTTATGTTTAGTGAAGGAAAGAAAGGCAAGGTTGTTAGCAAAGGAACTTTTAATGTTGTGGGACAACCTAATCTCAAAGGACTTCTACATGTTAATGGGTTGAAATCTAATCTAATCATTATAAGTCAACTATTGATCAGGAACTTTTGTCAACTTTACTAAAGATCATTGTCAGATAATCAATGAAGAAAGACAATGCATCTTGTATGGGATCCGGACATCAGACAATTGCTATATGATGCTTCATTATTCTGTATTGCTTCATAAGCTTCAAGTTATGTGCGACTTCGTTTCTCTAACTAATACTGAGATTTAGCATAGAAGGCTTTATGATCATAATTTCGAGCAAATTTAGAAATTGCTCTCTCATGATGTTGTAAGAGGTATTCCTAAACTATCCTATAAGCCTGATTTCAGACATATGAGCTTTAGATGTCTTTAATGACATACTGACAAAATGTTTGTTAGAATTACTGCATATGGATTTGTCTAGTGGAATGAAAGTTGAAAGTCTTGGGAGAAAAAAGTATGTTTTTGTCATTGTTGATGACTACTCAAGCTTTACTTGGATTTGTTATCTGCAGGATAAAGCAAATTTTTTTGATTTGTTTAAGAAATTAACTATTTGACTTCTAAATAAAAAGTGACGAGGATGAATACATGATCGAATTCATATTTACCATGGAAAAGAGTTTGCAAATCGACAATTTGCTCATTTATGTGCTGAGTTTAGGATTATGCATGAATTTACTGTTCCTAAGAAACCATAACAGAATGGTGTTGTTGAAAAGAAAAATCTTACAATTCAGTAGATGACAAGGGTCATTCTAGCTGAGAAAAATATGCCTATGATCATTGGGCAGAAATAGTAAATATTGCTACCTATATTATCAACAGAGTTTACTTTAGGCTACTGACTACAAAAACTCCGTAAGAAATTTGAAAAGGCAAAAAACCATCTCTTAAACATCTTCATGTCATTGATGGTATCTGCTTCATATTGAATGATAGAGATCACTTGGGAAACTTGGATTCCAAAAGCGATGTTGGAATTTTTCTTAGATATTCTCATAATAGTAAAGCTTATAGAGTCTACAATAAGCAAACTACGAATGTGATGGAATCTATTAGGTTTAATTTTGATGATTGTGCAAGAATAGAACAATTGTCTTTTCAAAAGGATGATGATGATGAGATGCCAACACCAATTAGCTCAACACTTATTAATCAGCCTACTACTAAACCATCTGATTAGATATCACTACTCCATCTAATGATAAAATAATTCATGCAATGTATCGAAATGGAGTTCGAAAAAAATTTGCAAAATTGATTGAAAATTTTTCACAAATCCAACAAATTTTTTTTTTCATCAAACTAAGTGCTAAGGTTGTGATGTTTACCTTCTTGAGAGTGAATATCTCAACATATGCGCTTTTTAACTCCTTCAACCTGGTACTCCAAGCTTCGAATTTGAATTCCCTAAACCTTAGCTTGGCTCTACTCTAAAATTTAATGTTTTTTTTGGTGTTGAATGAAGCTAGGTAGAGGGTGGAATTACTTAAATAGACTAAGATTAAGCTTAGGGGGGTTGAATTTTGGTAAGAAATTATTATTTTGTCAAAGGGTGCAATAGTTTGGTGGTGTGAATGGGGTGGTATATGTGACGATTTAGGATTTTGGTTTTAAAAACCAAAAATCGTGCCCAACGATTCATGTAATAGTTGAATCGCTAGGAATCCTGTGCAAATCCATACAAAATGAGTTACTTTTTTCACTGATTTGGCCAGCGATTCCCGTGTTAAGTGAATCGCAGGTAATTACTAGATTTCAAATTTACAATGAAATTCTTTGTCTTTTGCTACCGATTTTGCCAGTGATTCGTAGTGTTATTTAGAATTGCTAGGAATCGCTAGGCCTTATTTTTATTATTTTTGCAATTTTAGTTTATATGTAACTTATATATCCTTCATAAATGTGAATATAAAGGTAAGATTGACTGAAAAATTTAAATATATTTCATAAATTTGATTTGGATATTTATCTAACTATTAATTTTATTTGTTATTGAAATAGATAAATAAACAAAGAAGCTTGTTTATAATGTAAACTTGCATAAAGGCCATAAAAATAAAAACTACTCGATTATCCCCCTTTTATTTGAAGGTACTCCCGAGCGTGACTTCTGAAACTAAATCCAAAAGAGAGTCAAAAGGAGAGTGAATAAAAACAATCTATGCTAAAGGTAGGTGTCCTACTAAAAAATGAAATAACTTAAAGAAAAAATGAATATGGGCTGCATCCCATAGAGCGTTATTGGTGATAGTCATTTACTCGACTGGTAGAGGAATCAAAATTCGTTGAGTGTGAGCGAATCAATCTCCGCTTTAAGTGGCTCCTCGCCGAGAATGTCTTCGCTTATGTCTGAAAAACGTCCTTCATTAATTATCTCATCACCGTTATTAAATTGTTGTTCTTCCATATCGTTACAAAGTTCTCTCTATTTTTGAAAGATATTACTTCACCACCAGACCTTAGTGTAACTATGCACTCATGTATGTCGATGATAGCTCCAAAAATCACTAAGAACGGTCTACCTAATAATATCTGATCACTCGAGGTAGTTGATGGCATGATTAGGAAATTTGTAATGATGGGTAGCCTACCCACTCGTACGTGCAAATGTTTTGATACTCCTAACACGACTTTACAAGTGCCATTTGGCTTTGACACCGTAATAGGAGGTTTGCATTGAATCCTCAATTTTATTCAGGCATAAGATTCATATGAGCTCCCGTGTCGAGTTGAACTCCGTAAAGGGACATCTTATTGATTTGTATGTTGAGGTATGTTGGCCTCGAATCCTTGAAAAGATTTTGGTAGGATTGCCATTCTCAACACACTACTCATAATCTGAGTCATCCTTGTCGCACTCGTATGGGTCTCTGGTAGGCTTTTTTTCCTTCTTTGATTTCTTATTTGTTTTCTTTCATGGCGTTTTAACCATCCATACGTTGAACGTTTCATTGGAATTAACGGTTATGATATGCCCCTTTATGGTGTTTAATTCATCTAGTGAGTTTTCCACTGGGTAAAAGTTGATGACCTACATATCCTATAAGGCAAAATTTTCATTATAAGGTTTTAGTCTATGGCCATTAACTTTAAAGATTCTCCCTGTTTTTCAACTTTCTATCTCTACAACATCGTGGGGAAATATATGTGTGACAACAAAAGGTCATGTCCATCTTGAACGAATTTTCCCATGAAATAATTTAAGACGTCAACAAAAGAGTAAAAATCTTTGTCTTACTTCAAAATTCTTAATATTCAATTTATTGTCATGAAGTGCTTTAGTTTTATTTTTTTAAATAAAAGCACTTTCATACCCATCATTTCTCCATTTTTCTAACTCTTGGATACTAAGTTTACGTTGTTTACCTGCATTATCAAAATTCATATTACATGTCTTGATTGCCCAAGTATGCTTTATGGTGTAGTTCTACTAGTAAATGACGTACATTACCGAAAACTAGCCTATAAGGTGTCATACATATGTGTGTCTTAAATGCAGTTCTATATACCCATAATGCATCTTCTAAATGAAGACCCATCCTTTACATGTTGGACATACTATTTTTTCTAAAATTGATTTAATTTCTCTATTTAAAGTTTCAACTTGTCCACTAGTTTGTGGGTGATATGCAGTAAATGTTATATATCTAATGTTATATTTTTGTACTTAAGTAGCTGCAATTCTAATTAATGTTATTGGTGCTCCAAAAACAGTAAAGATCCTTAATTTTTGGAAGTTAACTACTATTTAAGAATCATTAGATTTGATGGCTATAGCTTCTACCCATTTAGACACCTAGTTTATGGCTAATAAAAAATAAATATTTCCATTAGATTGTGGAAAAGGTCCCAAAAAATCTATTCCCTAAACATCAAATACTTCGCAAAACAAAATAGGATACAAAGGCATTTGGCTCCTACGTCCTAAGTTTCTGGTTCTTTGGCAATTTGGACAAGCTTTTGCGTAAACATAATAATCATGGAATAAAGCAGGCTAAAATAATCCTAACTCAATATTTTACGAGCTCTACGACATAAATCAAAATGACCTCTAAAAGCATAAATATGTCAATGAGTGATAAGTGATTGTAGTTTCGTTGGTCGAACACATTTTCGAATGGTTCGATCTGCACAAAATCTTCCTAATCAGGTTAATCCTATAAATAATGTTTAGAATCGTGTTTAATCTTATTATTTTGAGCTCTTGCTAAATGAGGTGAAAGCCTATTAGTAGTGATGCAGTTGACCATATCAGCATACCATAGACAAGTAATAGCTATCATATAAAGGCGTTCATCTATAAATTCATCTTTGAATAGTATTGAGGGTTCTTCATTTTGTAGTCTACTTAGATGGTATGTTTTTAAGTTTTCTGCACCTTTCTTGTCTTTTATAGTGAGATCGAATTCTTGTAACAATACGGTTCATCTTATTAATCTTAGCTTAGCGTCTTTTTTTGCCATAAACATCTTTATGCGGCATAATCTAAGTAAACTATTACATTTGTTCCCAGTAAACATGGTCTAAGCTTTTATAATGCAAACACAACTGCTAGGAGTTCTTTTTTTGTGATGGTATAGTTCAGTTGGGTGGGATCCAAAATCCTTGATCTATAGTATATGACATGAGAGTCCTTTCCTATCTTTTGACCTAAAACAACTCCTACTGCATAGTTACTTGCATCACACATTATTTTGAAAGGTTGTGAATACTCTAGTGACTTTATCACTAGTGTTGTAATCAAGGCATCTTTTTACTTATTAAAAGCTATTTTGCATTCGTATATGAACTCAAAGGTAACATCTTTTTGCAAAAGTTAGCATAAAGGTTTCGTTGTTTTGGAAAAGTCTTTCACAAAATGCTTGTGAGTCCCACATGGCTAAGGAAAGATCTTACCTCCCTTATAGTAGTGGGGTAGGGCAATGTTTTTCTAACTTGGATTTTAGCAGGGTTTACCTATATTCCTTTTGCTGACACTATGTGCCCTAATATAAGTCCTTGATTGACCATAAAATGACATTATTCATAGTTCAAAACTAGATTTTTCTCTATACAACTTTTATGTACCTTAGTTAAATGAAGTAAGCACTCATCAAAAGCATTACCGTATATGGTAAAATAATCCATGAAAACTTCAATAAATTGTGCAATGTAGACTGAGCAAATACTAATCATCATCTTGGGAATGTAGCGGGTGCGTTACATAGGCCGACAACCATACGCCTATGAGCAAATGTACCAAAAGGGGAAGTGAAAGTTGAATTTTCTTGATCTTCTGCAGCTACAAGAATTAGATGAAATCCAGAGTATCCATCTAGCCATCATTAATGGGTTCATCCAGCTTGTCTTTCTAACATTTGATCTATGAACGGAAGTGGGTAGTGATCTTTTCTAGTTGCGGCGTTTAGCTTCCTATAATCTATGCACACTCTCCAACCATTTTAGATTTTAGTAGGTACTAATTCTCCGTATTCATTTGTTATAACTATGATCCATGTCGTTTTTGGAACTACTTGTACTAGGCTGACCCAATTACTATCTTCTATTGGGAATATAGTTCCTGCATCTAGTAATTTTAATATTTCTTTCCTTACAACTTTCCTCATTTGTGGATTGAATCTACGTTCAGCTTGTCTAGAAGGTTTTGTGTCTACTTCAAGATTAATTCTATGCATGCATGTGGTTGGACTTATCCCTTTAATGTTGCCTATCGTCCATCCTATCGCTTTATAGAATTCTTTAGGAACATTTACTAATTTCTCCTCTTCTAAATTTGATAATTTATTAGAAATTATAACTTGTAAGAAGTTGTACTCTCTAAGTAAGCACATTTTAAATGATTTGGTAGAACTTTTAAGTCCAAGTCAGGAGCTTTTAATACATAGGGTAAAAGTTTGAATGATTTATCGGTAGATCCATATAGTAAGAGAGTTTAGGGAGTAACTTATAAGAATCTAAAGCATTGATTTTCTCTTTTGTCTCTTTATCTATATCATCATCGTCATTTAAATCTTTGATCCCTTTTTCAAGTTTGTCTGCCTTATCGTTTCTAAAAGTTTTATCTATTATAGGATCTAACATATCCACGGTGCATAGTGATGAAACATCTAAAGAATATTTCATAGCTTTTGGATGTTAAAATTGACCATTTTATTATCTACTTCCATTGTTAGAGTTCCATTAGAAACATATATTTTGTCTTTTGCCATTTTTAAGAATCGACATCTTAAGATACGAGAAATTTTACCAGAGAAGTGGTCTTCTTTCATGTCTATGACATAAAATTCTGCTGGGAAAAGTAATTCAATAACCCTAACCAAGTACATCCTCTAATACTCATACGGTTTGAACGGTATATCAATTTGCTAATTGTACTATTATACAAGTTACTTCTAATGGTACGTTTGTCACTTGCAAATATATTGTCAAAAGGCATAATGTTGATTGAGGCGCCTAGATCACATAATGCTTTAGATATCCCTATATTTTACATTGGGCATAGAACGAAAAACATCAAGGATCAGAACACTTAAGAGTAATTTCTCTTAGATTATTGCTGACACACGTTCTCATAGGCATACTCTTTCATTAGGTTTTATTTTATTAGTGCACAAGTCTTTTATAAAATTTTGATATTGAGGTACATTATGTATGACTTCGAATAAAGGCATGTTTACTACCACTTTCCTTAAAGTGTCTGAGATTTTTTTCTCTTCAGATGATTTCTTAACGTTTTAATAATTTTCCAGACGATGGTGAAATGGTGGTCATACAATACTTGGTTTATTCTTTTTGAAATCACAATCATTTTCCTTTTAAATTTTATTATCTTTAATTTCTATTTCTTTTTCTAATTACGCTTCTAATTCTTTTCGAGGAACTAATTTTTCTGGCATTATTGGTTCTTCAATTTGTTTACGGCTTCTCAAAGTTATCGCTTCTTCATACAAACTAGGGTAAGGTTGAGACGAGAATTTGTCTAGGTTAACCCATGGACTCATTTGCATTTCCATTTAACTTAGTTTAGTTTTTATTTCAACTATATTATCTTGTAATGCTTGAATATTTTGATCTTTTGCTTTTTTGAATTTTCTAGTGCTATTCTTCTATCGACTAATACAAGTGTTCTATATCTTTGAAAATTCCAATTGTCTACACAATTACCTATATTAGGTTTTGGCTAATTTTCATTCTTACTAGTAATGTAAGTAGTTTGATTAGGATTATTGTAATGATTCATCATAATGGTAGCCTCTTTAAATTGATCTTGTTGCACTAACGGACATTCAACATATAGATGATTGACCTTATTGCAAAAAGCACAAATTTTACTTTAGACTGACCTATCTTTTATTAGTAATCCAACCATAATTTTTAATTCATCAAATTTATCATTCGATGTCTTGACTATATTCCTATTGATCTCATAAGAATGGTTTTTCATAAATTTGTTTTAGTCGCAATATTGTTTTGATTGTTTCACCATTTTTGTAATAGTATATATTTCGAACATTGCCATTACATCGAATAAAGATTCTTTAAAATCGTGTCAAGGAATCTTTGTTATAAGTGGTTTAATCATTCTTAAAAGTATTCTAACAAAGTTTAATCTAAAAATCCATGTTGTGGACATAATGATATTAATCCTTGGTATGTTTCCCAAAACTCACTAAAAGTCTCATCGATCTCCATCCTATCATTGCTAATTCATTTCCAAACCAAAATAATTTTACATGCTAGAACGTATAGATCCAAGAAGGTTTTTGACATTTTAGACCATGTAGTTATGGAATTTTAAGGGAGATAGGATAGCCAATCTTGAGCTTGACCTTTTAAAGAAGAAGGGAAAGCTTTTAGCTTGACATAATGTAACTCTACATTTTAGGGTTTTATCACACTTATATATGCGTGTATTTCTCAATAAATTGTTGAGGATCTTCACCACCTTTACCTTGAAAATAAGGTAAAGAATTGATAAATCTCGGTTTTAACTCAAAAGCAAGGAAACCCATTGAAGAAGCAATAAACATAGGTTCGTAAGCAGTGATATTTTTATTGGCTTGCCTAAAATTAAGTTCTTGCTTGATGTCTGCCATATTGTATAACATGCAACGATAAAGATTCTTAAGAAATAATTTTAAAATCCCTGGCAACGGTGCAAAAAATTAACACATGTCGAATGTGTACAATAAATCCCCCACGTTTATTAATTATTAATATCTTGTAGTAGTTGCAAGTGGGAATCGTCTCCACAGTGATTTTGCAAATTCCATAAGAAAAGAAGTCTTATTTTTTATATTCTTAATTTTGTTTTAATTTAAAAAAAAAAGAATTTAAACTAATACTTTTTAAATATAAAATCTATTAAACTAACTAAACTTACTTAAAGAACACAAATCAAAGTCACTAAATTAAAAGCAATTTAGTTCAATAAAAAACAATAATAAATAAACATCCAAACATCCTCCTAAATAGTGAAAACTCAATCGGTTTTGCATCCAAATAGGTTTATTCAATCACATAGTCAAAAACATACTTTATAAAGTATCCTCGATCATTAAACCTTAATCATAAGTAAGTAAACAACCTTTAGCCAGCTATTTGTTCTCCATATACCAGTGGAAAAGCTACGTTCTAATTTTATAGAGCTAATCCATTTGAATATACAAAGACATTAATCTCATGCAATAAAACCACATTACACTATGAAAACTTCGAAGTACTAAATCTAACATCATGGAAAAGCCACACTAGATTTAAATCTAAAATTCACCTAGGACATTTGAACTGTGTTTAAATTTCAAATAATCATAATTACTGATTTAAACGGATAATGAATCAAAACATCACATTCATATTGGCCACGATCCACATAATACTCAAATCTATGATTGGAATCCGTAAATAACAATCTATAAAAACACTGAATCAAAGAATACGATTGGTTTAATCCATTAAGTACACATTCATCTCATCAAGACTACATTGGAAAACGGATCTAGTTCATGTTTGGAAATTTGTTAAGATTAACAAACTACTCACTCTCGATAATAAATAACCATAATTTCAGAATTAAAAGACGTAATTAATTATATCTTGATAGAAACTCAAATCTTCAATCTTCAAAAGCAAAACAATATAGAACGTCCCCCATACTAAAGCAAAAAGAGGTAAAACTATCAAAAGGCACTAATTTCATAATCTAGGGTTTACCTTTATAGTATATTAGGTAATACATATCTTAAACTGACTCAAAATCCTTGTTCTAATCTAAAATAAATGAATTCGTAGCTAGTGATTCCTAGCGATTATGTGTGTAAGTGGAATTGCTATGAAAATCCATAATTCTTAGGCCTCTGTTTAGCTTATTTAGACAATGATTCTGGGTTCTTGGGAATCGCTGAAAATCGCTAGTAAAAAAATCTTAGTTTTTCCTTGCTTCCTTAGTGATGATTCTTCATGCAATCTTTTTACTCGTTAAATTCCTTCATTTTCTCCTTTTTTTCTTCATTTCTACAACTATTTCATTTATCACTTGAAATATCAAAAATGAGAGAAAACCCCATGTAATATAGTCTTTTACATTTTAAATCATCCTAAAATGTACTATAAAACATGTATAATTATTTACTTATCTGAAGTATAGAGATATGAAAGATAGGATGAATCCCTGACATCTACGGTGGAAGCTTGAGCTCATAAGCAATTTTCCCAACCCGTTCATTAACCTTAAAAGGCCCAATCAATCTCGATGCAAGCTTGCTTTTCAACAAAAATCTCGAAAGACCCTTTCGAGAGGTAACCTTCAAGTAGATTAAGGCTCTAACATGGTACGTGAGATCGTCAAGATACTTGCCTACATACTTCTTTTGCATTTCCTAGGCACCTTGAAGTCGTCGATAAATCAACCTCACCTTTTTGTATGATCAACAACAATCTTAGACCACACTATCTCACACTCCACTAACTTAGCCCAACACGATGGAGAGCAACAGGATTTGCCATATAAAACATCAAACGGTGCCACCTTAAAGCTAGCCTGATAACTGTTCTTGTATGCAAACTCACACAACAATAAGTAGTCATCCTAAGATCCGCCAAACTCTAACACACCAGCCCAGAGCATATCCTCAAGAACCTTAATCAACCATTCAGATTAATTATACGTCGATGTGTCAAAGGCAATGCTGAACTATAGGTGCGTACCATATTGCTTCTACATACTCTGCCATATCCTGAATGTATAAATAAAACTTTTGTTTCATGTGATAGTCAACGGTACCCCATGTTGCCTAATAATCTCTCTCTCGAACAAATATACTCAATTGGTCAAATGTATAATAAGTTGCAAGGTATGAAGTGGGTAGACTTCGTCAATCTATCCACAATAACCCAGATAGATTTGTGCTTCTTAGCAGTCCTTGTGAGTCCTCTGACGAAATCCATGGCGATGTCTTCCCATTTCCATTATGAATTGGGATGCGGCTATAATAATTCCTAGATCTCTGATGTTCTGCCTTCATTTGTAGGCAAATCCTATAGTTCTTGATGAACTCATACACGTATTCTTTCATCCCCAACCACCAAAAATGTCTCTTCATGTTGTGGGACATTTTCGTCATGCATGGATGAATGGTAAATAAAAAATGGTGGGAGTCCTGAAGAATCTCATCCTTCAGCTCTGCCATATGATGATATCCATAACATGCCTCTATATCTCAGACATTAATCACCTATTTCACTCTAGCATGCTTCGTTTGCACATTGTGCTAACTCACTGATAAGCGTTTAATTAGAATTATATATAGGCTTAGTTTAGCAATATATTTAGTATGAATATCCGGGAATGAGCTCTAATTGATGGTATTTATGTATTTTTAGGCATATAACATATAAAGAAGCCAAAGGAGTTATTTCATGATGAAATGAGGATAAAATGCATAAAACCATACTTGACGCTGTGGCTAGTACACTTGAGGCAGTGGGAAATGACTACAAGGTGTGAGCAATGCATGGACCAAGATTGAAGACGAGAAGTGGTGCAGTAGAAGTAGCACAGTGGTGACGCCGTGGGGTTGTACACACGACGCTGAGATATTACATACAGGGCGCAGAGCCAACTGTGACGAGAAAACATACACAAAATGGTCGAAGTTATGGCGGCTCCGTGGCTTAACATACACATCAAGGGGTCACTTATTGACAGCGCCGGGATATAAAAAATAGAAAGTATAGAATTCTAGTTTGGTGGGAATTGTTAATTAGGGTTTCTAATTATATTCTTAGGAGTATAAATAGGTATTAGAACATGGTAAACTCACACATTATCACCAAAATAATATAGATTACCACTAATTAGTATAGTTTGCATTGTTCTTAAGTATTAAAAAGAGTTTTAGAGGAGAAGACTTTAAATACTCTACTTATGGTTATTCGATATTGTTTCTTTGATTTAATTAAAGTTATTTTATTTAATCTTTGATTGCAATGAATAACATGATGTGTGAGTACCTTGTTTATCTCAAGGATCAATGAATCCTATGGTATGAATGATAAGCTAAAGGACGTATGAATGAGTTATGACGATTTAAAAGGGCAATGGTTTGAATTTGTATTGATTCTATACATAATGCTTTGAATATCTTGATCACGTGTTTGTTGATTAGAGGTTTTAGGAGTTACCATGGCCATTGGAGCATTGAAGCTAGATATGGATGATACAATTGTAAAATATATAACATGGATATATAGTTATTGATTAGGGAGGCACGGATAGTAAAATTAAGTGGTTATGAATCTAAAGATTTGCAATTCAATGCTATGTGGAGCTTACGTCATTCACGCCAATAGGTGAAGTTTTAGTTTGAACATTAGGATCTTTTCCACCACGACAGTGGGTTGAAGTAAATTTGAAGTAAATTTCTCTATTTTAATTGAGCATTGCACCTAAATAATGAAGATGAAGGAAGTGATGTAGGAAAAAATAGTAATTCATTACCTAGGTGAAGTTTTGAACTAAGAGACTTCTTAATATAAGACTACAAGTTATTTAACATTATTTTCTAGAATGGAATAGTTTAGTTAAAACCAACTAAAAAGAGATCCTCTTAGTAATAGAGTGAACTTAATTAAGTGAACAGTGTCCATATAAAGTTTTCCCTGAGGACGACTACCGTAATCAACACTATTTGATCGATTTATTACTACAATCGAGCCGTTATACTTGTAGTTTCATGATCAAATTTTTGGCGCCATTGCTAGGGATAGGAAGCGAGACACTAATTTAGTGTAGTTCACATGATTGTAAAGAGTTTATTTTCTATTTTTCATTTTTAGTTTAAATTTGATTAAGCCTATTACACTTGATCTACTTTCTTTTTTTCTTTGGTGTTTTTGGGATGTAAAGATTGTATGGTTATCATGTTAAGGAATCAAATAGTGAATTCCTTGATAAATCTCTAGATTAGTTTATCAAAGTGAATCAGTTCGAGATAATACACATACCAAGCATAATAAATCGTGAGTGGTTTGGCATGGACAGAAAATAAAAAAACTATATTATAACCAGTATGGATTTATAAGATTTGTGGGAAGTCAAGAGCATTGCAACTACACATAAGAGAATGAGCCATGACATAATTATTAAAGCTCTTACAACCCTCACATGGAAAATGTCTGTCGACCATCATGGAGTTCTCAAGACAACTAGCAATCACGACAAGATCAAGAGATACATGAACAATACTCTATTACTTCACTATAACAAATAATAAGAAGAATGGCTAAGCAAAGCAAGCACGATCTCAAGAAATATGAGGAAAGATTAGAGATTTATGTGTAATCATTTAATATAAAAAGGGAAGAAAATGATCAAGCTTTCTTGAATTTGGAAAAGAAATTAGATCAAATTGCAACATTCCTAAATTCAAGACAAAAGATTATGGTTAAGTTTAAGGAGAACCAAGTTGAGAATTTTTTATCTAGTGAGGAAGCATGTCATGAAGCATATGAAGAAGTAGAGAAGCACAATCAAGAGGATTACAACATTTTTAATGCTTTAGGGCTAGATGATTCACTTGCCTTGTTAAAGAAGAGAGTCTTATAAATGATATTAAGCAACATGATAGTGGTGTTGATCTGGAGAAGTTTGAAACAATAATGAGTAACGAAAGCACAAAAAACTTGAGATCATACAATACAAAGTTTATGTAAAGGAAAATCATTTTTTTGCATCACATACACCATTTAAAGAAGAACTACAAGATTAATGGAATTGTGAGAAAATCGGGATTGGTGCGATTATATATGAGAAGATTTTTATGGTCGCTTTTGTCAAAGTATGGCAAGGTGTACAAAATCACATGAAGTTTATGAATGATAGTGTAGCACGCTACAAAAGGATTAGCAGATATAAAGAAATTTTTGAGGATACATCATTGAAGAATCCTTGGTGCATATGTCGGGCTAGGGACATCAAATGTAGCGCTATTGGGATGCAACCTAGGGGTTTTAATTTTTATTTTTAAATTTCAATTTCTTATTTATTAGTTAGAGAAATCTAAACATTTTATTACTTTTCTAACTTTAAAAAGTTTTGTCCTAATTGTGTAGGAAATACCATTTGCTGGGTGACATTTCATCAAAATGGAAAAGTCTCAACATATGGGGCTTATTTAGAAGAACCAGGAGTTAGAGGAATATTTTGTCACTTTAGTACTTATTTAAATTTCATGTTTTGTTCTTATATCATATTGTTATGTTTGTGTGTTCAATGTTTTTATATTTAAGGCTTACTTTTAAACCTTGAGGACAAAGTTTGGTTTAAGTTTGGGGACATCAACACTACATTACGTGAAGCAGTAAAAAAGGATGAAATAAGGATAAACACTGCAGGTATGATCGTTAAATTTTATTTGTGAAGCAGTAAAGGATGAAAGAATGGTAGTGTATCTATTTCATTTATTTATTATTTGAATATGTATATGTAGTATATATTAGGTTATATATAATAATATATAATGAATAAATAATTCGTTTGCAAAGTTCATGGCTTTAATTAAGGATGAGTAAGAATACAAGTATCTTGTTGATATGAAACTCAAGAGAGTGTTGTCAAATTTTTGAAGAAAATAAGAAATATAGCAAGCAACGGTATAATTTCATGATTAGAAACCTAGAGTTAGGGAAGACCATGAACTTGAAACAAAAGCAAGAACAATACGAGAACACTTCTTGTAAAAATTTAGATCTCTAAGGAATTCTATAATAAGTATGAATCTTACTTGAGTACAAAGTAAATACAGACTTAGTACAGAAAAGTGAGAGATAGGCATGATTTTTAATGAAAAGTTGGAGTTACAACTTGTTTTATAAAGTTAAAGTGAGAAGTGCTAACAAGAGTTTTAAATAAAAAATAGAGAGTCCCACAAGTTTTACAGCAACAATAAGTAGAGAACTTGATGGTTGGAAAAAGTGAAAAAAAAATAGAATCCATAAGAAAAAAAGATCAGGGACCGTTCAACAATAACATATGAGGAGAAAAGAAAAGAAAAGATATATATATAGAAAGGCGGAAGTTAGATTAATACACTTTAAATGAAAAGATTTAGCTCGAGTACAAGTAACTTAGTTAAACTAAGTTTTCTTTACAACTATGTTAAGTCCTTTGGACTCTCGAAGTACTAAAGTCTACAAAACTAGTATGATCTATGCTTATTATTGAATTCTTGAGCTTAATAAGAAATCATCAGATTATACACTTGCTACTTGAATGTTGAGGTAAAATAAACTTGTCGGTAGTGATGGTTTTGGTTTGACCTACTTTTAAGTTTCGAAAGTGAAACATATGTGTTGGTAAAGCTACATGTTTTTGAAAATATTAGTTTTTACAAGGAAAAACTCTTGAGTGGATTATTAACTTGAACTTATTTGAATTGAAGGATGCCTATGAACTATATAAATTGAATAAGGTCTTAAAAGTAGTAGTAGTGAGAGTACTTAGTAGAATACACTTTTGCTCGGGACTTGTAAAATCCAAGGTTTGGGAGTATTAAATAATTATTTAATTGGACTTATATATAAGACTAGTTTATTAGTATATTTGGTGTAAATATCCTGGAATGAGCTCTAATTGATGGTATTTGTGTAATTTTAGGTATACAAAGAATAAAGGAGATAAAGGAGTGATTTCATGATGTAATGAGGAGAAAATGCGAAAACACATACTTGATGATTTGGCTAATACATTTGATACCATAGGAAATGACTATAAGGCATGGGCAAGGCATGGACAAGGAATGAAGACAAGAGAAGTGGTACAGTAAAGGTGACGCAATGGTGATGCCGTGGGGTTGTACACATGGAGCCAAGATATTACACAGATGGCGTCGAGCCTACTATGAAGAGAAAACACAAACAAAAAGGTCAAAGCTATGGAGGCACCGTGGCTTAACAAAGATAGTGTGGGGTACCCTATGGATTGCGCCGAGACACAAAAAATGGAAAGTCTAGAATTCTACTTTGGTTTGAATTGTTAATTAGGCTTTCTAATTGTATTCTTATTAGTATAAATAGGTATTAAAATTTAGTTACATACACATTATCACCAATTCTCATAGATTACCACCAATTATCACAATTTACATTGTTATTGAGTATTAAGAAGGGTTTTAGAGGATAAGAAATTGAAGACTCCACTTGTGGTTATTTTGTATTGTTTCCTCAAGAATTTGAAGTTATTTACTTTAATATATTATTGCAATGAATACCTTGATGAGTATGTCGATTTCAATGGTGAGTGAGAAGTTTGTTTATTTTAGGGATCGATGGGTCATGTGGTATGAATTCTATACTAAAGGAAGTATGAATGGATTATAATGATTAAAAGTGCAATGTTTAGAATTTGTATTTATTCTATATGTAATGCTATGAACATCTTGATCACGTGTTTTTTTATTAGAGGTTTTAGGAGTTACCATGGTCATTGGAGCTTTTAAGCCGGATATAGATGATACAACCGTAAAATATATAACATCTATATATAGTTATTGATTAGGGAGGGATGGATAGTAAACTCAAGTGGTCATGAATCTAAAGATTTGGAACTTAATGCTATGTGGAACTTACGTCATTCACACTGATAGGTGGAGTACTAGTTTGCAGATTAAGATCTTTTCCACCTCGACAGTAGGTTGAAGTTAATTTGAAGGAAATCTATTTATTCTAATTGAGCATTGTAGACACATAATGAAGATGAAGGATATGAGATATGAAAGTATAGTAATTCATTACTTAGGTGAAGTTATAAACTAAGAGTCTTGTTAATATAAGCGTACAAGTCATTTTACATTATTTTCTAGAATATAGTAGTTTAGTTAAAACCAACTAACATAAATCTTCTAAGCATTAGAATTAATTTAATTAAGTGAACAATGTCCATATAAACCTTTCCCTATGGACAATATCAGTAGTCAATACTAGTTAATCACGTTATTACTAGAATCGAGTTCTTATACTTGTAGTTTCATGATCACTTACTAACTATTTGGTACAATCTAGCAGTCCTCTAATCTTTTGACAGTTTCTATTTAAACACAATTTGTACTCTTATTTGTGTGCAAATCATCAGCTCAATATCGGTAGGAACCTCCAGCTTACTCACTATCATCGCTGCCTTAAGTAACCCATACTCATGCATCATAAGATATCTAATAATCTTAACTTCTTTAATCGGCCTCCTGCTCAAAACGTCTATGACTACATTAGCTTCTCATAGGCGATACTTATGCGAAAAGTCTTAGTCCTTCAAGAAATCTAACCACCGACGTTGTCGCATATTTAACTCCTTCTGTGTGATTCTGTGTGAAGAGATACTTCAAACTTTCTTGATCAGTGTAGAGTGTGAATTTCACTCTATACAGGTGATGTCTCCAAACCTTTAGTGCAAATAATACCATTGCCAACCCTAAATCGTGTGTGGGATAACTCTTCTCATGTATCTTTAACTGTCTAGAGGCATAAGCTACTGCTCCTCTACACTGCATCAACACACAGCTTAGGCTCATATGAGAAACGTCTTTATACACCAAGAATCCCTGCCCTGCCTTTCGCAATACTAATACTGGCTTAGTGGTCTACGAATTCTTTAATTGTACAAATGCTTACTTGCACTACTCAGTCCACTCAAAAACAACGCCCTTTGTGTCAATCTGTTAATTAGTGAAGCGATCTTATAGAAATCCTTTAAAAAACGATAGTGGCCTGCGAAACCTAGAAATTACCTAATCTGCGTCAGTGATTTTTATGCCCGGCCAGTCCATAATGGCTAGAATCTTGGCAAAATTCAATGATACTCCAGCTGCCCCAATAATGTGGCCCTAAAAAACTTAACCTCAGCCAACCAAAACTCACACTTACTAAACTTGGCATAAAACATGTGCTCTCTAAAAGTCTGGAGTGTCTCCCTGAAATGTTTCTTGTGCTCCTCTCGTGTTTTCGAATAAATTAATATATTGTTGATTAGAACGATCACAAAACAGTCTTGAAATGGTCACAAAATCTTATGCATTAAGTTCATGAACATGGCAGGAGCATTAGTCAGCCTAAATGGCATTAATGTCTGTATCTAGTGTTGAAGGTGTCTTAAACCTATGCTCATCCTCGATTCGTTGTTTTAATACCCTGATCTCTGATTTATAGTGAAGTAAAACTGCACTTCTCTCAGCTGATCAAATAAATCATTAATTAATGGAAGTAGGTACATATTTTTTTATTGTAACCCTCTTCAGCTGCCTATAGTCGATGCACAATCTTAGACTGCTGCTTCTTCTTAAAAAAGAGGAGAGGCGCTCCTTATGGGGACATGGAAGGGATGATGAATCCCTTACTCCTAAACTTCTTAAGTTGACTTCTTAACTCCTCTAATTATCTCGGAGCCATATCATACGATGATATCGAAATGTTTGGTGCTCGGTACTAAATCAATGATGAACTCGATCTCTCGTGGTGATGGTAAACCCTATAAATCCTTCAAAAAAACATTTGGAGACATTCAAACAACATAATATCAACAAATCTATGTCGCTGACTCTTTACCATGCTGCACAAGGGCACTAAAGTCTCTTTCTCCGGACTAGTCGCAAGCCAGCCTTTTATATCAACGACTCTCAATGAGCTACCTTTATGGGTGTAAGCCAGACGACCTAGAATTTGGAAAATCATTGTATTACCAAAATAAGCGTTGTGGGCATTATATGTTGCTACCTAGTCTATTTCAAACAATGCGTCGAACTCTAAAAACTTAAGCACTTTGAAATCTATTGGTAACTCTACCTTGCTAATCACTATCGGACACCTCTCAACTATAAGGTTAGGGTATCTCCATTGGTAGTACTCAATATTAAGCTGACTCTGACACTAATAGGTCTCAAACTTAAGATGCCTACCATGCGACAAATAATAAAAGAAAAAATAGATCCATAATTAAATGAACATGCATATCTCTACTGAAAATAGAAACTATACCCTCAATAAGACCTCGTGTAGACTTGGAGAATGGGTGAGCTACCATGTGGGTTCCCTCTCGAACCTGTTGTAGGTACATTATGGTTGTCTGGGGCAATCTCTAACCAGACGCCAACTAGGCAATATTTATAATAGGTCAACTCTCATCTCCGACCATATTATTGAACCTGACCCTATGCATATCTTTGTCCTTATTTAGGTCCCTCTCGGCCTCTACCTCGCCCTTTGCCTTGGCGACCCTGATGATGTTGTAAAGGTGCCAATGATGGTAGAAGTAATTGGAGGTAGAAAGGGAGGTCTGCCTCATGTTTACTTAGTTTAGGCAAGTTAAGAAGTGTAGGGCACGACCAATGTATGAGGTGTGGCTATCCCTGTCACTTGTTCGCCCCTATCCCATCTCTTATGTCCCTTACCCATGTGTCTCCTCTCAAACTGTGTCGTTTGACCTAATGTCAATTTTGAACCATGAGCAATCCCGTAAGCTACCCTGCTCAGATAATATGTCTCGTGGCAGAGTGCACGCATATATAGCTCACTGAGTGTCCAAGCCTCGGTGCTGACTACAAGATACCCAATGTGTGGCTTCAGTCCATATTCAAAGTGGTAAACATCCCCCCAATCATTTTTCACTAAATCTTCGACAAACTCTCTTAGGTACCTGTACTTATCTTTGTATTGTATCATTGACTTATCAGGTCCTTGTCTGAAGTTCATAAATTTCTTTCTAAACCTTTTCATGACTAATGGTGCGAAGTATTGTTTATAGAACTTATTCTTGAATGCATCTCAAAACTCAAAGTTTCTTCCTAGTAGATGTCATCCTACACCACCAAAAATCTTTATCCTTTCGAAACATGTACGACGATATCTCAAGCCGTATACTATCATCAATCTTCTCAAAGTCTCTCTCTTAGTCAAAGTAAAATGGCATAAATCTGATAATGTCCATCACCAGCTAGACTTAACAGTAGAGTTGGCGGTATGTGTGGGTGCGGGAGATAGTACTATCTTAGTTGTCTCTACTGACGATACGGTCACCATTGGTAAGGTCTATACTAGAGAAGCCACAAGTGTCGTAGAATGCTAACACCGGATAGCATGGAAGTTGTAGCAGTAATGGGAGTCGATGTCGGTGTCGATGGCGGTGAAGCAAAATGAGCAGTCATTATGGTAAAAAAAATTTGTCATCTGCTGCCCTTAGGCGAAAATCTAATAAGTCCATCATCGGACCCCATCAATTGAAATAGTGTGCAGACTACCACTTGTGCTACTATCTCCGCCCACTGGTTGATCCGTCATAGTGCTCTGCAAGTAGGTTGTGAATGAGGAATCAGCTTTTATGATGCTCATGCATATGTATAAATACAAAAATGAACATATAAAAATAGAATTCTTAAGATGTCGTTTTTGCTGGCTTCCTAACTAATAGTTTCCAACTTCTTAGGTTTGTATTTTATTTAAATTTAGTATTGTAATTATAGAGAAAGTAGTCTCTAATAAAAGGTTTGAAGTCTTCTTACTTTAACAAGGCACCGCCCAACCTACTTCCATCATTGAGCCCTAATTCCAGCCATGTATGACTTAAAAACGTATTAATTAGAGATTTTCTTACTTTCCATGTAACTAGTGTTTAGGAAAAGTATTTCTCATATCTCAAAGTTTGTGATTTTCAGAGTCAATAAAAACTTTTTCTTTAAGTTTAACATTCGTATAAGTCTTAATTTAAAAGGAAAAATAAGTAAAAAACCTTATTGTGGAAACTAGGAAACATATCACATGCATATATCATCTTATAAAGATGATAAACAATGTAATAAACATGTATCTTAAAAATATGAAGGACATAGAGTACTTAAATACATCAAAATATCAAAAACCTACTAAATAAGCACTAGAAGAAAGTCCAAGGCTCAGAGGTAGTCATCGATCTTCTCCTTGCTTGATTTGCTACTCTATGGATCTACAGTTTGTCACTAAAAACAATGACAAGCTCTAGTGATTAAATCTTGAGCCCACTCATTCACATTTCCAAATTTACAAATGGTAACTAAAAGAAAATATTTAGCGAAGTAAATGCTGAAAGGAAACATGCCAAAAGTTAGCATAGTTAAGTAAATTGAAACTGACTCTAGAAGAAGTAAGGATCTAGGAATCAGTCGGCCATGAGTTTCATCACATAATCCTATTATTCCACTCTCCAAAGTGAGTTCCATCACATCAGTCAAATAAATATTACCGACAACCCAAAGATTCATTACTCGCATGTGACGCTTAATGCTAGTGGTGAGCGATGACTTCCCCAAGGTGAACTGACCAGGTTTGTCGTTCATCTCAATTAAGTCAGGGAACCTAGATGCAAGAACTGCTTCGACACTATCAAGAATTTATACAAGCTAAGATTTTGACAAGTAATATGCTTAGCAAATCACATAATACAGAAGAATACAAAACACAACTCCTCTAAACTAATAACATGCTATTTCAATCATTTCATATATCAATGATAGCAAGGAAGACATAACATAAGGATACGAGTGCAAGAATACCAATAAGAATGTAATGCCATGATAAAAGCTTAAAAATTGAGTAAAATCACACAAGTCTTGGCATCAGGAATACACATAGCTACATTAGTCCAAGTGAGTGTGAATAAAATGTAAAACATGAAAAGAAATGGAAATACGTTCTCTAAAGGTTTACTTACCTCAATACACGCAGAGTCATATGCTAAATCGACCTCCCTACACCTCGAGACTCGCGTACTCATCCATAAAGCTCTTCCTTAACCTCATGAGGTGTCCTAATAATTAAATTTAAAGTGTTTTAGGTTATTTAAGTGGTCTTTAAATTCAATTTTTAAAATCGCCCCCCTTAATAATTTGTATATATCGAAATCTACTTTATTAAAAAAAGGACAGTTTTGGTGCAACAACTTGTGATTTGATTTCAATTACCAAGATATTTAAACACAATATTATAGCCCCAAGAGAAATTTTAGGGCTATTTATTTAACTTTCTGAAACTATAAGGTATGTACGATCTCAATGAAAAACAAGGGAGATATGGAAGTTTTACACTAATGTCTTAAAATAGTTTTAATTCTTACCAGAAACTTACATGATTCATTTCTCGTTAACCATAGTTTTAAAAATCATAATTTTTATAATGAAAACTACAAACATATCCAAGAAAATCATACAAAAATATGTGCTTAACCTAATAAGAAATGAGTGAACTATTCTCAAAACATCAAGGCATTATCAAAGCAATGAAGTTCATAAATCTTAGATTTAACATCAACGTTGCATAGTATTATTGGATAGGAAGGAGTCCATATCTTCAAATTATTTGTGAGAGAAAAGTTTTAGCATTATGGATAAACTTTTCAAGGCCACCAGAATGAGTGAATGTGAATTTCAAATGAGAAAGTTATGGTCAAATTACAGAGACTGGTTTGGAATAAGAACATGCAAAATCCCAGTTTTTGTTTCAAGAACTTCATGAGCTTGCAAAACTCATAACAAATTAATTTCTTAGTGAAAAACAAAAATCTAATACATTAGATTGAGTGAAATTTCATGAGGAACCTAAACCTCTAATTTATATTAAAAAACAAACTCATTTTATAAATTAGAACCTCTAATTTCAATTTCATGAAATACCACCAGTTATGCCCAAAAACCACAAAAATTGAAAATGAGGCTTGGAGACTTAACAATGAGCTCATATTAACCAATAAATCATTAAATAGAACATACTTATTTTTTGGAGCAAATGTGCAAAGATTCATGTTCAAATACACCAAAATTGAAAGCATACAAGGTATGTATTCTCACCTAGGGTTCTTGCTTGTATTCTTAGACATGATGCTCCATGTTTTTGATGAAATGGCTTGAGTTCTTCTCTGGAAACCTTTGATTTCCAACAAGAATGAAGTTCAAAATTTTCTTTCTAGTTTGATGGTGATGCATATTGGAGAAATCTATTAAGTATGAGTATTTATAGGGTAGGTGAGGATGATTGATACTAGCCAGTCATCATAATGTTATTTTTTCATATAGAGATTAATCACATAAGCGTAATACATCCCTACTCCCACTAAACATTTTCAACTAACACTACTAATAAACTCATCGCGCCTAAGATAAAGTTAATACACTCATCTCTAAGCTTATCAATGGTTCTCAATTGACATGTATAACTTAAGTCTTAGACTTTTTATTTGATATTAAGCATAGCTAAGGAAATAAACTAATTGATTAGATTAATGGGTGTATATGTCATAAAATCAATTAAAAGACTCACCAATCACTATCTACTCGGTCCCACGATTACACATCCCTATGCAAGGCCCCACTCACGTCTCGACGCCTATAAACAAGTAGAGAACATGGTTTAATAATCTACACACATACAAATCACTAGGAAAAAATCACAAAAATGTGAAATATGCCTCGGCCACATGCTAAGTTAGTGCGTGTATCTCTCGACGAGTCCCACGTCGCGGGTCAATGATTTGAATGAAGGATAAAACAAAATTTGAAAACTTGAGCCATCACAGCTAACCTTTTATGTGCTAAGTAATCGTGATCTACTATCGAAAAATCAACCACCCACTGAATAATCTACGATTTAGCTCGAATCCGAGCACAAATGAACATATTAGTAACTCTGCAACTAGCTCCCTCAGTTGATGATGTGCTACATGGACTTTCATGAGTCACCATCACAAAAGCTTCCACAATAAGTCTAAACTAAAAAGATTAAGCAGTAGATACATTTTCTTTTCCTATTCTTCTCCAAATTAAGGCATCCGCACCCACATTTTCGTGCCTTGGTGGTGTTTTAGAGTGAAGTCATTGTTCTTGAGAAGCTCAAGATATCTACTATTATTCATGTTCAATTCACTATGAGTAAAAAAAATATTTCATACTCTTATGATCTAAAAATAGTGTAAATCTCTCATCGTACAAATAATGCCTCCAAATCTTCAAGGCAAACACAACTACTGCTAGCTGAAGATCAGGAACTGGATAATTTCTTTCATGAATATTGAGTTGCCTTGAAGCATAAGCTACAACCCTGCTTTCATGCGTTAACACACAACCTAAGCTTAAATTAAAAGGAACAAGTCAATAATTAGACATGTTTTATAGTTCATTTTAGGGTGATTTTAGATGTTAAGGACTATATTTCATGAGGTTTTCTCTTGTTATCAATATTTCAGGTAATAAATGGAGATTATGAAGAAATAAACGAAAAAAAGGAAGATTATGAAGGGATTAATCAAGTGGAAGTAATATACAAAGAATTATCACTAAGGAAGTAAAAAAGAACTAGACT
Source organism: Stephania cephalantha (assembly GCA_039657325.1). Classification (NCBI taxonomy): domain Eukaryota; kingdom Viridiplantae; phylum Streptophyta; class Magnoliopsida; order Ranunculales; family Menispermaceae; genus Stephania; species Stephania cephalantha. Next base: position 26,443,580 of record CM077573.1, read on the forward strand.
TTTGTACCAGCAATTCTCAGCAATTCCTGGACGCACCTGAATTGCTAGCTAAATCATTAGGCACAAGAAAAGAAAAGAGAGCTTAATTTTCAAGATGTTCTCAGCGATTCCTCACTTAAAAAAATTGCTTGGAATAGTTGGACAAGATTTTATGAATTTAAGATAACTACGAGTTTTTTAAGTTGCTTTAGGATGTTTACTACTTGGAATACAATAAATATAACCTTAGGATTTCAAAATTAGCTGCCATTGAGTACGTAAATCAAAATTCTATTGCTCTTGGAGCCATTGTTTATTATTTTCATATTTTATTGCTTTTGGAAAAGATTTGAAGATTCAAGTATTTTATTTAAGAGTTATTTTTAATTATGCCTTGTATTTATACTATTGCAATGTTATTTGTACTTATGAGTAAGTAGTTATTTGATCTCGAAAAAGTTTGAATGTGAACTAGATCTATTTTTGCAATGTAGTTATGATGAGATGATTATGTGCTTAATGCTTTAAACTTAATTGTATTTTTTGATTCATTGATTTAATAGGTTATTATCTATTAACTATAATTATGATCTTTGTATTGCATGCATAGTCTAGAAGTGTGGTGTTATATATGATTTCATTATCTATTTGAAGTAGTGACTAAGATTGTTTGAATGGAAAACACTGTTTAAATATCCTAAGTGAGTTTGAGATCTCAATCTACCATTGAAGTGGCTTTACTTATATGTTAGATTTAGTAGTTTGAAAGTTCTCATAAAGTATAATGCAGTTCTATTGCGTGAAGTTAATTTCTTTATGTGAATAAAGGGGTTAGCTCAATAAAATTATAACGTGGCTTTTCCACTAGTAGAACCGGAACAAATGGTTGGCTAAAGGCTATTTACTTACTTATGAGTAGAGTTTAATGATTTATCTTACTTTATAAAGTATGATCATGACTATATGAATTGGAGTTATACATTTAGAAGGCAAAACTGGTTTGAGCTTCATTGTTTTGAATGTCTGTTTATATATTTATTTATTATTGAATTTATCTATTAGATTGATTGTGATTTTGAAATGTTATTTAAGATAATATAGTTAGTAAAGTATTATTATATTATAATTAATTATTAGTTTGTTGAGTTATTCTTTTTGAATAAAATAAAAATAAAAATAAAACTAATGAAATTTTTTTAAAGTCTATTTTTCAAGAGAAGATTGATAAATCTTTGTGGACATGATTCCCACATATAATTACTACAAAATAATTTGAGTATAATATAAAAGGGGAGATTATTGTACATGCCCAACACGTGTCAATTTTTGGTGTCGTTGCTAGTGATTTAAACATAATTTCTTAGGAGTTTTAGACGTTATATGGTCTATCCACTTCTTCATTCGAATTCCACAAGATCCTTACATCCATTTGATCCTGAGGTAGATAGGACGTTTAATCATAATTTAAGATAACAACGACATAGAGGACACAAACCTACCATAATAGAAGCCAATAATAACTTTATTCTTGGTAATAACAATAATGATAATAGAAAACTTACTTTTTGACAAGTTAATCAAAATGTTACTGCTGATGAACGAATGTGTATTGCCTATCCTGAGGGATTTCTCGAATTTGAACTTAGATCCGGATTCATTAGTGCTCTATCTAACTTTTATGGTAAGGACAATGAAGAACCTGTGAAAATTTATAAAGGAATATCAACACAAAGTCAATGGGATGAAACCTAAAGACTATACGTTATAACAAGTTAAACTTAAAGCTTTCCTTTTGTATTGAGAGTTGAAGCATAAGATTGGTTGTTTTACCTTTTTCATGATTCGATAACCACATGAGCTCAAATGTTAGAAGCTTTCTTAGATCAATATATAGAAGAGAAATCAGAGTCATGAAGATGAAAGTCGATGAAATATTTAATGAATTTTGGGATGGATTTCAAAGATTAATTTCATCTTATCCAGAACATGGATACACTCAAATAGCTTTATTAGAATACTTATATGAATGACTAAATCATTTTTAACAAAGATTATTACATACCATATATGGTGGATCATTATTCGATGTTACACCAACTCTAGCAAAAAAAAACTATTAATAAGATGGCTTAATAATCTGAACAATATGATGAAAAAACCGACATGTCAAGAAAGAAATTTTATAAGATTAACAATAAAACAAGTAATAAATTCGATGAAAAAGTTGAAGAATTATCTAACATGGTTAAGGTACTATTAAAAGATAGATTGAATCAAGTTAAACTATATAGATTTTGTAATGAAGTTATACATCATACGGATGCGTGTCCTACTTTACAAGAAGATAACTATGAATAAGTCAACACTGTTATAAACCAATATTCTGGTCCACCTAGAAACCAATACAATAACAACAATTGTTACAATGGAAAACCAAATCCAAATATTAACTACAGTCCACAAAATCAAAACTATACCACATATAAACCAATAGCACTTACATAACCTACAAACAATGCAACAACGTTAACAAACTATTGAACCTATGCAACCAAATCTAGAACAATATTACACAACTTCATGAACCAAAGTCATAGAAATTTACGTAAATTTCTCAAAATCAAATTAAAACTGATACGTCTATGAACGAGCTGAAAAATCGATTAAGTCAAATGACTATACAAATCAACAAGTTAAGCAATCAAACTAAAACAACTACTCAATCTTCAAACACTACTAATCAAGCACAAGTTAACGCTTTATTTTGTGAAAAAAAAAAGAAACGAATACGCAACAAAAGACACCACAAAACGATAAAAAGAAATCACGAGTCATTGAGAGAGCATTGGTTGTCCGAGGACAATAAGGATGGATAATGAGAGCTGAGAAATTGCTGAAGAACATTAAGAAGGGGAGTGTAAGGAAACTATATTGAATATGGTAATATTTTCTAGTTGCTTCACTATACCCAACTACTCAACACTGTGAGATAAATAAGACCAAGGAGCCTTGTTTGTATGAGATTATAGATAATGGGAGGATCAACACTAGGGAAATCATTTATAAGAATTTGAGGGAGTCAATCAAAACAGAGAGAGGCAATAAATTGTTGTTTCCAATCCTAACTACACAAATGTGCTTGAAGGCTCGATTGCAATTAATCCAGGATAAAGAATTTTATATATAGGCCCAAGCAACAATAGATGAGGACGTTATGTTCACTTTGAAATAACTGACTGGATATTAAGACTCTAAGGATGAGAGAGCGAGTCGAGAGGGACAAACTTGAGGCCGAATTGTTAGCAAAAGAATAAGAGGATCAAGCACCAGCAGCACCAGCAGACAGTGGAGTTGGCCTAAGTATTTAAAAATGAAGAATATGGAGTGGAAAAGGATCACAAGCATTGATTTACTCAAGGCTACCAGTTTATAAACCAACTGGTAGGAGAAATGGACTTGGTTGGTCCTGAAGTTTTTTCACCACCTCTACAACCACATGCACCAGTACCACCACCGAAGGACTTAGCTCAATGACAATAGAGGCTGTAAATTATTGAAATTAGGAGACAATACAGAGAGGATAGTGCTCAATATCATTAAGCCTTGTTGATATATGAACAAGACACGCAGAGAAGGATTTAAAACCGATTGATTGGATAGCAGAACTTCATGTTAGTTGTTTTTCAGTAGCACCGAACTACATGTTTGATCCAGACGTGGTGCGTAGCAGAAGGGTGGAACGTCCTTTGACACCATCCTATATTATGGATAATGATGATGATGATGTTATGAGGATGCATAGTCCTAGAGTCGGATTCTTTGGATTTCTCTAAACTTTGGGGAGATGAGAGATACATTTATACAGATTATTTTTACATTTGAGATATTTTGTCACTTTATTAGTTGTTAAAATTTTATGTTTATGTATTTTTATGTTTTGTTATTATTATGCTTGTGTGTTTAGTGTTTTTAGTGTTTTAGTCTTATTTTTAAACCTTAAGGACAAGGTTTTATTTAAGTTTTAGCGCAGGTATGATCGTAAAATTTTAATTTTAAAGCTATTAAAAAGGGAAGAATGGTAGTGTATCTTTTTCATTTACTTATTATTTGAATAAATAATTCATTTGCAAAGTTCATGCCTTTAATTGAGGATGATTAAGAATACAAATATCTTGTTAATATGAAAATCAAGAGAGTGCTATTAAATGTTTGAAGAAATTTAGAAATTTAGCAAACAATGGTATAATTTCATGATTAGAAACCTAGAGTTAGGGAAAACCATGAACTTAAAACAAAAGCAAGTAGAATATTAGAACACTTCTTGTGGAAAAAGTTAGATCTCTAAGGATTTCTATAATAAGTATGAATCTTATGTGTATAAAGTAAATAAAGACTTAGTACTAAAAGGGGAAGAGATAAGCATGGTATTTAATGAAAAGTTGGAGTTAACACTTGCTTGATAAAGTGAAAGTGAGAAGTGCAAACAAGAGTTTTAAATAAAATAGAGAGTCCCACAAGTTCTACAGGAAAAGGAGCAAAGAACTTGATGGTTGGAAAAAGAGAGAAATAACAGAATCCATAGGAAAATGAGCAGGAACCGTATAACTAGAAAATATGAGGAGAAAAGAAAAGAAATAAGATATATATAAAGAAAGAAAGGTGGAAGTTAGATTAAAACTCTTCCAATAAAAAGATTTAGCTCGTGTACAAGTTACTTAGTTAAGTTAAGTTTTCTTTCGAACTATATTAAGTCCTATGGACTCTTGAAGTACTAAAGTCTACAAAACTAGTATGACCTATGCTTACTTGTGAATTTTTGAGCTTAATGAGAAATCATGAGATTGCAAACTTGCTACTTGAGTGTTGAGGTGAAATAAAGTTGTGAGTAGTGATGGTTTTTGTTGTAAACTACTTTTTAGTTTCGAAAGTGAGTTATTTGTGTTGTTAAAACTACATGTTTTTGAAAATATTAGTTTTTGCATAGAAAAACTTTTGAGTGGATTAGTAACTTCAACTTATTTAAAATAAAGAATACTATATGATCTATGTAAATTGAATAAGGTATTATAAGTAGTAGTATTAAGAGTACTTAGTAGAATACATTTTTGCTCGGGATGTGAAAAATCCTAAGTTTGGGTGTATTTGATAAGAGTTTAACTAGACTTATTTATAGGACTAGTTTAGTAGTATATTTGGTATAAATATCTCGAAATGAGCTCTAATTGATGGTATTTCTATTTTTTCAGGCATACAAGGTATAAAGGAGACAAAGATGTGATTTCATGATGAAATGAGAAAAAAACACAAACAAACATTTGACGTTGTGGCATGGAGGCTTAATGCCGTAAGAAGATAGCACAAGGATTGGGAAGATAATGCATAGCGTAGAGAAGGCTTGAATATGCAAGACAGTTGACGCAGTTGGGGCACTATGGGATTGTACACACTACGTTAGGACATTACACACAAGGCGCCGAGCATATTGAGAATAAATTGCACAAAAAAAAGTCAAAGTTGTGGCGGCGCCGTGGCTTAACACATACAGCGTGGGTCATTTATTGACAGCGCCGGGACATAAAAAATAGAAAGTTTAGCATTCTAGTTCGGTTGAAATTGTTAATTAAAATTTCTAACTGTATTCTAATCAGTCTTAGGGTAAAATTATGTATTAAGACGTAATAAACTCAACCAATATCACCAAAAGCAATAGTATATGACCCACCAACATAAAATTGCTTAGTTTACATTGTTTTTGAGTACTAAGAAGAGTTTTAAAGGAGAAGACACTGAAGACTGCACTTGTGGTTATTCAGTATTTTTTCCTTAATTTGATTGAAGTTATTCAATTCAATCTTTGATTGCAATGAATACCATGATGTGTATGTTGATTTTAATGATGAGTGAGTAGTTTATTTATCTTAGCGAATAATGGATCATATGGCATGAATGTTACACCAAAGAAAGTATGAATGAATTATAATAATTAAAAGTGCAATGGTTAGAATTTGTATTGATTCTATACGTAATGGTATGAACATCTTGATCACGTGTTTGTTGATTAGAAGTTTTAGGAGTTACCATGGCCATTGGAGCTTTTAAGCTGGACATGGACAATACAACCGTAAAATATATAACATCAATAGATAGTTATTGATTAGGGATTATAAATCTTAAGATATGGAACTTAGTGCTATGTAAAACTTACGTAATTCACACTGATATGTGGAGTACTAGTTTACATATCATGATTTTTTCCATCACGATAATGGGTTGATGTGAATTTGAAGGAAATCTGTATATTTCTAATTAAGCATTGCACACACATAATAAAGATGAAGGAAATGAGATATGAAAACATAGTAATTCATTACCTTGGTGAAGTTGTGAGTTAAGAGTCTTCTTAATATAAAAGTACAAGTTATTTTACATTATTTTCTAGAATAGAATAGTTTAGTTAAGACCAACAAAAAATAAATCTTCTTAGCAATTGAGTGAACTTAACTAAGTGAACCGTGTCCATATAAACCTTTCTCTGAGGACGATATCCATAATAAACACTAGTTGATCACGTTATTAGTACAATCGAGCCGTTATACTTGTAGTTTCATGATCAGCGGTGCCCTGGATTAGTGAAAAGGCCGTCATAGTTGGTATCACAGAATAAAACACAAAGCATATAATTGGAATCAAGACAATCCTTGCAAAAAAACCATTAGTTGGGAAGTAAGTGAGTGAGAAGGGGATTTTTATATGTATATGTTAGTTGAAGTATGTGTAGTATCTTTATACAATACCTGCTTAGTAGCTGATTCGCGCTCGTTGCCAATATGAAAACATCGATGGTTGACGAACGTGATGGCGAATACACCGGAGCTAGCAGTAGTTAGCCTCCTACCAGACATGCATTACCAGCACCACTAGCACCATGGCGGTAGCAGCAACAACGTGGCAAAGGCCGAGGTAGAGGCAGATGCTGAGATGGTTACAGATAAGGAAAGAGACATGAATAGGGTCAGTATTATGACTTGGGACAGAGATAGTAGTTTTACCAACGTGGACTAATTATTTATTTCAGATGTTGTCAGATGGGGCACATGGTGTAATATGTAAGTAAATCTGTTGAGGTAATTTTCTACTTTTCATTTCCATTTGTTTACTATTTAATAGTCTATTAGACTTAATATGCCTTTGTACTCTTATAACATGACTTGTGATTCAATTCTACTTAATAGGTGAGCTATGTTATCATGATATCGTACCTTGAATTGATTCATTGATTCTATTCTTGTCCATTGAACTTCTTGGCTTTCTTTGATATAAAATATGAATTGAATAGTGTGTTATTAGGGTAGTTATGTTGTTTAATAATTTGTGGACTTGTAATCTGGCTTTTCATGCTTTTCTAAGCAATTGTCCATTTTCATGAACTATGTCGTGTTTTATTTGAAAATATAATTTTTAATAAGTTGTGGACTTGTAATCTGGCTTTTCATGCTTTTCTAAGCAATTTTCCAATTTCATGAACTATGTCTTGTCTTCTTTGAAAATATAAAGTAGTCCTAGTATCTAGGGTACATTGCACTATATTGGGATTAGCGTCACATGAGGTTAGAGTCCTTGGAGATGTTGGCACTCACCACTATTATGGCGTGGCAAACGAGGTTAGAGTCCTTGGGATTGCCAGAAAACAAATACTATAATGATGCAATAATACACACATCCTTTAAAGTGGCCAAAAAGGCTTATGTGATGTAGCTCATAGTCGACCATACCTAGCTACTTAGCCTTGTGTCAGTTTCATTTGTTTAACTATAGCATTTCCTGGAATATTTTAGTTTAAACATTTATTCGCTTTCTTTATGCTTTTAAATACCATTCTTTTATTTGGAAATATGGATGAGGATCTCAAGATGTTACTTTCTATTTTATTGTGCTCACCGTCCATTTATGATGGTGTTGTGTAAATCAATCGACAGCAGGCCAGACAATAAGAAGATTGACGACTAACTCTGAGCCTGTGACGTGCATTGAGTATTGACTTTGTAGGTTATTGATGTTTTGTACTATTATATACTTTATTTCATTCAGATACTTTTGGGTTGTATATATATATATGGGTTGAGCGTTAGTTCCCTGACATGTTACATGTTTATTACACTAATCTTCGCCATTTTGTTTATATACATGTGATCATGTTTTTCTTTGTTTTCCGCACATAGAATTTGTATTAATTGATTTCGCTAACCTATTGAGACTTCTGCTATTTTAATAATTGTTGAAAAATTTTCTTTAGCTCTGAAATAATAGCAATAATGAAAGTTGTGTAATGTTTATCTTATACTTGATTAATGAGGAGAATAGGACAAAAGGCTGACTAATACGTTCTTAAGTCCTACATGGCTGAGATTAAGGCTTAATGACGGGATTAGGCCACACGATGCCCTATATTAAGGAAGGGGTCGTGACAACTATACTCATCGTATATAGCTAAAATAGTTGCCTACGAAAAACCTTTACAAAATTCTGAATCAATTAAACAAGACAAAGTAAATGATAATCGTAAGTTGAATGAAGATATGCATTCTAATTCTACCGTTCCACAATGATTAGCAAATGCTTGGGAGAAAGAAACTAAAGAAGACATATGTGAACCATTTAGAAAGTTAGAAATAAATGAAAACTTAGAACAAAAGATTTCATATTTGAAGAGAATGCCTGAGAAATGTTCAGACCGAAGAATGTTTGTCATACCAATCACCATAGGCAATTCTTCAATTGAATTTGTTGTGTGTGATCTCGAACCATCAATTAATGCCATGTCACTTAAACTTTCTGAATCATTAAAAATAGGATCGTTAACTATTATGCCTATTAATCTCACTTTTGCAGAGAACACCATTATTAGACCATATAGATTATTGGAAGACATCCTAGTACAAGTACACGTTTTAATATTTTCAGCTGATTTTTATGTTAGGGAAATGGGAGATTCAATATCGGCTAATCCTTTACTTATACTATTAGTTAGACCTTTTCAAAAGACGGCTAGGACTTAGTTAAATATTTCTGAAGGAACAATGTCAATTGAGTTTGAAGATAAGATTGTTAAATTCAAAATTAATCATTAACATAACTATCACATTTATGAAGAATACGATGAGTCATTTGATAATGAAATAGAACATAATGATTTTTTAGACTCAAACTATTATGATTATTTTAATGCTGAAATTTATGCAAACAATGCAATAACAATTGAAACTTATAAAGGGATTTAAAAGAAAGTAACTCAAGAACGGAGAGTTATGCAACCTGGTAATGGCAAAATCATTAGCAAGCCGGAAGTTTCAAGATCCAAAAACAATAAGAAAAAGTCGAACTTGAGTCCTATAATGCTTAATGATCCTTGAGGCATACACATGCACATTAAAATTAAATAGGCTTGGTACTAAAAAGCTTAGTGTGTACAAACTCTAATGCATATCTCATGCCCTTACATTTCTTTCTTCACACTCAATTGGAGTTGAATGCACTTGCTTATGAACGACTCTTTTTACTGGATGGAAGTGCAATTCAAACAAGATGTGCGAATTCAAGTAGACAACATCTCCATACCCACGGACTTCTTGGTAATGCCACACTTTATCAATGAAGATCCACATTTAATATAATGACGAACTTTGTTAGCCACTACTATTACGGATATTTTAAACCAAACAATTACGCTAACAATTAATGGTCGAGCACTCACTCTCTAGAATGGTTGTAGATTGGAAAATCCTATATACACGTTCAGAGATCCAATATAATTCAGGAAAGGTTAAGTCGAGCCAATGACGGTAAACAAAAGCACTCTATTGGAGGCAACTCATATTCCATGTTTATTTCATTTTTATTTAACTTTATTAGAAAATTATTTTAGTTTACTTTGTTATATTTTTAATCTCTCACTTTTTGACTCTTGTATTGGAAATAGTTTTTGCGTTTTAAACCACGACGTGATTTTAATTGAAGGGGAGTGATAAAGTTGTTTTTGCTTTACGGCCTTTATGCAAGTCGCATTATTTACTTGCTCATATGTTTATTTATTTAATTAATTAAGAAAAATATTTAGTTAGTTATATGTCTCACTCAAACATTCAATTTTTTAGTCAATTCTACCTTGATATGAGTTTTTAATACTGATGATTAAGTAAATTATAAGATAAATTGCAAAAAATAGTAAAATAGGCCGGCGATTCCTAGCGATTCAGATTAACGGAAGGAATCACTATCTAAATCGGTAGCAGAACATAGAAAAATCAATCGCTTTAAAAATGAATCATTGGTTGAATCAGTAGGTCATTACATTTTCATGTGGCTTATTTATTTTGAATGCAACCAGCAAATCCCAATGATTCCACTTATACGGGAATCGCCGGGAATGATTTTTGGTTGTAAAAACCAAAAAACCCAAACCCCCACGCACACTAAACCTTTCATACTTGCAAACCATTGCATTCTTTCACAAGAATCTGAATTTCTAGCCTAGATTCAACCATTCTAATCTCAATCCAATAGTATTTAAGTGATTCCCACCTCAACCTAATCTCATTCAAACCAAAAATTTCGATTTTGGGGGTGTTGAGCCAAACTAGGGTAGGAATTTTTGACTTAGAGCTTAGAGGGAAGGCCTAGAGGAGTTCAAAAACCTCAATCTTGAGAAATTCACTCTCAATAAGGTAATTACATCAACTTTAGCTCTTTACTTTAACAAATTCTTTATTCGGGGATTTTTGCAAAACTTTTCGATATTTTTTCGAAATTGATTTGTTGGAATTTATTCAATTGACTTGAACAAATAATTTCATTGTTTCTAATAGACTAGGAATAGTGGTCATATTTATTATTAGCTTAAAAATTAAATAACTTTGAAATTTTTTGCTATATTTACAATTTTTTGCAAATGGTTTGCAAATACGAGTTTCAAATGAGGTTGGGGGTTTCATTCTGGTTTTATTTCAATTTAAATAGCTATGATTTCGAAAAGACTGACAAATTGTCACCAAATTACTTCAATATATTGAGAAAACGAATTTTTAAAGTTTACATTTTAGTGATAACATAATTTCCAATTTTATTTTACATTTACAACGAATCTCAAACTAGCTTTCCAAATAGATTTCTCCTTTTAAAATAAAGTCTTGAATTTTATCAAACTTTTTGTAACAACATTGTTTCTATCATTTATAGGTTTCTTAAGATTTTGAACTTGTGATTTTTAAATCCGAAACAATGGCCGGAGGAGGAAAACTTATAATTTCTCTAGAGGAAAAGGGAAAGGCACAACTAGTAAAAAACTCAAACGAAATCCAAAGCTCCACTTTAACCAATTAGGCTAATGGGGATTTCACTAAATAACCCCTAAACTATAGCACCTAAAAAGCCTTCTCCTCCATTAAGTTTTGAATATGATATGAAGGGAGAGGAAGAGATTGAGGAGACACCCGCCATTTCTTTCCATGTCCATAACCTTATCAATGCCATAGCTATTGCTATAATGGATAGCTTCATTAAGAAGAATATAAAGATTATACCAGAGAGGGGTTTCAACATCAAAAATGAGTTAAGTATGAGCTTAGGATCTTAAACATAATAAGGGACAGGAATTGGGGATTGCTAACTAGGGATTACTACACCGATAACGACACGAGATCCTCGGTTGAAGAGGGATGTGACATACTAGTGAGAGAATTCCATGCTAACAGGCATAGAGATGAAAAAAAAATATACATGGTTCGAGGAAGACGAGTAAGAGAATTCCAATTTGTTCCTAGTGAAACAGGGTTTAAGTGGATTCGCTTAGGAATTGCTAATAAAAATGCTAGAAATGAGCCTCAGTGAATCAATGATTTCTAGTTATAAACATGATTTGGTGAGAAATCACTGACTCCAAATTTTACACTGAAAATTTTGCAATGTGCTGTAGATTTACCCAATGATTTCTAGTACAAACTAGAATCGCATAGAAATTAATGGTTTAATTTTAATGTTTTCCAATTAAATCGATTTTCCAAATTAATTATAACACATATATATTAGTAAAGGTAAAAATATTCCAAATTTCAGAATTTAACCATGATATGTATTAAATAATTTATTTTATTGGCATAAATAACAAGTTACCATAAACCTAATGCATTAAAAAATATACTACGAAAATAAACTGGCTCAATCAATCCCCCTTACATGAAACTATTCCGAAATTGAATTCCTAAAATATCCCCATTATAAGAGTCAAAAGTTCAGAGACTACAAAAACAACTAGCTAATCTAATACTAAAACAAAAAATAAAGATAAGAGTATTGGCTGCCACCCATAAAGTGCTATTGTTTACTGTTGTTGGCTCGATTACACTAAGCAGTTCTAGACTAGTTCTATAAACTTAAGTGTAAGGATATTCACTCTTGTGCCATTCCAGAAAGCGATTTCTTAATTGTTGGACTCTTTTTTTTCTTCTTCTAATTCTTTGTAGATTAAAATTCCTCCATGTTGTTATTCGAAACATTATTTGATTGCTTGACCCTCCATTCTGTGTTATTGTCTTTTGATTAGCAGTTTCTTCACCATGTTTGTTCATGGTTTTAGCATATCCATCTACCATTATTACTGTATCAATAGCATTTATTTCAGCTCCATGATGATTTAATACTAATAACTCATTATTTTCAGTTTGTTCATTATCAAATTCATTAGATTTTCCATAAATATCTTCATCATTGAAATGAAAAGTTACAGTTTTATTTTCGAACTCCATCGACATTGTTGCTTCAAAAATACCTTGTTTTGTTTCAGCTGTTTTAAAGAATGGTCTTTGTAGCATCCCCTAACCTGATTAAGGCATTACCCGGCCTAAAAACCTAATTAAGCACAGATTACCCTTACAAGACTTAACTAGAGCCAGCAGCCTTACCACCTTCACCTGATAAGCACTACTGTATATCAACTATCGAAATAAAACAATTAATATACGCAGCGAAAATTTAAAATCTTTTCAAAAATCAAAATAACATATACAATATTTAAAACAAACCAGAATAAACCTCGGTTATACAAAACTCCCATCCCATATGATATTACAAAACAGTAATTCAACACCAATATATAAGACCAGAGAAAGTCATTACATCAAATAGAAGTTTAAGACTCCTATAACTTCTCCATCTCATAGTTTTAGCACTCGTTGGATCTACCGTAACGTTAATTGGGGTGAGCGCTCCAACTTGCTCAGTAAGTAGGGATTCACACTAATCATCAACATTCCATATAGAAAACAACGATATCATGCAATAACAACATTCACCAATGATATCTACAAGAATATGGAAAGCATATAGATTCAATACATAATCAGATGCAAAGCAAGTAATTTGGACTATTACACTGTCATCTCCATTTTTTTTATAAAACTAGGGCTAATTATCGACTAATGCCATTAATGCAATTGCTAGACCAACATATTGGCCGATATGCTCTCTAGCCCATCCCGTAATACCCAATGGTTCTATCCCAAACCCTTTAATATAAATGTAACCCACACCGCCTATCAACTGAGTAGAATGTTACTTATAGGTAGGGAAGCTAACCCATATCGTATATCACCTCGACTCAATTCCACGATCTTACTCTCATGAATCACAGTAAACACCGTTTTCCTTTTATTAAAAACAATCGTTGTATAAATAGTCCCCCATTCCATTCTAACAAATGTATGAGCTATATATACTAAATTGCCTGGCAATATTGATAAATAAGCGAATATGTACTTACCTCGGTCTAAGTCTTTGTTTCCCAAACTCCCAAACTTTCTGATCATCTCACATTTCCTCAGTGTTCCTCGACCTAAAACCAATCATTTGGATTAATATAAGTTCAATACACTATGTTTAGAACCCCTAGACCAGTCCCTAAGTCCCCCGAAAATTATTCATAAAACACAGCACAGTTGCTTGTTTCAAGGGTCTGGTAGCGCTACCTGACATGGATAGCGCACTATCCATAAGTCAATCATCTTCCCTAATACGCCTAGCGCGCTATGGCCAAAGCCTAGCTCGCTATGCGCACTAGACTTGCAACAGCAGCACAGTTCTGCTAATCGACCCAAATCACATCAAAACTCAACAATTACTCTCCCAAATGATCCGAGAGGACCTATAATTCAATTATTAACTAAATTCCTAGCATTACCATCAAATTTAACTTCAACAAACAGAATAACAAATCATACCTAAATGTTGATCTTGTGTTGTTAATTGGATTAAAATCCTCAACTTGGTTGAATTCGGCTCCGGTAATGATCTCATTTGATCCGGAATCAAAGCCGACCTCCTGAACCCTATCAAACGATCGAATGAATTGATAAAAATGAATTTTTTAGTTTTGATATATGGATTTTCTTTTAGATACGCATCGAGATCGATTGCTTGGTTGATGCTTTAAAGTGTCACAGCTTAAAGTGACATGCAATTTGACACATCAAGCACTTACCCTTCCGTCAAGACGATCTAATAATCCATATATTTCTAATATTCTTTTATTTTCAAATATATATATTTATATATTCAAAAACATATAAATATATATATCGTGTATTATTCACCAATAAACACACTAGACATGCCTACAAATGTCCCTGAGCGTGCACACTCTTGCCATAACTCCCTCGTCACACTTGGTGTCCCAGTAAACCATAGTTTATTGGGAATTTTTTTATAGGCTTATGTATAATCTCCGTATTATATGACAACCTATATATAAATTGATTTAACAATTCAAACAAACACCATACTTCATGCAAACTTACGCACACGGTATTCGAGGTACGCCGAACTTAACCACGAGCCTAACTCAGATTAATTAGGATTTAAATTAGTACTAATCACCAGCTTGGGTCGTTATAGTCTCCCCAATTTAAAGCAATTTCGTCCTCGAAATTAAAGTAATCAGAAATTACCTACAATGTTGAATAGAAATGGGAACTATTTCTCATATTTCCGCTTTCAGGTTAGTTCCTCATCTTCGTGAAATTCGTATTTCACTATAACAAAAGAAATTTCATTGGTTCTCAGCTTTAATACACCTTGAAGCTAGCTTACCTCCCAATCCAAACTTACAAAACTCCTCTCATAAGTGAGACTTTCAACAAAATATATTTGTCCTTTGAAAGCTCCAACCACCTACGATATTTTTCGTATATCTCTTTTGTTTTAGTTGTATTGTAGTTTAACGCTGGCGACTCTGATACATCTCCTTTGTGTAGTTCTAAATCAATTTCGCTTCCAATAAACTTGCATCTCAACCCCTGTCCAGACACTCCGGTGAATGACATGGTTTAACCATACATAATTTCAAAGGAGCATTCCATTCTAACTTGACAACTGTTTTTATAAACGAACTCACACAGAGAAATGTATCTTATCCAGTTATTATTAAACATCAAGACACAAGCTTAAAGTATATACTTTAGCACCAAACTTTATTACTCTAGTTACCCATCGGTCTACCGATAGTATACCATACTGAGGTTAGGATCAATTCCACAGCTGTCGCAACAATTCACTCTATCATCTGGCTGTGAATCTCGAATCCCTATCCTAAATAGTAGACACTAAAGCACCCTGAAATCTAACACCTCATTTATCTATATTTTGCATAAAGAGTCAAGAGGATTTCACATAGAAACTAGCAAGAAATACGCAGACTCCGTCAACCTGTTAACTACAATTTTTACCGTATTGTGCTTACGCTAACTCATAGATAAACTAGAAACAAAACCCACCGATCTATCTTCCCATTTCAATTAAGGAGTAGGCAACGAATACAATAAACCTCTAGGTTTTTTTTGCTCAGCCCTAACTTGCTGACATATCTCATATCCTTTTAGTATCCCCAGAGCATCATTTTTACATCCCAGATTAATAACAAATAAAGGCGCCTCATTTCATAATATTCCTGATTGATATTTGGATGAATGAAATAAAGAGATCTATGAGATTTTCGTAGCACTTCCTGCCTCATATAATTCTAAACTGGAATTCATAGTCTATCCCTGAACCGTAACATAACATTATCAGACACTGAACAATCAGGATAATCCACACTACCTATTAAATTCAAATGCCCTACATAATCCTAATTAGCTTTCTGACAACTAATCGCCACTAAATCGTCTCCAATTCAGTGTGAATCTAAACTTAAAAGATCATATTAGTAGCTCCAAAATTAGCTTTCTCAGTTACTGTCGTGTCAACTAAACTTACACAAATTATCATCATCGCCATTGCTTCATGAAGTCTAAACTGAGAAGCTCTATTAATAGCTACATTTTCTCCATATACCTGAGTTGCAATTGTATACTGATAGTCTGATAACACCTTTTTGTGTAGTTCTAAACTACTCAAGCTCTAACAAATTTGTATCATTACTTCTCATCCCACACCATCTAATGACAAAGTAAAGCATATAAATTTTTAAGGTAAATACCGCAATTCTATATATAGCCTGTTGAAATCAACACCAAAGAACTCACAGTAAATATTTCTTCCAGTAATTCATACTTTCCAAGTCACAAGCTAGGAAACTATATTCTCTGGAAACAATGGTCAACTTCAGATATATTGTGTTAAGATTGAGAAAGGTCCCTCCCAGCTATTATACATCTCTTCCCCCTTAAGAAGCAGATTTTTGGTTCCTTACCAAAATAATAATACTGGTTCTCCACAACTCTCAACTCTTCCACACACATACATCTCGCTTAGTTTTCCATGAGGATTTAAACCACAGTACTGCCAAGAAATTTCCAAACTCTCTCAGTTTTACAATTATATCAATAACCTTAAGTTGTCACCACAACTTATGTTAATTCATCACAAATTTTTGAGCATGAAGTATCATTCATATAAGCAAAAATCATATAACCCCCCAAGTTTCAGCTTTTACCTGTTGATATATCTCATATTTCTTTATAAAATTGATATTGTCAATTTTTTTTTCATTTCAGGTCACCTATTCATTTTTATCACAATGAATTTTGATCTTCACCTGTATAAATGTATTAAACAAATCAATGAGATTCTTTCAACATTATTGCCTAACTCTTTGTTTCAAGTTCAAAGAACTATCCTTACATGATCAATGTTTTGATTTACGATCATCCTTTCCAACATCAATAATTAGCAGTCATCCTTGACCTACTTGATAATCTCAATCAATCTCCTTCAATGATACATCACTCATTTCAATCGTTATTAGGTCAACTCTAATCTTAGCTCCAAAGAACAGACTTATAGTTAATGATCTAGAAAACTCAGCTGATGATGTGCTTGCGCAGAACTTCCATTTGGTCATCAGTAAATATCTCACTTAAGAGATATTACTGAGCAACGTTTATTATAATTATAGCCTCTGTCCCTTTCTTTTCAAAGCATTGTCAACACAATCACCTTGATAAGTAATGTTTCAGAGTGAATTCCTAATACTTAGGATAGTTTTAAGGTAAATTTCTTACCTTCTATTTCTATCATTATAACAATTTCAATTTTACAAACTACCACATTTTGAAATTCGTTAGTTACTCTTACACCAGTCCACTGGTGTCCTTATCTTAGGTTGTCTTTTAATGATTCCACTATGATTCTGATTAATCTCAAAGAATGATTAAAAGATCCTCAACAA
Organism: Stephania cephalantha; assembly: GCA_039657325.1. Taxonomy (NCBI): domain Eukaryota; kingdom Viridiplantae; phylum Streptophyta; class Magnoliopsida; order Ranunculales; family Menispermaceae; genus Stephania; species Stephania cephalantha. The sequence continues at coordinate 26,461,272 of CM077573.1, forward strand.
CCTTTCTTCTTAATTAATAAGTGATGCCTTTCCATATTTGGAACAACTACCAAATTAATTGTCCCGAGATTATCAGTCTCTAATAATTCCTCTCCCAAATCTGGAATTATTTATATATAGCTGGAAATATGAGTTATAATTTTACTTTATTGTGTCATTCACACATTATTACCTAAATAAAAAGTCTTAGGATGAACCTCTAGCTTTTTCAACAATTTAGATTTTGTTTAGCAAACATTGTAATTAAACTATACTTTCATCTTCCTCCAAGGCATCTTTGTATTCAATTTCAACTTATAACTATCACATACTTGAGATAACTGAATAAATCACACAATGATATCAAAGATCCCCAAATCAATCGTTTGTAATATTCAATTATTTCAAGTGTAGTTTCCTTTTTTTATCATGTGTTGGATATATGACAACCTCATATTGTCTCAATTACAGTCAAATCGCCTGATTTACTATTAAAATTCAACACTCTTACCATTTATTATCCTTTGAAACTTAGCACTAGCATTTGCAAAAACTTGGTCTAAACCAACTTACCGTTAGCAATTTACAATTCTATACGTTAATTACTCATGCCTTTTCTAAGTCTTCAAAGATTTCATGTTATTATTGATAACATAATAACAACTTCATTACAATAGGGGTTTTCTTCACTTGACACCCTTAATTTATAAAAATAGCATGAGTTCTAGTAAGTTCTAGTGGCTTCCACAATCCACTTAAAATGATCCAGCACCCGCCTACAATCATCTTATAAAGATATATATCCTTAGCTCTGATCGTTTCACTGTGAAATCAAATCTCAACTACCTCTTGAGAACCGTTTATTTTACTTATTTTCACAATTGTCAATTCTGAGTAACGAATACTCATTTGGACTACTACACAATAATCCTTACATTTCCTAAATGCTCAGATTCGCTGACCACTCATTCTCCCCAATTTAGACTATACCAGTCTAATAGATCAGAGTAGGATATCTAACCAACTCACTACTATATTCTGAATTTAACTATCAATTATTAATAAACCACTTAATATTCCAATATGGATTCACCATGACTGGAAAATCAACTTCATAATAACTTATGAAGTATAACTACATTAGTGGTCTCCTAACCTCCATTTGGTTTTTATCATTTACCATTAATTTGTTTACATAATAACTTTCATAACTACCATACTAGTCTCAATAATAGTATTAAATCACCTCTTAAAGTGGTCCGCCATCTTTGAGTTTATCGAAAGTCATTCAATATTTCATTATTTTATAATTTCCATTCTCCTAATACATACCTCAAGCTCTTGATCCAATCAATACTTTTTCACTGACTATTATTTGTCTAATAATATCAGTAAGATGAAATACCACTGAAGATGTTACTTGGAGAAAAGTTTTTATTTCATCTTTCTAACGTTTCTTATGTCTTTCCTTTTTGTCTATCCCATAGGTTAAAGCTCTCCGGAGCTCCTACCTCCAACACTTTCTCATATAATAAGGAATAGGTGGACTTCAACCATCTTATTATTGTTTAGAAAATATATAATTCTTATATCTACCACGTAGATATAGTATACATAACAAATAACATATTTTTGTCTTTTATCTTTTGGTTACCCACCAAAATCATGATAAAAGCCATTTATCAAACCCTAACCTTATTCGTAACTCGAGACCACTCTTTGAGTCGATCAACTTAGGTTTCATTATTAGGTAATCAAAGTACCTTAAAATTTTAAAGTAGGCTAACATTCACTTTAAACACCATCCAAAAGTGAATGTATGGTCAAAGCATTGTCCATGATACCTAATTGTATCACTGTTACCACTTTATCCCTAAAATTGATAAACCATAAACTTTGGCACCACATTGTATTATAGGTATTCCTTGATTCTAATAAATCATTATTCCGAGATTTATAAACCATGGCTAACCAAGGCTTTAAAACCTTTGGCTCTGATACCAAACGGTGACATCCCCTAACCTGATTAAGGCAATACTCGACCTGAAACCCTATTTAACCCCAAATTACCCTTACGAGACTTAACTAGAGCCATCAGCCTTACCACCTTCACCTAATAAGCACTACTGTATCGACAATCAAAATAAAACAATTAATATACGCAGAGAAAATTTAAAACCTTTTCGATAATCAAAATAAGATATACAGTATTTAAAACAAATCGGAATAAACCTCGATTACACAAATCTCCTATCCCATATGATATTAAAAACTAGTAAATCAACACCAATATATAAGACCAGAGACATTAAAAAAAAAGTTCAAGACTCCTATAACTTCTTCATCCCATATTTGTAGCACTCGTCGGATGTACCTGTAATGATAATTGGGGTGAGCGCTCGAACTAGCTTAGTAAGTAGGGATTCACACTAATCATCAACATTCCTTATAGTAAACAAGGATATCATGCAATAACAAGATTCACCAATGATATCTAACAAGAATGATGCAAAACATGTAATTTGGACTATTACACTGTGATCCCCGTTTATTTTATAAACTTAGGGTCGATTACCCACTGACGCCATTAATGCGATTGCTAGACCAACATATTGGTCGTTATGCTCTCTAGCCCATCCACTAATGCCTAATGGCTCTATCCCAAATCCTCTAGTGTAAATGTAACCCTCGCCACCTATAAATCGAGTAGGATGTTACATATAGGTCGAGAAGCTAACCCATCTCCTTAATCACCTCATCTTTATTCCAGGATCTTACTCTCGTGAATAATAGTAAGCACATTTTCCCTTTATTAAAAACAATCACAGTATATATAGTCCCCCATTCCATTCTAAAAACTTCATAACCTATAAATACTTAATTGCTAGGCAATATCATTAAATAAGCGAATCCATACTTACCTCGGTCTAAGTCATTGTTTCTTAAACTCCCTAACTTTCTGATCATCTCACATTTCCTCCGTGTTCTTCAACCTATCACCAATCATTTAGGATCAATATAGGTTCAATACACTATGTTTAGAACCTATAGACTAGTCCCTAAGTCCCCCAAAAATTAATCATAAAACACAGGAAAGTTGGTAATTTCAGGGGTCTGATAGCGTGCTACCTGACATAGATAGCGCGCTATACATAAGTCAATCATCTTTCCCAGTACGCATAGCGTGCTATTGCCAAATCCTATTGCGCTATGCGCACTAGACCTGCAACAACACCATAGTTCTGCTCATCTAAATCAACCCAAATCACATCCAAACTCAACAATTACACTCCAAAATGATCCGGGAGGACCTCTAACGAGGTTATAAACAAATTCTACTAATCAAACTGCATAATTAACTAAATTCCTAACATCACCGTATAATTGAACTTTAATAAACACAAGAACAAATCATACCTAAACGTTGATCTCGTGTTGTTGATTGGATTAAGCTCATAAACTTGGTTGAATTCGGCTATCGAAATGATCTCTTTTGATCCAAAATCAAACCCAACCTCTTGAACCCTCTCAAACGATCGAATGAATTGATAAGAATGAATTTTTTGTTTTTATATATGGATTTTCCTCGAGATATACAACGCGCTATCTCGAGACCAATCGCGTGCAACTTAAAGTGACATATGATTTGGCACATCAAGCACTTAAACTTCGTTTTAGACGATCCAATAATCCATATTTTTCTAATATTCTTTTCTTTTCCAACATATATGTTTATGTATTCAAAAACATATAAATATATATCGTGTATTATTCAACAATAAACTGACCGGACATGCCTACAAGTGTCCTTGAGCGTGCATACTCTTACCACGACTCTCTCGTCTCACTTGGCATCTGGTAAACCATAGTTCATTCGGTATTTTGCATTTTATAGGCTTGTGTATAATCTATGTATTATATGACAACCTATATATAAATTGATTTAGCAATTCAAACAAACACAATTCATCTAGCAAACTCACACATACGCTATTCAAGGTAAGCCAAACCTAACCACGAGCCTAACTCGGATTAATCAGGATTTAGATTAGTACTAATCACCACCTTAAGGTAACAAGTTGTTACAGCTTTCCTAAGTGTATAGATGTGGACTTAGTTAATATTGACTCTCCCATTTCTATGACATAAAAGTGAAGGGGAAATATTAAGTCTTTAACTTTGACTAAAACATCTTCTAGTAAACCATTGGGTTTAATAATGATATTGTCAGCTAAAGTGAGATTAATATGTGTATTGGTTAGTGAACCTATTTTCATTGATTCTTATAGCTTGAGTGACATAACGTTTATTGATGCTCTGAGATCACACATAGCAAAGTCTATTAAACAGGTTCTTATTGTGATAGGAATTCCAAACATCCATGGGTCGGAACATTTCTCTGGTATTTTCTACTTAATTAAAGTAGGCACTTTTTGTCTTAATTTTTTCTTAGATTCTTCTAAAAATGTGTCTTTTGATTTAGAGAATTATTTCAAAACTTCATCATAACTAGAAAATTGCATAATTGATTCCATCCATGGTTCACTGATTTCTATGTTCCTATATTATGCAAGAATGTCTTCATTGATTTTTTCCTCCCTAAATTCAGCTAATCATTATGGAACGGTAGAATATGAACACATGTCTTCATTCAAATTGTCAAAAAAAATTTCATTTTCATCCTTATCAATAAATTTAGACTTTTGTAAAGATTTTTTATATGCTTCAACTCTGACTAAATACCATGGGTACAACTTTCCTAGAAAATGAGTAAGTTTCAATTGTTTAGCTATCCATTGTCTAGTAGGAATGACATTAGTTATCATTTCTTCTTCTTATTCTTTTTCAATAGTCTTTTGAACCTTTTTTTATTACTTTGTTTAGGTTTCTAACCAATTATAGGTGTCTTTCTTATCACTAAATATAACATTAACTTGTGCTTGATTAATTGGAGCAACATTGGTCTAAGTGGATGCTTTAGCTTGACTACTCTATTAAGTAATTAACCTATATATTTGCAATTTTATTTGGCTTAGCTGATTTTTCAATTCATTAATGGCAGTATTAGTCTTAATTTGATTTTGAAAAATCAGTGTTAATTTTTGATGACTTTGACACATAAAGTTATGCAGTATTTGCTATAAATTTGGATTCATAGGTTGAGTATTTTGTTGAGGTTGCTAGTTAGGTACAGGTTGTATCTAGGCTTTTGGTGTGTAAGTGTTATAATTTTGATTTTGTGCACTATAGCTAAGATTTGGATTCGGTCTTCCAGGATAATAAGTATTATTAGCAAATTGTTTTTTTGGGGAACCAAAAAAATTGATTCATCATTGCATTAACCTCTTTAGCGTTTTCTTCCTGTAAAGTAAGACACACATTTGTAGGATATGTGACCTCATTACAGAATCTGCAAGCCTTAACTTGGTCTTTCAATTCAAATGGAAAAGCCTTAAGTTTGAATTGTTATAAATTACCTTATTTCACTTTCATTTCATTAACTTTATGTTGATACTCCCTTATGAATATATGTGGGTCTTCATTGTCTTAACCATAGAAGTTAGGTAACGCACTAATAAATCAAAATCTAAGTTCAAATCCAAGAAATCCATCAGGGTATGCAATACACAAAGACTCATTTGTTGTAATATTTCGATTTGCTTATCGAAAAGTAAGTTCTCTATTATTATGGATAAGTTTGTTATCATTATTATTATTAATGAAATTTTTCATTAATATCATTATTGTTGTATTCTATCTTATTAACTAAAATTTTCCTAAGTTGTTATCTTAAACTGCAATTAAAAAGTCTATCAATTTCAAGATGAAACTGATGTAAAGATCATGTTGAGTTAACACGATGAAGCGTGTACACCATACGACATATATAATTGTTTGGCAATCATCTAAAAATCCCTGGTAATGGAAAAAAAATTGACACTTGTCGAGCGTACACAATAGTTTCACGTGTTTTACAATTAATAAATGAGATATCGTCTCTACATGGATTTTTGAAATCTCAAAGGAAAGTAAGTTTTTATTGTTTTATTAACTTAATTAATCTAGTAAAATGGGAATTATAATACTAAATAACTTAAAAATTATGATTTGTAAATTAAATAACCAAACAAACAAAATTAATCAAATAAATTAAATTCAAACAAAAATAAACAATATTCAAATGCAATTCAATATAAATAAACAAACATCTAAACAAACCTCCACTAAAAATATAATATATTTAGATTACTTTCAAACACTAGAACATGATATCAGTTCATACTATAGTTATAATTGTAAAACACGAAATGTTGGAATCATTAAACCTCATTTCATAATAGGTTGATAGCCTTTAGCCAGCCACCGATTTTCGTGAATTCAATGGAAACGTACATTCTTATCATTGTAAATCTACCCATTGAATAAAACGCAACACCATAAAAATATGATAGCATTAAGTTCAGTGAAAAACATGCTTAATCTTAGCAAATATTACCGAAGCCGCATAATAAACAACTTAGAATACAATCACCCAAGACATCCACTTGGGATATGCCTTATAGATTAATCCTAATTGCTACTTCCATAATTATTGTCAATAACTATAGACATAGATTCAAAATCTTGATACCACATAACACAATAGCAACTATGCATGCAATAACAATCTCCTTAAGTTGTAATACGCCAAAATAACTTTGTTAATTCTGCGATTGATGTGTATGAATAGATTTAAAGCATTAAGTAAATTATTCCTTAATTATAACTATCTAGTAATCTAAAATATACTACATTATCTAAGGTTTGTTTAGATTAATAGACTACTCACTCATACTGGGAATAAACAACGCATAAATATAATTAAAAGAAATAATGAATGTATAAATACCATAACATAAATTAAAGCTCCAAAATATCTTCAAACATGGACAATGAAACTAAACTAGAGCAATAGTTAAAGCACAAGGAAGAGAGTTAGGAGAGTTATTTCAAAGTCTTTAGCCTTTTTTATAGTCTCTTGTATCCATATCATAGATAAACTCAAATTTTTCAGAAAAATTTAAAAAACCAGTAACTGAACTCGCAATTTATCAGTGATTCCTGACTTACACACAAATTGTTAAGCAAATAACTAAGTTTAGCACTTCGTGCTCCACTGATTCAGCTAGTGATTTATAGTTTATATTCCTATTCGCTGTGGATTTGCAGGCCTTCTTTTACTGCTGATTTATATAGTTATTCCTATTGTTATTCCAAGCTGTCTAATAACGGGTGCATTTTTCTAGTTGACTATTTTGCTTTTCATTCTCTTTTTTTCCATTTCTTCATTTTCCTATTTAGGACTTGAAGTCACAAAAACAAGAGAATACATAGTGTAATATTATCATTTATGCCTAAAATCAACCGAAATTACAATATGAAATGTGTCAAACAACCGTTTTCTCAACAAATTTTTTGAAAGTTAGAACTAAAACACATGAATTGTAATTCTTAAACTAACTAACTGGCTACTAATTAAACTAAACAACTTGAAATTTTTAAACTCAAGAGAATACATAGTGTAATATTATCATTTCATTATTAGCCTAATGCCTTTTTAGCTTGTTTAGTCCGAATCAAAATTGAGAAGCTCCATCTGCAGATTAAAGATTATAATATCATTCCTGTTCAGATGTACTTCTTCATCATTGACAAAGGAAACCTTCTCAGCATCATTGCCCTTATCGATACTCATTGTGATCTTACTTTCTCTGACGTCCAAACTTGCTTTTGCCATGTTCAAGAATGGGCGCCCAAGTATTGTAGATACATCATCATCCATGTTGTGGTTCATGACCTCAAAATCCCCGATAAATGTGAATCTAGCTACTTTCACGTGTACATTTAAAACTCTTCCTATAGTGGGTATCAATTTTTCATTTGCTATTTGCAAATTAATGGTATCCAGACAATTAATCTTCAAGTCTACATGAATCATGTCCATAAGTGGCATGACATTGACCGAGGCTCCCATATCACATAAAACATTTCTAAAATGGTGCCCGTCATTGTTTATCGGATTTCTTATCTCTTTAGGATCTCTTATTTTTATTGGTTGAAGTGGCGGGATGAACTTGAGCTCATCTTTAGTTATAATTTTGTAGGAACAAACTTGATGTCATTGCTTTGTAGGTCTTCTTCGGGTGGTCGTTCATTCTTTTTTTTTTTGGCAATCCATTTCTGCTTCCTTTTTGTTTTCTTCAAGGCATTAACTATTTACTTCATGAAACCATCAAGCTCATCTTGCCTTACTTCCGTTTCGTAAAATAGTTTAACTCTCTGAGCATTTACTTTAAATGTCTTACCACTGTGTGTGATTAGCTATACCACTCCATAAGTCTAAGTTGCAACTACCTTGAATTGACGTGACCATCATGATCTCAATTTGCTTTGAAATAATTTAAGTTTTGAATTCAATAATAATACTAATTTCCTTGGCACAAAGGATCAATATTCGATTCTTTTGGCATGCCATTGTCTTCATTTCTCCCAGTACAACTTAGCGTTTTCTTATTTATCAAATCTAAACTCATCTAATTCCATCAGCTGAAGTAATCTGGCCTTCCCTGCAGCTTGAAAATCCATGTTAAGCTTTCTAATTGCCTAATATGCTTTATGTTCTAATTCTATCTGTAAGTGACATGCTTTTCCATAAACCAACCGATACGGAGATGTGCCAATTGGTGTTTTAAATGTCATCCTATATTCCGATAATGCTTCTTCAAGGTGGAATGCCCAGTCCTTTCAATTAGTGTTCATTGTTATTTCTAAGATATGTTTCACTTCTTTATTACTTACTTCGGCTTATCCATTTTTTAAGGATGATATTCCAACGAGGTCTTTTGCCTAGCTCCATATTTATTTAATAACATGTCTAAGGCTCTATTTCTGAAGTGTGATCCCTCATCACTGACTAGTGCTCTAGGTGTTACGAATAGACAGAAGATGTTTTTCTTTATGAAATTTATCACCATTTTCGCGTCATTAGATGTGGTTGCTATGGCTTCTACCTATTAGGACATAATCCATTGCTCACACTATATAACGTTTCCCATTTGACGTAGGGTATGGTCCCAAAAAATCTAGTCCCCAAACATTGATTAGTTTAACTTCTTGAAATGTGGTTTGTGGAAAATCTAGCCTTCTAGAAATATTTCCTGTTCATTGGCATTCTACTGGCCTTCTAAAATTCGTATTACAACACTTTAGTTGTTGTTCTTTATGCTCCAAAGTATCATCTGTACGACAATGAATGACATCTTCCCAAAATAACTCCAAGTTCTTCCTCTGCTACACATCGTTGAATCAATCCATCATTGCATCTCGTAAGGAAATGTGGTTCATCCATGAAATATGACTTCACATCACTTAGGTATTTCATTTGTGCTATATTTGTTAAATCTGGAGGAAATACTCTGCATGCTAAGTAGTTAATTTAGTCGACGAACACAGGTGCTTCTTTCTGAACCTCAACCATTTCAACTTTTTCTGAATATTCTTATTTCTGCATCTCTTCATCCTTGTACATAACTTGGTCTTGTCTTGAATCCTTCGTTGCTATAGTGCTCATCATGAGAAGGGCACTTACATTCTCCTTGGGATTGGTGACAAAGTAACTAGGAAACTGTCCTTCTTTCCTCCAGTTCAAGGCTATGGCAAGTTAACCAATTTGCCCCTCTAGATTCTTGATGGCTTATGATTGCTCACTATCTATTCTTTTCATGGTTTGCTTTTCATGGTGCTCCCTATCTCCCACTTATTTGGCTTACAAATACTTATCAATTGACACCAAAGAAGTCATCAATTCGCTCTGCCTAGCTTAACCTATTGGACTTGTTGTTTGAAGCCTTGAGGTAACTTACCTGCATTTTCAATATTTAGATAAGAAAAGTTTGGGTTGTTTTTATTGCATCCTTGATAAAACCATTGAGGAGTCACTCCCCTGGGCGTGAAGATGTTCTCGTAGCCTTGGTTGTTCATGAAGATGATGTCTTCATATTCCATTCCAATAGTACATCCATCTGGCCAACCACCATGCCTTGGGGATTCATGGGTTGTTGTGCTACTTATGGACCTTAGTGTCCCATCTGAAGTTTCACCATTTGATTGCTCAAATTTGATAGTTGTGCAATAATTGTAGATTGCGATTCAATCTCGTAGACGCTTGTTGATTTCCTGACTATGGAATGAGTACAGCGGTAGGATTTTGAGACAAAATTAAGGAGATCTAATCCTCCATCCTCATCCTTGGTAACTATAAAGCCAATTGATGCAGCATCTACTAGAGTTTTTGTGTTGTGGTTCGTCCTATAGTAAAAAATCAAGAGTTATGACCATTTCACATATCTGTGTACTAGACAACTCCTTATAATCTCTTTGAATCTTTCCCAAGCCTCGCCAAAAGACTCAATGTCTTCTTACTTGCACTGATTAATCTCAAATTTCCTTTCACTGAACTTTACTAGGGTGAAAGAACTTATCGAGAAATCTTTCATTGATTTCTGCCCATGAGGTAAAACTCCCTGCATTCAGCCCTTGTAACCAAGATTTGACTTTTCTAACCAGTGAGAATGGGAAAAGTTGCATCCTAATCTCCTCTTTTATAACTTTGTTGAGGTGCACAATATCGCACTTCTCCAAGAAATTCTCAACATGCGCAACTCGATCTTTATTGGATAGCCCACTGAACAAACTATTTTGCACCATATTGATTAAAGATAGTCGTAGCTCAAACTTGGTGGTGTTGGTTAGAAGCCTCTTCAATCTATTGGAAGTTTTCTGAAATTTTGGCTTGAAGTAGTAACGAATGCATCTTTGTCCTTGCACTCTCTCCTGCACTACCAGATCACCTATGGGTTGGTTATTCAAGTGACCCTGTGTTGGTTTCTAGCTTGCTCGTCAACCATCTTGACACCTTTCATTTTCTTTCCTTTGGTTGTTCTCTTAATTTTTCGATCGTAAAGCACTAGGTTTTTCTCTCCCTTGCTATGCAGGCACTAAGTATCCCTGAAAAGAAAACACAAAAAGATCAAGTGCAGAAAGTCAAACTAAACCTTAAGACTATTTTTTTATGAACTAAAAAATAAAGTACTAAAAATAAAACTTAGCAACTATTCAAACTAAGTAATGCTAATGGCTACCATTCCCCGGCAACGATGCCAAAAACTTTATACGTGTCGCAAGTATAATGGCTAGCTTGTAGTAATACTACAATTAACTTAATTTGATCACGGATATCATCCTTAGGGAAAGGTTTTTGCACTAGTTTTATATCACCTACTTAACTTGAATAGGGATTCACTTTTAATTGATTTTATATCTAAACTAAACTATTCTAACAAATCACTTTAAACTTTTGTTCAAATCATATATTAAGGATATCTTAGTTCACAACTTCACTTAGGTAATTTAATACTATGCTTTTTATTTATGTGTACATCTCAATATGTTTTGTGCAATGCCTGATTAGAATGGAAAGATTTCCTTCAAATCAACTTCAACCCATTATGGTGACAGAGAAGATTTTAATGTGCAATCTAGAACTCCATCTATCAGTGTGAATAACGTAAGCCCCACATTACTTTAAGTATCAAATCATTGGGTTCATAACCAACTATGTTTAGTATTTGCGCATCCCTAATCAACAACTATCTATCGATGTTGGTTATTTTACGGTTGTACCGTTCCTGTTTGGATTAGAAGCTTTAATAGCCATGATAACTCCTAAAACCTAAGTTCATTAAACATGTGATCAAGATGTCTAAAGCATTACACTAAGAATTAATGCAAATTCTAACCATTGCACTTTTTATTATAACTTTTAAATCCTATTTCAAAGCTTAGTATTCATACCATGGATCCATTGATCCGTAAGATAAATAGATTACTGGCACATCATTAAAACACACACATCACATTTCATTGTAGAATTCATTGCAAAATAGAGCTGAATACAAAAATTACCTTGAATTAATCAATTAAACCAAATATTGATTGCAAACGTGGAGTCTTCAACATTTCTCCAACAAAAAATCCTTAATATTCAAACTCAATGCTAAATTACTCTAATGGAGGCTAATCGCCTTCTATGTGGTTTGATCTCCTCTATTTACCACGTTCTAATACCTATTTATACTCCTTAATAACAATTAGAATTCATAAATTACAATTTCACACGAATTAGAAATTTACTTTCTAATTTCTGTAAAGTAGGTGTTGTCACTAATGCCCCGCCACCATGTTTGTTAAGTCACAGCGCCGCCACTGCACCACAGCTTCATTATGTGATTTTTAGCTCCAAGAGCCTCGCACCATCACTTTTGCGTCCCCACACAGCCCCTTGTTAGCCACGGCGTCGCCTGTGTGCTAGACCTTCAAAGTTGGTTTTCTTCATTTCCCATGTCGTTCCTTGTCTTACCACAACACCAAAAAATGCTCCCACAATACCAACTCTGATTTTGTAAGTTTTTGATATGTTTCTTCTCGTTTTTCCTTGATTTCTTCCAATACACTTTAATTCCTTGAAAATGTAATAATACCATGAATTAGCACTCTTTTGAGGATATTTATATTAACTATACTACTACATTAACCCTATATATAGATATGAATAAATAATCACTTATCACCTTTACCTCGAAATTGAGGCGATGGTAAAGGTGGTTTTTGTTTGACTATTTGTTTTCTAACTTATACTCCACCCAAGATTTTGATGGAAACAAATAAAGTGAAAGGATTCTAACAAGTTTCTTGAGTGTTTTCAGAACATCAAACTTTGCTAGGTATCACAAGTTCAAAAGGAAAAATGAGTTTTTACATGTTCAAGTCAAATGAAGTCGGATAAGCTTAAGATTCAGCTTATACAAAGATACAAGGACTGAAAAGCTCATACTATTAATTGTACAACTTATGTGAGGTATTTAAGTCCAATTATTGAAGTCAATTGCATTAGACTCATGCATATCATGTTTTCCAAAGTTTCCAGTTTTGGTTTTTAAATTATTTAAACTTCGCAACTTGAAATTGGTTTTACATTGAGTAAACTAGTATGGAAACATGCATTGGATTGGAAAAAATTTGTATTCAATTTCAAATGCACCAACATTGATGGGTTTTGAATGATAAGTAAAAACTATTTGTAGATAAGCCCTTATATATTTGATGAAATCGAAATTTCCAATTTTTGGAGTTTGAAAAATCATCTGAGTAGTCCAAACAGGTCAACTGATTCAAACTTAACATGTTCAAGATGTTCCTAGAGTTTAGTTGAGTCGTAGGTGAGTTAAAGAGTTGCTAAATTAAAATGAAAACTATTTAGTCTCTGGTCCCTACTGGGTAGCATGCTAAAGGGATTCATTAGCATGTTGCCTGCAGTTAGAACGCCAATGATGTTACTTAGCATGCGAACCAGTCTACTGATAGCTTTTTAAAAAGCTTACACTTTTTGCTTTAATTTGAACCAATGATTAATTTTGGGTTCTTGGATTAAGATAACGGCCATAAACTATTTATTAGGCTTGGAAATCATTGACAAACCACTCAGAACATACTATTATCCTCTCAAACCTAAAAACTTACTTATGTCCAAGTTTTTACATTTAGTTGACTAGAGTTTTGTGCTTGATCACTTGGAAACATTCGAGGCTACTGAATCATCCTCGAAGCTAGTGTCATTGTAGTTTTCTAAGGCTTACAACCAATTCTCTTGAACTGATTTAAATCACTCTCAGTTGGGGTTGTAAGAAAGCTTAATTTCCTAGTTCATTTGTGCTTAAATTACAACTTTTATTGTGATTGTTGTGTGGGAATCATTTTTTGTGTCCTTATACACATATGTATTGGGTTTTGTGCATAAGCTTTGTTTTCTAAACCTTAGGATTGATTTGTACAAAAGTTAGGGCTTAAACTCTATTTTTATTAGACTACTTGTTCATCAGATTTGAAAACTCTTTCATTCTCATTGAATTCGTTTGATCAGTTTCTTGATTGAGATTGGTGCAGAATTAGTAGCATATTTAATATCTAACTCCTATTCATACTTGCATGCATTATAGTTATTAGACTACAGGTGGCTTCTGAGAAAATTGAACTTATTGTCCCTTTACTTTGTAAAGTCAATTTTCATTGTATTCATATATTTGTTTGTAAGTGACTGAGTGTAAGACTTAGTGGGACCTAAGTCAAGGGAAACCTAGTTGAGGCTAGGCATTAACCATAGTTGAGGCTAAGTAGGAAGTCATAATTTGCGATTAGGCATTCTATGCTTGTACGATTAGGTTGCAACACTCATTGTTAAAATAAGTAGGGGGTTGAAAACCCTAACTGGGGAGGCTGGGTTGTGGATGTAGATCAGTTGGATCGAACCATTATAAATCTTTTGTCTCTTTTCCATTTTTTCTACCCACTTCACCATTGCTTTGCATCTATACTTGTTGATTGTGTGTGCATTAAGCATCCTTGTTCATTAAAATGATTTAAGAAGGCAATAACCTTTCAGTACACCTAGTACACCCCCTTTTGGGTGTAATTTCTATTAGTGTCAAAGAGGGTTATTACTCAAAGTGTTACTAACATATCTTTGAGTGTTTTCTTGCAAGGATACAAACTTTTAATCACGCTCGCCTTAGGGAAGGCAACTCATCGAGTAGGCCTCCGTACTTTGATGGAACAAACTATGCTAATTGGAAAGTGAGGATCAAGTTTAACATAAGAGCACAAAGTAGAAATTTATAGGATTCAATCCAATATTGTTATGTTCCACCGGACTATCTTACAAAGGACTACACACTTGAGGAGAAAAGAATTAAGCTCTCAAATGAGCATGCCATGAATCATTTTTTTTTTGTGCACTAAATGAGAGTAAGTTAAATCGGGTTAGTGCGTGTCAAATGGCCAAGGAAGTATGGGAGAAGCTTAAAGTACACTTTGATGGCTTGTTCGCTTCACAAATACAATAGTCCAGTGTGTATGGGATTAATTTATACATGGGATTGTGGCTTGGATTAAGTGATTAGTCCTGATTGGGTCACTTGTTCGGTTGGGCATATTCAGATTGGGATTGAATTTTTGGAGGTTGGTTGAATGACCAACATGCCCCTCAATTCAGATTGGGATTAAATTTTTGGAGGCTAGTGGTCATGTCGACGAGGGTGGCGCTGGGGCGGAGGGTGGAGAGGGTGCCGGTGGAGGTGGACGGAGCGGTCATCAGAGGGGTAGCCGACGATGGAGAAGACAACATCGAATTGGGCAGCGAGGGCGGCGGGGGAAGGGGCGAAGTGCGCGCCGAGGTCGATAAGGGGCTGGGCTTTGGATTGGGTGCGGGTAAAGATGGTGAGGGAGTAATCGGCGGGGATCAGGTGGGAGCACATGGACCGACCCATCACGCTTGTGCCGATCTACCCCACGCAGGTGGTGGAAGGGGTGAAGGGCTAGGTGGTGGCGACGGCGGTGGCGGTGGACATGGTGCGGTTGAGGAGGAGAGTGTGATGGAGATTGGAGTGATGGGATGGATTGGCTAGATTGGCTAGTGAGGAGGGAGAGTGTGGTGGCGGTGGACATGGTGCAGTTGAGGAGGGAGAGATGAGTGATTCGAGTGTGAGTTTGTGAAATATGTGAGGGGTAAATTGGTAATATGTGATAACCAACCATATGGATTAGTTAATCCCACCAAAATTGGTGGTTTTGTTTAGTCCCCTATACAGCTCATTAACTAATCCCGTGGCCTAGTTAATCCGCGAAGCGAACACCGGCTTAACCAGTCCAATGGAGTTAATCCACCCTAAGACTGTGAAGCGAACAGGCCATGAGCGTACAATTAAAGTAAAGAAATCCAAATTGAGGATATTTTAGGAGCATTATGAAACCTTTCGAGTTGGCTTCGATAGAGACATATTTGCTACCGCTATCACTCGCTTGACTAAGCTCTTGAATGAGATCAAGAATGTTGGAAAGTATTATGATCAATAGACTTCAGTGTACAAGTTTCTTAGATTCTTACCTATGAAATGGGGTGCAAAGAAGTATGTCATCCAATGGGCGCAAAATCTTAGAGACTACACAATTCATGCACTATGTGGAGAGTTGTCGATTCATGAGTTCTAACTAAAGGACCGAGTAAGATTGGAAGCACTTTGTGGCAGTTCTAAGAAATACTCAAAGAAGGATATTGCTTTGAAGGAAAATAGTGTACTGGCTAAATTGAAAGCTCCCACTCAATCAGTTGAGATTATTGAGGATGAGAAATCTTGTTATGAAAATGATCTTTAGGAGGGAGTAGCCATGCTTTCAAGAATGTTCCACAAGACAATGTACAAGCGTGACAAGTACAAGATAAAGTTTAAGAGTGGAAGCAAAGGCAGAAAATCAAGTAAGGTAGTTTGCTTTGGGTTTAGCAAATCGAGCCACATCAAGGCCGATTGTAAGTCCAAGAAAGTTATGGACAAAAGAAAATGAAGAAGAGCTTTAAGGCAATATGGGATGATTCCTTTTCATCAAGCTCCAACTACAAGTCAAAAAATGATAAGGTTATACTTCTTCTCATGGCAAAAAGTGAGGCGAATTCTAATGCTTTAAATTTTGATGATGTTGAGGACTTGGATGACTTGCCTAGTCTTGCTGAGCTTTGGAAAGAGTTGAAAAAAGAGGTCAAAAAGATCAAACAACTCAAAAACAGCTTGACCATAGCAATTTATGAGATGGAGTCACAAAAGAAGACCATTAGTGACCTCCAAAATGACTTTAGTGAATTCATAAAGGAAAGGAATGCCTTAGAAAAATAGGTAAAGGACTTGACCTATACAATGACCAAATTCACCAATGGTAGGGAAATGTTAGATATAATGTTAGAAGCACTAAGATGTGCACTTAACAAAAAGGCATAGGCTATGGAGCAAATTTATTGAGTTACAAGAAATTATTGAATGATGCTCGTAGATAGACTAAGTGCAATAGATCACACAATGTTGGTAAATGCATTTTGGACAAGACTAATATAAACAAATTAGCATAGGTAGTAGTGAATGTTTATGATATTAAATTTCGCGAACCCAAAAGTGTTTGGGTACCAAAATCTAGTGTCTTTCATATTCTACAGGATGCAAGGATGAGCACCCCGTGGTACTCAGTGGTGGGTGCTTAAGACACTTAACCAGATATGCAAGTCAATTTGTTGAGCTAAAACAGCATGATGGTGGAAAGGTCACATTCGAAAATGATAACAAAGGAAATGTCATAGGCCTTGGTACCATGGTAATAATTCTCTATCCATCTCAAATATTTATTTTGTTGATGGTTTGAAAAATAACTTGCTTAGCATTAGTCAATTGTGTGACAAAGGTTTTCATGTTATATTTGAATCAACAAAATGCGTCGTTAGGAATGAGAAGCATGAAATCTTATTCATTGCATATATAGATAAGAATGTCTATGCTATTAACTTTAATGAGATGCATATGCAAAATCATTCATTTTCGCGTGCTCAAAATGAATGTGATGCATGTTTGTGGCATCGTAGACTAAGACATTCTTGTATGGAAAATTTGTCAAAATTGACCAAACATTATTTAGTTAAAGGTCTCCCTAAATGCACTTACAATAAATACAAAAAATGTGAACCTTGCATTTTTGGAAAATAAGTGAAATTATTAGTCAAGACGAAAGTAGCTAGTGATGTAATTAGATTTGTAAAACTAATCTACATGGGTTTGTTCGGACCTACCCAAACACAAACTCTAGGGGGCAAATCATATTGCTTTGTTGTTGATGATGATTTCATTAGACATATATGGGTACACTTTCTAGCACACACTCGAAGTTTTTGAAGTTTTTGTCAAGTTTTGTACATTACTTGTAAATGAGAATGTTATAAAATCACTTATTCAAAGTGATAAGGGTAGTGAGTTCGTCAATAGAAATTTAAAGGAGTTTTGTGCTCGATAAGTGTATACACACCAACTATCCTCTCCTAGAACACCAAAACAAAATGGACTAGTAGAAATGAAAAATATGACCCTCCATGAAATGAGTAGGACTACGCTAAAGGAATACAACATAGTTAAGCACTTTTGGGCCGAAGCTGTTAACATGGCATGCTATGTTTTAAATATGATAAATATTCGAAAGCAAGTGAACAAAACCCCTTATGAAATATGAAAAGGCCGAAAGCCTAACATTAGTTGCTTTAAGCCCTGTTTGGTTCAAGTGTTTGTCTATGTAAGCCAAGGTTCAGTTGTAAGGCTGGCGTTTGGTTCGAGTGTTACATAATACATGGTCTTACCAAAGACCTCAAACCCATGCTTACCTAAAGATAGGGGGGACCCTATCTTTAGATAAGCGTTGATGTATCTTGTTGGTTAAAAGACCATCCTACCCCTAATTAAATCAACAACAACTCCTAACCATCATACACTGTCTCGTTCTTCACGTACCTCCCTCACCAACTCATCTCCTTCTTCACAAGCTTATCTCCATTACTAACTCATATCTTTCCCCTCATCTTCAAGCCAGAAGAGGAAGAATACATTCACATCTACGGTGCTGAGAAGACACTAAAGTGTGAGAAAAGGTCGATCTACAACTACATCACAATGACGAGGTAAGATTATGTAAGGTATTGTTTTGTGTTGGACTGTTGTGAATGTGATGGGAAATATTGGGACTTTATTTTGTTGATCTCACTTTTAGTGAAGGTTATACAATTAAAACCCCTCATCATAGTGTTTTGTTCTGGGACTATTGTGAATGCTTGGCAGAGAGGTTGGACTATTGTAATTATTTTTGGGGTGCAACTGTTTTATTCTTATCAACTTTCTTTTGAAAGGCCAAATACCTCTTTGCGAACAGTAGAGATATTTCGACAAAGACCTCAGCTTAATTAGATGAATTGGAGGTCATAATTTGCATGATCCCCAAATCAATTTGTTTAACTTTGCATACCAAATCATTCAAGATTTTGTTGTCTTTTATGCCAAATAGTTCGATTGAGGTTTATGAGTATTGACAATATTTTTTATCTTGCAAATCAATGCATTGATGAAACAAGATATTGCAAAGTAGAATAGAAAATCCGCTAGTGATTCCATGCCTTATTTTAATGCATGAGAAGGTTTCTTTCTATTATGCAAGCATTTTCAGAGTCGTCCATTATGAACTGTGGCAAGGCTCTACAATGCAAGGATGAACTATGGAAATGTTGAGAAAAGAAGAGATGGAGAGAGTACCTAATTTCGTTGAAGAATGCGCTAAGAAGAGAAGGGGAAGAGATCGATGGATGAGCTGTGGAAACCTCCTCAACAAATGATGAAATTGTTTAGGACTTTGTAAATGTGGTGGGTGATTTAGTAGGTGGAAAATAAAGATAGGTATTTATGACATTTCACCAACTTTTTTTTCAAGGACTATAATACCAAAAAGTGGATACTTGAACCAAACAAATCTAAATAAATACCTATATTTCTCTAAGCCATGGCTTAGGTAAGTCAATTCCTCTACTCCAGGTAACACTTGAACCAAACAGGGCCTTAAAGTGTTTCATTGTACTTGCTATATCTTAAATGATAAGGATCGTTTAGACAATATTGACCCAAAGTCAAATGTATGCGCATTCCTAGGATATTTCAAGCATAGTAAGGCATATAGAGTGTTAAATAAATCAATCATGAGCATAGAGGAGTCAATCCATGTCAAGTTTGATAAGATAGATCATAAAGTGCAATTGACGCATATCTTGGAGAAAATGAGACTTGATGATGATGATGGTATCATTTAAGTTCAAGAATCCAATGGTAAAGAAGTAGGAATGAGAACAAAAACTGAAATTAGTGTACCAAAGAACTCAAGATTTCTTTTGGGACATCCTTCTTAACAAATCCTAAGTAATCCAAACAAGGGCATAACCACTAGTTCATCAGTAAGCCGAGATGAGGGGCACATTGCTTTGGTGTCACAAAGTGAGCCTACTAAGATAAATGAAGTCTTTGGTGATGAGTTTTGGATCATTACCATCATAGGCACCAAATGGGTTTTTAGGAATAAAAAGAATGGGAAGGGTGAGATAATGAGAAACAAGGCTAGATTGTTTGCACAAGTCTATAATCAAGAAGAAGACATTGAATATGATGAAGCCTTTTTGTCCAATAGCAATACTAGAAGTAATTCAATTATTGCTTGCTTATACTTGCTATAATGGGTTCTTACTGTTGTGATGCATGGAAGACCATGCATGAACACCAATATATTGTGTAGTCATGTAACTTGTATTTCTCACTAATGGTACCTTCTCTTGTCCATGTATTATCATGTTACTTCTAACAATTTTCAATGTGCACCAACTCTTCCGTGTATTGTCAAATTACTTGTAATGTGTTGTATGACATGTGGTTTATGTGGTACTTGTACACATTGTCTAAGTACATATATCATCATCACTAAAGGGCTTATATAAAGGGTACCAACCTCATTGTAGAACCACTCCAAAGTTTAAATGGAAATCTCTACATTTCTCAGCTCTAGCTCTTTTCTCTTTTGTTTCCTCTTCTCTACTTGTTCTTGTAGTATGTCGTTCATGCTTCTGATACTTTAGTTCTAGAAGTTCTAGTGGGCTTACAACTTAGTTTACAACAGGTTATCAGCACAAGCTTGCTCATTCACAAAGGAGATCTTGATGTTCAAGAAGGCTTGCTAAGGAGACAAAGCTAGGAAAGTATGATTTTTATTCATTTAAATTAATTCAATTCATTTCCATGTTATTATGGTTAATCATTTTTTTGTTACAAGCATTATTTATGTATCCATGCTTTATTCATACACTGTCAGACCACACCTAATTAGGGCATCTTACCGGTTTAGATTACCTTAACCCTATATAATTTTGCAGCTTTCATCTCTCCATCAATAAACAATTAATATTAAGATTAAGATATTGTAATCATCAATTAAAATATCACCAATCACTAAGGATTATAAACTTAATCTTAAACCTTAAAGTTCATTTACATGAATTAGATAATCTTCTAAATTTCGTAAAAAAATTTCGACAGCAACTCCTCTGTTTCTAAGCCTACACTGAAAATCTCGGCCTTCAACAATCTTCAACAAAACCTACTCAGTTTTGGTGGAAATGCCGAAGGACTGACAATCCACCCATAACAATATATATTTCATTCACAAAATTTTTTATTCATTTTAACATATCTCAGATTTTAAAAATCCTTAAACTATCATTACCTTAATTCCAAAATTTATTTCAATTCATCCTAAAATTGTTCCAACCATTCCAAAGGATATCCTAATCACACTCAAACCCATAAACTCATTTATACAGTGTAATATGTTCAAAATCCAATACATACATAGAGAAAAGAACTAAACAAGTCACATACAGTCAGAAAGTTTTTCCTTTCCTTTGTCGTTGCTAGAACCTAACATTATCTAATCATAACAATTCAATAATGTTAGATAAGTAAATCCCACATTATCCTGTACACCTGTAATAATCAAATGCATAATAATCCAATAGATTAAATGAAGAATATAATCCAAGGAATTTAAATACTACCATGAATCCATTCCGTTTTTATTATCCGACCATAATTAGATAACGTTCACCAAAATTGGTAAGTAAACAATAATATGGACTCATGCTTGAAGAGAATAACCAATCGAGTCTCGTACCTCGAGTCTATCAAAGTATGATCTTGTTCAATGTGATCTCATGATAATCACGTGATGCAAAATATCAGTAACTCTAGCCCCTTAAGCATAATATAATTCTACGTCGTACACAATCAGGTAGACACGATAAGTTCTACCTTGTTATACACTGTCAGGTAGCTTAATATACCCTGTGCACACAATTAGGTAGACATTAAATAGTTATACCCTATAATATAGTTAGAAAGACACTATAATGAGACTCGAATTGCCTTATCCTCAAAACCTGTGTATGCATGTACAGAAAAAATGCAATATCCAGGACCAATGCAATTTATACAAAATTATAATCATACAATGTAAAGGTTACTATGGGATTTACTTAACCTTACAAATGCAAAATCGAAACTCCCTTGCACTCTGAGTCGTAAATTAGTCACACGGGGCTCCAATCGCGGTCCTACAATTCATTATGACATCCTATAAGCCTTTACAACAACTTCACCATTTTTCCAATTATTTGCAAATTAAACCCAATCGCGTCCCGAAACCTCTCCAATCCTTCCAAAAATAAATTATACATTGCTCGGACTTCATTTTTGCCTTGAAATTGTTGTTCAAAGCATCAAAAATTACGTTGTCTAAGCTTAAATATTATTTCTCTCATTTTTTTATATATTTATCGATCCTACTCGACCCAAGCCCCAAAATTCCTCCAAATCAACTCCTCGAAAGTTCAGATCTCGATTTTGACTCAAAATTGTGGTTCGCAATCAAAAATTACCCTAGACTAAGCTTTAAAATAACTTTCTAAATTTTGGACATTTTCAAGTAATGTAGCGCATATTTCAAAAAAAATACTCGGCAAAAATTCTTCGCAAAATCCAAAAATCCTCATTTTTCATAAAAACTCCCAATTTCCACTAATTTATCCAAAAACCCCATTTTTCATAATTTCCTAATTTCCAAGGATTTTATTTCATTGTTTTCCTATATTTAAAACAATATATATATTTTATTATTATTTTAATAATTTCTTTTTGGAAGGGGGTCGTCCCTTTCTTCCCTTACAAGTCTTCTTTGTTTTAATGGAAAAGAAAAAAAGTTTTAACTTTTGATTTTTGTTGGGGTTTGGCTCCCAACCCTTACCCCCGATTAGGTTTAGGCAGGGGAGACCCTCCCCAGTCATCATCTTTCTCCTTCAACAAACTCCACAACATATACAACAACACCTAATGATAACAATGACGACACATCAACAACAACTTACCGAAGTTTCATCTCCATCGCCTCACAATCTCTCAGTCTCACACAATCTCTCTCACTGTTCCTCTCGATCTCCCTATTGTTCTCTCTCTCTCCCTCACTGTCGATCTCCCTGTGCGAATGTACAAAAAAGATTTAGGGAAGAAGCTACTGTTTGCTTGCAAACAAATATTTAAATTTTCTCGAGATTCGCATCACGCGAATCTTAAGACAAATCAAATGGTTAAATTTCATGATATAAAATTTTGTTCTTCCTCGAGATACATAGAGGTCGGTTTTTGTTTCTAAAAAATTTAACGAGGCAGTTGTTGAGTTGAGGATATATATTAGGAATTCTTCGAGACTCGCATCACACTAATCTTAAGGCAAATATAATGATTCACTTATTTTATTTTATTGTTCTTCCTCGAGATTGGTTAGCCAACATCTCGAGGCATGTAACACCTCAACAACAACCACCGAAACATCCAACCATTTTAACTCCTCGATGATCATGCTACACGTATCTTGAGGCGCATGCAATGTATATTTTTATTTTATGCAAACTATAGGATTGATTTATACATATATATATAAATACGAATACACCTATATATTTGCATCTATAAATTAGCCATGCTCGCCAACGACCATCCTTAAGCGTGCACACTATTTGTAAATCCCCATATGTGTCACCCTCGACCCCGTGTGTCGCTAGGTGCCCACCAATTTAATTATTATTTTATTTTTTTATAATTATCTTTTCAATTTACGTCTATATAAATCCCTAAAAAATACCCCTATTCGCCCAAAGTTTGAGTATTTAACAAACCGCTCCAAGACTTTCGAACAACTGGTCTCACATGCAAATTGAGGTGTGGGGGCCACGTCGCCTCGTTAAGTCTATATAAAGTCCAAAATTTGAATTTTCAAACTTACTTGTAAATATTTTTTGTGAAACCTGAAATAGTTGCTCGAGTCGACATTTAAACTTTCACAAAACTAGTTTCGTATCACGTGACAATACCCAAAAATTATCAAAATTGGAAAAATTCTCCAGCGCACTCTAAAACTCGCAGACACCGCATATACACTCCACTTAACCCTATTTTGCATCAAAATAATGTATAATACATCAAATATGCACACGACACACAAAAAATAATGTTAACATTTATGATATTCGATCCGTAACACGTGGGTCCCACCTCGGATACCTAAATCCCAAATTAAATATGAAAATACTTAATTAGCCGCCTAATCAAGTTTATAAAATTCTCGGATGTCACAATCTTCCCAAATAATAAAAATTTCGTCCTTGAAATTTAAACTTACCGATTACTAAAGCAAATAAGGTATGAGAAAATAATTATGCATATATAATTCTTCTAATCCAAACCTGTAAAACCATTTTCAAGAGGAACCGTTAATCGGACTCAATCACTTTCGTTGTATTCAACAATTCAGTGGTAGATATCATAAACACTTCAACTTCTCATTTCCAAATCATTCATTTAATGAAAAGTTATATCCATTACCTTGCCAATCTTGGCAATTTATGAGTTTTTTACGAGCTAAACAATCAAATTTGTGGAATATGTGATAACCTTACTTCGTTTCTTATCTCATACCTTGAATCCCATTCAAGTGTCAATACATAGCAAGACCTAGCCTATCTTGCTATTCATAACACAATTCTTATTCTAATCTGAATAATTTTTCACAAAACCATGATAATTCTTTCTATATCCACCCAAACTCTGTACATGCCCCAGTTTACTTTCTTATCACTAACCGTCCCTTATTCATTCAATTTTCAATTATCAGCAGACTAACTCTTAGACTATCATTAGTCAAAAATTACATATTGATGCGAATAATATTTAAGCACAAAATTAGAACCAAGTAGAGTTCCATGTCTATCAGATCCATCACCATTCCAGCTTTCCTCACTAGAAACCTGGAATTACACAAGTCATCCAATGACTATAGATCTCATAAACATATGTCATCCCATAACAAGAGATCTCGAATTCTTAATTCGATCAGAAATAGAAAACGACACATCATGCAACTCTCACTCATTCTCTAAACGTCTAGTCATAATATTATTTATATTGTTGACTAGAAAATAATTATCAATTCTAACTCGTAAGCCAATTCACTTAACTTTGTCTTTGATTGGTTAGAAAATTATCGAGTTTTCTAACTTCATCCAATCATTCTCTAATGATGAGTTCATCAAGAACCTCATTCATTTCACTTAACTGTGACCTCCCACAAACCCACTTCTTAATCACTTAATATTCACCAACTTCTCTCATTACTTGAATAGACACCGTTATCCTTAACTAGAGTAGATATACATTTCTAAGTAGAGATATCATCCTATTCGATGATTATACTCTCATAGTATAACTTTTAAACTTGTATTTCATACAGTTTATAAATATGTTATCTTTTTTGCATTTCAACTCAATTACAATTGAAGAATATTCAATTCTTCAAACATTCAAATATATTGTATTATATTCAATATTTCTAACCTAACAGATAATAAAACTAACTGACTGAGCTGGAAGTCACGCACTTCTCTTTATTTCATTTATATCTTCACTAACATACAAGCATTTACATCGTCTCCAATTTACAATAACAAGTGCTTTAAACTTCACCAATAACTAATTAGGAAGTGTAGCACTACAGTTGAACCAATGTAAAACATATTCACTGATATTAGTTGTATATTACTTTGGTTCAAAACTTCATCATTCGAATTTTGACTCTCCTTAAAATCCTTGTTAATAAACATTAGGTTTTATCAAAATCATAGTTTGATATTCTGAGTCTTATTGGGACTCGTTCACCTGAAACTTTCATTTTCCATACTCCTAAGAGAATTTATTAACCATTTGTTAACCTATACTTAAGCTTCTAATCGACTTCAACAAAACTTCATAGACTCTTTTATTCCGACTATCATCAATTCACTTGCTTATTCAAAGATAGGTGGGCGCCACACGCCAGTCTTCTATGCTGTCAATGAATTGTGATTATGAAACGGAGTTACTTAGACTTTTGGTCATGCACAACTACTCCAGTGTATTACCTTGACTAAAGGAGTCCGTCCATGTCACTTCCAACAGTCACAAGTCATCTCAACATCTTGTTTTATTTTATACATTAAATTTATTCCATTATATTTTTGTCAATCTTACTTATTCCCACATTGATCTCATTTTTTTTGTTCATTTATAAATTTACTACGACTTTTGCTCAACAACCAGGCCACTTACAGCTCCCTAATCTTGACCTAGAAAGAAAATTTATATTTTTTCTCTTTTCAAAAATATAGCTAAGGACAGTGCATCTTCGTATTATCATTTAATGAATCGAAGTCTTCCTTAGCTACTCTTAATTCGAAACAGAGACACTTCATGACTCAAATAGTTAAACTGTTTGTTATTACCTTACATTATTTCCATTAATCTCTCTCGACTTTTTTTTTCTCAAAAAGAAATTTGGGTCTTTTCAAGAAACTTTGCAAGATAACCTTGTATCTTATTATTCATAAAATTACCTTTGATGAATTCACTTTTCCAGTATTATTCCACTAAAAAGATATAAGAATTTTAATTTCTAAAACTCAGATTATCTTAATGACTACTCAAATTCATAAAGGATGCTATTTCAATCCTTTAAGTTTTATCAATAGAAATTTTCGCAATATAGGATCTCATACTAACGTCCTATAAAATTTACTTACAGATACTCAATCAGTACATCTATCTCTTCATTGGTTATATTTTAAGTCGTAGTGATAGACATTATTACGTAATTTGATTAGAGGTGACTATTGGGTACTTTGAATCTCAAAACACAATCATTTATGTTGATGTTTAATAGATAACCCAAGCTATTGTTAGACCATTTTCCTTAATACCTTAAATTCTAACACGTTGATCTTATCACTAAATTTTTTTCATGTTCAAGTTAGAAATTTCACTAATATTTGTTTCATAACAACACATAATCTGGTGTTTATCAAAGATTACTTCTAACTCATGTATTTTCATTAATTTTATCAGTATTTTATTCGATTAATAGAACAAATATACTCAATGTCGATTATGGATAAGTAACTTGAGTAATAAACGATCAAACTTTTCATTACTTTTACATAGAAGTCGTTTGATTATTATACAATATGGTTAGTTCAATTTTTCATTTGACGTTTTGTTTCGAAAAGGAGACAATACTTTATTTCAAAGTATTTTATTTTCATAGAAACTGACTTAGACAGCTTGACTTATCATATTACAATCTCATTCTGATTCCATGTCAAGATTTAATTTGCCTAATCAATTTTCATTTTACTTTTTCGATAACCACATGTCTCATTTTTCTTTTTATTTAACACGTGTTCCAAAGTAATTCTTAATTGGTTATATATTAAATGAATATTTTATAGAATAGGTCTTCTTAGGTCAACCATGTAACCAGTACTAACCTAATTCTAAAACCTAAGATATCCATATCTTAAACTTCCCAAAAGTTCAAATTTCATATTACGTTTTCCAAATGATTCTCAATCACTTTAGACTTAATTTAAGTCTATTCCAACATATTTTTTAGTGTTTAAAAATTGCATTAGTTCGATACTTTCAATTTTAAAGGAATCCATGTTCACTACTTACGTACATGAATCATTTGGCCTTACCTTTCAACCAATTTCCTATTGGTTTCATAACTGATACTTTCATCAGTTATATTCGTACCAAACTACTTTGAACACCTTTGTGAAGTAAGACTTCACAAGTCTAGTTCACATCCAAAGACGCTCAGTTTCCTTTCATAAGTTTATTTTCACAAATGATTATATGTTTCTAAACTTACTCATCATATTTTACGAGTTAAGTATCAAACGGACAAGAAGAATAAACTTTCAATCACATATCTAGCTTTAATACATACATACAACACAATATAACACGATAATAAAGTTTTCAAACTTTTTACATTCTATTGTGTTACTTCCCGAGTAATCATGTTCAATCATCTTTTGCTTCTCAACCAAAGTTTTGTCCTCAACTGAGCCAAACCAAGGCTCTGATACCAACATTGTCGGACCCCACCTATTTAAGGTATCTGACCAACCTAGATTACCTTAACCCCTAGATAATCTAGCAGCCTTCATCTCTCCATCAATAAACAATTAATATTAAGATTAAGATATTGTAATAATCAATTATAAAATATTATCAATCACTAAGTATTATAAGTTGAATCGTAAACTTTGAAGTTCGTTTATATGAATTAAATAGTCCTCAAAATTTCATAAAAATTTTCGACAGCACCTCCTCTATTTCTATGCGTACACCAAAAATCTTGTCCTTCAAAAATCTTCAACAAAATCTGTTAAGTTTTGGCCGAAATGACTAACAATCCACCCATAACAATATATATTATATTCACAAAAATTATTTACTCATTCTAACCTATCTTAGATTTTCAAAACCCTTAAACTATCATTACCTTAATTCCAAAATTTATTTCAATTCATCCTAAATTTTTCCCAGTAGTTTCAAAAGATATCCTAATCACATTCGAACCCATAAACCTATTAACACAATATAATATATTCAAAACCGATACATACATAGAGAAAGAATTAAACAAGTCACATACAATCAGAAATCTTTTCCTTTCCTTTGTCGCAACTAGAACCTGTCATTATTCAATCATAACAATTCGATTATGTCAGATAAGTAAATCCCATACTATCTAGTACACATGTAATATTCAAATGCATAATAATCCAAGAGATTAAACGAAGAACATAATCAAAGGAATTTAAATACTACTATGAATCCATCCCCTTTTTAATATCCAACCACAATTAGATAACATTCACCGAAATTTGTAAGTTAACAATAATAAGGACTCATGCGCAGAGAAAATAACCAATCGAGTCTCATACCTCGAGTCTATCAAATTATGATCTGGTTCAACGTGATCTCATGATTATTACGTGATGCAAAGTATTTGTGACCTTAGTCTCTCAAGCATAATATAATTCTACCATGTACACAGTCAGGTAGATACTATAAGTTCTACCCTATAATACATAGTCCGGTCGCTCAATATAGCCTATGCACACAGTCAGGTAGACACTAAATAGTTTTATACTGTAATACAGTCAAGCAGACACTATGAGTTGACTTGAATTACCTTATCCTCTCAACCCGTGTATGCATGTACAACAAAAATGCAATATCAAGGATAAATTCAATATATACGAAATTGTAATTATACAATGTAATGGTTACTATGGGATTTACTTAACCATACAAATGCGATATCGTAATTCCATTGCGCTCCGAGTCATAAACTAGTCCACACAGGGCTCTAATCGTAGTCCTAATATTCATTATTACATCTTGTAAGCCTCCACAACAATTTCACCATTTTTCCATATACTTGCAATTTAAACCCAATTGCATCCTGAAACCTCTCAAATCCTTCCAAAATAAATTATCTGAAGCCCGTAGTTTATTTTTGACTCAAAAATATTGTTCGACATAAAAAATTACGTTGTCTAAGCTTAAATATTATATTTCCAAAATTTTATATATTTATTGGTCCTACTCGACTCGAAAACCTAGGAATTCCTCCAAATCAACCCCTCGAATGTTCGAATCTCAATTTTGACTTTAGATTGCGCTTCCGAATCGAAAATTACGGTAAAATAGGCTTCAAAGTAATTTTTCAAATTTTGGACATTTTCGTGTATCGTAGCACGGACTACAAGAAAAATACAACAACAACAACAACAACATAGCCTCAGTCCAAAATTAATTGGGGTCGGCTACATGGATCAAACTTTTCCATTGTGCTCGATTAAGTGCAACTGATGGTGAGCTTTCCAAACCATTCAAATCCCTCCTAATTAATGCATCCCATGTTAACTTTGGTCCGCCCCTACCTCGTCGAATTTCTACGAGTTTCTATTGAGTCAAGTTTCTATTGGACTACAAGAAAAATACTCGGTAAAAATTCTCGACAAAATTCCAAAATCCTCATTTTTCATAAAACTCCCAGTTTTTATCAATTTATCCAAAACCCCCATTTTTTATAATTTTCCAAATTTCCAGAGATTTTATTTAATTGTTTTCTTATATTTAAAACCATATATATACTTTATTATTATTTTAATAATTTTTTATTATAAGGGGAAGGGGTTCGTCCCCATCCTCCCTCAAAATTATTCTCTATTTCGACTGAGAAGAAATAAATTTTCTTAACTTCCGATTGTTGTTGGGATTGGGCTCCCAACCCCAACGCCGGATTAGGTTTAGGCAGGGGAGACCCTCCCCAGCCATCATCTTCCTCCATCAACCAACTCTATAACACACATAACACCCAATGACAACGACTACATATCAACAACAACAACTCACCTCAGTTTCATCTCCATCGCCTTGCAATCTCTCGGTCTCACACGATCTCTCACACTGTTCCACTCGATTTCCTTCTCATTCTCTCTCCCTCTCTCACTGTCGATTTTCCTATGCGAATGAAAAATAAAAATTTGGGGAAGAAGCTATTGTTTTCTTGCAAACAAATATATTAGATTTTCTCCAAATTTGCGTGCAAATCAAATAGTTTAATTTCATAATATGAAAATTTGATATTCCTCGAGATACGTACTACGTATCTCAAGGTCAATCTTTGTCTCTAAAAATTTTTATGAGGCGGTTCTTGAGTTGAAGATATAAATTAGGATTTTCTCGAGATTCGTATCGCATAAATCTAGAGGCAAAGATAATGATTCACCAACAACCACCAAACCCTCCAACCATTTCAACTCCTCGATGATCACGCTACCGGTATCGTGAGGCGCATCCAATGCATCTTTTTATTTAATTCAAACTATAGGATTGCTTTATACATTATATATAAATTATATTATGTATATAAATACATATCAATTCACATGAACTTGGCCATTATCTGTCTATCATATCGAGGGATCCACTGATATGTCTCTCTATAAGAGAGCGAAAGATTCTATCTTGATTACACACCTTCACATATTATTCACATGGTCGCCAATCACAATCCTTATAATCGTTCCGTTAAATTTAACGTTTGATCGTGAAATCCCTATGCTCCAAATATATAAGTCTATGGTAATTTCAAGTCGAAGAAATAAATGATATACCTATCATTAGTCACACCTATGACTTAATCCATGTAATGTTCTAATAGCGGGTCGGTCCAGTACCATGTTCCCTAACAAGCACGCATGATCTTGATTCGTATCCCTATACGCATGATCATCACATGACCATCAATCAAGATTCACACTAGTCTTAATTCATTATAGTTCCTTATAATGTTTGACTAGGGCCATTTAGGATATTTCAACAAATACCCGTGGATCTCATTGTAAGGTAAACATGCAATCACTTAAAATAAAACAACAAATGAAAACCTCTATTTATTAACTAATATTATAGGATAAATAATGTTTGTAGATTGACCTAAGGCACGTGCCCCAACAGTTTTTTGTGTTTTCATGGTAAATACAGGCAATTAGACATAAAGGACTGATTTCGCACAAAAATCTAGTCAAAAAGTAGAACAAAGGCCCTATGCCTTCAAGTGTGAAGAAATCACCGAGGATTAGCTGGTTGAAACTTAATTGGATCAAAGAAAACTCAGCAAAATTGTTGCGAATGAAGACTTGTGAAGACCCAAGAGAAAATCGAAGCTAAAATTCAAAAAAAAAACCCAGTGCCTTTAGAGCACCTTGGGCTTGTACATACGGCGCTAGCGCAGTGTTGGACTCAATTCTGGATAGAATCACCAGAAAATAGAGTATCGTAGCACCTTTTCAGTGATTCCCATAGCCCTGGAGTTTACAACGTACGATGCTGGATACTTCCAAAGATTGGAAGTTTCTAATTTTTTGGTTGTATAAGATTCAAGTTTAGATTTCCTCTTATCACACTTTTACTATAAATACGAAACACTAAAACAACTTTAGATAACTCTTAGATCTATATCTCTTAGAGACTTTTAGAGAAGCTTTTGTGAGAGTTCGTAAGTTTTTATTTCATTTTTAAGTTTTGCATTGTTTTTAATTGTTTGAATAAAGAGTAATGTTGACTATATGTTAATGAGTAGCTAAGTTCCACGTTCTAGGCTAATGTAATTGAGTTCGAGGGATTTTAAGGATTTGAATTCCTGTATTGCTTAATTTTGACATTTATATTGTTGATTGCATTGTTGTTATGTGGTTTTTGGTTATGGCTTTAAACCTTAAGTTTTTTCTTTATCATTTTGTAATTGCACATGCACTCCGATTTAAGTCAAAAGCTATCGCCAATAATCTTTTGAAAAAAATGAAATCATTTATCATTAGTAGTAAAATGAGTTCCTATAAACAATTTTTGAAATCAATTTTTTGTCCAAAACTTCCAAAAAATCATCAAAAATAAAAATATTTTGATTTAAAAAAAACTAGGGTTTGTCCATGATTACCTTATAGAGAATGAATCCCTCAAGTTATAAACTCTTGAACTCTTCTAAATCTCTCTTACAAGCTTCTAGTCAAAATTTCCTTGTTGAAGGCCTAGTATGGTTCGACACTGTCAAACTCGCCCTCTTTTAGGTTGAACGAAATAAGATTGAGGTGGGAATCATATAAATACCTTAAACTCCTCCTTAGGAAGGTTAAATATATGCCAAAATTCGGTCTTTGAATCGAGTGGGTGTAATGGTTTATTCATGTGAAATGAGTAATTTGTGGTGAATCGAGGTTTTATTTTTAAAGCATATTTGTGGCCAAGTGAATCAACATTTTAAGTGGATTCCCTGACAATTCGCTATTTAAATCAGTGGAAATAAGGTTTTGTGCCACATTGATTAACTCAACAATTTCTACTTATAATGTTCATTCGCTGCTATCGCTATAGTTAAATTTCAATAAAAATTTCTACTAACTTTTAATGATTTGGCTAGCATTTTACAATATAAACTTACATCGATATGATTTTCTATATAGTAAATATTGTTTATCCAAGTAAACTCATAATTATCATATAACTTACTTATAATGGTTAATATAAAGGTAGAATTCACCAAAAATTCAAAAATTAGAGTATGATATGTAACTAACTAATAATTTTAATACTTTATAAATTAAATAAATAGACAAATAGTATACGTTGCATCAAGGATATAAAAACTTTATCATCTCCCCCTTATTTGATGCTACTTCGAAGATTAAATTCTGATAATATTTCTAAAAATAGAGTCAAAAGGTGAGAGATTAAAAACATATTATACTAATAAAATGGAAATAAAGATAGAATATGGGCTACCTCCCATAGAGCGCTTTTATTTATTATCATTGGCTTGACTAAACCACTCTGGTACTAAACTAGATCTATTTACTTGAACTTAAGATTGCCCACTCTACTATCACTCCAGAAAATAATTGCTTGGCCATTCACTCTTAAAGTGATTGTTTCATTTAAAATATCCATGATAACTTTAGTAGTGGCTAAGAAATGGTGTCCTAAAGGTAAATGAGTATCTTCATTGACAATGTGTAGCATAACCAAAAAGTATGCGGGTAAAATGTACTTGTCTACTTGAACTAGTAAATTTCCTAACCACCCCTATTGGTTTAATTGAAAAACCATTAGTTCAGAAGCAGGTTCATCCAACTTTAATTGAGTATGTAGAAAGAAATGTATTGGCATGAGATTTGCATTATAACCCATATCACACTGAGCTTTAAAGTGTCAAGCCCAAATGGTTTTTATATTCAAATGTATATTTGCGGGATCAATCAACTTTACAGGACCTAACTCAGCTTTTTCTTCTTCTTATTCTTCTTAACTTCAAAATCTTATGATTTACTAATACCATTCCCATTCTTCGGTTGCTTAACTCTCCAGTCCTGAGTTACTTTCTTTCATTTAAATTGTCTTTGACTTGTTCTTTCTTTGAAACATCATCTTTAGTTTTCATTGTTACTTTGTTAATTGCTTATACTTTAAGGCTTTAAGTTATCATAATGATTTAATACTAAAGAATCATTATAATTAATTTCTTTTTCAAGTGATTCACCAGAATCCTCATAATTATCCTCATTGTGAAATTTGGATGTGACAATTTTGAATTATAGGTGGAGAGTTAGATGATATTTAATCTCTCATTTTCATGGCATAAAAGTCAACTGGAATTATCAAGTCATTTACTTTAACTAAAACATCTTGTAATAATCTGTATGGTTTGATAAATTTATTATCAATTAAAATAAGATTAATTGGTGTATTAGTCAGCGATCCTATTTCCAATGATTCATATAATTTAAGTGACATAACACTAATTGATGCTCTGAGATCACAAGTAGCAAACTTAATAGAAGAAGTTCCACTTGTGATAGGTATTCCAACTATTCTTGGATCAGAACATTTCTCAAGTACTTTCTTTATAATTAAAGCTGACACCTTTTGCCTCAAGTTTTCTTTAGATACCTTTAAAAACTTATTTTTAGATCTAGAGAAATCTTTCAAAACTTCATCATAATTTGATAATTGCATAATCGATTCCATCAAAGGTTTATTAATTTCTATTTTAATAAATTCTCCAAGAATGTCTTCAATAATTTCTTCCTTCCTAGCATTCGCTAAACGTTTTGGAACGAGAGAATGGAATAGATATTTTTATTTCATTTATCAGGAGTTGAATCATCTATTTCTTTAGTAATTATTTCAAAAGTCTATAAAGACATGTCATACGCTTGAACTCTGGCTAAATACCATAGGTACAACCTTTCAGGAAAAGGTGTATATTTGAATTGTTAAGCCATCCATTCTCTAATAGGAATGACATTGGCCCCAATCTATTCTTCTTCTTCTATTATTTTATGTATTTTTTCTTTATTCCCCTCTTAAGTATCTTTTCTAGTATTTGCGCCTCATCTTCATTATCACAAATTAAAGCATTAACTTATGCTTGATTAGTAGTAGTAGTAGTTTGAGTATATGTTTTCGTTTGATTACCAAGTCTATGAATTTGTAGGTTCATTTGAATTAATTGATATTTCAATTCATTAATAGATATATTAGTTTTAACTTGGTTTTGAGAAACCTGTGTAAACTATTGATGACTTTAAGTCATCAAATTATGAAAGATTTGCTCTAAGTTTGGATGCATAGGTTCAACCATTTGTTGAGATTATTGAATTGTTGCAGACTTAATCTATGCTCTTGGTCTATAAGTGGTATAATTTTTATTTTATGGATCATAGCTAAGATTAAAATGTGGCTTTCATGTATAGTAACAATTGTTACTATATTGATTCCTGAGAGCCCAAAAAAATGGTTCATAACTGCAATAATTTCTTTAATATTATTTTCATGTAAAGTAGGGCACGCATCCGTAGAATGGCTGATAAGTGATTATTTAAACTAATATATAGTATTATTTTTGTATTATATTTAGTATAAATATATTGAAATGAGCAATAATTGACGGTATTTATATATTTATGGGTATACAAGGCATAATGGAGATAAACGAGTGAATTTACGAAGAAATAGAGCTAAAATACATAAACTATAGGTTGACACCGTAACGAAGAGGTGTGATGCCATGGGAAGTATGGTGCACAACATAGGAGATGAAGGCACAGCCCAGTATACAAAGTAAAGAGGAAAAAGTAAGCAGGATGGCCAGCAAAGTGGCTGCACAGTGGAGCAAAAGGGACGATGTCGGGGACACGAATGCATGGTTTCGAGCTTAGTGAAGAAGGAAAAAATGGAAAGACTGGCAGAAAGCTGTCACGACGATGTGGGTTTGTACACATAGTGCCAAAAAACTTACAAACAGCGTCGAGACTGAAGAAATTAGAAAGTTAGAGTTCTATTTTATGTTAAATTATTTAGTAGAGTTTCTAATTTTCTTAAAACGTTTCGTAGAAATATAAATTGATATTAGAACATGGTAAACTCACCAATTACCACCCATTAGCAACCAATATCATAGATTAGCATAATTTTACTTTATTCTTGAATATATTTGTTGAAAAGAAGACATTAAAGACTAATGTATGGTGATTCAGGTATTGTTTTTATTGATTTAATTGAAGTTATTTAATTTTATCTCTGATTTCAATGAATACTACTATGTGCATGTTTGTCTCAATGAAGTGTGAGTAGTTCATTAATCTTAGGGATTAATGGATCCTATGGTATGAATGTTATGTTGTAAACATGAATAGATTGTAAAGATAAAAATGCAATGGTTGGAGTTTGTACTGATTCTGAACATAATGCTACGAACATCTTGATCCTATATTTGGTGATATTAGGTTTTAGAATTTATCATGGCCATTGAAGCTTTTAAGTCGGATATGGTTGGTACTGCCATAAAATATGTAACATCGAGAGATAGTTATTGATTAAGGAGGCATAAATAGTAAACTTAATTGGTTATGAATCTAAAGATTTGGAACATTAAAGCAATGTAGAGCTTACACTATTCATATCAATAGGTGGACTTCTAGTTTGCATATTAGAATATTTTCCATCACAACAGTCGATTGAAGTGGATTTGATGGAAATCTGTATATTCTAATTAGGCATTGCACACACATAATAAAGTTGAGAAAGTGAGTTGAAAAGCATAGTATTTCATTACCTAGGTAAAGTTGTGAACTTAGATATTTTTAATATAAGAGTTTAAAGTAGTTTACATTGTTTTGTTACATTAGAACAGTTTAGTTAAAAAACCAAATTAAAAACGATTTCCTTAGCAATAAAGTATTTTTTTACTAGGTAACACTTCGTGCATATACCTTTTCCTAAGGACAATATATGTAATCAACGTAATTTGGTCAGACTATTACTACAATCGAACCGTTATACTTGCGGCCACGATCAATGTGTAACTTCATTACAGAGTCCACATGTTTGTGTTTAGTTTGATCTATCTTTTAATAGCAACTTAACCATGCCAACTAACTCAACCACTTTTTCATCATATTTACTACTTCTTTTATTATTAACTTCATAAAGTTTCTTCCTTTATTTGTCATTCTTTTCACCATATTGCTTTGATTGTTTAGCCATTTTATTAATAGCCACTTTTCTAAATTTGGTGTTACATCGAATAAAGATCTACAACATACGGTGTCTAATAACCTTGGTTTAAAATGATTGAGTCCTTCATAGAAGTATTCCAATAAAGGTCTTTCAGCATATCCATGTTGTGGGCAAGAAGAATTAATCATTGATATGTATACCAAAACTCATTAAATTTTCATCATCTTTCATCTTTGCAACTGTGATTTGCCTCCTATAGGAACAAGTCTTTCTTGCAGGCATGTATTGATCTAAGAAAGCTTCTAAAGTTTAAGCCCATGTAATTATTAAATCTTTAGGAAGATAGAACGACCAATCTTCTACTTTATCTTTCACTGCGAAAGGAAAAGCCTAAAGTTTGACTTGTTTAAAGTACAGTCTTTGGGTTTCATCCTAATGACTTTGTGTTGGTATTGCTTTATATATTTTATGGGAGTCTTCATTATATTCACCATAGGAGTTAGTTAAGTCACTAATGAATCCCAATCTTAGTTCAAGTTTAGGAAATCCTTCGGGATAGACAATGGAAATTGGCTCGTAAGCTGTGACATATTCAATGGATTACCTAAAAGTAAGTTCTATAATATCATTATAATTAATGATATTATAATTATTATTGTTGTCGCTTCCATCGTGGTAGCTTGGTGTTTCTTATTTTGTTGTTTTTGTCTTAAATTGTGATTGAAAGTCCTATCCACCTCAAGATTGAACGGATGTAGAAATCCTATGGAATTAGAACAATGAAATGTGTAGACCATACAATGTCTAGAATTCCTAAGTAATGTGAAAATCCCCGATAACGGCGCCAAATATTTGACAACTATTGAGCTTGCATAATGATTTTCTCGTATATCTGTATTATTTGTAATATTGGTAAGCGGGATCATTTCCATATGGATTTTGCAAACTTCCAAAGAAAAAGGATATTCCAATGGTTTTTATTATCATACTATAATTTTATTAAAATTATCTAATCAAACTATGACAATGAATTAAACTAATTAAACTAATTTAAACTAACATAATTTAAATTCACTAATACTAAATATTCTAGATTCAATTCAAATCAAATCAATATAAAACAAACATTTAAAGAAATATCCAGAACAATGAAACATAAACTGTTTTAAATTCGAACATATTAATTAAAGTATAGTCATAATCATACTATCATCATATTATGAAGTATTTTTGAATTATTAAACCTTAATTATAAGCAAAATCGATAGCTTTTATCAAGCCATCAGTTTTCTTTATATCAATGGAAAAGCCATATTATATTGTTATCACCATTAATTCTTCGAAAGCTTAAAAATAACTAATAGAAATGAAACAAACTTACACTTTATGAAAACTTTTTACTACTAAGCCAATATTATCGAAATTAGCCATATCAATATCAAACTAAGAGCAAAATTCATCTAAGACATCTAAATAGAAAAATACCTTTTAACTTACTCTTAGTTACTACTTTTTATTAGATTTAGAACCTAAATATTGAAATACACATTGGTCACTATGCATTCAACACAAAGTTTCTTGACTGTAATACGTAAAAACAAATCTATTGATACCGTTAATTGACAAATACGATTAAGTTTAAAGCATTATGAAAAACTCTTCTTCATTTTGACTACATTGCAAAATGGTTTAAGTTCATTTTCGGACTTTGTTGAGATTAATAAACTGCACAAACATATTCAAAATAAACATTACAATAAAATAAATAAAAGACATTAATGAAAAATAACTCTTATTGAATACTTGAATTCTTAAAGAGTCTTCAAAATTAAGAACAATAAAACTAAACTAAACTCAATTGAAATTAATCTAAAACTAATCAATGGCTCTAAATAGCAAGCAAAAGCACTTAATTTTGAAGCCTAAAGGTCATATATATTATTCTAAGTAATACATATCCCATGTGAACTCAAATTCCTTATTTTAATCCAATATTCTTGTGGGCGACATCTGCAAATCCTAACTGAATACTTTTTCTCAGCTAAATCACTGAGAAAATCGATGGAATAATGACTATGTGGTTTACCGATTTGTGTAGCAAATCTTAATTAATTTTCTGAATTGCTAATGAATCGTTGGACGCCTCTACTGTCGATTTATGTAGCAAATCTTTTTGTATTTCTTGAATCGCAATGGAATTGCTCGCAATTTTTTTCAATTGATTAAATTCATTACTTTTCTTCCCTTTTTCTTCTATTTCTTCATAAACCTCAGTAGAACGTGAAATCACAAAAAACAAGAGAAAATATAGTGGAAAATAGTCTTTTACATCTAAAATCAACCTAAAGCATACTATAAACACGGTCTAATTATAGAATTATTATTTTATGTCTCTGCTACTATGTATGACCACCACCTGACGTACACTAGCTTTGCAGGTATTATAGCATGGGCGCCGATCACCTGCTGCTCATAATGCATTGGTCACTATTCGCATATATCTTTCTCATCTCTACTCCACTCCCCCTTTCTATCACACCTAGTGTTGCATCCAAATGATCATGATGCTAGATATGATGTTGTCGTCGTGGGAAAAAAACAAAGTATTGTGAGCTAAGGCCCTTTCATATATCTCATGCAATGTACAGCTCCGCCTTATACTATCGCACCTGCTATCTCATCTCAAAATCCAACTCTAAAGTATTGAACATGATCATGCTCCATAGAAGCAAAGTCCCCAGTGAACTATAACAGGTAGTAGTACCTCTCCATATATTGAACAACCGTGTGGGTGTTGTAACGTTCCAAATCTCGATTTGAATATGTTGTGCCTTTATCAAATTTAAATTGGTAGATATGCATGATATGTGTTAAATCGTATGAATGATGTGTGTACTATATACTATTTAGTTGACTTAGGTGGGAATATGAGCCAATGTAAATGGGAATAAGCCTAAAGGACTTGTAAAACAAATTAAACAAAGATAAAGAGAAAATTGGTAAGCAAACACACATCAGGCTTGATAAGTGTGCAATTGTGCTATGTTTTAGTGTGTATTTACTATGATATCAGAAGTTAAATCCCAATTTATAGCACTATTTTTTTTTGTATTTTTAGGTCCAAAAAAGGCCATATGTTAAAAAATATTAAATTTGGGTCCTTCTCAAGTGTATTTGATGATTGGCCTTGAAAAATGTGCTTGCATGTATCTCAAGACAGTCAAGTGGGGCCCACATTAGTACATGTCGAGTGTTTGGTGATCAAAAAGAAGTTTTGTGATGCATTAGTTCAAGAATTATTAAAGAAATAGGCTAAGTATAAGTTTTAATGCAGTGTGCTTTAGTATCTCTTGGATTATCCTCGAGACACGTATTGTGTACAAGATCAGAAGTGATGGAGCAGTTGGTTGA
This sequence comes from Stephania cephalantha, assembly GCA_039657325.1. NCBI lineage: Eukaryota > Viridiplantae > Streptophyta > Magnoliopsida > Ranunculales > Menispermaceae > Stephania > Stephania cephalantha. The sequence goes on from CM077573.1 coordinate 26,501,720, forward strand.
CATAACAAGATCACATAGTGAACCAGAGCTGTCCAAAGATGCCTCGAGATTTGTGCTACACTAACTCCAATTTAATTCAATTTCTATCATTTTTCCACTCCACCTTGTCTCGAGATCAGTGCTGGACCACCTACACATTCGCACGAGTCCTGTAAATTCCTCTGCCGAGCTCCCCTTCGATTTCCCTCGAGATACAAGGATTTTCTATGGTGCAAGAGACTTCCAATCACGTCTCATGTCCAACTCCCCTTGGATCATCCTCGAGTTGCATGCAAGCCATCAAATTATGATTAATGGTCGTTATGCGCCTCGTCGTACGATTTATTCTCTACCCCATGTGAGTTCATTGTTCTCTCCTTATGTGTCCTCATGTGTCGAGCTACCCTAGGATTTGCCTCAAACTACGTGGAAGTCCATCCAGTAGTGATCTCGGCCATGTAATCCTCCGTGGCGCACGTGTTGTTTTGATAACCCCAAGATGGTACCAATTAATAGCAAATTCGATTCTTAGGAATTGAATTAGTGACTTTGTGGGATATCCTCTCTCTCTCTTCCTGAGACGAAAAACACTTTAAAACTCCCCCCTTTTAGTCATTCTATTCTCTCATATCCAGAATTTAATTGTACACAATACTATTCCATTCCCCATTCCATATTTTCACCTCTCTGCCTTTCCATTCTCTCCATCTTTTCTTCACCTTTTTCTTATATTTGTATATTTTTATTTATATTTTTTAATGGAGATTCATATGGTAATAGTAGGCTAATCTATTGTTTGGATCAAGGAAACCTGTAAGTTATTTATGAGATTCAATTCTTAATTTCCATGTTTTTCATCATTGTTTTTTATTTTCAATTACATTGTTTTATCGATTATATTTTAGAGTTTATATATTTCTACTTATCTGATGTGTAAATGCATGTGCACACAAGTTATGTTAGGATTCATTGCCAATAATCATATCGCCGATCGTTAAGGGGGTCACGTTAAATGGTGAATGGGGCCTTGTATGTTGGTAATCGATGTGCCTTTTTGCAATTGGGATATGAGATGCGTAGTAGTGTATTGTAATTTCCATACATGATAGGTGGACAATTCAACACTAGTTATCACTTATGATAGGTGTTCTCATAGTGTGCTAATGCTGCTAGTATGTTGAAAACCTACGGCTTATCTACTGGTTTTCCAAGTCTAATTAGTTTGTGGTTGTGTCGCACGTTTTCTCCACTCACATGAGGAGAACAAGGTGGCGTGAGTCACTATAAGCCTATCTATAAGACTTGATGAAAAATAACTTTTTCGAATCGACGACTAAATCTTACTTATAGTGGTTTATGTATCTTGATCTATAATTATTATTTAATTTGCTAGTTTTGTAGTATTTATATTTTTCTATTCACGCATTTAATTTCCTAGTTATTAATTAGTTATTAGTTTATATTAGTTTCCTATTTAAAACCCCATTTTATAACCTAGAGTTTACCCAGTCTGTGTGGGAATCGACCTCGTACTCGCCTCACCATAAACCAATTGTAGTCGATGAAAATGAGACTATTATTGGTATTGTATGGCACGACATCACCTTTTGGCGTCATTGCGGGGGAGTGGTGTTGATTAAATTTAGGTTACTATTTAAAAAAAATTTATTCCCTTGTATCTGACTTTTTGGTGGTTCACATCATGGCTCGCTATTCCATAATCATGATTCATATCAAGGCTCACACTATTACAGTGTGAATGGGGTAAGTATGTCATGTTATGAACAAGATTTTTCTAATCGATATTCTTTTGTGCAACAGGTCAATGCTTGTGAATTTTATGGAGATTACTCTTATTCACCTAGAGCTTGCCTAAAACTGATAGATCTTGTATGGTAGTTAAGCCAATTTAGCGGTAGTGTAGATAAGATTCTTCGGGACCTTTCGTACTTGATGCAAAAAGAGGAGAGAATAAGGTTTCCTTCACAAAACCTTCCTATCACTGAACTCGAGAAAACCTAAGCTTCTTAAACTTCATGATCTAAAGGAAACCTTGATTAATGATACTTATATTGAGATGGATGAGCTTACATTAGTTGTTGACTATCTAAGTGATGAGGAAGAGGAATCAGGCAATGAACTTGAGTTAATCTTTATGACCAATTCTTATGATAGCATAACTTTTGATGGAAAAAAGGCCAGGAAAGAAGTTGAAGTGACTTTGAAAGGTCAAATGAGCCGCAAGAAGAGCGCAAGGAAGACCAACCTTTGGTGTGGGTGAAACTGCCTCCGATGCCATGCATACATGTTGAATTCTACACAGAGGTGGAATAAAACAATCACTTAGAGATTTTATACACTGCCGACACCTTTGTGTTTGATGTTTCAGATGAGGCAGAATCTTATGTGTTAGAAGTCAAAGTTGAGCTCCAAAGTCTGAATAAGGGCGTGCCAATTTCATTAAGTCACGCTGAAGCCGTTCATTCGAGACTACTCCCAAGTAGCTGGTGTCACGTGATCCTCCACGCTAAGTCTAGCCAAAGACTTGAAAGAAAGGCGCTTGTTGGGAGGCAACACAACTTTGTCTTATTTATTCGTGCGTTTGTATTTCAGTTTAGTTTAATTTTAATTATTTTGATTTCTAATAAACTCCTTGATTTTTGTACGTTTCACATGTATGATAATAAAGGAGCAGCGAAAGAAAAGAAGTGTACCTTATGTTTGGTGTCAGGCTTGATTTTGAATATCATTTTTGTTAGCATGATAGAGCATTATTATCATTTTAGGTTGGGAATTGAAATCTAGCATCGCATTAGTGGCAGATCTTTAAGTAGAACCTAAAATTGGATAGACTGCATTCCACCACCTTACTAAGAAGACTTCAAGCTCACGAGTTTTGGTTGGATTCTTTTTAGCCAACTCCATACTTGATAGTTATTTCTCTTATTATGTTATTGGTTCAACTTTTTTCTCAAGTCACATGAATTGAAGAGAGATTGTACGTTATGTTGATGCATTTTGGAGATAGTGTGATATTTTTGCGTTGTAACACTAATACACTTCACTGTATATCACTCATTTTGTATACTATCTTATGACGACCCCTTCTCAAAATAGAGCATCGCCCGGCCTATTCTCGTCATTAAGCCCTATTCTCGCCACACAAGACTTAAAAACGTATTATTCAGCCTTTTTAAACTTATCTCCATACTAGTTAACCCTTAGAATAAGCATTATATAATTCTCTCATCACTAATAAATCAGAGTTAAGTAAAATCTATATATTTTAAACCTATTTCGTGGAAGTCTTAACAAATTAGCGGAAGCAATTAATTTAGATCCTATTATGTGGAAAACTAGGGAAACAACAATCACATGCAAATATAGAACAAAATGGGGATAACCATACATCAGCATGCGTCTGATAGTGTACCTAACTTACAGCCCAAAATGTATCCCTAGAATACAGTTATATATATAAGTTTTAAAATAAAAATCAAAACCTACAAAATCAAAAGTAGCAGCTCTCCAGTAGCTCAGAGGTAGTCGACGATTTTATCCTTGTCTGGTCTACTACTCGATGGATTTGCACCCACCTTCATAAAAAGGATGGTGAGTACAGGAATGTAAAAAGTAACACTGAGAGACATTTATCAACATTTGCAAATATACAATATGTATCTGAAAGCATAATGATTGCAACTACGTTGAAAAATAAATCATGTTATAAGATACATTAGCTAAATAAACCAAAATTAACACACGGCTAAGCAATAATGATCTAGGGCCGTTCAGCGGTGAGTTACATCACGTCGGCCTTTTTCCACTATTTAGGGCGTATTCAATCTTTTCGATGCCTTCACATCATTACAAAAGCCCATCACATAAATATTACTCACAAGTGCCCCTCACATGTGATGTATACTTGTCAACAACCTTGGGTCATATACCCCGTATGCAGCACAAGCTAGTGATGAGTTCCCAACATCCCTGAGATTTTAGTTACCTGTGTCGCGCTCATCTCTATCATATCAATGTCGTAGACAAAAGAATTGCTTTTACAATTCAAGAATTGACACAATTGAGGAATCCAAGAATATGATTGCATAATTAATGCCCAAAGGAAATGAACTTACAAACCCATAAATCACTACCTAATAGCATGCTATTTCAATTGACTAATTAATTCAACAATTAAGAATGACATGGCACATGATATAGAGTCAATGAAATCATCACCTAACAACCATTGCTATGAATAGGAAACTCATGAAATGAGATGAAACAACAAGTCATGGCATATTGAGTACAAATGAAAATTCAGTTTGAATAACTGAAATTAGATAGCATTAATGGAATGAAATGTAAAAGAATATCTCTATCAGTTTACTTACAATCCATGCATATTTCCTAGCTAATTCGGCCTCCTGATACCTCAAAGCACAGACATGAACCCTCGAGACTCTTCTCTAGGTTCCTGATATCATTAAATATGTTTTTGAGTGCGTTTATACCTTTAATTAGGGTATTAGACTTGTTTAAAGTGTCTAAGTTTAATTTAATAAAATGTATTTGTTTATCCAAAGCACCAAGCGCGCTAGGTGGCATTTCTAGCGCGCTAGTGACCTCTTTAGCATGCCACCCATGTTCTCTATCATGCTACATGCAGGTAGCACGCTAGCAAGCTCACCAAGCACGCTATATGCAGTAAAACCTAGAATTCTACACTTTGAATTCTGAGTTTCCTCTCCACATGGCCAACCCTAAAGCCTTTAGATCCCTGTACTTCATCCCCAGAGACCCAAAACACCTACCATGATCATAAGAACAACCCATACTTCACAATTATATCAAACCCATGAATTTAAACTAAGTTAATAGTGTCGATCAACTTACCAAGTTGTACATCACTCCTAGCTTGATCAATCCTCTCCTAAATCTACCAAACTTCACTTCAATTCTTTAATCTTCTTCTCCAAATCTCCATCTTCAGATTACTTCTTTCTTAAGTTGTGAAAGGAAATTAATTGCTTGCTTATCACATTCAATCTTATATATATGATTAGATTAATTAACAACCATTGATCATAATGTACAAACATATCTTTAGACCAATCTAAGGGCTCTCAAGTTGCCTCATTCTCCACCAACTTCCACTAACTCATCTTGGTGACGCACATTAATATCTCAATTTGTCTCTTGATGTGTAAATACGTATCTTAAGGAACATCAAGTGGTTGTTGCTTTAACTTGCTACTTAGGTTCCATTTAATGTAAATTAAACTATAGCCATATAATTAACTATACAAGCCACTTTAACTAAAATTAGACTAACCTCATCACTCACTACCCCGGTCTCACATCGGCATGCATCTTGAGGTGCATCCTCGCTAATGTCCCAATACCTAAACACTGGTAGGAGTGACTTAGTAGTCTACATACGTACAATACACTAGGCATTCATCATAATAAATCTAACATACAACTCGGCCACCTCGTCTCGGCCATGGCACGTATCTCGCTGCGGGTCCAACATCACAGGTCACCGATCCTGATTAAGGGATTTAAACTTAGATTAGAAACTCGAGCCGTGACAAATTGCCCCAACTGATGGAAATTTTATCCTCAAAATTAACCTTCAAGTTCAAGTTTTACCTGCCTCGAAAAGGTACAAAAACCAATCTCGCATATAGTCTTCCTGTTCCCAAGTGAGTTTCGATTCACCATGAAACTACCACTTTACTAACACCGTTAGGATATACTTGTCTCTTAACTGTTGTACCTTTTGGTCTAGGATTTGTACTGGCTGCTCCTCAGAAAATACATCCTTGCTTAGATCAATTTGGCTCAAGTCAACCATCGATCTCACACCTGCCTTCGTCTTAGCTAGTAGAGGCATAGAAATATGGAAAACTACATGAATCCTGACTCATCTCTTTATCTTGAAAGGCCCAATGAATCTCAGTGCTAACTTACCTTTTAAACCAAATCTGTAAAGACCCTTTCGAAAAGAAACCTTCAAATACACAAAAGCTCCCTCAATGTGCATAAAATCACTGCGATATGTGTCTGCATAATTCTTTTGCTCCTTTTGGGCCCCCATAAGCCTCTAATAAATATGTCATACATTCTCCGTGTGATCAACAACAGATTTAAGCCCACTAACTCCCGGTCCTCTGGCTCATCCCAACACGATGGTGAGCAACACGATCTGCCAAAAGCCTAAAATGGCGCCATCTCAATGCTAGCTTGATAACTGTTGTTGTATGCAAACTCACATAACGGTCAGTGCTCCTCTCAAGATCTGCCAAACTTATGTACATAAGCCCTGAGCATATCCTCGAGAACCTAAATCAACCTTTTTGTCTGCCTATCATTCACTACAAAAAATGGTTATTTAGAAACGGAATTAGCAACAAAATTTAGTTCCGTTGCTAAGAATAAATGGTTTGAGACGGAATTGAGACGGAATAGAGAGAGATCAAAGAAGGAAATAGAGACGGAATAGAGATGAAATTAAATTCCGTCTCAAAAAAATGGCGCCAACATTCCCACCAAAACTTTATTTTTTTACAACCGTCCATTACGTCTCGAGATTCTTGTGTGCTTCGATGTGGACGATTGAAAAATGGGAAGGGATGTATATAGAACTCTTTCTCTCTCTCTCAACCGATTCTCACCTCCGCCCACTCTCTCTTCCTCTTCGAGTCACTCACCGATTCACTCACTGTCAACTCTCTCTCTCAACCGATTCACTTACCGTCAACTCTATCTCTCAATCGATTCACTCACCGTTAACTCTCTCTCTCTCTCACCTAAATCTCTCTCCCAAACCCTGAAATCTCTGCACCGTCTGCCAGAGGTTGGGGCCTCTGTCGTCACTGCGATTGAGATTGCGAATTGTCGTCGGGTTTGCCGAGGTCGTGCCATCTACCGTCGCTGGCTCTGAAGCCTTCACCCTCTGTCGTCGCTGCCTCCGAAGCCCTCGCCGTCGCTGCCTCCGAAGCCCTCGTCGTCTGTCGTCGCTACCTCTCAAGCTTTCGCCCTTTGCCGTCGCTGCCTGTGAAGCCCTCGCCGTTGTTCGTCGCTGTCGTCTACTCTGTCCCTCGCCGACGTACATTGGACACCAAGGTGAGATAATCCCTCCATTGATATACCCTTTTCGGATTTTCCCTTGTTTCTCTCTAGTTTGTAAGATTTCGATCATTTTTTGTGATATTCGATCTCAATTTTTCTATTTACATATTTTTTTTGTTCTTATATTTGGTATGTTGAAGTTGAAACACAACTTTAGGGTTTGTGCTGATTTGTGTTGTAGCGTTGGTCAATTTGGGTTTGCTGATCTAGTGATTTATGTTGCTCAACTTTTCATTTACATATTTTTTTATTTGTTCTTATAAAGGGATTTTATTTGTTTTTTTTCTTTTTTGTAACTTTTATACCATTTGTTATTATCTCCTTTTTTTGTAGACCACGGAAACTTGTATGGTTTTTTAAGTCAACTTGTAGTTAAGTTCTGATCTCTTCTTCTTCTTTGTTTTTTTTTTTTTGGTTTTTAATATTTGATCTCTTATTGATTTAATTCATGTTTTTATGATCATGTATGGATTCTTTCTCTCTAGTTCGTTAGATTTTGGTGAGTTTTGTGGTTTAGATGGTGAAAATTTGTCTAAGTTTTTAATCGGTATTATGGTTTTCTTATTTTTGGAGATTTCATTGGATGCCCAAGTAAGACAATCCCTCCATTTGAATACCTATTTTTGATTTATTTTTGACTCTCACTAGTTTGTGAGATTTCGATGAGATTGTGTGGTTTAGTTGGTTATAATTTGTTGTTGCTTTGATGGGTAGTTAACAGCTTGTAGTGAACATGTTTTATCGGTTTAATTTACATCAAGGCTTATGTTAACAACAGCTCATTGGATCCCCGTAATTATAAGAATGTCGTATGAGGATTTATTTTCGAGGTAGTTTGATGTGTAGTGTAAGAACTCCAAGTGGTTTATGCATGTATTCACGCAATGAGTTCGGTTAGGAACAACAGAGAAATGTAGCCTCAAAACTAGAGAAAACATGGATACTTTGAATAGTGCAGCGAAGTTAGGGTTCTCTTTAATTGGAACTTGGAGGGAAAAAATTAGTTAGGGAAAAAGTTTGGTTTATAACTTTATATGACTATGAATTTGTAAGTAATCTTGAAAATATCAAAGTGGAACTTGTAAGTCTCTTTGACATGATATTGCTCTACGTCATTGCTTTACTTTTTAAGGAGTGAATTGGTAGAAATTTAAAATTATATGTGTAGCTACATTTAAGTGTTATGGGAATGCATCTTTTGTCAAGGTAGAAATTTAAAATTATATGTGTAAGTATACTGGCGTATTTAATGAGACCAGTTCCATTTCACTTGGATTTAGTAGGTTAGGTAGGACGTTGAATTGTTTTGGTTTTGATGCAGAGGAGCGTTAGGGAAGTGGCTGAGCTATACGGAAGCGAGAAATCCTTCGTAGTCGAAGTGCATCGTGCTTTGTCTGGATTGCATTCTACTGCTCTAATTGCTCTTAAGAGGTAAGGTTTTGTACTAGATTTTCTTTGTAATTTACATTCTTTGATCTATTCATGCCACATTTTTTCATGTATTTGCTACTATATTTGGTTCAATTGTGTGTATATGCGTGTGTATAGATAAAACTACTAAAAGAGTAGGTATAGATGAATAGTACCTATAATTATATATTTTCTACTACTAGGTAGGGTTCTAAAAACTATGATTACTCTTTGAGTTGATCTGCCTATATCACTTAAAACGTCAAGAGATTTGAAGTAACCTCTAACCTTAAGGAGGTACGAGTGAACAGCTAATGGGTCCCAACGTAATGTTTGTTTTGGTTATTCCACTTAAAACGTCCTAAGATTTGAGTGTGTAAGTCTCTAACCTTAGGGAGGTAAGAGTGGACAACTAATGGGTCCCAATTAACAAATCATACACCGAAGCACTGTTTGTTATATTTTTGGCTTAATTATTGTTAAATATTTTTTGTACGATATTATGTTAAGTGTTAGTTTGTTACAAAAATACTATCCTTAATGCTTTGGTACATGTATGTACCTATTGGTCGTCATTGGTATATGTATTTGTTGAAAATGAAATAGTGGGAGCTTTAATCCTATGTGGTATTTGTATGCCGCTTATAACTTATGATTTATGATTTCTTGAACTCCTTCATGCTTTTATTTTTACGACCAACTATCCTACTCTGTTTGGTATCAGTCATGTACCGAGCCACGTCTTAAGAAAGTTGAAATCAACAAAAGGAACAGAAGCCACAAACATACATGAAGTTAGACACATTTTTCGTACCCTTAGGAGTAGTACATTCAATCCACAAACATACATGAAGTTAGAACTCAACAAATGTAAAATTTGTTTTGTTTTATGTTATTTGTATCAAACCACATTTATTCAATGCATAAAAACAAAGCTTTATGTTCATGTAGTTAGCGAGGTTCTCAGATTCCCCATTCTAATTAATTGTGTAAGTTGGAGAAAATAGACCTGTACCGTCGGAAATTATTTAACTAGTTGACTAATTTAATTTCACAATTACAATAGGAATGTCGTCTACAAGTCGAGACTGGATGTACAACCGTCTCGATAACGGCTTCGTTCAAATTGAATTAGCGGCGAGGGTTAAAGAATTCATAGCATTTGCTAAGCAACATTGTCCTACCTACCAAAGTGAAAGGAATATTAGATGTCCATGCAATTATAAGAAATGTCGACTTGTACCGTACCTAGACGTCGAAACGGTTGAATACCATATATGTAGGTACGGATTTGTTTCGGGATATCACTGTTGGTATGAACACAGTGAGAATGGAGATGAAGACCCGCAAAACTTGAGTCCTTGCAATGCAAACCACTCAAGTGTACTACCTTTCGTACCCTTCTTTGAGGAACGAACGACAAGAATGGCTAGAAGTTTGTTGCTGTCAACCTAAATTCACCGACGAGGAAACGAGCAAAGTCGATAATGACCAAGGCTCGACAGAGATTGCATTCCAAGATGGCGAACCCAGGATTTCAACAATCTGGATGATACAAATGGGACCTGCGTCATTGTTAAAGCGGGTCCAAGTCAAGAAGACAATGACTTCATTGTCAATAGTGGAGATGATTCAGAAGAATAATCATCAACTTCTAGTCATGAGAGTGAATTTGAAACGGATGACAGCGAGTAATGTATGTCTATGTTATGTCAATGTTTGATTGACGTTACGTGAATTTTCTAAACCTTTCTCACGATTGTTTAAGATTGGTGTTTTTTTAGGTTTCATGGCTCGCAGTGATCACCCCCCACTACTAGGTCGCACATTACCTCAGGGCAGTTGAGGGATACCTTTAGGGGGACATCGTCCAATCGTAAGAGGTGCAGCACAAACCTTTGGACCTCATGGTCAGGCCACACGAGGGGGTCAAAGAGGTCGTGGCGGTCGAGGTCGTGGGTCGATTCCTGTCTTATCGATTCTGACTTCTCATTCACTCGATCATGAGTTACAGTCTGCATCACCTTTGCCATCCATACCATCCGCGTCGCCTGTACCATCGACATCGTCATCTTGGACCATACCAAATCACCCATTGCAGTCACCATCGGCGACATCGAGACATGACATTCATGTACCGACGAGGCCTGCGACTCCAGCCACCGCATCACCAGCAGCATCACCAGAAGCATCACCATCTTATGACGACAGCAGAGCAGGCTTGCAGGTTACAGGCCCTCCGCGGGCACCTGATAGGACAGGGACCGAGCCCCCTCGCGTGCATAGGATCCCGATCACACTGATTGCCAATAATACGTAAGTTTGTATTTGATTCATATATGTATTTCTAATTATCGATGTAAATTATTAAATAAGTTTTTAAGATGTTATACATTTTAATGAAACACAGGGAATTGCATCCTTCTCATTCTTCTCATTCTTGTGCACGGAGGATGACAAAAGTTTTCAAGAGATGGATGATTCCAGAAGGGTATTGTTCGAAGTCGCACCGAATCATCATAAAGACCACTACTGGCGCCAATGGAAGGTACGCAGGACTAATAAATGTCTTAGGATTTATACTTGTTTTTCAATGTCTCGTAACAATTGCACTCGCCATTTTATAGGTATATTTTAGATGGGATGACGCAATTCATGAGGATCTCTTTCGTGCGGCGTACGACACGCATGCAGGCACAAGGTACACCGCGTTCATGCACAAGTTAAAGAAGAATCGTGTGTAGCCAAACTTTGTTACAGATGGGGGCATGGAGGAGATACTTGGAGTATTGGGAGAGCGAGGACTTTCTTGCCAGGTCTAGGCAAGCGTATACGAATAGGAACACTGAGGTCGAAGGACCTGGGACTGGACCCTCGAAGCATGGTGGTGGCTCGGTTTCTTTTGTGACTACCAATGAAAGATTGGTAAGTGTTTTTTACACTCTTGTTTATTTTTTTCATTTCCAAACTTGTTCACTATGCCTGTGTTTGCTTTTAATCTACATTTTATTTAAAAATTTCTTACACATTGATGCTAGTTTAACTCATTTGCATTGTACAGATTTCATTCACTTTAGTTCATTTCACTTCTATGCAATTGATTTGTGTTTGGCGAATATAAATGCGCCGACCTACTACTAATTGACATATTTTACATTTTTATAACTTTTGTATGCAGACTAATACATCCGACACGCCACCTACCGTGAATGAAGTGTATTTGCATCTCCACACCATAAATCACAACGGGGTGACATTCATCGATACTAGATCGGAGTGGTTCTATGTAAGTATAGAAATACGAGTGAAATAGTAGTAAGTTTACTTTAAAGCATATCATTTAAGTTGTTTATTGTTGATCCATGCAGGCTAAGCTCCAAAGGAGACGTCTGGAGTTGACCCAGGCTACACCGGACCAGCCGGTGGATGATGAGGCGGTGTACTTCAATGTGGCGGGTGAGTGTCCTAAAGGACGTGTCTACGGTCTCAGGTCGTTAGGGAGAAAGAAGAGAAGATATGCAAATCCTGGTGCTAGCAATCCCAGATGCCGAAGATGGTGCCACGTTCAGAGTTCGATAGTGTTGCCGACCAATTACGACAAGTTGTGGCGTTTATGCAGAGGCAATTCAGGATGACCATGGACGGAGCAGGCCAATCTCAGTCACAGCCACCACCACCACCACCTCATGAGTAGCAGCAGCCACCACAAATAGATCCCGCCGATCCACCACAGCAACAGGACAATGTTAAGCGAGAGATGCAAGATTGGCTTACGAGAGATGAGCAACTTGGTGATACTTAGGTATTTTTCTTGTTGTTTGTGTAACTTTTGAGATGATAATTTTGCTTTTGTAGATAACTTTTATAGTTGTTTATAGAACTTTTAGATTGATAGTTCTTTTTGTGCATATTTAGAGGATTGGAAGTTTTTTGTTGGTGGTTGTTGAACAATAGGATTGGTGGTTTTTATGAATACTTAGGAATTTGGAACGTTTATTATACTTGACAAACTTTCGTGGATATAAAAATCTTTTTCAATGTCGAATTGTACATTTTTTCCTTCATTTGAATCTTTGTTGTTGATATATATTGTAGATGTATGTATGTCAAATTATGCTTTTTGGGGGATGTTAGCACCCCCAAGGAGTTGTTCGAGGGGGTGCAGGCGATGGAGCAGGTCCTATGGTTGTATTCTCAAGTTTAGAGGTTATGGAGAACCAATTGGATTGAGCTTAGCTGTGAAAAGAAAATAAAGCTTACAAATGGAATTGAGATGGATTAGCAACGGAATTTAGAGATTCCGTTGTTATTCCGTCTCTAATTGCCGAGGAAATAGCCTCGTCAAACTGGGTAATACTAAATGTAGACACGAAATAGAGATGGATCAGAAACGGAATTCTTCAATTCCGTTTCTAATCCGTTGCTAATCAGAAACGGATCAGAAACGGAATTGAAGTATTTCGTTTCTGATCCGTTTCTGAATACGAATTGATCGCTTTAATTCCGTTGATGATCCATTGCTGATTAGCGACGGATCAGCAACGGACTGTTTAAATTCTGTTTCTGATCCGTTGCTAATCAGCAACGGAATGCAATTAAAATTGTCCCCTTTGGAAGAAATTCCATTTATGTTCCGTATTTGTTCAATTTCCAAATTCGTCTCAAATCGTCTCTATTCAATCTCTAATTAGCAACGGAATACATTTCCATTGCTGACTCAATTAGCGTCGACAGATTTAGAGACGGAATTAATTTCGTCTCTATTTCGTTGCAGAATACACTTAGAGACGGAATTTATGCTAATCAGCAACGGAAATTTTCGTTTCTGATCAGCTGTTTTTTTGTAGTGATTTGAGGGTGAAAGGTTGTGCTAAATTGTAGGCGTGTACTATACTGCTCCAACATACTCTGCCACATCCTAGATGTATACATAGCATCTCTATAAAATGTGATAGTCAGTGGTACCCCATGCAGCCTGATAATATCATTCTTGAATAATATACTCAACTGGTAAAAAAGAGGTACATTTCATCGATCTGTCCATAATTACCTAGATAGAATTGTGTCGATGGGTAATCCTCGGTAATCCCTTGACAAAGTCCATGGCTAAATCTTCTCACTTCCATCATGGAATAGGAAGTGACTGTAATAATCCTCCAGGTTTACGATGCTCAGCATTCACCTGCTTACAAATCCCACTATTCTTGATGAACTCTGATATGTCTGTTTTCATCCTAAGCCACCAAATATGTCTCCTCATATCATGATACATCTTGGTCCTGCCTAGATGAATAGTGAACCATGAACGGTGTGAATCCTGAATAATCTCATCTCTTAGTTGTGCCACTATCGATATCCACATTGTGCTTCTGAATCTTAAGCATTGATCCATCGTCTCTATCTAGTCAGTACAATCCATAGTCTATGCTAATTTACTGACTCTTTGACACTTTTTTGCTAGACATTATTTGTAGCCTCATCTTTTCATGAATCATCACCCAAGTGTCGGTAATAATATATGACTGACTCATCATCACTGCTGCCTCGAGTAATCCAAACTCATATGTCATTTGACTATTGGGTTTTGGGATTCATACGATGCAAAAATTCAAAACGATTTTGAAAAACCTTAATAGGATCGAAAACAAGTTTCATTAAACTAGATCCACAAATTAAATCATACCTTAATCAGTGATTTCCTTCTCTGATTGTTCTATCTCAAAGATGTTCAAGTGCTTGTCCACTATCAAAAATTCACACACGAACGATGACCACAATTTGGAGTGCTAGCCCCAAGGGAGAATGAAAATGTTTTTCTTTCTCTCCTAAAATTTAGGGAGCTCAAAGATTTGCAAAAACAAAAATCTTATTTTGTTTTAGGGTTTCAACTTCTATTTATATGTGTAGATAAGCTCTCACTTAAAATCTAATTTGTAATACAGCTATTGTATTAAGGTAGTTTAAGCAAATTACACATATATGCACGTATTAATAAGTTATCATATAACGAATCGTAAGAGCTTTTATGTCATGAATTTTATCATATAAAAATCATTACTCTGGACCAATTAAGATTGCACAAAGCCATTCTTAGTGTGCGGTCTCTAGCAAGGCATTATGACTATCTAAGTAGCATGAATATCTAAATCAATACAACCTAATGAATAACATATATCATATCATTTTTTCATGCAATATGCTTTGATTAAACATAAGGCATGGAAAGTCACCCTAAATGTTCAATCGTACTAGTCTTAATCTTTAGGTAAACTGAAAACATTGAAGTGACATTAATCATATCAATTCACATGGACTTGGCCATTTTCAATCTATTATATCAAGGGATCCATTGATATCTCTCAATATATGAGAGGGACAAATTCCATGTGGATTACACCCCTTCACATATTATTCACATGGTAACAATTCATAATCTTTATAATCGTCTAGTGAAAGACAACGTTTAATTGTGTCAATTTACCAGATTCCTAATATTGAATTCTATGGTGATCTCAAGTCTTACGACTAAATTATATACCTATCATGAGTAACGCGTATGACTTAATCCATGTGGTGTTCTCATAGCGAGTCGATCCAGTACTTTGTTCCCTAACAAGTATTCATGATCTCGATTCGTATCCCAATATGCATAATCATCACATGACCATCAATCAATATTCACACTAGTCTTAATTCATTATAGTTCCCAGTATAATGACCAACTATGGACATTTAGGATATTTGAACAAATACCCATGAATCTTACTATTAGGTACACATGCAATCATCTATAATAAAACAACAAATGAAAACCTTCAATTTTATTAACTAAAATTATAAGGTAAATAATGTTTGTAGATTGACCTAGGGTACATGCCCCCAATATCTCCTACATGCACTTGGGCCAATCATTCAAGTATCTAATACCTAATGGTCTAACATGACCATCATGTTTCACTTGTGGAATAGCCTTCGTCAAAGGATCTGCAACATTGTCTTCTGTAGGAACTCTAGAAATCTTCATGTCTCCCTTTTCAATGATTTCTCAAATAAGATTAAAATGTCTAAGTATATATTTGGATCGGTGGTGTGAACTTGGTTCCTTGGACTGTGCTATCACCTTGTCGTGGTCATAATACAAGCAAATGGGGTTAGCTATACTCGGAACCACTCCAAGTTTATATATGAACTTTCTAATCCAAACTGCCTCCTTAGTTGCATGCACTTTGAATTAGGTTATTTAGGTAGGTACCAATTACCAATTACATTATATGTAAGTTTTTGTTTTTCTATGAGATTATGACATCTTATGTCCTAACATGTTTTATCTCATATAGTGCCTAAAGCCCAAAACCATTTTGATAGCTTTTTCAAGTCTAACCATTTGAAACAAAAGAGTAACCATTACTCAACTTTCCTTACCAAGATAACGCAATACATTTTACAGAGACAGACCCATACTAATGTGATCGAAGCCTTGACAAAAATGTTTGAGAATGAATGACACTTGACTAAAAATTTGGAAAAGGATTTTTATTTGTTTTAGTGATCATAAATTAAACAAAATAAATATCATATATTACAATGCATATACAATCACTAAACAAGTTAGGAAATTTTACTGATATTGACTATCGTATGAATTTCCTTGCGCTATGAATAGTTAACGACGATCTTGTTGATCAATTAGAAGGCGGTGGTTCTGTTGACCGGTTAGCGAATGGAGGTACAGGGGGCCGCGCCTCTTTTTCTTGCAACAAATTCTAGTTTCGAAAATCAAAAATTGCTCAAAACTTCTCATTATTTTAGTCATTACAATTGACAAAAATTGACCCTTATTTTAACTCCAAAAAATATTAATTAAAACATTTTTAATTAACTCGGGCCCACCTTTAACTTACTATCTTAACCAAATCCAATAAGAATTTAAGATACTTTGAATCCTTACCCAATTAGATTTAAGATACTTTGAATCCTTATCCAATTAGAATTTGTTATATATCTCACCTATCTTATAGGATTTGTAATTCTTATCCGACTATAAAATTATCTCATATCTAATAGGAATATACTAACAGATACCCACAATGAGATATATGATCAATATCAATTTCAATTCTTATTCATACGAAACAAGCAATTGAATTAAGAAATGAAATATTAATTGTTACAACCCGTTACCTTGAGAAGGTGATTAATGTTAATCAAATTTTTAATTGACACATTTTAATTCCGGCTTGTCTCGATTAGCGTGTGCATAAAATTGAGTGCCACTTGGTGTTTGTTTCATGTGTATTAGTATTCATTGAAATTAATTTTATTTGCTTGCCAATAATTGAATAATTAATAAATTATAGGATGCCTAAAAATGTGTGTAGGTCAAGGGGGACGCACTCAAGTCGTGGGTAGCATGCACCCCTAAGTAAACTCGTTGGCACGTACGAAGAAGTTATAGGTGTGTTAATATAGGCTTATATATATTTATATATAAATTGTATATATAAATAAATATTCAAAACAATGAAATAATAAATAATTTGCGGGTGCGTAGTGACACATGTGGGACGTGCAATGGTGCTCATCGCAGCATACGGCAAATTAATAGGCACAAATATAAATAGGTGAATATATATTTATATATAGTTTATATATAAATATATAAATGAATCCTATGGTTTAAGTAAAGTTAAAGTATACATTGGATTCGCCTCGAGATATGCATAGCGTGATAATCGATGAAGTAAATAAGTTGAACGGTTTGGTATTTTTGTTGATATTGTAACGCTTCGAGATGCCTGCAACTACAATCCAAGGAAAATCAAGGTGACTTCAGCTCTTTTCTTTTAGATTGCCCTCGAGATTTGTGAGTATGAATTTTGAGAAAAGTAGTGATTCACCAAACTTAAGTCGGTTAAGAGGGATGGATTGGTTGTAAGACCCAATATATGACTCGAGATACATAACACATATCTCGAGAAAGATCAAAATAAAAGTAAAACATTAGATTTTCCTCAAGATTTGTAAAGCACAAATCTCAAGTAAATTTCAATTTATCATCTTCAACAGATTGTCTCCTTTGTGAAAATCAAAATCAAGGGAGAGAGAGAAAAGAGAGCTTGGGAGATCGGATGAGGACGGAGAGATCGAGGGGGAGATCAAAACCCAAGGTGAGTCATTGTGTTGTTGTTGTATTGATTGTTGTTGTCATTATTGCATGGTTGTTGATGTTGTTTTTGGTTGTGTTGTTTAAGATGAGTTGCGATCACGGTTTGTTGCTTAAGATGAGTTGCGATCACGGTGTTGTCATTATTGCATGGTTGTTGATGTTGATGTTGTTCTTGCTTTGAACTTTTCAATCTCACAGCACCTCCATTCAAAGTAAACACAAATCCATATTGCGATCTGAAGTCGTATATATCAGTTTGAAAACTTGAATTTGTGTAAACATTTACAACAACCTCATCTTTTAAAATTCCATTGACCAAGAACACTTCTTTAGTCCTTCTCAAGTACTTAACAATGTTCTTTACCGCTATCCAATGACTCTAACCTGGATCAGATTGATATCTGATTGTTGCGCTCAAGGCATATGATACATCATGTCAGGTGCATAACATGGCATACATGATAAATCTAATAGTTTATGCATATAGAATCGTATTCATGCGCTCTCATTCATCATTAGTCTTCGAACATTGAGTCTTGCTAAGACTTATACTATGAGACATTTGTAATGACCCTCTTTTAGATTCTTGCATACTGAACCTATTCAGTACCTTGTCAATATAAGCACTCCAACTTAGACTAATCAGCCTTTAAGAGATATCCCTTTAGATCTTAATCCCGAGGATGTAAGCTGCATCTCCTAAGTCCTTCATTGAGAAACACTTCCCTAACCAAGATTTGACACCCTCGAAGGTTTGATGTCATTACAAATGAGTAATATATAATCAACATACAGTACTAAGAAAACAACCACGTACCCACCGACCTTCTTGTATACACAAGGCTCATCTTCATTTTTAATGAAACCAAATCCCTTAATTGCTTTAGAAAAATGAATATTCCAACTCCAACAATCTTTCTTTAATTCGTAAATAGATCTTTGAAGCTTGCACACCTTCCTAAAGTTTTCATGATGAACAAACCCTTTAGGTTGTATCATATAAACATCGTAAAGAAACTTTTCATTTAGAAAAGTTGTTTACATCCATTTGCCATATGTTATAGTCATAATATGCGCCTATGGAAATTAGAATTCTAATGGATTTAAGCATGGCTACAGCAGAAAAAGTTTCATCATAATAAACACCTTGAGTCTGTCTCAAAACCTTTTACTACTAGCCTTGCTCTCTAAGTATGCACATTGCCATTCATGTCAATTTTATTCTTGAAAACGCATTTAAATCCAATGGTCTTACCACCTTCAGGTAAATCAATAAGGTTCCAAACTGGGTTTTCATACATGGATTGCATCTCAGAATTCATGGCACTAAGCCATTTATTTGCATCAGGGCTAGACACAGTTTTCTGATAAGTAGTAGCTCATTTTGATCCATAAGAAACACCTCAATACTATCAGTAATAAAAAATCCAAATCTCTTAAGCTGATGTCTAACCCTATCAAACCTATGCGTGCCTTGTAATACCTGTAGAGGTTCAACTAGTTCAAGACTTTGTAAATCTCTCACTGTCGGTTGAGTGCTTATTTGTGGTTCTTGAACTTCTTTAACACTTATTTTATTACCATTGTTGTCTATTGAGATAAATTCCTTTTTCATCTGAACAACGACTACTTTGTTATCAATGGGATTATAAAAGTAGTATCCTTAAGTTTCTTTAGGATAACTAACAAATACACGCTTGGTATATTTGTCTGATAATTTTTCTTAGATTTGTCATCATACGAAAACCTTATAGTCCCAAATCTTAAGGAAATACAAACTTGGTATTTTCCCTAACCACATCTCATATGGTGTTTTATCAACCGCTTTAGAAGGAAAACGATTCAATGTAAATGCAACAATTTCTAAGTTATAGCCCCAAAAGGAAATAGGAAAATCTGCATTACTTATTATAGATCGAACCACATCCAATAATGTACTATTTTTCCTCTTAGAAACACCATTCTATTATCGAGTTGCTGGAGGAGTTAACTGTGAGACGATCCCATAGTTTCTATGATTATCATCAAATTCTTGGCTAAATATTCACCACCATGATCTGATCGAAGTGCTTTAATAGTTTTACCAAATTGATTTTACACTTCATTCTGAAAGGTTTGAAACATCTCAAAAGATTAACCTTTATGTTTCATAAGATACACGTAACCATATCTGCTGAAATCACCAGTAAAAGTAATAAAGTACCGATAACCACCTTTAGCCATTATGTTTATAATACCGCATATATTTGTATGTATTATACCTAATAAATCACTTGCCCTTTCACTGTGCCCAATAAAGGGACACTTTGTTATCTTACATATTAAACAAGATACAAATGTTTCATATGATTCAAAATCAAAGGAATCTAAAAGTCCATTTTTATGGCATTTGGAAATGCATTTCTCATTTATGTAGCCAAGACACAATGTCAAATGTAGGTTTGACTCAAATCATTTTACTTGAATCTCTTAGTATTTACATTAATAATGGGAGTGTCCGTAGACCTCTTGATGTTTAGAATGTAAAGACCATAACACAAACTAGCATTCGGATAGAAAATGTCTTTATGAGAAATGAAGCATTAATTATTCACAATAATGAAACTAAAACCATCCAAATCCAAACATGAAACTGAAATAATTTTTATGCTCAAGTTAGAGACACAATAACAATTGTTTAAAACTAAAACAAGTCCACTAGGTGAAATTAACTCATAGCATCCTACAGCCAACCAACAACATTTACTCCATTTCCAACTCGTAGGATGACTTCTTCTTTCTTTAGCATTCTACTTTTGGTGAGACCCAGCACATTAATACAAACATAAGATCCACATCCACTATCCAATGCCCAGGAATCACTAGTAGACAAGCTAACTTCAATAACATAAATACTTGAAGTAGTAGTCGTACTACTCTTATTTTTCTTTAGATCTTCAAGATAGAGCTTGCAATTTATAAACCAATGCCCAGGTGCATGGCAAATATGACAATTTCCTACGTTTTCCTTTTCCTTCTAGGACGGCGAAGTAGAAGCAGCCTTATGCTTGACTTGTTCCACTGGCTTTCCAACAGTCACAACAGCCTTGGAAACTTTAGCTTTACCTTTGGCCTTCTTCTTCATAGTCTTTCCTTTCTGAAACATCAACACATTAGCAATGAGTTTCTTGACATTTTGCTCAGCAGTTTTAAGCATAAAATTGAACTCAGAGATAGAATTCTCCATATTATTCATGTCATAGTTCACATAAATTGTGAATAAATATCAGGCAATGAATTCAGGATCAAATCCGTAGCCAACTCTTAGCTTATAGGAAATCCAAGTCAGTCAAGTCGGTCAATAAAGCCTTTCATTTTAAGAACATTAAGACTTTTGGAAGCATCCTCAGCCATTTTGCTAGAATAAAGGTTTTTGACTATCTCGAACCTTTCTTTCCTAGCGTGTTTTTAGAACATTTCCTTCAGCATCGTATCCATGTCGTAAGCTTCGATGTGTTTCATGTCATTCTAGAGTTCATGAACCATGGTTGGCAACATAATGCAAGCAACATCAGTTGAGTCATTGACATGCTTAGTATGTGCATCCTTGACAACTCTTAATGCATTATCTGGAGGTTCCTTAGGAATAGGATCATCCAAGACATACAACTTGCGTTCATGGTTAAGAACAATTCTTAAGTTTCTGAACCAGTCAAGAAAGTTTGTCCAAGACAACTTATCCTTCTCAAGGATTGATTGCAGTGACAAGGAATTAGTGTGATTTGAAGAGAACATATATAGATGTACAACAAAGATTATGCATAAGTTTATTTTAGTATAGAGGAATAGACTCGCACTAAATTAACAACCCTCCTAAAATGTTATGTTAATTTAAGGGACTAAAATTTATAATTCACCTAATTCCAAAACAACTAAGGCATGATACTTTGAATTAGGTTATTTAGGTAGGTACCAATTATCAATTACATTATATGTAACCTTTAGTAGTTTTTTATGAGATTATGACATCTTATGTCTTAGCATGTTTTATCTCATCTAGTGCCTAAAGCCTTAAATTGTTTTCATAGCTTTATCTTGTCTAACCATTTCAAATAATAAAGTAATCGTTACTTAACTTTCCTCAACAAGACAATACAATACACTCTGCAGAGGCAGACCCATTTTGATATAATTGACAAGTGTTTGAGAATGGATGGCACTTGACTTAAAATTTGGGAGAGTGATTTTTATTTGTTTTAGTTATCATAAATTACACAAGATAAATAACATATATTCAATGCATGTACATTCACTAAACAAGTTGAGAAATTTAACTAATATTGACTATCAAACGAATTTCCTTGCGCTACGAACAGTTATCGACGGTCTCGCTTAACAAATGGTCAAAGACATGCGATGGTTCTCATTAATTTGGCCGCACGACGGTGTACAAGAAAGCACCTCCTTTTTTTTTACAACAATTTCCAGTTCCAAAAATCAAAAATTGCTTAAAATTTCTCATTATTTTACTCAACCCAATTGACCAAAACTGCCTCGTATTTTAATTTCGAGAAATATTAACTAAAATGTTTTTAATTAATTCAGGCCCACCTTTAACTTAATCTCTTATCCTAATCCAATTAGAATTCGAGATACTTCGAATCCTTATCCAATTTCAGTTTAAGATACTTTGAATCTTTATCCAATTACAATTTGTTGTATATCTCACATATCTTATAGGATTTGTAATTGTTATCCGATTGCAATTTTATCTCCTATTTAATAGGAATATACTAACAGATAACCACAATGAGATATATGATCAAAATCAATATTGATTCTCATTCTTACGAAACAAGGAATTTAATTAAGAAACGAAATATTAATTGTAAAGACCCTTTACTTTAAGCAAGTAATTAGTGCTATTTTGAATTTTAATAAACCCGAGTAAGGCTCATGGTTAAACCCAACTTGTCTTGATTAATGTGAGTGTGAATTTGCGTTTCGTTTGGTGTTTGTTTGATGTGTATTAGTATATATTGAGATTAATTTGATTTTTTAGCCAATAAAAGTTTCTTACTTTGAACTTTTCTAGCTCATTGCGCCTCCATTCAAAGTAAACACATATCCAGACTGCAATCTGAAGTCATTTATATCAGTTTGAAAACTTGCATCTGCGTAGCCATTTACAACAAGCACATATTCAAAACTTCCATTGACCAGGAACACTTCTTTAATTCTTCTCAAGAACTTAAGAATGTTCTTTCTTGCTATCCAATGCCTCTCACTGGGATTAGACTAATATCTACTTGTTGTGCTCAAAGCATATGATATATTAGGTCAGGTGCATAACATGGCAACAAGATAAATTTAATAGCTAATGCATATGGAATCGTATTCATGCGATCTCTCTTATCATTAGACTTCAAACATTGAGTCTTGCTGAGACTTATACCATGAGACATTGGCAATGACCATTTTTTAGAGTCCTGCATGCTGAACCTATTTAGTACCTTTTCAATATCAGCACTCTGACTTATACCGATCAGCCTTTTAGATTTATCCCTATAGATCTTAATTCCAAATATGTAGGCTGCATCTCCTAATTCCTTTATTAAAAAACACTTCCCTAACCAAGACTTGATACTCTGCAAGTTTGGGATGTCATTTCCAATGAGTAATATATCATCAACATAGAGTACCTGAAAAACAACCATGCTCCCACCGACCTTCTTATATACACAAGGCTCATCTTCATTTTTAATGCAACAAAATTCTTTAATTGCTTCATTAAAACTAAGATTCCAACTCCAAGAAGCTTGCTTTAATCCACAAATAGATTTTTGAAGCTTGCACACCTTCCTAAAATTCTCATGATGAGCAAGCCCTTCAAGCTATATCATATACATGTCCTTAAGTAACTTTCTATTTAGAAAGTTTTTTTGACATCCATTTTCCATATCTTATAGTCATAATATAAGTCTATAGCAATTAGAATTCTAATGGATTTAAGCATGGCTACAGTCGAAAAAATCTCATCATAATCATCACTTTGAGTCTGTCTGAAACCTTTTGCTACTAGCCATGTTTTATAAGTATGCACATTGCCATCCTTGTAAGTTTTCTTCTTGAAACCAATTGACATCTAATGGTTTTACAACATTCAGGTAACTCAACCAGGTTCCAAACTTGGTTATTATACATGGCTAGACACAACCTCTTGGTAAGTAGTAGGCTTATTTTAATCCATAAGCAACACCTAACTACTATCAATTATAAGAAATCTGAATCTCTCAGGCTGATATCTTACCTTATCAGACTTACGTAGGCCTTGTGATACCTGTGGAGGTTTAACTAGTTTAAGACTTTGTTGATCTCTCACTAGCGGTTGAGTGTTTATTTCTGGTTCTTGAACTTCTTCAAGACTTGCTTTATTCCCATTGTTGTCTTTTGAAACAAATTCATTTTCAATAAAGATACCATTTCAAGCAACAAACACTTTGTTGGTAGTAGGATTATAAAAGTAGTATCCTCTAGTTTCTTCAAGATAACCCACAAATACACACTTGTTAGATTTGGCTAATAATTTTTTGAGATTTTTCGTAGTATGAAAACCTTACAGCCCTAAGTCTAAGGAAAGACAAACTTGGTCTTAACCTTAACCACATCTCATATGGTGTTTTATCAACTGATTTAGTGTAAATGCTAAGGCATATCCCCAAAAGGAAATAGGAAGATATGCATGATTCATCATAGATCAAACCATATCTAATAAAGTCCAATTTCTCCTCTCAGAAACACCATTCCATTGTGGAGTTGCTAGATGAGTTAACTGTGAGACAATCCTTCAGTTTCTAAGTATATCATCAAACTCTTGGCTCAAATATTCACCACCTTAATATGATCGAAGTGCTTTAATAGTTTTACCAAGTTTATTTTGCACTTCATTCTAAAATTTTCGAAACATCTCAAAAGATTCACCATTATGTTTCATGAGATACATGTCACCATATCCACTGAAATCATTGGTGAAAGTAAGAATATACGGATAACCACCTCTAGCCATTATCTTTATAGGACAATATACATCAAAATGTATTAGACTCTATAAATCACTTGCCCTTTTACTATGTCCAGTAAAGGGACTTTTTGTCATCTTGCCTAATGAATAAGATACACATGTTTCATATGATTCAAAATCAAATGAATCGAAAAGTCCATCTTTATGGTGTTTAGAAATGCATTTCTCATTTACGTGGCCAAAATGACAATGCCAAAGGTAGGTTTGACTCAGATCAGTTGACATCAATCTTTTTGTATTTACATTAAGAATAGCAATATCTCTGGACCTTTTCTTGTTTAGAATATAAAGACCATCACACAAATTAGCATTCGCATAGAAAATGTCTTTACGAGAAATGGAGCATTTATAATTCGCAAGAATGAAATTAAAACCATCCAAATCCAAATATGAAACTAAAATGATGTTTCTGCTCCAGGTACGGGCATAATAAAAAATATTTAAAACTAAAATAAGTCCACTAGGTAAAATTAACTCATACCATCCTACAACAAATGAAGCAACCTTTGCTCCATTTCCAACTCATAGGATTACTTTTCCTTTCTTTAGCTTTCTATTTTTTGTGAAACCCTGCACATTAATACAAATGTGAGATCCACATTTGGCATCCAATACCCAGGAATCACTAGTAGATAAGTTAACTTTAATAATGTAAATACCTGAACCAGTAGTCACACTACTCTTCTTTTTTTTAGATCTATAAGATAGAGCTTGCAATTTATAAACAAATGTCTAGGTGCATGGAAAAAATGAAAATTTCCTTCATTTTCATTTTCCTTCAGGGAATGTGAAATAGAAACAACTTTATGCTTGACTTGTTCCATAGGCTTTGTGATAGTCACAATAGCCTTGGAAGCTTTAGTAATGGCCTTTGGCCTTCTTCATAGACTTTCTTTACTGAACCATCAACACATTAGCAATAGGTTTCTTGACATTCTGCTTAGCAGTTTTAAGCATCAAATGCAACTATAAGATAGACATCTCCATATTATTCATTTTATAGTTCATCACAAATAATGAATAACTATCTGGCAATGAATTCAAGATCAAATCCGTAGCCAACTCTTGGTTTCTGGGAAACCCAAGTCTGTCAAGTTGGTCAATATAGCCCTTCATTTTAAGAACATGAGGACTAACTGACACACCCTCAACCATTTTGCAAGAATGAAGGTTATTGACTGTCTCGAACCTTTCTTGCCTAACCTGCTGTTAGAACATTTCGTTTAGCATCGTAGCCATGTTGTAATCTTCAATGTGTTCCATGTCCTTCGAAAGTTCAGGAACCATGGTTGCCAACATAATGCATGTAACATCAGTTGAGTCATTGACATGCTTAGTATGTGCATCTTTCAAGGCTCTTAAAGCATTGGCTAGTGGTTCCTATTAATAGGATCATCCAGGACAGCTTATCCTTCTCAAGGATGGATTGAAATGACAAGGGATTAGTGTGATTTGAAGAGGTTATAAATCTACAACAAAGATTATTCAAAATCTTATTTTACTATTGAGGAGTAGACTCCCACTAAATTAACAAGCCTCATAAACTGTTATGTTAATTTAAGGGACTAAAGTCCACGTTTCACCTAATTCCAAGACAACTAATGCATGACACTTTGATTTTTAGTTGTTTTTTATGAGATTATTACATCTTATGTCTTAGCATTTTTTATCTCATCTAGTGTCCAAAGTCCAAAATCATTTTGACAGTTTTATCAAGTCTAACCATTTCAAACAATAGAGTAACCGTTGTTTGAAATGGTTAGACATGTAGTGTTATCTTGGAATGATTGAATGATACAAATAATGTATACAAAGATTTGTAGTATCGTTGTGTTGTATGTTCAATTAATAAAAAAATTGAAATGAGTCATAAATAACGCAAGGATGTATTGAGAGGAAATTGAAATGTAGTTGGACTACAATAATTGCTTGATTATACCTGGAATATGGAAAAAGTTAAAGGTTTAGCCTAACACTTTATTACAGGAAGTTGTGTGTTGACACAATGAAGCAACAGAATGTAGTTTATATTATAATATAGTTCAAGAAAACTTGAGAAGAACTATTATGAAATAACTATTTATGTAGTTATACCAAACAGTTTAAGGCATCGCTTGTAGACTAAAAACTTATACCGTGTTTCAAACAATGAATGGAATGAATTGCAAAGATAAATCCTAAATCTGACATATAGGGTTATAAGATGTAGGTGTTGATTCCAACTTATTTAATCCATTCAATTAAATGGGTTGCGCAAGTTCATTCTTTCATCGTAGGGTATGAAATACTGATATATCCATGTGAAAATATTTTGGAGAGTGTTTCAGTGATCCCTATGATTAGAGAATCTTTAAGGAAATAGTAGAAGACAAAAGAGAAATGTGAAAACCAAAGAGTTGGTGCTATGAAATTTGGAGATCTTTAAACTATGAGTCTAAAGATTATAATTATCAAAGTAGAAGCAATTAGAGGTAAAATGAGTAACTTGAATTTACGAATATAATAAATTCACTCTGAGAAATCACCCACACAAAGTAATTGATGTGATCAATAATTCGAGTAGAGAAGAATAGAAAATGTAATTATAATAAGGACTTCTCAGTACTATATCTTAAGAAAGAGATGTGTAATAATGATGATAGAATAAAATCCTATGCAAGCACCTTATAAATTGAGTTGTTGGAGTTAATAATTACATATCTGTTCTTTGAAGCTCAAATTTTGAGCTAAGCCAAGAGTTTGACTAATTGGGTGATAAGGTGATAAAGAAGTCTAATGGGAATCACTTGATACGTCAAAATTTGGCTATCAAGGACTAATATCCAGATTAGACTATCTAATGAAATTGTACTGAACACATTAGATTCTGAGATAAAATTCCAATTTGGAAAGAATCTTAGGCACGAATTACTTCGATGACCTCATGGATCTCTTTATATTGGTCATATTGGCAATGTTATATTGCATTAAAGTATACGATGAGGGTATGGAATGTCTTTGATGATGATATATGTTGTTAAATTTATAAAGAGATATGAGAGTTATTTAGTAGGTTGAAATCGGAAGATAAAACATGAATGGTTAAGTAAATTCTTATCTATATCCGATGATAGAAAAGATAAAATAACTGGAGGTTATGTAATTAAAATAATTTTAATTTGGCATTAACACAATATAATGGAAGTTGTAGTTGATAAATTAATTGAAATTTGCAAATTCTTGTAAGTGAGGTTATATTATTCTTGTAACAGATTAAGCAAGATATATGTATTTGGAGATGTGAGATGATATGGTGTTTCAGTGTTTGATTCCCCGGACAGCGATCCGAGACTTGCTTCCACTGGTGGTAGAAGTTATTGATATAATAGAAAACCATTATCAGTCTTAGTCCAGTATAATTTCTTCGTATTGATGAATAAGCTGTGATGCTAATCTTGGTTCTAAAGAATAAATATTTTGAGCTTATGTTTCATGATGTTAACCACCAAAAGAAAATAAATTCCTCTTTGTAAGTTTTTGGCAATAAAGATAATCAGGTGGAGAATTTAAAAGACAAATTCATTGTGCTTTGAAAAGACTCATCTATGAGAAGGCTTTGTAGATTCGGATTAAGAGAAAATAGAGTTTCATAAAAATTAAAAGATGACTTGGGAACGGGAGTTATACATGGAAGAGGAATTTCCATTTCTCTTCGAAACTATTGGGAAGTTGTACGTTTCCTTTAATTTTGAGGACGAAATTATCTTAAATTAGGGAGATAATAACAACCCGTTAACTTAAGCAGGTGATTAATGTTAATCTAAATTTTAATTAATCTTATTTATACTCGATTAGTAGGTGGCTTGATTTGCGTGTTGTTTGGTATTTGTTTGATATGTATTAGTATTTATTGAAATTAATTTGATTTGTTGGCTTATATTTGAATAATTGATCAATTATGGGATGCCTAATACCGTGTGTGGGTCAAGGGGTACGCACATGAGTCGTGGGGTATTATGCATGCCCAAGTGAACTTGTTGGAGCCCGTCGAAGTCATAGGCATGTAAATGTATGCTTATATATATTTATATATATTGTATATATAAATATGTACAGAAAATAAATAAATAATAAATAATAGGTGGGTGCCTAGTGGCAGGGGTCGAGGGTGACACGCGTGGGATGTACAATAGTGTGCATGCACGAAGGTGGTCGTTGGCGCACGCAACGAATTTATCGGTGCGAAAATACATACGTGAATATATATAGGTTATATAAAAAATATATAAATGAATCCTATCATTTTAATAAAATTAAAGTTTACATTGGATTTGGCAGAAGATATGCATAGTGTGAGAATCGAGTAAGTAAATGAGTTGAACGATTTGGTCTTTTAGTTTATATTGTCACGCCTCGAGATGCATGCAACCACATCTCAAGGAAAATCAAGGTGACTTTAGCTCTCATCTTTTGGATCGACCTTGAGATTCATGAGTGCAAGTCTCGAGAAAAGTTGTGACTCACAAAAGTTAAGTCGACCAAGAAGGATGGGTAGGTTGGTAGCCACAAGATCTACCTCGAGATGCGTAACACGTATCTCGAGAAAGATCTTAATAAAAAGTAAGACATTCGATCTGCCTCGAGATTTTTGCAACACGAATCTGGAGAAAATTTCTAATTTATCGTCTTCAATAGACCGTATCCTCTCTAAAAACCAAAATTAAGGGAGAGAGTAGAGAACTCGAGCTATCGGATGAGGAAGGAGAGATCGAGGGAGAGATCAAAACCCAGGGTTAGTCGTTGTTGATTGTTGTTGTCGTGACTATTGTTGTTGTCATTGTTGCCGAGCCGTTGATGTTGTCGTTCGTTGTGTTGTTTAAGATGAGTTGGGAGCACAGTTCATCTGAGGAGGGAGATGATGAGCACGGTCCGTGCGTGTGCACCATTGTCAAAGGTCGAGCGATCTAGGCTAGGCTCAGGCCAAGGGGCAAGCCAGGCCCAGGCCAGGGTATGGTCAACCCGTTAGGATTGACCCGACCCAACAAGAAAAAAATAATAAAATAAAAAGAAAAAAAAAAGAAAAATTTGTTGACAAAATAGAAAAATATTCCAAAAAATAAGGAAAAATCCTGGAAAATAATTTATTTGTCAAATAAATAGAAATTGATGAATTCTATGAAAAATAAAGAATTCAGGATTTTTACGAGACTTTATACTGGGGTTTTACCTCTAGAAACGTGAAATGGTCACATTGGCCTAAAATTTGATAAATTGTTTTGGATTCGATTGGGATCAATTTAAGGGTCTTAATTAAACAATATTGGACCCAAATTGGTGACAATTGGTGTAATTTAGGTTATTGGTCGACGCGAAAAGGTATATAGATTTCGGGAGTTGAGTAAATCGGTAAAAAGTTAAGAAAGCTTGGCACAGGTAAGTGGGACTCATATTTTTATCAATTATGCAATGTAATTAGTATAATTAGTTCATGTAGCATTATGGACTAGGAAAGGGGCAATGTATTGTGACTTGAATTGATTTTGTGAGAAATTATTTGGAAAGAGGTACGAATGGAGAATCGGACAGGAGTGACGATGAAGGAGGTTGGTTAACTACTGACACCTTCCCTTCAGCAACCTTGAGGTACCCAATTGTTGCTTTCTTATTTGAGTTAGTAGCTATGCTATGCCTAGATACACCACAGAAATCACACGTCGGCCAACTTGTGAGGTTTTGTGGATCTTATCTCCGTGAAACGGAAATTTACAGCTTAGTTTTGAAATGCAGAAAGGCAAGTCACGAGTACAGTTGCAAATGACCTATGAACATGCATTTCATTATCTATTGTTATATTATTTTAATACCTGAATAGATATATTTTGAATTCATATTGCCATTCATTAAATTATTGGTATTAGTTGATAATTTACACATTTACGAGCATCACTTACTGAACAAGTTAGAGCATTCATTCCCTAATTAACCTTTCAGGTTAATAATGTGCATTTCAATTTATGAATGGAGAAGATTAGGAGCCTATAGTCTTCTCTACGATGAAGTGATTTCTGTATTATTTATAAATTGTGCAAAATGAGTATTTTGTACTCAGGGTTAGGGTATGATTTTACAACCAAGGTTTATTTCGATTTTTGTATATCGTATGTTTTATCGAAAGAGTTTTAATTCCGCTGCATGTCCAATTATTTATACAATATACGATCTACTGTAATTGTGATTATCAAGTATGAAGGACAGTTGTATTGTTACTCTAATTGAGTCCGACTGGTGTATAAGGGTTGAATTAGGGTTTCTGGTCGGGTATCGCCCTAATCGGGATACGGATTCTACATTAATAATGCATTCAACACTAGAATCATATTAACATAATCATGATTTCTATCATGGCGACATACATAATTATTTAATAAAATGAACTATGTATCCAACACAAGAATCACGATAACCTAAACATGACTTCTACAATGTGAACAGACAAAATTTTTATAGTTTAATATTAAACCATATGTTAATCGAAATACTCTAAAATTGAATTCTATCATTGAATCAAATCATGCGTATGTATCAAATGCATGAATTATCAACATGCTTTAAAACCAATTCTTGATTACAATTATTACAGAACCTATATGCACATCATATATACATTAATCAAGATCATGTTTTTCACACATATATCATATATGCATCAGAGAAGACATGCAAACGTTTAATAGAATCGAGCCTAAGGCTCTGATAACACTATTGGGCTTTGAGGTTTATACGCAGCGAAAAATTCAAAACAATTTTAAAAAACCACAATAGGATCGAAATAAGTTCCATTAAACTAGATCAACAAAGTAAACCATACCTTAATCCATGATTTCCTTCTTTGATTGTTCAATCTCCAAGACGTTCAAGCGCCGGTCCTCTATTGTAAATCCACACACGAACTGTGACTACACTTTGCAGTGCTAGCCCCAAGAGAAATTGAAAATGTTTTTCTTTTTCTCCCGAAATATAGAAAATTCAAAAATTTACAAAAAACAAAAACCATATTTCGTTTTAGGGTTTCAACTTCTATTTATATGTGTAGATAAGCTCTCACTTAAAATCTTATTCCTAATACAACTATTGTATTTAGGCAATTTAAGCAAATTACACGTACACCCCTATTAATAAGTTATTATATAACAAATCGTAATGGCCTTTATGTCATGAATTTTATCATATAATATTCATTACTCTGGACCAATTGAGATTGCATAAAGTCATTCTTTATGTGCGACCCAATAGGTTCATGCGACGTTCGTAGTGAACCAAAACCATTTTGGTATAGAAGTCATAAATGCCCTCTAGCAAGGCATTTTGACTACCCAAGTAGCATGAATATCAAAATTGATACAACCTAATGAATAACATATATCATATATTTTTGTTTTGCGATATCCTTTGATTAAACCTAAGGCATGTAAAGTCACCCTTAATGTTCAATCGTACTAGTATCGATCTTTAGGTAAACTAAAAATATCCAAGTGACATTGATAATATCAATTCATATGGACTTGGCAATTATCAGTCTATCATATCGAGGGATCCACTGATATCACTCTATATGAAAGGGACAAATTCTATTTTGATTTCACACCTTCACATATTATTCACATGGTAACCAATCACAATCTTTATAGTCGCCTAGTTAAAGACAATGTTTGATTGTGTCAAGTTACTATGTTCCAAATATTGAAGTCTAGACTAATCTCAATCCTTAGGACAAATGATATACCTATCATGAGTAACACCTATGACTTAATCAATATGGTGTTCTCATAGCTAGTCGGTCTAGTACCTTGTTCCCTAACAAGTACTCGTGATCTCGATTTGTATTCCTATACGCATGATCATCTCATGAATCAAGATTCACATTAGTCTTAATTCATTATAGTTCCTAATATAATGACTAACTTGGGACATTTAGGATATTTCAACAAATACCCATGGATCTTACTATAATGTAAACATGCAATCCCTTATAATAAAACTAGCAAATGAAAAACTTCAATTTTCTTAACTAAAATTATAAGATAAATAATGTTTGTAGATTAACCTAAGACACATGCACCAATAATGACATCTAACAATTGCGGCTCTCCTGCTAGTATTCTACTCAGTGCATATGCAACTACACTGGCCTTTACGGAGTGATACTCCAATGAAAACTCGTAGTCCTTCAAAAAGTCTAACCATCTGCACTGCCTTATGTTTAGTTCTCTCTGAAAAGAGGTATTTCAGGCTCTTATTCTCAATATAAAATATGAATATCTCTCCATACTAATGATGTCTCCATATCTTTGGAGCAAATACCATCGCTGCTAACTCTAAATCATGTATGGGATAATTCTTCTCATTTATGTTCAGATGTCTAGACGCAAAAGCCTTTGTGCCTCTATCCTGCATCAATACACAGCCTAAACCTGTATAAGAAACATCTGTATATACAAGGAATCATTGACTAACCTCTTGCAATACTAACACTAGTTCGATGGTCATTCTATTCTCTCATATGCAGAATACAATTCTATACAATAACATTCCATTCCCCATTCCATATTTGCACCTCTTTGCCTTTCCAATATTTTAAACTTTTTTATTTTTATATTTTTATTTATATTTTGTAATGGAGAT
Source organism: Stephania cephalantha (assembly GCA_039657325.1). Classification (NCBI taxonomy): domain Eukaryota; kingdom Viridiplantae; phylum Streptophyta; class Magnoliopsida; order Ranunculales; family Menispermaceae; genus Stephania; species Stephania cephalantha. Next base: position 26,535,133 of record CM077573.1, read on the forward strand.
TCATACGGTATTAGTAGGCAAATGTATTATCAGGATCAAAGAGACATGTAAGTTATTCATGAGATTCAATTTTTAATTTCCATGTTTTTCATCATTTTCTTGTATTTTCAATTGCATTGTTTTATTAATTATATTTTAAAGTCTATATATTACTACTCATCTGATGTGTACATGCATGTGCACACATTAAGGTTATAATTCATTGCAAGTTATCCTACTATCGCTCTGTAAGGGGGACCATATTAGGTGGCAAGTCGGGCCTTGTCTATTGGCAACCGGTATGCCCTATGCAATTGAGATATGAGATGGATAGTAGTGTATTGTAATTTCCACACATGATAGGTGGGCAATTTGACACTAGTTTTCACTCATGATAGGTGTTCTCTTAGAGCGCTAATGTTGCTAGTCTGTTGAAAACCTATGGCATATCCAGTGGTTTTATGGGTCTAGTTAATATGTGGTTGTGTTGCAAGTTCCCTCTACTGACACGAAGGGAACGAGGTGGCTTGAGTAACTATAAGCCTATCTATAAGACTTGATGAAAAATAACCTTTTCTAATCAATGACTAAATCATACTTACAGTGGTCTATGTGTCTCCTTGATCTGAAATTATTATTTAATTTGCTAGTTTAGTAGTATTTATGTTTATTTATTCTCGCATTTACTTTCCTAGTTACTAATTAGTTATTAATTTAGTTTATTTTTCTTTTTTAACACCCCTTTTAATATCTTAGATTTTACCTCAGTCTTAGTAGGATCGACCTCGTACTTGCCACATTACAAATCAATTATAGTCGGTAAAAACGAGACTATTATTGGTGTTGGACGATGCAACATCAAGGGTATTTATGTAAAATTATAAGGAAGGATGGACTTATTGTGGACTCTAGGATTATTCTATTCTCTCCTATCCAAAATACAATTCTATACAATAACATTCCATTCCCCATTCCATATTTGCACCTCTTTGCCTTTCCATTTTCTCCATATTTTTTTCACATTTTTCTTTTATTTGTATATTTTTATTTATATTTTGTAATGGCGATTCATATGGTATTAGTAGGCAAATCTATTATCTGGATCAAGGAGACATGTAAGTTATTTATGAGATTCAATTTTTAACTTCCATGTTTTTAATCATTGTCTTGTATTTTCAATTGCATTGTTTTATTAGTTCTATTTTAAATTCTATATATTTCTAGTTATCTGATGTGTGTATTTGCGTGCGCACACTAGTTAGGTTAGAATTCATTGCCAGTTATCCTACTGCCACTCAGTAAGGTGGACTTCATTAGGTGGCGAGTGGGGCCTTGTCTATTGGCAATCGGTGTGCCCCTGTGCAATTGAGATACGAGATGGACAGCAGTGTATTGTAATTTCCACACGTGACAGGTGGACAATTCAACACAAAATATTACTCATGATAGGTGTTCTCTTATAGCGCTAATGTTGCTAACGACATATCCGATGGTTTTATGGGTCTAGTTAATATGTGGTTGTGTTGCAAGTTCCCTCCACTGACATGAAGGGAGCGAGGTGGCATGAGTAACTATAAGCCTATCTATAAGACTTGATGAAAAATAACCTTTTTCTAATTGATGACTAAATCATACTTACATTGGTCTATTTTTCTCCTTAATCTAGAATTATTATTTAATTTGCTAGTTTAGTAGTATTTATGTTTATTTATTCTCGCATTTACTTTCCTAGTTACTAATTAGTTATTAGTTTAGTTTAGTTTTCTTTTTTAATACCCCTTTCAATAACCTAGATTTTACCTATTCTCTCTAGGATCGACCTCATACTTGCGTCATTACAAATCAATTGTTGTTGATAAAAATGAGACTATTATTGGTGCTGTACAATGCGGCATCATGGGTATTTATGTAAAATTTTAAGAAAGAATGGACTTATTGTGTACTCTAGGATCATCTTATAACTTAAGTGCATCAAGATGAGATGTGGAGTTTTGATTGGTCAACATAACCTTAATTTTATTAACTAAGCATTTAAAACCAAATATTGGGCTTAAAGCTACTTTTGGTTTGAAATTAATACGTAGAGAAAGTGAAAAGGAACCCCAGAAATCATGTTTGGTGGATTTGGCAAAGGAGAGGGAACCATCATAAAGATCTCACAAACCAATTCTACTTTCATCTACTCGATTAGCATATTCAATTTACGGTTGAAATCATGGTTTCTTTTAGAGTTTTAAGATGGAAGATGAATCCCTAGATTTTAATTTGTGATTTGGGTCATCTTCATCTCATCTTATTGGTTACTTCAAAAGGAATAACAAAATCTAGGTTTTAAACGATGGATTTATGGTTTAGGTGCATTCTTTGATTGAATGGTTATAATTTTGTAGTCATAAACTTGTTGATCTTTACTATTTTGATCAAATTGGGACCCTTAGGGGTTGGCGTGAGTTGTTAAGGAATTCAAAATTTGGATTCAATTATGAAATTCTAAATTTGTGCCTAGCATCACGCTAGCGCCTCGCTCACAACCAGTAAGGCACTTGCCTTGATGTTGCTTAGGAAATTGAGGAAGTCGACCCAGCAATTCCCCAATGACGTGACCTGTCAAGTACGACGCTAGGATGGCGCTAGACAAATTTCAGATTTGAAAATTGGATTTCAATGTTTTCCAAGATTATCGAGTTTTTTTAGATATATGGCCAGGACAAGGATCGGGGGAAGTGTTAACTAACCTTAAAAACCTTTGTCGTCGTGGTGAAGATGTGAAATTGATTCAAAAAGGGTTTTCCATCATTTTTAAGATATTAATACCAATTGAATAAACTTACCTCAAATAAAACATATGAATAATACATACAGGAGCCTATACCAACCACGAGGAGAACCAGGTAGGAACTTCCAAGTTAGGATTGGATAGGATAGTAGCGTTTTGAGGTAAGTGGGGTTTGCTTTATCTTCAATCAATTCATGCTATTAGTTATGTTATGATCCACGGTAGTGAATGGTTGGTTTCTTGCTTAGAAACAAATTAAATATATCTTGTGGTTTCCGCTTTATCTTGTCCTTTTGAGCTCTCTATTTATGAATGCTTGTGGAACTGATATGGTTGGAATGAATATTTGTTAATGGTACCTCAGGCTAGATAGCCAATGGCTACAAGTCATCTGGCCCCCACTATTATTTGGTATCTTTGAAGAACAATATTCGCACGTAGGATCATAATGATGTTTAAACACTAATCTATTGAGGCATGATCATATTTTAATACCTTTAAAGCTGGATGGTTGTCACATCACACACTTTATATCTTGTTTCCACCTCATTGACTTCATGGCATTCATGTTATCATTGTTATCTTATTGACTATCTTTTTCAAGCATTGTTTTGTTGTATCTTGCGTTTATATAGTATGCTCGTTTATATCATTCTTTCATGCCTGAAATGGTAGTAGAATTGGTCAATAAGCTTATTCATGGTAGTTATTATGCATTAGGTATTACTTGGATGATTAAAAGTAAAGCAGGCTTTTACTTTATTGAGTTCGTTCAAAATTTGCTCACCTATTTACTTTTCCCCTCCAAGTACCTAAGCTACTGCTCAGGATTGAGGAAAGAGCAATGTCATAGCATATAAGTTATTTTCTTGTTAGCAAGGTTGTTTATTTAGATTTATTTGGTTTTGGGACTTCTTATGTAATAAATAGGGCATTTATCATGGGTAAACTTTGTGAAACCCATAGCATAGTTTTTTAATCTTGTAAGACTTTCTATATTATTTTCGCACATAATAGACTCAGAGGAATTTTATTCCGCACTTATTATCTGTCTTAGTAGTATACTTGTAAATTTTCGTGTAATATTTCTATAGCTTAAGGCTTACTAGATCATCGCCCAACTCGTTAGGTCATCTCAAGGAGTTTGGCGATGGTTTAGGTCGGGATGCCCGTGTTGTAGGAATTGGGGTTGTCAAAGTTGGTATCTGATCCTTCGGTAGAAGAACATAATGGGACAGTGTAACTGGTTATATCTAAATTCGTGATACCAACATCACAGTTGGTATCAGATCCTACTCATCATAACCTACGAAATTTTGGTTAGTGTAACAATTAGGGAATACCACAGTTGGTATCTAGTTTAGGCACTTATACCTAAAAAAGATCACCATTGATATGATGACCTTATGTACTAGGCCTAGAGGGAAGAGTGTAGTCCAATCCTAAAATTGTGAATAGGACTCAATTAGAAATCACAAATAGTATCCAAATAGTATCTAACTTAAGTCACCTAATGGATTAGTAAGTTGTTGCACTTAGGAAAGGTTTGTAATTGTTAACTAATGAAATCATCCGCGCAGGCTTATGGTTCGCATTCACTTAATATGCATAAGTGACCAATCTTAAAGTGGGAATTGGATTTAAAATGAACAAGTATATGTTATGATATTATTCATTTGTGTATATGATATATATAATGTTAGATATGTTGATTATTCATCTTGTCTCCTATGTATATATTTTCGAAATGGACTACTAGAGTTGCTCATAGTACTGAGAGTCATTATACGACACTTGAGGACATGTTCGCAGCAGATGAACACCGGATGACTGAGAGTAATCATAGGGAGTTGGATGAGCTATCTGCAGCATATGACCAATGTATGAAAGAGTTGATGGATGCCATTAGTAGGCCAGAGGTTTCGGTAGCTAGTGTAACTCAACCAGTCGAGGAGGAGTACGTCCTATTGCTGAACCAGATACGGAGGCCACTCGACAGTTGGTGGTAGGTACAATTTATATTTTTGATAGACGCCTGTATACGTGGTTTGATTTCAAGTCTATTGTTTCATTTTTGTTTGGTAAAATGGTTGATGATCCAGGACTGAAATTGGTTAGATCTAGTACAGTTTTTATTTTAAGTATGGTCGCTAGTGAGAAAGTATGTCCTTACATGATGTGCAAGGAGTCTTTGATTAAAATTGGAAATCATGTCTTATCACATGGTTTGCCACTTACCATGCCATTATGGATTGTTTTCATAAGACCTTTACCTTTCGAATTTTCGTATACCATCATTCACGTATAGTGTTCGCGCACCTAGCCAAGTTGCCACCTGTGGGGAGGTAGAATTTGTTAGTGAGTTAGAAACTCTCATGAGTTTGACAGTCATGGAGAAAGATGGCCATGAAGTTTTACTTGACCAAATTTTATTGTTAGCGAATTTTAGGAAGTCTTTCCCTCGGACTTGCCTGGAGACCTTCCACCCCGGGATATTGATTTTATTATTGACCTTATTCCTGGTACCAAACCCATATTTATAACACAATAGGAATGGCAACTAAAGAGCTAGCCGAGTTAAGGAATTAGCAGGATGAATTGTTAGAGAAATGTTTTATTCACCTAAGTATGTCACCTTGGGGAGCATCGATCTTGTTTGTGAAGAATAAGACGTTAGCGTTCGGATGTGCAATGACTATCGATAGTTGAATAGGGTGACCATTAGAAACAAATACCCACTCCCTCGGACTGATGACCTATTTGATCAGTTACGAGGAGCCAATTTCTTTTCGAAGATAGATTTGAGGTCGGGATATCACCAGTTGAGAATATGGGAGGAAAACATAAAGAAGGCAGCTTTTAGAATGAGATATGGACATTATGAATTCAAAGTGATACCGTTTGGACTTACCAATGCACCAACACTGTTCATGGATCACATGCACAGAGTTTTTAGGCTTTATTTGGATAAGTTTAGCATTGTCTTCATTAATGACCTCATGATTTATTACAAGACTCGCAAAGAGCATGAGAGACATCTTAGAGTGACCTTGCAGACTTTAAAGGATCATCGGTTATATGCCATGTTTAGCAAGTACAAGTTTGGGGTCTCGAATGTACAATTTCTAGGTCACAAGGTGAATGCAAAGGGATTTTTGTGGATCTAGCAAAAGTTAATGTCATCACAACATGGTCGCAACCTAATTAGAAGTGTTTAGGATTAGCGGGTTATTATCGAAGGTTTGTGAAGGACTCGTCAAAGATTGTGACACCAATGACAAGGCTAACTCAGAAAAATGTAGAATTTGATCGGACGGAAGAATGCAAGAGTTGTTTCAAACAATTGCGAGACAGGCTGACTTCGGCACCTATATTGGTACTTCCAAAAATAGTGAAGGTATTGGTTCTTTATACTAATACTTCAAAGATTAGTTTAGGATGTGTTTTGATGCAAGGAAGAAAGGTAATTGCCTATGCCTCGAGACAGTTGAAGATACATGAAAAGAACTACTCAACTCATGATTTTGAGTTAGAAATAGACGTGTTTGTTTTGAAGTTATGGAGGCACTACTTGTATAGTGAACGATTCACAGTGTCCTCAGATCACAAGAGTTTGAAGTACTTGTCATACAGAGTGAGTTGAACATGCAACAAAGAACTTGGCTCGATTTCTTGAAAGACTTCGACTTCCAATTTTAATATCATCTTAGAAAGGTGAATGTTATACCGCATGTTTTGAGTCGTGTAAGGAAGGAAACAGAGGGTGTGGGTATAATGATGACCAAGGAATATAAATTGCTTAAGGAGGTCTTAGTGATGCGTATATATGAGTTACCTATGGGAAAGTTTGATGTTTCAAGTTTAACGATATAAGTTAAGATGAGAACACGGCCTAAGGTTGTTTCTAACGTATAGACTGTTAGATAGTTGATATAATATATAGCAAGTACCGATCAGAACCAGACAATAAGGAATCTCCTGATTGGAAGCTTTCAGAAGACGCATCATTGAGATTTAGGGATAAGCTACGGATACCATCGTATGCATAGCAGCGAGAGGATTTACTTCGAGAAGCTTATCGATCACACTATACTATTCATTTTGTGAGCACCAAGATGTACCATGATAAGAAAAAAATGTATTGGTGGCCAGGAATGAAGGCTGATATTGCCAAGTATATCTAGGAATGTGTGACTAATAAGAAAGCGAAAGCGGATAATTAGTATACTAAAGGGATGTTTCAACCCTTACCTATTTTAGAGTGGAAGTGGGACATATAGCCATGGATTTTGTGAGTGGGTTTCCCACTACACTGAAGGAGCATGATGCATTTTGGGTAATTGTAGATCATTTGACTAAGTATGTGCACTTCATTCTTATTTGCATTAGAGATCTAGTGGACAAGCAGAGCGAGAAGTATATTGATGTGATCTTGAGGCTACATGGTGTCATGGTGCCTATTGTTTCAAGTCAAGATCCACGATTCACTTCCAGGTTTTGGAAGGGTTTACATTATGCGAGTTTGCCTACAACAATAATTATCAATAATGTCTTGTTATGGCACCATTTGAGGTGCTTTATGGAAGCTCTTATAAGTCTACGGTATGCTGGGCCATGGTAAGTGACGGTATTAATAGGGCCAGAGATTGTGTAGGATCACACTGAGATGATTAAGCTAATTAGGCAACGATTACAAACCACACAAGACATACAAAAGAAGTATGCTTATAAGGATCATCGGAAAGTTCATATCAAGAAAAATGATTATATGTTGCTTAAAGTCTCACTGATGAATGGACGTTATTGATATGGGCAGAAAGGGAAGCTTGCTCCTAGGTACAACGGACCATTTGAAGTAACTGAACAAATTAGTTTGGTTGCCCACAAGTTAGCTTTGCCATCTCAACTAGCAAGATTTCACAATGTGTTTCATGTATCACGTTGCGGAATATGCCGACTAAGGATACGCCATATATTGATTGAAGTCAGGTTGACTTGAGGGAAGATATGTGTTAGACACTAGTTTACTATGTTTGGGTTGGTTTATCCCAGGTTATAGTATATTCTCAAAACAAAAGTTAAGTTAGTTAGGTAAATGCTGCAATGAAGATGGAAGCCTTTCTCAATAAGATTTTCGAGTGTAGATACAAATCAGAGATGATTACAATGTAAATTCCAATAAAGATTACATTGTCAAAGTTAGAGTCGAAGACGAAGATGAAACTGAATTCAAAGCATGAATAGAGTATAAGTTTGATACTACAGCAGAGCAACTGTTAGTATTAGTCAACAACAGTAAAGAAGTTCGATGATGCAAGGAGAAAACTTTGAGATGGATTATAACTACAAATCTTAGAGAAAGGTACACAAAAGACAGAAGAACTTATGGAGACGAAGAGTCAAGATTCTTGAAGGATGATAAGTGATTATTTAAAATTATGTATATGGTTAGTTTAATAGTATATTTGGTATAAATATCTCGGAATGAGTTTTAATTGACGATATTTACATATTTTTAGGTATAAAATGTATTAACTAGAAAAAAGGAGAGATTTCATGACGAAATGAGGATATAATGTACAAAAGTATGTTTGATGTTGTGGCTAGTATGCTTGATGTCGTAGGAAGAGTATACACAGCGTAGGCAAGGTGTGGAGAAGCCGTGATGTGAAGAAAAGTGGATAGCAGCGGTAGCGCAGGGCGGCGCGTGGTGTTGTACATATGGCGCTGGGATGGTTCAAGAAAGTTGCCTAGCCCACTGAGAAGGGAAAATGCACACAAAGAGGCTGAAGCTGTGGCATTGCCATGGCTATACAAAGACAACGGCAATCACTTATCGATAGCCTCGAGACGTAGAAAATAGAAAGTCTCATTGTTCTAGTGTATTTGGAATTGTCAATTATGGTTTTTAATTGTATTCTAAAGTGTCTTAGGGGTATGAATAGGTATTAGAACGAGGTAAACTCACCAATTTACCAAATCTCCCTAAGATCAACGAATTAACGTTGTTTAGCCTAGTTTTACATTGTTCTTGATCATTGAGAAGAGTTTTGGAAGGAAAGACATTCAAGACTCTACTTGTGGTTATTCGGTATTGTTTTCTTGATTGAGTTGTAGTTATTTAATTCAATCTTTGATTGCAATGAATACCATGATGTGCATGCTTATTTCAATGATGCGCGAGTAGTTCATTAATCTTAGGGATCATTAGATCTTATTGTAAAAATGTTATGCTAAAGTAGTTATGAATGGATTATAAAGATAAAAAGTGTAATGGTTAGAATTGTATTGATTCTAGACCTAATGCTATGAACATCTTGATCACATGTTTGTTGATTAGAGGTTTAGGAGTTACTATGGTTATTGAATCTTTTAAGCCGGATTATGGATGTTACAACCGTAAAATATATAACATTGATAAATAGTTATTGATTAGGGAGGCAAGGATAGTAAAGTTAAGTGGTTGTGAATCTAAAGATTTGGAACTTAAAGCAATCTAGAATTTATTTTATTCACACTAATAGGTGGAGTTCTATTTTGCACATTAGAATCGTTTCCATTACGACAGTGGATTGAATTGGATTTGAAGGAAATCTATATATTCTAATTAAGCATTGCACACATACATAATGAAGATGAAAGAAATGAGTTGAAAAGCATAGTTATTCATTACCTAGGTTAAGTGTGCACCATGATTTTTTTAACATAACAGTACAAGTATTACATTGTTTTGTTAAAATAGAATAATTTAGTTTAAAAATAAATTAAAAAGGAATTTTCTTAGCAATAGAGTAAATCTGACTAAGTGAGTAGTGTGCAATACACATTTCCCTTTGGACGATATTTGTAATCAATATTATTTGATTCCATTATTACCACAATCGATCCGTCATACTTGCAGCCACAATCAAGTTTTTAGTGTCGTTGCCGAGGATAGGTAGCCACTTTAGTTTAGTTAGTTTACAAAATTCTTAAGTTTTATTTTAAGTAATTTACTTTCAAGTTTAAAAAAATAAAAAAAAGTGTTTAAGTTTCAAGTTTGACAATGTACACTTGATCTTTTGTGTTTTTTTTTTCAAGTAGAATTAGTGCATTCATAGTAAAAGATAGAAAGACTTAGTGCCTTACAATCCTGAGATTGTCATAACCAACAAGGGAAATAGAAAAAATAAATTAAGATGGCGAAGGAGCAAGCACGAAACCAAAAACATGGCTTAACGAATAACCATTACGAAGGTGATCTGGTAGTGCAGGACAGAGTGCAAGGACAAATATGTCTCCGTGACTACTTCAAGCCAGAAGTACAAGAGACTTAAAACGGAGTGATGAGGCTTCCTGCCAACACCATTGAGTTTGAGTTGAGATCGTCTCTAATCAACATGGTGCATAATAGCCTGTTCCAAGCTAGGGAATAAAGATCTTGTTGCACATGTAGTGAATTTATTGGAGAACTACGACACCGTGCACATTATCGGAGTTACAAAGGAGGTGATCAGGATGAGACTTTTCCTATTCTCATTGGGTGGAAAAGCCAAATTCTACTTCCAAGGACTGAACGCAAAGAGTATGACTTCATGGGCGAAAATCAATAAAAAAGTTCAAGACAAGTTATTTCCCCTAGTGAAGGTCAGCGAAAGGAAACTGAAAATCAATCAATTCAAGCAGGAGGATGTCGAGCGTCTTGGCGAGGCTTGGAAAATATTCAAGGAGATGTTGAGGACACGTCCAAGACATGGATATGTGAAATGAGGACAACTACATATTTTCTACTATGGAATAAATCACAACACAAGAAAATTAGTGGATGTCGCTGCAGGTGGTTCTCTACTAACAAAGGATGAAGATGGAGCATTATATCTACTCGATCTTATATCTCAAAACTCTAGATCCATTAGTCGTTATATAGTGAAGAAGCTAGCAGGCATATATGAGATTGATTTGCAATCTGCGATTATGGCACAACTATCCAACATGAGTAGTCAAATGGCGAAGATTCAAAAGGGACAAAAAAGTCCATAATTGCAAGCTATATAGTAACACATTAATCACCAAGCCACGATGGTTAATCCAATGGACATTTGATAAGGGATGGAGCATGATGAGAAAAACTTCATGAATAACCAGAACTATGGAAACAACTTCAAGCCGAGAGGAATGGATCCTTTAAGGTTTTATCAAGACTACAACAAACCAAATTTCTTATATTGGAATACTGATAACACACTGAAGTTACCTCAAGGTTTTGATCATCAAGTCCAATAATGGAAGCTAGGCCAGAGCGAAATGATGACTTCATTGACGTCAATTGAGAAATTCTTGCACGTCATTTACATGAACAATATGAATGCCACGAGAAGCATGAGAAAGAGATGAAAAATGTGAAGCAAGCTCTGAAGAGAATGGATGATGAGAGATCACAAATCCATCAAGAACCTAGAGATATAGATTGGTCACTAGCCATTGCTTTGAATTCAAGAAAGGAAGGACAATTTTTGAGTAACACTATCACAAACCCCAAAGAGAATGTCAATGCTATTCACATGATGAGCACTACGATAATGAATGAGCCAATGTAGGAACAAGTTATTTACAAGCGAGAAAGAGTCAACACTTTAGCTATGAGAAATTATAAAGTGATGCATGAGAAAACAACAGAAGTGAGGCAAGATGAACTTGAAGGATTCAAGGAACAAAGGATCAATGCCTCGAAGAATAACAAGAAGGGGAAGAAACAATGGAAAGTTAAGCGACAATATGAAGAACATTCAGAAGTAGCACCCAAAGGAAATAGCATTAAGGTTGTTCCAAAGAAGTCGAACCTAAATTCAGGTTTACACAGAGAGTTTAACCAATCAAGAGGAGAGATCCAGAATATATATGCATACCATTACGCATTAATGGACACGAGTTTAAAAACATTTTTGTGATACACGGGCCTCAATCAATGTAATGCCTATAAAGTACATGTTACAAGCAGATTTGAAGATCAATTGTCCTAATACCACGGATTTGCAAGAAGTTGATGGTAACTTGGTACCAACAATAAGGAGAGTCTTAAATGTGCATGTGAAAGTGGGTAGATTCACATTCATCACTGATTTCGAGATTATGGGTCATGATATAGATGATGATGTGTATATGATACTTAGGAGGCCATTCTTGAACACTGCTAATGCGATCTTGCACATGAGGAAGAAAATGATCACCATGAGTATTTAGTAGGATGATGATGCTAAGAAGATTGTCTTTGTTGAAGGGCGAGAAGTAAATCCGAATGGGAAAGATATAATTATCTCGACCTACAAATGTAGTATCTTGATTTAGACTCTAACTATACCAGCGAAAAAGTGTATAGGCTAATGACGTTAAACGAAGCGCTACATAGAGGCAGCCCAGGGTTTTTTAATTTAGATTTTTAAATTTTAGTCATTTATTTAGCTTAGTTAGAACAATCAAGTCATTTTATTAATTTTTATTTTTTAAAAGTTTCATGCTAATTGTGTAGAAAAGACCATTTGTCGGGGGAAATTTCATTAGAATGGAAAAATCTCAACATATACGATAGATTCATAAAGCAATATTAAGGAGTTAAAGGGATATTTCGTCACTTTATTAGTTGTTTAAATTTTATGTTAAAATTTTGTGCTAATTATGTAGAAAAGACCATATGTCGGTGAAATTTCATCACAATCGAAAAATCACGAGATATACGAAAGATTCATAAAGCATCAAGGAGTTGGAGGGATATTTTTCACCTATTAGTTATTTAAATTTTATTATTAAACATTATTATGTCTTAAGTGATTAGTATTATTATGTTTGTGTTAGTGTTTTCACGTTTTAGATTATTTTTTAAACCTTGAGGACAAGGTTTGGTTTAAGTTTAGAGGCATCAACATTGCACCATGAGAAGTGGTAAGAAAAGACGAAATAAGGATAAATACTGCAGGTAGGATCGTAAAATTTTATTTTTGAAGCAGTTAAAGAGGAAAGCATAGTAGTGTACCTTTTTGTAATAAGTAATGAATAGATAATATGTAATATGTAATATGTACTGAATAGATAATTCATTTGCAGAGTTCATGCCTTTAAGTGAAATCCGAAAATTTCATAAACTTGATTAGATGACTAATTAAGTATTTTCTTATTTTAATTGGAGTTTAGGTATATGTGGTGCGACCTACGCATTACGGATTGGAGATCATAAGGTAAAATGTTATTTTTTGATGATGAATGCTTAATATGTGTATTATATGGTATTTTGTCACTATGTCGGGGTATGTTAAGATGTATCCTCAATTTTTTAGTCAGGGTTGTAAGTGTCTCTGAAGGGTAGAAGTGCAATTAAAAGTATAGGTCGCTCGAAAACTAGTAAACAAGTGTTAATCCTCAAGTGAAGATTTTGCCTCGATTTGCGTGAAAGTTAAGATTGGTGGTAATGTAATTTGAGAACGAAAAGAGTAAAAGGCTTTGCCTTCAATTGTGTGTCAGTTGGTTGTGGTCGATGTTAAAATTGAGTCCAAATTGGTTTAAGTTTGGTTAATTACGGCAAGAGAGTGGATCCGTAATTGTTTGGTATGTCACAGACAAAGTTAAGGTTTTTAGGGTTTTGGTGTGGCCAAAACAAGTGTTATGGAAGTTTTATGGAGTTGGACTCATTTGTCAAGAGGTTTTCTCAATTCTATGAAAAATCGAAACACGTCAACATAAGGATTTCAAGAATTAAGTTGAAACACGTCAAAATAGGGATTTCAAGAATTAATAAATAAAAAGAAATTAATTTGTTGATAAGCAGCTGAGATATTATTTATATATATAAAAAAAGGAAATGAAACAAACGAAGTTTCATTGCAAAACCAATACAATGTTTTTTTCGTGAAAACCAAAAGAACGCTTGTTTCATTCGTTCCCTATCTCTACTCGCTATTTTGCTCCGCGCTCTCCTGACTTTCGATTTTCGCCAATTTTGGTTCAGCAAAACTATAGAGCGTCGCAAGACGGTCAGTTCGAACCAAGTTTCTATGGTGTAAATGAGGTATTCAGCTCGAAATTTAGTAAATCCTCAATTCATGGCATTTCCTACAATTCAATTTTAATTCTCACGATTTCTCGATTTGTTTTGCGGGATTTCGATTATTAGCAATTGTTGTAAATTGATATATTGGATTGATTTGTGCCAATTTGGAATAAATCTCACTTGCGTAGGTTAGGGTTTCAATGAGTATAACCAATGCGATTCGGTTGATAACTAGTTAGCATATGTTTTATAGTTGATATTAATTTACACTGGGCTTCTAGATGAATTGATTATTTGTTTTGATCCAATTTGACTCCACGAGCTGTGAAAATATTTTGATGTTGGTATTGAGTGGTTTCGTGGTTGTTGTTGTCGAATTATGATGATTTAATTTTGAAAATATTTATTTAGAGAAGTTTTTTAGTTCAAAAATTAGTAAAGTTTGCCTAATGAATAGGTTGTATTGGAAAATTCATAATTTCTCCTTCAGTGATCCGATTTAAGTGTTCTTAGAGTCTATAGAAATTAAGGCAGGAGTGCTTCAAGTTGCTTATAGGTCATCATGATAAATATTGAGGTCTTCAAGGTTAAAAAGTAACCCCAAGTTGGCTAGTTGAAAGCTAGTTGAAACAGTTACATAAATTAATATTTTTGGAAACCATTCTCAAGCGTACTTTGGCCGCAGTTTTCATTGGGTTACGTGATTTGGTTTCACTTGAAGCTTGGCCCAAAATATTATTAGATATGCAAGAAAACTATTGGAACTATTTTCAAGGTGATCCGACGCTCCAAAAACCTCGAAAATTAAGCTCAAAGTTTGTTGGTCGTAATTAAGCCCTACAATGGTCTTTACTATTTATGGAATTTATCATTGTACCTGCATTTATGTTTAGTCTGCATTGCATTTTCCATCATTTTTTGTTATACATACATGTCCTCCGGATAGAGTTGCCCCTGCTTTTGTTGCAATAGTATGAGGTGCTCCACTCTAGACTAGACATACTGCAAGCGTCTAAGGCAGGTAATGTAAACTATGGGGTAGCATGCATTGAACTCATAGGACTGATCAAGGTTCATCATGAGTAGGCCCATTTGTTATGAGCTTAGAACGTGAAATGACGGATCCACATTGTTATATAAATCTCTTGTTATTTGGAAATGCAATTACATATCTCCATGTATTTGGACTAACATTTGTAGGAGTACATAACAGTGTAGGAGTTTACTTACCTGACATCTTCGACTTGTTTTGATGATGTCAGGTTTTATATGAAGACCAAGCCAGAATAAGAAAAGCTCAAAGATCTTCAGTGAATGTTTTAAGTTTAAGATTTTAGTTTTCTTGTTGTATTCATTTTATATATATTGTTTTGGGCTTTGGGGTGAGTGTAGTTTGGTATATACTTTTGAATAGGTTATGAAAGTATCCTAACTAAATTTGAAGTTAAGAGGTTTATGATCCAGTTTTTGTTTATTTTGGGAATATAAAGTTGTAAGTAAGGCATCATAGACTCTAAGTTAATATTTAACATTTGAATTATATATATATATATATATATATATTGTGAACAGCGGGGAGTTGTGAGTCCTTTTAGGCCTCTTCCTAACTCTGCTATCTATTAGGTGAAAGTTTTCTAGCTGGCCCTTTTTGGGGAAGGTGCTGCCAAAATTTTCATAATTATAAAGAGGATAATCCGTATCATTTCCTAATTTACTCCAATTGAACAAATCATGAATTGAGTTTGATTAATGATATAAATTTAGTTTTGTAGTATTACTTAGGAATGAAATAAAATTTATTTTGAAGTTAGGTTAATTAGATAGATTAGGTGCCTAATTAGAGTAATTAGGCTAAGTCAAGACATATTGAGATGGATCTGACAGAGTTGGTATTAGAGTCTAGGATTTGCTCAATTGAGGAAAACTTCAGTTGGGAACCAAATAGTGATTGAGCACGATTAGATGGGAAGCAACTATGAGTGGGGATACTTTGTTATTGTGGTATGTTTATTGTATATTATTATATTATCGCTAGATATGCTATAGGACGTTTATTCTCCTCGTTTGTTCGATACTAAACTCATGAGATTTGACAAATTAGAATAGGAACATATAATAAAAGAGAGAAAAAACTTATGAAATGATAACTGAGCTTGATTGGACGTGAAATAGACTCGAGAAGTCTAAATTCACAAGTGAATGTTGTCAGCAGTTCGATACCAATATAACTGAGGGAAATAGTCAGTTATAAAACCATTAGGAAATTGGTTAAACAAGAAGTCTTAATGATTCAAGAATGAAAGTACAGAACATGGACTACTTTAAAAGTAAAAGTATCAAATTATTATAAAACGCTCAAGAAACTGCTAAAATGGACTTAAATTAAGTCTTGAACGAATGAGAATCGTTTGGAAAACGTAAAAGATAAGGATATATTGAGTTTTAATGAGGTTAGTACCAGTTGAACAAGTAACTTGAGAAGACATATTCTATAAAGTATTAGTTCAATTCATAACCAATTAAGGGTTGTTTCCGAAAATAGTCCCAACAAGGAAAAAGGAGACACTTGAATTGGGAATAGAAATTGATTAGACAATCTTAGTTTAAACTGAAAAATCACAATGGGATTGTGATTGGATCAGTCAAGTTGTGTAAGTCGGTTTCTATGAAAATATAAATATTTTGAAGTAAAGTATTGCCTCCTTTGCAAAACAAATACAATGTGGAATGTAAAATAGAACCATGGTTTTCAACAATCAAATGACTTATAGGTGGAAGTATTGAACATTTTGGATTGTAACTTAAGTTGCTTAATTATAAACGACATTGAGTACAATACTTCTATGAATCAAACAAAGTAATTGTAAAACGAATGGGAATTTACAAGTTAGAAGTAATCTTTGTTAACACCGGATTTGGTGTTGTTACGAAACAAATATCAAAGAAATTTCTAACTTGAAAATGAAAGGTGCAATAATAAGATCAACATGTTATAAGTTGAGATTTAGGGAAAATGGTATAAAAATAGCTAGGATTAGCTATTAAATAAAACATAAGTAGTTGTGTTTTGAAATTCAAGGTACCCAATAGTCACTTCTAACCAAATTAAGTTATAATGCCTACCACTACAACTTAAAATGTAGCAAAGGAAGTGGTAAATATACTGATTGAGAATCAGTAAATGATTTGTATTGGACATTAGTACGAGCTCATATATTGCAAGAATTTCCATTTATAGGACTTAGATGATTGAAATAGCATCCTTTATGAGTTTGATTAGATGTCAAGTTAATAAGAGTTTGAAAATTCAAATTTTTCTATCTCTTCAACTGAACGACAACGGAAAGGTGAATTCGTAAAAATAAAATTGATGAACAGTAAGATACTTTGATATCTTTTACACAATCTCTTGAAAAGAATAGAATTTCTTTTTGAGAAAAAAAAAGTTGAGAAATCTCAGAGAAATGGAAACAACTTAAGCCAATAACAAACATTAGAACTGTTTGGTTCACAAAATTTCTCTGTTTCGAACAAAAATTAGTTAAGAAAGACTTTAATTCATTGAATGATAATAAGAAGTTGCACCGTCCTTAGCTATAATTTCGAAAAGAGAAGAGATGAAATAAATTGCCTTTCCAAGTTAAGGTAAAGAAGTTTTAAGTGGTCAAAGTGTTGAACGGAGGTTTACTAAGTCTGTAAAGGGACAAGAACGAGATCTATGTTAGAATAGCTAACATTGACAAAACACCAAACATAATAAACTATGTATATAAAATAAAATGAGACGTTGTGATGACTTGTGACTGCTAGAAGTGACATGAACGGACTCCTTTAGTCAAGGTAAGGCACTGGAGTAGTTTTGTATGACCAAAAGTCTAAGTAACTTTATGTCATAATCATGATTCATTCAAAGCATGAAAAACCGGTGTGACGACACTGACTTTGAATAATCGAATCAGTTGATGATAGTCAGAGTAAAAGAGTCTATGAAGTTTTGTTGGAGTCAATTGGAAGCTTAAGTATAGACAATTAAATGGTAAAGAAATTCTCACATATGTATGGAAATGGGAAATTTCAGGTTAATGGGTCCCGATAAGACTTAGGATGTCAAACTACAAATTTTATGAAACTTAATATATATATCTTCACAAGGATCTTTTGAAGAATCAAACTACTGAAGTTGAAAGTTATGAACCAAAGTTGTATATAACTGATATCAGTAAATATTTTATATATTAGTTCAAATGTAGTGCTACACCATGTGATTAGTCAATAGTGAAGTTTGAAGCAATATGTATTTTAAATTGGAATTGATGTAAGATACATGTATGAGGTTGAAGATGCAAATAAAAAATGAAAAGAGACATAAAACTTACAGCTCAGTTAGTAAGTATTATCCATATTAGTTTTAAATATTGAATAGAGTACAGTATATCATGCTAAGATATGTTTAAAGAATTTAATATTCTTCCACTGTAAACTGAGAAAAGTCATAAGCGTATATTAAGTAGAGATGGAAAAGAGATAACTTATTTATAAACTTGTATGTGATAAAGTTAAAAATTATACTATGAGAGTATAATCAAGAAATATATTGATCTCTGTTTAAATGCATATGTCTATTTAAGTTAAGGATAATTGTCTTTATTTAAGTAATGATAGATGTTTGTTTTACAGTAATGATTCATTTTTAACATATGGATAGAGAATGATTTGACGAAGTTATAAATGTTTATAACTTTCTAACCAGTCAAAGAAAAATTTAAATGAATTGGCTGATGAGTTGAAATTGGTAATTATTGTTTAGTCCACAATATGAATAATATTGTGAGCAGACATTTAGAGAATGAGTGAGAGTTGCACAAAGTGTCCAGTTTCATTATATGATCAAATTGAAATTCAAAATCTATTATCATGGGATGACAAAAGTAATTAGAGATCTATAGTCAAAGGATGACTTGTGTAATTCCAAGTTTATGTTGAGAAACGCTGGCATGGTGATGGATTAGATAGACAAGCAACTCTACTTTGTATCTAATGTTGTTCTCAAATATTGTTTGCATCACTATGAGATTTTAGATTAATGATAGTCTAAGAACTGATAAGCTAAAAATTCAAATAAAAAGATGATCAGTGATGAGAAAGCAAACTATGATGTATATACCGATGTTTGGTAGTGCATTTTCTCTCTTCGGTGGTCCTCGCGCTGTCCTTTTGAGTCCCTAGTGTCGTCTCTTGACTTCCATGGTGCCGCCACTACAGCAAGCTTCTTGATCACTTTTCTTCACTTCCTTGCACTCCCTCGCCGTGCATTGATGTCCCATAATGCTAACACTATGTAACCACGGTGCCAGACCTCCTTTTGTTTGTTTTTGCCCCAGTTTTTCTCGAATTCCCTCGTTTCCTTCCTTTATGCCTTGTATACCGAAAATGCATAAACACCATCAATTTGGACTCATTTAGGGATATTTATACTAAATATACTACTAAACTAACCCTATATATAAGTTTATATATTCACTTATCAAAAACCCCCAGACTTAGGATTTTGCACATCCCGAGTGAAAGTGTATTTTACGAAGTCTCCTAACTACTTATTACTCTAGTTCACATTCATTTTGCATTGTTCATGAAGTATCCTTTAATAAGTTTCAAGTTAATAATCCACTCTAGAGTTTTCTTTTCAAAAACTTATAATTTTCAAAACATGTAGCTTTAACAACACATACAACTCACTTTCGAAACACCAAAGTAGATCACAACCAAAACTATCACTACTCACAACTTTGTTTTACCTCGACACTCAAGTAGCAAGTATACAATCTCATTATTTCTCATTAAGCTCAGGAATTCACAATTAAGCATAGATCAAACTGATTTTGGTAGACTTTGGCACTTCAAGAGTCTATAAGACTTATTATAGTTGGAACTAAAACTTAACTCAATAAAGCTACTAGCACTCAAGCTAACTCTTTTATTAGAAGAGTTTTAATTTAAGTTCCTCCTTTTTATTTTTATATCTCTTTTCTTTTCCTTTCTCCTTTCTCCTTATATAGTTTTTATTTCATGGTCCATGCTTCTTTTCCCATGGACTCCATTTTTCCTCACTTTTCCCAACCATGAAGTTCTCTTCTCCATTTCCTATAGAACTTGTGGGACACTCTATTATTTTTATTCTAAAACTCATGTTAGCACTTCTGACTTTCACTTTATCAAGTAAGTTAGCTCTAACTTTTCATTCAAAATGCATATTTCTTCCCCTCTTTGTACTAAGTCTTTATTTGTTTTTATTCAAGATTCACACTTATTATAGAATTTATTAGAGATCTTACTTTTTCTATAAGAATTTTTCTAGGCGAGTCCTTGCTTTTGTTTCTAGTTCATGTTCTTCCTTAACTCTAGGTTTCTAATCATGAAATCATACCGTTGTTACTACATTTCATATTTTCTTCAAATATTTAAAAACACACTCTTGAATTTCATATCAACAAGACACTAGTATTTTACTCATCCTCAATTAAAAGTATGAACATGCAGATGAATTACTTATTCATTACATATCACTATGTATAACCTATCTATATTAACTAAACATTCAAATAGTAAGTAAATGAAACAAATAATACACTACATGCTTTCCTCTTTAAGTGCTTCAAATATAAAATTTAAACAATCATACTTTGCAGTGTTTATCCTTATTTCGACCTTTCCTAACACTTCCCATAGTGTAGTGTATTGTTGATGCTCCAAAACTTGAAAAAAAACCTTGTCCTCAAGTTTTATAATAAGCCATAAATCATGAAAAGAATAAAACGCACAAACATATATAATAACACAAGATATATAAGCATAAACTAATCTAAACATAGAATAGAAACAACTAAATAAGTAACAAAATATCCAAATATTTAAAATGACATGGTATCAATGTATCTCTCATCTCCTCAAGTCTAAAGAAATCATAAGACACTGATATCAGGACTGCGCGTCATCATCATTATTCGCATCATCAGCCCCAACATAGGATGGTGTCAATGAACGGTTCATGCTCTTACTTTGCACCACATCTAGATCAAATACGTAAGCTGGTGCTGGTAAATGCTTAAAGACATATTTGTAGGTCTCATCCATCTGCTCCTCTCATATCTAGCTATATCCCTATAAGGATCTGCGAACAACATGAAGTTTCGATGTATGTTTTGTTTGTCTTGCTCATATCTCTTCAAGGCTTCACGATACTGAGCATTGTCCTTTTGGTAATGTTTCTTCATCTCAGCAATCCACGCCTCTTGCTGCCATGGAGTGAAGTCCTCTCGTTGTGGTACTGGTGGTTATGGTGGAGGAGGTGGTTGAAAAACCTCAGACCATCCTAGTACTACTCTCTAATCAGTGGGTCTATGAACTTGTAGCCCTCGGAAAATCCTTGTTGGTGCTCCTCCTTTCCATATCATTCGTCTTCCTATTCCTTGGCTAACTCTACTACTATCATTATATTATCCTCCTGCTACTTGGCTAACAACTCGACCTCAAGTCTAACTCCCTCGGCTCTTTCCCTCTTATCCTCGGGGTCTTGATAACCTGGCGGTGATTTAAGTTTGAGCATAAAAGCATCACCATGTTTGTTTGGGCCTCAATATCAAATTTTTCATCTCTAACCAATGTTATTCAGGCCTTCAAGCATAACTGAGTGATCAATATAGGAAATAACAATTTGATGTCTCACTCTGACATAATAGACTCCCAAAGATTATTGTAGATGATCTTGTTGATATCGATCTCCTCATTCTTTGTAATCTCATATAAACAAGCTGCCTTTGACTTGTTGATCTCTCCCTGCTGAGTGGAGGGGTATAGAGAAGCAACAAGGAAATGTTGCTACAATCAGTAGAATTTATTCACACTACCCTTTTAGATGTGCTTCGGCACATTCTTAACTCTCATTACCTAGCCGTGTTGTCTTAAGAAAACCAATGCTCTTTTTATGGCTCTAAAATGGTATAGGTTATATAGTTTCTCGTATAGATCATCGGGGAAACTTGATTTGGCTCCAACTATACTTAAATGTTGCAATCAATAGATGATATAAATTTTACGCACATTAAAGGGGACAAGCACCTATCTCACCTTCACTAGCTCATTCTTCCTAGTGAACTTCGCATTGGCATAGAATTCGTATACTATCTCACTCACTCCTCTAATTTCATTCTTTCTATAATCTTGAGTAAAATGCTCTCGATTTTGTTACCTAATGAAGTTATTCACTCATTTGTCATACTTAGCCCACATTTATACTCCTCTCACAAATAAACTCCCTATGTTGAATATGCTAATATCTTTTTTTAGCCTCTACTAATGAAGTATTTAGACGTAAATGGCCTAGGTTCCTCTTCATTGAGATCTCGTTAGGTTAATGCCTTAAAATCATTTTTGCTCACTTGAATAACTTGCCTCCTTGTTCTCAGCATTTTTCAAATTGAAACAATTACATAATAATGCAACTAGCGATTCGGGCCTTGAAATCACCTAAAAATCAAAATTTACATTACACGAATCATTCACATGCCAAATAATGCAAAACATATATAAAATAGTTCTCCATAAGTCTCATTAATGCTAAATATTCACATAACTTGAAAGTCCTTTTCCAACAACCTAATATCCACTATTCATGCAATTTCATCAAAATCTCTCAAATTTTCAAAGCATAACTAATGAAATTGGAGATTTACCTCAATACTGGACTACTTACGGTGTGGATGGTAGCATGCTACAAGTATAACAGCTAGCTTGTAGTAATAGTGCAATCAACTTACATTGATCATAGATATTGTCCTCAGGGAAAGTTTCTGCACTAGTTGTGTATCACCTACTTAACTTGAACTAGTGCCAAGGGATTCACTTTTAATTGATTTTATATATAAACTAAACTATTCTAACAAATTACTTTAAACTTTAGTTGAGCTCTCATATTAAGGATATCTTAGTTCAAAACTTCACCTATATAATTTAATATTGTGCTTACTATTTATGTGTACATCTCAATATGTTATGTTCGATTTCTAATTAGAATACACTGATTTCCTTCAAATTCACTTCAAGGCACTGTCGTGAAGGAGAAGATTCTAATGTGCGAACTAGAACTCCATCTATAGGTGTGAATAACGCAAGCTCCATATTGCTTTAAGTCTTAAATCATTGGATTCATAACCAACTAATTTTACTATTCATGCCTCCCTAATCAACAACTATCGCTCGATGTTGTATATTTTATGCTTGTGCCATTCATGTCTGGATTAGAAGCTTCAATAGCCATGATAACTCATAAAGCATAAGTTCATTAAACACGTGATCATGATGTCTAAAGCATTAGGCCTAGAACTAATTTAATATCTAACCATTGCACTTTTTATTATCACTTTCTATTCCTATTTCAATGTATAATATTCATATTATACGATTAATTGATCCCTAAGATAAATAAACTACTCGCAAATCATTGAAACACACACATCGCAATTCAATATTGAATTCATTGCAAAACATAGATGAATATAAATATTACCTTGATTTAATCAATGAAACCAAATATTGATTGCAAACGTGGAGTCTTTATCATTTTTCCATAAAAAACTCCTTAGTACTCAAACTCAATGCTAAATTACTCTAATGGAGGCTAATCCCCTTTAATGTGTTTGGCTCTCTTTATTTTACCATGTCCTAATACTTATTTATACTCCCTCATAAAAATTAGAAACCCTAAATTACAATTTAACCCGAATTAGAGCTTCATTTAACAATTTCTGCGAAGTTAGCGTTGTCGCTAATGCCCCAGCGTCGTGTGTTTTAAGTCACGATGATGCCAATGTCCCACACCTTTATTGTTATATTTTTACCTCTTGGAGCCTCGGCGCCGTCCCCTATGGGTCCTATGTTGTCCCTTGCTAGCAACGGTGCCGCTCATGTGCCGGATCTCAGAGTTTGTTCTCTTCATTTCTTCTTCTCTCCCACGCCATGCCTTTCATCCCCACACCTTGCCTTGTCTTCCCACAGCGTCAACACATGCTCCCATGGTGCCAACTCTAATTTGTGGGTTCTTGCTCCGTTTCATCTCATTTTTTTATTTCTTCCAATACACCTTAATTCCCTGAAAATGCAATAATACCATGAATTAGCATTCATTTGAGGATATGTATACTAACTATACTACTAAATTAACCCTAAATATATGCATAAATAATCACTTATCAAATACCCATAAACTTAAGGCTTTGCGCATTCTGAGCAAAGTTATATTCTTCTAAGTCTCCTAATCACCAATTTTCATTCAATTCACATTGTTCATGGATTATCCTTTTATTTACTAAGCCTCAAGTTGACAATCCACTCAAAAGTTTTTCTTTTGCAAAAACTTGTATTTTTAGGACATGTAGCTTTAACAACTCATATAACTTCACTTTCAAAACAATAAAGTAGATCTCAACCAAAAACCATCACTACTTACAAGTTTGTTTCATTTCAAAACTCAAGTAGCAAGTATACAATCTCATGATTTCTCATTAAGCTCAAGAATTCACAAATAAGCATAGATCAAACTCATCTTTGGTAGACTTTAGCACTTTAAGAGTCTATAGGACTTTTATATAGTTGGAATGGAAACTTAACTTAACTAGCTACTCGCACTCGAGCTAAATCTTTTATTCGAAGATTTTTAGTTTACTTCCGCCTTATTTATCTATTTTCTTTTCATGTCATTTCTTCTTCTTTTCATTTTTATTCAACAATCCCTGCTCCTTTTCCCATGGACTTATTCTTCCTTACTTTTTCCACCCATTAGGTTCTCTGCTCCATTTCCTATAGAACTTGTGGGATTCACTCATATTTTTTCTTTTTTTTCTAAAACTCTTGTTAGCACTTCTCACTTTCACTAAATCAAGTAAGTTAACTCCAACTTTTACTATACAATGCCTATTTTTTCCCATCTTGTACTAAATCTTAATTTTCATTTTACTTTCAAGTAAGATTCACACTTATTATAAAATCCTTAGAAATCTAACTTTTTTCACAAGAAGTGTTCTAATTTCTTGCTTTTGTTTCAAGTTCAAGGTCTTTCCTAACTCTAGGTTTCTAATTATGAAATCACATCATTGTTTGCTCTATTTCATTGTTTCTTTTTCAAAAATTTAGAATATTCTCTTGAGTTTCTATCAAGAATATACTTATAATCTACTCAGCAATAATTAAAGGCATGAACATGCAAATGAACTACTTATTCACTAAATATTACTATTATAACCTAATCTATAATTCTTAAACATTCATATAGTAAGTAAAACCAAAAAGTTTATACACTACCATACTTTCCTCCTTAATTGCTTCAAATTAAAATTTAAATGATCATTCTCAGCCTATCTTACCACTTCCCATAGTGTGGTGTAGTGTCGATGCCCCTAAACTTAAACTAAACCTTAACCTCAAGGTTTTAAAATTAATCCTAAAAAATGAAAACACTAAAAATACACAAACATACATAATAACACAAGTTATAATAAACTAAACATTAAAATTGACATAACTAAATACTTTACAAAATATCCCTAATGTGAAAAATATATGAATGGTATCAAAAGCACTCTCAACTCCCTTAGTCTAAAGGAATCCTAAAACACTGACTTTATGACTGCACATCATCATCATTATCTACGTCATCAGCTCCAGCCTGCGATGGTGTCAATTGACACTCCATCGTCCTGCTCTACACCAAATCTGGATCAAACACATATATTGGTGTTGTTGGAAAATCGAATGACCTATTAGTAGGTCTCAACTGTCTACTCCTCTTATATTCAGCTATGGCTTTGTAATGATCAATAAATAACATGAAATTGCGCTGCCCATCCCGTATGTACTGCTCTCTCCTCTCTATATCCTACTTATATCTCAGCATGGCTACCTAGTATTACGCCCTATCCTCATAGTAATTTCTCCTCATCTCTGCTATCCGCAGCCTTTACTACTGTGGAGTTAAGTCATCTGGTGGTGGAGGATGGTGTAGAAAGACTTCAGGACCATCCAAGTCATGTTTTCCTATCTCTAGGTCTACAAACTCGTAGTTTTCAGCAAATCCTTACTATTGTTGCTCTTCCTCTTCTTCATTCTCCATATCATCTAGCTTCTAGGCTAGTTTCGTTACTACTGCTTATGGGCTTGATCCTCTTGCCTCTTGGCCAACAACTTGGTGTAATGTCTACCTCCCTTGGCCCCTCTCTCTTTCCCCCTTAGAGTCTTAGTAATCAGGTGGTGATTTGAATTTGCAAGAAAGCTTCATCTATGGTTTGTTGGGCATCTATATCAAATTCTTCATCATCTCTCATTCTTACTCCGGCCCTTAAGCACATTTGAGTAATCAAAATAGGAAACAATAATTTGTTATCCATTTCTGACATTATAGACTCCCTCATAATGGAGTGTATGATCTCCCCGATGTTGATCTCCCAAAACTTCGTGATCTCACAAAGACAAGCCATTTTTGGCTTGTTGATCTCACCTTACTGAAAATGAGGTATAGCGATGCAATAAAAAAAAATTTGCCACATTCTGTAAAACTTTATAATGCTCCCCTTCTAAATGTGCTTCGGTACATTCTCATTTCCCATCACCCATCCTTGTTGTTATGGGACAACTAGTGCATCTTCCATGGCTCTAAATGGGTATAGGTTATAGGGCCTCTCATATAATCAAGCCGAGAAAGTTTGTTTGAATCCATACCAACCTAAGTGCTCTGACCCATATAAATTATTGATCTCACGTCTATTGAAGGGAACTAAAACCCCTCTCAACTTTATTAGGTCATCCTTAGCCGTAAACTTTGCATTAGCATAGAACTCAAAAACAATCTCACTCACTCCTTTAACTTTATTTTCCCTAAAGTCTTGGGTGAGTTGCTTCCAATATCGGTGCCTAATGAAATTCTTCACTCTTTTAGCGTAATTGGCCGACAAATTTGTTCCTCTTTCGCGAATGAACTCCCTACGTAAAATTTTATCGTATCGGTCCTTAACCTCTTTACAAATGAAATATTTGGATTTATAAGGTCTAGGCTCCTCATCATTGGGGTTCCAATAGGTAAATGCCTCATATTCATTTGCTCTCATTTCGCTAACTTGTTTCCATGTTCTTGCCATTTCCTTCAAATATCAAGCAACTAATCAAAAATGCAACGCAACTTGGTCTTCAATTCACCTAAAAAATTAAAATTCATATAATATGGATCATGCATATGCTAAATAATGCAAAGATATCAACTAAGTCTCTATGGGCAATATTAATGCTAACATTCACACAATCTTCCAAAACCTATCGTACAACTTGAAATTCGAGATTTCATACAATATCATCATAATTCTCAAAACTTAATGCTTAACTAGATGAAATTGTGAAAATACCTTAATGTCGGATTAATTTCCAGTGTAGACCACTCCTCCAAGTCTTTTCCAATCCAAACCCTCTAACTTTTCTCATCAACTTGAACCTTAGCTCTCCTTGGAACCGAAATCCAAAAATCCAAGACCTAGCTCTTCCACTTGTGCAAATCCTCAATGTGTTTGTATCTTCACTTTAAATCACTAGGAACTCACTAATCTCACTTTAAAATGATCAAACTTTAGCTCTAGAGGGGTGTATGCTTGGTGGTTTTGGTGGGGTTATGTTACAAGTGTGGATAATGGTATGAAATAGGGTTCAAAACCCTACTTCAACCTCGGCACTGTGCCTATTAGGCACGGCACCGTGACAGCGCGGCCACAGTGCCAACGATGCAGTGGGGCTTATGTCCATTTTGTGCATGCTACCACCTCACCATAGTGGGTTGTACCTAGAGTGTCGTGGGTAATACTCACGGTGTTGGCTCGTCTTCCCACATCTTTGGGTATGATTTTTCACTAATTCTCTTCTTACGCTCCACCGACTTCGTGTACAACTCACACAAGGTGTCGTGACCACTGAAAATCTAGGAAAATATGAATATTCATAAATTTTACCTTTTGATTTTCCCATGCACCTTCCCTTCACTGCTTTCAACGCTTTAGCTCATTTTCGCTCATTCATGAGTTTGCGAGACATTTCCATTTCGATGAATCATCACTCGATGAATTGTCTTTCCTACACATTCGACACAAATTTTTGAAAGTTAGAACAAAAACTCGTTAATTGTAATTCTTAAACTAACTCACTAGCTACTAATTAAAATTTAAACACTTGGAAATTTAAAAACTCAAAATTAAAAACCCTAGGGCCTCCAAGTAGCGCTTAATTTAACGTCATTAGCATGACACCTTTTTAGCTCGTTTAGTCTGAGTCTAAATTGAGAAGCTCCATGTGCAAATTGGTGATTATGATGTCATTCTCATTCAGATGTACTTCTTCACTATCGATAAAGATAACCTTCTCAACATCACTACGCTCATTGATACTCATCATGATCTTCCTTTCGGTCATGTCCAAACTTGCTTTAGCCATGTTCAAGATTCTTCCTATAGTAGGAATCAAGTTTCCATCTGCTACTTGCAAATTCGTGGTATACGAACAACTGATCTTTAAGTTTGCATGAATCATGTCCATCATTGACATGACATTAACTAAGGCTCCCATATCACATAAAACATTTATAAATTGGTGCCCATCAATGTTTATCGGTATGCTTATCTTTCCCATATCTCTCCTTTTTATAGGTTGAAGTCGCGGGATGAACATGAGCTTTAGTTACAGTTTCTTCAAAACCAATTTGATGTCATTGCCTTGTGGGTCTTCTTTGGGAGGACCATTTTAGCCTTCCACTATTTTTTCCCTTTCGTTCTTTTCAAGGCATTGATTTTTTGCTTCTTGAAACCATCAAGCTCATCTTGCCTTACTTTCGTGTTGTGCTTATGCATCTCTTCATGCTTATACATTACTTCATCTTGTCTTGGTCCTTTGTTGCAGGGGCGCTCATCATGCGAATGGCACGTTCTCCTTAGGATTGGGGACAGTGTTGCTAGGAAATTGTCCTTCTTTCCTTGAGTTCAAGGCTATAGCAAGTTGACCAATTTGCCTCTCTAATTTCTTGAAGGATTGTGATTGCTCATTATCCATGCTTTTCATTGCTTGCCTTATTCCTTCTAATACTTTGTCGTGCTTCTCATGGCACTCCTTATCTCTCATTTCCAATGCTTGCAAATACTTCTCAATTGACTTCAGTGATGTCATCTCTTCGCTCTGTCCCAGCATTTAATGTTTGACTTGTTATTCGAAGCCTTGAGCTAAATTCAGTGCATTATTAGGTTTTCTATAAGAAAGGTTTGGGTTGTTGTTGTATCCTTGGTAAAACCATTGAGGAGCCACTCCTCTCAGCCTGAAGTTGTTCCAGTAGCCTTGGTTGTTCATGAAGTTTATGTCTTAATGTTTCATTCCCTGTTGTATGCCCATTTAGTAAACCACAATGCATTGATGATTTATGGGTTGTTGTGCTACTTATGGACCTTGGTGTCCCATCTAAAGTTTTGCCAGCTAACTCCTCAGATTTCATAGCTATGCCATCATTGCAGCTTGCAAGTAAATCTCATAAGCTCTTACTGATCTCTTGACTGCGGAACGAGTATCGTTAATAGAATTCTGAGACATAAGATCAAGGAGATCCAATGCTCCATCCTCATCCTTGTTAAGTAGAGAGCCACTTGATGCAACATCTACTAGCGTTCTTGTGTTGTGGTTCATCCCATAGTAAAAAATCTAGAGTTGTGCCCATTTCATGTATCCGTGTCCTGGACATCTCCTCTGCATCTCTTTATATCATTCTTAAGGCTCGCCAAGGGACTCAATTTCTTTTTAATTGAACAAATTAATCTCCATTTTTCTTTCACTAACCTTCACTAGGAAAGAACTTGTCGAGAAATCTTTCATCGATTTCTGTTTATGAAGTCAAACTCCCTGCATTCAGCCCTTGGAACCCGGACTTGGCTTTACCACCCAATGAGAATGGCAAAAGTGGCATCCTGATCACTTCTTTTGTAACTCCAGTGATGTGCATGGTGTTGCACTTCTTCAAGAAATTCTCAACATGTGCAACTGGATTTTCATTGGATAGCCCGCTGAATAGGCTATTTTGCACCATGTTGATCAGAGACGGTCTCGGTTCAAACTCGTTGGTGTTGCTGAAAGCCTCATCACTTTGTTGTAAGTCTCCAGAACTTTTGGCTTGAAGTAGTCATGAAGGCATCTCTATCCTCACACTATTTCTCGCACTATCATTTCACCTATGGGTTGGTTATTCTCGCGGCCCTATTATTGATTTCTAGCTTGCTCCTCAGCCATCTTGACTCCTTTCTTTTTCTTTCCATTATTCATTCTCTCAATCTCCGGGTTGTAAGGCACTAAGTCCTTCTCCCCCTTGCTACGCATGCATAAAGTATACCTGAAAAGAAAACACAAAAGATCAAGTGCATAAAGTCAAACTGAAACTTAATCCTATTTTTCGTTTTTTTGTTCTTGTGAACTGAAAAGTAAAGTACTTAAAGTAAAACTTAGAAACTATTCAAACTTACTAAGTAATACTAATGGATACCTTTCCCTGCAATAGCGCCAAACACTTGATAGTGTGCCACAAGTATAACAACTAGCTTGTAGTAATAGTGCAATCAACTACGTTGATCACGGATATCGCCTCAAGGAAAGGTTTTTGCATTAGTTGCATATTACCTACTTAACATGAACTATCGCTATGGGATTCACTTTTAATTGAATTTATATCTAAACTAAAACATCATAACAAATCACTTTAAACTTTAGTTGAACTTTTATATTAAGGATATCTTAGTTCACAACTTCACCTAGGTAATTTAATACTATATTTTGTATTCATGTGTACATCTTAATATGTTTTATGCAATGCCTAATTAGAATAGACAGATTTCCTTCAAATCCACTTTAACCGACTTTTGTGACGGTGAAGATTCTAATGTGCAAACTAGAACTCCTTCTATCGGTGTGAATAACGTAAGCTCCACATTTCTTTAAGTCTCAAATAATTGGATTCATAACCAATTAAGTTTACCATCCACACCTCCCTTATCAACAACTATTGTTCGATGTTGTATATTTTATGATTGTACTGTTCATGTCTGGATTAGAAGCTTTAATGGTCATGATAACTCCTAAAGCCTATGATCATTAAACACATGATCGTGATGTCTAAAGCATTATGCTCAGAATCAATACAATATCTAACCATTGAACTTTTTATTGTCACTTTTTATTCCTAGTTCAAAGCATAACATTCATACCATGGGATCTATTGATCACTAAGATAAATAGAGTACTCGCATATCATTGAAACACACAAATCACAATTCAATATAGAATTCATTGCTAAACAAAGATGAATATAAATATTACCTTGATTTAATTAAAAAAACCAAATATTGATTGCAAACGTGGAGTCTTCAACATTCCTTTCACAAAAACTCCTTAATACTCAAACTCAATGCTAAATTACTCTATTGAAGGCTAATCTCCTTCTATGATGTTGGCTCTCTTTAGTTTACCATGTCCTAATACATATTTATACTATCTCATAACAATTACAAACCCTAAATTACAATTTAACCTGAATTAGAGCTTTATTTTTCAATTTCTGAGAAGTTGGCACTGTCACTAATGCCCCAACGCAGTGTGTGTTAAGTCACGTTGCCACCACTGCGCCATAGCTTCATTTTGTTATTTTTACCTCCTAGAGCCTCGACGCCATCCCCTATGTATCTCGGTGATGTCCCTTATTAGCCACAGCGCCGCCACTACGCCTAGATCTCTAGAGTTGGTTTTCTTCCTTTCTTTTTCTCTCCCACTTCGTGCCTTTCATCCATACGTCGTGCCTTGGCTCCCACGACGCCAACACATGCTCCCACAGCGCCAACTCTGATTTTGTGGGTTTTTGCTCCGTTTCTTCTTTTTTTTCCTTGATTTCTTCCAATACACCTTAATTCCTTAAAAATGCAATAATACCATGAATTAGCACTCATTTGAGGATATTTATACTAACTATACTACTAAATTAACCCTATTTATGTATAAATAATCACTTATCAATAGAACACTCCTCCAAGTCTTTATCAATCAAAGCCCTCTCACTTCACTAACAACATAGAATCCTAGTGCTCCTTGAAATTAAATTCTCAAATCAAAGCCTTATTTTTCCACCTTATGCAATCCCACAATGCACTTTCTTTTTTCACTCACAATCACTAGGAACTCTCTTTCCTCACACATAAATGATCAATCTTGGGCTTTAGAGGGATGTATGCTTGGTTGGTTGTAGTTGGGTTTGGATGCAAGTGTGAAATAAATGATAAAAAGGGTTTTAATCCCCTCTACGACACTAGCACCGTGACCGCACCACGACAGCGTCGACAGCCCTGAATGGTGTTTTTATGTGTATTGGTGGGTCTCGCTGGCAGCGTGCACACTGCCTATGGTGTCGTGCGTATTACGTGCAGCGTTGACCTCTCTATCCGCATTTTTTGCCTATTTGTCTCATTTATTCCTATTTGGCGCTTCTCCGACTTTGTGTATTACAACACAAGATGTCATGATCACATAAATTCTTGTAAATATAAAATTTCCATAAAATCTTACCCGTGATTTGCCAATGTACCTTACCTTTAATGCTTGAACTCCATCGCTCTTTTACTCTCTTTAACGAGTTTGGTGAGACATTTCCATTCCGATGAATCATCACCCGACTAATGGCCTTACTTGCAAATTTTCGCACAAATTTTTGAAAGTTAGAAAACTATTATGTGTGAATTTTATTAACTAAACTAACTGACTAACTAACTGAAATTAAAAACTTGAAATTGAAAAACCCATAGGCTGCCTCCCAGTAGTGCTTAGTATAACGTCATTAGCCTGACGCCTTTTTGCTCGTTTAATTCGAGTTTAAATCAAGATACTACAATTGTAAATTAGAGATAATAATGTCGTTGTCATTTAGATGTACTTATTTTCCATCAACAAAGACTATCTTCTCTGCACCATCGTCCTCGTCGATAATCATTGTGATCTTCTTCTTCCTTTTATAAAATTTTGCATTAGCAGTGTTCAAGAATGGCCTCCCAAGTATCATAGACACATCGTCATCCATATTGAGATCCATAACATTAAAATTCGTGAAGAATGTTAATCTAGCCACTTTCACGTGCACATTCAAGACTGTTCCTGTAGTTGGTATCAACTTGCCATCAACTACTCGCAAATTTGTTGTATCGGGACAATTGATCTTCAAATCGGTGTGGAACATTCCATTATTGGCATGACATTGATTGAAGCTCCCGTATCAAATAATACATCTCTAAATAGGTTCTCATCGATGCTTATTAGTATGCATATTTCACCAGGATCTTTCATTTTGATTTGTTGAAGTTTCGGTATGAACTTGAGCTTCAGTTTCGGCTTCCTTATAACTACAATGATGCTATTGCCTTTTGGTGCTTCTTCAAAAGGTCCTTCATCTTTTTTATTAGCTTTTCATTGTTTCTTGACCTTCTTGATATTTTTAAGACATTGATTCCTTGTTCCTTGAATTCTTTGAGTTCATCTTGCTTTATTTTTGTTCCATTCTTATGTATCTTTTCATGCTT
Source organism: Stephania cephalantha (assembly GCA_039657325.1). Lineage (NCBI taxonomy): Eukaryota > Viridiplantae > Streptophyta > Magnoliopsida > Ranunculales > Menispermaceae > Stephania > Stephania cephalantha. Next base: position 26,568,569 of record CM077573.1, read on the forward strand.
CTTTATAGCCAAATTCTTGAGTTTTTCTGAATGGTACATCACTTGCTCGTTTCTTGGCTCATTCATTGTTGATCGTGTTACTCGAGAACTGTCCTTCCTTCCTTCCTTGTGTTCATGGCAATGGTTAGCTAACCAATCTTTCCCTCAAAACTCTTGATGCTTTGTGATCTCAGATTATCCATCCTCTTCATCGCTTACTTACTCTTTTCATTTCTTTTTCATGCTTCTCATGTCATTTTTATTGCCATGCCCATGGTGTGCAAGGGTTTCTCAATTAAATTCAATGAAGTCATCTCTTTGCTCTTTCCCAACTTCCCCTGTTGGACTTATTGATCGAAGCTCGGAAGTAACTTCAGTGCATTATCAAGATTTCCATACGAGAAGTTTAGGTTAATCTTGTTTTATTCTTGATAAAACCTTTGAGGAGTCATTCCACTTGGTCTAAAGTTATTTCCATAGCCTTGGTTGTTCATGAAATTTACGTCTTCATATTCCATTCCTTGTTGCAATTACATTTGGTTAACCACCATGGCTTGGTGATTAACAAGTTGTTGTGTCGCCTGCACTCGTAGACCTTGTTGTCCCATTTAAAGTTTTGCCATTTGATTGCTCAGGTTGTATAGTTATGCCATTATTGTAGCTTGCGAATTAATCTCATATACGCCTGCTGGTTTCCTCAATGTGGAATGATTACCGGTTGTAGAGTTTTGAGAGATAAGATCTAAGAGATCTAATGCTTCATCCTCATCCTTGGTTGGTAGAGAACCACCTGCTGCGCCATCTATTAGTATTCTCGTGTTGTGGTCCATCCCATAGTAGAAAATCTGGAGTTGTGCTCATTTCACTTATCCATGTCGTGAGCATCTCCTAAGCATCTCCTTGAGTCTTTCCCAAGCCTCTCTAAGAGACTCAGCATCTTCCTACTTGAATTGATTTTTTTCCAGCTTCGTTTCACTAACCTTCATTGGGGGAAATAACTTATCTTTAAATCTTTCATTGATTTCTACTCATGAGGTCATACTCCCTGCGTTCAATCCTTGGAGCTTCCACCAAATGAGAATGGGAAAAGTCTCATCCTGATCACCTCCTTTTAACTCTAGTAGTGTGCAAGGTGTCACACTTTGCTAAGAAATTCTCTACATTTGCAACTAGATCTTCATTAGTTAGCCTATTGAACAAGCTATTTCGCACTATATTAATTTGATATGGTCTCAGTTCGAACTCGAGGGTGTTGGCTGGAAGCCTCATCATACCACTATAAGTCTCTTGAACTTCTGGTTTGAAATAGTCACGAAGGCATCCCTGTCGCTGCACTTCATCTTACACTACCATATCACCTTCAGGTTGGTAATTCTCTCGGCCATGTTATTGGTTTCTTGCTTGATCATCAGCCATCTTCATTCCTTTCTTTTTCTTTTCTTTATTGCTTATGTTAATCTCAGGGTCGTAAGGCACTAAGTCCTTCTCTCCTTTGCTATGCACGCATTAGTTATCCTTGAAAAGAAAATACAAACGATCAAATGTAGAAAGTTAACTTGAAGATTAAACCTTTTTTTTATGAACTTGAAAGTAAATAACTTAAAATAAAACTTAACAACTTTTCAAACTAACTAAGTCTAAGTGGCTACCAATCCTAGGCAATGGTGGCAAGACTTTGGTGTGTGTGTCGCAAGTATAAAAGCTCGCATGTAGTAATAGTGTAACCAACTTACGTTGACTATGGATATCGTGTTGGGTTTTGAGGTTCATACGTAGCCGAAAATCCAAAACAATTTTGAAAAACCCCAATAGGATCAAAAATAAGTTCTATTAAACAGGATCTACAAAAGTAAACCTTACCTTAATATGTGATTTCCTTCTCTGATTGTTCAATTTCCAAGACGTTCAAGTGCGCGTCCTCTATCAGAATCCACAGACGAACGCTTACCACAATTTGGGGTGCTTGACCCAAGAGAGATAGAAAACATTTTCTTTTCTCTTCCAAAATCTAAAGAACTCAAAATTTGCAAAAACGAAAATCTAATTTAGTTTTAGATTTTCACCCTTTATTTAAATGTGTAGAAGAGTCCTTACTTAAAATCCTATTCATAATACAACTATTCTATTTAGGCATTTTAAGCAAATTACACATATGCCCCTATTAATAAGTTATCATATAACAAATTGTAAGGGCTTTTATATCAAAAAATTTATCATATAAAATTTATTACTCTGGACCAATCGAAATTGCACAAAGCAATTCTTTGTGTGCGACATAATAGGTTCATGTAACGTTGGCAGTGAACCAAAACCATCTTGATACACAAGTTATAAGCGATCTCTAGCAAGGCATTATGACTACCCAAGTAGCATGAGTATTAAAATCGATGCAACTTAATGACTAACATATATCATATCCTTTTGTCATGCCATATCATTTTATTAAACATGCAATCAGTTATAATAAAACGGTAAATGAAAACCTCAACTTAATAAACTAAAATTATAAGATAAACAATGTTTGTAGATTGACCTAGAGCACATGCCCCAAGATATCGTCCTCAGGGAAAGGTGTAAGCACTTACAACGTACTTAGCTACAATTACTCTATTACTAAGGAAATCTTTTTAATTGGTTTTATAACTAAACTAAACTAATCTATACTAACAAAGAACGCAAATTACTTAAACTCTTATATTAAAACTATCTTAGTTCACAACTTCACCTAGGTAATGAAACATTTTGCTTTTTTACTCACTTTATCATCTTTATTATATGTGTGCAACACCGTATTAGAATAGATAGATTTTCTTCAAATCCACTTTAACCCACTATCATGATGGAAAAGGTTCTAATGTGCAAACAAGAGCTCCACCTATCAATGTGAATAACGTAAGCTCCACATTGTTTTAATATTCCAAATCTTTAGATTCATAACCAATTAAATTTACTATCCTTGTATCCCTAATCAACAACTATCGCTCAATGTTGTGTATTTTACGGTTGTACCATCCATATCCACCTTAAAAGCTTCAATGCTCATGATAACTTCTAAAACCTAACATCAACAAGCACGTGATCAAGATGTTCGTAGCATTACGCTCAGAATTAATACAAGTTTTAACCATTGCACTTTTTATATTTCTATTCTACTCATGTTTATAACATAACATTCTTACCATAGGATCCACTAATCCTTAAGATTAATAGACTACTCACATTTCATTGAAATAAACATGCACATAGTGGTATTCATTGCAATCATAGATATAATGAAACAACTTCAGGAGAATCAATAAACACAATACCCAAATCACCACACGTAAGTGTTCAATGTCTTCTCTCCACAAATTGTCTTAATACTTAAGAATAAAGTAAACAATTGCTAAACTATGTTAATAGTAGCTAATCTCTAGTATATACTTTGTTTACCACATTTTCCAATCTATTTATACTCCCTAATCCTATTTCCAAACAATTAGAAACCCTACATAACAATTTAACACGAAATATAACTCTACTTTTTATTTTGTTCTCTTTTCGGTGCTATCACTTAAGTCTTGGCGTTGTGTGTACATTACCGTGGCGCTGCCATTGTGTTGAGCATCCTGTGTGCATTTTCTCTCTTTACTGGTATTGGCGCTATCCCTTTAACTCCTCAACATTATGCCTTGACTTCAACAACGCCGCCACTACGTCGATCCTTCTGATCACTTTTTTTCCATTTTTTTGCCCTCCCACACTGTGCATTGATGTCCCACAGCGCCAACAGTATGTAGCCACGGTGCCAAACCTCCTTAGGTGTGGTTTTACTTCGTTTCTTTTCGAATTCGCTTGTTTTCTTCCTTTATATCTCGTATACTTGAAAATGCATAAACACCATTAATTTGAACTCATTTAGGGATATTTATACTAAAAGACTATCAAACTAACCCTATATATAAGTTTAAATAATCATTTATCAGGTATGCAGATTTCCCACTCTCAAGACAGTATATTCATATCTTTGAATAAATATGTTAAATCTCTTGTTAAGCATTTTAGATTAGACATTGCTAAGTCTATTCGAACACCTATAAGCTCCAGTGTGAAAATCCATAAGGATGACAAAAGTGTTGATGTCAATCCTACATTATATAGTGGTATGACTGATAGTTTATTATATCTTACTACAAGCAGACCAGATATCACTTTTAGTGTTGGGGTTTGTGCTAGCTATCAGGCACGTCCTAAAGAGTCTCATCTGGTTTATGTAAAAAGAATGATGCGCTATGTGCATGGACAACTGACTTTGGTATACTATTTATTAAGGAGGTTTCATTGACTTAATCGGGTATAGTGATGTTGATTGGACCGAAAATATTAATGATCGAAAGAGTACTACAGGTGGATGTTACTACATGGGTTCTAATCTTGCTGCTTGGAATAGCAAGAAGCAGAACTGGATTTCTCTATCTACCGATCATGCTGAATATATTGCTACCGACAGTTATTCCACATAGTTAATATGAATGCAATAAATGCTCTAAGAATATAATAGTATTGCTTTATCTTAGTTAACAATTTACTGTGATACTAAAAGTGCCATTGATATTTTGAAAAATCCATTTCAACACTCTAGGACGAAGCATATTAATATTTGTCATCCTTATATCAGTGATATAATGGAAACAAGATTAATTTTTTTTGGCATGTTCCTACTGAAAAATAGTTAGCTGATATTTTTACAAAGGGTTTTGACATACAAACTTTTGAGAGGTTGCACCATGGCATTGGCGCCTGCTCTCACTAGCAAGGGTTCTTATTATAAACTATAGTTATGTGTGTTCACGAATATATCTTTGTGATTTGTTATTTCATAGTGAGCTTCTTTCGTGTTTGACCAAGAAACGGTCACTCAGAATTACTTGCAACATTTGTGCCTCTTATTAAGTCGGCTATAAAAGTTAGCCACTTGAAATTGGTTGAGGGGGAGTAAATTCTTGTGCGATTAGACACAATGAATTAACTTTTAGGGATTTAAGGGAGATTTTTGTTTTGATTTGGGTTGTCTTTGTTGTCTAAGAATACCTAATTTTTAAATATTGTTGTTCCCAATTCAAGTTCTTCTTTTTCGCTATGAACTCATTTCCTTCTTTGCCATTTTCTCATCTTTCTTGTTTTAAGTTACTTCAAAAATGACTCAACGTTCTTCTTCAACTTCGCATGGTAACTCTACTGCAATTGTTGATCTTCCAACGATTGAGACAAAGGGCATTTACTATCATGCTCCTACAAATAAACTCTATATTAGTACGCCATCTGATCCTAAAATTGCATAACAGAGTACATGGGTGAAATCAGGGGCTATCCAATAGTGAAAATCAATCAGGCATATTGGTTCTTTCGAGCAAGCCAAAACTGGCAAGGAAAAGAAGAAGGTTAGTGATGATGAGAAGATTTCCTCTGACTCCTTATAGAAGATTCTTGATGAAACTGAGGCCATAAGCAAGGCCTCTGACCATATGAAGACTGTGTTCATATCTCAGTACTTTGCCATGCATGCTCCATTTGCTTTTGGTCATTTCAGATCATTATAATGTATAGAGAAATTCAAAGAAATGGTGAAGAGGAAGTACTAGTTTGATCAATTCTTCAATGTGTCGCATTTTCATTAAACTGGCGTTAAAAGGTTGTTGGTTCAAACTGGCATACATGGGTTGGTGTATCATGACGGCTTCTATAATGACTCCATTGTCAAGGAATTCTATAGCAATCTTCCTAAAAACTTTGGAGATACTTCTCCAGAGAAGGTATTTGTTTATGGTTTTAATATTCCATTTAGTCCTGCTTTAATCAATTGTATGCTTGCACTTTCTAGAATGGATATAACTACTGATAAATTGGGTTCGACATTCAAGGTTAGTGATGTTGACTCTTTGTTAACTAGAGGGGTTCTCACTAGGTGGCCCTATGACAATGCTTTTGGGCTTCCTGCAACCAAGCTACCATGCAAGGCTTACATGCTATGGAAGGTCCTGATAACTAATGTTGTAGCTATTTCCCATCAAACACATGTGTTTAAAGAGAGAGTGTTACTGCTCTATGCTCTTGCTATGGGGAAGATGTTCGATGTTAGGATTGACTTTGTTGTATGTTTGTGGAAAAAAAAAATAGGCTTTTTCTACCGTGCATCCTAACTTCTCTATTTGAAAGATACTCAGTCATTGAGCAGACCAATGACAAGTTGGAAAAAAGTGGTGGAGGAAGTTAGACTGAATCATTAAATGAAGTCTTACAATAGGATTATTGATCTTGAACTTCTCATGCTTATAGAAGAAGAAGTCAATTGTATCAGTTTCAAGATCTCAATTCACTGCCACTATAGTTGCTCCAACTCTTACTCTTATCATGCTGATGATCCTGTTCCTACCCTTGGTACAATGCCAATACAAAAGTCTAAATGGATTATTAAACAAAAAATTGCAGAGCTTTCATAATCTAAGAAATTTGTTAATGCTAAGGATAGAAGTCCTATTCTAGTGCAATTTTAAGATGAGGATTAATAAAAGGGGAAGATTCTCTTCCTACGACTACATGACAAATCGGGCTGCCACCAGCTTCAAAATAAGGTATGAGTTCAATTGCTCCACTTCTTGATGAAAAAGAGGAAGTTACCTCCCTTCTAAGTTTCAAGCTGATGAAATTGGAGTTGATCAAGGTAACTTTACTAGTTTAAATTTTAACCTAAATTATGTTACTCCTATTGCTGCTATTAAGACAAGTATTCTTAAGTCCCTTAGAATGAATTATGAAACTGAGGTGAAGATTTTGTTACAGCATATGAGGTTCCTTGTGAGAAAGTTTCAGAATAGGTTGAGTTTCTAACAACATAAGAGACTCCTCATGCTGAGGACTTGACTATTGCTAACCTTGAGGCATTCTACTTCCTTTAGTTACCGCAACCAAGGAATATATTATTAAGGCTCCAGTGAATGATTCTTTGCAACCCGAGCCAAGTATGTCATTCCATCCTCCTACTCACCTTAAGCATGAGTATTTGAATGTCAATCAATTCATTCCTACCACTTCAACCGAGCCAATAACTCTAGTTGATGTTAATACTACTGCACTAGTGGAGACTGCCATTGTGAGTCTTGAAATTGCTTCTACTTTAACTGTGACTTCGAAACATGTTATTGCTACAATGACTCAGACAGGAATTCTTGAAGTTGATTCTACTCATACTCAGGAAAACTCTCTGCAATAACCAAATTCTTCGGTGGTGATGAGACAACACCCACCGGTGTTCGATTATTTCTTAGATTGCATTACATTTTTTACAACATACAAAGATGATGTTGCTGATTGCGACCATTGCAAGAAAAACTGGACATTGATGACGTCAATCTTCGATAATTGAGGTGGCTGATTAACACTTAGCTGTAATCTCTTTGATATAGTTAGTCAAAAAGTGGGAGTGAGTGAGGTATTTTGTAAGTATAAGTACATGAGCTCTTATGTTTTTAAAAATCTATTTCATGGATGTACTTATTAACTGATGACTATAACTTTTTGAGTTTTTACTTTTGCGTGTTGTTACTTTGATCTATCGGTAACAATACATTTTATGAAGTTCCTCAAAAATTAGGTTATCTTGATTTTTACTACTTTTGACCAATCTATGCCAAAAAGGGAGATTGGTAGACATAGTTTATAGTGCTTGGGTCGGTCAATCCTTTTTGGTAGTATATAGTTAAACAGAAGTTAAGTTAATTAGGTGAATGCTACAATGAAGATGGAAGTCTGACTCAACAAGATGTCCGAGTGTAGTAACAACTCATAAATAGATTACAATATTAATTACAGAGAATATTACAGTGTCAATGTCAGAGTCGAAGACGAAAACAAAACTGAAGTGGAAGCAAGAATTTAATATGAGTTGGACACTACGACAGAGCAATTGTTAGTATTAGTCTACAATAGTAAAGAAGTTTGATACTGCAAGGAAAGAACGTTGAGATGGATTATAACTACAATTTCGAGAGAAAGGTGCATAAAGGACTAAAGAACTTTATGGAGATGATGAGTCAAGATTCTTAAAAGAAGTGAAGACTAAGTTTTTTAATGTTTGATGATTCCAATAGAATTTACAATTGGAGACCAAGGAGGTTTTCCAAGTTGTATTGTATTTTAGACTAAATTCCTAGATACAGTAGATAGGCTGAGTCTATAAATACTCAAGGTCGCCATTATGTGGATCATCATTCATTACATGAATTATGTAAGAATGAGAGATCATTATAGTGGTTGTTCACATTATCAATTTCTTTAATTGATTAGGCAGACCCTACACAGAGGAAGACATTCAAGTCTTACTGCGATACCAATTCTTGTTTAGTATTGATGTGTGCTTGTTAGTTCATCACTGATTCGTTAGTCTCCTCAGTTCTTCTAGTTTCCAAAACTTCAAAAATATGTTGTATGAACAGCATCCAATTTAGATTCTTGACATGAAGGTCTGAGTCTCCATGTGAGGCCCCTAAACTTTGAGGCAAACCGGTATCGCCACGTCGTTAGACACGTCACCAAGCATGCCACGTCACCGCACACTTATCCTTGATGGCCCAAGACCTAAACCTATATTTGCATCTTATTCGCATTAAATTGGTATTTATCATGTATTTATTAATATTTACAGTATGATAACAAAGTTAAGTTTTTTACGATTTATGAAATCATTAGAAATTGAATATTTAAGTGGAAGTCTTTAAAGCATGGAAGTATTTTAAGAATCAAAAGTTTGCATTAATAAACAGCCTTATAGTGTGGAAACCCGGCATAAGATACCATGTATATTAAAAGCGACAAAAGTACAAAAGATGGTCATATACGTGTATTAGGTATATAAGTCCTCCCTAAGATCCCATAAAAGTAGTAAGTATTTACAAACACCTACTCAAAAAGCTGATAGGGCTCTCCTTGCTCAGAGGTAGTCGCCTAAGACCCTCTTGCCCTCGCTCATCGTAGAATCTATGATTTGTCACCATAAACAATGTTAAATCCCAGTAAGTAAATCCTAGAGAAAGTTAGATAATATTCATGAAATAAAATAAAAATGGCTACAATTCATGCAATTTAGATAAGGAATAGAAAATATGGTAATCGCATGAAAATAAGTCGCGGAGAAGTCAAAATTGGACACGAGTGCAACATGACAGAAACCCTAGTCAACATTCGCGAATCAACTTAGCAAATTGAGAGGAACCCATGACAATCATCTCACTAAACATTACACAGTCAAATGAGATCGACCCATGAACAGAAGAAACCTCGTCCAAATATTTCTCGAAAGGAACCCATGACAAAGACTTAGATCCCCGTCAAACACTTCTCGACCTAATGGGTCTCGCAAGAAATAGTCACCGCGTAGCCCCGACATGGGCAACTACTCGAACAATGCGGGGTAGCTAGCTCCGGGGTGTGAGTCTGTACCATGGCTAACCCCGTCGACAAACATGCATACACACGTAGGAGTCAATGAGCAACATGTGTGTAGCAATGAATAGCACGATAGAATAACTGAGATTTAAAATAAATCAAATTTTATAAATGAATTATAACTAATTTTCTCATGGGTTTACTTACCTCACGTAATTGTGAATCGCCTTCAAAACATCCTGCTCACACCTCGAGATGCGCACCGACACCCGATTATAGTCTCATAAGTCCTTGGTGTCTGATTATACAACTTTAATTATTTTAGAGTCACATTAAGTGAGTTTATAATTTGGGACCAAAAATTTGAAATTTTATTCCAAAAATTTTAGTTATGGCACAGTTTCAAGTTATACTGAGTTGCTAAACACCCAAAAAAGCCTCGAAACTCATTTCCAAGCTTTTTTAATTTTTATACTTTCTCTAATTTTTATGTGATTTTCCAAAATTTATATCTATTTTTTATCTATTTTTCTGTAATTTATTTTATTTAAAAACCATTTTTTGTAATTTTAAATTAAAATTTTAATTTATTAAGAGATTTGGCCCTAACCGAGCCCAGTTCGGTTGGGCTCGGTTCGACCCAACTGGGGCAATTTGGCCCAACCCGCCCGAGTCTAGACTGGCTTGGCCCGACCCACCTAGTTACCCCATTCCCCCTCCAATTTCCTCTCTCTAGAGATGTTCCATCTTTTTTCTTTTCTTTTTAAATCTACAAACAACAACGATAATTCAACAACAACAACAACAACAAGATCAACACATGATCAACACCACCACCATTTAAGCTCCCAACTTATCTCCAAAAATCAACAACAAAAATCACCAATCACCTCGATCTTGAAAGTCGTCGGTGGGAGCGGCCTAAAAGGGAAGGACTTCGCGAGAGAGGCGATAAAATCATGGAGGTGTGAGGAAAGCTTGGTGAGGGAGAGCATGGTGAGGGATAAAAATGAGAGTGGGTGAGAAGATGAAGGTTGTTGGATATGAAGGAGTGTTGGTGGGTTTTGTTTGGATATGAGATAGAAAGTAGGAGAGAGAAAAGTGATGGTGGGTATGGGTGATTTGATAGGTGATGTGATGTGATGTGATGGGTGATTTGATAGGTGATGCGATGTGATGGGTAATGTGACCTATAAACCCCTGACTACCCCATACACTCGCATTAAGCACACCTCGCGATGTCTTACACTCTCGTCACTACACGCGCACATTGCCACCAATGAATATCTTAACTAGTGTGACACAAATTATTGAATAATAATACAAAAAATTTAACACGCATCACACAAAAATAGCTATTTATACCTTGGTTGGCGTGCCCCAGACTTGTCGACGTGTCTACTTGGGTTCGAGGTACTGGTCCTAATCTATAATTAATAAATTAATTAAGATTAATTAGAGTAGCAAAGAGATTCCACTAGTAAAGGTACAATGACAATTTCATGAAGATGAGGAGTTAACTTAGGAGCGGGAGGATTTTATGGCGGAGCACTTTCCAGATCATTTCAAATTTTTAGGAATGGCTTACTTTTAATTTCGAGGATGAAACTTCCTAAAGTTTGGAATATTGTAACGCCCCAAACCTCGATTAGGATAAGTTGTCCCTTTATCGAAGTTTAATTGGTAGATATGAATGATATGTGTGAAATTATGTGAATAATGTGTGTACTATAAACTATTTAGTTGACTTAGATAGGAATATGAGCCTAAGTAAATGGGAATAAGCTTGTAAAACAAATTAATCAAAGAAAAAGGGAAAATTGGTAATAAAACACACGTAAGGGTATTTATGTAAAAATACAAGGAAGGATGGACTTATTGTGGACTTTAGGATCATCCTAGTACTTAAAGTGCGTAAAGATGAGATGTGGGGTTATGATTGGTCAACATAACCTTAATTTCATTAACTAATCATTTAAACCAAAATTAGGGCTTAAAACCACTTTTAGTTTGAAATTACTACGTAGAGAAATTGAGGTGGAACTCTAAAACACTTGTTTAGTGGATTTGGTGCAGGAGAGTGAAACATCATCAAGAACTCAAAAAGCAAGGTAAATACTTGCCTCATTTCTCTAATTTCATCTATTCAGTTTTGGGTTGAAATCATGATTTCTCTTGGAGTTTTAAGACGGAAAATGAACTCCCATATTTTGATTCATGATTTAGGTCATCTCATAATCATTTTCTTGGTTAATTCAAAATTAATTACAAAATCTAGGTTTTATATGGTGGATTTGTAATTTGGATGCATTTTTTGACTGAATAGGTATGATCTTGTGGTTTTAAACAAGTTGCTATTTAGTTGTTTTGATTGGATTTGTACCCTTATAGGTTTGAGTTGTTGGAGAATTTAGAATTTGGATTCGATTCAAGAATCTTTAATTTATGCCCATTGAGGAAGTCGAACCAGGTGGTACCACCCTAGCCATGGCGCTGCCTGGGAAATTATGGAAGTCGACCCAGCGATTCCCTAGCGCTGTGACGTGTAACATACGACACTGGAAATAGCTGAGACTTAGTTAAGGTTTTCGATTCAATGCCAGCGATTTCTCCCTAGCGCCTTATGAGTAAGCCTATGGCGTTGGGAGGGCGCTATATAGTTTTCAAAGTTAAAAATTGGATTTCACTGTTTTTCAAAATTACTGAGTTTTATCGAGATATATAGTCGAGACATGGATCAGAGAAGTGGTAACTAACCTCGAAAACTTTTATCATAACGGCTAAGGAGTGAAATTGATTCCAAATGGGTTTTACATCTTTTTCAAGATATTAATATGAATTGAATAAACTTACGTAAAATAAAACATATGAATAATACATACATGAACCTATACTAATGTAAACGCGAGGATAACCGGATAGGAACTTTCAAGTTAGGATTAGATGGGATAGCATCATTTTGAGGTAAGTGGGGTTTGCATTATCTTCAATCATGTCATACTATTAGTTATGCTAGGATTCACGGTAGTGAATAGTTGATTTCTTGCTTGGAATAAAATTGAATATATCTTGTTGTTTCTACTTTATCTTGTCTATTGAGCTTGTGGAACTGATATGCGTGGAATAAATATTTGTAAATGGTATCTTGGACTTGAGAGCCGGCAGCCATCGGTCGTCTCCCTCCGCTATTATATGATACCTTTGAAGGCTAATATTGGCAAGCATGATCATAATTATATTTAGACACCTATTTATTGAGGCATGATCATATTTTGATACCCTTAAAGTTGGATGGTTGTCACATCCATACACTTTATATCTGGTTTCCACTTTTTGGCTCTATAGCATTCATGTTATCATTGCTATCTTGTTAACTATCTTATTTGGCCTTTGCTTTAATGGATCTTGCGTCTATATAGTATGCTTGTTTATATTATCCTTTCATGCCAGTAGGATTTGTCAATAACCTTGTTTATGCTAGTTATTACGCATCAGGTATTACTTTGATGATTGAGGGTAAAGCAAGCTTCTTCTTTAGTGAGCCAGTTGAAATATTGCTCAGCCTACTACTTTTCCCCCTTCATGTACCTCAGTTGTTGCTCAGGATACAAGAAAGAGAAAAGTCATATCATAGAAGCTCTTTACTCGTTTGTAATGTTGTTCATTTATATATATTTGGTTTTGGAGCTTTTTACGTAATAAACAAGGGATTTATCACGGGTAGACTTTGTGAAACCCATAGCCTAGTTGTTTAATCTTGTAAGACTTTCTATTTGATTTTCGCACATAATAGACTTAGAGGACTTTTATTCCACACTTATTATATGTCTTGTAGTCTTTTTTTAGATTGCCTTGTACTATTTCCGCAGGTTAAGGCTCACTTAGATCATCGCTCGACTCGTTGAGTCATCTTGAGGGGTTTGGAGATGGTTTAAGTCGGACGGCCCTTATTGTAGGAATTGTGGTCGTAAAAGGATCCCTGTGATAAGTGTTAAATTAGACTTATATATAAGACTAGTTTAGTAGTATATTTTTTTATAAATATCCCATAATAAGCTCTAATTGATGGTATTTGTGTTTTCAGGCATACACTGTACAAAGGAGACAAAGGAGTGGTTTCATGATGAAATGTGGAGAAAAAACACAAATACACATTTGACATCGTGGAATGAAGGCTTGACGCAATGGGAAGATAGCACAAGGCGTGGGAAAATAGTGCAAGGCGCGAAGAAGGCTTGAAGACCAAGAAAAAAGACACAGGACAGTCGACGCAATGGCGACATTGTGGGGTTGTACACACGGTGTCGGGACATTATACACAAGGCGTCGATCTCACTAAATGAGAAAAAACACACATAAAAAGTGTGAAGCTGTGGCGGCGTCATGGCTTAACACATAAAACATGGATCACTTATTGACAGCTCCGAGACATAAAAGATAGAAATTTTAGAATTCAGTTCTATTGGAATTGGTTATTAGGGTTTCTAATTATATTCTAATAAGTCTTAAGGGTATAAATAGGTATTAGAACTTGGTAAAATCGCCCAATATCACCAAGAGCAGTAGTTTACATTATTCTTAAGTATCAAAAAGAGTTTTGGAGGAGAACACATTGAAGACTCCACTAGTAGTTATTCGGTATTGGTTCCTTGATTTAATTGAAGTTAATTGATTTAATCTTTGATTGCAATGAATATCATGATGTGTATGTTGATTTTAATGATGAGTGAGTAGTTTATTTATCTTAAGGTTTAATGGATCCTATGGTATAAATGTTATGCTAAAGGAAGTATGAATAGATTATAATGATTAAAAGTGCAATGGTTAGATTTATATTGATTCTATACGTAATGATATAAACATCTTGCTCACGTTTTTATTGATTATAGGTCTTAAAAGTTACCATGGCCATTAGATCTTTTTAAGTCTAATATGGACGATACAACCGTAAAATATATATAACATCGATTGATAGTTATTGATTAGGGAAGCACGGATAGTAAAATTAAGTGGTTATGAATCTAAAGATTTGGAACTTAATGCTATGTGGAGCTTACATCATTCACATCGATAGGCGGAGTTCTAGTTTGCACATTAAGATCTTTTCCACCACAACAGTGGGTTGAAGTGAATTGGAAGGCAATCTGCCTATTCTATTTGAGCATTGCATACACATAATGAAGATGAAAGAAGTGAGATATGAAAGTATAGTAATTCATTACCTAGGTAAAATCGTAAACTAAGAGTCTTCTTAATATAAGAGAACAAGTTATTTTATATTATTTTCTAGAATAGAGTTGTTTAGTTAAAACCAACTAAAAATATATCTACTTAGCAATAAGGTGAACGTAACTAAGTGAATCGTGTCTATATAAACCTTTCTCTGAGGACAATATCCATAATCAACATTAATTGATTAGATTATCAATACAATCAAGCCATTATACTTATCGTTTTATAAACAATTTTTTGGCTTCGTTGCCTGAGATAGGTAGCCACACATTAATTAAGTTTAACTTAAAAAAATTGTTAAGATTTTATTTTTAGAAATTTAAATTTAAGTTAGCAAAATATTAAAAAAAGTTTAAGTCTCAAGTTTGGCAATTTACACTTCATCTTTAGCGTTTTTATTTTAAGGGATAATTAATGCATGCATAGTAAATGAGAGGAAGACTTAGTGCCTTACGATCCTAAGATTGACATAACCAACAAGAAACAGAAAAAGAAAGAAACCAAGATGGCAAGGATCAAATGGGGAACTAAAACAAACACCAGGGTCGAGGGAATAATCAACCTGAAGGTGATCAAATACTGCACGACAAAGTGCAGGGACAAAGATGTGTTCGTGACTACTTCAAGTCAGAAGTTTAAAAGGCATACAATGGAGTGATGAGACTTCCAGCCAACACCAATGAGTTCAAACTAAGATCATCTCTAATCAACATGGTACATAATAGCTTATTTAACGGGCTAGCAAATGAAGATCTAGTTGCACATTTAGAGAATTTTCTGGATATGTGTGACACTGCTCACATTACTAGAGTTACAAAAGAGGTAATCAAGATGGGAATTTTCCCATTCTCATTGGGTGGAAAAGCCAAATCCTGATTCGAATGATTAAATGCATGGAGTATGACTTCATAGGCGAAAATCAATGAAATATTTCTAGACAGGTTCTTTATCCCATGAAGGTCATTGAAAGAAACTAGTAATCCACCAATTCAAGTAGGAGGATACCGAGTCTCTTGGTGAGACATGGGAAAGATTCAAAGAAATGCTAAAGAGATGTCTAGGATATGGATGTGTGAAATGGGCACAACTACAGATCTTCTACTATGGAATAAATCACAGCACCAGAACATTAGTGTGTATCGCAGCAGGTGGTTCTCTACTAACTAAGCATGAAGATGGAACAGTAGATCTTCTGGATCTTATGTCCCATAACTCTCCAGAAGGTACTCGTTCCACAGTAAAAAAGCCATTTGGCATATACTAGATTGATTTGCAAGCAGCGATCATGACACAACTGTATAACGTGAGTAGTCGGATGGTGAAGCTACAAATGCGACAACAAAGTCTACAAGTGCAAGCGATATAGTAACCCATTTATCACCAAGTAATGGTGGTTAATCTATTGAACATCCAGTAAGGAATGGAGTTTGACGATGTCGACTTCAAGAATGATCAAAACTTTGGAAACAGCTTCTGGCCGAGAGGAATGGCTCATCAAAGGTATTATCAAGGATATAACAACCCAAACTTCTCATATGGAATTCCTGAAAATGCACTAAAGTTACCTTCAGGTTTTGATTAACAAGTCAAATAAGGGAAGCCAGGCCAAGGTGAAGAAATGACTTTTTTGATGTCAAATGAGAAGTTCTTGCAAGCCATTAACATTAACAATAGGGAATGCCATGAAAAGCCTAAGAAAGAAATGGAAATTGTGAATCAAAATCTTAAAGGATGGATGATGTGAGAACACAATCCATCAAAAACCTGGAGAGACAGATTGGTCATCTAGACATTGCTTTGAATTCATGGAAGGAAAGGCAGTTTTCGAGTAACACTATCACAAATCCAAAAAAGAATGTTAGTGTTATTCACATGATGAGAATTATGGCTACGAATGAGCCAATACAAATGCAAGTGATGTACAAGCAAGAAAGAGTTAACACTTTGGCTATAAGAAAACATGAGATTATGCATGAGAATTGAACGGAAGTGGGGCAAGATGAACTTGAAGAATTCAAGCAATAAAAGATCAATGCCTTGGAGAATAACAAGAAGGGGAAGAAACAATTAAGAACTGAGCAAAAAGATGAAGGAATTTCTGAAGAAGCACCCAAAGAAAATATCATCAAGGTTGTTCCAAAGAAGCGTGAACCAAAATTTTAAATTCACAGTGAGACTTAAGCTAATTAAAAGGAGAGATCTTAGAAAAAAATGCATACCATTGAGCATTGATGGGCACCAATTTAGAAATATCTTGTGTGATATGGGAAACTCAGTAAATGTAATGCCTTTAAAGGACATGTTACAAACAGATTTGAAGATCAATTGTCCCAATATAACAGATTTGCAAGTAGTTGATGGTAACTTGGTCAAAAAAATATGGAGAGTCTTGAATGTGCATTAGAAAGTAGTTAGATTCACATTTATCACTGATTTTGAGATTATGATTCATGATATAGATGATGATGTGTCTATGATACTTGGGCAACCAATCTTAAACATTGTCAATGTTGTCTTGCACACGAGGAAGAAAATGATCACAATGAGTATCAAGGAGGAGGATGATAGCAAGTAGATTATCTTTATTAAAGGGCAAGAAGTACATCCGAACGAAAGAGATATCGTTATCTCCAAACTATAAATGGAGTATCTTGATTTAAACTTAGACAAAATAAGTGAAAAGGCGTCGGGCTAGTGACGTTAAATGAAGCACAACTGGGAGGCAACGCTTTAATTTTCATTTTTAAATTTTAATTATTTCTTTTGATTAGTTAAAACAATCCAAACGTTTTAGTAATTCTCTAACTTTTGAAAGTTTATGCTAAATGTGTAGGAAATACCATTTGCCTGGTGACATTTCATCAAAAGGGAAAAATCTCAACAAATTCAGCGAATAGCGTAAAAAATAAAGGAGTGAAAGTAGTTAAGTTTATGTACATTGACAAATCACTGGTAATTTTTTTTAGAAGTTTTATATATATAGGGTATTTCACTTTGTCAGGGTGCCTAGTGTAGTAACACACAAAGCCGAGAGAGCGCCAATAAGGATTTAATGAAAAATTTACAATTTAAGGAGACAGAATGGTTGATGCCATGTGTATACACTCATGACGCAATGAGCAAATAGGGGCATTGCCAGGACGACGCCAAGCTGTGAGCAAAAATGTTCACAGTAGCCTCGATGACGTGGCCATGCTGTGGCGGCGTCGTGCCCTATAAGGGCGACGTCAGCGAAGAGGAGGGGTTTTAAACCTAAGTTTTACACACTTGAATCCTAGTCCATATACCACCAATCAAGCATACATCCCTCTAGAACCAAATTTTGAACAATTTTAAGAGATAAAAGAGTGTTCCTAATGATCGAAAAAGAGAAGGTACATTACGGATTTGCACAAGGAGGAGAGCTAGGGCATTGATTTGGAGATTTGATTCAAGAGAGAATAGAGTTTTAGTCTCTGAGCAAAGTGAGATGGCTTTAATTGATAGAAGCTTAGAGAAGTAATCTACACCGGAAAGTAGTCCGATATTGAGGTAAATTTACAATTTCATTGATAATGCTTATGAATGTTTCATATGATAGATTAAATTGCATAAATTGTGAAAATTAGGTGGTTGGATAGAAATTCTTAGTTGCGTGGATTTAGAGCATCAATATGGATTATGGTGAATTAGTAGATTTCTTTCGAATAATTTGACATGTGAATGACCCTTATGAATGAAAGTTCTGAGTTTAGGTGATTTGAAGATCCGTGTTGAATTTTTGTAATGTGTGAGTTTTTTAGAAAATTCCAAGAACAATGAGGCAAAAAAGTAAAGTTAGTGAAGCAAGGGCATCTAAGGGTTCGAATATTTGATTACGAATGCAAAGTTATATGCAAATATGAAGTTTACAAAGAAAGGTGACTACTTATGGTGTGAGGAGTAATAGTCCTCTTCAATGAACATTCAATAAACGCATCTATGGGTTAGAATATTTGAGTTTGAATGAAGAACCACATACCTTCCCGGATTATTTGTACGAGAGACCCTATAAACTATATCCTTTTAGAGTTAGTGAGAGAGCATGAGTTGTCCGAGGACAACAAGGACGGATAATGGGATCTGAGAATGTGGTGAAGCACATTAAGAAGGGGAGTATGAGGAAAGTTTTTAGAATGTGGCAACACTTTCAAGTTGCTTTATTATACCCTACCACTCAGCAAGGCGAGATCAACAAGCCCAAGGAGACTTGTTTGTATAAGATTATAAGGAATGGGAGGATCAACGTTGGGGAAATCATTTATAAGAATTTGAGGGAGACAATCTTGAATGAGAGAGACAAAAAATTGTTGTTTCCAGTCCTCATTACCCAAATGTTCTTTGATGGCGGGAATGTGATTGATTTAAGATGAGGAGTTCGATATTGAGACCCTACCAATAATAGATGAGGAGTTTAAGCTAACTTTGGAATCACTGACTGGATACCAAGACTCTGAGGATGAGAGAGAGTCGAGAGGGACAGACATGAGGCCGAGTTGTTAGCCAAAGAATAAGTATATCAAGCAACAGTAGCATCAGCAGCAGTGGAGTAGCCCTAAGAGCTGCAGAATGAATGATATAGAGAAGAGAATGATCACCACCAACGATTTGCTAAGGGCTACAAGTTTGTAGACCCACTGATAAGAGAGCAGGACATGAATTGGTCCTAAATTTTTTCACCACCTCCACCACCACCAGCACCAGTACCACCACTTGAGGACTTGACTCCACGACAGTAAAGGCTATGGATTGTTGAGATGAGGAGAAAGTTAAGAGAGGATAGGGCTCAGTATCATGAAGCCTTGTTGAGATTTGAGCAAGATAGACAGAGAAGGATTTAGGACCGACAAAATAGATAGCACAATTTCATGCTATTTCCATATCATCAAAAGGATATAGCTAGATATGAAAGGAGTAGAAGGTTGAGACCTACGGATAGGTCTATTAGCTTTTCAGCAACATTAAATTACATGTTTGATCTTGACGTTGTGCAGAGCAGAAGGGTG
This sequence comes from Stephania cephalantha, assembly GCA_039657325.1. Taxonomy (NCBI): domain Eukaryota; kingdom Viridiplantae; phylum Streptophyta; class Magnoliopsida; order Ranunculales; family Menispermaceae; genus Stephania; species Stephania cephalantha. Next base: position 26,588,224 of record CM077573.1, read on the forward strand.
GAGCGTCCTTTGACACCATCATATGCCGGAGCTGATAATGATGCATAGTCCTAAAGTCTTAGTCTTATGATTTCTCTAGACCTTGAGGAGATGAGAGATACATTTATATTGATTATTTTTACATTTGGGATATTTTGTCACTTTATTAGTTGTTTAAATTTTATGTTTATGCATTTTTATGTTTTGATATTATTATGTTTATATGATTAGTGTTTTTTGTGTTTTAGCCTTATTTCTAAACCTTGACGACAAGGTTTGGTTTAAGTTTGGGGGGCATCAATACTAAACTATGGGAAGTGGTAAGAAAAGTTGAAATAATGATAAACACTACAGGTATAATTACAGGAATAATCGAAAATTTTATTTTTGAAGCAGTTAAAGAGGAAAGAATGGTAGTGTATCTTTTTCATTTACTTATTATTTGAATGTGTATAGGTAGTATAAATAAGGTTATATATAGCAATATATAATGAATAAATAAATCATTTGGGAATTTCATGCCTTTAATTGAGGATAAGTAAGAATACAAGTATCTTGTTGATATGAAACTCAAGAGAGTGTTATCAATTTTTTTGAAGAAAATAAGAAATGTAGCGAACAACGGTATAATTTTATGATTAGAAACTTAGAGTTGAGGAAGACAATGAACTTGAAACAAAAGCAAGAAAATACTAGAACACTTCTTGGGGAAAAATTTAGATCTCTAAAAAATCTATAATAAGTATGAATCTTACTTGAGTACAAAGTAAATAAAGACTTAGTACCAAAAGGGGAAGAGATAGGCATGGTTTTTAATGAAAAGTTAAAGTTAAAACTTGCTTCATAAGGTGAAATTGAGAAATGCTAACAAGAGTTTTAAATAAAAAATAGAGAATACCACAAGTTCTATAGGAAAAAATAGCAGAGAACTTGATGGTTGAAAAGAGCGAGAAAAAATGGAATCCATAGGAAAAAGAGCAGGGACCATACAACTAGAAAATATGAGAAGAAACGAATAGAAAATAGATAAGGCAGAATTTAGATTAGAACTCTTCAAATGAAAAGATTTAGCTCGATTACAAGTAACTTAGTTAGGTTAAGTTTTCTTTCCTACTATGTTAACTCATATAGACTCTTGAAGTATTAAAGTCTACAAAACTAGTATGATGTATGTTCTTTTGTGAATTCTTGAGCGTAATGAGAAATCTTGAGATTTACACTTGCTACTTGAGTGTTGAGGTGAAATAAACTAGTGAGTAGCGATGGTTTTGGTTGTGAACTACTTTTGAGTTTCGAAAGTGAATTATATATTGTTTTAAAGCTACATGTTTTTGAAAATATAAGTTTTTGCAAAGACAAACTCTTGAGTGGATTATTAACTCAAACTTATTTGAATTGAAGGATACTCCCTGAACTATGTAAATTGAATAAGGTATTATAAGCAATAGTAGTGAGAGTAATTAGTAGAATACACTTTTGCTCGGGACATGCAAAAGTCTAAGTTTGGGGGTATTTGATAAGTGTTTAATTAGACTAATATATATATATGACTAGGTTAATAGAATATTTAGTATAAATATCTCGGAATGAGCTCTAATTGATAGTATTTATGTGGTTTCAGGCATACAAGGTATAAAAGATACAAAGGAATGATTTCATGATGAAGTAAAGAGAAAAAGCACAAACACAAATTTGACGTCGTGGCATGGAGGATTGACGCCGTGGGAAGATAACACAAGGCGTGGGAAGAGAGTGCAAGGCATGGAGAAGGCTTAAACACAAGAAATAGACACATAACAGTCGACGCAGTGGTGGCACAGTGGGGTTGTACACACGGTGTTGGGACATCACACACAGGGTGCTGAGCTCACTCAATGGAGAAAACACACACAAAAAGGTTGAAGCTATGGTGACATCGTAGCTTAACACACACAGCGTGGATCACTTATTGACAGACACCGGGACATAAAAATATAAATTTTAGAATTCTAGTCCAGTTGGAATTGTTAATTTTGCTTTCTAATTGTATTCTAATGAGTTTTAGGGGTTTAAATAGCTTAGTTTACATTATTTTAAAGTATTAAGAAGAGTTTTGGAAGAGAAGACATTGAAGACTCTACTTATGGTTATTCGGTATTGTTTCCTTGATTTAATTGAAGTTATTTGATTTAATCTTTGATTGCAATGAATATCATGATGTTTCTGTTGATTTCAATGATGAGTGAGTAGTTTTTTTATTCTACGGATCAATGGATCCTAGGGTATGAATGTAATGCTAAAGGAAGTCTGAATGGGTTATAATGATTAAAAGTGCAATGGTTAGAATTTGTGTTGATTCTATACGTAATGCTATAACCATGTTGATCACGTGTTTGTTGATTAGAGGTTTTAAGAGATACCATTGCCATTGGAGCTTTTCAGCCGGATATGGATGATATAACTGTAAAATATATAACATTGATAGATAGTTATTGATTAGGGAGGCACAGATAGTAAACTAAAGTGGTTATTAATCAAATGATTTGGATCTTAATGCTATGTGGGACTTACGTCATTTACACCTATAGGTGGAGTTCTAGTTTGCACATTCCACTGCGACAATAGGTCGAAGTCAATTTAAGGAAATTTATTAATTATGATTAAGCATTGCACACACATAATGAAGATGAAGGAAATGAGATATGAAAGCATAGTAATTCATTACTTAGGTGAAGTTGTGAACTAAGAGTCTTCTTAATATAAGAGTACAAGTTAATTTATTTTTTTAGAATAGAGCAATTTAGTTAAAACCAACTAAAAATGGATCTTCTTAGTAGTAGAGTGAACTTAACTTAGTGAAACATGTCCATATAAATCTTCCCTGAGGACGATATCTGAAATCAACATTAGTTGATTAGATTATTAATACAACCGAGTCGTTATACTTGCGGTATCATGATCACCCTACCTAAAATAGAAAAACTCATGTCTCGGCCGCAATTGTATTTCCATCGGTATGTACTGGTCATAGAATATATGTTTGAAATCGGCCCAAGTAGTCGACTCGCTCTCTTTGGGTCTCGGTATGGGTAGAAAATGGCAGCCCTAAATCTCTAGGCAAAAGCAGCCCGGACACGTTGTCGAACACATCACTAATCCTTGTCGCATAGTGGCCTGCTTATCTATGATGCCTCGCGACCTATCTGGGTACTTACACATTTTCCAAGAATCTCTAACCTAGCCATATATTCTTCAATTAGTTATTAGTAAGTTTATTTAGTCAGTTCGTTAATTTACGAAGTTACAATAAGTTTTACAGTGAATGTCTTCAAATACAAGAGTATTTTATTCATATTTAACAATTCTAAGTAGAAGAAAACCTGGCAAAAAGATACCATGTATATAACTCTTGTGAATATTAAAATAGAAATCCATATACATGTATTCAGTGATTTACAGTCCCAAAAACCCAAGAAAAATGTAAATATATACATAATGTATCAAAGACGAGCTGATGTCGTTGTCTCAAAGGTAGTCGTCTAGAACCTTCGTACCCTTACTCGTTGAAGGATCTGCACTCGATCACCCTACAAATACAGTGATGATTCTTGTGAGTAAAATCCCAAGAGAAGTCCACCGAATATTCATTAATAAAACTGATAAAACTACAAGACATGTAAGTAATAAACCAAGCAGTTCAAGGCAGAATCCTTAGGCTAGCGTAGTCACATATCGACCCAATGTTATTTGTTATCATTGTGGGAAGACATGGCATATTAAGAGGGATTATCCAGTACCACCTGAGGTATCGGTGGGTGGTGCAGCACAGCCAGCTCAAGGACAGACTCATGCAGTAGTAGAGGCAAATCATGAGGCTACTCGGAGGCTTGTGGAAGGTATACTTAATATTTATGGTCGAGATATGCATGTTTTGATTGATGCTAGTTCTACAGTTTCTTTTATTGTTGGTGCAATAGATGGCGAGTTGAAATTGAAACCTGTTAAAGCTAGTACACTATTGATCTTGAGCACAACGTAAGCAATAAAGTTTATCCTAACCTGATTTGTGAGAATTGTGCTGTCAAAATTGGGGAGGATGAATTTCCAACTAATCTTAGGGTTATGGAATTCCTAGAATATGATGCACTACTAGGGATGGATTGGTTATCGGCATATCATGCAAGTATTGATTGTTTTCACAAACGAGTAATCTTTCAGATTCCCAATCTCCCTGAGATTATAGTCTATAAAGGCTATAATCCGTCATGATTTGCTTTTCGCGTCAGATTTGCTACTCCCTAGGATTTAGAGGTTAGTGCGGGGGTTGTTACACTAGATGAGCCAGGTTAAGAAGTGCAGATTGATGAGATGTCAGTGGCTCGTGAATTACTAAAGGTTTTTCCATCTGATTTGTTGGACTTCCACCACCACGTGTCATTGACTTTATCATTGATCTTATTCTTGACACCAAACCTATATATATTCCTTCGTAGCGTATGGCATCGAAGGAATTACATGAGGTACAAGTTCAACTTGAGGAGTTGTTGGAGAAAGAATTTATTCATCCTAGTATTTCACCGTGGGGAGCATCAGTTCTTTTCGTTAAGAAAAAAATAGAACCCTATGCATGTGCATTAATTAAAGGTAGTTGAATAGAGTTACTGATAAGTCGGTATTGATAGGTTTTTATTAGTCTATTTTAGTATATTTAATATAGAAAGTCTTTAAAATATATATTAAATCATATTTATTGGTCATTTTCAGGTGAAATAGAGTACGCGGTTGAATCCGGGCGAGGCATAAAAATACTCAAAATGAAGTATTTACAAGCAGTGATCAGATGCTAGAATATTTTCCTCGAGTTTCGTGCTGCGCAGTTGGTAGAATATGAGACAACAGCCTCTTCTCTCCAATCAGATGATGACACGTTAGCAACAGCACATCAAAACAAACCGTTTCCAACTCGCCTCAGTAGCCATTCGTTTTCCTTGATATGCGTGCGTTTGCAGTCTCCAACTCTTTCGAACGATTTGTGCGACTCCACCAAACCAGCGCCTCCTGCATCTACGCGTCAGCAGCTCCAGCATTCAAGCACGTATTGCAGCAGCTTTCCACTAACAACTGCTCGACACGTGGCGGGCTTTCCATGCACAGCACGTCATTGCACATTTCTACTCTAATCAGATGACGGCACGTCAGCTGCCTGCTGCAAATGGATGAATGGGCAAGGGACACGTGTACAGGACTCCAAATTTAACGCCCAAACAGCCCTATGCTCCTCGGCGAACATGTCAATAAAGATACCACCAAAATTAGTTTCTCTCACCTCCCGGGATCAATTTTTAGTAGTTTTATATATTACGAACCTTATGTATTATATTTTAAACAACGACTAATATATTTTTAGCATCAACTTCTCTCGACGATTGCCTAGGTCGGTAGGAAAACAAGTCGAGATTATGGATTCATGGCATATTATGTGAGATCTTTTATTTTATTATTTAATTTAATTTAATTCTCATATTTCATTGTTGTTGATTTTAAGGAATATGGTTTAGATCTAGGGTGTGTAAATACTTTTAGGTGGACAACCAATAGTTATTTGGATTGATAATATACGTGTAATTGTACTTTTTGACCAATAAAGTGACGAACACTCATCCATTTGCCGTAAAACCCTTTTGGTTTTTAAGTGTGCAACAATTGAATCTAGGTTAAACCGTAAGCGGATGCGATCTGATTATTTAGGATTAGTGTTCCCATATACCCATATTACTGCGGTTAGTGTGTTAAACTCAATTGGCGGATGTCTAGGGTTATGCGTTAATTAGGGAAGTAGTTAATGGCGGACGTCTTGGCTATCGAGATTAGGGGAATGAGGAATTTCTAGCGAATGTCAAATTTTTATAGCTAATCTAGGATAATCTAAATTAATAACTTTTTGGGAATCATTGAAGACCATAATGTCCCATTGAATCTTGATCCTGATTTGTGGAACTGTAGACCTAGGTGTTACCTTGGTGATTAATTAATTGTTTTGAAAGATATTTTAGTTATTTATTTATTTATTTATTTAAATTAATTTATTTTAAAACCCTCGATTTTTCCTTTTCGTTGTTTTTAACCTTAGAAAGACCACCAATCTCTGTGGGATCGACCCTTCGCAACTGTTCTACAAAAAAGTTGGTTTAGGAAATTTTATTTTACTGACACGTTCGGCGCGCGTCAATTTTTGGCACCGTTGTCGGGGATTGGTTTTATTTCTTTGGTATTTTTATTTTTATTTTTATTTTTATTACTATTTATTTGTTATTTATTTATTTTAATAAATTGGTGCACCCCGTGAGTTTTGTTTGGTTTGACTATGGATTATTTTTTTAGCATAATTTGAGCATCTTTTTGGAATTAACATGTTTATAGGATTTTAGGTGTTTTGAGACTTGGTTGGGACATACCCAACTTAAGTCGCCGCATTAGTGGCGATTTTTGAGTAGACCCAAAACCCTACACTTCATTCAATTATCTTGTTGATTTCACCTTTAGTTGAAAGACTTCGTGCTCGCAAGACTTAATATGAATCTTTTGAGTTAACTCCTATGTTTACTAGTTCTTGCTCTTGTTATGATTGTTCTTTCATAGTTTTCTTAGTCACCTAGGTATGAGAGATTTTGTGCATTCAATCGTTTTTAGAGACTTTGGTTATGCATGCATTTGTATCATTCTGTTATTCTTTTTTCATGTTCTATTCTTTTTTTCTTTTGTTGGATGGATTCCTTGACTTATTTTGAACCTTGAGGACAAGGTTCGTAATAAGTTTGGGGGTATTTTATGGATTGTGGTTGGACTTTGGATGCATTTTTTGCGAAAGACCGCAAGTGTGGTCATTTATATTTTATTTATACGGTTATATGCGATTATCGGATGGTAATGGTGGTGTTTTATATCATTTCTTTCATTTCTTGTCCCTCCATATTTCTTTCTAATTTCATTAGTATTTGATACACTTTCATGCATATGTGTTTAGTATATTTTTCATTATTTTTTTATATTTTTATTATTGTTTAGAGTCACCTAAAACTTTGTTTCATGCCTTGGTTGTGGATGAGTACATTATGGTTGCCTTTTTTACTCGAAACTTAGGGAAAACTAGGAGAAACACTCGATCAAGCCCTTAGCTCAGCATTTTATGATTTCATGATTAGGGACTTAGTTGATGGTTGGACTTTGTGCTAGATAACGAAAGGGAGTAGACGGTCAGACTTATGCAAGTATTGTTATTTTGACCCACATTTGGAGAATTTGCTTGATTATAGTGGAAGTAAGAAAGGCTAACATGAGTTTTTTGTTAATATAGAGAGTCCCACAGGTTTTCATAGGAAATGGAGCAAGGAAACTTGGGGTGAGAAAAGTGAGAAAATCGGTCCATAGGAAATGGAGCAGGGACCGTATTTCTTAAAAAAAAAAAAAAAAAAATAGAGAATAAAAAAAATTTGAATAAAGGCGAAGTTATGAATCTCCTCAAATAAAAGATTTACCTCTAGTGTTTTCACTAAATTAAGTGAGATTTTAAACTTGCGTGCTTGAATGTATAGACCAAGAAAACGCGTGAGTAGTTGATGGCCTTTGTTTTGATCGAATCTATATCTTCAAAGTGTGATCTTAATTGTGTTTGGGTTGCGAGTCTCGACATATCATAACTCTGAAATTTCTTGAGTGACTTGTTAACTTGGTGACTATGTAAACCACAGGAACTCCATGAATTTTGAGTTGGGTATATGATTAGTTGAGTCAATGCATATTTATGTTAGGAGTCTAGTTTAGTTTGTGTTATCATTTACACCTTTGCTCGGGACGCGCAAAGTCTTAAGTTTGGGGGTATTTAATAAGTCGGTATTTATAAGTTTTTATTAGTCTGTTTTATTATATTTAATATAGAAAGTCTTTAAAATATATAATTAATCTTTTTTATTTGTCATTTTCAGGTGAAACGGAGTACGCGGTTGAATCTAGGGCGGAAAAATTACAAGCAATGATCAGATGCTAGAAGATTTTCTTCGAGTTTCGTGCTGCGTAGTGGGTAAAATAGGAGACGGCAACCTTTTCTCTCCAGTCAGATGATGACACGTCCGCAACAGCATGTCAAAACAAATCGTTTCCAACTCGCCTCAGCAGCCATTCGTTTTCCTCGAGATGTGTCGATTTGCAGTCCCCAACACTTTCGCACGATTTGTGCGACTTCACCAAACCAGCGCCTTCTGCATCCACGCGTCAACAGCTCCAGCATTCAAGCACGTCTTCCAGCAACTTTCCACCAACCATCGCTCGACACGTTGTGGGCATTCCATGCACAGCACGTCATTGCACATTTCTCCTTCAATCAGATGACAGCACGTCTGCTGCCTTCTCCAGAAGGATGAATGGGCGTGCGACACGTGTACAGGACTCCAAATTGAACACCTAAACTGCCCTAAGCTCCTCGACGCAGGTGTCAATAAAGATACCACCAAAATTAGTTTGTCTCAAATCCCGGACCAATTTTTAGTAGTTTTATATATTAGGAACGTTAGGTATTATATTTTAAACACCGACTAATATATTTTTAGCATCAACTTCTCTCGACGATTGCCTAGGTCAACGGGGAAACAAGTCGGGATTATGGATTCATGACATATTATGTGACATCTTTTATTTTATTATTTAATTTAATTTAATTCTCCTATTTCATTGTTGTTGATTTTAAGGAATATGGTTTAGATCTAGGGTGTGTATATGGCCAGTGCATGCTTTAAGGTTGATAACCTATAGTTATTTGGACTGATAATATCCGTGTAATTGTACTTTTGGATCAATAAAGTGACGAACACTCACTCGTTTGCCGTCAAACCCTTTCAATTCTTGAGTGTGCAACAATTAAATATAGGTTAAAGCGGAAGTGGATGCGATCCCGTTATTTAGGATTAGTGTTCCCACATACCCATATTACTGCGGTTAGTGTGTTAAACCCGATTAGCGAATGTCTAGGGTTATGCATTAATTAGGGAAGTAGTTAGTGGCAAACGTCCTGGCTATCGAGATTAGGGGAATGAGAAATTTCTGGCGGATGTCGATTTTCTATAGCTAATCTAAGATAATCTAAATTAATAACTCTTTGGGAATGATTAAAGACATGTGTCATTGAATCTTGATCCTGATTCGTGGAACTGTAGACCTTAGTGTTACCTTGGTGATTAATAAATTTTTTTGAAGGTAATTTTAGTTATTTTATTTATTTATTTTATCTAGTTTAGTTAGTTAAATTAATTTATTTTCAAACCCTCGATTTTTCCTTTTCATTGTTTTTAACCATAGAAAGACAACCAATCTCTATTGGACGAGCCTTTGCCACTGTTCTACAAAATAGTTGGTTTAGAAAAGTTAATTTTATTGACACGTTCGGCGTGCGTCAGTTACTATCAAGAACAAATATCCATTACCAAAGATTGATGACATGTTTGACCAATTGAAGGGTGTTAAGTATTTCTCGAAGATTGACTTGAGGTCTTAATATCATCAGCCGAGGATCAGGGATGAGGATATCTCGAAGACAGCTTTTACTACTCGCTATCAGCACTTCGAGTTCTCAGTGATGCTGTTTGGGCTTACTAATGCTTCTGCTATGCTTATGGATCTGATGAACAGGGTTTTCAAACCCTATCTTGATCATCTTATCATTATGTTTATCGATGACATTATTATCAATTCGAAGAGTCGGGAAAAGCACTCGTATCACCTCAAAGTTACATTGCAGACTCTTACGGATAATAGGTTGTATGTCAAGTTCAGCAAGTGCGCATTATGGGCTTCAGAGGTCAAATTTCTTGGGCGTGTGGATAATGCTGAGGGAATATCTGTTGATCTAGCAAAGGTTCAGGCAATCCTGAAGTGGCCTACTCCTACCATAGTATTCGATATTTGTAACTTTTTAGGGTTGGCTGGTTATTATCGGTGATTTGTTGAGGGTTTTCCCATATCGCTCCGCCTCATACTCAGCTAACACAGAAAGCGGTTGATTTTGTATGATCTAATAAGTGCAAGAATGCCTTCAAGGAATTGCAGAGTACGTTGACTACAGCGTCTGTTCTTACATTACCTGATCTGAGGAAGGAGTTAATGATTTATATTGATACTTCTCATTCAGGCTTGGGTTGTGTGCTAATGTAGGAGGGCAGGGGTTGTAGCTTATGTTTCAAGACAACTCAAGATTCATGAAAAGAATTATCCAATTCATGATTTTGAGCTTGCAGCTGTTGTGGTTGCCTTAAAGATTTGGAAGCATTACTTATATGGCAAGAAGTTTACAGTATTCTCTGATCATAAGAGTCTAAAATACTTATTTACATAGAGTAAACAGAACATAAGGCAGCGTAGATGGCTTGAGTATCTCAAAGATTTTGATTTCACTCTGGAGTACCACCAAGGCAACGCAAATGTTGTTGTTGATGCCTTAAGTAGGAAGAGAACAGTTAGAGGGAATGTAGCTACTACGAGAGCTTCTCAGTTTCGTCTTCTAGAGAAAACTTCAATGATGATGATTTATGAAAGTCCAGATATCACATCATCAGCTAATCGAGTTAGTTCCAGGGCTACTGATCTGTTCTTATATGCTCAGATTTGAGCTGAGCCAGAAATTATTCAAAGGGTGGTTGATAGTCAAAAAGTTGATCAAGATTACTTAGCACACAAAATTTAGCTACTATCATTGATCATCTTCAGTGGTCAGTGTCTAGTGACCATGTGTTACAGTTCATGGATAGGTTGTGGATTCAGCTCCGGATCAGCTGAAGCAGAGTTGCTTCAAGAGGCTCACAGATCTCGTTACTCGAGTCATCCAGGTAACACCAAGATGTATCGTAATATGCGACGTATTTATTAGTGGTCTAAGATGAAGTCGATATTGCAGAGTTGTAAGGAGATGCGATATTTGTTAGCAAGTTAAGGATGAGCATAGGAAGCCTGGGGGTTAGTGCATTCTTTGCCGATTCCTGAGTGGAAATGGGAGCATATATCAATGGAATTTATTTCCGATCTACCCCTAAGTTAGCGCAAGCGCGATGCAATTTGGGTTATAGTTGATAGGTCGTCGAAATATGCACATTTCTTGGTAATTTTCATGCGATATCCTTTGGAACAGTTATGTGAGATTTACGTACATGAGATGTTAAGATTTCATGGTGTTCGAGTGTCAAATACTTCAAACAAAGATCTGAGATTCATGTCCGGACTGAGGAGTGAGTTACAAAGGCAGCCGAAGCTGGGAACAACATTTAACCTCGGTATGGCTTATTATCCTCAGAATGATGGGCAGACTGAGAGAGTGAATTTATTGCTAAGGATATGCTTCAAGCTTGTGTCTTGGAGTTTGGTGGCAGCTGGGAGAAATATATTCCTCGCTATGAGTTTTCTTATATTAATAGTTATCAGGCTAGCATCGAAATGGAGCCGTTTGAGGCTATACATGGTTGACTTTGTCGTTCACCTACGTGCTAGGCGGAGGTATGAGACACAATGTTGTTGGGGCCTGAGTTGATTCAGGACTATACAAAGAAGATTCAACAAATTCATCAACATTTGACTACAGACAGTTGAGGTATAAGAGATACGCTGATAATCATCATAGGTTCTATGAGTATTCAAAGGAAAATTTCATTTTTTTGAAGGTGTCACCTATGAAGGGCTTGTATATGTGATGGCCCCAATTTCCCATAAAATTGGGCCCGCCCGCCTAAGCCCACGTGGACCCCCGAGCCAGTCTCGCAAGATCAACGCAGGCCTAGTCAGCATTCCAATCCATTATTACAAGTAATTTCGAAATTTTAAGTTGAGTTATTAGTATTTTTCAAGATTTAAAACTGTAGCGGAAGCAACTAATACATTAAATAACTCAACAAAAAGATCAGGGAGTTAGGCAACCTAATTGTGGAACCCAAGTAAATATCATCGAGGAGAGTAAATACAAAATATACAAAAATTCGCCTAGCTATGAAGCCTTCCCTCTGCTACTCGTCCGCGGCTTTGCACTAAGTCAAACATAAGAATGACGAGCCAAGTAAGTAAATCCAGAGGACATATACACAACATTTCACAATATCCAAAGCAGTCAAATTCATGCAAATAGAACGAAATGAATAAAGAACGCATGAATATAAAAGACTGTAAACAATCCATCAATGAGTGATACTCCCAAGGTAAATGTATATGCCTCCCCAATTACTCTGAAAGACATATACATCTTCTATGTTCCCCCCATATGTGCGTGCGAGCACGCCCTGCGAACTACACATATGGGCATAGTACTTTCACTCCCAAGGTAGATGTATATGCCTCCCCAATTACTCTGAAAGACATATACATCTTCTATGTTCCCCCCATATGTGCGTGCGAGCGAGTTAACCCCAGCGAACTACACATATGGGCATAGTTTTGCAGTGAACAACAATAAGTTATCACAAAACAGTAAATAACAACAGTCAATGGATAAACATGAAATACTGTATAGGTCCCTAGCTGGTTTACTTACCTCGAGAAACGCGAACCTTAAAACGTCGCTCGCGTCTCGATTTGCGCACCTGACACCCGACTCCTAAGTCCCTGGTGTCCATTTAGACAGTTTAAGCCTATTTTATTTCAAATTACTCAAATCATACTGAAATTAGGTGAATAAACCTCACCTCTATCGCGTCGTCGCGATTTCATCGAAATCGCGCATCCGATCGGCCGACAACGCGCCACCGCGCCATTCACGCGTCGCCGCGCTACCGCGTCGCTGCCGCCGCCTCGCTGCGGCTGCCGTCGCCGGCTCGCCGCGCCGCGCGCCGACCACTCGCCGGCGCGCGCTCTCGCGCGCGCCATCGCTGCCGATCCGACGCGCTCGTTCGACCCTCCGCGCCGCTGATCCACGAGAGCCGCCGCCGCCGTCCGATCGCCGCCGATCTCTCCGCCGTGCTGGCAGCGCTCTTCGTGCCGTGCCGCGACCCTGCTGCTTGCGCGGAGCCGCTGCTCCACGCCTCCGCGTCGTGATGTTCGAGGTGGCCGCCGATCTCGTCGGATCGCTATGCCGCCGTCCAGCTGGAGCGCGCCCACCGCCGGCCTCCGCGCTGCGTTGCTCGCGTCGCGCTTCGCGCGATCACCGCCATCCACGCGATGCTCGCCGGCCGGACTTGCCATTGCGTTGCGCCGCGACGGAAGCCGTCGTCGCCGTCGCGTCCGGCTCGTCCTCGCAGGAACTCCGCCACCTCCATCGCCCCTCCGCCCTCTCTCCTTTCTTCCTCTCTTCGCCCGATCGTCTCTCTGATCTCCTTTTTTTTTTTTCTTTTCTTTGATCTTATCCCCTCTTTTATATCTATATATATTTCTCTTTTAATTTCAAATCAAAAGTGTCCTCGAGATTCGTGCAATGCGCATCTCGAGGCACCAACCTGCCTTATTTCAAAATCTCGATACTCGCACTACACGAATCACGAGACGTATCCCTCGTCGGCACGCGACTCGAGGCGCGTCCCCATTTCGTGTTTCGGCTCACCGAATTCCTCGCATAGTTAGCATTATCATCCCAAATTGGATTCGGATATACGTATTTCGACGAGTGAGTCTCACATACGACCTTGACTTGACACGCGGCACAAGTCAAATTTTCGGGCCGTTACAGTCTTCCCAACGAATTAGAATTTCGTCCTCGAAATTGAAACAAGTCTCACAAGACAATGGTGTTTTATGAATGAAGACCCAAGGCCATACCCGCCCAAGGCCATACTCGCTCAAGGCCATAGCCCCATCTCACTCTGTAGGTCGGGCTCCTCCGCAACAAGTCGGGCTCCTCCGTGACGAGCCGGGCTCCTCCGCGACCTCTAAGCAAAGAACACAACATCTCTGCCTCCCCCATCAATATATGCCAGGGCAACATCCTCGCCACATATATTGGAATACAAATGAATATTTTAATTTTAATCTCGATCCACTGTCACTAACATACGTATATCTGTTGTATGCCCGCGAGAAATGTAAATCGGTTTCTCATCGAGTGAGTTTCAACCCAACTCGTACCCTCTATCAGGTTACGATGGATAGTAGTCGGACATGACGTGGCAGTAGCATGAATTTGTTTCTGGCTGTCCTCACGCCCATACAGGTACGTTGAAATCTCGCTCCAACTTGAACATGTCCATGTCCTTGCCCCTGTGCATGACTAGATCGCTGTCCGTCTGTGCACTCGACTGGATCTCTGACCCTGTCTCTGGCCACTGTCTCCTTATGCTAAGGATCTGACGGTGCTGGATGTTGTACTACACTAACGTAACTCTGCGCTGGTCCATCTAACACTGGCGCCATACACGCCGCACATGGTGGAAACGCACTACGCTCTGAGGTTGATCTCTTTGCCACGACCGTCTAACCCTTCGTTTTCCTCTGATCATCTCAAGACCCTCGCACTGAATGTAACGATGCCGAGAATGCGACTGGTACTCCGACGCGTGTGCTCCCACGCTCTCACTCACCATAACACCGACTGCACTCAAGAGCGTCCACATCGATGCCACCGTAGTGCACAACCAAACATCGGCCTCGCCGAACAACGAAACTGATACGATGCTCGACCTCATATGATCCGGTGTGGCCAAAACGTCATGAATCGCTGCTCCGAGATTCGTACCACCGTAAAACTTTTCCGAGTGATACCGCTAAAACTCGTGAGACTGCCTCGCCTGAGTCGTCACACTAATTCCCGTATCAGTTGGCGCGCTCAGCATCTCCTTCAACTCGTTCACTCAAACATGTTCACTCTTTGACTTTCAAAGTCAATGCGTCTTTGAGATTCGTGCGACACGAATCTCGAGGCACCGCTTGTCTCGAATCTCGCAAATTGCGCATCTCGAAGTCGTGCGATATATGCAGCTCATCAGCACTCGCAAACCGCGAACCTGCAGCCTCACGATCATCTTTGCGAAACGTCGTCGCATTTTCCATAGCCTCGAATCCTCGATATCGTATATATATTATGTTACAACAAATATACCATATTTGTAATTCTCCTCACTTCCCAACGATGACTTAAGTCACGATCATAGGGTTCCACTCTAAGTTCAACCATTCCTAACTTCCGCTGGTTCGCGTCTTAATTTATTGTGCTTTAAATCAAGAGTCGAGTTCTTTAAAAACGTCGGCTATGATACCAACTGTGACGTTGGTATCACAATGTCTTAAGCCATGATATTTTTAAAATTTAGGCTCTGATACCAACTGTGACGACCCCAATTTCCCATAAAATTGAGCCCCGCCCGGCCTAAGCCCACGTGGACCCCTGAGCCAGTCTCGCAAGATCAACGCAGGCCTAGTCAGCATTCCAATCCATTATTACAAGTAATTTCAAAATTTTAAGTTGAGTTATTAGTATTTTTCAAGATTTAAAACTGTAGCGGAAGCAACTAATACATTAAATAACTCAACAAAAAGATCAGGGAGTTAGGCGACCTAATTGTGGAACCCAGTAAATATCATCAGAGGAGAGTAAATACAAAATATACAAAAATTCACCTAGCTATTAAGCCTTCCCTCTCGCTACTCGTCGCGGCTCGCACTCGATCAAACATAAAAATGACGAGCTCAGTAAGTAAATCCAAGAGGACATATACACAACATTTCACAATATCCAAAGCAGTCAAATTCATGCAAATAGAACGAAATGAATAAAGAACGCATGAATATAAAAGACTGTAAACAATCCATCAATGAGTGATACTCCCAAGGTAAATGTATATGCCTCCCCAATTACTCTGAAAGACATATACATCTTCTATGTTCCCCCCATATGTGCGTGCGAGCACGCCCTGCGAACTACACATATGGGCATAGTACTTTCACTCCCAAGGTAGATGTATATGCCTCCCCAATTACTCTGAAAGACATATACATCTTCTATGTTCCCCCCATATGTGCGTGCGAGCGAGTTAACCCCAGCGAACTACACATATGGGCATAGTTTTGCAGTGAACAACAATAAGTTATCACAAAACAAGAAATAACAAAGAATTAATGGATAAACATGAAATACTGTATAGGTCCCTAGCTGGTTTACTTACCTCGAGAAACGCGAACCTCAAAACGTCGCTCGCGTCTCGATTTGCGCACCCGACACACGACTCCTAAGTCCCTGGTGTCCATTTAGACAGCTTTAAGCCTATTTTATTTCAAATTACTCAAATCATACCGAAATTAGGTGAATAAACCTCACCTCCATCGCGTCGTTGCGATTTCGTCGAAATCGCGCGATCCGACCGGCCGACAACGCGCCGCCGCGCCATTCATTCCGCCGCGCCGCCGCCGCTACCGCGTCGCTGCCGCTGCCTCGCCGGCGCTGTCGCCGGCCGCTCACCGGCGCCGCCGCAACCCGCCGGCGCCGCCGCCGCCGCTCACCGGCGCCGCCGCCGACCGCTCACCGGCGCCGCCGCCGACCGCTCGCCGGCGCCGCTCTCGCGCGCGCCATTGCTGCCGATCCGACGCGCTCGTTCGACCCTCCGCGCCGCTGATCCGCGAGCTGGCCGCCGCCGCCGTCCGATCGCCGCCGATCTCTCCGCCGTGCTGGCAGCGCTCTCCGCGCGGTGCCGCGACCCTGCTGCTTGCGCGGAGCCGCTGCTCCACGCCTCCGCGTCGTGATGTTCGAGGCTGGCCGCCGATCTCGTCGGATCTGCTATGCCGCCGTCCAGCTGGAGCGCTGCCCACCGCCGGCCTCCGCGCTGCGTTGCTCGCGTCGCTGCTTCGCGCGATCACCGCCATCCACGCGACTGCTCGCCGGCCGGACTTGCCGCTGCGTTGCGCCGCGCCGGAAGCCGTCGTCGCCGTCGCGTCCGGCTCGTCCTCGCAGGAACTCCGGCCACCTCCATCAGCCCCTCCGCCCTCTCTCCTTTCTTCCTCTCTTCGCCCGATCAGTCTCTCCTGATCTCCCTTTTTTTTCTTTTCTTTGATCTTATCCCCTCCTTTTATATATATATATATATATATATATATTTCTCTCTTTTAATTTCAAATCAAAAGTGTCCTCGAGATTCGTGCAATGCGCATCTCGAGGCACCAACCCGCCTTATTTCAAAATCTCGATACTCGCGCTACACGAATCACGAGACATATCCTCGTCGGCACGTGACTCGAGGCGCGTCCCCGTTCGTGTTTCGCTCACCGAATTCCTCGCATAGTTAGCATTATCATCCCAAATTGGATTCGGATATACGTATTTCGACGAGTGGGTCCCACATACGACCTTGACTTGACACGCGGCACAAGTCAAATTTTTTGGCCGTTACAGTATAGATTAGAGTTGAGGGGTAAGCTAGCTCCGAGATTTATTGGGCCCCTTCAGATTAAGGAGAGAGTTGGTCTAGTTGCTTACAAGTTAGAGTTACCTCCTCAGCTTGCTGGAGTTAATAATGTCTTTCATGTGTCTATACTTCGCAAAACATAGACTCAATTCACTCCAAGAGTTGATTGGAATGAATTTTATATTCGTGAAGACGTATCTTACAACGAACAGCCGATCCAGATTCTTGATTGTAAGGTTCAGAAGTTGAGAACCAAGAAAATTCCCTTGGTTAAGGTGAAATGGCAGTTTCACGGCAATGAGGAGCTAACTTAGAAGCGAGAATTTTATATATTGGAGCAGTTTCCTTTTCTCATAGAGACTACATGTAATCTTTATATTTCCTTTAGTTTCAAGGACGAAGTTTATTCTAAATTAGGGAGAGTGTAACGACCCATTACTTAATTAAGTGATTAACATTATCCCGGATCTTAATTAACTAAGTTAAGCTCGTGATTAGACTCGGTGTACCTTGATTAGTGTATGCGTGTGAATTGATGTGATGTTTTGTGTGTTTGTAAGATTATTTGTTGAATTAATTAAATTTATGGGCCTAATGTTAAATAAAATGGAAAATTAATAAATTAGTGAGGCGGGTACTAGTATGTGTGGGTCGTGAGCGACAAGTATCGATTACAGGTATAGTGTGCACGCCCGAGTTTACTCGTTAGCGGTTGGATAAAGTATAGGTGTGAAAATACAAATGTGTATATATTTATATATATATATATATATCTAAATATACATAGATTAATCCTAAAGTTTAATCAAAATAAAAATTATTCATTAGATTCACCTCGAGATACATATTATGCGTGAGTCGAGGTGATGAATTGTATAACCAAAAGTGTGTACGGTGGGTATTGGTTTTATTTCATGCCTCGAGATTTGTGCAACGATATCTCAAGGTAAATCATGTGCATGTATATGCGTGTGTCAATGTTAGTGCCACATTGAAGGTTTGTGACTTTAATTAATGTCCCTTAAGTCAGCTTCAAGATTCGTGTGTGTGAATCTCGAGAAATAGCTTATATTTTTCATTAACACAACAAAATCGCCTCGTCACTTCGCTTATTCGCTTTTGATAAGAAAAAAAAAGTAAATTTGATTGAGAGAAATCAAATCGACAGTGGAGTTCGAGAGAGAGGGAGAGGCGAATAGAGATTTGATCTAAAGGGAGGTGAGTTGTGGGTTGTAGTTTGTTGTACTTGTTAAGGTTGTGGTTGTTGTTCTTGTGTTGCGATGAGGAACAATAGAGCAGTTTGTTTGATGAATAAGGTGACCTTGTGAGTCGTCTCCTCTCCCAATCGAGCTGGGGACTCCAACCCCAGTTCACATTTATTTAAATATATATCACTAGGACGAACAAAGAGTCAAACTCTTTGTTCATCCAGTAAAGAATATGCACACGCACGACTATGCGTGTGCGTCCCTTTGTGGACCGGGCTAAGATCCCAGGCCAGGTTCGGCCCATAGGGCAAGCCAAGCCCAGTGCTCTTGCCAAGGTCGGGCCAGACCCATACTCGACCTAAATAAATAAATAAAAAGAAAAGGAAAGGGTTTTGTGATTGAAAAAAAATCCTCAAAAGTCAAAGAAAATTAAGAAAAATTATAATTCGACCAAATAAATAGGAATTGATGTATTTTTATGAAAAATACATATATATGGATTGTTTCTAGATGTTATACCGAGGTTTTGACCTTGTAAAGCGTGAAAAAATTGGATTAAATCCAAAGTAATCAAAATAAATAGGAAAAATGAGATTCAGTTCCAATTTCGAACAAGACTTAAATCGGGGGTTTTAGAGTCGTTGTAGGACTTATGAAAATGAATTTATTTTATTGTAGATTCATTTGAAAGTGGATTATGAGGTCCGAAGAACTCGTTGAGGTTAGGAAACACCGATCGAGGTAAGTGGGACTCATATTTTCATCAATTATGCAATGTAAAATAGTATCATTAAAGAATTTAGTATTATGGATTGGAAATATGGCAACATACTGTGACTTAAACTTATCTTTATGTTTAATTCCCGGAAAGAGGTACGACGAGCGAATCAAACTGGAGTGATGATGGAAGTGCTGAAACATTACCAAAGCATTTTCCCTTCAGAAACCTTAAGGTACCCGGTTGTTGCTCTCCTATATGAGTTAGTAGCAACGCTATGCCTAGACACACCACAAAAATAACACGTCGGCCAACGTGTTAGTTCTGTTAATTGTAATCCAGGGTAACGGGAGTTTACAACTCAGTTTGAAATGAAAGTACAAGTCATATGTATATTGAAATGAACTTTAATACTTGCATTCAACTTATATATTGATTATATTGTTTCTACTGCCCAAATAGATATATTTTGGATTCATGTTATTATTCATTGCTATCTTGATATTAATTGATGATTGATGGATTTGTGAATCACACTTACTGAGCAAGTTTGAACGCTCACCCCTCCCCTCTCCCCCTCTCCCCCCTTTAATATTTCAGGTACACGGTTTAGCGCAACAGAGAAAGGAAAGGGAAAGGCACTCGAGTCTTCTTAGTATTCTCTTATGTAATGACTTCCCTAGTGTATTATATATTATTTGGGGTATGATTTATAATATCACTAGGTTGGAATATGTTTTGCTTACCTATGGTTATGCTGGTTTAACAGTTTTTGTGTATTGTAAATTAATATTGAAAAAGTCTTAAGTTCTCGCTACTTTTATATTACAGTTTATTTCGATTTACAATATACAGGTTATATTATCAAGTACAGGTTTAAGGCTACTAGATCTAGTTAGGCCTGATCGGTTTTATCGAGGAGCACCGACTATTTGAAAAGTTTAGCAATCACAAGTTAGATTCCTAGGACATGTAGTTGGAGCCAGTGGAGTTAGGTAGACCCTACGAAAATCGAGGCAGTGATAGGTTGGCCCACCCTAGAGACAGTGACAAACATTCGTAGATTTTTGGGCTTGGCAGGTTATTACTATAGATTTGTGCATGATTTCTCTAAAATCGCAGCACTAATGAAAAAATTGACCCTGAAGAATGTCAACTTTGACTGGGATGACAAGTATGAGTAGGCCATTCAGACTTTGAAGGAGAAACTGACCTCGACTCCAGCTTTGGTGTTACCAGAAGCAGGGAAAGACATAGTGGTGAACACCGATGCATCACATGTTAATTTGGGATGTATTCTCTGGGAGACGGTGTTATAACTTATGTTTCCCGACACCTCAAGACTCAGGAGAAGAACTAGTCGGTACCCGACTTAGATTTGACAGCAGTAGTTTTTGCTTTGAAGATTTCACGACATTATCTTTTTGGAGATAGGTTCATGTTGTTAACCGACCATAAGAGTTTGAAGTACTTGATCACTCAGAAAGACCTGAATATGAGGTAGAGGAGATGGTTAGATGTGACGACCCCTTCTGAAATTAGGGCACCGCCCAGCCTAATCCAGTTATTAAGCCCTAATCGCACCATATAGGACCTAACAAGGGACTAGTCAGCTTATCACAAAATCATTTACTTATTATTTATTATTTGTTTTGAATATAAACCTATACTTATCCTATGTCAATTCATCAATCAGAGTTATTTAAAATTTTGTTTACTTAAAAGTTTATTTAACAAAATTCTTAACAATCTAGCGGAAGCTTGTAACATGAGTCCTAACAATTGTCTAAAAATCAGGGAATAAAGATCACATGCATATATAAGATGAAACAGTGATATATAATATCATGTTTCTGGTCAAGGTACTATTCACTCAACCCATAATATGCAACCCCTAAAGTATATAATAGGCATATAAAAGTAATACATCAAAAATCAAAACCTATAAAATCTGGCGTAGCAGCACTCTACTGGCTCAGAGGTAGTCGTCGATCTTCTTTTTGCCTGATCTGCTACTAAATGGATCTGCACCCACCATCACGAACTAGACGGTGAGTACAGGAAAGTAGAAAGTAATACTGAGAGACATTTTTCACATTCCTAAATATGCAACAAGTATCTAAAAGCATGATAATAGAAACTATGCTGAAAAAAGAACATGCAAAGAAATACTTCAGTTAAACAATATGAAATTGACGCTAGGGTAAGTAGTAATGATCTAGGGCCGGTCGACCGTGATCTTCATCACATCAGCCTTTTCCACAATATGAGGATTGAGCTGAGCTTTACATCAATGTGAAGGGCTCAGCAGTGCTCTTGCCTTGATAACCTTTCGCTAGTGCCAGTCACCTGTCATATATATACTTGCCAAAAACCTCGAGTCCCATACTCCGCGTGCCACGCAAGTTATGCTTGCCAATAACCCCGAGACTCATTTCCTGTGTGCTGTGCAAGATAGTGGAGAGATCCTAATCACCCTTGAAGTCTAGTGACCCCCGTATGTCCGACGGACCTCTATAATGTAATGACCTTAGATACAAGAACCACTTTCATATTTCAGGAAACAATATGGTTTGAGAATCCAATAAAGCAATTGCATATCTAATGCAGAAAGGAAATGGATTACAATATTATGTAACACCAACCTAATAGCATGCTATTTCACTTACCATATGTATTAACAATCAATAATGACGTAGCACATGAATTGGAGTCAATGAAATCATTTTATCAACAAACAATACGTTGAAAACAACCACATGTAATGAGAATGAACAACAAGTCATGACATATGGATTACAAAGGCAATTTAGTCCAAATAACTGGAAATGAAATTATGAATATGAATGAAATGTAAATAAATATCTTAATCAATATACTTACAATCCACGCAATTTTATATGCTACTCCAGCCTTCCAACACCTCAAAACTCGTATTTGAATCCCCGAAATACTTCCCTAGGTTCCTGACATCATATCATATGTTTTTAAGTGTATTTGGACCTTTACTTAGCATATTAGACTCATTTATAGTGTTTAAGGACCTCTTGAGACTTGCTGATATTTTTATGCTGTCATAGCATGTAGCGCGCTAATGACCCTGTGTAGCACGTTAATGACCGACGTAGCGCACTGCTTATCCTAAATAGCGCGCTATGTGTTGCAGAACCCAAAATTCTTAGTTTTCTCCACATATAGGCTATGCTAATGCCTTGAACACCTTCATACACACTTCCCAAGTTCCAAGACATCATTACCAACATAAAATAGCGACACATATCATCAAATACATGAATTCATTGAATTGAGCAATGTTTATGGTGTAGAAAAGTTACCTAACTTGATATACACTAGCTTAACTTGAGTTTTTCTTCACCAAATCACTAAATTTGTTGTTCTTCTTCCTCCTCCAGCTACTCTCTTCACTCCAGCAAGCTTTGCTTCTCACTTAAGAATTCAAAATGAAAGAGTTGAGCTGCTTGTGTTGACCAAAAGCTTGATAGTCACAAATTAGATATGGTTGATTGATAGCCTTTTATCCTAATGCACACACGTATCTCGAGACTTATCTAATGGTTCACCTACTAACACATGTCCCACTAACTCGTGCCAAGTGACACCAATGAGTGACTCAATTTGTGTTGAGATGTGCCAATACATGTCTCAAGAAATGTCAAGTGGCTATTGTTTTAACTTAGTAACTTAAGTGTATTTATTCGTAACCAATCATAGCCTCATTTATATCACTTATGAAAGCACTATAAAGCTTATACTAACTCACCACATTGCTCTCTAACTCGGTCCCACACTGGTATGCATATCAAGGCGTGTCTCCGCTCATGCCTCGACACCTATACCGCTATACGTAAGTAGAAATGACTTAGTAGTCTACACATATGCAATACACTAGGCATACATCATAACAAATATAACATTTACCTCGGCCACCTAGCCTCGGTTATGACATGTATCTCGCTGTGGGTCCCACGTCACGGGTCGTTTGATCCTGATTAAGAGATTAAACTAGGATTAGAAATTTGGGCCGTGACATTGGAGTTCCTCAAGGACTATGACTTCACATTGGAATACCACCTTGGGAAGGCCAATGTAATGGCAGCTGCACTAAGCAGGAAAAGGTCAGACGCAGAGGTTTTAGTTTGTCGAATGACATATAAGTATTCACTACTCGAGGCGGTAGACATGATTAGTTCAGTGGATGTTCCAGCTACTACAGAGGCTCAGATTTATGGATAATTGAGGATTCGGCTAGTCTCTATTTAGAGGGTTTTGGAGGGTCAGCAGGCAGATCAATA
This sequence comes from Stephania cephalantha, assembly GCA_039657325.1. Lineage (NCBI taxonomy): Eukaryota > Viridiplantae > Streptophyta > Magnoliopsida > Ranunculales > Menispermaceae > Stephania > Stephania cephalantha. The sequence goes on from CM077573.1 coordinate 26,611,766, forward strand.
GTTTGAAAGGTTTAGTGAGTTAGCTCATAATTCAGATCACCCGGAGTGGAGCCAGTCGACATATTCATGTTTGAGGTATAGGGGACGACTGTAGATTCCATTAGTGGTTGTGTTATGCATAGAGATACCCCAAGAGGCGCATCGTTCATGATACACCATTCATTCAAATAGGACCAAGATGTATCAAGATATGAAATGTATCAAGATAGGAGAGTACATCAAGAGTTATGGGATATGCCAGTGGGTTAAAGCTGAGCATAAAAGGCTTGGAGGGTTGTTACAGCCACTTCCTATTCCTCAGTTGAAGCGGGAGCACATCGCTATGGATTTTATCAGTGGTCTGCCTAATTCTTAATGTAAGCATGATAGTATTTGGGTGATCCTGGACTGATGACCAAGTCTGGACACTTCTTACCACTGTCCACCAAGTATAAATTTTAGCAGCTGAGCAGTCTTTATGAGAGAGAGATAGTCTGATCACATGGAGTTTCGATCTCCATTGTGTCAGATAGAGGGTTTCAATTTACATCGAAGTTGTTGGAGAGTATGTAGGAATAGTTTGGCACGTAGCTTCAGTTCAGTATGGCGCATCACCCGCAAACAGATGGTCAATTAGAGCAACTAATTCAAATGTTGGAAGACATGCTCAAGGCTTGTGTTTTAGAGTACGGTGGGTCGTTGGAAGAGTATCTACCTCTGTGTGAATTTTCTTACAATAACAATTACCAAGCTAGCATTGGAATGGTAACGTTTGAAGCTCTCAATAGTAGGCCTTATAGATCACCGACATGTTAGGATGAACCTGAGGATATTGTGGTAGTTGGGCCAGAGATAGTAGTAGATCACACAAAGAAGATCAGGCAGATATGTTGGCAACTTCGAGGCGCTCAAGAGAGACAAAAGAAGTACGCTGACAACTACTAAGACGAATTGAAATATAAGGAGGGAGGCTATGTCTATCTAAAGGTCTCACCTCTAAAGGGTCAAAAACAGTTTAAAATTAGAGGAAACCTTGCACCAATATTCATAAGTCATTTCGGGGTTGTAGAGAGAGTTGAAAAGGCTTCTTACAAGCTCGAGTTACAACCATAGACGGCAAGAGTCCACCCAGTGTTCCATATATCGATGCTTCAATTAGATAGATCGAGGAAAGACGATAGGCCGATGGCTGACTCGAGTAAAATAAACTTAGCAGAGGATATCACTTATGAGGAGCAATCTGCATTGATTTTGGACCGTAAGGTGCAAAGCTTATGCAACAAGAACATCCTATTGGTCCTCGTCAAGTGGCAACATCATGGCGACAAGGAGTCGACGTGGGAACGGGAGTCGTATATGCACAAAAGCTTCCCGTATCTTTTTTTTATTCCGATAAGGGTTTCATTTTAGTTATTTTAAGTTTCAAGGATGAAATTCTCATTAGTTGGGAAGGCTATAACGACCTGAATAATCTAATCCTAGTTGTATGCCATGTAGGACCGTGACCTATGGGCCAATCCTACGTGACGATCTCGGTCAACACTCAGCTGTCGACATCGCGGTAAATTAATAATTTAAATTAATTTTAATTTGGTTTGATGCTTTGTATTATTTATAACTAAATATATAAGTGTGAATGCGAATGTAGGTTCATATCGTGAATTTGAGCGAGCGGGAGAGCGACTTCATGGACCGTGAGCGCTGACGACAGGTAGTTGGGGCTTATGGTTAGTTCATAGCTTATGAGTTATTCTTTCTAATTCAAGATGTACACCTAAGTCATAATGAGAATAACAATTAGATGTCTAAGTTACATAAGGAATTAATAAAGGCTAGTCCAAGTTTAAATTATTTAATTAGTCTATGCTATCTAATTGAGAAATTCCAAATTTATCACAAATGCTTAAGTCATGTTTGACTTTGTGGGTTTGTGACGGCCCCTCTCCTAATCTAGGACACCGTCCTGGTCTAATCCCGTAATTAAGCCCTAATCATATCCACGCAGGAGTTAACTACGTATTAGTCAGCCTTTACAACCTAGACGCCTCTTTTCTCGTGTTCAGGATAAGTAATACACTAGTCCTACCAGTTTATAGAATTTGAGTTAATTAAAACTTTTAATTAAATTAATTAACTAATAGAAGTCTTATTGATTATGCAGAAGCAATTAGTAACTTATGCGGAAGCCATTTATAAACTCATAAGTGTGGAAAACCAAGAAATGACATCACATATATAAAGTCCTCAAAATGCAGTGAAACTGTAATAGTCTAAGTCAAGTCGGGGAAACTAACGCTCAACCCAATATACAACCCCAAATAGTATTTGAAAGACATATATAACATATACAATAAAATTCCAAAAGAAGACCTACAATTGATGCGTGATGACGCGTGCACGCATGGCTCGGGGATAATCGCCGATCTTCTCTTTTGCCTACTCATTGGTAGACGGCTCTACACCCACCATCATAAAAAGGACGGTGAGTACAAGAATAAAACAGTAATCCCCGATGACAATTTTAATTTGCATTTCCAAATATTCAAATGGTATTTAAAAGCATATAAATGGGAAACAACAACAACAACAACAACAACAACATAGCCTCGGTCCCAAATTAACTAGGGTCGGCTAAATGGATCAAACTTTTCCATTGTGCTCAATTAAGTGCAATTGATGGTGAGCTTTTCAAACCATTCAAATCCCTCATAATTAATGCATCACATGTTAACTTTGGTCTGCCCCTACCTCGCCGAATTTCTACAGTTTCTATTGAGTCAAGTTTTCTAGTCGAGGCATTTGTAGGCAGTCTTTGCAGGTGACCAAACCACCGCAACCGCCCTTCCCTAATCTTTGTAACAATTGGTGCTACTCCTACTTGTCTTTGAATTTCTATATTTCTTATTCTATCTTTACGAGTTTTACCACACATCCACCTAATCATCCTCATTTATGCTACGTTCATTTTATGTAATTGTTGTAGCTTTACCGCCCAACAATCACTTCCATAGAGCATAGCTGGCCTAATTGCGGTCCTATAAAATTTTCCTTTTAACTTAGTAGGAACATTTCGATCACAAATCACACATGTTGCACTCCGCCATTTCTTCAATCCAGCTTGAATTCTATATGTAACATCATTCTCAATGTTACCATCATTTTATATGATTGATCATATGTATCTAAAATGGTTTACCTTAGAAACTTCTACTTCCCCTAATTTTATCACTCCGTCATCTCGATGTCTAGTGTTTCTAAACTCACAATGCATGTATTCGATTTTCTTCCTACTCAACTTAAAGCCTTTAGATTCTAATGTATTCCTTCAGAGTTCTAATTTTCTATTCACTCCATCTTTAGTTTCATCCACTAAGACAATATCATCTGCAAATAGCATACACCATGGTATATCCTCTTGAATATGTCTAGTTAGCTCATCCATAACTAAAGTAAATAGATATGGGCTTAAAGCCGATCCTTGATGTAGTCCTATCGTAATAGGAAATTCTTTTGTAGCTCCTCCAAATGTATTTATACTCGTTACTACTCCATCATACATATACTTAATAGTGTCTATGTATCTAGCATGCACTCTTTTTCTTTCTAGAACCCACCAAAGAACATCTCTAGGGACCCTATTATATGCTTTTTCTAAATCTACGAATACCATATGAAGGTCTTTTTTCTTTTCTTTATATTTTTCTAACAATCGTCTTACAAGGAAAATCTCCTCCATAGTTGACCTCCCAGGCATGAAACCAAATTGGTTCTCCGATATTGATATAAATGGGAAAACTAGAAAATAAACCATATGCGAGTAAATACCAGTGTTAAACAAGTGATACTGACACTAGGCTAAGTAGTTGTGATTTAGGTCCGATCGACAGTGAAACATGTCACTCCAACTCAATAATCATATAGCACAAGGGACTCTAACCCAAGTGTTACCAAGGACTGTAACCCCAGTGTGTAGACCACCTCAGGGACTCTAACCCCGAGTTTCATACAGTGTCAAGTAACATGTGCCAACATCCCCAGGGACTCTAACCCCGTGAGTCGCGCACACCTCGATCGAGTACGGGACCTAAATTCGAAAACTACTTTTTAAATTTCAAGAAATACCAAGTATGGATTGTCAAGGCATAGGAACATCTACACACCTAAACAAATAAGGAATACAAGTCCTCTTAAACATTTATAAGATATTCACTAGCCTAATAGCATGCTATTTATCATTCAATTCACATTTAAAACAACAAGAATAGACATAGCATGAGATAGAATCAATGAATCAAATCAAATGAATGGATATCATGCAAACTAGACTCATCAAGTGAGCATAGACACAAAGAATACATGATATAAGAATACAAAGGCAAAATAGTCAAAAGGACTATGCAAGGACAACAATTAATAGAAATGAAATGCCAAGTAAATTTGCCATTGGGTATACTCACAACAATAAAGTAAAGTCCTAGCTTTACTGGCCTCCCGATACTCCAAATCTTGTATTCGCTATCCCGTACCCTTTTACAAGGTTCCTGAGTTTGGTGTCTCATTAGTTCAAATATAGTGAGTTTAAGCTCAATTTAGTGGTGTTTATTGTGTATTCAAATTGGTTCAATAGACTTTAAATCAATCTTCCTAAATCAGCCCCTAAAGACTAAATTAAGTTTCAATTTCAGTCCTGCATTTTAATGCACTTTTAGGCATGAAATGGTCCAAATATCGAAATCCTCCATCAATACAATTATTGTTGGTCTCTCTCTTAGCTTTCCGGAAAGGTTTAGTTTGCAAAATTCTGATTTAAAATGAAAGAGATGTCATGATTTTACTAAACATAGGTCTAATTGAAATTTAATCCGACCAGCGGATTTAGAAAATCTATTTCTCCTAATCTATAGTTCATAAAAATGTGATTTTTGGTCACAAGACAGAAAATATACCCAAATACAACATACTAAAAGATCAGCTCATTTGGATAAGAAGTTAGGGAGTTATACCCTTAACAAGTTTAGTTTCAAAACTTTCCTTTTTAATTCCAGTACCTATTTGTAGAGCATGTTTGGACAAAAACATTTGAATCAAAATACCTTAAGTTAAGAAAAGTTATTCCCCTTTAAATAAGCTTTCAAATGCCACTGGTTTATATCAATTTGGATCTAAAATGGGCAGATTATGACCAAATTACCCAGGTTGATTCCTAATACAACATGCATAATTCTAGTTTTAGTATTGCAACTTCAAAAATTCATATCTTTATGATTTCAAAACCAAATTAAGAACTTCAATATAGCTGGATTATCAGCTTGAAATGAGAAATCCAAATATATAAACCAAAACTTGTTCTAATTTCAACTAAAACGATGTAACACCTAGTTTGATGTAGCACCCTTGTGACGGCCCCAATTTTCCACAAAATTGGGTCCCGCCCGGCCTAAGCCCACGTGGACCCCCGAGCCAGTCTCGCAAGGTCAACGCAGGCCTAGTCAGCCTTCCAATCCATTATTACAAGTAATTTCCCATAAAATTGTATTAGTATTTTTCAAGATTTAAAAATTTAGCGGAAGCAACTAATACATTAAATAACTCAACAAAAAGATCAGGGAGTTAGGCAACCTAATTGTGGAACCCAAGTAAATATCATAGAGGAGAGTAAATACAAAATATACAAAAAATCACCTAGCTATGAAGCCTTCCCTCTCGCTACTCGTCGCGCTCTTCACTCAGTCAAACATAAGAATGACGAGCCCTGTAAGTAAATCCATAGAGACATATACATGACATTTCACAATATCCAAAACAACAGTTCACGATATCCAAGCAGTCGAATTCATGCAAATAGAACGAAAGGAATCAAGAAACGCATGAATATAAAAGACTGTAACCAATCCATCGATGAGTGATGCCAAATAACAAGGAGTCCCGACCAAAAGGTCGTTGAGTCGCGGCAAAAGCCCAGCAGACTCGGGTTTAGGACGAGACCCCAGGCCTCCCAGCCCTAACCCTTGCGACTATGAGACATCCATAGACCCGCTCTAAGACGAGACCCCCGCCTTCCCAGCCCTAGCCCGTACGACTATGAAACATCCATGGACCCGGATAAATCAACGGACGACCATGATTAGGACGAGACCCTTGCCTCCAGTCCTAACCCTCTCATATCAGAGATAAACAGTAACCATGACTCACTTGCCAATGAACCCCCTCAATCGACAACAATTTCAACGATAGCCATAATCACAAAACAGTGAACAACAATAAAGCTATCACATAACAGTAAACAACAGTCAATGGAGAGAAATGAAATATTGTATAAGTCCCTAACTGGTTTACTTACCTCGAGATTCGTAACTCGAAATCAAGACGTATCGCTCACGTCTCGATTTGCGCACCCGACACCCGACTCCTAGTCCCTGGTGTCCATTTAAACATTTTAGGGCTAATTTACTTCAAATCATCCAAATAATACCGAAATTAGGTGAATAAACCTCACCTCCATCGCGTCGTCGCGATTTCGACGAAATCGCGCATCCGACCGGTCGACAACGCGCCACCGCGCCGTTCACGCGCGCGCGCCGTTCTCGCGCCGCGCTTTCGCGCGTCGCGCTCGCGCGGCGCTCCGCGCGCCGCCGCCGCCTCTCGCGCCGCGCCGCAGCGCGCCATCGCGCCGATCCGACCCGCTCGTTCGACCCCCGCGCGCGTCCGGCCGCCGAAAGCGACCGAGCTCCCCGCGCGCGCGCGCGGAGCCTCGCGCGCGCAGGTCGTCCTCCCCGGCTGTTCGTCCGCCACCGCCACCAAAATCGCCACCGCACGCGCGCCGAGCGATCGCCGCCGTCTCGGTTGATCTCGCGCTCGCGCATGCGATTCGCAGCTTGCCGCGCATGCCGCGCCAACCTCCGCTCTCGCGCGCCGATCCGCGCGCGCCCGCGCGTGCGCCCGCTCGCGAGCCTGCCGGTCCCCGCTCCCGAGCTGCGCTCGGAGCTCCCGGCGTCTCCTCTCTACGATCTCCTTCTTTCCTCCCCTCCCGATCACACTCTCTCTTCTTTCCTTTTCTTTTTTTTTTTCATTCTCTTCCCTTATCCTTATCTTTACATATATATATATATATATATATATATATATATATATATTTTAATGTATATACTATATATATATATATATATATATATACATTTCTTTTTAATTTCTTTTTTTATTTCAAATCAAAAGGACAAGTGTCTCGAGATTCGTGCAACGCGCATCTCGAGGCACCAACCCGCTTCATTTCAAAATCTCGAAAATCGTGCTACACGTATCACGAGGCATATCCAATGTACATTTTAAAACCACATAAAACCAATATCTCGATCCCACGTCGGCACGCGACTCGAGGCGCGTCCTCGTTCAAGTTTCGGCTCACCGAATTCCTCGCATAATTAGCATTATCATCCCAAATTGGATTCGGATATACGTATTTCGACGAGTGGGTCTCACATACGACCTTGACTTGACACGTGGCGACACGTGGCACAAGTCAAATTTTCGGGTCGTTACAGTCTTCCCAACGAATTAGAATTTCGTCCTCGAAATTGAAGCAAGTCTCAAAGGACAATGGTGTTTTATGAACGAAGACCCAAGGCCATACCCGCCCAAGGCCATAGTTGCCCAAGGCCATACCCCTATCTTACTCTGTAGGGCTGGGCTCCTCCGCGACAAGTGGGCTCCTCCGCGACGAGCTGGGCTCCTCCGAGACCTTCAAGCAAAGAACACACCATTCTGTCTCCTCCCATCAATATATGCCAGGGCAACATCCTCGCAACATATATTGAAATACAAATGAATACAAATGAACATTTTCATTTCATGATCCACCGTCACTAACATACGTATATCAGTTTTTCTCATCGAGTGAGTCTCAACCCAACTCGTACCCTCTATCAGGTACGATGGATAGTAGTCAGACCTGACGTGACAATAGCATGCATATGTTTCTTACTCTGCTATACCTGGCTGTCCATACGCCCATGCAGATACGTTGAAATCTCGCTCCAACTGGAACATGTCCATTTCCTTTCCCATGTGCACGACTAGATCGCTGTCCCTATCTGTGCACTCGACTGGATCTCTGACCCTATCTCTGGCCACTGCCTCTGCCATCAACCCCTTATGTTAAGGATCTGACCGTGCTAGCTGATGTACTACACTAGCGTACTTTACGCTGAACCAACTAACTTTGGCGCCGTATACGCCTCATATGGCGAAAACGCAATACGTTATGAGGTTGCTTTCGTGTGCTCCCACGCTCTCACTCATCATAACATCAACTGCACTCCAGAGCGTCCACATCGATGCCACCGTAGTGCACAACCAGACATCGGCCTCGCCGAACAACGAAACTGATACGATGCTCGACCTCATATGATCTGGTGTGGCCAAGACGTCATGAATATTTGCTGCTCCGAGATTCGTACCCCCGTGAAACTTTTCCGAGTGATGCCGCTAAAACTCGTGAAACTACCTCGCCTGAGTCGTCACTCTAATTCTCGTATCAGTAGGCGCGCTCAGCATCTCCTCATGTAAGCACGAGTTCAACACGTTTACTCCAACGCGTTCACTTTTTGACTTTCAAAGTAAATGTCCTCGAGATTCGTGCGACACGAATCTCGAGGCACCACATCTATATGTTACCAAAATTGTATCGAATCTCGCAAATTACGTATTTCGAGACACCTCCCAAGTTTCGAACCCTATAACACTGAGCTGGACCTAATCCAAATCTAATGTGTCCTCGAGATTCGTGCGGCGCGAAACTCGAGACACATTAAAACATATCATCACATTGTTTGTTTGTGTTTTTCTTTTCTGCATGGAAATTCCTTTCCTTACGTTTACTAACGCATCTGAACAAATTTTAAAATGTGATCAGTCTTAAGATGTACAATCTCGTAAGATTTATACTTAGATGGCCATTAACTGTTAGAACGATTCGCGGACTCTACCTCAGCTCGTAACACTTAATTCATTTATAAGTCCCTAAAGGTGGTGGTCGACTTCACCAACCCTGAGACTATAAATGTATAATGTCACTAAAGTGGAGTTACTTGGGCTTCTAATCCCACAGTACTACTCCAATGCTTTCGTCAAAGCTAAAGGAGTCCGTACATGATGTAATCGTTAGCTCTCAAGTCATCTCAACACTTTGCTCATTTAGAGTCTGCTTTTTTTTTTTTTTTTTTTTAACTTTACGTTCTCGAATGTTCCTTACATTCGAATTTCCTTACTCGAATATTCCTTACATTCGAATGTTCCTTACCTTAATTGTTCCATTCGTTTTATATTATCCAACAACATCAATTTCCTTTATCAATTCAACACCATTTAGAGACTCAAACTTCCATTTCAAGTCACTACTTATAGGAAATCCTCAATTTCAGTACTAACAGAACAACTTGAAATGAATTTAATGAACTCTTTTGAGTCTTAAATAAGATCAAAATTCCTCTAAAGAGCTTGAAAATCAATTCACAAGTTTGTTTGAGTCTTACATGGCATGTTAAGTTTCAATTTGAAATCATACCATTTGTAATACCAAAGTTCTCATTCATGCAGCTCCACTAGTCCCAAAGACGCCACAATCACCAATATTGTCACATCTGATCCGTGCATGAAGGCAATGTCATACGACCTCATATCAGATGGAAATATAACTCCTAAACCTTTTCCTTCTTTGGGTTTGTACCTTCAATTTACCCCACCAAAACTCATGCTTATTATTATGGACCAAATTTAACATATAACCAAAGAATCCCATCAAAAATTCTGACTAGAAAAATCATTTGGTCGCTCGTAATTGATCCCCAACTCGGCTCAAATGAAAACAAGGACTATTGAAACAAATTTAACTCAAAACCATTTAAATATAGTTTAAGCGTCCCTGTAGTACTATACCAAATTTACATAAATCCCTCTAACCTTTACTACGGAATTGATTCCCGTATCACATTCCAATTTCTTAATTATTTCGAGCGGATCCTCTAGAAATACGTGCAGGGTGTTTTCCTCAAGAAGAAATCAAATGTGTCATCGAGATACGTGCAACACGAATCTCGAGGCAATCCCAATAATTTCACTCATTTGTCCACAATGTTGTAAACAACTGGAAAAATTGTTGATTTACCAAAAATGAAATCAAGTATGCCAATGAAACATCAATCACTAACTGATTCCATTTAATTTCTATCCAGTTATCATTACCATAGTCACGATTCCTCGAATCATTATCGACATCGTATATAGTATATAACATACCATATATTATACATTTTTTTCCAATTTCACTCTTAAATCCAATCGGTGTTCTTTCATATGTACTCCCCCACTCACACCATCTATGGTCCCCATATACGCCAGGGGTACAAGCCCACCTCGAAACGCATATGAGACAAAAATGTTGTAAACATTTTCCATTTTCCTTTTGCCATTTTCCATGTTCCATTTTCCATTTTCCATATCCGCCAGGTGTTCTACTATTTTTCATTTTTCAACTCTCCTCACTTCCCAACGAACACTCAAGTCAGGATCATAGGGTTCCACTCTAAGTTCAACCATTCCTAACTTCCGCTTGTTTTGTGTCTTATTTTATTGTGCTAATCAAGAGTCGAGTTCTTTAAAACGTCGGCTTTGATACCAACTGTGACGGCCCCAATTTTCCACAAAATTGGGCCCCGCCCGGCCTAAGCCCACGTGGACCCCGAGCCAGTCTCGCAAGGTCAACGCAGGCCTAGTCAGCCTTCCAATCCATTATTACAAGTAATTTCCCATAAAATTGAGTTATTAGTATTTTTCAAGATTTAAAAATTTAGCGGAAGCAACTAATACATTAAATAACTCAACAAAAAGATCAGGGAGTTAGACAACCTAATTGTGGAACCCAGTAAATATCATCAGAGGAGAGTAAATACAAAATATACAAAAAATCACCTAGCTATGAAGCCTTTCCTCCCTCGCTACTGTCCGCGACTCGCACTAGTCAAACATAAGAATGACGAGCCCTGTAAGTAAATCCAAAGTATGACATATACACGACATTTCACAATATCCAAAAAACAAATTCACGATATCCAAAGCGATCGAATTCATGCAAATAGAACGAAAAGAATCAAGAAACGCATGAATATAAAAGACTGTAACCAATCCATCGATGAGTGATGCCAAATAACAAGGAGTCCCGACCAAAAGGTCGTTGAGTCGCGGCAAAAGCCCAGCAGACTCGGGTTTAGGACGAGACCCCAACCTCCCAGCCCTAACCCTTGCGACTATGAGACATCCATAGACCCGGCTCTAAGACGAGACCCCTGCCTCCCAGCCCTAGCCCGTACGACTATGAAACATCCATGGACCCGGATAAATCAACGGACGACCATGATTAGGACGAGACCCCTGCCTCCAGTCCTAACCCTCTCATATCGCAGAAAAACAGTAACCATGACTTACTTGCCAATGAACCCCCTCAATCGACAACAATTTCAACGATAGCCATAATCACAAAGCAGTGAACAACAATAAAGCTATCACATAACAGTAAACAACAGTCAATGGAGAGAAATGAAATATTGTATAAGTCCCTAACTGGTTTACTTACCTCGAGATTCGTAACTCGAAATCAAGACGTATCGCTCGCGTCTCGATTTGCGCACCCGACACCCGACTCCTAGTCCCTGGTGTCCATTTAAACATTTTAGGGCTAATTTACTTCAAATCATCCAAATAATACCGAAATTAGGTGAATAAACCTCACCTCCATCGCGCGCGCATCGTCGACAACGCGCATCCGACCGCCGACAACGCGCCACCGCGTCGTTCGCGTCGCTCATTGCTGCGTCGCGCGCCGCTGCCGCCGCTGCTCGCCGCGCGCTCGGCGCCGCCGCCACCGCGCGCCGCCGCCGCCGCCGCATCGCGCGCGCTCTCGCGCGCCATCGCTGCCGTCCGACCCGCTCGTTCGACCTCGCGCTCGCGCGCGCCGCGCTGCCGAAGCGACCCCAGCGGCGCGGCGCCACTGGAGCCTCGCGCTGCGCAGTCGTCCTCCCCGGTTGTTCGTCCGCCACCGCCACCAAAATCGCCACCGCGTGCGCGCGAGCCGCCGTCCTCGGTTGATCTGCGAGCCGCAATGCGCGCCGCGCGCCGCCGCCGCGCAGCTGCGCCCCCGCGCACGCCGATCCGCGCGCGGGCGCGTCGTCGCCTCGCGCGTGAGCGCGCCGCCGCCGCGCTCGGCTCGCTGCGCCACCACCACGCTCCGTCCACGCCGGAGCTCCAGTGGCGTCCCTCTCTCCGATCTCCTTCTTTCCTCCCTCCCGATCACACTCTCTTCTTTCCTTTTCTCTTTTTTTTTTTTCATTCTCTTCCCCTTATCCTTATCTTTACATATATATATATATATATATATATTTAATGTATATACTATATATATATATATACATTTTCTTTTTAATTTCTTTTTGATTTCAAATCCAAAAGGACAAGTGTCCTCGAGATTCGTGCAACGCGCATCTCGAGGCACCAACCCGCTTCATTTCAAAATCTCGAAAATCGTGCTACACGTATAACGAGGCATATCCAATGTACATTTTAAAACCACATAAAACCAATATCTCGATCCCACGTCGGCACGCGACTCGAGGCGCGTCCTCGTTCAAGTTTCGGCTCACCGAATTCCTCGCATAATTAGCATTATCATCCCAAATTGGATTCGGATATACGTATTTCGACGAGTGGGTCTCACATACGACCTTGACTTGACACGTGGCGACACGTGGCACAAGTCAAATTTTCGGGTCGTTACAACCCTAGCTTGAGAATTTCTCACCAACTCCCATGGATTCCTTCAGCACCTTGATAATTCACTCCTCTCCAGCAAATCCTTCTTCTTCTCCAGAAAAAATGAATGAGTGATTTGGTTTTCATGTTGTTTGATCACTAATGTTATATATTAAGGTGATGTTCCTTCCTAGCCCTTGATCTCCATGGATTTATGTATCCTGAGGAATATCTAATGGTCCACCTCTTGCCATATATCCCACTAACTCCCACTAACTCAACCTCAAGTGACACCATTTCATTACTCACCTAGTTCATAGATGTGCCAATGTGTATCTCTAGACCAATCTTATGTTTTCCATTTAATTTACTCAACTATAGGCCTTTAATTTGATTTACATTAACAAACACAACCATAGGCTTATAAGGAATTCCTTATTTCATATTAGTATTAAATAAGACTTACCAAAATGCTAACTACCCGGTTCCCCGACTCGCACGCTACTCGAGGCGTGTCCCCGCTCTCATCTCGACGCTTACAACTGTACAAACCGACTTAGTAAGTCTACACAATACATAACACTAGGCATACATCAATACAAAAATATAATATACCTCGGCCATGTGCCTCGGTCGGTGCACTTATCACGGTGTAGATCCCACGTCAAGGGTCAGTGATCCTGATTAAGGAATTAAAACGGGGGTTAGAGATTTGGGTCGTGACAAGGTTATTAGTAGAAAACGATAGTGGAATCATGACAAATAAACATCATGGTATGTCATTGAGATTTGGGGCAAATGAAGGTACAAGATTGATCAAATAGTTTACACTTGAGCCCAAGACCAATAAATAGGACTTTTATGTTTATTCATGCATGTTGAGGAAAAAAATTCACCACTACTTTGGGAGAGAAAAAGGGGATTCTTTGCTAGAAATCAAGGACATTAAGGTCTAAGTTAAAGTATCAAGCCAACACAAGTTAGGGTTCCAAAGAGATTGAAAGAAATAAACCTTAGGTATGAACATCTACATTCTTTTACTCAATTGAATGCATGTTTGGGGCATTTAAGGCTGAAATCTTGAAAGGAATTGAACTCATCAATCCTATGATGATTTCAAACCTAACTTTGTGAGTTCAAATGCTTTTGAAATAAAACCAAGGTTGTTGAATTTTGATTGAAATGCGTCATTTTGAGCCTTAAATGGGGTTTTCAAAAGTTATTTTATGGGATGAAGTCTACAAGCCATGTTTTTTATTCAAATTTCTAGTTTTATTATTCAAATTAATAATGGATTGTTCTCTAAAGTTGCGGAATGTTCAGATCATTCATCTTCACTTCAAAAACTAGTATCTTGATTGAGTTTCAATTATGGACAGTAACTTTGTGGGATTGGATTGATGATTTCTAATATTTGGTGTTTATATCGTTCATGAAGAATACATGTTTGATGAAATGCCATAATAAAGAGTAGCATTGTATTAAGCGTTGGGGATTCATTCATTCTAGTTTTTGGATTATTTGGTTACTTTGAAGAGATTATTAGGACCCTAATAGAATTGAAAAATGGATGAATTGCTTTCACGAGTTGGTGTCTTTGATTGAGTTGAATGGATGAATTGATGCTATGAATTGAGCAAAAGTTACAGCTAAAATTCTAGATAACTTAAGTCCTTCATTGCTTCTCAAAATTAGCTGATTTTTTATAAGTTATTTTTGGATGTTTGGAAAAGCTTCTCACTAAAAATTATATATTTTTGGATGTGTGGTTTGAGAGTTATGAATTTTTTAACACAGTTGGTTCTGAAACTCTCTCTAATTTAGTTATTTTGGAATTTTGAGCATAATTATCTCAATTTCAATTGAATTTGAGCGTACTTTACCATTTTGAAAGCTAATACATAGAAAAATAACTTGAGGACAATATTTCTTAAAAAATTAGTCATCTTCTTTGGTGGAAATGGACTGAAAATCAGTGCTAATCTGTCGAGATATTCTTTTTGCAAGTTTTTAGATGTCAGGACCTCTTCCAGGGGTCTCCACAAGTTCAAAAATAACCAAAATCTTCAAAATAGCTTGAAATACTATAATTTAGATTCCCCAATAGTTTCAAGTGATTCTGAGGTGTTTTGAATGGTTTTCCTAATGAGTTTTGAAATATGTAAAATTTTCTTACTTAACGAGCTTATTTTTGATAAGTCATGCTTGGAATAAGAGACCGATAATTACAAATAAGGACTTAAAGTATTACTTAGAGTCTCAAATTTAGTTTTTGATCATATTGATGAGATTTTATCGCTCAACAAGCTTGGTTTGAAGTTAATAGACTTCAATGAATCAACACCAAGAATTTTGGAGATTTCTATGTGTTTTAGCCGCATTTTAAGTTGCATAAAACCAAGTTTTTGGAAATTATTTTATGGTCCCTAAGGGATTGTTTTGCAAACCGATGCATTAAACCAACTTCAAATGATTTTCAATGGACTTTGATGATTTAATAACACTTAAAAACAATAGGGAAAATGTCTACATCCTTGTAACACCAAGTTTGGGCATTTTAGACAAGTTAAGTGTCAAATGGTTATTTAAAATGATTAAAAGACACCTCTCGAGATTTCTCCTTCGCATCAAGCCTTCATATATGGTAAGAATAAGCTACTAGGGACCCCAAGGATTTGGCATAAACTTGTTTAGGACACATTGAAGTTGAGATTCAGTCTAAGTTAAATGGAAAAGTTATTGAGGCAAATAGTGAAATGTTTTACAATAAACTGAGATAATCAAACTTAAATAAGCTCTAACACATACAAAATGAAATCTAATAGGTACCACGGGCCTAGAGCGTCAGTGGCGGGTATCGAGAGTGTAGTACTAGACGTGTGGGAGTCGCATTTATCTTGGATATTATTGCATTTTTAGGCATGGAAACTAGTAAGAGCGTCAACATGATTTCCTTTCAACTTTTTATTGTTAATCTCTTAAAAAGCATGCCATACTTGTATTCCATTCTTCGCTCAATTGGCATAGGGTCTAGGTAGTCCACCAATTGTGTCATCTCGCGGGTTGAGCATCCAGAGTCACCGTGGCTTCTCATTGAGGACTACTCAAGGGAAAGCATCCGGGGTCACAGTGGCTTACCTTGATAATTAAGGGGCTATTGGAAGTGACTCGATGAGTCCGCAGTGCCAGGAAAGTCATGTTGGGAAAGTTGGAAGTGGCATTGGGTCAGTTGTATCGACTTCAAGCTATGTTATGATTTAAAAACCCGCAGTTTGGACCGGATCACCTATTTGCCTATCTTTTGCTTCTTTACCACTTGATTTTCATTGCTGACTTCATTAATCTATTTATCATGCACTTTGTCATTTTATTTACATATTCCTTTAAATATGCACATGATTTAGAGACTAATGTGATTTATTACTCAAAAATACTATTGAATCTCTTCGGGCTTTACTCACTAGATTTGTTTTCGTTGTTGGTGACAATTGCAGGTCCCTCGAGCAGTAAAGGGAGGGAGCCTGTACTTGGTGATTACCTCTGAGCTACCCTCATAGTCAACTCCATTACTCTTACTTCGTAGGTTCTTTTGTCATTTTGTTATATATATGACTATGTATTCATGATGTTTTGATGCTTTTGGGTACTTGAGGAATTGAGATACACTTGATGATACATTTATATGTGTATTGTACTCTTTATCACCAGCTATATGCATGATATCGTACTATTTCCAGGATTTCCATGTATAGGTTGTCCCGGCTTTAATTCTTATTATCAACAATGTTGTTTAAATTGTTTTAAATTGCTTCCACTATTGTAATCGACATTAAAGTTGTCATTATGAACTTTATAACCCTAGTAAGGACAATAAGGAAAACTAATTTGAAATATAGGCTGACTAGGCGTGCATTGACTCAACAGAATCTAATTGGAGGTCCACATAGGTCTAGTGCCGGGCGAAGCTCGGTTTGTAACAACTGGGGTCATCACATCCAACACCTCCCCACAACATTAGAGAGGGCCTCTTATAAGGTTTGAACCCATTTCCAATCATCAACAACAACAATTAACAGAAAACTCATCCCTAATAGAGAAATTCAAGTTTTAAAACTTAACTCAACTTACCAACTGTGATAATCAGTGATTAATAATTATTTGCTTTCTCTTTATCACTTCATCTCCAACAGATCAAGCCCTTACATGTTTCCTCTCAATTGATCGATGAAATAGTGACAAGTTTGAAGCTTTTGATTTATATATGGGTTCTCATCGAGGTACGCTTCGCGCTATCTCGAGGCTGATCAAGTGAATATTTTGTTAAAGTGACACAGCCTTAAAGTTACACACATTTTTCACTTACGCTCATCTCGAGGTGATCCAACGATCCATATAAATCAAATCAAACTTATAATTACATATCATGTATTTTATCGCCTATAAATTCACCAGATATGCCAACGCGTATTCTTAAGTGTACACATTCATTTTATGCCCCGTTGTCACACTTAGTGTACCGGCATTTTATTAATTAAATTTTTATTTCCAATTATAGGCTTATATAGATTTCTCTTTTATGCAACAACCTATAAATTCATTAACATATGTCACACAAGCACAATCATCATATAAACTCACACGCACACTAATCGAGTTATGCAGGACTTAACCATGAGCCTAACTCAAGTTAATTAGGATTCGGGTAACACTAATCACCAGCTTAAGATAATGGGTCGCTACAATCGCTGCGAGCATAGATGTCGGTGTGGCAACCTCAGTAAAGGTCTCTAAAACTATAGCCGGTGGGATAGCCTCTTCCATAACTGCATTCGCTATCGTACCCTGTACAAACGGAATGACTTCTATCTCGGCGATGCTCAATTTAATGGTGGTGGTTATCATCGCGAGGTACGGAGCAAGGCCATCATCTGCTAAAACTATATTTCGTGTGTCATGATCTGGTCGAGTACACTCTGATTAGTTGCAACGGGTGTAGTACTACTTGTCTGTACCCCATCCTGTATAGGTAGAGTCGGATGTCCGTCCATTTTGTGTCTGCAATAGCAAAGATGTGTCTATATCAGCCTCGTATACGCCTATATACTATTACAATCAAAACATATAACTTATAAGCCTTAGTACTACCCACCTTGTAATGGCCCAAATTTAATTAAATTAGGATTAGTGTTAATCTTAGAGATTAACGTTTGTATTTCAAGCGTTACATAGACAACTCAGTTGACTCAGACACGAGAACCGATGAGATATGTTATTTATGGATGGTGGTTGTGTATATGTGGTGTTTACAACAACAACAACAACAACATAGCCTCAGTCCCAAATTAACTTGTTGTGTATATGTGGTGTTTAAAATTATTATTATATTGCATCGCATGTGTGTATGTTGCTATCGGGCGAGTTTGTGTGACTGGTGTTCGCCTCGAAAGGCGTGCCAACACGGGTATTAGGTAGGAGAACTATGTGTACACCGAGAAACTCGACTAATTCACATTAAGATGACTAGTTAATCAATTAAAATGGGTAATGTAACCATAGGCTAAGTTGATTAAATTAAAAATAATAGGCTATGGCATACCTTGAAATGTGTGTCAAAATGCGGGGCATCGAGTGCCGAGTAGTCGAGGATTAATGGAACCATTTATATGTCCATAGTAGGTTCTAAAAACACTAATCACATGTATTATAATGGGCCAAAATTAATGTAATTAAATCAAATCAATCAAGGCCTATAGTTTAGTTATTTAAATTGGAAACTATAGGATTTTCCTAGAGATGTGCATTGACATATCTAGGAACCATATGGAGTATTAATTGGTGTCACTTGAGTCTTGTTAGTAGGAGTTAGTGGGCTAAGTGGCTAGAGGTAAACCACAAGATAAATCTCGGGATACGTAAACACATACAGATCAAGGGCTAGGAATCAATCCCACTTTGATATATATATATATATATATATATGTATTGATCTACACATGCAAACCTAAAATTCATTTCATTAGAGGAAGCTGAGAAATCAGAGAGGAAGAAAAGGGGAATTGGAGCTGGAGATCATCAACTTGGAGATCAAAACTTAGGTAATTACATTCACCATCTCCTACACTATCTAATGAACCCAATATTGTAGGTTTTTGATGAAATTTTAATTAAAGGTTAGATCCCTGGTTTTTATGGAAACTTGATGAATTGTATGTTTTATAACCACTACTTATAAGGATTTATCATTGGTTTTGCTCAAATTGGGGTTTTTGATGAATTTTGAAAAATTAGTGGATTTCATGGAAATGATGAATTTGATCTAATTGAAATTGTTTTAAAGGTTTAAATGATGTTTTGGAGCCAATTTTAAGTGGAGAATGCAATTGTATGGTCTAGAAAGCTAATTGGGGAGCTTGGGATGGAATTCTCGAGTTGAGAATTCTGTCACAGAGGGTAATTAGCTTGCTAACTAGACCGATTAGTGCGCTAATGATTATGGGCACTTAAATGTTTTTCAAAATGAAGAACAGTAGCGCGCTATACAGATCCCCTAGCGTGCTAACTTTACCTAGCACGCTAATGCCAGATAAAAACTGAATTTAATAGACTGTTTTGGGATTTTTGACTTAACACAATCCCAAACACCTATAAACATACTAAATAAGTAAAATTGGACTTCAGGGACTTATGGGACCATATCTCAGGTATCGGGGAGCTAGTCGGGTCTGATTTTAGGAGTCCAATGAAGTCAGAGCGCGGATTGAGGTGAGTAAACCCATTGGAATGCCTTACAGAATCTATGGTTTGTTTTATCGATGTTAGATTACATTTGTGGCTAAATCGCGTAAACGGGTTACTTATGATATGCTTGTGTCGACGGCAGTAGGATATACTTACGACCGTCGGGAGGGATTATGGTGGTCCTAATGTCTAACAGCGTCGAGAAAGGACCATGCCATTTAGTGAAGTTGGGATTTTGTCACTGTAAGCCTGTAAGTTTATACGTGGTTCCTATTTGATTTATAAATTACTAGCTGGCGCGGGTCACGGTTTTCTCTTGATGATACAGATGTTTACTGATTAATGCTTTATTTTTGAACTGGTTTAGTTGGTATATGTTGTTTATTTGTTTCACGTTACTACTTTTGCTTGTCGTGTGCTACCTACATTCATGGGAATATGACGTACTGTTGCCAGGTGTTATATTTGCATGTTTCGTAGTTTATCAGTTATATTTCATGAATATTATGTGGACTTCTCTTGGGATTTTACTCACTAGACTCGTCATTGTATTTGTTGGGTGACCGAGTGTAGATCCTTTGATGAGCAAGGGCAAGAGCAAGGAGGTACTAGGTGACTACCTCTGAGATTATGGAATTAGCTCATGTATGACTACATTATGTACGTATTTATATTTTTGTTGGGTTTTGGGGATTGTAGAACACTGAATACATGTATATGGATCTTTTGCAAAACTTATTCTGCCTTTGATTTATACCTGGTATCTTTCTGTCGAGTTTTCCACTACTTAGGATTGTTAAATCACTAGATTTCTCATCTTCAATGATTTCAATCGATGGAGCTGGTGGGCTATTTGCCATCAAAGCAATCGATGGAGCTTTCTTGAAAGCATAACTATTTCCACCACCAAGTGCTTGCAATCTAGTTTGGTCCTTTAGTTCTAACTCATGGACCGTTAGCTCTCCACATAAAGCATCAAAGGTGTGATCTCCAAGGTTTTGCGCCGATTAGATGGCTTATTTCTTTGTATCCCATTCCTTAGGTAAGCCTCTAAGGAGCTTGTACACTGAAGTCTCTTGATCATAGTTCTTTCTAAGATTTTTGATCTTATTCAAGAGCTTTGTGAAATGAGTGATGGTGGCGGCAATGTCTTCATCAGAGCCAACCTGGAAAGTTTCATAGTGCTCCTAAAAGATCCTTAATTTAGTCTTTTTCACTTGAATTGCACCCTTATAGTGTACTTCAAGCTTCTCCCAACCTTCCTTGGCCGTTTGGCATGTACTAACCTGATTGAACTCATTCTCACTTAGTGCACAAAACAAATGATTCATAGCTTTGATCATTTGAGAGCTCAATCCTTGTCTCATCGGCTGTGTAGTCCTTCAAGGGCTTGTCCGATGGAGTGTAGCCATTTTGGATTAAATCCCATAGAAGCCTACTTTATACTCTTATGTAGAACTTCATCCTCACTTTCCAATGAGCATAGTTAGTTCTATCAAAATACGGAGGCCTACTCGATGAGTTACATTCCCTAAGGTGAGTCGGATCTAGAGTTTGCATCCTTGCACAAAAACACTCAAAGATACGTTAGTAACACTTTGAGCAATAACCCGCTCTAATACAATTGAAATCATACCCAATATGTGGGTGAATTGGGTGTACTGACAGGTTATCGCCTTTTAATAAGTTTAATGAACATCAATGCTCTATGCACGCACAATCAACAATTATAAATGCAATGCAATGGTGAAGGGGTAAAAGAGATGGAAAAGAGACACAAGATTTATAGTGGTTTGATCCAACCAATTTACATTCACTACCTAACCTCCCTGGTTAGTATTTTCAAACCCCCACTTATATCAACAATAAGTGTTACAACATAAGCATACAAGCCTATAATGCCTAATCACAAATTAGGACTTCCCACCTAGCCTCAACTAGGGTTTATGCCTAGCCTCAACTATGTCTTCCCTTGACTTAGATCCCACTAAGTCTTACAACAACCACTTAAAAGAAAAAGATGAATATAATGAAGATCAACTTTACAAAGTAAAGCGTCAATAAGTTCAATTACAAGCAAGCCACTTAGAGCCTAACAACGCTAATGCATGCAAGTATGAGTATGAATGAGATGTATAAGTATGTCACTGATTTTGCACCAACTAATAAAAAATCGATTAAATCAAATAGATGAGAATAAATCTGGTTTCAAATTTAATGAACAAGTAGTTTGATAAAAATCAAGTTTAAGCCTTAACTCTTGTTCAAATAAGCCCTAGGGTTTATAAAATCAAGTTTAAGTGCAAATCCAAGACAAATGCGTTCAAGAACATAACAAATGATTTCCACACACCAAGCACAACAAAGGATGTAGTTTAATCACAAACAAGCTAGGAAATCAAACTTTCTTACAACCGCAAATGAGTGAGAGTCAAATCGGTTATGGAGAAGTAGTTGCAAGCCTTAGAACACCTTAGTCACACCTGTTCTGAGGATGATTCTTTAGCCTCAAAAGATTCCAAGTGGTTGAACACAAAAAATAAGACTTTTTGATGTGAAAACTTGGACATTTGTGGGCTTTTTAGCTTGAGAGAATAAAATAATGTTCTAAGTGAATTGTTAATGGCTTCCTAACTTTTTTAACAGTTTATGGCCGTTATCTTGATCTAAGGGCCTAAAATCAATCATTGATTCAAATAAAAGCAAAAGTTGTAAGCTTTTTAAAAACGCAGTCAGGAGCCTAGTTAGCGCACTAGGTGACATCATTAGCGTGCTAACTTCAGGTAACGCGCCAATGAGTCCCATTAGCGTGCTAACCAGAAGGGAGCAGAGACCAATTAAGTTTTAGTCTCATGTTACCAACTCCCTAACACACCTACGACTCAGCTAAAACTTTGGGAACATAATGAACATATTTAGTATGAGTCATTGAATCTGTTTGGACTGCCCAGATGATTTCACAAATCCCATAAATTGGAAATCTCAATTTCATGGAACACGTAGGGGCTTTTCTGTAAATATTTTGCTTTCTTTTCAAAAACCATTCAAATTGAGTTTGGTGCTTTCAAAACCAATCACAATAGTTTTTTTTCAAATATAATACATGTGTATAGGCTCGTTTTCACAATATAAAATGATATAACACCATTTCAAGCTATGAAATTTAGATGGTACTAAAACCGATACTTGAAACTTTAGAAAAGGTGGAAAAATATGATATGCATTAAACTAATGCGGTTGGCTTGCATAATTGGACTTATATACCTTACATGATTTTATGAATTGTAGTGTAAGCTTTCTGTTCCTTGTATCCTTGTATGATCAGAATCTTGAACTTTTCCGGCTACATTGACTTGAACTTGTGGGAACTCAATCTTGCTTTTAAACTTGTGATTCCTTGCCAAGTTTGGTATTCTAAAAACACTTAGCAAACTTGTTATAATCCTTTCACTTTGTTTGTTGCCATCAAAATCCCGGCTGGAGTATAAGAGACTAACCACTTAGTCCAACAAATTAAACCCTCGTTATGTAATACACCTCGGAACTTGAAGTTTAATCAATAACAAGGCCATGCTACTAAATAGGTTTTCTCAATCTCCACTCACAAGCATCAAACTTATGATGGACAATATATAATCTCAAGATATAAAAATCACTAAATCAATCTTCATTTCAAATAATATTTAAAAACACCACCACAATCAAAGTCGATAGGAATTTTTTAAGTCACCAATAAATATTACTATCATGTTCAATTGTTGGAATGTTGAAAAAAGAGATACTTCACTCAACCTAGCTATAAGCACTCGAGCTAAATCAATTATTTTTTAGAGTCTTTATAAACACTCTTCTATTTTTCCATATCATTTTTTTCTTTTTTTTTCCATATTTTTTCTTTTTGATTTTTACGGTTCCCTAGTCCATTTTCTTTAGATACCATTAATATTTTTATAGAAATCCTTTCTCCTACTTTTTCCACCACTAGATTCTCTGTTTCATTTCCTTTTGAACCTATGAGTATCTTTATTTTTTCATTAAAAAACTCATGTTTGCACTTCTTACTTTCACTATAGTTGACGAAGTAGTCAGCTCCAGAACAAGGGACGAAGGGTTCCTACTCTATTGATGAATCTGTTCTAGACTTACCAACCATCTTATAGTCATATTCTTTGACTGTGGCTTCAGGGTATGCTTCAACAGATGAATCAACAAACTCGGATGCTTTATCCAATCCTGTTCTTCCTGATGAGGGCTGGATTGTCCTGCTTTCTTAATCATTTGATAGGAATTCATCAGCCAGCACCTATATTTAGCCCTGCTACAGGATAAAGGATGCGCTAGCTTATTATTTTAAAGTGGAGCCAAAGCAGCAAATGACGAAAACCCCGATCTGTATCATGTGTGGTATAAGTGCAATGAACCACATTTCCAACTAAGTAAAGGTTTATCGCTAACTTCCTATTTATTCCCTTAATTGTGGCATAAGTTCTTTTCATTATATATATAATACTTCACCAATAATATTTTTATAACAAGATTCTTAGAGATGTATCTTGTTTATCTTGCACTTTTGTTTCGATCTTCCACCCATTTTCATGTCTAACACAAAGCAATCAATCCATGTAAACTCTTCTAGTGCTTACATAATCTAGGTAAGTCAAATAGACAAAAACAATTCCTTTCTATCATAAAATTTTTATTTTCATGAGTAGTAAAAATATCACTTCTATTTAGATCCAAATTATATTCAATTCATAGTTCATAACTAAATAAAATAAAATAAAGAAATATTACATGTATCTTCATCAAAAATTTGAAAATTTCAGTCAACTTTAAATAAATTCTACTTTTCGAATCTTCCATAATTCGCTTCTTTATACTTCACCTCACCTAAATACTCCCAAAATTATTCCAAACCTTGTCCTCAAGGTTTAAAAATTAAGTCAAGTTTTCAACAAAACAATGATACCTCATGAAGCATAAACGAACTATATAAAATAAAAATAATTAATGAACGAATTATTGTATGAATAAATTTTAATAAACAAAGAAATCATGATAAAATAAATTACCAAGCATCATCATCATTAATTAATACTATGTTAAGATAAATTCAAGTCTTTCTAAAATAAAACACACCCCCAAACTCATTTGAAACTTAATTTCAAACCAATTGCTTAAAAAAAACTTTGAATCGATAAATACCAAAATTTCAAAAAGAATTTATTTGTAAACTAAGAATCATCGTATTCACTATTTCAATTCTATTAAAATTAATGAAATCATTTATCAATAGTTGTAAAATGAATTCCAATAAACGATTTTTGAAATCAATTCTTCATCAAAAATTTCCAAAAACTCATAAAAAACCAAAAGTTTTCAATTTAAAAAGGTAGGGTTTGTCCATGATTACCTTCTTGAGAGTGAATCCCTCAAGTTATAAGCTCTTCAACTCCTCTTTATCTCTATTCCAAGGTCCTACTCGAAATTCCCTTGCTCAAGCCATAGTATGATTGTACACTCTTAAACTCACCCTCTTTTAGGTTGAATGAAACAAGAATGAGGTGAGAATCACTTAAATACACTGAAATCTAGCTTATAAGGTTGAATCTAGGGAAAGTTTTGTTCTTTGAGTCGAATGAGTGCAATTGTTACTTTGTATGAAATGAGTTATGAGTAGCGAATTGGGGTTTTGTTTTAAAAGCTTGGATTCAGATCCAGTGAATAAATGTCTTAAGTAGATTCGCTGGTGAATTGCTATTTAAATCGGTAGAAATAAAGTTAAGTACCCAACGATTTACTCAACAATTTAAAGTCATAATGGCGATTCGCTATTGAATCGCTATAGTTGAATTTCATTAATAATCTCTACTACAGGTTTGGCTAGCGTTTTACAGTATAAACTCACATAGATCATGATTCACTGGACAGTAAATATTGTTTTTATCCAATTAAATTCATAATTACCATAGTCCATAAACATGAATTTAGGATTATCCACTTTAGTGCCATTTCAGAATGTTATTGCTTGACCATTCACTTAAAGTGATTGTTTTATTCAGAATATCCATGATAGCTTGAGAAGTGGCTCAGAAAGGGACATCCTAAAATTAAAGGAAGATCTTCATTGAAAAATATGGCATGACCAAAAAGTTTGTGAGTAAAATATATTTGTGTACTTGTACTAGTACATTGTAACCACCCTTATTTGTTTAATTGAAGAACCATTTGGTAAAGGAAATTGTTCAGAAGCAAGTTCATCCAACTCTAATTAAGTATGCAGAAAGAAGTGTATTGGCATGAGATTTGCATTAGAACCCCAATCACATTGAGCTTTAAAATACCAATCTCATTTGATTTCTACATTCAAATATGTATCTATAGGATCATTTAGCTTTATAGGACCTAAAATCAGCTTTTTCTTCTTCTTATTCTTCTAAACTTAAAAAATTTTCGACTTATTAATACTTTTACCACTTTTCGATTGTTTAACTCTTCATTCCTGAGTTACTTTCTTTTCATTTGAAGTGTCTTCAACTTGCTTTTTTCTTTGAAAAATCATTTTTACTATCCATTGTTACTGCATTAATTGCATATGCTTCAACGATTAGATTATCATAATGATTTAATACCAAAGAAACATTATCATTAATTTCTTTAGGGAACGGCTAAACAAACCTTATATTTTGCTTAAGGACCCCATTTTTGAATTTTTACTTTGTCGTACACCAATTTTTACTAACTTTACCCCCATTTTATTCTCAAAATTCCAAAAATACCCTTGCTCACTACCATTATCCTCACCCTCATCCCAACACCTGTCAACCCTCTCTATTTCATGATTTTAGTCATTATAGAGTTTTTTTACTAGGTCACCAAGTGTCATAGGAGTATTTTATTATTGAACATTATCAGGTATGGTCGCGCCGTGTTCTAGAAGTGAAGAAGTACCGCCCACGAGTGTCGAACGCATAGAGCCGACACTTTTAAAAAGGTGTCCGACACACAAGGCTGACTCCAACTGAGACTTCAAAGAGAACTAGGTCTCAATAGGCGACGGAGGAATCCGGTCGGAACTCTTTAGAGGTGTTAGCAATGTATGTCCAAGACCTCTTTAGAGGTGTTAGCCATGTGTATTTGATACCTTTTCAAAGGTGTCGGCTCTCTATGTCCAACACCGGTGGGGCAACAAGAACGAATAAAAAAATTCAAAACTCCTAAAAAATACGTGAAAATAACCAAAAATAAATAGTGGGTTTTGCTCGGAATCGCTTAATATTTTTTATTCCATATAAACTTTGCACCATAAATGCAAGATTCAACCCCTAAATCAAATCCCAAAACCCAACAACAATCCCACAAAGAATACAAATTAAAAAAAATTAAAAACTCAAAAACACCTCGAAATCGACACTAAAAGAGATGAGGAATACACCCACGACGTCGAATCGATGTGGTTTTTCTCAGATCTCATCAGATTTAGGGTTTTGGTGAGAATGTGATTTGAGATAGGGTGAATAGGGTGAATAGGGTATGAGTGAGTAAAAATGATTTTATATGGAGGGGTAGTTGGGACATTTCAATAAGGTGGGGTCCTCAAAGCAAAAATTGGGGGTCATTTTAGCCGCTTCCTATCTTTATCAAGTAATTCATCAAAATCATCATTATTATCCTCATCATTGAATTTGAACATGACAATTTTGTTTTCAAATTCAATAGACATCGTCCCTTCAAAGATATCTAACTTAGTTTTTGATGTTGTAAGAAAAGGTCTACCTAATAATATAGGTGGAGAATTATGTGATATTGAATCTTCCATTTCCATGACATAAAAGTAAGCTTGAAATATTAAGTCATTTTTTTCACTAAAATTTCTTCTAATAATCCATATGGTTTAACAATTGTATTATTAGCCAATGCAATATTAATCGGTGTATTAGTCAACGATCATATTTTCAATTATTCATATAATTTAAGTGACATCACATTAATTGATGCTCCGAGTTCACACATAGCAAATTTAATAGAAGTTCCTGTGATAGGTATTCCAAACATTCCTAGATCGAAACATTTCTCAAGTATTTTTTTTTTATTAAAGCTGACACTTTTTGCCTTAAGTTTTCTGTAGATTCCTCTAAAAATTTTTCTTTAGACTCGGAGAATTCTTTTAAAATCTTATCATAATTTGATAATTATATAATCGATTCCATCGAAGGTTTATTAATTAATATTTTCCTAAATGCTTTAAAAACGTCTTTATTAATTTCTTCCTTCCTAACATCTGGTAATCATTCTGGAACGAGACAAATATAATATACATATATTCATTTAATTTACCATGAATCTTATCATCTTTTTCTTTATTAATTATTTCACAAGTTTTGAAAGACTTTTCATAGGCTTCAACTCTAGCTAAATACCATGGGTATAATCGTTCAAGAAAATGTGTATATTTTAATTGTTCGACCACCAATTCTTTAGTAGGAATGACATTGACCATTATCTCTTCTTCTTCTTCCATGGTTCTCTATATTTTTCTCTTTATGCACCTCTTAGCTATCTTTTCTGGTATATGTGTCTCTTTTTCATTATCACAAAATAAAGCATTAACATGTTCTTGATTAGTAAGAGTAGTTGTAACGACCTAAATTTTTAATAATGGATTATGTCTGTAATTAAGGGTAACCGACTCGTGACGTGGCCCGAGAGTGGGTACACGGTCCCAACACTCGGCACGAAGATCAAGTAATACATTTATTTTTGGAATGATGAATGCTTAGTGGATTTTTTATGTATACACTTATTAGTTCACTTTTACTTGTGTATAGATGTTGAGACGCGAGTGGGAAAGTGCCTCAAGATGCATGCCGATGTAGGACTGAGTAGAGAGTGATGTGGTAAGTCCTAATTGAGTTGAATGTGATTTGAATAATCAATTTAATGTGCCTATAATTGAAATTATATAAATGTGGCCTAAGTTAAGAAAATAAAACAAATAGCATAGATATGCCTCGAGATGCGTGTAGTCACCATCACTAGGTAACTTGAGTTGAAATGTGTGTCAGCATGGATGTTTTAGTAGGTTGTAGGACCAATTTATAAGTTGTTGTATGTGCATATAGTTAGGTATTTATATAAGAACATGGGCCACAATTGATCTCCGCCACTATAAAAACAAGGGTTAGTGGAATTGCACAAACATACCTTCATTCTCATGCAAAAAGAAAAGGGGGTAATTTGGAGTGATAATTAAGGTTTTCTGTTGAAATTTTAGTGAATTGGGGAGGTGATGATCAATTTGAGGAAGCTTCACAACTAGGTAAGTATACACCTCCACTTTGTGAAATTCAAACAAAAATTGTAAGTTTTGGTCCAGTTCTGGTTTTTCATCAATTTCAGTAGGCAAATAACTTTATTTTAAAAATCTAATTTCATATTTGGATTCATTGTGAAACTCCACTAATTCTACTATAAAGAAGTTCTGGATTAGGATTTATTTTCATTAAGTTATGAATTTTTGATGTTGTAAGACAAAATTAGAAATTTGCATATTGTTCTTATGAACCAGCCTCTGTAATTTGGTCATAACTTTCTTATTTTAAATCGAAATTGACCCATTTTGGTTGCATTTGAAAGCTTACTCAAAGGAAAACAACGTTTGCCTCTGAAATATTCAGAAACTCGAATGTTTTTATGTCTAAAAATCCTCTCCAACTTTAATGATGAATATGAAATTTTTGGGTTCATAGTTTTATTAATGTCCTTTTATTTTGAGCATAACTCCCCCATTTCTAATTTAATTAAGCTCATATTTTAGTATGATGTTCTAGGATATGTTTTTAGGTTTCAATAAAAAAATCATGAGTTATGAAGCTATGGTTTAAGATAAATGAAATTTACAAAGTTGTTGATCGGAATTAAAACTATTTTGAGTCATTATGGTAAAACTTTCATATTCCTTCGATTTTTATCGAAATTGCATAAATCTCATAGTTTTGGAAAGCTAAGACAGAGTTTAACAACTTTAAGTGATAGGAAGGTTTTAAGATTTGAATGTTTTCATGCCCAAAAAATGCGCTGCAACACAAGACCGAAATTGAAACTTTATCTATAATTAAGGGCTGATTTGGGAAGATCAACTTAAAACCCAGTTAACCAATTTGATTACACAATAAAAATGCTTAGTTGACTTCAAGGGAATGAGAGAACATAATTTGGTATCGGGAGCGAGTCGTGGTCAGATTCAGAAGTCTGTGCACGAGTTTAGAGTGGTCGAGAGCCAATTTAAGCTAGGAATTGCGTGCTTAGTAAGTAAATTGATTAAGATATTTCTCTATATTTCATTTCTTATTGTTGCTTCGCATTTACGGTTTTTTAGAATAATTGCCTATTTATATTTTTGTATGTCATGCCTTGAATTCAGTGTGTATGTTAAACTTTAATTACTGTCAAATTAGAATGTGTTTAGGTTTCCTTATTTGATTTGAGATGTACGCGGCAAACGAGGTATGAGACCCAGAGAGTCGGTATTTCAACTAGTTAGTGACACGCACCTACTATATGAGGTTGATTAAATGAACAAGCTGCCACCAATTAGTATAATATTGAAGTGCTATGTGTACGAACCTATTACATTAGGTCGATATGTCGTATTTCATAGCCAATAAGGATACAACATACGTGCACTAGTAGTTAAACAATTACCTGAGGCCTATGTGATAAAAAGGGTAATGTTCAGGCCATAAGGATAGTACACACGGTTGACTTGAATTAATTCATTCTTAACGGTTGTGTTGATCTTACTTTGTTTAGTTGTGATGTTTTGTAACATGTTTATGTTTTAGTATTATTGTGTTGTGAATATATGCTTTTAGATGTGTTCCTGTTGTGCTTGTAAATATGGATAAATATCTCTTAGTGTTACTTTCTACATTACTATAATCACCATCCTTTTTATGATGATGGGTGAAGACCCATCGAGTAGCAGACCATACAAGGAGACAATCGGTGACTACCTTTAAGCCGGTTACGTGTTGCTACTTCAAATTTTGTAGGTTTTTGATATTTTGTTGTATGAATTACTTGATGTCTTTTATATACTCTGAGGTTGTATATATTTAGGTTAAGCGATAGTTCCCAGACCATACACATATTTATTACACTGTCATTGTCATTCCATTGTTTATATACATGTGGTCTTTCCTGGTTTCCTCAGTAGATGTTTTTATTAAGTCTTTCACTGATAATATTAAAATGTTTTAAAACTTTTAATGAACTCTGAAAATCACAATTAACGAGAAATGAATAATACTTAATATGAGCACGTATAACAAGGTGAATGAGATCGAAAGGCTGACTAATACATTGTTAAGTCTTATGTGGCTGAGATTAGGGCTTAATGAAATAATCAAGCTGGGCGGTGCCCTAGATTAGGGAAAGGGTATTCAGTGTAGTAGTCTGAGTAGATGTTTTAGTTCGATTACTTAATCTATTAATTTGTTGGTTTATTCGACTTAATTGATTTTTCAACTCATTAATAGTTGTATCAGTTTTAACTTGATTTTAAGAAATTTATGTAATCTTTTGATGCCTTTGAGTCATAAAATTATGCAAGATTACTGAATTGGTGCAGATTGTATTTTTGCTCTTGGTCTATAAGTGGTGTAATATTGATTTTGTAAACCATAGCTAATATTTGAATGTGGTTTTCTAGTTTAATAACTATTGTTATTATATTGATTCATAAGAGGACCAGAAAATCAGTTCATAACTGCATTAGCCTCTTTAATCTTATCTTCATGGAAAGCAGGGCACTCATCCGTAGGATGTGTACTTCATTACAAAATCCACATGATTTTACTTAGTTTGATCTATCTTTTAGTAGCAACTTAACCATGCTAGCTTACTCATCAAATTTTTCATCGGATGTATTATTAACTAAATAAAGTTTCTTCCTTGACGTCTCATTCTTTTCACCATATTGCTTAGTCTGTTTAGCCATTTTATTAATAAACTCTTTTGTTAAAATTGGCATTACATCGAATAAAGACCGACCACACATAGTGTCTAATAACCTTTGTTCAAAATGATTGAGTCCTTCATAGAAGTATTCTAATAAAGCTCTTTCTGTATATCTATGTTGTGGGCAAGAAAACATTAATCATTAAAAAATATCCCAAAATTCATTAAAGTTCTCATCATCTTTCATCTTTGCAACCGTGATATGTTTCCTATAGGAACTAATCTTTCTTGCAGGCATGTATTGATCTAGGAAAGATTCTAACATCAGAGCACATGTAGTTATCGAATCTTGAGGAAGATAAAACAACCAAACTTGTGCTTGATTTTTAAGTACGAAAGGAAAACCCTTAAGTTGGACTTGTTCTAAAGTACCATCTTTAAGTCTTATCCTATTGACTTTGTGTTGGTATTCCCTTATAAATTCTAGGTGTCTTCATTATCTTTACCATAGAAGTTAGGTAAAGCACGAATGAATCCAGATCTTATATCGAAATTCTTCAGGATGGGCAATGCATATAGGCTCGTAAGCTATGACATTTTGATTGGCTTGTCTAAAAGTAAGCTCTTTATTATCATTATTATTAATGTTATTATTATTCTTATTGTTGGCTTCCATTGTGGCAGCTAGGTGTTCCCTGCATTGTTGTTGTCTTAGATTACGATTGAAAGTCCTATCCACCTCATGATCGAACAAATGTAAAGATCATGTAGAATTAAAACGACGAAGTGTGTAGACCATACAACATCTAAAACTCCTAAATAATTATATAAAAATTCTCAGCAACGGCGCCAAAAATTAACATGTGTCGAGCATGCACAATAAGTTTCCCGTTTATTCTTATTACTTGTAGAAGTGGTAAGTGGAATCGTCTCTACATGGATTTTGCAAATTTCCTAAGTAAAAAAGTTTTTCAAAGGTATTTATTTTTTTAATTTAATTTAATTAATTTAATTAAAAATGGGAATCAAATTATCTAATCAAACTATAGCAATCAATTAAACTAATTATACTAACGTAATTCAAATTCACGAATATTAAATATTCTAAATTCAATTCAAATCAAATCAATATAAAACAAACATCAAAACAAATATATAGAACAATGAAATACAAACCGTTTTGAATATGAACATATTAATTAAAATATAGTCATAATAATATTGTTATCATATTATCAAGTATTCTTGAATCATTAGACCTATATCATAAGCAAGATTAGTAGCATTTATCAAGCCATCAATTTTTCTTATATCAATGAAAAATTCATATTCTAATCTTATCACAATTAGCTTTTCGAAAGCTCAAAGATAACTAATAGAAATAAAACAACATTACACTTCATGAAAACTTTTTACTACTAAGCCAATAATATCGAAATTAGTCGTATCAATATCAAACTTAGAACACATTCCACCTAAGACATCTAAATGATAAAAGACCTTTTAAATTAATCCTA
Source organism: Stephania cephalantha (assembly GCA_039657325.1). NCBI lineage: Eukaryota > Viridiplantae > Streptophyta > Magnoliopsida > Ranunculales > Menispermaceae > Stephania > Stephania cephalantha. The sequence goes on from CM077573.1 coordinate 26,644,756, forward strand.
GTTACTACTTTATATCAGACTTAAAACCTAAATATCATAATACACATTTTGGACTATGCATGCAATACAAAGTTTATTGATTGTAATACGCAAAAACAAATCTATTGAAACTCTGAATTGACGTATACAATTAAGTTTAAAACATTAAGTATAAACTCTTCTTCATTATGACTACATTGCAAAACGATTTAATTCATGTTCGGGCTTTGATTAGATTAATAAACTACTCACATATATTCGAAATAAGCATTACAATAAAATAAATAAAAAACATTAAAGAAAAATACCTATGACACGTATCGAGCGTGTACAATAAATTCCATGTATATCATTTATTATATTTTTCAATTTCTAGTAGTGATAAGTGAGATCGTCTCCACAGAGATTTCATAAACTTCTTAGGAAAAAGGGCTCCAATAATTTTTATTATTTTTCTTAAATTTAATTAATTTAATTAAAACACAAATTAAAATTATCTAATCAGATTGTATCAATCAATTAAACTAATTAAACTAACTTAAACTAACTTAAACTAACGTAACTAACACAACTCAAATTCATTTAAACTAAATTCAAATCAAATCAATTCAATTCAATATAAATTCAATTAAGAATAAACATCTAAACAAATATCCAGAACAATGAAACATTATTCCATTTTGAATCCAAACATATCACTTAAATTATAGTCATAATCATACTTCCATCATATTGTAAAGTGTTCTTAGATCATTAAACCTAAATCATAAGTAAGTTGATAGCCTTTATTAAGCCACTAGTTTTTCTTACATCATTGGAAAAGCCACATTCTAATTTTATTCCTTTAATCCTTTGAAAGCTCTAAGAAAATTAATTAGAAATAAACTGCATTAAACTCTGAAAACTTCTTACTACTAAGCCAATATTATCGGAAAGTCATTTCAATATCAAACTTAGAATACAATTAACCTTGGACATCTAATGGTTTCAAACCTATTAAATTAATCCTAGTTACTACTTTGTACTAGATATAGAACCTATATATTGAAATACACATTGGCCGCTATGCACTCAACACAAAACTTCTTAATTTGTAATACGCAAAAACAAACCTATGAAAACCGTGAATTGACGTAAACAATTAAGTTTAAAGCATTAAAAACAAATCTTTCTTTATTATAACTGCATTGCAAAACAGATTAAATTCATGTTCGGACTTTGTTTTGATTAATAAACTACTCACACGTATTCGTAATAAATATCACAATAAAAATAAATAGAAGATATTTGATAGGTTACTAATTATGCTATGTTTTAATACATTTTCGTTATGAATTTCGAGACTTTTGTCTTTATTTATACTTTTAAACCTTTATTTTTGTGTTTTCATGGTAAATACAGGCTATTGGACATAAAGGAGTGATTTCCTACAAAAATTCAATCAATAAATGAATAAAGGCTCAGTGCCTTCAAGTGTGAAGAAATCGCCAATGAATCACTAGACAAAACTTGACTTGATCAGAGGAAACTCACTGGGGACATAACGTATGAAGCTTTGTGAGGATCCTGGAGAAGAACATAGCTCAAATCCCAAGAGAATGTTCAGCGCCTTGAGAATAACTTGACGGCAATGGCGCGACGCATGACTCGAATCAAGACAAAACTGGATGGAAATAGAGTGTCATAGCATCTCCTCAACAATTCCCAACGTCTTGATGTTTTGTACATACAATGCTTGGACAGATCAAAAGATATACGATTCTGTATTTGGTGGATTCGTAAGATTCCTACTATCTAGTTTGTTTTATTTCGTTCCCCTATAAATAGCTAGGGTTTAGATATTCAAAGGGACCCTTTTTTTACTTTTAGCAATGTTTTGTTTTTAGATCTAGGGAGTTTTGGGAGTTCTTGATTCATATTAAAGGTACTACTCAATTGTTTTCACTTTTTTTAATTTATTTATATAAGTACTAATCACTAAGTCCTCTCTGGATTTAGGATTTTTCACACTTGCAAACTTGATTAATAAGTTTTAGTTTATTGAATTGATAACCTTATTTATTTGATTCTTGTAATTTTGATTGTATTGATTATAAATCTAATGTTTACAATAAATTAGATTAATTGCATTCATCAAATATAGTGGCCAATGCATGTGTGAGATGTAGGAGATCTTTGTCAGTGATCTTACCGACACATGGTAAGGGGGATTACGTTAGTTGACAAATAGAGCCTTGTCTGTTGGCAATCGAAAGGCTCTTATGCTTTTGGAGTATAAGGAGAGTAGCAGTTCATGCAAGTTACCACTTAGGGCAAGTATTTTCATAAAGTGTAAGGATCCTAATCCGTGAAAAATCTGCGGAGCTCTCAGAGTTTTGCGGGTCTGGTTGGTATGTGGTTGTGTCGCACGTTCCTGCAACTGACCATGGAAACACTACAAAAAATAGTCAATTTAGCAATGGAATTTTCTGTTGCTAAATCCCTATTTTTCCGTTGGCAATCTATTTAGCAGCATAATTTAGTCCGTTGCTAAAATCCTCATAGCTAACTATTTAGCAACCAAATTTCTAATCCGTTGCTAACTTAGCAACGTAATTTTTTGTTGCTAAACGTTGAAAAAATCGATTTCATGTTTGTCGTTTGATTGTGACATAATATTTTTGTTGCTAATCTGTTGCTATTTAACAATGGATTAGCAGAGGAAGTTGATGTTTCGTTGCTAATCCGTTGCTAAATAGCAATAGATTAGCAATGAAAAAATAATTAATTTGTTTACAAAAAAATATTGTTTACTAATATTTCGTTGCTAATCCGTTGTTAGTTATCAAAAGATTAGCAATAGACAAATAATTTTATTTAAGGAAAATAAATATTTCTTTAATATCTTCCGTTGCTAATCTATTGCTAACTAGCAACAAATTAGCAACGGAATTTGATGTTTTGTTGCTAGTTAGCAACAAATTAAGAACGGGCCATTATTTAAATTTGAAGAAATAAATTAGTACTTTAATATTTTTCATTGCTAATCAATTGCTATTTAGCAACGGTTTAGCAACGGAATATCAAATTTCGTTGGCAATCCATTGCTCCATAACAAAAAATAATATTAAATAATAAAGTATTTTTCTAATATTATTATCAAACTAATACAAAATTTAAATAAATTGTTAGCAATAGAGATTTCATAATAAACGACAAAATTTTACAATATTCACAATAATGTTTCTCAAAAAAATTTATATTAAGCTACGTAATGACTATGAACGATTTAAGTCGTCGTCCTGTGCATAGAAGTCCTAAATATGCTCATCCCTTCCATAATCATCATGATCTGTCGTGCCTCGTGGTGGGGCATCAGCGGGTGGGGTCTGATGAGGTGAGGCTTGAGAGGTGCTAGCTCCAAGATCGCCAAAATCTACTCTAGTGTTTTGGTGCCTCAAAAATGCCAAGAGGTGGCTCATCGTCTCATCGATCCTCACTGCCCCTCATGAAAATATGTGACCTCCTCGCTCAACCTCAATATCTCCCTTGCCGGTGACGAGGTACCTCCTCTGTAGTGAGTTGGTCTCGCATATGATCCTAAGCCATAAATGCGTCCTTTAGGATCCCTTTAAGAAATCTCATAGAAAAGCTCATCTTCGTCCACTGGCACTTCCAGAGATGCCTACATCATCTCCTCTAACCTTCTCTCATAGTCTTCCTGCAAAAATAAAATTGAGAATTCAATTACAAACTTGTACAACCACATCAATCTATATATAATAATTATCATAAGAAATGATTACTTACATTCAAATTACGAGACCTCTCATCAATGAATGTGACATTCTCGTGACCTTTTGTGTAGGTGTAATTGAACAACACATTAACACTCACCAGTTAAAAACAATATTAAGGAACTTTTTACTATAGTAAAAAGAGATATTTCTATGGTGGTAATTGAATAGTAATCGATACTTACCAACGTCTCTTTATGACTAGCAAAAGACTGCGTACCACCAATATGTTTTGATACACCGGTTCTTGGTTCATTTTTCTCACTCATCCTACTATTGGATACTTGCTTCGACTTGGCCAGATACTCCGACATACTTCAATGTGCTAGATAAACTTCCCAAATCTCTTATGTTAGGAAACCTGGTCTCTCATCTATATTTTTGCGACAATCACTTATCAACGCCGAGTATCTAATTCCCGCTCTATGCAACCAAGCATTATAGATCTCAGCATCTATAACGGGACCTCATACGAAGAACGCTGCAAATTAAAAGGACAATGGATTAGTTACAATACTATAAAACACATTTTAAACTCAAGATAGTCACTAATTATAAATTAACTCACTTTCGAGTCATTCCAATAGATATTTCGTATGTGTTGGGGAACCTTCTTCCATACGTATCCATCCGGGTACATTTTGCGTATGAATGTTGCACCGAGGTAACTCGAGGCGATATTAGAAGGATGCAAACTTTTGAATTTTTTATGGTATTAGTACTATACATATAAGGCAAACAAATTATTTAAAAGTGACGAATTTGTAGAAACACTTGTGGTTTTTATCTAAGCTCATGGGGATCTTTATGACTCGCCCGTTCCTATCCCTAGGCAGCACTGCCAGGGCATCATCATCATCATAACTGTCACGGGGCCGTTAAGTGAGGGTTTACCCTAAGGAATTTTTCGCACTCAACCCAACCCTGTGGTGCCTAGGGACCGCCCTAGTTCAGCACAACCAATACACAATGCGGAAGATCAACACAACAAGCAATAACAACGATGCAATGGCAACAAGGAAACATTTTACTAGCTTTCAATAGGAATTACAACTCTGGTACATTCATGCCACTCTTGCATGAACCCACTGAACTTCCGTGGTCAGTGATAACGTCACACCTCTGTGTGATGCTCCCGGATACCCCCAGATGCCCCTCTCAAGCATCCCTACCTCTGGCTTTATAGCACATCCAGTAGACAGTTACAAAACCAATTAAGACTAATTAAAACGCCACTCCCTTAGTGGTCAAGGCAGTTACGTAACCGCCTTGCTCCCATGCTGCCACTTGGTTCCAGCCGCCTACAAACTCGGGACATGCCTTGGTCATGCCCATGACCAAGGTAGTTAATGAGCTGATCGTAACCGCTAACACTTGGTCTCCCCACGCCTCAAGGACGTGGCCCATGCTTCTCAAGGGACAGGGACTGCTTAACCGTGCCTAGGTCCGCCCAGGCGCGTCGGTGCTAGCCGGGGCTCGGTCGAGTCCCACCGGCTCGGGGTGGTCGGAGCATGGGCTCGAGGGACTTGCCTTGGCATGGTGCCCAAGGCATGCTCGAGGGTCCACCTTGCTACCGTGCACACACCACCCCTAGGAGAGACCACCTCCCCTTATAGTAGATGTTAAGCCGTTTCCTCCGCTCCAATAGGAAACATCCCAAAATGAGACCAAGCGTACTTTGACCAGGGTCAACGCCCAGGTCAAGATTTGTCAACTCTGGCTAAGGCATGCCTTGCCCGAGCCAAGGCGCCACCTTGCTCGTGCCTAAGGCATGACCGTGCCCGTGCCAAGGAATCCGCCAAGGTAACTTGCCTAAGTCTGCCCGAGCCTCGCGCCTAGATGTGCCAAGTCGTGCCAAGGCGCCGTGCCAAGGAAAAACACGCCTCTCGCTCATCCAAGTGCGCGCGCCCATGCGCGCTCGTCTATGCGTCCACGCGCGCTCGCCCAAGCACGCGCTCGTCCGTCCGCGCGTGCCCATACGCCCAGTCGTGACCGCATCATACGCTAAGGCGTGATTGCGTCATGCGCCAAGTGCTCGCCCGCATCACACGCTCCTGCGTGCCCGCGCTCCGCGCTGCGTGCCCGCATCCCGCACTCGTGCCCGCATCTCGCGCTCGTGCCCGCGCTCCGTGCTAATGCGCCTCGCGCTAAGGCACGACCGTGTCGCGCCTCGGTACTGCTTGGGCGCTGCGCCTAGGCCCCGCGCTTAGGCGCCTCGTTGCGCCGTGCCTAAGCCCGCGCCTAGGCACCTCCGTGCGTCGCGCCCGAGTGCCGCTGTGCTCCGCGCCTAGACGCCTCTATGCGCCTCACTTAGGAATACCCGAGCCCTATGCCCAGGTGTGCCCGAGCCTTGCGCCTAGGCTTCGCGCCTAGACGCATGCCAAGGCCTAACCTCCATTTTCCTTGCACCCTGACTTAACCGTCCCGCATGCAACCAACCTTCATGGAACCACCCAAGTCCTCCGGAACTCGGTCATTTGCTAGGATTCCGGCTGCCCAGCCCAACCTATTCGGGTTTCGTTATTGGGGGTGTGACAAACATCCCCCCGCCGAATTGTTCAATGCCCTCATCGAACGTTCCAACTCTGCCTGCTCAACAGATTGCTGCCCACCAGAGCAACACTCCTCTGTCTGTCCACCAGACTGCTGCCCACCAGAGCAACATACCTCCATCTGATCACGTACTTGCAATGCCACCAGCCTTGGTGCACTGCCTTTGCCCCTGCCTCGCATCGCTGGAACAAAGCACGACTTCTTCTCATCCATGATTAGCAAGCCATGAAGTGATGGAATCACGGCGACTCTCCCGGCCACCAAGAAATCATTTCCTGCAATGATCTCAAAATCATCTAACGGAGCAGCAATCAAATTCACCTTGCCCTCCCAAGTGTGGATTCGAATGCCCACATCTGAGGCTACGCCCATAGCCTTCCTTGGTTCGGAATTGACTGCTTTCACCATGCTTGCACTCTCCGCAAGCTGTAAACCAAGCCTCCGAGCTAGGTTCTCCACAATTAACGAATGTGTGGCTCCCGAATCGATCAGCACCTTCACTGCTAGGTTGTTGATCTGAGCCTCCACGAACATCGCCCCCTACGATGCCCTGCACCTTGTGCACTCAAGATTGTGTTTCAAGAATCGCAATGGATTCATCCGAACCTCTTGTTCGTCCGCTACAATCGCATTTAGCTTCTCTCTTTTAGGGCAATCCTTTGCCAAGTGGGGACCGTCACATATGTAACGACCCGTTTCCCCTTTGATGCTTTGGCACTAGCATCAACTTTTAAAGAAGACTCCTCCTCCTTCTTGGATCTACCCGCTCGATCCTTCTCATTGTACTTCTTTTCTTTCAATTCAAAAGAAGTGCCACTGGTTTTGTAATCAACCAGACCATCCGCCACTGCAATTGCATTCTACAAGTCCTTCACGCCTTGCCTTCGCAGCTCCGACTGCGCCCATCCTTGCAAACCTGCAGTGAAATTGAACAATTTGTCCTCCTCGGACATGTTCTCAATGTCAAGCAGTAAGGAAGAGAATTCCTTCACGTATTCTCTGACCGTCCCTTTCTGCTTCAACTGGCGTAACGCCTCCCGAGCTTGCCATGCCGCATTCGTGGGTAGGAATTGGTCCTTCAATTCCCGTTTCAGCACCTCCCATTCCGCAATCTTTGGTCGACCAGCAGCTACGTCGTTGTCAACTCTGGTTCGCCACCAAAGCTTTGCATCTCCCTCGAGATACATAGAGGTCAAGGTGACCTTCTTGCACTCCTCCGTGCCGGCAGTAGCAAAATACTGCTCCATGTCCCAAAGAAAATTCTCAAGCTCCTTAGCGCTCCGCTTGCCCGAGAATTTCTTTGGCTCATGTACATTGGTTCGAGATTTCACCGCAACGGCAACCTCCGAGGATCCGTCCGCCTTCACCTCCATCGCCATCTCCTCGACTGTTTCGGTGGTGTGTTCTCCCATAGAACGCACATCAGCTTCAAGCTCATCAAATCTCGTTTCCCACATAGCTATCGTGGCTTCTTGTGACTCTCCTCTAGCCACCAAGGACGCCACCAACATTTCCAAGCCTTCAAGGCGTTGTTCCAACCTTGAAGACTCTGTCGTGTCCACCGGAGCAGACATCATCGCCACCATTTGTTCCAAGTGAGCTACCCTCTCACTTAGATCGCTTGCTGCTCTTGTTGCCATCGTCTCCGAACCTGTCTCTGATACCAATTGTCACGGGGCCGTTAAGTGAGGGTTTACCCTAAGGAATTTTTCGCACTCAACCCAACCCTGTGGTGCCTAGGGACCACCCTAGTTCAGCACAACCAATACACAATGCGGAAGATCAACACAACAAGCAATAACAACGATGCAATGGCAGCAAGGAAACGTTTAACTAGCTTTCAATAGGAATTACAACTCTGGTACATTCATGCCACTCTTGCATGAACCCACTGAACTTCCGTGGTCAGTGATACCGTCACACCTCTGTGTGATGCTCCCGGATACCCCCAGATGCCCCTCTCAAGCATCCCTACCTCTGGCTTTATAGCACATCCAGTAGACAGTTACAAAACCAATTAAGACTAATTAAAACGCCACTCCCTTAGTGGTCAAGGCAGTTACGTAACCGCCTTGCTCCCATGCTGCCACTTGGTTCCAGCCGCCTACAAACTCGGGACATGCCTTGGTCATGCCCATGACCAAGGTAGTTAATGAGCTGATCGTAACCGCTAACACTTGGTCTCCCCACGCCTCAAGGACGTGGCCCATGCTTCTCAAGGGACAGGGACTGCTTAACCGTGCCTAGGTCCGCCCAGGCGCGTCGGTGCTAGCCGGGGCTCGGTCGAGTCCCACCGGCTCGGGGTGGTCGGAGCATGGGCTCGAGGGACTTGCCTTGGCATGGTGCCCAAGGCATGCTCGAGGGTCCACCTTGCTACCGTGCACACACCACCCCTAGGAGAGACCACCTCCCCTTATAGTAGATGTTAAGCCGTTTCCTCCGCTCCAATAGGAAACATCCCAAAATGAGACCAAGCGTATTTTGACCAGGGTCAACGCCCAGGTCAAGATTTTTCAACTCTGGCTAAGGCATGCCTTGCTCGTGCCTAAGGCATGACCGTGCCGTGCCAAGGAATCCGCCAAGGTAACTTGCCTAAGTCTGCCCGATCCTCGCGCCTAGATGTGACAAGTCGTGCCAAGGCGCCGTGCCAAGGAAAAACACGCCTCGCGCTCATCCAAGTGCGCGCGCCCATGCTCGCTCGTCTATGCGTCCACGCGCGCTCGCCCAAGCGCGCGTTCGTCCGTCCGCGCGTGCCCATACGCCCAGTCGTGACCGCATCATACGCCAAGGCGTGACCGCGTCATGCGCCAAGTGCTCGCCCCTCATCACACGCTCTGCGTGCCCGCGCTCCGCGCCGCGTGCCCGCATCCCGCACTCGTGCCCGCGTCTCGCACTCGTGCCCGCGCTCCACGCTCCACGCTATTGCGCCTCGCGCTAAGGCACGTCCGTGTCGCGCCTCGGTACTGCTTGGGCGCTGCGCCTAGGCCCGCGCCTAGGCGCCTCGTTGCGCCGTGCCTAAGCCCGCGCCTAGGCACCTCCGTGCGTCGCGCCCGAGTGCCGCTGTGCTCCGCGCCTAGACGCCTCTATGCGCCTCACTTAGGAATACCCGAGCCCTATGCCCAGGTGTGCCCGAGCCTTGCGCCTAGGCTTCGCGCCTAGACGCATGCCAAGGCCTAACCTCCATTTTCCTTGCACCCTGACTTAACCGTCCCGCATGCAACCAACCTTCATGGAACCACCCAAGTCCTCCGGAACTCGGTCATTTGCTAGGTTTCCGGCTGCCCAGCCCAGCCTATTCGGGTCTCGTTATTGGGGGTGTGACAAACATCCCCCCGCCGAATTGTTCGATGCCCTGATCGAACGTTCCAACTCGCTCGCTCAACGATCGCGCCCACCGAGCAACACTCCTCTGTCTGTCCACCGTGATCACGCCCACGAGCAAGCAACATACCTCCATCCGATCACGTACTTGCAATGCCACCGGCCTTGGTGCACCGCTTTGCCCTGCCTCGCATCGTCTGGAACAAAGCACGACTTCTTCTCATCCATGATCAGCAAGCCATGAAGTGATGGAATCACGGCGACTCTCCCGGCCACCAAGAAATCATTTCCTGCAATGATCTCAAAATCATCTAACGGAGCAGCAATCAAATTCACCTTGCCCTCCCAAGTGTGGATTCGAATGCCCACATCTGAGGCTACGCCCATAGCCTTCCTTGGTTCGGAATTGACTGCTTTCACCATGCTTGCACTCTCCGCAAGCTGTAAACCAAGCCTCCGAGCTAGGTTCTCCGCAATAAACGAATGTGTGGCTCCCGAATCGATCAGCACCTTCACTGTTTGGTTGTTGATCTGAGCCTCCACGAACATCAGCCCTACGATGCCCCAGCCTTGTGCACCTGCACTGTGTTCAACAACTGCAATGGATTCATCCGAACCTCTTGTTCGTCCGCTACAATCGCATTTAGCTTCTCTCTTTTTGGGCAATCCTTTGCCAAGTGGGGACCGTCAGATATGAAATAGCCCCGTTTCCCCTTTGATGCTTTGGCACTAGCATCAACTTTTAAAGAAGACTCCTCCTCCTTCTTGGATCTACCCGCTCGATCCTTCTCCTTGTACTTCTTTTCTTTCAATTCAAAAGAAGTGCCGCTGGTTTTGTAATCAACCGGACCATCCGTCACTTTGCAATTGCATTCGCAAGTCCTTCACGCTTGCCTTCGCAGCCCGATCGCGCCCATCCTTGCAAACCCGCAGTGAAATTGAACAATTTGTCCTCCTCGGACATGTTCTTAATGTCAAGCGATAAGGAAGAGAATTCCTTCACGTATTTCTCGACCGTCCCTTTCGCTTCAAGCGGCATAACGCCTCCGCGCTTGCCATGCCGCATTCGTGGGTAGGAATTGGTCCTTCAATTCCCGTTTCAGCACCTCCCATTCCGAAATCTTTGGTCGACCAGCAGCTACGTCGTTGTCAACTCTGGTTCGCCACCAAAGCTTTGCATCTCCTCGAGATACATAGAGGTCAAGGTGACCTTCTTGCACTCCTCCGTGCCGGCAGTAGCAAAATACTGCTCCATGTCCCAAAGAAAATTCTCAAGCTCCTTAGCGCTCCGCTTGCCCGAGAATTTCTTTGGCTCATGTACCTTGGTTCGAGATTTCACCGCAACGGCAACCTCCGAGGATCCGCCCACGGCTCGCTTTAACAACTTCACCTCCATCGCCATCTCCTCGACTGTTTCGGTGGTGTGTTCTCCCATAGAACGCATATCAGCTTCAAGCTCATCAAATCTCGTTTCCCACATAGCTATCGTGGCTTCTTGTGACTCTCCTCTAGCCACCAAGGACGCCACCAACATTTCCAAGCTTTCAAGGCGTTGTTCCAACCTTGAAGACTCTGTCGTGTCCACCGGAGCAGACATCATCGCCACCATTTGTTCCAAGTGAGCTACCCTCTCACTTAGATCGCTTCGCTCTTGTTGCCATCGTCTCCGAACTGTCTCTCGATACCAATTGTCACGGGGCCGTTAAGTGAAGGTTTACCCTAAGGAATTTTTCGCACTCAACCCAACCCTGTGGTGCCTAGGGACCGCCCTAGTTCAGCACAACCAATACACAATGCGGAAGATCAACACAACAAGCAATAACAACGATGCAATGGCAAAGCAAGGAAACGTTTAACTAGCTTTCAATAGGAATTACAACTCTGGTACATTCATGCCACTCTTGCATGAACCCACTGAACTTCCGTGGTCAGTGATACCGTCACACCTCTGTGTGATGCTCCCGGATACCCCCAGATGCCCCTCTCAAGCTTCCCTACCTCTGGCTTTATAGCACATCCAGTAGACAGTTACAAAACCAATTAAGACTAATTAAAATGCCACTCCCTTAGTGGTCAAGGCAGTTACGTAACCGCCTTGCTCCCATGGTGCCACTTGGTTTCAGCCGCCTACAAACTCGGGACATGCCTTGGTCATGCCCATGACCAAGGTAGTTAATGAGCTGATCGTAACCGCTAACACTTGGTCTCCCCACGCCTCAAGGACGTGGCCCATGCCTCTCAAGGGACAGGGACTGCTTAACCGTGCCTAGGTCCGCCCAGGCGCGTCGGTGCTAGCCGGGGCTCGGTCGAGTCCCACCGGCTCGGGGTGGTCGGAGCATGGGCTCGAGGGACTTGCCTTGGCATGGTGCCCAAGGCATGCTCGAGGGTCCACCTTGCTACCGTGCACACACCATCCCTAGGAGAGACCACCTCCCCTTATAGTAGATTTGTCAACTCTGGCTAAGGCATGCCTTGCCCGAGCCAAGGCGCCACCATGCTCGTGCCTAAGGCATGACCGTGCCCGTGCCAAGGAATCCGCCAAGGTAACTTGCCTAAGTCTGCCCGAGCCTCGCGCCTAGATGTGCCAAGTCGTGCCAAGGCGTCGTGCCAAGGAAAAACACGCCTCGCGCTCATCCAAGTGCGCGCGCCCATGCGCGCTCGTCTATGCGTCCACGCGCGCTCGCCCATGCGCGCGCTCGTCCGTCCGCGCGTGCCCATACGCCCAGTCGTGACCGCATCATACGCCAAGGCGTGACCGCGTCATGCGCCAAGTGCTCGCCCGCATCACACGCTCCTGCGTGCCCGCGCTCCGCGCTGCGTGCCCGCATCCCGCGCTCGTGCCCGCATCTCGCGCTCGTGCCCGCGCTCCGCGCTAATGCGCCTCGCGCTAAGGCACGACCGTGTCGCGCCTCGGTACTGCTTGGGCGCTGCGCCTAGGCCCGCGCCTAGGCGCCTCGTTGCGCCGTGCCTAAGCCCGCGCCTAGGCACCTCCGTGCGTCGCGCCCGAGTGCCGCTGTGCTCCGCGCCTAGACGCCTCTATGCGCCTCACTTAGGAATACCCGAGCCCTATGCCCAGGTGTGCCCGAGCCTTGCGCCTAGGCTCCGCGCCTAGACGCATGCCAAGGCCTAACCTCTATTTTCCTTGCACCCTGACTTAACCGTCCCGCATGCAACCAACCTTCATGGAACCACCCAAGTCCTCCGGAACTCGGTCATTTGCTAGGTTTCCGGCTGCCCAGCCCAGCCTATTCGGGTCTCGTTATTGGGGGTGTGACAATAACCATCCTGGTCATCTATTGTCGGCGATCCATTGGCAGGACTGAGTACGGTGAAGGAAGGGGTGGCCCCGGGGTACAAGTAAGGAGGGGATAAAGTAGTCATCGACTGAGACATTGATCAAGTAGATGGTGCTCTACTCGATGATGGTTCCAACGCACCAAGCCCGAGAATCCTCTGCTGAGGCGGATGACTACTCGATGTTGGTGTGACTGGGCCCGCCTTGCGACGATCGTATGACGACGATGGTTGATCGACTGCAGGCCGACCATCAATATGAATAAGTCGACCTCGAGATGGTTGTCCCTCCCGACGAGTCGACGTTTGTGTCGGCAGCTACATCGGTGTTGGCATAGGCTTCTACATCGACGGCTGCATCGACGGCAGTGATAACGGTCTACAGCGAGTAATGGTCGTAAGAGGTCTAATGGTCGCTGCAGGAAGGGGTATGGTAATACCCGTGTCAGAAGGATCGACTATGGTGAAAGGAGCTGGTGTCGGGATCTCAAGATTGGGGGATGTCTGAGACTGATCTCCCACCGGGGGTGTCGGCTATGATCATCTGCGGCGAGTTCCAGACATGTCTAAAGATTGAAAATAATATAATAAAATAAGATCAAATTCTGGTAAATTTTCTAATGTCGTCGCAAACTGCAGAATTCCATCAATTGAAAGAACTATCTTACTCAATCATTCTCAATTCTACTTTAACTATCACTATTCGACGACGATTCTTCGTCGTCTTCTTCCTTTACGTCTGACATGTGCGAACAAGATGGATCAGCCAGGTCCGTGTCACTTATGTCGAGGTCCTCTTCAGCAAGGAATCGATTGGGTTCATCATCTTGGAATGCAACATCAGCAGGGGGAACAACTTCTTCCACATATGTGGCTATGATTTCCTCATCGATAAACTTAGGTTGAAGCTTAGAAACAGCTAACCACTCATGACGATCTCGCCGCAAGGATAGATAGGAAAGAAAATATGCTTGGTGTGCTTGCATTGCTAATATGAAGGGCTCACAGTTGTTATATCACCCATTTTTGTGTACATCAACCAACTTGAGTGAACGGTGAGCCTGTGTACCAGTGCCCAGAGTCGGATCGAACAATTCATACTTGGACAAAAATGTACGAGAACAACCAGCTTATTCAAGCTCAATGACTTCTTGAACTCAACCATAGTAGTTGAAGCTGTTGACAGTGTATTTGGAGCCTTGTACCCAAACCTCACTGTTATCGGTCAATCTGTTGCTTGATCGGTAGTTCACGTTATTAAACTTGTACCCATTCACAAAATAACCATGATAGATGGAACATAAATGACTAGGGCAACGAGAAATATAGACTATTGTCTCTTCGTCTATATTATGACGTGCCTACACAAAGCAATTACCAATAGGCCATGAATAGATTATTTGGTATACTATGTATAGTGAAATAAATAGAGTATGAATGTTATGTATTCTTCGAACCAAGGAGCAAAGTATTGCTCAAGGCTCTCGTCAACAGCGAAGTTTGTAATGTTCGGCACCCGTGCATGCAAATCGTTGATATATAACCTATAAGGAGTTGCATGAGTATGAGAAGATGAGTGTATGTATTTGGTTGTTGTATAATTATTGAAATAAACGATTTAAGCGTATCAAAAATAATAGTACTTACGAGACATATGTTTCAATTTCTGGACTATTAAGTAAGACGTAATTGCAAGCAGTGATGTACTATTTTTCGTCGAGGTATCGAGTGGTACGTTTACTCGATGTTCGACCTAGATGTGTAAAAATGGAAAAACTGCCAAATTTTTTTGGCTTGGGCCCAATGCCTCCATCATCATTACTAGGTACCTGATCATGTGTCGGCATAGTATGTTCCTTAAAGAAGTAAGAACAAAACAAAGTTGCATCTTCCAAAAGATAGGTATTACATATTGAGGCCTCAACTTTCGCTTTGTTTTGAATATTTTTTTTTAAGATGTTGAAGGTACCTAGTTACCACATTTTATGTTACAAAACATGTGTTAAACGATGGAAGTAAGTTAAATTATCTAAATGAAATGTGAGGAAAAATATTGGATTTACCTTTCAAAAGGATACATACATCGAAATTATAGCGGTTCAGCTAGACGATCCTCGTGGGGCAAGTGCGTGGTAAAATGCTTCATCGAGTCGAAAAAACTATGAGGAAAACTTTTCTCCAACCTGGATAAGATTTTGGGTATATCATGGTCTAACGCAGCGATATCTTTAAGTTTTATACTTCGGGTTGCTAAGGTACTGAAAAAAAAAAAAAAAAAAAAAAAAAAAAAAAACTCAACTCGCTAATAGCTACCATAACATTTTTGTCAAGGAGTTCTCGAAAGGCAATTGGAAGAAATCTTTACATGAAGACATGACAATCATGACTCTTCATTTTGAACAACCGCAGTCGCCTTTCATCTACGCAACAACTTAAATTTGAAGCGTACCTCGGGAAAACGTACGTGTCTCACCCATTCGCAAAATATTTGCTTTCTTGATTTGTAAAGTGTAACAATTGCCTTAGGATATTTCTTCGACATAGGGTCCATGTGCAAGGAAGGGCGGTGGCAAAGTTCACGCACATCTTGTCTAGATTTTGGGTTGTCTTTGGTTTTTCTCGAGACACCCACCACCGTGTTAAATGCATTATCAAAAAAAAAATTTCTCGATATGCATGACATCTAGATTTTGTCTTATGAAGATTACTCTTCCAGTAAGGCAAGTCCTAAAATATGCTCTTTTTCTCCATCCTGTAGTTTTTATGTGTATTGCGTTTGCTGTTACCGCCCTAACTTCAGTCACTTTCATTAACCCAAAATGTCCAATTTCCATCAACAAGTGTTCATTGGATTTCAACAACGACAGTCCTTTATGTAAAACATTTCTTCCTCTGCGAAAACTTCATTTGTCTCTCCTATGACTCGAAAAAGAAGGCAAAAATCTACGATGACAGTCAAGCCAAGAAGTCTTCCCATCGTGTTTCAACTGGAACGTTGTTGTATCTTCTATAAAATTTGGACACGCCGTCTTACTCTATGTGCTTCACCCCGACAGCATGTCGTAGGCAAGAAAATCACTTACAGTCCACATGAGGGCAGCTTGCATAAAACATTAGGTTTCATAGACACGTCGTATGTAACCACGTCATCTTGCCACAAGTCTTGTAAAAACTTCATCAGGTGTTAGAGGAAAATGTCAATTTGTTGACCTAGATTGTGATGGTTCGGGATAGATTACAGTAAGAAACATGAACTATTTTTTCATGCACATGGAAAGTGGAAGGTTGTATGGAGTCAATATGACCGGCCATGATGAGTATTACTTCTTAGATACACCGAAAACTTGAAAACCATCTAGTGCACAATCCCAAACAAATGTTTCGCACCTCTCCGCCAAACTCTTCATTCACCTCATTGGAATGTTTCTATGCAACCGAATTGGAGCAATGCTGCATGACGTCTTTCAGAGAGTGATATTCCCCGTGCCATCGCATATGCCTTGTAGTTGCTTCTGACGCATACAGACGTTGTAGTCTTGGAGTTAACAGAAAGTAATACATTTTTTTTACGCATTTTTCGATTCTTTGACCTAGCTGATTACTCTTGATTGTATCTGGACTACCCACAAAACTTGCACCACTCTAACTTGAAGTCTACGCCCCGATAAATCATGCAATTATCTTCACAACTATCTATCTGCTCCACTGGCAAACCCAATCCTTGTATCAGTCTTTTGGTGTTGTAGAAACTTCCGACAAGCGAGTTTTCTTCTAGCAACATATCATGCCAATATTGTAAGATGTCGTCGCAAGCTCCTTCTAGAAAAATGAAATTTTGCTTTCAAAGCCATTAATCTCGTCACAGCAGACAATTTAGTCATTGTTTTGCACCCATCCCACAATGGTTCATATCCCGCATCGGCCATATCATAAATTTGTTGTACTTCGGGATTTTGTGACTCTTCCATGCGCGTCCACTCGAAACTCGGCCCCGCCGTGTTGTGCAACATCTCGTGGTAGGACGTCATCGAAACTTCGATGTCTTGAGTCTCTCTTTCGTGAAAAGTTTTGTGCGATCGATTGTTTAATGCGATGGCTCGGGAACATCATCTCTACACTCTCCATGCTCATACCAACGGTAGTAGTCATGAACGAAACCGTGCTTACAAATATGGTACTCAATGGTCTCCACGTCGCAATAATTACAAAGACAACATTTGGTGTGGTCGCAAGGACACCTTATCATTGTCTCGCTATGGTAAGTGTAACAATGAGTTTTCACAAACTGTATGAACTTTTTAACTTTGACCACAAACTCACAGCGTACGAATCCGTTTTGGACACGATCGTACATCCATTCCCTATTTGGGTTAGTCATGTCCTATGAAGAACAAGCTCATTTTTAATTACAGTCAAAGATACTCGCTCTAAATATTGAGATTGTCATCATATCTAAAAAGTAACAAATGTTCATCATTTGTTATCGATTGTGCTTTATAAGTCGAGTTTCAATAGTTGGTCGAGTTTTCGTCGCCTAAGTTCAACAACATCGAGTTTTAAGAGAGATCACATTTTTAATAATGATTCAATTGCATACTAATTAATTGATTGTTAATTAACTATCATTCAAGTGCATTTATTAACAACGATTCAATTGCATTTAACATTACTAACATAATATTGTGATCGTTTTCTTAGCAAAATTAAAATATTAAATTTTTGTACAAAATGTTAAAATTTATAATAAATTTTGAAAAAATGGGTTGGAAAAAGTTAATCGTGGCAAACTGCACTGACTATTCTAATTAGGTACTTGCACACATTTTTTTTCCATTTTTGGATTGATACAATGCAAAGATAAAATCCATAATTTTTTACACTAGAAAGACTTTAGCAAACTAAAGCAAATAAAAAAAAGTTGGTACAAAAATAGAGAGAAAAGCATGGGACGCCATTTTCTCCCAAATGCACATTAATTGGTAGATGGGATATTGTATCTAATACTTCAAATTAAGATGAATTCTAATAATAATTCAATATAAGTATTTCACTTCACCTTTTTTGGTATTAAGGATGTGAAAAAAAAAAAAAAAAAAAAAAAGTACCGCTGTAGTGACATTAAAACTCAGAGGAAGATATTCTTGTAAAAACTCTAACACATCAAAACTCGAAGGAAGATATTCTTTTAAAAACTCTAACATGTAACATGCATGTTACTTATTTTTTTGAAGACCACTCTAACATGTTACCTAAAAAATCATAAGCACACTTTTTATTTTTGGAAACCCTTGCATTTATAAATTCATAAGTCTAAGCCAAAAAATATTTACACAAAAACTATTCCATATTTTCACACTCACAAATTTACCTTAATAAAAAATAAATAAATAACAGTAAATAATATTAAAAATAAATATCACAAAAATTATTTAAGGTGGTGGCGTCCTGCAGTGGCGACAGCTTACGGTGCGACAACGGCAACGGCGGCGGCGTACGGTACGACAGCGACGGCGGGAGCTGCAGCGCGGCGAGAGCAGCAGCAAGAGCGGCCGCGGCAGTGCGGCGGGAGCGGGAGCTAGAGAGATCCCGCTTCCAGTAGAGATAGAGAATGAGAGATCAAAGGTAGAGAAAGAGAGGTCGAGAGCTAGAGAGAAAGAGAGGAGCGAGAGGAGAGAGAGAGAGAGAGAGAGAGAGAGAGAGAGAGAGAGTGGTTGGGAGGTGAGGGAGCAAGGGAAAGAAGAGGGAAGTCTGTTTTAGGGGTTTTGGGTCGGGGGGGGGGGGGCAGGGATGTGGACGAGTGGGCGGGGCCCGCGGGGAAGCTGGACGAGTCGATTTTTTTTTTTTTTTTTGGGGGGGGGGGGGGGGGGGGGGGGGGGGGGGGGGGGTGGTTCTCGAGCTCGGGGGGAATGGTGCAGTGGGGCTTTGGGGGGCGGGGGAGGCGGTCTTGGGCTCGGGAGGACGTGGAGGGCGAAGGAGATGACGCCGGGCGGTTGTGGGAGGCTGCTGACGGGGGGAGGTGCTCGCGGGGAGGAGCGCGGAGGTGACGCCAGCGGCGGGGGAAGGAGCTCACCTGGGCAGACGACCTATAGTGGGGAGTCGCTTTGGGGGGGATGACTGACAATGGGGCCAGCCAGATACAGAGAGAGGGAGAGAGAGAGAGATTGAGAAAAACGTGTATTTTTTATTAATAGCTAAAAATGAGCTATGGATTCATATTCAATCAAAATTTTAATTATAATCGACAATTTCAATCCGAAAAAATTCTAATTACTCTTAGGGCCTTCATTGTTAAAAAATATATCAAAAAAAAATAATTGACAAAAAATAAAATGTTAAAAAATAGATTAAGACAGTCAAAAATTTTGTGAAGTCCTAAAATATAGCTAACGTGGAGTTAAAAATATGCGTTAATAAATTTAAAAGATAGACGTTAATAGTCCTAAAAATATCTAACTTGCAGTTGGAGCCGTATAGTAAAAAATTAATAGTTAAATATTCCTATTCAATCAAAATTCTAATTATAATTGACAATCTCAATCCTAAAAAATTTGGATTAGTCTTAGGCCTTCATTCTTATAAAATATATAGAAAAAATAAATTGTTAAAAAATAGCTATAGTTTTTATGTGAAACGGTTATTATATATATAGATGAAGAGATGTGGACAACAATATACATATAGGCTAATCCTATTCTAATTGGGTTAGATGATTAAAAAACGATGAAACAATTATTAATAATTCAAAAATCTTTTGATTAATACGTAAAAATTAGCAAAGTATTCCTATTCAATCAAAGTTCTAATTATAATCGACAATTTCAATCCGAAAAAACTTTTATTAGTCTTAGGGCCTTCATTGTTAAAAAATATACTGAAAAAAAATAATAGACAAAAAATAAATTGTTAAAAAATAGATTAAGTCAATAAAAAAATTTTGTGAATTCCTAAAATATAGCTAACGTGGAGTTAAAAATAGGTGTTAAAGATAGGCGTTAATAGTCCTAACAATATCTAACTTGGAGTTATAGTTGTATAGTCCTAAAAAAGTCATATATATATATATATATATATATATATTGACTATCAATTAGAGGGAAATTAATTAAAGACATTATAATTTTTCATTTAGCAACGGAATAGCTCGTAATAACCTATTCCATTGCTATTATGTTGCTATTCCGTTGGTACTCATGTTGTCACGTGTGCGGCCCATTCCAAAGCTAATCCGTCGCTACTCATTAGCGACAAAATAGCAATGGAATATTAGGCGAGAAATGTGGGCGCCGACTTTACTAACAGAATAGCGACGGAATACTAACGGAATGTTTTAGGGGACAATTTTGGCGCCAAGTTTAGCAACGGAATAGAAACATAATAGTTTCCATTGCTAAAATTATGTTGCTATTCCGTTGTTAATTCATCACTAAACTCAAAATTTGCTATCCGTTGCTAATCCGTCGCTTTTAAGTTGCTATATAGCTTCGAAATTGATTCCGTTGCTAAATTTTGTTGGTAATTTTTCATTTTTTGTAGTGAAAACTGAGTGATTTCAATTAAGCTTGTCTATAAGAATTCAACAGGGAAAAATGTATTTTTAGTGACCAAAGATTAATTCAAATATTGCAAGATATGAAAATATTCTCAATCCAGGTTTTCCTTATATTGTTTAAGTTATTATTTCTATTTTTAATGCATGTTTTAGTTGTCTAAGGATAGTTTGTTAATTAAATTTCTTTTAGGTTAATCTATAGTAGTTGGTGAATTCAAGACTATTATAGGTGCCTTCGACGCGACAACCAAGGCAATGAAAATAGTTGATAATGGCCTAAAACCAATCAAAAGTAATTAAAAGCTTCATATATCTTTAACTTAAAAACTTACGGTTTATATATAGTATTCTAAGTAACATATGTAACGACCTTAAATTTCTAACTCATACCATGTGTTACCGTATAACTCTAACGGGAACTTATGATGACATGGCGTACTTGGTCAATCCTCAGGAGTCGACACTGAGATATTTTATATTTTTGTGATGCGTGTATTACTTATCTATACCCAAGATATACAAATTCAACCCAATATATCTTGATATATAGGCATTGAGACGTGAACGGGGATATGCCTCGAGATGTGTGCAAGCGTGGGAGTTGGGTAGCTGAGTTAAGTAAGGAATTAGTCTAACCATGGAGTTTAATTATTTAAAAACATTAGACTAAGTTGCTTGGAATCAAATATTAAGGTCATGACATCAAGTTTTAGCCTAAATTAAAATCTTAAATAAGTGTGCATGTATATATACATACCAATAAATATAGGATGTACATACCTTATTAAGATACATACACATATGCTTAACTAGTGGAAATGAAGGCCATGCACAGCCCAAATAAAGACCTTTGATGATCTTAAAATCTTGTGTAAGGGAAAGATGAAGGAATAATCTAATGGTCATGACTTAAAGGATAGGAGTATAAAAAGACCACTTATCTGAATTTCATTTCTTGCTTTTAACACTCCAGGTTTAAAAAAGAAGAGAAAATGAGAAAGCTAGCAATGCTTGTTGTAAAGTGAGAAAATTGGAGAGGATTTGGTGGAATTCAAGGGCCAATGGGGGCTAAGAAATAAAACTAGAACAAGGAATAACCCTATGTAAGCATTTAATTCCTTATCTTGTTGCCTAGGTTATTGAATTTAAATTGGAACTTTTGTTGTATGTAATGAAGTTATGAGTTGGTTTTGGGTTTCCTCTCTATACAAGGTTATTCCATTCCGATTTTCAAGGATTCATTTGGGTTGTCAAATGGCTTTTCATTTTAAGTTTAAATTTGTGTCCTTGATCATGCAAGTATTAATCTTGGCTTTGACAAAAAAAAAAATCTTGGCTTTGATTTTGAATGGATGTTAAATTATGATGGATTGTTGTTGTTTTTTATATTATTGAGGAGGATGTACCCCATTGTAAAAGTTTTTGGTGATGGAGATGGCCTAGGTGAGATTTGGGGTTAAAAGACCCACATCTTGACCTACTAAAATGCAGTCTGCAGCGCAATTGGCACGCTATCTAGGCCAGATAGTGCGCTATTATTTCAGCAGACATGATAGTTTGACATGTTTTTGTAAAACGACCATAACTTTTTCGTTTTAAGTCGGATTTCGACGTTCGCTTACCGTTGGAAAGGTAAGAGAGAGAGAACAAAGACTTAGGATAATTAGAATTCAAAAATAAAGTCATTAATTTTAGCAAAAATAGGCTGAAAATTAGGGTTTATCCGCGGGGATACCATTTTTGTAACTTTTTGAGCTGATTTTGATTCGTGATTTTTTGAAGCTTCATACTCCTTAGATTTAACTCAACTTTTTCAAATCAAAGGTTCTTTATGCCATTTCATTGCTTGCTGATTTTCGTGTCGTTCTGAGTTGATTAGCACCATTTTCGGTCGCATTTTTGTTTGGAAATTCTATTATGTCAAACAAGTCTATTTATGGACTGAATTTCAAAAACTTGATTTCAAACCATGTAATTGAGTTATAAATTAGTATGTATTACTGGATTATGTTCAATCACACTGGAATTCAGACTCGAGTCATTCCAGTGTTCTTTTCTAGGAGTTTATGCATTGATTTTAGATCATTTTAGACGAATCAAGTTAATAACAAGTTTTTATCATTGAATATGGGATTGAAATGAAAAACACTAAACTAAGAACATATTAAGTGGGCACTAACACACCAAAAGCAACTAAAATGGACATCAAGGACTTAGCGAGCTAGAGTCAGACATTGGGGGTTAGTTCGAGGTTGTGTTGCAGCCGCGAGATAGCGTATTAGCGTAGATCCGAGGTAAGTAAAACCAGCTAGGAAATGCACAGTAATTTATTGAGCTTTACATGTTATTGTTATTGCACTGTTAACCTTCCTTGTAATTCCTACTCCGACATGAGTGTCCGAGGGCTAAATGAGTCAAGAAGGTGTCTCTGATGGAGTGGTTGTCGACTAGCTACCGGAGCCATGACCTCGATTCACTTGATTGTTTAGTCAGGATGAGATGTGTTTTACCTGGGACATCGTTGATATCCCTCATTCGCGATGATCTAGGTACAGCAGGCGTTGTCGTGTCCTTGGACCTGAGTCTGCTTGGCATTGATGTGACTCTATAACCCCGACCCTATGGCACCTGCACTCAGTGGTATTGGACTACTTGGACGCCTCTCTATTGCTTCTTTTGACACTCATTTCTTGTTGTACTTTCATTATTAAGTCTTATTATCATGCATTCCTTATAGTTTTCTTTCTATCTGCATGAATTGTAGACTGCTTTATTTATTTTAAAGTATTGTTTAGATCCTATTAGCTTTTACTTATTGGACTAATCATTTTTGTGTATGAACGAGTGCAGATTTGCGGTCGAGCAAGGGCAAGGTGCCGATACTGGGCGATCTACACTGAGGACATCATAGCAGCCCTCTATCACTCACCTTAGTAGGTTTTTGACTTTTTGTATTACTTATATATGTGATTTTATCACATTTAGGATACTTATTTGGGGTTGCGAGATGCTTATGACTTGTATATCGCTTTTCTATACATTCTACACTTGTCACTTAATATACAAGCTTGTTTATATACAAGGTTCCATATATAGGTTGTCCGACTCTTTATTTTCTTACATGTTGAGTTATTTAAGTTGTTAATTGTTTCCGCTAACTTGTGAAACTTGCAAAATACTAATTACTCGACTCGAAATTATAAATTCATTTATAATGATGTATAGGAAGTCTGACTAAGCCTGCGTTGACCTTGTGAGGCCAAACTTAGAGTTAGGACACTGTTAGAACTTAGAATGGGACCTTATGATCCTGACTTAGAGTCTTAGTTGGGAAGTAGGGAAAGTTGGGGAAGTTAAGAATCTAAATTATATGTGCTATTTGAAGTACTATATTGTATTATTACCAGAACCTATAAACTGATCAAGAAATCACCTTCTTTGCGGATTGCGATAACCGATAAGCTTGGAGCAAGCGGTAGCAGTTGTAGCTAAGATGTACATGGGAGGCTAGATGAGATGTCCTTGTTGGTCACATCTCATAGCCATCAACTTGAGGAGATCCTCAAGCTACTGAGGGCACAGGTTGCCCCATCGTCAATTACTACAGCATCGTCCCTTGCTCCTGAGGGGAGTGTGCTTACTGTACAGGTCACTTCAGCATCTCGCATCGTACCGACAGGACCCGTGATAGCTGAGATAATGTTGGTGCAGCACATATAATACTACTTACACCCTTACTCCGATAGAGACTGCGATGACTACGCCTATAAAGACTAGTACAAGGGCGACAGCTGAGGTGAGACAGTAGTGAGAGTTCCAGAGACGTAGACTAGTTCTAAGGGGGCACAAATCTCGAGGCTGTAAAGAGATTTGTAAATAGCCACAAGAAGATACACGACATCCTAGCCACACCAGAGAACATGTGGTCGATTATATCATCAGGACTGATATTTGAATAGGTCGATGCATGGTGGCGCAGTATGGTGGCTACGCCCCAAGGATTGGGCAGAATTCAAGAGGCGGTTTAGTCAAAATTACTTTCCGTATTCGTTCCTGAAGTCGAAGAGGGCCGAGTTTTTGAGCATCTGATAGCACAATAGGGAGTTGGTGATGTAGCATATGGGCAAGTATTTGCAGCTATTGGAGTATACCGAGGGTATAGCCGACGTAGATGCCAACCGGGCACACTACTTCATGAATGGGTTGTTGAGAGTCAATGGGGACACCGTAGTTACTACGGGCTAGGGAGCTTACAAGGTTGCAAATGAGAGGATCCCGGCCAGAGAGACATACTTGAGTACATACCTCGATGAGGTTATAACATCACCAGCCCAAGCTTAGTTATAGTACAGATCAGGGGATGATAAGAGGATGAAGAGGCACCGATTGTAAAGGCCGAGAGAAGTCAAGGCTCAAAGTGTAAGGTCTGTGGCACCACCATCACACCAGTGTGCACTGCACCAGTACCTTCTGCGTCAGCATGTTCCTATTCTAGCTTACAGTAATAGCCAATCGGCACGGCTAATCAGACGACGATATCGAGTAGATAGAGAGTGGAGGCAGAAGCAGGAATCCGGGACGGAGGTCAGGATAGGGCCAGGGCTAGAGTCAAAGATATGTTCAAGGACATGGACAGAGGTCCACTCAGTCACAGGGACAGAGGCTTCCACCAGGGTTGGGACAACACCAAGCATGTTTTTAGTGCGTAGACAAGGCACTTTATTAGCACTTGTTTACGAATAAATAGAGCTCAGTCAAAGCAGAGCAGGGAGCATGCTCACTCTATTGTCGCACCAGACCCAACTGCTACACGTAGTCTGATTGAGGGTATCGTTTACATTTTTGATAGAGATATGCATAATATGATTGATTATAGTTCTACATTGTCTTTTATTTCTACTCGCATCGTCGATAAGTTAGGGTTGAGACCCATTAGGTTAGAGAGACCCTTGATCCTTAGCACGGATGTTGGGGACAAGATATACTTTAACATATTATGTGTAGATTGCACTGTAGAGATAGAGGGATAAAAGATACCACCAGACTTGAGGGTGTTGGAGTTCCTAGTGTTCGACGCCTTATTTGGTATGGATTCGCTTGTGGTGTATCATGCCCAATTACATTACTTCAGTAAGGTTGTCACGATATGACTTCCAGGACAGACAAAGTTCAATTTTGAAAGGACATCAACTACATTATCGATCACTGGAGGCAAAGTGTCCACGAGCATGGATTTTGAGACTTTGGCTAGTGTTATGAGTATGACAAGGATAGTTAAGGTCAGGATTGAGCAGGTACCAATGTTTTGTGAGTTTTAAGAGGCATTTCCTGATGCTTTGCATGGTTACCGCCACCTAGAGATATTGACTTCATTATAGACTTGGTTCGGGGACTAAATTGATATCGATTTTGTCGTACAGGATGGAACCGATAGAGCTCGAGGAATTGAGGACCCAGCTTGATGAGTTATTACGATTGGGATTTGTTAACCCGAGTATGTCGCCGTGGGGCGCACCAGTATTATTTGTCAAGAAAAAGGACGACAGTTAACAACTACGCATAGACTATACACAACTGAACAGAGTCACCATGAGGAACATATACCCACTTCCTCACATAGACGACTTGTTTGATTTTCTAGGAGGAGCACAAAGGTTCTCCAAGATTGACTTGAAATTCGACTACCACCAGCTCAGGATTAAAGATGAGGATAGAGATAAGATAGCTTTCCGTACGAGATATGGGCACTTCCAGTTCACTATTATGCTATTTGGGCTGACGAATGCCCGGCGATGTTCATAGATCTAATGCACCGAGTATTGAGAGAGCATTTGGATAGATTCGTGATAGTGTTCATCGACGACATTCTCATCTATTTTGGGACTCTTGAGGATTACGAGAGGCACCTCAGGATGATATTGCAGACTTTGAGGGAGCATCAACTATATACTAAATTTAGTAAGTGTGAGTTTTGGCTTACTAGAGGTTGAATTTCTACGGCACATTGTCTAAGCTAGCATAGTATCAGTGGACCCCGCTAAGGTTAGAGCAGTGATTGATTGGCCTACTGATAAGTGTTTATTTAAACTTATATATAGGTTTTTGTTAGTATTATATTTAGTACAAATATCCCTAAATGAGCTCTAATTAATGTTGTTTATGCATTTTCAGTTAATTAAGGTGTTGAGGAAGGAAATAAGCAAATCGAGAAGAAATGGAGCAAAAACCCATTTAAGTAGGCTTGGCGTCGTGGCATGTGAGGTTGCCATTGTGGGAGCACTAAAGACAATGTGGAGGACCTAGGCACGGTGTGGGAGAGAAGAAAAGTGAAGAAGATCAAAGCAGAAGGCTCAGTATCGTGGCAAGCAATGATGGCGCCGTGAAGCTATAAAGGACAATACCGGGGATGTAAGGTGGGGCACTGAGGGCACTGAGGTAAGGAAGGACACACGTTGGAGGTGGCGTCGTTGCTTAACACATACGCGCCAGATGGCATAATTGACAGAGCCGAATTGAAAGAAATTAGAAAGTTATAGTTCTATTTTCGAGTTAAATTGTAAAGTAGGGTTTCTAATTGTTATCAGGAAGTATAAATAGATGTTATGACGTGATAAAACCATAGGAAATCAACCATTAGGCACCATTAGAGTATTTTAGAATAGTTTTTACTCATTTTTTAGTATTAAGACGATTTGTGGAGCGAAGACATTGAAGACTCACATTTGGGGATGTAAGTAGTATTTTAATCTTAGGGATCAATAGATTTTATAGTATGAATGTTATGCTATGAACATGACTAAAAATTGAATTTAAAAAGTGCAATGGTTAGAATTTGTATTGATTTTGAGCGTAATGTTATAGACATCTTGATCATATGTTTATTGCTATTATGTTTTAGAAGTTATCATAGCCATTGAAGTGTTTAAGCCATATATGGATGGTACAACCGTAAAATACATAACATCGAGCGATAGTTGTTGATTAGGGAGGCACGGATAGTAAACTTAATTGGTTATGAATCTAAAGATTTGAAATATTAAAGCAATGTGGAGTTTACGTTATTCACACTGATAGGTGGAGTTCTATATTGCATATTAGAATCTTTTTCGTCACGACAGTGGGTTAAAGTGGATTTGAAGGAGATCTGTATTTTCTAATTAGGCATTGCACACAACATAATAAGATGATAAAGTGGTTGAAAAGCATAGTATTTCATTACCTAGGTGAAGTTGTGAACTAAGATAGTTTTAATATTAAAATATATGTAAATTGCATTGATTTGTTAAATTAGTTAGTTTGGTTATAAA
The DNA here is from genome assembly GCA_039657325.1 of Stephania cephalantha. NCBI lineage: Eukaryota > Viridiplantae > Streptophyta > Magnoliopsida > Ranunculales > Menispermaceae > Stephania > Stephania cephalantha. The sequence goes on from CM077573.1 coordinate 26,672,535, forward strand.
ACCATTCAAAAAAAAATTTCCTTAGCAATAGATTCATTGTAGCTAAATACGTAGTAAGTGCATACACCATTCCCTGAGGATGATATCCGTAATCAACGTAAGTTGAGTACACTATTACTATAATTGAGCCGTTATAGTTGTGGCCTAGGTCAAGTTTTTAACGCCATTGCCGGGGATAGGTAGCCACTTAGACTTAGTTAGTTTGAAAAGTTGGTAAGTTTTATTTTAAGTACTTTACTTTCAAGTTCATAAAAACGAAAACAAAAAAGTATAGGCTTAAGTTTCAAGCTTGACATTCTGCACTTGATCTTTTGTGTTTTATTTTCTCTGATAACTAGTGCATGCGTAGCAAGGGAGAGAAAGACCCACTGCCTTACGACCCTAAGATTGACAAAATTAATAATGGAAAGAAAAAGAAAGGAATCAAGATGGCTGAGGATCAAGCAAGAAACCAATAATAGGGTTGCGGGAATAACCAATCTACAGGTGATCTGGTAGTGCAGGATAGAGTGCGAGGATAGAGATGCCTTCGTGACTACTTCAAGCCAGAAGTTTTAGAAGACTTGCAATGGAGTAATGAGGCTTCCAACTAACACCACCGAGTTCGAACTTAGACCGTCTCTAATAAACATAGTGCAACATAGCTTGTTTAACGGGCTAGCCAACGAAGACCCAGTTGCACATGTTGAGAATTTCTTAGAGAAGTGCGACACCATGCATATTACCGGAGTTACAAAAGAGGTGATCAACATGAGACTTTTCCCATTCTCATTGGGTGGAAAAGCCAAATCTTGGTTCCAAGGACTGAACACAAGAAGTATGACATCGTGGGTGGAAATTAATGAAATATTTCTTGATAAGTTCTTTCCCTCCCAGTGTAGGTCAATGAGAGGAAGCTGGAAATCAATCAATTCAAGCAAGAAGACACCAAGTCTCTTTGCGAGACTTAGGATAAATTCAAAGAGATACTGAGGAGATGTCTAGAACATGGATTTGTGAAATGGGCACAACTCTAAATTTTCTACTATGGGATACAACAACAACAACAACAACTCGAAATTCTCGTGTGGAAATCCTGATAATGCACTAAAGTTACCTCAAGGCTTTAATCAACAAGTCCGAAGGGGCTAGCTAAGGTAAAATGAAAAGATGACCTTTTTAAAGTCAATTGAGAAGTACTTGGAAGCCATGGACATGAGTAATAGGTAATGCCATGAGAAGCACGAAAAAATATGGAAGGAGTGAAGCAAGCCATGAAGATGATGGATGATATGATATCACAATCCATCAAGAATTTAGAGAGACATATTGGTCAGTTGGTCATTGCCTTGAACTCGAAGAAGGAAGGAAAGTCTCCAAGCAACACCATCACTAATCCTAATGAGAACGTTTGTGCTATTCATATGATGAGCAATATGGCAACGTTTGAGCTAAGACTAGAGCAAGTGATCTACAAGTCAAAAAAGTCAACACTTTGGCTATGACGAAGCATGAAGAGATGCATGAGTATAGAAAGAAAGAAAGAAAGAAAAGATGAACTCGAAGGCTTCGGGCAACAAAGAATCAATGCCTGGAAGAGTGACAAGAAAAGAAAGAAATAATGGAAAGTCAAGCAAAAAGATGAAGGGCCTTCTGAAGAAGAACTAAAAGGCAATGTCATCAAGGTAGTTTCGAAGAAGCGAAACCGAAGTTCAAGTTCATCCCGAGACTTTAACTAATCAAAAAAAGATATCTGGGAGAGATATACATACCAATAAGCATTAACGGACACCGATTTAGAAATGTCTTATGTGATACGGGAGCCTCAATTAATTTCATGCCACTAATGTACATGTTACACGCTAATTTGAAGATCAATTGTCACAAAACGATGAATTTGCAAGTAGTTGATGGCAAGTTGATACCAACTATAGGAAGAGTCTTGAATGTGCATGTGAAAGTAGGCAGATTCACATTCATCACGATTTTGAGGTTATGGATCACAACATGGATGATGATGTGTCTATGATACTTGGTCTGCCATTATTGAACACTACCAATACAGACTTGTACATAAGAAATAAGAAGATCACGATGATTATCAAGTATGGCGATGAAGCAAAAAAAGTACAATTTGTTGATGGTGAAGAAGTACATTCAAACGGGAATGAAATCATAATCTCTAATTTACAATTGGATTATCTCAATTTAGATTCGGACTTAACATGCAAAAAAAGTGTCGGGCTAATGATGTTAAACTAAGCGCTACTGGGAGGCAGCCCAGAGGTTTTTAAATTTCACGTTTTTAAGTTTCAGTTAGTAGTTAGTTATTTAGTTTAATAAGTATAATTAACTCATTTTATTTCTAACTTTCAAAAATTTATGTCGAATGTGTAGGAAAGACCATTAACCAAGTGATAATTCTTTGGAATGGAATTATCTCACCAATCTCATTAAAGAGCGTAACAAAGAGCGAACGAGTTCAAGCGGCGAAAGTGAGGTACACGAGCAAATCATGGATAAGTTTTTAAGAAATTTTTATATTTACATAGATTTCATGCGATCACGACATCTTGTGTAAGTGATACACAAATTCGAAGAAGCGCTAAAGAGGAATTTATGAAAAATATATGCGAGACACGTAGGCAGACTGCTCGACACCGTGGCTATGAGCCACAATGCCGTGGGTGTTAGTGACTGTGCCAACAGGGTGCCAAGACATGCAAAATACACACCACATCGTTCTGGACGCTGTGGTGGCGCTGTATCTATTAAGGGAAGGCACTAGTGTTAATGGGGATCCTAAAACCCCCTTGTTCACCATTTTCTCCACACTTGCATCAATACCCCACTACAACAACCAAGTATACATCCCTCTAGAGCCAAAGTTTGATCAATTCTGAGTGAGATAGGAGAGTTCCTAGTGATTTAGAGTGAAAGAAGCAAGTAAATTGTTGATTTTGTACAAGGTGAAAAGTTAGGGCTTGAATTTAGGATATTGAGTTCAAATAGGGCTAGGGTTATATTTGTTAGAGAGTGAGAGGGCTTGGATTGATAAAGACTTGGAGGAGTGTTCTACAACGAAAATTAGTTCAACATTAAGGTAAGATTTACAATTTCATTACTTATGTTTTTAATTTTGATAAAATTGCATGAATAGTGGATTTTAGGTTGTTGAGGATAAGGATTTGCAAGTTGTGTGAATATTGAACATTAATGTTACCCATGGAGTATTAGTCTATGTTTTTGCATGATTTGGCATATGAATGATCCATGTGATATGAATTGTTATTTTTAGGTCATTTCAAGACCCGAGTTTCTAAGTTGCATTTGTTGTGTTGTTGCTTGAATTGAAGAGAATGCTGAGAACAAGGAAACAAACTAGCCAAGTTAGAACAAATCATTTTGAGGCATCTACTTTAAGAGATCCCACAGAGGAGCCTAGACCTTTTAAAACCAAATATGTCATTAGTATAGAGGCCACAGATAGATATGAGGATATTCAATATAGGGAGTCATTTGTGAGAGAGAAATACATTGCTAGCCAAGTATGATAAATGAGTGAACAACTTCATTAGGCGACATAATTGGGAGCAATCCACTAAAGATTATAGAGAGAACAAAGTTAAAGGAGTGACTGGAATTGTGTACGAGTTTTATGTTAATACGAAGTTCACTAGGGAGAATGAGATAGTGAAGGTGAGAAGGGTGTTTTTCCCCTTTAATAAGCATGAAATAAATAGTATCTATGGATTCGAGCATTTAAGTATGGTTGGATCCGAACCAGTTTTTCAGATGATCTATATTAGAAATCTTATAACTTATACCCATTTAGAGCCATTGAGAGAACATTAGTTGTTCAAGGATAACCCGACTGGGTAATGAGAGCTGAGAATGTGCTAAAACACATAAAGAAGGGGAATGTTAGGAAGGTCTAACGAATTTGGCAACATTTCCATGTTGCATCGCTCTATCCCACCATTCAGCAGGGAGAGATCAACAAGTCAAATGCGGTTTGTTTATATGAGATCACAAAGAAATGAGAGATCGATGTCACCAAATCATCCACACCAATCTGAGGGAGTCCATCATGTCTGAGCGAGAAGACAAATTGTTGTTTCTTATATTGATTACTCAGTTATGCTTGAAGGTCGGAGAGCGATTAAGAGATGATGAAGAATTCGATATTGAGGCCCAAGCAACCATGGATGACGCTTTCATGCTTAGACTGAAATCACCGCCTTGTTATTAAGATTCCAAGGAGGAAAGAAAAAGAGCCGAGGAAGCAAGACGTGAAGTCGGGTTATTGGCTAAACCGCAAGTGGCAAACGCAGCAACAGCAGCAGCAACAACAATAAAATTAGCATATGAGTTAGAAGATGAAGGTTTAAAGAAGATGAGGAGCAAAAACAACAGAGGCTATGGATTTTTGAGATGAGGAGACGGTATCGAGAGGACATGGCATAGTATTAGGCATCCGTGTTACAATATGCGCAAGATATGGAGAGGCGAGAGCAAGACGGACGGAATGGGCAGCATAACTTCATGTTGTTTGTCGATCATTAGAGGGACATAACTAGGTATAAGAGGAGCTGGAGGATGAGACCTACTGATAGGTCATTTGGTATTTTAGCAGCACCAACTTTTGTGTTTGATCAGGATTTGGTGCAGAGCAGGAGGATGGAGTGTCAATTGATACCATCCTATGTTGGAGCTGATGATGCGATGATGATGATGATGATGATGATGACGACAACGCGGAGTCCTGATGTCAATGTCTTAGGATTTCTCTAGACCTGGGGAGATGAGAGATACATTGTTACCATTTATTTTTAACTTTAGGATTTTTTGTTAACTACTTAATTGTTTAAATAATATGTTTCGTTTAGTTTGTGCTTATATATTTTTGTTATTATATATGTTTGTGTGTTTTAGTATTTTCATGATTTTAGGCTTATTATTTGCTTAAGTTTGGAGGCATCAGCACTACACTACACAATGGAAAGTGGTAAGAAAGGTAAGTAAATAACGATAAACACTGCAAATATGATCGTTTAAATTTTATTTTTGAAGCAACTAAAGAGGAAAACATGGTAGTGTATTATTTATTGCAGTTACTATTTGAATGTTTAGTTAATATAGATTAGGTTATATATAGTAATATGTAATGAATAAGTAGTTCATTTTCATGTTCATGCCTTTAATGGAGGATGAGTAAAATATGAGTATCTTGTTGATATGAAACTCAAGATAGTGTTTTTAAAGTTTTTTGAAAAAAAATAATGAAATGTGGCAACAACGGTATGATTTCATGATTAGAAACTTAGATTTAGGGAAGACCATAAACTTGAAACAAAAGCAAGAAACTACTAGAGCACTTCTTGTGGAAAAAGTTAGATCTCTAAGGAATCATATAATAAGTATGAAGCTTACTTGATAATATAAAGCGAATAAAGACTTAGTGCAAAGAGGGGAATAATATAGGAATTGTAAATGAGAAGTTAGAGTTAACTTGCTTAATTAAGTGAAAGTGAGAAGTGCTAACAAGAGTTTTATAAAGAAAGAAGAAAATGAAAGAGCCCCACAAGTTCTACAGAAATGGAGCTAGAGAACTTGATGGCTGGAAAAAGTGAGGAGAAACGAAGTCCATAGGAAAAGGAGTAGGGACCGTAAAATGAAAATAAAAGGAGAAATGATAAGAAGAAAAGAAATAAGAGACGAAAATAAAGAAAAAGAAGGCGAAAACTAAAAAAAAAAAAAACTCTTCAAATAAAAGATTTAGCTCGAGTGCATGTAGCTTAATTGAGTTAAGTTTTCTTTCCAACCATGTTAAGTCCTATAGACTCTTGAAGTGCTAAATTATACCAAAAATGAGTTTGATCTATGCTTATTTGTGAATTCATGAGCTTAATGAGAAATCATGAGATTGTACACTTGCTACTTGAGTGTCAAGGTGAAACAAACTTATCAGTAGTGATGGCTTTGGTTATGATTTACTTTATTGTTTCGAATGTGAGTTGTATATGTTGTTTAAGCTAAAAAATTTGATAAATAATATAAGTTTTTGCAAAGAAAAACTTTTGAGTGGATTATTAACTTGAAACTTGGTGAATTAAATGATACTCCATGAACAACGTAAAATGAACGAGAACTAGTATTATGAGACTTAGTAAAATACACTTTTGCTTAGGACGTGCAAAATCCTGAGTTTAGCAGTATTTGATAAGTGTTTATTAGAATTATATATAGGTTTAGTTTAGTAGTATATTTAGTATAAATATCCCTAAATAAGCGCTAATTAATGGTATTTATGTATTTTTTAGGTAATTAAGGCTTTAAGGAAGGAAATGAGTAAAAATGAGAGGAAACAAAGCAAAAACCCACTTAAGTAGGCTTGGCACCACGACATGTGAGGTTGGCATTGTAGGAGCACCAAGGACAGTGTGGAGGTCCTAGGCACAGTGTAGGAGAGAAAAAAAGTGGAGAAGATCAAAGCAGGAGGCTCCGCATCGTGGCAGGCAATGGTTAGAATTTGTATTGATTCTGAGCATAATGCTATAGACATCTTGATCACATGTTTATTGATATTAAGTTTTAGAAGTTATGATGACCATTAAATCTTTTAAGCCAGATATCGATAGTACAACTGTGAAATACACAACATCGAGCGATAGTTGTTGATTAAGGAGGCACAGATAGTAAACTTAATTGGTTATTTATCTAAAGATTTGGAACATTACAACAATGTGGAGCTTATGTTATTTACACCGACACGTAGAGTTCTAGTTTGCACATTAGAATTTTTTTCGTCATGACAGTGGGTTAAAGTAGATTTGAAGGAAATCTGTCTATTCTAATTAGGCATTGCGCACAACATAATAAGATGATAAAGTGGTTGAAAAGCATAGTATTTCATTACCTAGGTGAAGTTATGAACTAAGATATTTTTAATATAAGAATTTATGTAAATTGCATTGATTTTTTAGATTAGTTAGTTTAGTTATAAAACCATTCAAAAAAGGATTTCCTTAGCAATTGATTCATTGTAGCTAAGTACGTAGTGAGTGCATATACCTTTCCCTGATGACGATATCCGTAGTCAACGTAAGTCGAATACACTATTACTACAATTAAGCTTTTATACTTACTGCTGAGGTCACCTACACCAACATCAGTGACAGACATCCGCAGCCTTTTGGGGACTGGCAGGATATTATTGGCGTTTCGTGTAGGATTTCTCTAGGATTGCTGCACCGATGACACAGTTGACAAAGAAGGACGTTAGTTTCTAGTGTAATGAAAGTTATGAGCAAGCATTCAAGACTTTGAAGGAACGACTAACTACAGCACCAGTGTTAGTGGTACCACAGATGGGGAAGGGCTTCGATATAAACACTGATGCTTTCAAGGTCAGTTTGGGCTATGTTTTAATGCAGGACAATAGAGTGATAGCCTATGCATAGCAACAACTCAAGATTCATGAGAAAAATTACTCGAAACATGACTTAGAGCTAACATCTGTTGTATTTGCACTAAAGATCTAGCATCATTACTTGTACAATGAGAGATTCACTCTCTACACGGACCAGAAGAGTCTGAAATACCTCTTCACCCAGACGGAACTAAATATGAGACAGAGGAGATGGTTAGAGTTCCTGAAGCATAATGATTTTTTATTGGAGTACCACCTAGGGAAGGCCAATGTAGTGGTAGATGCTCTGAGTAGGAAGGGATCGAACGCATAAATTGTGAGATGTCATATGATACATGAGTACATGTTACTCGAGGCGGCCGACACACTTTTTCAGCAGAGATTCCAGCAACTATTAAGGCAGTGATTTCTGGTAAGATGAGGACTCGAACAGTGTTAATTGATAGTGTACTTCAGGGGCAGCAGGCTGAAGGGCACTGTTAGAGGTTCAGTGAGATGGTTCAGAGTTCGGATCACCTAGTGTGGAGTCAATCAATAGACTCATGCCTGAGATTCGGAGGACGCTTGTGGATTCCATTAGTGACTGAGATTCAAGAGGACATACTTCAGGAGGCTTACCGCTCAAGTTTTACAGTCCATCCGGGTTAGACCAAGATGTATGAAAACATGCGACGTCTATTTTGGTGGCCCGAGATGAAGACTAAAGTTTCTGATTACGTTAGAGCGTGTGAGATATGCCAGCGACAGATAGTCCGACTTCATGGGGTCATGTTGTCGATTATGTCAGACAAAGGGCCGCAGTTTACGTCACAGATCTAAAAAGGTATGCAGGCATAATATGGCATGTGGTTGGACATGAGCATCACCTACCGTCCAAAGATATATGGATAGTCATAGTAATCAAAGTACTTGAGGACATGTTGGGGATGTGTGTACCAGAGTACTGTGGTTCTTGGAAGGAATATCTTCATCTGTATGAGTTTGCTTACAATAACAGTTATCAGGACAGTATTAAGATGGCACCATTCGAGGCACTCTCCGGTAGGCCTGTAGATCTTCATCGTGTTGGGCCTAGCAGGAGGATGTGGCAATGTTTGGGCTAGAGATTATTACGGATCACACAGAGAAGATATAGAGGATCAAATTATGTTTAAAGGGTGCATATGAGAGACAAAAGAAGTAGTACGAAAAGTACCAGGACAAGTTTTTCATACAAAGATGGAGCCTACGTCTACTTAAAGGTCTCACCTATGAAGGGTCACAAGATATTTGGAACCAAAGGAAAGCTCGCGCCGAGATTCTTTAGTCGATTCAAGATTAAGAAGATAATAGGTAAAGTTGTATATGAGTTGGAGTTCCCACCTCAGTTAGCCGGGATCCACTTAGTGTTTCATGTTTCGATGCTTCGATTCGATTGGTCGAGAGGAGGCAGACGACCGATAGTAAATTTGAGTCGGATAGACTTAAGAGAGGATATCACTTACGAGGAGCAACCTATTCAGATATTGGACCGTAAGGTGAAGAGATTAAGGAACAAGGACATCCTGTCAGTCCTCGTCAAGTGGCAGCATCACGGGGACGAGGAGCTGACTTGGGAACTAGTGTCCTATATGTGCGAGCACTTCCCGATCTTTTTTAGATTTCTGTAAGTTTAGTTTAAAATATGTCAATTTCGAGGATGAAATTCTAATTAGACGAGAGTTACCTGCAGATTTCAGAGTGCTCGAGTTTTTAGATTTTGACACGTTGTTAGGGATGTATTGGTTAACAGTGTATCACGCTCATATTGACTATTTCAGCAAGACAGTGATATTTGAGATCCCAGGGCGTCTGATGTTCACGTACAGTGGTAGTATATCGAGAGCCGAGGGCACAAGAGGTCGACTTGCGATTAATGGAGAGATGGAGACTCTACTATCATTATATACAGTAGCAAAAGGTCAAGGACCTAGACTTGAGGATATTCCAATTGTGTGCAAGTTTCCATTCGTGTATCTGAAGGACTTACCTGGTTTACCACCACCGAGAGAAATCAACTTCATCATTGAGTTGGTACCAGACACCAAGCCTATTTCTATACAACCATACCACTTGGCTCGGAGAGAGTTGGAGGAGTTGAGGAGTCAGCTCCAGGATTTGGGATAGAAGGGTTCATCACACCTTGTATATCGCCATAGGGAGCACCCGTCCTATTTGGGAAGAAGAAGGATGACACTTTGAGGTTGTGTATTAATTACAAATAGTTGAACAAGGTCACAATTAGGAACAAATATCCACCGCTATGGATTGATGACTTGTTTGAATAGCTGAGAAAAGCATAGTTTTTCTCCAAGATAGACCTAAGATCAGGGTATCATCAACTTAGGATCAGGGATGAGGATAGGTCCAAGACAACATTCAACAAAAGATATGGACACTATCAATTTACGGTCATGCCATTTGGGCTGACCAATGCCCCTGCTAGGTTTATGGATTTAATGCATCGGGTGATGAGATTGTTTCTTGACCACTTCATGATAGTTTTCATTGATGATAAATTGATATATTCGAGGACTCAAGAGGATCGCAAGCAGCACCTCAGGGAGACGTTGTAGACTTTGAGGGAGCGCAAACTCTACGCCAAGTTCAGCAAGTGTGAATTTTGGCTATCAGAGGTCAAGTTTTTATGTCATGTTGTAGGAGCAAAGCGGGGATTGCGGTGAAGGATTAGGAGTTTTTTAGGGTTAATAAGGTATTATCGGAGATTCGTGAAGGATCTCTCAAATATCACTTCATCGATTACCAGATTAACTCAAAAGGACGTTGTTTTTTATTGGTCTGAGGAGTGCGAGCAGGCATTTGCTCAGCTGAAGAGGATGCCGACCACCGCATTCATATTAGTGTTTCTAGAGGTTGGACAAGAGTTCTTAGTGTATGCAGATGTTTCTCATATGGGTTTAGGCTTGTATTGATGCAGGATAGAGGCACAATGACTTATCCATTCATGATTTAGAGTTAGCAACAGTGGTGTTTGCTATGAAGATATAGAGACATCATATGTATGGAAAGAGATTCACACTCTACACTGATCACAAGAGTCTGAAATATCTATTCGCATAGAAAACGTTAAATGTGAGACATCGCAGATGGTTGAAATTTATAAATGACTACAAATTTTCTCTAAAATATCAACCATCAAAAGCTAACATAGTTGCAAATGTGTTGTGTAGGATACCAATTGGAAATGCTGAAATTGTCAGATGTCATATGACTCGTGAGTATGGATTCCTCGAGGCAATGGCGATGAGGAGTCAGTTCGATATACCTACAAACACTCAGGTGATGATATGTGCACAGATAAGGCTATAGACAGTGCCTATACAAAGAGCTTTAGAGGGTCAGAAAGCCAACTTTCTATACCCGAGATTCAGTAAGTTAGCCCAGAGTACTGATTGTATTGATTGGAAAGAAACGATGGATTAGTGTCTGAGATTTAGAGGTAGTTGTGGATATCGTCAATGGCTAAGCTGAGAGATGAGGTTCTTATAGAGTCACAATGTTCCCAATTCACTGTTCATCCAAGCAAGACCAAGATGTATCATGAAATAAGGAAACATTTATGGTGGCATTGGATGAAGAAAGACGTGTTGGAGTTCATCTAGAACTACGCGATTTGCCAACAGGTGAAGGTCGAGCATTGTAGACTTGAAGGGTTATTACAGCCGCTTCACATTCCACGATGGAAGTGGGAAGACAACCATTCATTTTGTCAGGGGACCGTCTATGACTGCTAGACGACGTGATTCCATTTGGGTAATTGTATAAAAATTGACAAAATCTGCCCATTTCCTACCAGTCGGAGCTCACTACACATTTGAAAAACTGAGTGTATTATTCGAGAGAGAGATTATCAGGCTGCATGGGGCACCATTAACTATTACGTCAGATAAAGATGATATGTATACATCTAGGATGTGGCGGATTATGCAGGAGTAGTATGGTACACACCTACAGTTCAGCACAACTTTTCACCCTCAAACTTATGGGCAGATTGAGAGGTTGATTTAAGTTCCCGTGGATATGCTCAAGGCTTGTGTACTTGAGTTTGGCGGATCTTGGAAGTAATATTTACTAGTGTGTGAGTTTCCATACAACAATAATTATTAGGCTAGCATTGAGATGGCGCCATATAAGGCTTTATATGGCAAACTGTGTCGCTCGCCATCGTGTTGGGTTCAGCCAGAAGATCGGGAGCTAAAGTCTGAGATTGTTGTTGACCACACAAAGAAGGTATAACAGATTCGTTAGAGGCTTAAAGGGGCCCAATAGAGGCAGAAAAAGTATACATACATGTATTATAGCGATCTCATATATACTAAATGAGTCTTTATGTATTTAAAGGTTCCTATCGAAAGGGTCTTCACAAATTTGGTTTGAAAGGCAAGTTAGCGTCGAGACTCGTCGGGCCTATCAAGGTCAAGAAATGATTCGTGAAGGTTGCTTATGAGCTTAAGTTACCTCCATATATGTCAGTATTCATTTAGTCTTCCATATTTCTATGCTTCGACTGGCCAAGTCGAAGGCAGGTGTACGATCAACAGTTGGCTTGAGCCAGTTTGACTTGAGTGAGGATGTTACTTACGAGAAGCAGCCAGTACATATCCTAGACTACAAGGTACATCATTTGAGAGGCAATTCTGTCCCGAAGGTGTTAGTCAAGTTGCAGTTCCATGGTGACTCGGAACTTTCTTGGGAGCAAGAAGACTATATGCGAGATAGGTTTTCGTACCTTTCCGAGTCAAGTATAATTTTAACTTGGATTTTAATTTCGAGGATGAAATTTTCATTAGTAAGGAAGATTTTTCAAGGCCCAAATTCCTAATCCTAGATTAATTCTCTTAAACAGGATCATTGGACGTGGGACCCGTATCGAGATACGTGCCATAATGAGGCATGTGGCTTAGGTATATTTTAGATTTGTTGTGATGTATGTAGTGTATTATATATGTGTAGACTTAGTAGTTAGAATTTTTTTGCATGATATGTTGATTTTTTTTTGTTGGAATTTCATCAATTATGTTGTTATGTATGTATATTTGACTCCTTATTTGTTACAATTTTTTTTTGAGAATCTCCGTAGGTATCCCCAATGGGGAATGGAATCGGGATAATTTTTTTCCATGGGGATTCTCCATCCCCGCAAAAATCTCCATGAAAATCCTCACGAGAATCTCCAATGGATAATGAAATAGGTAATACATTTTACCCATGGGGATTCCCCATACCCACGGGTATTTGATAGGTATGGGGATGGGTATGAAAATTCATCCCCAGATGGGTATGGGTATGGGTATGAGTGATAAATTTTTTAGTGGGTATGGGTATGGGAATGAGGTCCCCATCCCCTACCCTACCCATTTTTTTAATATTTTTCACTTTTTTGTGTTTTTTGGGGAGTTTTTTTGTAGTTTCTATTTTTCGTTTTGGTTTTTTAAATAATTTTTGTTTTTTGTCTTATTTTTTGGGAATTTCCAATTGTAACACAAGTATTTGACAAAACAAAAAATACAAGTCATTGATATTTCTCGCACTTAAGTGAGGGATAGGATGGTAAAATCTAACTTTTTAGTTTTTTAATAATTTTTTCGTTTTTCTTTGTGTTTTTTTGGAGAGTTCCTTTTTTATTTTTGGGGGAGTTTCAATTTTTTGTTTCGGTTTTTTAAATAATTGTAAAGTAGTATTAGAGAATAAGAAGAAGAATACGAAGAAGAAAATGAGAGGGAAAGATAAGAAAGTTCAGTAGAGAGAGAGATAGAGAGAGAGAGAGAAAGAGAGAGAGATATATATATTAAAATATGTTTGCTTGGAGAGGAGAGAGAAAAAGTGAGGGATGGGTGATGTGATGGGTAGGTGATGAGTTGTCACTTTGTGAGTGGTTGAGTATGTGTGTGTTCTCTAAACCCCTTGACTACTCTATACACCCGTGTTACGCGCACCCCGCAGCGTCATACACCCTCGTCACTACACACGCACAATGTAATCAATGGGAATCCTAACTAGTGCGACACGAATATTTAATAATAACACAATAAAGTGACATGTATCACACAAAAATAAATATAATTCACCTTTTCTGAAATGCCCTAGACTTTTTCGTGACATCCACGAAGGTTCGAGCTTAGGGTCCTAATTTTAATTCAACAGTTTATTAGGATTAATTAGAGCAGGTCGTTACAATGTTCCCAACTAAAAAGAATTTTGTCCCGAAATTCAAACTTAAGTTACATCTTTACCTTGGAACAACTGGGGGTATCACTCCTGAATGGTAAGCTCTCTCTCCAAAGTGAGGTCAACGTTCTTATGGTGTAGCCACTGGACGAGTACTAGCAGTATTTTCTTCCTCCAGCGAGTTTGCACCTTATGATCCACTATCTTAATAGGGTGTTCCTCGTATGTCACATCTGGTTTGACCTCGATCCTAGTCATATCAACCATCGGTCTTAGTCGTAATCTGGCCAACCTCAGCATAGAGATGCGAAAAACGCCATGAACCCCTGCCAACTGGCTCGACAATCTCAACTGATAAGTGACATCCCCAACTTGTCAGAATATTTGAAACGACCCTATGAATCTTGGTGCAAGTTTTTCCTTGATCCCAAATCTATTGTGACCCTTTTAAAGAGAAACTTTTAAGTAGAATAGTTGTCTGCCTCATAGCTCAACCCAGCGCGGTACTTATTCGCGTGTTTCTTTCCTACTTGCGGAACGTTCTAGAACACCGACATATATGTATGATTCTATATGTGTGAACCTACAGATCTCGATGCATCCTGACTCAAATTTTAGGCATTATATGATATTGTATGAGACCTTATCTAGTCTATACTATAAAGCCTTTAAAAATTTTACCAGTCGGCGACTAGTCACTCTCATTTTAAGCGCTCATACAAACCATATTCTTTTCACATGTCACTTGACTACAATGGGGCGCCCTTGATATATACACTTACCCTTATATCTAAATCTAGAGGAAATTGTGTTTTATCGAGATAAAGGTTCTTATCAAACTGACAAAGGAATAAACTTCCATGACGATAAATTCGCCCTTCTGTCATCTCTATTGGCAACCCTGCAACCTACCATCTCGGCTCATGTCCTACCCAAAAATATGTTAAATTACTCGATCTTAATGAAAATATTATCAGTCAATTTTTTTCATCGTTTTGCTTCATTAGCAATTTTAAGATATCTAAAACTCTTATGCGGTGCTAAACTAGCACGATTAACTATCTAACTACCCTCGAGACTCATATGTTTAACCTCATATGAAAGCAAGTTCTAGATTCTTGAACATAGTTGAAAAACACGCATCCTCATGCCTTGCTTATAGTGTCGAATTCTGTAGATGTACTTCCAAAACTTCTCTCTGAGTCCGTAACATAATATGATATTGTTCTTAAAGTGTTTCATCGCATACATAATCTCAAATGAGATTAATATTTGACACTAAATCAAACCTGTCTGGGTACTTCAACTCTTGTGATATGAATCCCAAGTCAACTAATTGCATCGCTATCAAGTGTCCGTCATCGACTCTAACTTATGCATCAGATAGAAATAGAACTGTATTATTCTCTAGCTACATGTGTACGTCTAGGCAGTGACTATCCGAATAAGTCTGTGACTACGTCCGTTATGAGTAACACACTCTCATGTATAAGTCACATATTGTCTCATCGTGCCTCTCGGCAGCGTATACCTAACTCAATCATACCTCACATGTATCAGGATCTAAAGAGAGTAACTACTCTTATGATAAGGTTGACCCTTGATTCCTTTGATTCTCTGAAGATTCGTGCATGTGTAGATTCTCGATCTATAGACAACACGCCTCTTCCATTTCCTATTAGGATGTCAAACCTAATACTTACAGCAAAACTCATCATATTAACTCCAATTTCATCTTTTAACGTTTTCTTCTGGACTTCCTGAGTTAAAAACCCTACTCTCCATCTTTAACGTGTACTTAAGAGTCTTCAATTTATTAGTTAAATGATTAAATCTTTTATTTTTAACCGCGATGAATTTTTGCTTCGGAGTTAAATTTTACATTATTCTCCCGGTGTGGAAATCCCTATATCTGGTTGGACTTAATAAATTTTAACTCTTTCTGAGTTGGCTCGATGGGTCTTGCTCAGATCTTTTAACCTTCATCTGTACACTAGTCGAAAAACATGATCGACTAAAAACTTAAAGAATAATTTGTTGTCATGGCGATTCTAAACTAATTGTT
This sequence comes from Stephania cephalantha, assembly GCA_039657325.1. Classification (NCBI taxonomy): domain Eukaryota; kingdom Viridiplantae; phylum Streptophyta; class Magnoliopsida; order Ranunculales; family Menispermaceae; genus Stephania; species Stephania cephalantha. The sequence continues at coordinate 26,688,218 of CM077573.1, forward strand.
TAAGACCCTAATCATAATACATCCCATAAAACCTTCCTACTCCGCCACGCAACTTAAACCTTCTAACCCTCGAAACTAGTGACTTGCACGTGCTTAGTTCGATCCTAATCTATGAGCTCTTTTCCACATCCCTTTCAGACATTGTCCAAAAATTTTTGCAAGTTCTCGTTTGGATCGACCGACCTCAAGTACAAAACTTCTTGTGATCAAGTCATTTATAAATTCGTGAGAAATTCAAAACAACATGTTCTTTGGGTTGGCTTGAGTTCATTTTCGACCTCATATATATTCGCATTCTCTATCTCGGCTCGTACTCTTGATTTATTCTCTTTCCAAGAGGTGGCAGTGGGGCCCCCACCAACCTCACATATCGTGAACAAATCATGGCATAATAGTGGAGTTACTCGGGGTGCTATTCCTACAAGACTACTCCAGTGCTCTAGTCGGAGCTAAAGGAGTTTGCACTTGCTTTCTTACAGTTTTGAGTTATCACTACACTATCTGCTTCCATAGAGTCCACTAAAAACCCATTTGTCTCACGTCTTTCACATGTTCTTGATCTTCGATCTATGGTGTAGTTTAAACTAGTGAAAATAAATTATTAGTTGTTCGAAAACTAATTATACAAGTGTTAATCCTCACTTTAAGAATTCGCCTTGGTTTATGTGCAAGTTGGGATCAATGATATTGTAAAATGAGAACGAAGTTGGTGCAAGACCTTACCTCGAGCTTTATGTCGATTAGCGGTGGTCGAGGTTGAAATTGGGTCCAAATTGGTGTAAGTTTGGTTTAGTATGGCTAGAGAGTTTTTCCATAAAGGTTTAGTATGTTGTGGACAAAGTTAAGATTTTTGGGATTTTGGTGTGACCAAAACCAGTGTTATATAAGTTTTATGAAGATGGACTATTGTGTCTAGTGTTTAGTTCGATTTGGTGAAAAAATGGATTGAAAACGATCACCAGAAGTTAAAGCACATCAAAATAGGGATTTTGAGAATTAAGAAATAAAGTGAAATCAAGTTGCTAACAAGCAGTTGAGGGTTTTATATAAATAAAGAAAAACTATAACAAACGATTCATTTTGAAATCGTTTTCACAAAAGGTTTACGCATTCGTTGTTCCTAACCATCTCTGTCAGTTCTTTCGCTCACGGATCTTCGTACATCCGATTTTTGCCTAGTTTCTTTCCGCAAAATAGTTGAGCATCATGAGACGGTTAATTTGAGTGAAGTTTCCGCGGTGAAGACAAGGTATTTAGCTCGAGATTTGGTAAATTCTCAATTCAGAGCATTTTCCATAATTCAATTTGAATTCTTGCTATTTCACGATTTCTCTTGTGGGATTTTGATAGAAATTGGTAAGGATTGTTATGAATTGATGTATTGGGTTGATGTACGCCGATTTGAAATAAATCCCACCGACGTGGGTTAAGGTTTTAATGAATTGAACTAATGTGATTCAGTTGATAACTATTTTGGAAATGTTTTATAGTTGATTTTGATTTACATTGGGTTTTTGGATGAATCAATTATTAGTTTTGATCCAGTTTGACTCCACGAGTTGTGAAAAATATTTTGATGTTGGTATCGAGTGGTTTAGTGGTGTTTGTTGTTGAGTTTTGAAGATTTAATTGCGAGAATATTGATTTGGAGAAGTTTTTTAGTTTAACATAAATAAAGTTTGCCTAGTCGACATGCCATATTGGAAAATTCATTTCTTCATTGATGATCCGATTCGAGTGTTCTTGGAGTCTATGGAAAGAAAGTTGGACATGAGTACTACAAGTTCCTTTTAGGTCATCATGAAAAATATTAAGGTTTTCAATTTTGAAAAGTCACCCCAAGTTGGTTAATTGAAAGCCTGTTGAAATAGTTATATAAATTAATATTTTTGGAAACTATTCTTAAACGTATTTTGGCCGCAGTTTTCATTCGGTTTCGTGATTTGGTTTCACTTGAAGCTTGACCCATAGTATAATTGGGTATGCAGGGAAGCTATTGGAACCATTTTCAAAGTGATTTGACGCTCGGGGAACACTGAAAATTATGCTCAAAGTATAAGTAAACCTTACAGTGATTTTTACTGTTGATTAAATATTTTTGTACCTGTAATTATATCATAGTTTACATTGCATTTTATCATTCTTGGTCATGCATACATAAAGTGAGTAAGAGGGATAAGCTTGTTTCAGAGTCTAGTTTGATTGAAACTAGGTTTAAGTCCTGCCTATACACCATGTACTGAGATTACCGGAGTCTAACGCTGACAAGTTATTTCTGCATTTCATGATCTTTTAATATTGTCTCTATACTATTTTTTGAAGTCGACATCTGATTATAGTTAGGAGACAACAACAGAGTGGATTGCATGTCATGTTGATGCATAAGTCTTATTGTTTATTTGGAAATGCAATTACATGTCTCCATGTATCAAACTAGCAATTGCAGAAGTACATGTCGATATAGGGATTTACTTACCTGACATCTTCGAGTTATTTTTAATGTTGTCAAATTTTATAATGGACAAGACTCGAATATTATGGTAATTGAACTTAAAGTAAATTATTGCTTTAATTATTTATATATATTATTTTGGGATTCTTGATGTGAGTGTAGGACGTGAAGTTCCGTTTAACGGTTATGAGAGTCTCCTAAATTAGTTTAAAATGAGTTGAAAAGGTTCATGTTTCAATTTCGGTCTATTAGGATTTTTAAGTTCAGAATAAGCTATCGGAGTCTCAAAGTTAGTTCATAAATTTGAATTTGATATACATTATGAACTATTGGGAGATGTGAGTCCTTCTAGGCCTCTCCCCAATTCTATTATCTATTAGGTTAATTTTTGGCAAGCTACTTTTAGGAAAGGTGCTGCCAAAATTTTTACTAAATACGGATATGATTTTCTAATTTGTTCCAATTGAACAAATCATGAATTGAGTTTCATTGAGGGTATAATTTAGTTTTGAAGCTTTTTAAGGACAAAGAAATTATTATTTAAGGTCAAAGTTGAATGAATGGATTAGGCTGACTTGGTTATCAAAGATTTAAGGTAATTTAGGCTAGTCAGTCGTCTTAATGACGAGCGGGCTGACAAAACTTGGTATCAAAGACTAGGGTTGGCTCAATTGAGGATGAACTTTGGTTGGAAACCAAAGGGTGATTGAGCGCGATTAGTTGGGAAGTGACCGCGAGCTGGGGTATTTGAAATATTGTGTTATATTTTTTATATGTATTTATATATTATTGCTAGATATGCTATATGAAGTTTATTCTCCTTGTCCGTTCGATACTTAACTCGTAAGATACAACAAGTAAGATTAGAAACGGATAACTAAAAGAGAGAATAGACTAATGCAACGATTACAGAGTATGATTGGATGTGAAATGGACTTCTAAAGTTTGAATTTAGAAAGATGTTGTAAGTAGTTCGGTACTATTATAACTGAAGAAAGTGTCAGTTATGAGACCAATAGAAAATTGGGTGCAAATGAAGTCCAAATTATTCAAGTAAATAAGTATTGAACATGGATTTCTTAGAAATCAAAAGTATCTAACTATTAAAATTGTACAAAACACTTAAAAAAATATTAAAATAGTCTCAACAAGGAAAAAAGAGGCAGGTGGTTTCAAAAATATAAATTGATTAGATAATTGAATTTGACTAGAAAATCACAATGAGATTGTAATTGGATCAGCCAAGTTGTGTAGGTCGGTTTCTATGAAAATAAAATATTTTAAAGTAAAGTATTGTCTCCTTTTGGAAACAAAACATCAAGTGAAATGTCTAATAGAACCATGATTTAAAACAATCAAGCGACTTCTAAAAAAAGTACTTAAAATCTTTATTGTTTATTACTCAAGTTACTTATTCATAAGCAACGTTGAGTATAGTGGTTCTATGAGTCAAATAAAGAAAAGATACCATAAATTGAGAAATATGAGTTAGAAGTAATCTTTGTTAATACCAGATTAGATGTTGTTATTAAACAAAGATCGATAAAATTTTTAACTTGAAAGTATGGTGATAAGATCATCGTGTAAGAAGTTAAGGTATTCGGGAAGTGGTATAATAATAGCTTGGATTAGCTATTAAACATCAGCACAAGCAATTGTTTTTTTAGATTCAAAGTACCTAATAATCACTTCTAATCAAATTAAGTAATGACGTCTATCATTACAACTTAAAAAAATAATAAATGAAGAGATAGACGTACTAATTGAGAATCAGTAAGTGATTTGTATAGAATGTCAATATGAGCTCCTATATTGTGAAAACTCCCATTGATATAAATTAAAGGATTGAAACAACATCCTTTAAGATTTTGATTAGTCATTAAGTTAATCAAAGTTTGGAGATTTAAATTTTTCTATCTCTTCAATTGAATAATAAGGAAAGGTGAATTCATCAGAAGTAATTTGATGAATAGTAAGATACAAAGTTATCTTACACAGTCTTTTAAAAAGCACCGAATTTCTTTTTGAGTCGCAAAATTTTTCTATTTCGAATAAAGGTTAGCCAAGGAAGACTTCAATTCGCTGAATGATCATAAGAAGTCGAACCATCCTTAGGTTTTTGCAAAAAGAAGAAATACAAATTGCCTTTCTAAGTCAAGATTAAGAAGCTATAAGTGGCCTAGTTATCAAGTGAAAGTCATGGTAAGCTTATAAAGGCACCAAGATTGGGATCAATATGAGAATAGCTAAGATTGACAAAAATCGAATGGAATAGACTATGTATATCAAATAAAATGAGATGTTGAGATGACTTGTGACTGATGGAAGTGACACGTGTTGGACTAAGTGGTTAGTCACTTTTACTCCACCCGAAATTTTGATGGAAACAAACAAAGCGAAAGTATACTAATAATTTTATCAAGTGTGTTTCAGTTAGTCAAAGTTTGTAGAATATTACATCTCAAGTGTTCAAGCCATACAAGTTCAAGATTCGGTCCACACGAGGAAATGAAGACGAAAGATCATATTACATATTGTAACATTGATGTAAGGTACACAGGTTCATTTACACAAGCCTAATGCATTAGTTCATGCATATCATGTTTCTCAAATCGCTGTTCAAATTTCAAGTGATCATTTGGAGTTTTAAATGAAACTCACCACTTGAATTAGTCTTATAAGTTTAAATTATGTGAAACCATATTTTTATATTCACATTGTACTTTAAAAACCATTGTGGAAGTTTTCGAAAATGAAAAACTTGTTTTGAAAGGTTTTTGAAAAGAAAAACTGTGTATTTGCAGAAAAGCCCCTATGTAAGTCAACCGAGATTTTCCATTTTAGGGATTTGTGAAAACATCTGGACCACCTAAATAGGTTCTATGACCCTTAACAAACATGTATAACATGTTATAAGAGGTTTGGTAAGGTCTCGGATGCTATAAGGGGTCGCTAACTCTAGGGCCAAAAATATTTATTTTGAGGCCCCTGACAGTTAGCCCGCTAATAGTAATATTAGCATGCTAATTGCTGAGTTAGCGCGCTAATGTTCAGCATTAGCGCGCTAGCTTAGAGGATTAGTGTGCTAGGTCCCAATATTAGCGAGCTAATTGTATTTCTGACAATTTTTTTATAAAGCAGAAAATCATACTTTAATTTGAATAGATGATCAAATCTGAGCCCTTGGATATCTTTAACAGTCAAAAACTGTTAAAAATGAATGTAGAATATTCTCAAACCACCTAGAACATTCTATTGTCTTGTCAAGCAAGAAAACCCTATTGTTCTCATTATTTTCAAAGAATAAGCTTGGATTTTTGTGGGCTATCATTTATAATCTTTCGAGGCAACTGAATCACTCTCGAAACTAGTGTTATTGAGGCGTTCTAAAGCTTACAACATCCACCCCAGAATCGATTTTCAAATCACTCTCTCAGGGTTGTAAGAAAGTCTGATTTCCTAGCTTTTCTTGTGCTTAAATTTCATATTTTTGTGTACTTCACTTTTGGAAATCATTTGTTATGTTCTTGAACACATTTGTCTTGGGTTTTACACTTAAACTTGATTTACTAAACCTTAAGACTCGATTGGACAAGAGTTTGCACTTAAACTTGATTTTTATCAAACTTCTTGTTCTTTGGATTTGAAACCGAATTTGTTTTAATAGATTCATTTGAAACGGTTTCATATTTGACACTTGCAAAAAATCAGTGAAATACTTGCATTTCTCATTTGTTTTCATACTTGCATGCATTATAGTGGTTATGCTCTAGGAAGCATGCTTGTATTTGAATTTGGTGTCGCTTTACTTTGTAAAGTGAATTTTATTTTCATATATTCTTTGTAAGTGGCTAATTGTAAGACTTAGTGGGATCTAAGTCAAAGGGAAGACCTAGTTGAGGCTAGGCATAAACCCTAGTTGTGGATAGGTAGGAAGTCCTAATTTGTGATTAGGCATTCTAGGCTTGTACGCTTAGGTTGTAACACTTATTGGGAATATAAGTGGGGGTTTGAAAATCCTTACCGGGGAGGTTAGGTAGTGGATGTAGATAATTGGATTGAACCATTATAAATCGCATCTTTTTCCATCTCTTCTATCCCCTTCATCTTGCATTGCATTCATACTTGCGTTTGAGTGAGCATAAAGCATCTTTATTGTTGAATTATTTTAAAAAGGCGATAACTTCTCGATACACCCCATTCACCCCTGTTTTGGGTGTGGTTTCAATTGGTATCAGAGCGGGTTATCGCTCAAAGTGTTACTGACATATCTTTAAGTGTTTTTGTGCAAGGATGCAAACTTTAGGGAATGCAACTCCTCGAGTAGGCCTCCGTATTTTGATGGAACCAACTATGCTCATTGGAAAGTAAGGATGAGGTTCTACATTAGGGCGCAAAGTATACTTTTGTGGGACTCAATTGAGAATGGGTACACTCCACCAGACAAACCCGTAAGATAATACACCGCCGAGGAGACCAAGATTAAGCTCTCAAATGATCAAGCCATGAATCATTTGTTTTGCGCGCTAAGTGAGAACAAATTCAACCAAGTTAGTTCTTGTCAAGCGGCCAATGAAGTGTGGGAGAAGCTTGGGGTACACTATGAAGGTACACTTCAAGTGAAGAAAACAAAGTTGAGAATCCTTGAGGAGCACTATGAGACTTTTCGAGTTGGCTCCGATGAAGACATAGCCACCGCCATCACCCGGTTCACTAAGCTCTTAAATGAGATCAAGAATCTTGGAAAGAACTATGATCAAGAGACTTTTGTGTACAAATTCTTTAGAGGCTTTCCTAAGGAATAGGATGCCAAGAAGTATGTTATCCAATCGACGCAAAACCTTAGAGAGTACACTCTTGATGCTATATATGGAGACCTAACGGTCCATGAATTTGAACTAAAGGACCAAGCTAGATTGGAAGCATTGAGTGGGGGTACTAAGAGTTCAAGAAAAGAGATTTCTTTGAAGGAAAATAACCCGCTAGCTCCATCGGTTGAGATCATTGAAGATGAGAAATCTAGTAATGCAATGATCTTGAGGAGGAAGTAGCCATGCTCTCAAGAAAGCTCAACAAGGCTATGTACAAGCGAGACAAGTACAAGAAGAAGTTCAGGAAGCAAGGGAGGAAAGTCAAGTGAGATCATATGCTTTGGGTGTGGCAACCCGGGCCACTTCAAGGCGGAATACAAGTCCAAGAAAGTGTTAGACAAGAAGAAAGGCAAGAAGAGCTTTAAGGCGACATGGGATGATTCATCTTCATCAAGTTCCAAATCCGAATCGGAAAGTGAGAAAGCAATACTTTGTCTCATGGCACAAAATGAGGTAAACTCTAATGATTTCAAATTTGATGATGTTGATGATTTGGATGATGTTTCTAATGTTGATAAGCTTAGGAAAGAGTTGGAGAAGGAGGTAAAAAAGACCAAACAACTCAAAAAGACCTTGACCATAGCAATTAGTGAGATTGAGTCACGAAATGAAACCATTAATGATCTCCAAAGTGACTTGAATGAAGTCCTAAAGGAGAGAGATGCTTTAGTCAAGGAAGTAGAGGATTTGACTAGCACGGTGCACAAGTTCACCAATGGTAGAGAGATGTTTGACATGATGTTGGGAGCACAACGACGTGCACTCAACAAGAGAGACATAGGCTATGGAGCGAACTTGTTAAGTTACAAGAAATTGCTAGATGATGCTCGTAGATGCTCAAAATGCAATAGGTCTCATGCGATTGGGAAACGTGCCTTACAAAAGGCCAAAATGGGTAGACTAGCATGGGTAGTTAAGGATGTTTATGATACTAATTTTCTCAAACCCAAAGGTGTTTTGGTACCAAAATCTAATGTTTTTCCCATTGGGTAGGATTAGAGGAAGAGCACCCCATGCTACTTGGATAGTGGGTGCTTAAGACACATGACCGAAGATGCACATCAATTCATTGATTAAAGCGGCATGATGGTAGAAAGGTCACATTTGGGGGACAACAACAAAGGAAAGGATAGACCTTGGAATCGTTGGTAATGATTTACTTTCCATTTCTAATGTTTATCTTGTTGATGGTTTGAAACATACCTTGCTTAGCATTAGTCAATTGTATGACAAAAGATTTCATGTCATGTTTGAATCATTAAAATGCATTGTTAGGAATGGGAAGCATGAAACTCTATTTGTTGCATATAGAGATAAGAATGTTTATGTCATTAACTTTAATGAGATGCATATGCAAAATGTTTCATGTTTGAGTGCTCAAAGTGAATGTGATGCATGGTTGTGGCACCGTAGCATGGAAGACTTGTCCAAATTGACCAAGCATGATCTTGTCAAGGGTCTACCTAAATGCACTTATAAGAAAGACAAGGAATGTGAACCTTTTATCCTTGGTAAGCAAGTGAAGTCGTCATTTAAGACGAAAGTAACAAGTGATGTGACTAGAGCATTGGAACTTATCCATATGGATTAGTTCAGACCTACCCAAACAAAAAGTCAAGGGAGTAAATCATATTGTTTTGTCATTGTAGATGAATTTACTAGGTGTACATGGGTTTATTTATAAGCATGTGTTTGATGTGTTTGTGAAATTTTTTGCTTTGGTTGAAAATGAAAAGGGGTATAAAATTACCATCATTAGGAGTGATCGGGGTGGTGAGTTTATCAATAGGAACTTAGAGGAGTTTTGTGCTAAACAAAGATACACACACCAACTATCTTCTCCTAGGACACCACAACAAAATGGAGTTATAGAAAGAAAGAATAGGACCATCCAAGAGATGTGTAGGACCAAGCTAAATGAGTACAACATAGCTAAGCACTTTTGGGCTGAGGCCATTAACATAGCGTGCTATGTTCTTAAAAGAGTAAATGTCCGAAAGCAAGTGAAAATGACTCTTTATGAACTATGGAAATGCCGAAAGCCCAACATAACTTACTTCAAGGTGTTCGGTTGCACTTGCTATGTTCTAAATGATAAGGATCATTTGGAAAAATTTGACCCAAAGTCAAATGTGTGCACTTTTCTAGGCTACTCTATGCATAGCAAAGCATATAGGGTGTTCAATAGATCAACCAAGACCCTAGAGGAGTCTATTCATGTCAAATTTGATGAAGTAGATCTCAAAGTGAAAATGATGCATACCTTGGAAAAATTGAGGATTGATGATGATGATGATGATGATGTCACCCTATGGCAAACATCTAATAGTCAAGAGGTTGAGGTGAGAGTGGAACCCGAACCTAGTGCACTTAAGAACTCAAGACTTCTTATAGGCCATCCCTCCCAATAAATTATAGGTAATCTAAATAACGGAATAATCTCTAGGTCATCATTGCACCGAGATGAGGGACACATAGCTTTTGTATCACAAACCAAGCCCGCCAAGATAAATGATGCCTTAGGTGATGAGTTTTGGATCATGGCTATGCAAGAGGAACTAGGTCATTTTGTTAGGAATAAGGTATGAACACTAGTACCTAGACCTAAGGACCATACTATCATAGGCACCAAATGGGTTTTTAGAAACAAAAAGAATGAAAAGGGTGAGATTATAAGGAACAAGGCTAGGTTGGTTGCACAAGGCTATAATCAAAAGGAAGGAATTGACTATGAGGAAGCCTTTGAACCGGTAGCAAGACTAGAAGCAATTTGGATGTTGCTCGCTTATGCTTGCTATAATGAGTTTCTACTATACCGACGTTAAAAATGCATTCTTAAATGGCTTCATCAATGAAAAGGTATATGTACAACAACCACTGGGTTTTGAAGACCATGATAATCCAAGTTATGTCTATCGTCTTCAAAAGGCCTTGTATGGATTGAGACAAGCTCCTAAAGCTTGGTATGACCGACTTAGTGCATTTCTACTTGACAAAGGGTTCAAGAAATGAACGCTAGATCCTACTTTGTTCATTTTGATTAAAAAGCGTGACATGCTACTTGTTCAAATTTAAGTTGATAATATTATCTTTGGGTCATCCAATGTACGCTTATGTGATGAATTCTCATCATTGATGACCAATGAATTTGAAATGAGCATGATGGGTGAACTAACATACTTCCTAGGCTTGCAAATTAAGCAATCCAAACATGGCATTTTTATAAACCAAGTGAAGTATGGGAGGGACATGCTAAAGAAATTCAAATTTGGACATTTTAAAGCATGTGACACTCTAAGTAGTTCCACCATCGAAATGGATAAAGATCAACTAGGAAAATCCATAGATCTTAAACTTTACCGTCGCATGATTGGTAGTCTCCTATACTTGACCGCCCGTCGTCCCGATATTATGTTTAGTATGTGTTTATGTGCTAGATTTCAATCTGAACCTAAGGACTCTCACTTGAAATGTTTCAAGCGTATATTTCGTTATCTTAGTGGGACATAAGATTTAGGATTGTGGTTCAACAATGCCAAGAGTTTCAAACTCTGAAGCTTTGTTGATTCCGACTATACGGGGAGTCCCGACTATACGGGGAGTCTAGTGGATAGAAAAAGCACTTTTGGGTTTTGTCATTTACTAGGAACTTCACTTATATCATGGTTTAGCAAAAAGAAAAATTTTGTTGCTTTTTCTATGGCCGAAGTAGGATTACCAAATCCAAGTGGGTTATGCTGAAATTTATTATGATAACATAAGTCCAATCAACATATCGAAAAATCCGGTGTTACACTCCCGCACCAAGCACATTGAGATTAAGCACCATTTCCTTTGTGATCACGTCTAAAAGGGCGATGTTAAACTAATCCACGTGCCCACAGAGGATCAACTAGCTGATATCTTCACCAAGCCATTACTTAGAGACCAATTTTCTAAGATTCGACGTGAATTAGGCATGTTTCGTTAGTCGGACCTTCTACATATGTTTTAGTTGTTCCAATCCTTTTTATATGTTGTTAGTGAAGTGTCCATGAAGTATGAGGTGAATCGGAGTTGTCCGTCAAAAACTCTAAAAAATCTAATTTCAAATTCCAAAGAGCAATTAGCGCGCTAGGTCTACTAACTAGCATGCTAATTGTCTCTGATTAGTGCGCTAACCGTCCATGGTCTAGATCACTTATCCGCATCATTAGCGCGCTAATTCTATCATTAGCGCGTTAATTCTATCATTAGCGCGCTAATGTCGTTTGGCCAGGACCAGTATATAACTTTTTTTCCCTAAATTCTTATTTTTAACACATCACTCCTCTCCTCTTGGGTCTTCATCCTCTCCAACGACTCTCCCATGATCCCTAGGTAAATTACATTACTTTCTTTGTCAAGTTAGGGGGAGCACTAGGTTCATCTATGTTAGTCTTCGGTGTTTTGATGTACATTTGCTATGTTGTAGACGCAGCTGTTTAGGCCACAACTATGTTAATGTCCATTTTCAGTATTTAATATCATGAAAAAAAAATTTGCGTATCTCTGAATTACTGTTATGCTTTTGTTCATTGTCCTATATTGGTTGCATGTGAATGGCTTTCATTGATATACTTGTTTATGTCTCGTAACATGCATGTAGTGAGGGGGAGTCTTTCACCCACTGTGTTGTTGTTATATTCGTGGCTCATTTTCGGTTATGCTTGTTGTGAGGGGGAGCTTGGCCCCACTTTTTGATGTTATCAAAAGAGGGAGAAACATATGCTTTGAACTTGAGATTGTTTAAGATTGCACTATGGATATGAATACATGTGAATTCTGTTTTGGATTGTCAAGTTAACATTGTTTGTTATCATCAAAAAAGGGGAGATTGTTGGACTAAGTGGTTAGTCACTTTTACTCCACCCGAAATTTTGATGGAAACAAACAAAGTGAAAGTATACTAATACGTTTATCAAGTGTGTTTCAGTTAGTCAAAGTTTGTATCACATCTCGAGTGTTCAAGCCATACAAGTTCAAGATTCGATCCACACGAGGAAATGAAGACGAAAGATCATATTACATGTTGTAACATTGATGTAAGGTACACAGGTTCATTTACGCAAGCCTAATGCATTAGTTCATGCATATCATGTTTTTCAAATCGTTTTTTCAAATTTCAAGTGATCATTTGGAGTTTTAAATGAAACTCACCACTTGAATCGGTCTTTTAAGTTCAAACTATGTGAAACCATGTTTTATATTCACATCATACTTTAAAAACCATTGTGGAAGTTTTCGAAAATTAAAAACTTGTTTTGAAAGGTTTTTGAAAAGAAAAACTGTGTATTTGCAGAAAAGCCCCTATGTAAGTCATGAAATCGGGATTTTCCATTTTCGGGATTTGGGAAAACATCTGGACCACCTAAATAGGTTCTATGACCCTTAACAAACATGTATAACATGTTATAAGAGGTTTGGTAGGGTCCCGAATGCGATAAGGGGTCGCTAACTCTAGGGCCAAAAATATTTATTTTGAGGCCCCTGACAGTTAGCGCGCTAATAGTGATATTAGCATGCTAATTGCAGAGTTAGCGCGCTAATGTTCAGCATTAGCGTGCTAATGTTCAGCATTAGCGCGCTAGCTTAGAGGAATAGCCCGTTTGGTCCCAATATTAGCGCGCTAATTGCGTTTCTGACAGGTTTTTTATAAAGTTGAAAATCACACTTTAATTTGAATATATGATCAAATCTGAGCCCTTGGATCTCTAAAACGGTCAAAATTTTTTACAAAGGAATGTAAAATATTCTCAAACCACCTAGAACATTCTATCGTCTTGTCAAGCAAGAAAACCCTATTGTGCTCATTATTTTCAAAGAAGAAGCTTGGATTTTTGTGGGCTATCAGTTGTAATCTTTCGAGGCAACCGAATCACTCTTGAAACCGGCGTTATTGAGGCATTCTAAAGCTTACAACATCCACTCTAGAACTGATTCTCAAATCACTCTCTCGGGGTTGCAAGAAAGTCCAATTTCCTAGCTTTTCTTTTGCTTAAATTTCGTATTTTTGTGTGCTTGACTTGTGGAAATCATTTGTTGTATTCTTGAACACATTTGTCTTGGGTTTTACACTTTCATTTACTAAACTTTAAGACTGGTTTGGAAAAGAGTTTGCACATAAACTTAATTTTTATCAAACTTTTTGTTCTTTGGATTTGAAATCGGATTTGTTTTAATTGATTTGTTTGAAACGGTTTCATATTTGAGATTTGCACAAAATTAGTGATATACTTGCATGCATTAGAGTGGTTAGGCTCTAGAAGGCTTGCTTGTATTTAAATTTGGTGTCGCTTTACTTTGTAAAGTGAATTTGATTATTTTTCATCTATTCTTCGTAAGCGGCTAATTGTAATACTTAGTGGGATGTAAGTCGAAGGGAAGACCTAGTTGAGGCTAGGCATAAACCCTAGTTGCGGCTAGGTAGGAAGTCCTAATTTGTGATTAGGCATTCTAGGCTTGTACGCTTAGGTTGTAACACTTATTGGAAATATAAGTGGGGGTTTGAAAATCCTAACAGGGGAGGTTAGGTAGTGGATGTAGATCATTGGATCAAACCACTATAAATCGCATGTCTCTTTCCATCTCTTCTATCCCCTTCATCTTGCATTGCATTCATACTTGCGTTTGAGTGAGCATAAAGCATCCTTATTGTTGAATTATTTTAAAAATGCGATAAGTTCTCGATACACCCGATTCACCCCCTCTTGGGTGTGGTTTCAACATGAACGAACTCCTTTAGTAAAGACCAAACATTGGAGTAGTTATGCATGACCAAAAGTTTGAGTAACTCCATTTCATAATCACGATTCATTCACAACGTAGAAGACTACTGAATCACGACACTAGTCTTTGAATAATCGAATGAGTGGTGAGGTTCGATATAAAAGAGTCTATGAAGTTTTGTCAGAGTCAATTGGAAGTTTAAGTATAGGCAACTAAATGGTCAAGACATTCTCACAATAGTATGAAAATGAAAATTTCAGGTTAACAAGTCCCAATACAACTTAGGATATCAAATTGTGAGTTTGATAGAACTTAGTTTATCTTCACAAGGATCTTACAAGAAATCAAACTCAAAATGCTGAAAATGTCTAACTAGAGTAATATACAACTGATATAAGTGAATATGTTGTATATTGGTTCAAATGTAGTGCTACAACATGTGGTTAGTCAGTCGTGAAGTTTAAAGCACTATGTTATCTTAAGTTAGAGTTGATATAAGATACATGTATGATGGTGAAGAGACAAATGAAAATGAAAAGAGATGTGTGACTTACATCTCAGTTAGTCAATATTATCTCTGGTGGTTTGAAATATTGAATAGAGTACAGTGTATCTGACTGGATATGTTAGAAAAATTGAGTATTCTTCCATTGTAATTAAGAGAAGTCGAAAATGTATTGAGTACAAATGAAAAAGAGATAACATATTTATAAACTTGTATACGATACAAGTTAAAAGTTGTACTATGAGAGTATAATCATCGAATATGTTCATATTTCTATTTAGAAAGGTATGTCTACTTAACTTAAAGATAATTGTCTCTATTTAGGCAATAAAAGAAGTTTGGTAATTAGTAATGATCGATATGATGGAGAATTTCACAAATTTGGCAGTAAATGAAAAAGGATGAGGTTCTAGGTGAACTCGTGAATAGAGATTGATTAGAAAAAGTTAGAAAAGGTGTTAATTTTCTAACTAGTTCAAAGAAGAAGTTAAGTGAATTGGTTGACGAGTTGGAATTGGTAATTTTTTTTTAGTCTACAACCTAAATGATATTATGAGTAGACATTTAGAAAATGAGTGAGAGTTGCACGATGTGTCAGGTTTCATTTTCTGATTGGATTGTAAATCGAGATCTCTTGCCATGGGATGACATATGTAGTTAGAGATCTATAGTTATAGGATGACTTATGTAATTCTAGGTTTTTGTTGAGAAACGCTGGAATGATGATGGATCAGATAGACACGCAAATCTTCTTAGTATTTAATGTTGTGCTCAAATATTATTTGCATCACTTATGTTTAAACTGATGATAGTTTAAGAATTGACCGATCGACAATTCTGATGGGAAGATGATCAGTGATGAGAAAGCAAATTGATATGTGTACCAGAGTTTAGTGGATAAGGAAAGAATTATCAACGATTTGTAGAAATGTTATCAGTTAAGAATGAATATGTTATTTTGAAAAGCAAGGTAGACTAGATCTTACTAAGTATTGACGTTTGAATGGGATTCAAGGCATGAAATGTGAAGTAAAGTAAGGTTATCAAATATTCCACAAAGTTGATTGTTAACTCATTAGAAATTCAAAAATTGCCAGGATTGGTAAAGTAATGGAGATAAGTTTTTATTAAACCAAGTTGTTGAAAATGAAAATTTGAAGTGTTTATGATCTCTACCACCGACTTGTTGTATACGACGAAAATGATTGGGACCAATTATTGGTTTCCCCTTGGACATAGTCTTACAGGTTTGGATTGAAAAAGTTTTATATGAATGATCATTTTCTCATATCTCTTTTGGTTCAGTAATTTGTAAGTTCAAATTTCAAGGATGAGATTTTCAATTAGTTAAGAAGATTGTGACATCAGAGAATTCATAAACTTGATTAGGAGGCTAATTAAATATTTTGCGAATTTCATTCAGAATTTAAGTATTCGATGTGGGACCTACGTATTATGGACAAGAGATCATAAGGTAAAATATTATTTTTTCGATGATGAATGCTTATTGTGTGTATTATATAGTATTTTGTCGCAAAGTCGAAGTGTGTTGAGGTGTGTCCTCAATTTGTTATAATCGAGGTTGTAAATGTGTGTCTGAAGGGGATGAGTGAAAACAAATTATTAGTTGCTCGAGAACTAATTATCTAAGTGTAAATACTCACGTGAAGAATTTGCCTCGATTTACGTGCAAGTCGAGATCAGTGCTATTGTAAAATGAGAACGAAGTTGGTGCAAGACCTTACCTCGAGCTTTATGTTGATTAGCGGTGTTCGAGGTTGAGATTGGGTCCAAATCAGTGTATGTTTGGTTTAGTATGGCAATGTAATTTGTCCATAAAGGTTCAGTATGTCGTGGACAATGTTAAGATTTCTAGGGTTTTGGTGTGACCAAAATTAATGTTATGGACGTTTTATGAAGATAGACTATTATGTCGAGTGTTTGGTTCAATTTGATGAAAAAATGGATCGAAAACGAGCATCAAAACTTAAAACACGTCAAAATAGGGATTTCAAAAATTAATAAATAAAAAGAAATCAAGTTGTTGACAAGCAGTTGAGGGTTTTATATACATAAAGAAAAACTAAAACAAACGATTCAATTTTGAAATTGTTTTCACATAAGGTTTATGCATTCGTTATTCTTAACCCTCTCCGCCGATTCTTTCGCTCGCGGATCTTCGTATGTGTGGTTTTTGCGTGGTTTATTTTCGCAAAATAGTAGAGCGTTGCAAGATGGTCAATTCGAGCCAAGTTTTTGCAGCGGAGACGAGGTATTTAGCTCAAAATTTGGTAAATTATCAATTCAGGCACTTTCCTTAATTCAATTTAAATCCTCGCGATTTCTCGATTTCTTTTGCGGAGTTTTGATAGAAATTGGTAGGAATTATTGTGAATTGATGAATTGAACTAATGTAATTCAATTGATAACTATTTTGGAGATGTTTTATAGTTGATATTGATTTACATTGAGTTTTTGGACGAATCGATTATTAGTTTTGATCCAATTTGACTCAACAGGCTGTGGAAAATATCTTGATGTTGGTATCGAGTGGTTTCGTGGTGTTTATTGTCGAGTTTTGAAGATTTAATTGAGAAAATATTTATTTGGAGAAGTTTTTCAATTTAAAATAAATAAAGTATGCCTAGTTGACAAGCCATATTGGAAATGTCATAACTTATTCGTCGGTGATCCGATTTGAGTGTTCTTGGAGTCTATGGAAAGAAAGTTGGACATGAGTACTACAAGTTCCATTTAGGTCATCATGACAAATATTGAGGTTTTCAAGGTTAAAAAGCTACCCCAAGTTAGTTAGTTGAAGCCACTTGAAACAGTTATATAAATTAATATTTTTGAAAATTGTTCTCAAACATACTTTGACCACAATTTTCATTGGGTTTCTTGATTTGGTTTCACTTGAAGCTTGACCTATAATATAATTGGGTATGCAGGGAAGCTATTGGATCTATTTTCAAGGTGATCCGGCTCTCTGGGAACCCCAAAGATTACGCTCGAAGTTGGTTTGGTTGTAAGTAAACCCTACAGTGATCTTTACTATTGATTGAATATTTTTGTACCTTTAAAGTGAGTGAGGAGGATACGCTTGTTTTAGAGACTAGTTTGATTGAAACTAGGTTTCAATCCTGCCTCTACGCCGTCTAGTGAGACTAGCGGAGTCTAACGCCGACAAGTTATCACTGCATTTCATGATCTCTTAGTAATGTCTCTATACTATTTTGGAAGTCGACATTTAATTATAGTTAGGAGAAAACAACAGAGTGGATTGCATGTCATGTTGACGCATAAATCTTATTGTTTATTTGAAAATGCAATTACATGTCTCCATATATCAGACTTACAATTGCAAGAGTACAGATCTATGTAGGAATTTACTTACCTAACATCTTCGAGTAGTTTTTGACGGTGTCAAGTTATATACGAAGACAAAAGAAGAATTGACAAGACTGAAAGATTGTGGTGATTGTTTAGAATTAGAAGTAAATTCTTGCTTTAAATTGTTTATATATATATTGTTTTGGGATTCTTGGGATGAGTATAGGACGTGAAGTTCCGTTAAATGATTATGAGAGTTCCTAAATTAGTTTTAAATGAGTTGAAAAGGTTCATGTTTCAATTTCGGTCTATTTAGGATTGTTAAGTTGTGATTAAGCTATCGGAGACTCTAAGTTAGTTCATAAATTTGAATTTGATATATATTATGAAGTGCCAGGAGATGTGAGTCCTTCTAGGCCTCTTCCCAATTCTGATGTCTATTAGATGAATTTTTGATCAGGCCATTTTTATGGAAGGTGTTGCTTAAATTTTTACTAAATACGAGATATGATTTCCTAGTTTGTTCCAATTAAACAAATCGTGGATTGAGTTTCATTGAGGATATAATTTAGTTTTGGAGCCTTTTTATGGACATAAAAAATATTATTTTGCAGTCAAAGTTGAACGAATGGATTAGGCTGACTAGATTATCAGAGAATTAAGGTAATATAGGCCAGTCAGCCGTCCTAATGACGAGGGGGCTTTCTAATTAATTTCTTGTCATTACCTACATGATCTATCGGCTAATGTTTTATTGGATTTTAGAATTAATGTTGAGACTCCTCTAGCTTTACTAGAATTTTCTCTTGTGTGGTGACAATTGCAGGTCCATCATCTAGTAAAGGAAAGGATTCGATACTTGGTGACTTCCTGTGAGTTTTCCTGAGAGTCGGCTTCCATTTTTACTATGCATAGATCCTCTTGGTGCATTTATTATATATATATTGTAAAACTGGTTAAGTGGGCTGAGTGCACTTTGATATATGTATATTTCTAGTATTGTCACCTTACATGCATGAGATCATATTTTTGGTTTCCACACCATAGATTGTCCCGACTTGTCATTTATTGAGTTATTCAAATTGCTTAAGTTTAGTTCCGCTGCCTTAATTTTAAAACTTGCAAAAATGTAATAACGCAACTTTAAAACACTAAATAACTAACAATAATGGAAACGAAGGCTTACTAAGGTTATGTTGACCTTGTGAGGGCTGACTCGGGGGGTCCATATAAGTCTAGGCTGGTGGGGCACAGTTTGTAGGGACTGGTGCCATCACAGTCATTATTTTCTAAACATGTAAGAACCAAACTAGTAGTTAAATCTTGTCCTTAGCGTACTATTCAGACGCCTCCCGAGCTGGGGGCTTTAGCCTAAAGAGGCATCGCTAATATCAATGATGTTGCAACTAACACCACTGAGCTTATACTAGACATTTATTCTTGTAATGTCTCAGTTGCTCAAATCTGAAGCAAGTAATTGGTTGTTTCTCCCCTAGTGATGTCGTTTAACTACTCAGTGGTGGTGTCGATGTCAAGTTGTTGGTCCATACTAACACCTTTGTTATGTCATATATGGTCGTACTAGAAACTATTGTATTTTTGTCTTGACACTGGCTGACTATTCCCTAAACTCTGGTTTCGTCTCCACTAACTCCTTTTCACTGTCTTATTATTCCGCTTGGTCAGTATTATCCCTGACGGAGGTGTGGGTGCCGCTGCACGAGTCTCTTACTTTGTCGCATCTACGTCAATCATTGTGTATATCTCTAGTCACATCAACTAGTCACCTAAGCCCTGAAGATTGTGTGTATCTCTGCCAGTTGTTGATTATGTGCAATAACCATCTTACGAAAAGTCTAATCAGAAATAACTGCCAGGCTTAGTATCATTTATCATGGCTCTAACACTAACTACAATCGGTTGCCGCCCATTAGTGTATGCAACGGTATTCGCGTGACAAATCAAACTCTTCATATATATATACAATACAATTAAGACATAACGCGTATATAATCCCCAACACTACACTTCCCAACTAAAAGTTCTAAGTCAAGATCTTCGAGTTTCCACATCTATTGCTTGTTAGTTAAGTTTTATTCGGTTATATTAAACTTTCCCCAAGGTTCGCCTAAGCCTAGGCTCTGAAAAGATCTGCGATGGCCCCAAATTTCAAGGCAAACTGAGCATCGATACGTCGCGGGACACGTCACTAGGTCATGCCATGTCACCTGCACACCTGTCCATGACGACTCACAAACTAACCATCAAATGATCTGACTTAGTCAATTTCAATATTTAAATGATTATTTTGTTGAAATATATTAAGTTATAGCACTTAGTTTGTTAGTTTTGATTCATTTAAGTTGTTTTCATAGCGGAAGTCTTAATAGTATGCAAATTAGTAATGTAAACAAATTTTGCATTGATTAACAAATCTAGGGGCTGGAAACCTAGCAAAAAGGTACCACGTATGTCAATAAAGGCAAAAAAAGGTATATTAAGTGTTTATATACATGTATCAGATTATAAGTCTCCCAAAATGATCCCAAAAATAGTATATACACAAATACAGACACCTACACATGAAGCTACAATGGCTCTTTAGATCTGGATTGTCATATGATCTACAACTTGCAATAAGAAAAAAACCAATGACAAGTTCCAGTGAGTAAATCTCATAGAAATCCAGTTACTATTCACTAGAATACCAAATAAAGCGGCTACAATTCATGCAAGAAAGTAAATAAATAGAAATGTAAAACTTGAATGTAAGTCGCGGAGATAATCAAGAATATGGAACGCGAATATGGTGTATAGATGTCGAGCCCTAGGATGCAAATAATAAATCGAAAAAAACCTTGGTGGCGAGGAAGTCCCCGCCTTCTTTTCACGATCGAAACGAAGGAACTCTGTTGGTCGGAAGGTTGACTTCCGCCCAACGCCTCGAAGGAGAGGAACTCTATGACGGAGGCGAGCCTCATTTCAACCCACTCTCGAGATCATCTACTAGTGGAGAGAACTCTCACGCATAGTTTAAGGTATGACCAACACCGTAGCAATAATATGATCGTCATCTACGAGAGTGTCGAAAATGGGTCATACCGTCCCTTCGACCATACACAGACACATACGAGAATATAGTAAGTATGCAAGCCAAACTGGCGAAAAGTAGTAATGAAATAAGTAATTTTTTAGAAAAATAAGTAAAATCTAAGATGACTTTCTCGTGCGTTTACATACATCGACGCTCGTGAAATCATTTTGAAATGACATGCTTGTGCCTCGAACTGCGTACCTGACACCTGACTAGTTTTCTCATTCCCTGGTGTCCAATTTTATCATTTTAAAATGTTTTAGTGTCGCCTTTAATGTTTTTATAATATAAAACCAAAAATTAAAAATTTATTCCAAATTTTAGTTGTGGCACACTTTTCGAGTTACACTAGGTGACAAACGCGCGAAAAGTCTAAAAGTCCCTTTTTCCAATTTTTTCTATTTTCTTTGATTTTTCTGGATTTTTTTTCATAATTTTCTACCGAATTTTCTTATTTTTCTGTAATTTATTTTATTTAAAATTGTATTTAATTTAATTTTTAAATATTTTTATTTATTTATTTGCGGGGTTGGGCCTAAACCGGGCCAAAACTGCCTAGGTCTGGGCCGACTCGGCCCGACCCGCTTGGGTCTGTGCGTTGGCTCGACCCGCTGCCCCCTCCCCCCAATTTCGTCTCTGGAGAGGCGAAATGAAATCGTCTCTGTAGAGACGTTTTCCTCTTCTTCTTCTTCTTCTTTTTTCATTTTCAATCAACAACTTTAACAATAATAGCAATAACATTAACAACTTAACATCCAACACAATATCATCAATAAAACAACCATTAAAGCTCTCAAATCTCTCTAAAAACTCACAATAACCACAACCACTTACCTCAGACTAGAAGATCGCCGATGTGAGAGGTGGTGATGCCGAAGCCAAAAGTGTCATGGGAGGAGAGCTTAGCGAGTGTGAAACTAAATTTAATGATAAAGTAGTGTTGGAAAAGAAGAAGAAAAAAAAGAAGAAGAAGAAGAAAAAGAAAAAGAAAAAGAAGAAGAAAAATAAAATGAGGAGAGATGGGAGGGTTCGGGTAGAGAGAGTGTGAGAGAGAGATTAACATTTACAAATAAGGACTTAAAGTGTTACTAAGATTCTCAAATTTTGTTATTGATCACATTAATGAGATTTTATTACTTAACAACCTTGGTTTCAAGTATTTGGACTTCACAAAACCAACCCCGAGAATATTAGAAATTTCTATTTATTTTTAAGCTATTTTTCAAGTTGAAGGAATACTTACTTTTGAATATTTATTTAAAGGTCCCTAAGGAACTGTTTTGCAAACTAATATTGTAGACCAACTTGAAATGTGTTTTAATGATCCTAATCAGCTCAATAACATATAAAAATAATAAGTAAAGAGTGTTGAACATGTTAAGCGAGTCCAGAAACTTTTAGCCAAGCTAAGTGCCCAATGAAGGTTTGAGATTTGAAATGGAGTAATTAAACACCCAATTCCAATCTAAATGATTTTGAAAAACTCTAACACGACTACAACCAATCAAATGGATACCATGTACCTAGCTAGCTAGATTCGGACATCGGAGATTGATTGGGAGACATGTCAGAGCTGCGAGAGCGTATTAGTGTTGATCCGAGGTAAGTAAAACTAGATAGGGAATGCACGGTAAATCATACTTGCCTTTATATTCTTTAAATTGTGACCTTCTTGTTTATAAGCTTAAATTTATTCTTTGGGTGTTTAAGGACTAAGTGATCTGGGAAGGTGGCTATTAGGTATGGTGACCGATTAGGTACCGATGTCATACCCCGAGCCATTAGAATTGAACTAGATGAGTGTGCGATATCCAGGTAAACTATTGACGCCCTTCATCTAGGGTAGTATAAGTTCAGCTGGCTTTGCCGTGTTCCGATATTATGAGTTAGCTTGGCTTTGCCGCAACTCAAGATTGTCGTGATACTGTTTTAGTCTTCGACGGGTTTGGATTCACCTAGATTCCTCTCCTTTGACTCCATAAACACCCATGTATCATTGTATGCTATATAAGTCTCACTATCATGCGATTATTATTTCAGTTTCATGTACTATTTCGCATGATCCTTCAGATTATTCTATTTCTATTTTGAATTACTGTTTAAACTCTATTGGCTTTTTACTTACTAGGGCTTGTTTATTGTGCACGACGGCAAACTGCAGATCCGCATATGAGCAAGGGCAAGGCATCGGTGATTGGTGATCTACTCTGAGACATCGGAGCAGTCCTTCTCTTGCTTCTTGTGTAGGTTTCTTTTTGTATTGTACTTATCTACGGATACGTTTTTTTATTCACTGAGGTAGTCATATTTAGACATAGATCATGTATATTGTACTTTCTTGCACCATTATCACCAAATATGCATGTTGTTCCATTTTATACAGGGTTTCGCACTTTAGAATGTCCCAACTTTATATTATTGTCTTAATAATTTGTTAAGTTTACTTTTCGCTGCAAATCACTTATAAAACTTGTAAAATTAATTAACTCGACTTAAAACACTAAGTTAAGGACAGTAAAAGGATAATTAGGTTGACTAGGCTTGCGTTGACTCCGTGGGGGTCAACTCGGGGATCCACGTAGTCTTAGGCTAGGCGGGACCCAATTTGTAGGGAACTGGGGTTGTCATAATAGATGAGTAAAATAATGAGATATTATACATATAATATCACTCCCATTCAATTGGTCTAACTTCAAGAAGCATATGTTCCGTTATAAAATGATCATGATCGCAATTATATAATTATGGATGTAGGAAAGTTAAAGGATTCGGTAAAGGTCTTGGTAATAGTTTTACCAAAAATAAAAGCGGTGTACCACATTAAATATAAAAGGGACAAAATTATTGACAATGAGCATGCTCTAAATTATGACAAGCTATGTCAGGTATAAAAGGCTATTAAGTCATATTGATTATATATTATCATATGCTCAAATATTTTGGCGACCTTTACCATGCCTTCAAAATCAAAAGCAGAATTATGAATTTTATTATTGAAAATGGCTTAATAAAATTGGCACATCAAGATGTGTTCAAATCATGAGTTAAATAAAGGTGATGAATTTACATCTTGTGTATTTTGTTACATGCATGCATATACAATATAAAAGAGAATATTTCTCGAATTTGAACTTCGCAAATGCTAACGTTCAGGCAATATATGGTACAATAATTATATTATTAATTTGTTAATGCCTTGTTTAGAAGAAGTTTACTCAGAATAATATAAAAATTATCTATATGATTATGATTTAATCTTAGAATAAAACTCTCGGCTTTAACTTCTAGAATATATAAGGCACATTAAAATGAATGTCATTATAAATCAAATCATCTAATGACATTCATACTGTGGAATGATCATTTTGATCATCCAGAATCATCAATAATGCGAAAATATTGTTAATTCGCATGGATGCTATGGAACCACATTTTTTATTAGCTGGTGATTATCTCAAGATAAATCAATAGGAGACTTATATTGATTTAACTATTCATTAATTATATTATAAGATGTCTTGGGCCCCTAATAGGGAATTTATTTATATCAGTTTTTGCAAATTGTCATTTTGATGAAGTAATTTCCCCACCGTTAGAAGGAGATATAAGCCAATCCAAAGGAATGACGTGAAATTGCATGAAACACATCAAATTGCATCAAATTTGTTGTATTATGATTCATGTATAAATTAATATGAACTTGAAGTTCAAATGATCATTCATTATAGCAACAAGTTATGAATTAATTACTTGATGCAACTACTAATATAAAAGAGTGGCAACATCATATGTTTCGACATTAAATGTTCA
The DNA here is from genome assembly GCA_039657325.1 of Stephania cephalantha. Classification (NCBI taxonomy): domain Eukaryota; kingdom Viridiplantae; phylum Streptophyta; class Magnoliopsida; order Ranunculales; family Menispermaceae; genus Stephania; species Stephania cephalantha. The sequence continues at coordinate 26,713,030 of CM077573.1, forward strand.
TATAGGAGATGATGTCCCTGTGCAACAAAATGCACAAGAACCAACAAAATGTTTGAGTTGTACAAGATCAGATATTGTATTTTTAACTTACTTGCAATGATTTGTTGCAATGTAATATAAGATGTTTCACCTATGTGAACATGACGGGAAGAATCAAAAGGAGTTATTGCTTAATGTATTGCACTCTTTTCCCCTTAGCTAACGTCTTATCCTACTAGATTTTCCTAGCAAAGTTTTAATGAGGCAATCCTAACAATATTAAAATTTCATATCAAAATTGAGTTATGTATTGTACTCTTTTCCCCTTCACTATAGTTTCATCCCACTGGTTTTTCCTAGTAAGGTTTTTAATGAGGCGATCTTATCCATATCGTACTCCACATCAAGATTCTGAGAACGATGTGCTACTTTTCCTTTGCTAGATTTTTCCCACTGAATTTTTTTACTAATGATTTTAAAGAGGCATATTATCTTAGCAAGCGTCGTCCAAGGGGGGATGTTGTAAATGAAATGGATGTGGATGACTCTTCCTATTCAAACCCTTTGTATTCCACCACTGTGTGTGGGTGTTATATATTTTCATCATGTAATTTATTCTTGTAAATTATAATTCTAACTTACGGTCTTTAAAATTTTAGTAATGGCTTATATAAAGGGCTCACATCTATGTAATGGATAAACTAAGATGAAATGAAAGCTCCCCCATTTCTCTCATCTATTCTCGTTTAAGTTCTAGTTGATCGTCTTTGCTTTCCTAGCTTTAAATTTTTAGTTAAATTCACAACACTTGTCATATTATCAATTTTCACGCTATAAATCTAATTAATACCTTTATGAATCTTAGTTGTTGATGGATATAATCATGTTTTAATGTGATTTGCCAGTTTAATTATGGGGGCGTTTTTTAATGTTAGAATGTAAATTGGTTATAACATTATTCATTAATTGAGTGATTCTTTTTTTACATTCTTTTTAGAGATGCCTCTCCTGGTTCTCTTTTGCATTAATACTCATTAATCAATTCAACAATTCATGCCCATCAAATTTAATGTACTTCTCACGAAATTCTTTTTTTGGTGATTTGGATTAATGATGAGCAGGTTATGATTTTTTAATTCTTTTGATGGATTTAGACTCCATTAGCCAAATGGGTTTTCTCATGAATTTTGTGTTTGTTTGATTTTTTGGTGAAAAGGGTCTTCTTTTCTTCTAGTGTTTGATATGGAAAAGGTGGTTTAGTTTTGGAGGGGGATTGATGAAGGATTTGGAAAGATTGCCTCGATCAATCTAACAACTCTAGGGTTGAAGTTCATTCATCATAGTGCAGAGATATTATGTGGCGTTTAAGGTATGAAGAGATTTTGTTAATATTTTATTTGATTTCTTCATTTGCAATTGATGTTCACCTGTTGGAAGGCCCTCAAATCATGTCAGTTGCACTGTGAATCTATTATAGTTTAGCAGCTAAGCAGGGTGGGGTTTGAGTTCGATATTCTTCCTTTTCTGTTATTTTCTTGGGCATCATTCGATCCCCTTGTCTTCCCAATATATCTAATTAGAGTTACAACCCTTCCCTCATAGTTTTGAAGCTCTGCCCATTGTGCTATAGGTCATCAAGGTGATGGAGTTTCCATAAACTGTGATAGATTTTGTGACAACAGTACAGTTGAATTGGGTAAGTTGGAGTTTGAATATCTCACTCACCTCACACTTTCTTGGCCACATTTTGATTCCTATATCTTCTATGTATACCCACCTTTGAATTTCATCTTTCCTCACAGGTAGTTGAGGCCTATACGTTGATTTGGAGACGCGACAAGTAGGATCAGTCACTAAGAAAAAAATTCTGCAAAACTGTTAAAGAGGTAATCCATCACTTTCTTCACAAAAGTCTCATGGTTTTGGAGTGGGAATAGGTTGGGGAAAGCTTGGTTATGTTGTTTAACATGTGGGTGAGCAAATTGAAGAGATGGGACTATAGGAGAGTATATAGATCGATTCAAAAATAAAGAAAAGAAAAAAAAAGTAATGCTTATGGTATATATGCTTATGGTATATATATGCCCTCACCACTAGCTACTGGAGTCTTCTCTTTTCTTCTTTGCATTATGTATATGTTTTTGTAAACATTCAATGCAAGAAATGAAAATGTAATTTCTCAGCTCTGTCTCTTCAACTGAATACAGAGTGAGTAGGTGTGTATTTATAGAATGCAAGAACATTTACAGCCATAGATTACAATACACGTGGCAGCAGATCCCTTATATCCTAACTAACTTCTGTAGTTACAATACAAGAGAACTACTGAGTATACAACAACAGGTCTCCTCTGAGTACACTGTTATTACATACACTCTACTGCAAGTTTACACCTACTAATGATTTAATCTCACATCCCCCCTCAAACGAAGGGGTAAAGGAGCTAAACCAAGTTTGTTACACAGAAAATTAAATCGTAAAGTAGACAAAGCTTTGGTAAAACAATCAGCCACCTGGTCACCAGTAGGAACATATTGAACAGCAAGTTCACCACTCAACACCTTGTCTCTCACAAAGTGAAGATCCAATTCTATATGTTTGGTTCTTGAGTAAAACACTGGATTTTTTGCAAGAGAAGAAGCACTCTGATTATCACACCAAATGATTGAAGTACCCAGTGGAGGAAACTGAAGTTCCTGTAATAACGATCTCAGCCAAGTCATTTCAGCTATAACTTGAGCAAGTGCCCTGTATTCGGACTCAGTACTAGATCTAGCCACAACATTTTATTTCTTAGACTGCCAAGAAACTAGATTAGAACCAAAATACACTGCAACACCCCCAATAGATTTCATATCATGAGGATTAGCTACCCAGTCAGCATCAGAATAACCAGTTAAGACCAATTTAGATCATGGTTTAAAGCATAACCCCCAATGACTAGTCCCTTTTAAGAATCTCAACACTTTTTTCAATGTTTGCCAATATGAAGTCGATGGACATTGTTGATAGGAACTACATACTGTAGACCTCCAATGAGACTTCTGTAGAGAGACTTATCATGGAAAGGGGAAGTACTGTCAATACACAATTGCTTGCCAGACACGGTAGGGGATTCAGCAATCTCGGCATTAACCATGCCAGCTTTGTGCAGTAGTGAAGAGAGGTATTGTGATTGATTGAGATACAATCAAGTAGAGTCTCGTCTCACTTCAAAACCAAGGAACAAACTCAATTCACCATCGTCCTTTAAGGAAAACATGGTGTTTAAGTAATCAATGAATGATTGCAGGATCTTCTGATTAGAGCCAGTAATGACAATATCATCAACATACACCAACACATACATGACAAAGTTAGACCCATTGGAGATGAACAAGGAAGAGTTAGCCTTGGAATTTATAATACCCCAAGACAATAAGGCAGTCCTAAGTTTATGAAACCAAGCTCTAGTGCTTGACGAAGACCATAAAGAGTTTTATGAAGTCTAGTAGTCTACACACATGATCAGATTTAGTTTCATCAATAAAACCCTCAGGCTGATTAGTAAACATAGTTTCCACCAAATTTCCATTAAGAAATGCATTATTGACATCAACTTGTCTGATAGACCATCTATGAGTCACTGCAATAGACAAAATTACGCTAATAGTAGAAGATTTCACCACTAGATTGTAAATCTCAATAAAGTCCACACCAGGGATTTGTTTAAACGCCTTTGCCAACAGTCTTGCTTTATATCTGTTAACTGAACCATCTGAATTTCTTTTGATTGTAAAAGTCCATTTGTTCCCTACTATATTTTGAGAATGTGATTGAGGAACCAAAGACCAAGTGTGATTATCACATAGAGCTCGAAACTCCTTAGACATAGCTTCTCTCCAATGAGGTATCTTCAATGCTTCAGTTACATTCTTTGGAATTTGTCCCTTATCCATACATGTAGAAACAAAGACTTTCTTCATAAAAATTCCATTCTTTGCTCTTGTAGTCATAGGATGAATATTAACATGTAGTTGAGGAGCAAGTGACCCAGAAGTAGATGATGGACATTATTGTGCTGGAATATCAGAAGAATTAGGAATGTTTGGCTGGTCCAAATGTGGCAGAAAAGATGTCTCAGAATTTATAGAAGGTGCTAAAGGAATAGAATTGATGAGAGGAGGAGCAGAACCTTGACAACCATAATTAATTGTAATTATAGAATGAGGCACCACTGTTGGAGATGATGATACACTAGTGTTCTGAAACAATGTAGAGTAAGGAAACTCATCCTCATCAAATAGAACATGACAAGATACAAACATCCTTCCAGCCTTGTTCAAACATTTGTAACCTTTATGTATGGAACTGTAACCAAGAAAGAGACACTTCTCTGATCGAAACTGATATTTGTTAGCATTGTAAGGTCTTGTATAAGGATAACAAGCACATCCAAAAATCTTCAAAATAGAATAGTCAGGAGGTTGCTGAAACAACTTCTGATAAGGAGAAATATCAAATAACACCCTGGAAGGTAATCTGTTAATAAGGAAAATAGATGTAGCACAAGCATCAGACCAGAATTTATAGGGTAAATTTGCCTGAGCAAGTAATGTTAAATTGGTTTCAATAATATGTCTATGCTTCCTTTCAGCTCTTCCATTCTATTCGTGAATGTGAGGACAAGAATGTTGGAAGAATATTCCATGTGCATCAAGAAATGGTTTAAAACTTTGAAATTCTCCTCCCCAATCAGACTGTATACGTTTGATCTTGGTTGAAAATTGATTTTCAACTAGATTTTTGAAAGCAATGAATGTAGGTAAAGCATCTGATTTATTTTTGAGAGGAAACAACCATGTGAACCTTGTACAATCATCAAGAAAATGTATGCAGTAGTTAAAACCATCATGAGAAGTCACTGGTGCAGGACCCCATACATCAGTATGTATCAACTCTAATACATTTGAACTACAAGACTTTGAGAGATTAAATGGTAAGGCATGATGTTTGACTGATGGAGCAGAACTGAACTGGAGTTGAAGACATCTTGAGATGATTCTTCATTATTTGTTGAAGAGCAGAAATAGAGGGATGACCCAAACGTAAATGCCAAAGATGATTTGGTGGTCTTTGTGATGCTACAGAAGCCTTGACAGTAGCTTTGCTTGAGCAGTCAGAAGTAGGATCAAAGAATTAATAGAGGCCATCCTTAAGAGTACCTTGAAGTAACACTCTTTTAGTTTTGATATCCTTCACCATGCAATGAGAAGAGTTAAACTCAATGATGACATTATTATCCTGAGTTAATTGTGAAATACTCAACAGATTCTTCTTTATATGAGGAACATATAGAGTATTGGGAAATTTTAAGGAAGAATTTTGTGAAGGAATTTTAGCATGACCAATAGATTCCATAAGTAATCTACTACCATTCCCAACAACCAAAGAACAGTTACCTGAGTAAGGAGAACTGTTAACAATCTGGTTTGGGTCAGAGGTAACATGAGATGTAGCTCCACTGTCGGCGTACCAAGCAGAATCAGCTACTGAATCAGTAGATGTAAAATAGTTTTGTGGATGCTGTTGTGGTAGAAATAACTGATGAGGTGACATTGGTACTTGATTGGCAAGAAATGCTCCCTTTTGAGATTGATTTTGAAGCATTTGTTGCTGAGATCCTCCTCCATTAGCATTTTTTCCCATGAAGTTCATGTCAGTTCTATAGTAGCAAACTGCCGTTGTATGTCCAACGTTTCCACAGATTTGACATGTTGGACGACTTGTATCGTTATACTTAAAGTTACCTCTACCTCTGAATCTTCCAGTTCATATTCCTCTATTTCCATTTCCATATCCTCTATTACCTCCACTTTGATTAGCATAGTTCTTTGATTTGTCTTAAATTGACCTCCATTACCATTCTTTACTTCAGCTGCATGTACAGAGTGAGTATTTCCTTTTAAACTCATTGAATTAATCCCAGCCAGATTTTGAAGTTGTATCAGCTTTGCTTCAAAACTCAACAATGATGCATGAAGTTCGGGCCAAGTTAAATCTTTTACTTCTTGCAAAACTGCAGTCATTGGTAGATATTCACCATCATGACCTGCTAATGAGCAAGAAATTTGGTCTTTTACAGGTATCCTCCCACCAGCAGTGGCCAACTTGTCAAACAATTCTTTCATTTTCTTCAGATATTCTGTCATCGACATTCCTCCTTTCCTCATAGTCTGCAAATCAGTTCTATTCACTTGAATATGTGCATAATTTTGTGCACCACATAGATCTTCAATAGCTTTCCACAGAGATCTTGCTGAAGAACTATATCCACTCACTTGTGAGCCAATTGAACAACTCAATGAATTCAATAACCAGGCCACAAGAATTCTATCTTTAGAGAACCAATCTTCATATTCAGGTGTCCATTCATCAGATCCATCCACTAATTTCTTAGGACATGGCTTATTCCCAAATATAAAGCTATCATACCTAATACTTTCTATAACAGGAACTACAATGGACTTCCAAAGCAAGAAATTTGACTCATCTAATTTAATTGAAACAATTTGGCCTAGAGAGTTACCAAATGGAGTCAAAGATGGAACAGAAGACGCCATTGATGACTTTGTTGAAGATGATCTTGACGAATACGCAAAATCCCCAGGACTCGTCATCACGTTAGCGTGCTTGCTCTGATACATTGTAAACCTTCAATGTAAGAAATGAAAATGTAATTTCTCAGCTATGTCTCTTCAACTGAATACAGAGTGACTAGGTGTGTATTTATAGAATGCAAGAACATTTACAGCCATAGATTACAATACACGTGGCAACAGATCCCCTATATCCTAAGAGGGCCGCTAAGGGCACCCCACCATTTAATGAGGGCACCCAGTTAATGTGGGCACAAATCTATTTTACCGGGGCACCCAAAAATTAGCCCCGAACTACCGAAAATACCCCTCCTGCACAAACACGAAAAAAACCCGCCGCACCCCACCACCCTCCTCCACCCTTCACCGATCTTGACTCCAAGAAACCATTTGGTTTGAACCGACCAGTGAGAGGAATCTCCGAAATCGTGTCTCACCTTGTGTTTCTCCTTCGATTTACGGTTTTTTTGCAGTTCGTAGGGTCGTGGTGTGAGCCGATTTCGTCTCCAAGTTAGGGTTTGGTTGAAGTTCGTCGGACACACCTTATTTAGTGTAATTAAGTTACATTTGGTAGAGTAGTTGTGATTTACAGTGGTGGTTTGTTCAATAATTAAAAAAATGAGAATTCGCGGTTCTCGGCCACACAGCCGAGATCGTGAAGAGCTTGTCTCGGCCAAGCATGGCCGAGACAGAACCTAAATTTTTGGGAACTCGCAGTCTCGGCCACGAAGGCCGGAAGAGTTCACAGTGTCTCGGTTACGCATGGCCGAGAATACTTCAGTTATCTCGGTCGAGACATGACGAGAGCTATAATTAGTGATAGGTAATGTGGCGTCGGTGGTGTACAACCGAGAATTTTCTCCTACTCTCGGTTGTACACTGGCGAGAGGGTTAGAGTAGGCTCGGTCCTCTATGACCGAGACATTTCAATATATCTCGGTCCTGCGAGGCCGAAACAATCGCGCACATCGACATAAACTTCGGATAACCTCATAAAAAACACAATAAATTCGCAAAATTACATCAAGTTCAACCTCCTCTTGCACCGTAGCAAAGACAATCCTCCATTATATAGTGGAAACAAGTTCGGATTTGAGGAAATTACCAAACCCTACGTTGACAAACAAATCATCATTTTCACAGTTTTACCCAACTAAACAGTTCTAAGAAACCATCATATGGTTGTCAAACATTGTTACATCATCGTTGTCGGATGATGTCAATCCGCAAGAATCGATAAACGCTCGCCAAACGCAATGTGGCTTTGTGGTTCAAGCTTGGTGGTGGGGTGCCTTTTTTCTTTGTCAAAATGATTTGTGGGGTTTGAATCATTATATATACAGGGGCAAAAGGGTCTTTTCCAGTTTTGCTGGAATTTTTACAAATAAGCTGGGTGCCCTCATTAAATGGTGGGGTGCCCTTAGCGGCCCTCTATCCTAACTAACTTCTGTAGTTACAATACAAGAGAACTGCTGAGTATACACTAACAAGTCTCCTCTGAGTACATTGTTATTACATACGCTCTACTGCAAGTATACACCTACTAATGATTTAATCTCACAGCTTTGGTCTTGAAACTACTGGTGGTGTCATATGACTCTTTTGATTCACGCTGGTGGTTAGACATCTCTATTTCTGCATGATGTTATTAGCAACAATGCGTTTTAACTCATTCCATATCTATTCTCTTGGAAGGCAATGGAAAAATTACATCACCTTTTAGCCAAGGCCGAAGCTGCATTGGAAGACAAAAGAAACCGCTAAAAGACCCCGGTACGCGTGTTGTTGGGGAAGGACTCGTTATAGATGAATGGGTAATCAAGTTTCTTACTACTTGGGCCAACTAGTTGTTCGTCCTACCTTGTTATTTTAGCTTCTCGATTATGAAGTTGGTGTTGAACATTGAAGTTCAAGTTTTGTATTGGAAAATAACAAAACCTTTAGTCCCACATAGGAGAAAAAAGGTTTGATTTCTCACTTAATATATGTTCCAACACACTTCACTATTGTTTAAGTGAGAAGTGGGTTAGAGTGAGTGGACCATGGGGTTTCACTAGGTAATCACCCTATTTAAATAATCGTTGACAATGGCCTTGGGCCTTGGGGCTTTGGTTTGTTCAAGACTTAGCCATTCATAAACATAGTTATTATTTTTCGTTTTTTATTTTTATTTTCGTTTTTGAAATAAAACAAAAGAGCACCAACAGTTGCTAAGTTCGAATTAGGAGTTAAATAACTATTAATTAGTGGCACACTAATTAAGACCACTAATTAGATAGTTATGGAAAAATTGTCCACTAATTGGACAGTTACATGTTTATCTATAATAGAAGAGTCTTTTGAGAGTAAATATGGTTTTTCCGAAATCAAATTTTATGTGATTTTTGTTTACTGAGAGAGAGACGATTTGCAGTTTGAAGGTTCTTTGATTGGTGCTTTGATCAAAGAGCAAACCAGTTGTATCCTGGAGACAGAACTCCTAGTTGAATTCAGCACCGAGTTGGAGGAAATTTTTCTGTCTTAGGTCATTGCACTGCAAGCCTCTGGTACACTTTGTTTATTAATCTTCTTAATTGTTAAATCAGCATGTTTAGTTGCTAGTGATAACAGTGCCATGTTCAGATTTATGTTTAATATAGATTGTATGTTCTAACAGTTGGAACGTCCAAGCATTTGTAGAATCAAAGCAAGTGGGCTGAAAAAGGTTTGCATACGGCATACCCAAAAGGAAAAACATACCTTACCCATTAGCATGGGCAACCAATAAGCATAATTAACCTACTCGATCATCACCAACCGTGCCTCGAATCGTGTTTTTCTCATATTCAAAATATATTTTACAAAGTTCTAAAAACAAAGTATATTTTACGGCACAAACCAATCAAGAAGGATGTTTGAGTTCAATGTGCCCTTCCAAAGTTCTCTTAAAGAGGTGAACCAGACATTAAAAAAACTTATACAATCTGATTGGCTTTAATCAGAAGTCCATATTGCAATCTCAGAATGCCCATCCTCCGTTGCACAAGCTCTGAACATACCAGTTGTGTTGAATGGCATTGTGATCTCTCCCGACCCAGAAACAGCAACCAGACCGGCAGTGCCTCTTGGAGTGCATTCTTCTATGACATATTTTGCAGCATCCTTTAGACTAAGACCTTTATACTCCATTAATGCTGCGACATCTCGAGCAACAGTGGCTTGCATGATGGCTTCACCCTTACCAGTTGCAGAGACAGCGCAGAGTCCATTGGCATATGTTCCAGCACCTATGATTGGTGTGTCTCCAATCCTTCCAAGCATCTTGTTCACCAACCCACCAGTGGATGTTGCAGTTGCTAGGTTTCCTTGGGTATCGACGGCTACACATCCTACTGTTCCAAGTTGGCTATCACCGTTGGGAGTGGTTGATTCTTTCGGAATAGGCTGTGTGTAATCAATCTGCAAGGATAAGCTAGGGCATTAGATAGAGAGCTTCGATTATGATGCTAATTGTTTAAAAAGAGAAAGTTGTTCAAAAGTTGCCATGATGGAACTGCAAAACTTGCATGTTTGAATGGATCAGATTTTGTAAAATACATCTAACCAAATAAAAGTTTTTTGATTGGAGCAAAAATGGGTCCGATTATGTTGTACACTATGTGCGCTACATAGCCGGTCCCAAGTCCGGATAAAGGAGGAGGACTCTGACGCCCATTTTTTCATACCGAAAAATGGGTAAGGGAGGTCCCAAACTCACATTTCATACCCGAAAAGTGGGGCAGGGAGGCCCAAGCTCATTTTCCATTTTTGGAAAATGGATAAGGGTTGCGATAGGTTGACAGCCAGCGTAAAACTTTTGTCACTTTTCATGAAATGGATCAAACGTATAACCATTAGATGAAAAGGTTTTTATTGGAGGAGATTTAAATGGGCATGTCGGGGCAAGTAACGATGGGTTTGAGAGAGTTCATAAAGGTTTTGGTTACGGTAATAGAAATGAAGAAGGAAAATCAATCTTAGAATTTGCTTCAGCATACGATCTTGTCTTAGAAAATACTAATTTTAGGAAGAGGGAGTCGCATATAATTACTTTTAGTAGTGGTCATAACAAGAGTCAAATAGAATTTCTTTTAACAAGAAAAATAGATAGAAAAATATGTAGAGACCGCAAAGTAATACCTGGTGAAGCACTTACTGCCCAACATAAGTTGGTAGTACTTGATATTAAGCTAACACGACGACATAATATGAATAAAAGAGTTAGCGACCCTAGAATAAAGTGGTGGAACCTAAAACATAGTAAACAAGTAGAGTTTAGAGAAAAAACTACTAAAAGAAAATGTTTGGAATCTTGACTTAGAAGCTAATACAATGTGGCTAGAAATGAGTAGTTGCATAAGGAGAGTGTTATCAAACGTATTAGATATATCTAAAGACTTGGGACCACCAAAGAAGGAAACATGGTGGTGGAACGAGGATGTCCAACGAGCAATTAAGACTAAAAGAGAGATGTATAGGAAAATACCTACTTGTCAAGATGAAGATGTGTACAATCAATATAGAGAAGCTAGAAAACAAGCTAAAAAAGTAGTTAGTCAAGCTAGAACAAATTTCATGGAAGATCTATATACAAGGTTAGATAATAGAGATGGCGAAAAATATATATATATAGGCTAGCCAAATTAAGAGATAAAAAGAAACAAGACCTAAGTCATGTAAGATGTATTAAGGACGAAAATCAAAATGTTTTAACGCGCGAGTAGGATATTAAGGAGAGATGGAGAAGTTACTTCGATGGTTTATTTAATGATGGCCAAGTTGATACTATCATAGATGAAAACCCACACCAAGAAAGAAATGTAAACTATACACGCAATATTAGAATTGTAGAAGTTAAAGAGGCATTGAAAAGAATGAAAATAGGGAAAGCATGTGGCCCAAATGAAATACTCATAGAGGTTTGGAAATGTTTAGGAGAAATTGGATTGACTTGGTTAACAAAACTTTTCAATAAAATTTCAAAATCAAAACGGATGTCTAATGAATTGGAAAAGAAACACGTTTGTGCCAATCTTCAAAAACAAATGAGACATTCAAAGTTGCTCAAACTACCGGGGAATTAAACTTATGAGTCACACTATGAAACTTTGGGAGAGAATAATTAACAATAGGCTAAGGAGAGAAACAACAATATCGAGAACCAATTTGGTTTCATGCCCTGGGAGGTCAACTATGGAGGCGATTTTCCTTGTAAGACGATTGTTAGAAAAATATAGAGAAAAGAAAAAAGATCATATGGTATTCGTAGATTTAGAAAAAACATATGATATGGTCCTTAGAGATGTTCTTTGGTGGGTTCTAGAAAGAAAAAGTGCATGCTAGATACATAGACACTATTAAGGATATGTATGATGGAGTAGAAAGAGTATAAAGACATTTGGAGGAGCTACAAAAGAATTTCTCATTACGATAGGACTACATCAAGGATCGGCTTTAAGCCCATATTTATTTACTTTAGTTATGGATGAACTAACTAGACATATTCAAGAGGATATACCATAGTGTATGCTATTTGCAAGATGATATTGTCTTAGTGGATGAAACTAAAGATGGAGTGAATAGGAAATTAGAACTCTGGAGGAATATATTAGAATCTAAAGGCTTTAAAATGAGTAGGACGAAAATCGAATACATGCACTGTGAGTTTAGAAACACTAGACATCGAGATGACGAAGTGGTAAAATTAGGGGAAGTAGAAGTTCCTAAGGTAAACCACTTTAGATACCTTGGATCAATTATACAAAATGATGGTAACATTGAGAATGATGTTACACATAGAATTCAAGCTGGATGGAAGAAATGACGGAGTGCAACAGGTGTGATTTGTGATCGAAATGTTCCTACTAAGTTAAAAGGAAAATTTTATAGAACCGCAATTAGGCCAGCTATGCTCTATGGAAGAAAATGTAGGGCGGTAAAGCAACAACAATTACATAAAATGAACGTAGCATAAATGAGGATGATTAGGTGGATGTGTGGTAAAACTCGTAAAGATAAAATAAGAAATATAGAAATTCAAAGACAAGTAGGAGTAGCACCAATTGATACAAAGATTAGGAAAGGGCGGTTGCGGTGGTTTGGTCACCTGCAAAGACGGCCTACAAATGCCCCAACTAGAAAACTTGATTCAATAGAAATTGTAGAAATTCGACAAGGCAGGGGCAGACCAAAGTTAACATGGGATGCATTAATTATGAGGGATTTTAATGGTTTGAAAAGCTCACCATCAATTGCACTTAATCGAGCACAATGAAAAAGTTTGATCCATGTAGCCGACCCCAGTTAATTTGGGATTGAGGCTATGTTGTTGTTGTTGTTGTTGATTGGAGCAAAAAAATAATAATAAAAAAAGGACACGAAAAAAGAACTAATGCGAACCAAAATTTCTTTCTGCTTTTACTACAATTTTATAGAAATTGAACATGTACTTCGGTAATTTGAGATGGTAACAAGATGCCCCAATCAGGAATTACATGATTTAGAAATGTTAGCGTCATGATCATATCGACAGTTTAGATTTGCCACTATAGTTGTTACGGTCGACATTATCAGTAAATGAGTTATCCAAAATCCAACACATGATACATGTGCTCAAAATCAGATCAGAAACATTTGGAGATTTGGATAAAGATATGCAGTTGTAACCGGTGGGTCGAAGCGGTTACAACAGGATTTCTGGATCAGGCAGTTGAAGATTTGATCTTATCCCAACCGGCTGATGGTTAACTGAAGATTATGAAGAGGTTGGAGATTGCAATTCAGAAGAATAATCACCACGTTTTCATCATGCATGATCGCGGTTATTTAGAGATGGAGATTAGGCAAATCTTACGGTTAATAGTTAGGATTGCGTAATTTATATTGTTCTATTTATTTGCCGAAGTGATTGAGTCCTATACACCAGTTATTCATTTTACTTTGTATAGTGAACCTATTATGTTCACTCATTTTATCGAGTTGTAAAACATCAAGTGGGAGACTTGTATTCCATCGATGGGAGCTCGATGCACCGAGTGAAAGCTCGAGTATTCCAAAGAGGGGGAGCATCACCGTGCAAGTAACGAGAGACTTGCATAAAGTCCAGCGTGAAGGTTAGAGTAATGTTGCAAGCCTAGTGAGGGATCACTGGTTCGGGTGTTGCTTAAATCTGTAACTCTTTTATCTTAGTGGATTTTACATCTGGAAGTGGCCTGATAGGCCCCCAATATACTTGAAGTACTCAAGGAAGCATAGAAAGGCTGGTAAGACACGTGGCACGACCATAGTGGGGACCGGACAGCAACAAAGTTGTGAGGGGTGATTTTAATTAGTGAGAGGAGTAAGTATAAATAGGAGTTATGAGAATAAGGGAGGCATGTTTTGTATGAACAGTTAGTTCTGGGAGTGCTAAGCAGCTCGAAGTGCCTACCCTCCTTTGTATTCCTCTTTTTTCTATAGAATTGAAACTCATCTCCAGGATTTCATTCTGGTTTCTGGTTTTGCACTTCATTGGATCTTATCAAATTGGTATCAGAGACCGTCAATTATGTGCCTATGGGGTCCCAACAAGCGGGACGCCGAATTTGATGCAATGGAGAAGGAGATGGAACGCATGCGCGGGAATTGGATCGGCGCCAACCATGGAGAAGACGATGGAAGGATTGGCACAAAGCCTCGCTAAGGTTCGCAATCGATGAACGATACTCAACAATAGGTGCAAACGTTATCACGCGGCAAGGGTGCAGTGGTCGACGAGGGTTCCAATTACGCGATCCGGAACGGGGGGTTCAGATCGGAGCGTTCCGGTGGGGGAAACTGCAAATATGGGGGGTGGCTTGCCAGATCCGAAGGTGCGAGGGTAGTTCGGCGTTGAATTTGGCGAGGATCAACCATCGTGGTATCGTCCCTTCGAGTTCACTTCGATGGGTAATCACGGCGACAACTTCACTTCATCGGATGCTTGGCGCGGAGGTCGAAAGTTGCAGCTACCGATCTTCAATGGGAACGATCCGGAAGGTTGGTTGTTCCGGGCTGAGTTATATTTTGAGATTAACAAACTCACTTATGCTGAGAGGATCATGGCAACGGGAATTTGTTTTGACGACGAGGCATTGGCGTGGTTTTGATGGGCCAATTCTCGCATTCTGTTAGTGAGTTGGACGGATCTTCGCTCACAGTTGTTGAAGCGTTTCAGCGAGACCCAATCAGGAACACTCAAGGAACGGTTACTAGACATCCAACAGACCGGAATGGTGGCTGAGTACCGTCAACAGTTTGAGATCCTCTCTGCTTCAGTCCGGGGAGTGCCAGAGGACATATTGGTGGGCATCTTCATCAAGGGGTTGAAGATGAAATTGCAGACTGAGATCCGTCTCTTCAAACTGATTGGGCTTGAGTCACTGATGGAAACGGCCCAGCTTATTGAGGCTAGTTTGGCTGTAAATGGACCGCCGTTACACCCTTTGGAGGGTTGGGCCCAAAAGATGCAAGGGGATTAAAGCCCTTTAGTTTGAGCCCAACTACTGCACCCCAACGTTCTATTGCTTTAGGGTCCGCCAACAACTTGTACACCAACTCGCTTTGTCTCTTCTACCCCCCCCCCCAAAACCTCTTCCTCGTCGCCACCTCCACCTCACAGAGTCGGAACTGCAAACCAGACGAGCTAAAGGGTTGTGTTTTTCGTGTGATGAGAAGTATAGTCTTGGGCACACTTGCAAGAAGGTGTTGCAGCTTTGGTCGGGGACGACGAGTTGGGGGACGCTCCTGGCCATGACGACGGTGAGCCTGCTCCGATTGAGGTCGAGGACAAGACAGGCGTAGAAACCATTGAACTTTCCATGAATACAGTGATGGTAAGCTGTTCCGTGCACGATGAAAGCTGCGGGGCTATTGGGGCCTGAGGAAATCACGGTGTTGATCGATTGTCACTCACAATTTCATCTCTCAAGATCTGGTGGAGGAGCTTAACATTCCCTTATCGGAGACGTCGAGTTATGGGGTGATTATGGGTACGGGGTCCGCTGTCCGTGGTACGGGTATATGTAAAGGGGTGCAATTCATCATCCATAATCTTGAGGTCATTCAAGATTTTCTCCCTCCAGTTGGGCAGCACTAATGTTGTTTTGGGGATGGAGTGGTTACGTGATTTGGGTAACATGAAGGTTAATTGGCGCACTCTCACAATGAATTTCAGCTTCCAGGGGCGGTTCTACACGTTGAAGGGTGACCCTAGTCTCTGCAAAACCAGCATTTCCCTTAAGGCGTTGTCCAAGGAATTACTTCATGATGGTCAGGGTCTTCTAGTGGAACTATGTTCGTTGTCGACTTCAGACAATGCCTCCGCTCTTCCCTCTGAATTGCCAAGTTGGTTCGAGCCTTACTTGACCCAATTTTTCGATGTCTTTGCTGCCATTACGGAGTTGCCTCCCGAGCGGGAAGTTGATCACTCAATTCCATTGCTACCAGAGGCTAGTCTCGTGAACGTACGGCCATATCGCTATCCACAATTCCAGAAGACTGAAATTGAGAGAATGGTACGAGACATGCTCCTCGCTGGAGTTATCCAACCTTCGACCAGTCCATTTTCCAGTCCGATGTTACTAGTGAAAAAAAAAAAAAAAAAATGGGAGTTGGCGTTTTTGCGTCGACTACCGAGCTCTAAATAAAGTCACGGTCCCCAATCGATTCCCCATTCCGGTGGTGGACGAACTCTTGGATGAGCTTCATGGGGCGATAATCTTCTCCAAATTAGATTTGAAGTCCGGATATCATCAAATTCGTGTGAAGGTTTCGGATGTACCAAAGACGGCTTTTCGGACTCATGAAGGCCACTACGAGTTCGTCGTCATGCCTTTCAGACTATCGAATGCTCCGGCTACTTTCCAAGCTTTGACGAATCTGGTATTTCGACATTACTTGCGTCGTTTTGTTCTCGTATTTTTTATGACATTTTGGTGTATAGTAGGGACCTCAGCTCTGATCAGGAACACCTACAACTTGTACTGCAAGTCTTGTTAGAGAATCAACTTCATGTCAATGCTAAGAAGTGCGCTATTGGGCAGCCCATGATCGACTACCTTGGGCATTGGATCTCGACTGCGGGTGTGCACGCCGACCCTGCCAAGATTGCAGCCACGCAGCGTTGGCCCTCTCCATCCAATTTGAAGGAGTTACGAGGTTTTTTGGGCTTCACCGGCTATTACCGCCGCTTTGTCTCCAACTACGGCTCCATTGCGTGGCCCCTCACTCAACAGTTAAAGGACGCCTTTGGGTGGACGGATGATGCCGAGAAGGCATTCCAGCTTCTCAAAAAGGCCATGATGAGTGTGCCAGTTCTTACTCTCCCGGATTTCTCTCAACCTTTTGTCTTTGGAATCCGATGCCTCCGCAAGGGACTAGGGGCCGTTCTAATGCAACTTGGGCGGCCGATTGCGTACTTTAGCCAAGTCTTGTCCCCTCGCAATCAATTGAAGCCGGTCTACGAGCGAGAGTTGATGGCTATGGTTTTGGCGGTCTAAAGATGGAGGCATTACTTGTTGGAGCGACACTTTACAATCCACACGGACCAACGCAACCTGAAGTACTTGTTTGAGCAGCAGATAGTGCAACCGGAGTACCAAAATGGGTAGCAAAGTTACTCGGTTATGACTTTGACATTCAGTTCAAGCCAGGGGTGACCAATAAGGCTGCCGATGCACTTCCTCGCATTCCTCCCTCGGATATGACTTTGAGCTCACTGGTAATGCACCGCCTCCTTGAGGTCCAAGGTATTCAGCAAGCTGTTACAAATGACCCTCACTTGTCTCAAATAGTCTCGGCCTTAGAGTTCGGTTCTTTAGCTTGGCCGGACTACTCCCTCCATCACGGCTTGTTGTTGTTCAAGACGAAACTTGTTCTCCCAAAAGGGTCAGCATTACTGCAGCGTATCCTCTTCGAGTATCATGATGGGGCATTAGGGGGCCATTCCGGGTTCTTGCGGACCTTCAAGAGGATTGAACGTGAACTGTATTGGGTAGGCATGAGACAAGACATCAAGAAGTACGTGGCGGAATGTTCGGTTTGCCAACGCTACAAATACCAGTCCATCTCGCCAGCCGGTCTTCTTCGACCCTTGCCAATTCCTCAACAAGTGTGGGAAGATGTATCGATGGATTTCATCGAGGGCCTTCCTAAATCCAATGGGCTCTCCGTCATTTTTGTTGTGGTCGATCAGCTGACGAAGTATGGTCCTTATATCGCCCTTGCCCATCCCTTCACTGCCAAATCAATAGCCGTCGTGTTCATTCGGGAGATTGTACGCCTCCATGGGTTTCCACGTTCCATTGCGTCCGACCGAGATAAGGTGTTTGTGAGCTCGTTTTGGTCCGAACTCTTCAAGTTGCAGGGCACCCGGCTGCATCATAGCACAACATACCACCCACAAACGGATGGCCAAACGAAGGTGGTAAACCGCTGCTTAGAAACCTATTTGCGTTGCTTTGCCTCGGACAAGCCCAAGCAGTGGAGTGGGTGGTTAGCTTGGGCGGAATTCTAGTATAATACGACATTCCATGCTTCGACAAAGATGACTCCTTTTAAAGCTGTGTATGGTCGAGACCCTCCTCCCATCATTCGTTTTAGGGCTTATGCTATTGCCATTGCTGATTTGGAGGACCGATTACGCCTCGCGATTTGTTCTGGATGAGTGAAGTTCCACCTTGCCGTGCTCAATCAAAGATGAAATCAACGGTGATGGGACCGCCGTGACATCAAGTTTCGGAGTGGGAGGCTGGGTTTATTTGAAGTTGCGCCCCTATCGCCAACAGTCCTTAGCACGGCGGGTGAATGAAAAGTTGTCTCCTCGCTTCTTTGGCCCTTTTCCGGTGATCGAAAAGGTGGGTGTCGTTGCTTACAAACTTCAGTTGTCGGATTCCTCTTCTCTTCACCCCGTTTTTCATGTTTCACAATTGCGTAAAGCAGTGGGGGTTGCGGACCGGGTACAGCCCCTCCTTGCCACTCTCTCGGCTGACCTGGAATGGGTAGTCGAACCGGCTGCGGTGCTGGGTGTTCGTCGCACCGGAGCTGCTCGGGAAGTGCTTGTGCAGTGGAAGGACCTCCCTAAGTTTGAGGCTACGTGGGAGCCCATAGAGATGATCAAGAAGTAGTTTCCCTCCTTCCCACTTGAGGACAATGTGGGTTCTCGTGGGGTAGGCATTGATAGGCCCCCAATATACTTGAAGTACTCAAGGAAGCATAGAAAGGCTGGTAAGACACGTAGCGTGACCACTGTGGGGACTAGACAGCAAGAACGTTGTGAGGGGTGATTGTAATTAGTGATAGGAGTAAGTATAAATAGGAGTTATGAGAATAAAGGAGGCATGTTTTGTATGAACAGTTAGTTCTGGGAGTGCTAGGCAGCTCGAAGTGCCTACCCTCCTTTGTAATCCTCTTTTTTCTATTGAATTGAAACTCATCTCCGGGGTTTCATTCTGGTTTTTGGTTCTTCACTTCATTTGATCTTATCATGGCCCCCATGAGATGTAGGTCATGGCCCCATGAGATGTAGGTCTTGGACCAAAGCTGCAATAACATATTTGGTGTCATGGTTTGATTTATTTTTCTGCATACTTTATTTTTAAGTATTTGCATTAGTTTATGTTTCCCATTTACAACCAACATTGTATTCGATTGTAACCGCATACGGTTATTTCAAGAAATATCTATACAAAGTGTATTCAATCTTTGGAGACAGTATTTCGGGTCCATGACAAGAAGATTCATGATGTATGTGCAGGGAACATTGAACTGCTAATCCCAACCTCCCAACCAGAGGAGTCCCAAATTTTCTTTTAACATTTACCTTTTCTGAAACATCACCAAAAAGTTACTAAATACAGATTTTAGAAGATTGTCAATTATTGCAGAGAACTAGATAGACATCATGGCAAAAAAATAACATAGTTCTGGGAGAATTCTGAAGGTTCAAGTACAAATGAAAGATGAAAATAAGAAACAACGGATCTCCTTAAGCTCTCTTACAAAGGTGTCAAAAAAAAAAAAAAAAAAAAACATACCTGTACACGGTTAGCTTCTTTTGCTTGTTTTAGCCGTTCTATATTCTCCTGTGTGATGAAATGACCTGCATCAACAGTTTCAACACCCTGCACGAAATCCAAGGATCACTCAAAATGCAACTTTAAAACAGCCAGTGCACTTCCAACGCGAACTCTAAACATTGTATCTAAGAACGTAAATTTAATGACAAACGTATGGAAAAGGTGCAAGAAAAGTATTCATAATGTAAATGATCAAAAATAATTTGTCAATTGTAAATAGCAGTGTACTCCACATTCTTTATTCGTTTTTATTTTTACTTTTTTTTTGAGCAACCACATTCTTAATTATTTGTCATGTACCAATTATCAATATTATGATCCAAAACTACAGCTGCTCATAAGAATTATTGCGCCATATGAGCGAAACCAAATGTTTGTCTATCATTAACCAGATCAATCATGCATTCAGAAACATGGTGGGACAGGAGAAAATTCATTCTGAAAAAAAAAAGAAAAAAGAACAGGACAACAACAACACAACGAGATGAGTAGATTTTGTCAAGTTGTGGAAAGCATAGCTGGCTAAATTCTCTCCACCATGAAAAATACTAACGCATACTGTTCATGTAAAAGTAATTCATTGAGAAAGACCAAAAGTGCACTTACTTGTTCCCTTGCAAATACTTCTGCACCATCAAATGCCAGGTAAATATGAGGAGTTTTATCCATCACAAGGCGTGCAAGAGATATGGCATTCACTACAGTGGATAAACCTGAAACAGCTCCACATTTCTTTGTCTTACCATCCATGATACAAGCTTCCATTTCAACTGTGCCGTTGCTGGTTAACACTGATCCAATACCAGCATTAAAATATCGGTTGTTTTCTAGCTCTCGGACCTTCATCAAGCATAATAAATAAGAAAATGTTACCAGTTATACTTAACCTAAAAGAAAAAGTGGGTTTCAAGCCTTAAACATGATTTTAAATAGATAAAACTCTTTAAAAAAAAAACAAAAAACAACCAAAAACACACGGGCACTTATTCACTCAACAGTTGGGATAGTGAATTGACTTTTCTTGACAACAGATATAGTGTGCGTGCTCTCAAACGTAATGCTAAAAACATATCTTTTCGTTTCAACAAGGCCAAACATACAACAACATTTAATATGACTCTTTTCCTACATATTTTATGAGCATCTAATACTACGAGGAGTTAAATGGAAAACATCCAATCTGCATTTGAATGCAAGATAATTACACAATTTGAAGCTCAAGCAGGCGTAACACATGCACTTATAATCAAGGCATCAAGGTAAGTGTGATGACTCAAAACCCAAAAGACCTGCCCTAAGGGCAATTTAGTAATTTCGCAAACCCTACACTAATTGGTCCCACTATATAAATCCAATTGTAAACCCTAGCCCATTTTTGTTCAAAACCCCAAATTTGAAGAGAGTGGAGAAGAGCACAAAACCACACAGACTTCAAAGTAGATAATATCTTGATCCTCATCACCTCTAACTACTCAATTTATTGTTATTTGAAGTTCGGGTGAAATTTTGGTATGTTGGACAAAAATCGGTGGTGAGGAGGGTACACAAAAACGGGGGGGGGAGTAGTGTCACCACCACCAGAGAGGACGGCGGCAAGCCGCTGCCATCGCCCGAGGCATCACCACCGCCGCTGTCGCTACCATGGTGGGGCCTCCACTAGGAGGCCCCCATAAAGGAAAGACCAAGGGAGGGGGTGGCTCTTAGGCCGCTTAGCCTAGCCAAGAGGGCTGGCCGGAGCGACCAACGGCGCAGGTGCGCCCCCGACCAAAGGCGAAGGGGGGAGCATTGCTCCCCCCCACCAACGATTGGTGCAGGGCAGAGCAGACTCTCTGCCCAGCGCATGACCAGGGGTCGTTTGACCCCTAGCCACCCAACCAGGCCGTTCGGCCCCTGGACCGAAACTAGGGGCTGAACTAGCCCCTGCACTAGATTTCAAGGGCCAAAACACAGCCCCTGAACCAAAAGAAAAAATAAAAATAAATAAATAAATAAATAAATAAATAAAATAATAATAATAATAATAATAATAATAATAATAATAATAATAATAAAATGATGTGTGTATATATATGATAAATAAAAACAATATATATATGTATATATATATGTGTGTGTAGATAATAAGATAAAATCAAATTCTTGCTTTTAAATAAGGCACGATACTGCGTCCCCGAGGGAGACTGGTCGGGTCCTACTCCTTGACTCTCGCAGCGGGCGACGAGGGACCCACAATAGTGGACCCCAAAATAAATTTAAAAATAAATTTAGAAATAATATATGACTTGTCAATGATGTTAATGTGTCTTGAAGCTGTTAAGATTGGCAAGGCGATTCGCGTTGGACCCCAAGCGCGCGAGGATTGAAAAATAAGAATTCGCGGCGAGTCGAGGTAAATGGGGGAGCTTGCTCAATTATCAAATATGGCACGATATTAGTTATGTTAGGATATATGTTTTTAACTAGAGACTTGAGAAATGGTTGCATCATGTTATTGGCTTGAATCTACGTATCTATGGAATGTGAGTGTATTTGTTTTCCCCTCTTATGATATTCATTGCCCAAGGATGTTCGCGGAGTCCCCACCGAGGGCATTATTAGTAAGTAATATCTAATGCCCCAGAATATTTGTAGTGCCACTTAAGGCTTTACTATTTATTGCCCTAAGATGTTTGTAGAGTTTGCCACCGAGGGCTTTACTTGTCTAATGGAATTCGTAAGTGTATCAATTAGGGACATGAGTTGGAGTTGCCTTCTCTTGTACCTTGTGATAGAGGGACGTGCATCGGTGACGACTTTGGATGAACCTACTATTGGGTTGATGGGACTAACGAGATGACACATAAGGTTTGTGTGTCATCTAGTGGTTGCCATCACCTCGAGGTTAAGTGAATCGGTCACCGAATTCTTACCAATAACTGGTATGCATTGACTAAGACCACGACTTTAGATTATTATTATTTTATATGGTATCTCTCTTTTGTGAACCCTATGCATGGTGATGAGTTTTGACTTTTAATATGTTTTATCAAACTTGTTGACGTGGTTTATTAATTCTTTATAAATTCAAGCGATGTCTTGTTTTAAATGCTTTTTTATTCAATTTCAATTCATGCTAGCCTTGCATGCTTTATTAAGTATCACTTGCGTATTTGATGGTTGAGCGGGTTTTCTGCATTACTGAGCTCTGTTGTCCCTTTTAACTCACCCTACTTACATCTTAGGACCGCACACATCGGCGCGAAATCAAGACAAGGGAGAGGCTATAGCTTGAAGCCTTCTCTTTTGATGTGAGCCTTGTAATGATATTATCTATTTAATTGATTTTGTAATTATTGAACTTGGGTTATATTTAAATAGATCTTCTGGGTAGAATGAACTTTACTCTCCTTTAATTTAAACTACTTAGTAGTATTTGAATGACTTAAGTTGCTGTAAAGATAAGAAAACCTAACGATAGTTTCATAGTACGTCATAAGAATTTCTCTTTATTTAATTCCGCAATTACTTATCCATATGCACTAGTTTGATATTCCGCAAGTTGTTTTAGGTGTGCCAGGCCGCATTCTCGAGCCCAGTTCATGTATTAGGTCTGGGAGGCGGTATGGGCTAGGCGACCTGACCCTAGGTCAGGTGAGGGTCGTTTCGGTAAGACCAAGTCATCGGCCCTACTATAATGCTAGTCGTTGAGAAGAGTATCTAAAATATTTATACAACAACAGCCTCAATCCCAAATTAGTTGGGGCCGACTACACAAATCAAACTCTTACGTGGCGCTCGCTTTAGTACAATTGATACTAATAGTGTTGTGACGAATTACCGCGAAAGGCCCAAGATCACAGTCACACGAATACATTCAAAGATAAACAAATCACAGAGAAAATAAGAACACAAAAATTTACGTGGAAAACCCCAAAATCAGGGAAAAAACCACGGGCAAAAAATAAGGTATTCCACTATCAATCTTACGTGCACACAACCCGTGCATTTGGCTCACTCAACTCCCAACAACCTATTGCTAACCGTGGCACACACATGTAAATTAGCTTTAATTTAGTGATGAACTCCAACACTAATTCTTGACCCACGTTGAAACACATCCCTGCCATGCAATCTCCAACACGTTTTTCTTACTTGAAAAACAAGTCTTGCTTTGCACATCCATGTGTTGCAATTCTTAGAAACCTAACTACGAATTGGAATACTAAATAGCAACTTCAACATGTCACTAATTTCGTTTAGAAACCCAAAAACTATTTCACAAATAGTAACTCCCAATTTGACACAAGTTAAATATTTGCTATTAACAGGAATAGAAACAATGAGTTTGAAGCCATCGACACAACGAATAGTTTGTTTTTTTTTTCACACCCAGGCGGCGATGTCAAGCACACTCTTGGTCATTTTTCACTACACTCGGGCTTTGATGCGGTACGTCATAGGTGGGAATGCCCCAACTTTCATATATGTTTGAGTCATTTGACCCATTTTATAAAGAGCAACAAAAGTTTTACACTAGTTGTCAACCTATCGCAATCCTCCCTCATTTTTCAGGTATAAATGGGCTTGGGACCTCCCTCCCCCATTTTCAGGTTTGGCAAACGGGCTTCGAAGCCCTTATACTTTATCCTCACTTGGGACCAACTCCACAAAAATTAATTAACTAACTCTGCACATGCATTGTCATTCGAGCCATAATCACAAACACAACAAAAAAAGAAATTAACAAAACAAAACAATTTCTGGTGAACATAGATGAAGGACATTATCATTAGGGGTGTGCACAGGTTGGTTTTACCTAACGTTGCTCGAACGCACAAAATAACAACATTTTGCAATCTACCACAATTGTGAACCAAATCTAGACGTCAGAAGCTTAAACCAAAACCAAAACCGAAGCAAAAAATTGATTTGTTTGATTTGGCTTCAATGGTTATATCTAAAAATATCATCTAAT
Source organism: Stephania cephalantha (assembly GCA_039657325.1). NCBI lineage: Eukaryota > Viridiplantae > Streptophyta > Magnoliopsida > Ranunculales > Menispermaceae > Stephania > Stephania cephalantha. The sequence goes on from CM077573.1 coordinate 26,737,713, forward strand.
GTTTTGAATTCAGCTAGTAAGTTTCACAATTCAAACTATTAAACATAGGGTTAATTGGTTAAAATATCCTAACCTTTCACAACTTTTATATCCTAACCTTTTCAAATTTATTATTATATCCTAACCTTTATAGATTTTTGAATTTGTATCATAAGTTACTTTTTAACTCTAAATTTGATGATGTGACACCTAAATAATAAATTTAAAAGGTTACCTCATCACCTATAATTACTAAATCAATTACTAAATTTATTATTTAAATTCATTATTTAAGTGTTAACTCATCAAATTTAGAGTTAAAATGTGACTCTGGATACAAATCAAGCAATCTAAAAAAGTTAGGATATCATAACAAATTCAAATAGGTTATGATATAATAACAAAAGGTAAAAGGTTAGAATATTTTAACTAATTTGACCTTAAACATAATATCATAATGATACAAATCAAGATGACGGAGATGACAATCTCAAAGATCTAACGAGCTCAAATATTTTCTTGGAATGGAGGTGGCTAGATCCTCAAAGGAATAGTTATCTCACAAAGAAAATATGTTCTTGATCTCTTGAAAGGAAGCTGGATTACTCGGAGTGGCAACTCACTGTCGATCCGAATCGAAACTCGAAAAAGAAGATGGATGTGCTTGAAATTTGTAGAAGACTTGAAAGGAAGCCACGGAGTAAAAGGAATTACTAAATTTATTATTTAAATTCATTATTTAAGTGTTAACTCATCAAATTTAGAGTTAAAATGTGACAAATAACTAAATGTCACAATAATCGAAATTTACAAATGAAACAAAAGTTGAAAAAAATGTGGAACCAAAATTTTTCAAAGTAAGGTTGTAAAATAATAAGTTGTTTCATATAATATTTTTTGTGAAATGATATATATTAAGTCAAACAGCAAAGCAAATCATTTTCACATATTATCAAACCTAAACCAGACCACTGTCCTCTAAAATAAAAACAAAGCTAACACATGCATATATTGATCAGCTCAATTTTTTTTTTTATATATAAAACGTTACGCAACCCTAACTAAGAAGAAACTCAAAAGCTTACTTTGATTTGAAGATGTAAACCGTCTCTCGCTCTAAGAACCATTTGATCAATACACTAAAGTTGACTACATGCTTAACTACCAAATAGGCGATTTGGTAGTAGAGAGTACAACAACAAAGCTTCAATCCCAAATTAGTGAACATGGGCAATGGCTCAATATTATGTTCTTCTCCAAATCTGGTTTTGAACAGTGGCGGATAGCGTTGACATGAGGAAGAAAGATTGTTGACCAGGATGGAGGCCAAGGTGGTAGTGTGGTTGTTGTCGTCGTTGTGGGAGGTACAATTTAAGCAGTGAACACATCAAATGTTTTGGGGAAGAAAATGATGGCGTTGTTGAAGATGAGGAGGTCGGAGAGGAAGTTGGCACTACAAGCGTACAACCATAGGACCAACCTTCTTTGACGATTTCTAGAACGCTCAATGGCTCTGATTCAACGGAAACATTCATCGAGACTTTTTTATACAAAAAAAAAAAAAAAAAAAAAAAAAAAAAAAAAAAAAAAATTCTATAAGCCAATAAGCTAAAAACACTTGTTTTACCAACATTGGTAACACAAAAATAAAAAACTAAATAAAAGGCTAATAAACGAAGTGCCCAACTAGTAGTGACAATCACTAAGTCAATCATACATATCAAGAGATGAATTTAATTTAGGCCCATTATTTATTCGCATGTTTTTTACTTTCAACTTTAGAATGAATGTAAATCAACAAAGTGTTGAATTGATTCATAGACAAAACATTAGGCATTAGGGCTTTGTTGTATAAAATACCTTAAATGAATGAAGAAGGCAAGAAGAAAAGTTGTTTTGTTAAATTTTTCATCTTAGGCCCACCCACACATGCGAGTGTGTGCCCATAGATCTCCACTAGTGTCGATATTGTCCCCAACTTACCACCTTCAACTCATAAGTGTGGAGTTTTAACTCAAAAGGCCACGGTACTGAAGATAATAACTTATATACTTCATTACAGATCTCCACTAGTGTCGATATTGTCCCCAACTCATAAGTGTGGAGTGGCCTCGGTACTGAAGATAATCACTTATATACTTTATTACGAAGTTCCACTTAATCGATGTGGGACTATAATTTTGGTCCACCCATCTCCAACACTCCACCTTTGACCGAAATCCATCCAAGGTGTCTTCTGTCATCTCGACTGGTCCCGATCGCACACACGGGTGTATGCTGTAGATTTCTGCTAGTACCAATATTGTCCCCAACTTATCTACCTTCAACTCATAGGTATGAAGTTTTAACACAAAAGGCCTCGGTAATACTAGAAGGGAGATAATCACTTATATACTTCATTACGAAGTTTCGCTTAATCGATGTGGGACTATAATTTCGGTCCACACATCTCCAACATGTTTAAATCTCTCTCCATTATCCTAAAGAGTCTAACCACCTCGAAGTGGTTTTAATTGTGCTAATTGTGTTTAGGTCACAACAAAATTTGGTGCTTCCATTGTCTTACCATGCCTCTTGAACAATCGTCCGACGTTGTAGCTGCTCTTGCAATCCTAATGGGCACGGCACAGTTGGAAGCTATGGAGCGAAAACTGGATGCTTGAAAAAAGCCATACGGCAACACCATCACATACTTGTGTACCTACCTTGCGAAGTTGGCCCATGACGTTGCCACCTCCACCTTCTCTAGCACTGCTCATCACCACCCCTGCCGCCACCACTCCCAACTCCAATAACCAACCCTAGCGACAACACTGTGACTGCTGACACCAAAGAGTTATAGCCTTTCATAAACAATTCTTCCTGCACAAAGAAATCTGACCCTTATCTATTTTTCCAACTTTCATGTGCATAACTTAGTATCCCACTTTTTTTCACCAGAGCTAAAGCGGGAGAAAAAGATCCCAACTACACAAAAGCCTATAACCTTAGCTCTCTACATCCACCCATCGAGGCGCCACTCTCTCCACTCATTCCTACCACTTCTTCCCAATTAGGAACATGATTAAGATTTTTCCATCCATGCTCCCAACTATGGATGAGAAGGACGAAAATGTTGAACCAAAACCTCTTGATCCTCTTATGAATGAAGACAGGTCGACATTGGACTTATTGGACTTCACAAATGCTTGCAAGGAGATATGGCGGGTAGAAGACACACCAATCATTGGTGTTATTGCCGGACAAACTCAATGGCGATGCATCTCTTAATGTTCGACTTGACACTTGTGTTAATGTTACCAAAGTGCTTCTATGTGGTAATATTAGAGCAACACATCAGGTAATTGGCAAAATGGGTATGAATTGTTTCGATCGTTTCATTATTAATGGTCACATCATAAATGCCCAAGAACTGTTTGTGACAATGCCTGATAGAGAAGATAGTTCCTTTGTGTAATTTGCATATGAGGTATGTGAAGTTGGAACACCATGCAACTCAATCTGTGACTTACGGAAATTTAAGTTGCATGATTATGCCTTTGATAGCAAATTTGGTAATTTCACAATTTTTGGATGGGAGCGGCTAAATGGACCCCAATTTTTGCTTAGAGGACCCCATTTTTTAATTTTTACTTCGTCGTACCCCCACTTTTACTTAGTTTACCCCACTTTTTCCTCAAAATTCCAAAAATACCCTTGCTCGCCCCATTACCCTCACTCCAACACCCTCAATCATCTTTATTTCCCGGTTTTAGTCATTGTAGAACACTTGTACTAGGTCACCAAGTGTTGTATGAGTGTTTTTTTTTTTTTGAATAAGGTCGAATGTGATTGTGTCGTGTCCTAGAAGTGAAGAAGTGTCCCCCGCCAATGTCGGACACATAGAGCCGACACCTCTGAAGAGGTGTTGGTCACACAGGGCCGACACCTCTAAAGAGGTAACGCCGACTCCGACCGAGACTGCAAAGAGAACTAAGTCTCAGTAGGTGACGTAGGGGTGCAGCCGAGACCTTTTTAGAGTTGTCGGTCCTGTGTGTTCGACACCTCTAAAAGTTTTGTGTCCGACACCAGCGGGAAAAACAAGAACGAACAAAAAAATTTCAAAACTCTTAAGAAAATACATGAAAATGACCAAAAAAATAGTGGGTTTTGCTCGAAATTGCTTAATATTTTCGATTCCATCGAAACTTTGCACCCAAAATGCAAAATTCGACCCCCAAATTGAAGCCCTAAACCCAACAACAATCCTACAAATAATACCAACTCAAAAAAAAAAAAAAAAAAAAAAAAAAAAAAAAAAAAAAAAAAAAAACCTCGAAATTGATACTAAACAGTGGTTGCAAGGCGTTAAGGCGATGCCTAGGCATTTTCTTGTCAAAGGCGAGGCGTCGCCTAGGCGGCACCTAGGCGATGCCTAAGCGATAAAAAAATATTAATTTAAAATCCCCTGAAAATTATTTATTTATTTTTAACTCCATGTCTGTTTCCTACATTAATAATAACAATTAATATTGAAGCTTCGTACTTGTAAGTTAAAAAAAATTCAATACTTCAAAAAATATAGTTAAATTAAAAAAAAATTAATTATAGACACTTTAGGATTTTAATATATATTAAAACAACTCCAAAAGAATTTTTTTTTAAGTGTCTTTAATTAATTTATGCATTAATTAGGAGGGATTTGAATGGTTTGGAAAGCTCACCATCAATTGCATTTAATCGAGCACAATGGAAAAGTTTGATCCATGTAGCCGACCCCAATTAATTTGGGACTGAGGCTATGTTGTTGTTGTTGTTGTTGTTGTTGTTGTTGTTGTTGTTGTCGTCGTCGTCTTTAATTAATTTAGAAAAAAAAAATAACTAGTAAGTTATAATTAAAGTGTTTTCTAAAGGATTTAAAGCGTTTCTTCAACTTGTCGGAAACACGTCGGAACCTTGTCGGAGATGCGATGGAACCTTGTCGGAAGTCTCGCAGGAGATTGGAAAGTTGTTGTTGGAAGGGATGGTGGTGGAGTGAATAAGGTGGTGGGGCAGCCGTTGAGGTGGGCTAGAGAATGGAGATTTTATTAGAGTTTAGTTTATTGATAAAACTTACAAAGACCTCCCTAAAGACTTAAAATGTGTTCAAAAAAATCCACCGCCCGCCTTAGTGAACGCCTAAACATTTTTTGCCTAAACCGCCTAGGCGTCGCCACTGATACTAAAAGAGATGAGGAATGCACCCACGGCGTCGAATCGATGTGGTTTTGCTCAAATTTCGTCGGATTTGGGTTGGTGGTGATAATGGGATTTAAGAGATGGGTGACTGGGGTACGGATGAGTGGGGTGTGGTAAGGGTGAGTAAAAACCCTTTTATATGGAGGGATAGTTGGGTCATTTCACTAGGGTGGGGTCCTTTAAGTAAAAACTGGGGTCCGTTTAGCCGCTCCCTTTTGGATTTGTTGTTTCATCTTACGGATAAACAGTTATAGGTCTTGAAGCACCTCCTTTGTTTTGTTATTGTGATATTGGTTGTGCTATACGGGAACATTTTGATACTGCTAGTTGGGGATGTCTTGTGTTAAATACCATATAGCCACTTCGCATTGGCGGACGAGGATATGTTCTAGATATCCTAGATAGAGTTATGATTGCTAAAAGTGGTAACATCAGTGAGGGTACGCAAGGTCTATTTGAGCAAATGCTTGAAAAAGGTGATTGTTGTTGGTACAAATAAATTGTTGGGCATGCAATTGCAAAGTCAAGTTACTCAATTCATGAAAACTAATAACTTTTTAAAGTATGAAGGTGTGACGACCCTAATTTTTAAATTAGTAACCTATACCCTATTAATGTGTGTATGGTTTATTAGATATGTATAGTAAATCCTAGAATCTTCTCTCACATGTGTGGGCCCACAATGCATGCACACATTTAATAAAAATCGAAATTTGGAGAAAGGGACAGCGACTAGGGTTTCTAGTTAACCAATCTCACGTAACAATTAAGGAAATATGGAGATTTGGAAACCAATCATTGATTTGAGAATTAAAGTGATTTTTGGATCTATATTTTCCTTTAAAAAAGTGAGATAGAGAGAGAGATTGTACACACATATTATTTATATATGGAAAGATAGGATTGAGATTTTGATTGATTAGGAAATTAGAGGAAATTAGAGGATTTTAATGATCTAAATTGACTCCACTAGCAAATTAAAAAGAAAATGGGTTGGGTATGTGTGAGAATGCTCACCAGATTGAGAGAAAAGGAGATCCAAGGAGAGAGCAAGAGGAGCAAAGAACCATTCGATTTCGCTGCGCTGAGTCTGGGTAAAGACTATAAACTTTATTTATAGTTTTGACTCACCAAATAGTGTAGCTTTGATTTCAAAGCAAATAAGTTTTATTTGATTTCTTGAATCTCTTTTCAAATCAGAGGAGTGTTCTTTTAGATTTGATGTTTGATCGAATACCAAAAAAAAAAGAACAAACTGCAAGAGGAAGGGGAGGGGAGCGCACAAACTGTGTGCACTCCCCCACCCGGGCTGGGCCTTGTCAGTCCAGGCCCAGCAAAACAGTTGGGTCGTTTAGGCCCAACTGATTTGAACGAACTACAGAAGGGAGGAGCGCACGAGTGTGTGCGCCCTCCCCCACGGGTTGTCCAGCAAGGTAGCTGGGTCTGGATCGACCCAGATGCTCAAACCCACTTTACTTTTTATTTTTTATTATTAATATTTATTTAAATGTTAAAAAAAAGATAATAATAAAAAGAAAAACAGAAATATATATGTGTGTGTATGTATGATATAAAATAAAATAAATATAGAGAAATAAAATCAGAGATGAAATAATTAAAATTTAATTTTCAAGCACGGATGTCAAGGAGACATTTTGGTGTACTTTAAATGTATAGCTCGAGGTTTTCGAAGGGTTTGCGAAGGGTTTCGGAACTAAATTTAATTTCCAAAATTCAAGTTAACTTGTGTAATTAATCAACATCTAATTTATTTAGATTTACGCGACTTCGAAGTACGCTAATGAGTGCCAACTAGGAATTTGGAAATTAGCGTACCAGGTAAGCGGGGATTAAGTTATCTTTATTATAGTTGTTTACCTTTTATTAGTTTTATGGTTAGGTAAATCATGTAGCTAGGTCATTGGGTAAAATGGGGTGCATTGTAAGGCATGATATGTTGTTCACTTAGTTGAGCTCGCTAGAAGTCCTTACACCGGAAAACTACTAGTTCGACCAGAATGCTCGGGATAGTATGACCGAGCTAGGAAGAACAAAATAGGGCAGTTGCCCAGACTTGTCGTACGAAGAAGCTATTTGGGTTCAACCAACAAATTAAGAATAAGAATAAGATCTAATGTTCTCAATAAATTTGAGTAGTAAGTGTTATGTCCAGTTGGACGAGATGTGGACTTCAGTTTTGATTGAAAAATTCATTTGCAGTAACTCATGCATGCCTAGCATTTGCACATATTGATTTGTATGAATTATTCATCTTGTTATTATGTTTCTTGATTATCTCTTTCGTCATGTTAAATATTTTTGCAAGTCATGCATTAGTATTTTAGTTTGCTAATACTAGTAACTAACCTAAAGTTACAGAGCATTGTTGCCTCTTTGTGCTCACCCAACTACTTTTTCCCCCCACGGGTTCCTTTTCTGCAGTAGACAAGGGAAAGGCTCAAGTGGTCTAGATGAGCATATCCTGTCTTTGATTGGTATTGTGACAAGTTTCGGATTGGTCAAGAGTCAAGACTTGTTTTTCTACTATTATTTATTATCATGGAGTTGGGATTTGAATAAATTGAATTGGAGAAGTATTATTCCAGTTGAGAACTTTTGAATGGCATTGTTGACCTTTATGTTGAACCTTGAATAAATTTTAATCATTATTATTCCGCAGCAGTTATGATTTACTTTTCTAATTTCATTGATTAATAAATTAAACATTCAAGAATAAAATGAGTTAGCTTGAAAGAAGGCTAACTGGTTCAGTTCATGACTCAACGACCGAGTTGGTTGGCGAGTTATGGATTGGGCTAGGCCGGTCGAGATTCATTTAGGAATTGAGTCCTGACAGCAGCCCTTAGACAATTCGGTAGTTTTCAACTTTATGGATGTGTTGTTTCATTATATGGATAATCCACTTGAAAGTCATGAATCATATGCTTGTTTCATTCCTGGAATATTGGTAGTGTCTTGATACAAATATTTTTGGATGACCTGTGGTTAATATAGAAATAGAACCCGAAAAAAAGCACTTTAGAGGCATTATGAAAGGGTCTATAGTAAACAGGTAAATGGCTTGCCTTGCACTAGAGAGAACATGGATGTCAAGGCCAAAGGAATTCAAGCCAACATCAGTTGCTCATTGTGATGGCGGACTTCGTGTAGGTGTGGCTCCTTTGGTCACATTCAGATTGTGTTTTGAGCTTCCATCAGACAAGGGTATCTTACTTATCACCTTGCCATATGTTAGGGTCGTATATCACTTATATCTCGCCATTGTGGTTGCACTAGTTGGGTTGCTTGAAGCTTTTGCAATTGAACTTCAACTTCAAGTTCTTATTTTAGTGGGTAATTTTTTATGGGAGATAAAACAAATTGTTTGTGTAAACAAAAATGAGACGTGCTCGACTGTAGGACATGAACTTCTTAACACATCTCTTGCAATTTCTACACTCATTGAATGGAATCATGAGATTATGGCTGAATATGCTAGAAGAAATAATTAGGATGGGAGGCACTCTACTAGGAAATTTGTCTGGTGTCCGAAGCATATTGATATCACACTTATGTTGTTTGATGATATGTTGTTGAGTAGGTTCGCACTTACCTCTCGTGCGCTCAAAGAGTTGAGAGTTTCATCTCTTTTCGCCCACTTTGAGATCTTTATGTGAGGTGTGGATAGCAAGAGGTTGATTTAGATCATCCTTTCTTTTTGAGTTTGGTTAAACCAAACCCTATTTATATTGTAACAACCTCTATTAATAAGTTTACTCACTTTTTAATATAAAAGCTAATACATTCATCCTAAAAAATAATACAATCTTCTTAAATTACGTTAAAGCTTGAGTTTGATAACAACCATGAAAAGTCAAGGACAACTCCGAAGATTATAGAGAAAATGCCAGAGCAGACGAGGCGAGATGGTAGTGGTAAAGACAGACTCGACGTAGATGCAGCAAAAGTGATGACGATGAGATTGAGAAACAAATTATTAGTGTTAGGCGTGCCTGAGGGAGAGGTTAGGGGTGAATAATAATTTTAAAAGATAGCAAGAATTTTTGAAAATAGATGAGGTGAATTTATAATAAGGGTTGTTACAACACAAATAGGGTTTTGTTTAACCCGACTCTTTTTTTTTTCATATGAACTCATGCTCTCTCGTCGATTGGGTATCTTCCTTGTCATTGGGATGTCTTGCCTACTTCCGAGGCATCAACGTTTAATCTTGAGGACAACATTTTTTTCCGAAGATTGTCGTAATAATACATATCAAGAGATGAATATAATTTTGGGCTTATTATCTATTAGCACTTTATTTATTTTTTGCTTTAGAATGTCACAAGTGCAAATCAATCAAGTGTTATGAGTTGATTGGCAGACTAAACACGCTTGATGAATGAAGAAGACAAGAAGAAAGTTTCTAAAATATCTCTCCTTCTCTATCCTAAGGAGTCTAAACAGCTCAAAGTAGTAGTAAAAAATAAATAAATAAATATCGGAAATCAAGAAATATAGAGAGAAGTTTTGTGGGGGTTAGTTGTCACTTACCACTAGTTCGACGACATCAAGGGCAGGGCCATTGGCCTTGAGAGCTTCGACGCCGAGGTTAAGACATTGGCGGAGGGCTTCTTCTCTCGGGGCTTTCCTCTCCGAAGATAGTGAGAAGGGGATATCACCAGCTCCACCGTGGAGCGCGATCGCCCAACCCATCTCTCTCTCTCCTCTCCCTCCCTTCCCCCACCCACCCTCCTCGCTGGATTCCCACCCAGATCCACTTAGGACAATTAATGATGGGCCCACAACCAATCTCGATCCACATCCTCTGTGTTTTTTTTTTTTTTTTTAAGGGAAAATGCTAAACTGATCTACTTTGGACACCCCTAGTGACACTGGACACCCCTAGTGACACCCCTAGTGACACCAAAATTGACATTCATGTGATGTGGCGCAGGGGCCGTAAAAATGAGTTTGCACAAAATAGTTTTTAGTGCACAACATATATGGTGTGTATCACGAGACGTACTCAGATGGCTCCCACAGATGCGAACCCACACATCACTTCATAGGTTGTTACTTAGGGTATCACTTAAGGTGTCATTCTAATATTTTCCTAGTTAGGCACTTAGGTGGTGTTCAGTGGTGCGCAGTTCGGTACATCTCGAAAAACATATTTTAGGTGTATTGAACTATGTAATGTAGTAGGTGTGCCTAATTGGGTACCGAAAGTGAATCCTTCAATTATTTTTTTAGGGAATGAATAAATGGACCCCACTTTTTGCTTAGAGCACCCCGTTTTGAATTTTTACTTCACCGTAGCCCCACTTTTTTTTTTTTCAAAATCCCAAAAATACTTTTGTTATACCTCATTGCCATCACCTTCACTCCAACGCCCCCTCTGAAGAGATGTTGGACACAAAGAGTCGGCACCTCTAAAGAGGTCTCGGTTGGATTCTGTCACTCACTGAAACTTAGTTATTTTAGAGTTTTGGTCGGAGTTGGCCAATACCTTTTTAGAGGTGTCGATCTTGTGTGTCCGACACCCACGGGGTAACAAAAATGAACAAAAAAAATTCAAAACTCCTAAAAACACATAAAATGACCAAAAAATTGGTTTTTAATCGGAATCGCTTAATATCTTTGATTCCATCGAAACTTTGCACCAAAAATGCAAGATTCAACTCTCAAATCAAAGCCCTAAACCCAACAACAATCCCACAAAAATACCGACTCAAAAAAATAAATAAACCCAAAAAACTTTGAAATCGACACTAAAAGAGATGAGGAATGCACCTATGACGTCGAATCGAAGTGGTTTTGCTCGAACTTCGTGGAATTCAGGTTGGTGGTGAGAATGCGATGGGTGAGTGGGGCAAGTGAGGTATATGTGAGTGGGGTTGGTAGGGTATGGGTAAGTAAGGAAGATGATAATCTAACATTCTATGAGACATACATTTGCTACACAATAATGTCGATTTGATTGAGATGTGCGGACCCCATAAATTTTAAGAGTATCTACACCATTGTGTAGCAAATGTATGTGACAAAAGAATGTCAAAAAATCATTTTTTCATAAGTAAAAACCCTTTTATATGAAGGGGTAGTTGAGTAATTTCATTTAAATGGGGCTCTCTAAGTAAAAAATGAGGTCCATTTAGCCGCTATTTTTTTTTTTATTGGGGATCACTAATCACTTTTTTTTTTTTTATTGGGTATCACTAATCACGATTTGTTGTTGACAGATAGGTATTTGACTAGTGGGCCGGAGAGACTCAAACTTCGTTTCTATTCTCAAGTTGCTCCTCAAAATTTCAATTTAATTGAAAGAAGCCCCTACTTACTTTTTTTTTTAATTGTTGCGGACGTTTCACACTTAATTTTTTTTCTTTTTGAATTGTTTTTTTTTTTTTTTTTTTTTTTTTTTTTTTTTTTTTTTTTTTTAGAATTGTTGCGGACGTTTGAAAATGAAGTAGCACATATTTACTTTGGAGAGACTCTATTCAATGTTTCTAGATTTTGATAGATTTTATTTAGTATTTTTTAGTATCAATAGCATGTTCAATTTTTTACAATAATTTTAGGTTACTTAGGGGTTGAAGTGATTTGGAAGTTGACTTGATCATGGCTTGGGGCCTCGCCTGGTCTGCCAAGCCCATGCACAAATAACTGGGCTTGGGTAGCCGTTTCCAAGAAAAGCTCAATTTGGGCGCGTGTAGACCTACTTTTAAAGTAGGTCAGGTTTGTGCCATCTTTAAAAGCTCAAGTGTAACGACCAAATTAATAAAACTACGATTAGCGTTAATCTCAGATATTAACAGTTGTAATTTGGGTGTTAAGTGGATAACTCGGTTGACTCGGACATGAGAGCAGAAGGAATATGTTATTTATGAATGATGGTTGTGTATATGTGGTGTTTCAAATCATTATTATTGTATTGCACCACATGTGTGTATGTTGTTATTGGAGGAGAGCTGGTGTGACGGGGAGTTACCTCGAAATGTGTGTCGAGACGCGAGACATCGAGTCTTTGGGTAGTCAAGGGATTAGTGGGACTACTAATGTTACCATAGAGGTTAAAAATACTAACCACATGTATTATAATAGGACTAAGCTAAGTTAATTAAATCAAATAGATGAGGCATATAGTTTGGTTAATTAATTTGAAACTATAAGATTGATCTAGAGATAAGTATTGGCACATCTAGGAGCCAAGTGAGTTTCAAATTGTTGTTATTTAGAGGGAGTTAGTGGAGATTTAGTGGGATAAATGGCAAGAGGTAGGCCATCAGATAAGTCTCGGGATACGTAAACACATGGATATCAATGGCTATGAATCAATCACACCTTAATATATATATATATATATATATATAGTTGGATTGATCAACACATGTAATCAAACTATCTTCATTTCTGGTTTTCAACAAAGAAGAAGAGTGATTAGAGGCTGGAATTCAACAATTTAGAGTTCAAACTTGAGGATCAAACCTAAGGTAATCATCTTCTCCATTTTCTACAGATTCAAATGAACTCAACTTGGCATGTTTTGATGTAAATTCAAAATTGAGGAATATGTCAGTAGTTTTTGATGAATTTATGATAAAATACAAGTATAATTACCATTTCCATGAAGTTTATAAATAGGTTTTGATGGAAATTGAGGTTTTAGTAAATTTGAGAAAACTAATGATTTCATGAAATTGATAAACTTGATCTAATCGTTGTTGTTCTGTTTTGTTTGGATGGTGTTTTGGAGTCACCACGGAATGGAGAATGCATTGGTAGGGTTTGGTTAGCTAACAGGGGTGTTGGGGATAGAATTCTCGAATTGAGAATTATGTTACCCAACGCAGTTAACGCACTAACCAGACTAGCTAGTGCGCTAACAAGTTTGGGCCTTCAACTATTTTTTGAAATGAAGAACAGTAGTGCGCTAGACCGATTCCCTAGTGCGCTAATCATACATAACGCGCTAAGTAGTCCCATTAATGGCTAATGGCATATGAAAACTGAATTTAAAGGGCTATTTTTGAGATTTGTGACTTAATATATACCCAAACACATAAACATACTAAATATGTAAAATTGGACTTCAGGGACATAGGGAACTGTAGCTCGGGTATCAGGGAGCTAGTCGTGTCGGATTCGGGAGTCCGAGGAAGTCGGAGCGCGGATTGAGGTGCGTAAACTCATTGGAATGCCTTATAGAATTCATGGCTTGTTTTATTGATATCCAATTTCATGTGTGACTGCTAGTGGGCACACATGGGGTTTCACTCCTATTTTGGTTTGCGTAAATATAGGTTGTGGCTAAATCGCTTACACGAGTTACTTGTGTTTAGTGCTCGTGATGACGACAGTAGAATATATCTACGACTGTTGGGATGAATGTAAAATGTTCCCTTGACTTCAAATAACATCTGGAGGGCTTCATCTGTTAACCGTAGTTGGGGTTAGCTACTGTAAGCTCTGTAAGTATATACGTGGTTCATGTCATGTTTTATCGATTACTGGCTGGTTTAGGTCAGGTTTTTCTCATGACTATACGATTGTTTATTTATTAATGCTTGTTTCTAAGCTTATTTATAGAATATGTGATGTTGATTAGACACTACTACTTTTATTTGTCGCATGCCGCCTACATTCATGGGAATATGACTTACTGTTGCCATATGTCATATTGGCATGTTTAGTAGTTTATTAGTTTTATTTCATAGATATTGTGTGGACTTCTCTTGGGATTTTACTCACTAGACTCGTCACTGTATTTGTTGGGTAACTAAGTGTAGATCCTTCGACGAGCAAGGGCAATGACAAGGAGGTATTGGGCGACTACCTCTGAGATAGTGATGCCAACTCGTGTATGACTACAATATGTATGCATTTACTTTTCGTTAGGTTTTAGGGACTGTAGAACACTGAATACATGTATATGGATCTTTTGCTGTACTTATTTCTCCTTTGATATATACATGGTATCTTTTTGCCGGGTTTTTCACTGCTTAGGATTGTTAAATATTTCATAACATACTCAATTAAAAGACTTACGTTATAAAATTGTAATCAAATTTGATAAATGGACTAACTAGCTAATTAAATCATTAATATTTATATAGAGATTAATTAGCTAAACTAGTGTTAGTTGGAAAAATGTAAACAACTAGTTAGGTCGTGGGGCGTTATAGGTAACCGAGCCATGACGTGGCAAGGATTGGTGATATGGGAGGCGACATGGCGGGTCCTATGGTAGCCTCGGGATTTGGGGCCGCCACATTTGGTATCAGAGCGAGTTGATGGAGTCTCGGGAATAGTTTAAAGAAAAGAGAATAAAACTTAATAAATAAACCTTAGATGTGGAAACCCGAAGATCTTGCCTTAGAATCCTAGTTGGGAAGCAAACTTGAGATGGGTAGTGATAAGGTTTATATACGTGTTATGTTTTTTATTATATATATTATATACAAGTACACAGAAGATGATCTGACACACGCTTTTCGATGCAGATCAGGATGGATGGCCAGCCGACTCCACCTACTACAAATATTGGACAAACGAGCGACCAAACCAGAGATGAAGGTTTAGACTCGACAGTAGCCGCACGATTCGCAGCTTACGATAAGCAGTTTGAGCTTTTGATGGATATGGCGCGTGCACAGACAACAGCGATTGCATCACGCACTACTGCTCAGGTACAGAGCACGACTGAGACGACAATTGCTCCAATGACAGCTCCATCGACTATTCAGGTTGTACCAACACAGACAGTGGTACAGGAAACTCCGACAGTGGTTGCTACACCGACAATAGAACAGACTGAGACACCGATTGCTACGGCGTTATAAACATACATGTTTGAGACTTAGATGACAACATAGGTCAAGTTGATGAGGGATTTCAACAAATTTGATCCCGGATATTTCCATGAAGGCGGAGACTCGGAGGCAGCGGGGAAATGGCTGATTGCACATCTGAGGCTACACAAGTTACTACGGATTCAGGAGAGCATACAGACCATGATATCGGGGCATATGCTGAGAGGCGATGTTGCGGTGTGTTGGACAACATATACATACACTCATCCATATCAGACCACATGGGTCGAGTTTCGATAAGTCTTCTACGATCAGTTCATTCCGATCGAGATCGGGTTGAGGCTGAGAGAGGAGTTCTTGGTTTTTAGACAGGGCATCTGGTCGGTGCTACAACACATGAACATATATCGATACATGATACAGTTTGCCCCAGATGTCGCAGGCATTGAGAGACTACAAATATATTACTTTATCCGAAGGTTGATTGAGAACAAAGCCAGAGCCATTGTTTCATCTGGAGCTCAAAAACTACATGAGATGTATGATAGAACGTTTACCCATTAGACATATATGTTGCAGAAGGGCGACAGGTGTTACCGAGTCAGAGAGACGAACTAGACATAATTATGGGCAGAAGAGACAGAGGGATCAAAATGACAAAGAGGACAAACGGTACGGTCGAGGCCGTAGAGATGATGATCGGGCAGCAAGTGGTTATGATGTACTCGCATTACCAGTGTCGCCACAGAGATAGACTCAGGACCAGGGAGGCAGGGACTGGAGATCACAGGGTCAGGGCCAGGGGTCAGGGAGTAAGTGGGCAGGACTAGGATGGAGGATCACGTGTTGGCGATGTGGGCGGGAGGGTCATGTCAGGAAGGATTGTTCACGGAGATCGACGACTCGAGCAGTGGTGACACCGATGCAGACTCGAGAGCCGGTGCATGTGGTGACTGAGAGGTAAGTGATTTTTAAATTTTGAAAATTTTAGTTACAGTTCATGCGTGCATGGTGGTACGATGGTAGGTTATGGTACTATGATAGGTCGTGGCATGGCATGAGATTGTCATGGTGGACTATAGTAGGTTATAGTATGGCATGAGAGTGTCATGGTGCGTCGTTGTTGGTTGGGACTATTATGTTGTGATACATGATAGGAGAGGTTTACAGTTACCTGGTGTGATGTAACTGGGTTAGGGAAACTTGGGCACGAAATCGAGCTGAGAGTAGGTCGCGGAGGAGTTGGAGAGCGTGACGGATTATGAGAACCTCGGCAGCACACGCCTATATCTCAGTGCAACACTATGTTCTTTGTGATTGGAGTAGTGAGGAGTTCAAGGGACTGTAGAATGGTAATATCAAGGTGTGAGGCGTGGTAACACGAGGATAGGTTAGATGCACCAAAGTATCCTCGAGACTTAAATTTCAAGGACGAAATTTCTCATAGTCGGGAAGAATTGTAATGGTCCAAATTAATTAAACTAAGATTAGCATTAATCTTGGGGGATTAACGGTCGTAATTCGGGCGTTATGTGGATAACTCGGTTGACTCAAACACGAGAACCAGGAGGAATATGTTATTTATGAATGATGGTTGTATATATGAGGTGTTTGAAATCATTATTACTGTATTGCACCGTATGTGTGTATGTTGTTATTGAGGGAGCTGGTGTGACGGGGAGTTACCTCGAAATGCGTGTTGAGATGCGGGGTATCGGGTGCTGGGTAGTCAGGGATTAGTGGGACCACTAATGTGACCCTAAGAGGTTCTAAAAACACTAACCACATGTATTATAATGGGCCTAAGCTAAGTTAATTAAACCAAATAAATGAGGCATATAGTTTGGTTAATTAATTTGAAACCATAAGATTGATCTAGAGATTCGTATTGGCACATCTATGTGCCAAGTGAGTTTCAAATTGTTGTTGTTTAGGGGGAGTTAGTGGAGATTTAGTGGGATAAATGGAAAGAAGTAAGCCATTAGATGAGTCTTAGGATACGTAAACACATGGAGATCAATGGCTATGAATCAATTCCACCTTAATATATATAGTTGGATTGATCAACACGTGCAAACAAACTATCTTCATTTCGGATTTCAACGGAGAAGAAGAGTGATTAGAGGCTAGAATTCAACAATTTGGAGTTCAAACTTGAGGATCAAACCTAAGGTAATCATATTCTCCATCTTCTAAACATTTAAATGAACTCAATTTAGCATGTTTTGATGTAAATTCAAAATTGAGGAATAGGTCACTAATTTTTAATGAATTTGTGATGAAATACAAGTATAATTACCATTTCCGTAGAGTTTATAAACTAGTTTTGATGGAAATTGAGGTTTTAGTAAATTTGGGAAAAACTAATGATTTCATTAAATTGATGAATTTGATATAATTGTTGATGTTCTATTTGTATGGATGATGTTTTGAAGCCACCATGGAGTGGAGAATGCATTAGTAGGGCTTGGTTAGCTAATTGGGGTGTTGGGGACAGAAATCTCGAATTGAGAATTCTGTCACCTAGCGTAGTTAGTGCGCTAACTAGATTGGCTAGCGCGCTAACCAATCTGGGCCTTCAATTGTTTTTCGAAATGAAGAACAGTAGCGCGCTAGACTGATTCCTTAGCGTGCTAATCATACGCAACACACTAATAACAGATGCAAACTGAATTTAAAGGGTTGTTTTTGAGATTTTTGACTTAATACAAACCCAAACACCTATAAACATACTAAATATACAAAATTGGACTTCAAGGACTTAGGGGACCATAACTCGGGTATTGGGGTCATGTCTGATTCGGGAGTCCAGAGAAGTCGGAGCGCGGAATGAGGTGCGTAAACCACTGGAATGCCTATTTGAATTCATGGTTTGTTTTATCGATATCAGATTTCATGTGTGAGTGCTGGTGGGCATATATGGGGTTTCACTCCTAATTCGGTTTGCGTATATATTGGTTGTAGCTAAATTGCTTGCACGAGTTACTTATGTTTAGTGCTCGTGTCGACGACAATAGAATATATCTAAGACTGTCGGGAGGGATGTAAGATGTTCCCTTGACTTGAATAGCGTCTAGAGGGGTTCATCCGTTAACCAAAGTTGGGGTTTAGCCACTATAAGCCTGTAAGTATATACGTGGTTTCTGTCATGTTTTATCGAATACCGGCTGGTTTAGGTCAGGCTTTTCTCGTGATTATACGATTGCTTATTTATTAATGCTTGTTTCCGAACTTTTTTTATAGAATATGTGTTGTTGATTAGACGCTACTGTCTTCATTTGTCGCATGCTGCCTACATTCATGAGAATATGACTTACTGTTGTCAGAGGTCATATTCGTATGTCTCGTAGTTTATCAATTTTGTTCCATGGATATTGTGTGGACTTCTCTTGGGATTTTACTCACTGGACTCGTCACTGTATTTGTTGGGTGACTGAGTGTAGATCCTTTGACGAGCAAGGGCAAGGGCAAGAAGTATTGGGCGACTACCTCTGAGATAGTAATGCCAGCTTATGTGTGACTATTGTATGTATGTATTTACTTTTCGTTGGGTTTTGGAGACTGTAGAACACTGAATACATATATATGGATCTTTTGTTGTACTAATTTCGCCTTTGATATATACATGATATTTTTTTGCCAGGTTTTCCACTACTTAGGATTGTAAACATCGCATAACACATTCAATTAAAGACTTTCGTTGTGAAATTGTAATATAATTTGATAAATGGACTATCTGGCTAATTAAATCATTAATACTTATATAGAGATTAATTAGCTAAACTAGTGTTAGCTGGAAAAGTGTAAGCAACCAGTTAGTTTGTGGGGCGTTATAGGTAAGCGGGCCATGACGTGACAGGGCTTGGTGACTTGAGATGCGACATGGCGGGTCTCACAATGGCCTCGGGATTTGGGGTCGCCACACAAGTCCGGTTCAGGCTCGGCTCAAATTTAAGTTGAAAACTAGTATATTTTAAAATAAACAAGGTTCTATGCGAGATTTGGTCTTCTGACGTAATCTGTATATTCTATAATGTTTTCCATTTTGAGTTGTGTTATCTTTTTTGCATAAAAATGTATGTATAATGCATACATAAAAAACAAATGATGTTAAAAAAATCAATAAATAATTTATGAAATGAATAAATAACTTATTTTTTATATTTTTAATATAAGAAATTATATATGGGATTGATAGGCCGGGCTTGGGCTTCATATTTTTTACATGGGTCGAGTTTGAGCTTATGTATATGCTCGAATACATGCGGTGGGTTAGGCTTGGACTAATGTTTTTAGACTTGGGCTCGGCTCGAGCCTGGCTCATGAACAAGTCTATTTGGAAGTGATCCAGGCCTTTTTGGGTGAAGTGGACAAATAAGGGCTTTTCTATATTTAAAAAAGTTAAAGGCATTCCTACCATGGTCAAAGGCTATGTCGCCACGACGAGTTAGTCCACTTAGGGCTTATTTTTAGACTGTTAAGAAAATATTGAAGCAATCATGGCAAGGGAAGAAGAAATTGCAAGAATATAAGAAGCAAGCAAAACTGTCGCCTTGGTGAATGGTTGTCAGCCCCTTCGTCATTAAGTCGACCGATCGACCTATATTACCTTAATCCCCTGATAATCTTGTCAGCCTAATTTGTTCTTTTGTCTTCCAAATAATAATTATTAAATTCTTAATAATGCTCCAAAACTAAATTATATCCTCAATTAAACTTAATTTATGATTTGTTCAATTGGAGCAAATTAAGAAATCATACAAATTACTTTTCGTATTTTGTAAAAATTTTGGCGGCACCTCCTATAAAAGTGGTATGTCGGAAAATTCACCTAATAGACAGCAGAAATGGGGAGATGCCCAAAATGACTCACAACTCCCTGCAATTCACATTATATATCAAATTCAAATTTATCACTAACTTAGAGTCTCTAAAAGCTTAATTACAACTATATAATCCCAAATAGACACAAATTGAAACATAAACCTCTTGATTCATTTTAAACTAACTTAGGAAACTCTCATAACCATTCAACTAAACTTCACGCCCTGCACTTACCCCAAAAATCCAAAAACAATATATATATATATATATAAACAACTTAAAACAAGACTTTACTTTAAATTCTAAAAACAATCACCATAATTTTCGAGTATTGTCCATTCTTCCCTTGTCATCATAAATAATCTGATATCATCAAAAACAACTCGAAGATGTCAGGCAAGTAAATTTCTACATTGATTTGTACTCCTGCAATTGTTATTCTGATACATGGAGACATGTAATTGCATTTCCAAATAAACAATAAGTTATATGCGTCAACATGACATGCAATCCACTATGTCGATGTCTCCTAACTATAGCAGACATCGAATTCCAAAAATAGTACAGAGATAGTATTAAAAGATCGTGAAATGCAGAGATAACTTGTCGGCGTTAGACTCCGCTAGTCTTACTAGACAGCGTAGAGGCAGGAGTGAAACCTAGTTTCAATCAAACCAGACTCCTAAACAAGCTATTACCCCTCACTCACTCTATGTATGAATGACCAAAAATGATAAAATGCAATGCAGACTATGATACAATTTTGGTACAAAGATAAATTCTTTAAATAGTAAAGATCACTGTAGGGTTTACTTACACCCAAATCAACTTTGAGCGTAGTTTTTGGGGCTCCCAGAGCGTTAGACCACCTTGAAAATGGATTAATAGCTTCCCTGCATACCCAATTATTTTATGGGTCAAGCTTCAAGTGAAACCAAATCACGGAACCAAATGAAAACTGCGGCCAAAGTACGTTTAACAGCAGTTTCCAAAAATATTAATTTATATAACTTTTTCAACTGGCTTTCAACTAGCCAACTTAGGGCGACTTTTAACCTTAAAACCTCAATATTCGTCATGATGACCTAAAAGGAACTTGTAGTACTCATGTCTTACTTTCCATAGACTCCACGAACACTCAAAATGAATCACCGAAGAAGAAGTTAAGAATTTTTCAATATGGCATAACAACTAGGCAAAATTTATTTATTTTGAATTGAAAAACTTCTCCAAATCAATATTTTCGCAATTAAATCTTCAAAAGTCGACAACAAACACCACGAAACCACTCCACACTATCATCATAATATTTCCACAGCCCGTGGAGTCAAATTAGATTAAAACCAATAATCAATTCTTCTAGAAACCCAATGTAATTCAATATCAACTACAAAACATATCAAAAATGGTTATCAACTTAATCATATTAGTTAAATTCATCAAAACCCTAATCTATGTAGGTGGAATTTATTCCAAATTGGCGTAAATCAATCCAATATATCAATTCACAACAATCCCTACTAATTTCTATTAATACCTCGCGAAAGAAATCAAAAAATCGCGAGAGTTTAAATTGAATTGAAGAAAATACCTTGAATTGAGAATTTACCAAATTGCGGGCTGAATACCTCGTTTCCACCGCAGAAACATAGCTCAAACTGACCATCTCGTGATGCTCTACAATTTTATGGAAAGAAACCGGACAAAAATTGGACGTCAGGAGATCGCAGAGTGAAAACTTGAGTTGAGAGGTTTAGGAACAAATGTTTGAAAACGTTATGTAGAAATCAAAACAAACCATTTTGATTTAGATATATATATATATTTATATATATATATTTATATATAAACCCTCACCGCTTCTCAGTAACTTAATTTCTTTTTATTTATTAATTCTCGAAATCCCTATTTTGACGTGCTTTAATTTATGGTGCTCATTTTTTATCCGGTCTTTCACCAAATTGAACAAAACTCTTGACAAAACAGTCCATCTTCATAAAACGTCCATTACACTGACCAAAACCCCAAAAATCTTAAATTTATCCATGACATACTTAACCCTTATAGACCAATTCTCTTGCTATACTAAACCAAACTTACACTAATTAGGACTCAATCTCAAACTCGACCACCTCCAATCGATATAAAGCTTGAGGTAAGGTCTTGCACCAACTTCGTTCTCATTTTACAATACCACTGATCTCAACTTGCACACAAACCGAGGCAAAATCTTCATATGACGATTAACAATTGATCAATTAGTTTTCGAGCAACTAATAACTTATTTTCACTCGGGGTTGTGCCCTTTAAACACGCACTTGCAACCCCGAGTATGAAAAACTGAGGATACACCTCAACACACCCCGACTTGGTGGCAAAATATCATATAATACATGCGCTAAGCACACAACACTCAAAAATAATATTTAAACTTATGATCTCCAGTCCATAACGCGTAGGTCCCACCTCGAATACTTAATTTTCAAATAAAATTCGAAAATACTTAATTAGCATCCTAATCAAGTTTATAAAATTCTCGGATGTCACAATGGTGAAGTAGAGTTATTTTTATAGATTGCTTAGAGCATCTCTGTGATGACCTAAGAACATAAAACATCGATCCCAAGGGAAATTCGATAAGTTTGCAAAAACCCTGTGGCAGCCCCGCTTCCCGAGGCTGCCGGGTGTGTTCTTTGCAGGTCCCGCAGCCCTGCTGACGTCCGTTGCCTCATTAATGCTCCTCGATGTGCGTGCTATTCATCGTATTCTTTATATTATTTGCCAATTATTTGAGACATACATTAAATTACAAGTATGGCTTGTGTTTTTTCAGAGTTGCAAGTAGGTAACCAGTAAATTCAGCGGAAGCCTTAAAGTACATAAATATGGATTTTCGTTAACTTTTAAGTTTAGAGCATCAGTCCTACTGTGGAAATCCCGGAATAGAGTACATTGTATATAAGGGAACAAAAGTAAATATATACAAGTACATGTGTCTCATAAGTTTCCTATAAATACAAAATATGTAACAAAATATATAAATACAAATACCTACGAATAGTGTGTCGAACAATGGGCGAGCTAAGAGATAGTCGCCAAGAATCCCCTTACCTCTACTAGTAGAAGGATCTGCACTCAACCATCACAACGAAACAGATGACGAGTCCAGTGAGTAAAATCCTAAGGAAATTCATTAAGCATTCATATGATAAAGTAAAGGAAATGCAATAAATACTGTTAAATGAATATGCGGAATATAAACATGTAACTGTAAAATAGATCATCGCATGCGTAAATAACAATCAGAGCACAAACGTGTGCGCCTGTCTCGGTCATACTAGACCATACTTCGGATACCTTCCCCAAGATCTCTCTAGTGGGCCCACCTAACTATCCCATCAGCTGGTCCTCTTAGTGGTCGGCGTAGACAAAGTATCGACAAAGTAGCTCGGGTCGTCAATCACCGAGAACTCCTGATACATATGCTATGGTCTAGCGTGCCATAGACACACAACGGAATACCCGGCGGGAGTAAACTCAACCAACCATTCAAACAGTGACACTGACATAGATAACTAAGGTAAATAAGGAATAAAATCATGAATATACTGAACAAGATAGAGTAAAATAGTAATGAAAGCAAGTAAATACTCAAGTGAAGTTCCATTGGGTTTTACGAACCTTAAATATGCTATCGCACTTCCCGATCATTCGAATCCGATCCGATTCGCTCCCAGTACCCAAGCTACGATCCTTCAGTCCCCTGAATTTGATTAAGTGTATTTGTAGTAGTTTCAAATTAGATTAATATGTTTTAAGTCCTAAGATCAAAATTTAGTCAAACCCAAATAATTATTAAATTATTATTTTCTAGGCTAAATTCCTCAAAGTAGCACCAAAACCACAAAAACAGAAAATCAGTATGTTAAACATGGATTCTTCTGAGCTATGTTATTAAAACTTATTTTTATTTTATTTTTTTGGTGTATGGATAGCATATTATGTTGGCTATATAGCGCACTATCGAGGTCGAAATCTAAAATTTCCAACTTGGGAATTCTGAGTTTCTCCTTCCCATTGACCACTCCATAAGTCTTCGACCCCATCCTCGAATTGTGGGGAATTAACAAACGCCAAAACACAATAAAGACATCATCAATTCACAAGATTTACATCAAATTATATGGATAATCATACATTCAAGAACATCAATGAACCACATTTCACATATCCATTAAACTCCATTTCTATCCAGCCTTAAAATTGTTTTGAACACATCATTTAATAGAAATAGAATCCATGCTTTCAATACCAATATGTGCCAAATCAGTCCATTCATGACTCACACCAAAAATTCCTAATTTAGCTATCAAAAACATAGATTTCTCAAATAAAATTCAGCATCAAAAGTTAAGCTACATGAAAAGCATTTTGCTTACTAAGATTTGAGTTTAACTTTCATGGATTTAGTGAATATCAAGCCTCTAAATTTCAAATTTAAGAGAAGCATAGAAATCCCAATTTGCATGATTTAAAATATGTAGGATCTGAAGTAAAATGATACCTAGAGCTTGCTTTCTTCACCTCCTAGCATGAACCTCTTGATTTGGTAGCCAAATATTCACTTGTACTCCAATCTCTCAATAAATTCCAGCAAAACCCTTTCATTTTCATCTCACCAAATGTGATGAACTTTTCTTGTTCTTTGTTGCATGTAGAGATTTCCCACTAACTTAGTTATATATAGGTTATGGTAGAATCAATT
Organism: Stephania cephalantha; assembly: GCA_039657325.1. Lineage (NCBI taxonomy): Eukaryota > Viridiplantae > Streptophyta > Magnoliopsida > Ranunculales > Menispermaceae > Stephania > Stephania cephalantha. The sequence continues at coordinate 26,762,313 of CM077573.1, forward strand.
GTGTTCACGTATCTCGAGGTCAATCTAATTGTCCTTGTTAACTCCTGCTCCACTAACTTTCATCTGGTTGACACAAATTCTCAACTCAAATCTCCTAAGATTCCATTTTAGTGCGAATCTCGAGGTAAATTTATGACATTAATTTTTCCATCCAACTATAGGCATTTGTAATCAATTGATTCAATTAATTTAACTTAAGCACTTTTATACATATTTAGGCTATTTAGGATCTTAAATTGGTGTGCTACCACTTCCTCTATTACCTAATTACCCGGCATCTAGTGCCCTACGTCTCATCATGCATCCCTAGGCCCGCCAATCCATGATGTACCCTATCATTATGACTTAGCTTAAAGTTTGATTATCTATTTTATGCAATATTCACCTTTGTTCTAGTCCTTTTATTTAAGTCAGCATTATAAGACTTAGTGTACCCGTACTACGCCTACTCGGTACCCGCGTCGATATGCTTTATGAGGCGTTTACCCATCACACAGTCTCATACGATATTGCAATATAAATACACACATGCGAAATAATAATTAACATCACTATTATGCAACCAAAAGATAGAAATAATGATTTAAACCAAGTCAAGCGTGTTCTAGCCTATCTGGGGCGTCCACGTGGGCCTGACCTGGCGTCCGAGTCTGAAAGTAACCTAAATAATGACCTCAATAAATATTGGGCCATTACAAACCCTACATTATTGGTCCTAGGTATATAAATAATATTATAAACCCTAGCCCCTTTTTGCTCAACACACACAAATTAGGAGAGAAAAGGAGATGAGAGCTAGATGAGGAGATTCATGGTGAGGGTAGTGCTCCAAAGCTAAGAGACATCACATAGAAGATAATACTCACCCTCATCTTCTTCACTATGCCCTATTTTGAAGTTTTCAATGATTTATAATTGTGGGTTTGTGCAAAAAAATGGAAAACCCCATTTTGAGGATAACGCCACCACGACGACGTCAGAAAAAGACAACGACGACTCGCCACCATCGCCGAAAGGAGGGCAACGGACCACCACCCCCGCCGAAAGTAGGTGGCGGACCGATGCCGCCACCCAACAGTGGCGGAGGGGGCACCTCCGGCACCCCCCTTGAGCTTTTGGGCGCTGAACAGAGCAACGCTCTACTCAACATCACTAGGGATCGAATCGACACTTGGTCCTCAAACCAGGGGTCAATTCGACCCATGACTTTTTTAACTAGGGCTTCAACTCCTGGCTGAACTAAGGGCTGGTTCGGCCTTGGAATGGTCAACAAGGGCCAAACCAGCCCCTAAACCTTTTTAAAAAATAAAATATTATTAAAACAATATATATATGATAAATAAAATAATATGTATAATAAAACAAAAATAAATATTTGCTTTCAAACGGGGCATGCTACAACGTCCACGAGGGAGATCGGTCAGGTCCCACCCCTCGACCCTTGCACCGGGCGATGGGGGACCCGCGGGACACACTAGCGAACCCCAAAATAAATTTAAAAATAAATTGGAATTAATATATTACTTGTCGATGATGTAAATGTGTCTTGATTTGTTTAGATTCGCAGACTCACATCGAGCCTTGAGCGCCAAAAGATCGAGAGTGGATATTGCGGCAAGTCGATTTAAGTGGGGAGTTTGCTCCATTATCAAGTATGACATGTTATTAGTTAATTTAGGATTCATGATTTGAACTAAAGACTTAGGACAAAGAGTTGCATCTTGTTATTGGCATGAATTTACTTGTCTGTGGGAATGTATGTGATATGAACACTTGTGTTATTCGATCAAAAGTGGTGATGTGGCAGTATGCTCATCAAAAGAGAGTGGTCCGCGCCACGAATACTGGTGGTATGGCAGTTTGCCTACCAAAAAAAGTGGTCCGCGCCATGAATTGAAGTGGTGTGGCTATGATCCTACCAAAAAGAAAGTGGTCTGCACAACGAAATATTAAGCTCGCAAGTGGTCACATTGGAAGATGGCTTTGGAAAAACTTACTATTATCCTGATGGGACTAGTTAGAAGGCACAACGGCCATTGTGTCCACTAATTGTTCACATCATTTCAAGAGTGGGGAACTCGGTCACCTGGTTCTTGCCAATAGCTAGCATTCATTGATGGAACAACGACTTATATTTGTTACTATTCCTTTATGGTATAACTCTTGTAAGCCCCTTTTGCACGATGAACATGTTTTAATTATGATTTCGGAACCGACATCTATGCTATTGTTTAATGATTTATGAATCTTTCTTTAATATCATACGTTACTGATTCCTTAATTTTCGTAAATATTAGACTTGATTTCCATGCTTGAATGTAATGCTTATCGATTTGATATCAACTTCATGCTAGTGTTGCATGTTTATTAAGTAGTATTTGTGTGACGACCCAAAACCTAAAAGACTCACCCTAGGGGCAATTTAGTAATTTCATAAACCCTACACTAAATCGGTCCTAATATAAAAATCAAATTGTAAATCTTAGCCCCATTTTGTTTAAAAATAACACGTTTGAGAGAAATGGTAATTAGAACTAGTTGGATTGCTAACTCAAAGAGACACCACCTAGAAGGTAATACTCACCCTCATCTTCTTCATCATGTTCCCCTTTTTAAGTTTTTCAATGGTTTACATATGAGGGTTTGCGCAAAAAGAATAGAAAACCCCATCTAGAGGCCATTTAGAGGGCCGCGCCACCGCAACGCCTTCGGAGATGGGTGGCGACATCATCGCCGCTGCTGCCGGAGGAGGGCGCCGGCAGTGTCTCATGAGGGGGCCTTTATTAGAGGCCCCTCAAAGTAAAACCTAGAGAAGGGGTGGCCTTATGACCATCCCTGTCACTACCACCTCGCCTAAGAAGCGTTGGTCGCCTCCGGCCAGCCCCGACAAAGGTGCCCGGGTGTTGAATCCACCCTGGTCCTCAAATCAAAGGTCGTTTCGATCCCTGGCCAACCCTAGCCAGGGGTGATTCAGCCCCTGGATTAAACCAGGGCTGTATTGACCCATAGCAAACCCTAAGTAAATTTAATGGTGAATTGGAATATAAAATGTGAGTTGTCGTTGATATGATATGTCTTAAATTATTTAGATTCGAAAAGCGGTTCGCATTGGACTCCAAGGGCACGAGGATCAAAAATAGGATTCGCAGTGAGACAAGGTAAGTAGAGAGCTTCGCTCAAGCTTTAAATATGGTATGTTATTAGATAAATTAGGACTCATGGTTTGAAAACAAAGACTTGGGTAAGGGTTACAATTAGTATTGACTTGATCTTACTTTCTTATAGTTGTATGCATGTAACCAAAACATTTGTGATGCTTAAATAAAAAAAACTAGGTTTGAGCCACCAAATAAAAGAGTGGTTTTGAGCCGCCAAAATCAAAAGAGTGGGTTTGAGCTGCCAAATAAAATTAAGTGGTTTGTGCCACAATAAATTCATGATGTGTACATTACTTATTGTTATGGTTTGTGCCATGCTACTTACACATCCATTTCAAGCTCACAAAGTGATCACATACTTGTGACGATTTTGGATGATCTAACTATCGACTTGATGGGACCAATTAGGGGGCACATCGGCAAATGTGCTCATTAATGGTTTGCATCACTTTGAGGGTAAGTGAATCGGTCACCAGATGCTTATCAATACTAGTGTGCATTGAATGAAACACGACTTTACATATTGCTATCTTCTATGCTATTTCTTTGTGAATCCTTTGCATGATGAACATGTTTTAACTATGATTTTGCAAGTCATTACAACTATGCTATTGTTTAATGACTTATAAACCTTGTTTTAATCCATATGTTAATGCTTCCTTCCTTGTTTATTAATATGAGACTTGTTTTTCATGCTTGAACTTAATGCTTATTGATTTGTTTTAAATTTCATGTTAGATCTTGCATAAGTATTAAGTAGTACTTGCGTATTTAATGTTTGGGTGAGGTTTTCCTTTTATTGAGCTCCATTGTCAATTTCAGCTCCCCAACTTAATCTACAGGTACATCCACATCTGCACTAGTTTGTGACAAGGGAAAGACACCCACTTGAGGTCTTTCCTCGCATTGTGAGCATTGCATGCTCTTATTATTTAATTATTTGATTTTGAGGACAATAAATTGGAGTTGCAACTTAAAGTAAGTTATTTGAGTAGTTTGGAACCCTCCTTATCTATTTTGGGCTATTTGGAAGCTTTATGGTAATGTTGGAAGCTTTTTGGAGTGATCGAACCTACTTAGACTTTTGAACACTTATTACTTTGATTTTATGGTTTATGAAATTATAGTTTCGATTTCACTTATGTATTTATTATTCTATATGGTTAGTATGTTATTTCGTAGGTTGAAATAGGTGTGCAATACTATGATTTGGGCTTGATTTAGGTACTGGGCTTGAGTAATGGTTTAGGTCGGGCGACCCGACCCTAGTTCAGGTGAGGGTTGTCACAGTTGACATCAGAGCGTAGGGATTAGAACCTAAGGAAACATTAAGTTAGTGATGTGTAAGTATATAGAGCCTTTAAGTTTAAAGGTCAAGTTTAAGTCGAACAACTCGATGGTATGGGACATTGATACAAGTCGACTTAAAGAGCATAAATGACCAATCCTAGGTGGGAAGGGATTGAAAACATGGAATAAGACATCGATATAATGTTATTTGTTTTATGTTGTAATATCTATAATGTATAGTTATTCTTGCATACTTTCTTACCTTATAGGACTAATTCCTTTTTCGTTGCTCCACAGTGAACCATGAGCAACCACGAAGGGACATCCTATATATGAGGGAAACTCAGGAAAGAGAAGAAAGATAATGGCACAGGTAGATAGAAAAACGCATGTATGCTATGACTGAGACACATTAAAAGGCCATTTAGGACGTGACCACCATGCATGATCAGAAGTTGGCTGATCTAGCCCAGCATCCGGAAAGGAACATGGCATGTATTCTGGAAGTATTGCACAATCAAAGGAATGATGGGGTAGCTGGGCATGCACCTGTGGGGCTAAGGCCTGATCATTCTTTAGAACCGATACAGGAAAACCATCCCGCGAAGGAAGGCGTTAATTCTGTCACGGCAGCAGCTGCAGAAGTCGTACCCATAGTCGATGGAGAGAATAAGTCATGTCGGAGGGGCAGGATCCAGAATGAGTTAATGAAATACGATATGCCACACTTCTACGGGGACCCTGATCCTATTGAGGCAGAAGCTTAGATATTGAACATGTAAAAAAAGAAAGATACTCTAAGCATTGACGAGAGGATCATGGTACCGTTGGTGACCTTCTTGCTAGAACACATGGCGCATAAGTGGTGGTTGTCTATTTTAAGAAATTAGGGACCAAATATGAGTTGGCCACAGTTCAACCATTTATTCTATGACGAGTGGTTCCCGGAGACCGTCTAGGCAGATAAGATCAGGGAGTTTCTTGCCTTGGTACAATGCAACATGACCGTGGCCGAATATTCGTCAAAGTTCAATGAGCTGACCGAGTTCGCGTACGAGTATGTTCCATCAGAGGCGACTCGTAGGAGACGATTTATTCAGGGGTTGAGGAGAGATATACGTGCTATGATGGCTGTATCAAGATTAAAGACTTACTAGCAGGCCTACCATCGGGCACTCGAGTGTGAATCAGCACTTCTGTGATGGGCATGATATATAGTTTCAGGCAAGATCCGATCGATATAGTTAGGGAAAGTGTAGTTGTGGCAGTTATCATAAAGATCGAGGAGGAAATTTTAAGAAACATAGATTTGGGGGATCAGCAAGTAACCTTGCATCATCTGGTGGAGCTTCGAGGGTACTATACACTGCGACGTGGACCACCACACATTCACATGTCCCCACACCCTCGATTTCTCAAAGTGTGACATTCAGATCACTACGTCCACCACATCAGCCATAAAATAGTAGGGGCGAAGGGCCAGCACGGCCCAGACCGAGTGCATCTGCTAGTGTCGCTTAAGCACCACTGACTTACCAAAAGCCAGAGGTGATATGTTACCAATTTGGGGGCAGTGGAACATTATAGGAACAAGTGCCCTAACCCGCCACCATCTGAGAGGAGTGTCGCTCTAGTTGTTTGGAGGAGAGTCCACGCCATAGTTGAGCAGGATTAGGAGGCCATGTGATGGCTGGTTGCATGTACGATTTTAATTAATGGTCAAGAAATGCATACATTATTTGATTATGGCCCTAATTTTGCACTTTTATCGGGGACCATGGTTTATGCTTTGGGGTTGACACTAGTTAGATCATACACTTACTTGGTTTTGAGCACTTTTTCTACTGAACAGACTTATCTGAATATGATATGTGAGGGGCGCTCAATTAAAATCGGGGATCACATGATGCAATTTGATCTACGGGTAATATAGTGCCTAAAGTATGATGCACTATTGGGTATGGCTTGGTTAGCGACGTATCACGCCAATATAGATTGTTTCCATAAGACTGTGACCTTATAGATTATGGGCATTCCATCGTTTAAGTTTGGAGGTTGTAGATTGGGTGGTGTTACCACCCGCGGTAGAGTTGCAACTTTGGCAGAGATAGAGTCCATTGCGAGTTTAACTTCTATGAGAGAGGAAAGGCAGGAAGTTTTGATTGAGAAGATTTATGTGGTTAGGGGATTTACGGATGTTTTTCCTTCAGACCTATCGAGGATTCCACCCCATCAAGACATAGACTTCATGGTCTACCTTATACCAGGCATGAGACTAGTTTCAAGGCACCTTACCTTATGGCAGCTACGAGTTGAAGGAGTTGAATACGCAGTTAGAGGAGTTGACTCAGAAAGGCTTTATTACAATGAGTGTAATGACGTGGGGAGTGCCAGTGTTGTTTGTAAAGAAGAAGAATGGGAGTTTGAAGATATGTATTGATTAATGTTAATTGAATAGGGTGACTATTCGAAACAAGTTTCCACTTCCCATGATCGATGACTTGTTTGACTAGTTGAGAGAAGCAAAGTTCTTTTCTAAGATAGATATGAGATCTGGGTATCATCAGTTTCGTATATAGGAGGAAGACATACCGAAGACTCCCTTTAGTACTCTTTATGGACACTTTCAATTCACTGTGATGCCGTTTGGGCTTACAAATGCACCAGTGATGTTCATGGACTTGATGCACTAGGTTTTCAAGTCGTTCCTTGACCAGTTTGTGATTGTGTTCAACAATGACATCATGATATAACCCAAGACTGAGTCAGATCATATGAATCATCTCAGAAAGGTGTTGCGGACTTTGAGGGAACACAAACTTTATGGTAAGTTGAGCAAATGCGACTTTTGGGTTTTAGAAGTGAAGTTTTTGCGACACATGGTGAATGTAGAGAGAATATCAGTTGATCCTACGAAAATCATGGGGATCCTTATGGTGGCCACAACCCACTAATGCTTCTAAGATACAAAGTTTTCTAGGATTAGCACGCTATTATCGATGGTTCGTGAAGGGTTTCTCATCGATCGCTTCACCGCTCACCAACTTAACCAAGAAAAATGTTGTATATGTATAGGATGATCCATGCGAGTAGGCCTTTCTGTTGTTGAAAAATCTTCTGACTTCTGCATCCATCTTGATTATACCAGAGGTCAGTAGAGAGTTGTCAGTGTACACCAGCGCATCGAGGACTAGTTTGGGAGGAGTGTTCATGTAAGACAACAAGGGAATCACTTATGCATAAAGATAACTAAAAGTACATGAGAAGAACTATCCAATGCACGACTTAGAGCTGGTGGCAGTAGTGTTTGATTTGAAGTTGTGGAGGCACTACTTGTATAGCGAAAAGTTCACTGTTTACTCAGATCACAAGAGTTTGAAGTATTTATTCACCCAGAGCGAGTTGAACATGCGGTAGAGGAGATGGTTAGAACTCTTAAAAGACTATGATTTCACACTCGAGTACCACCCGAGGAAGGCTAACGTAGTGGCAGATACTCTGAGCCGTATGCGATTAGAGAAATATTTCGAGACCGTAATGAATTTTCAGGGAGTCCTAGTAGATGGTCCAAGTGTCTCAGAGGGTCAAGCACGAGTTCACATGAGAGTAGAGCCAGTGGCCGTGTTTAGAGTGGTTGACTGTCAGAGAGTCATTCAGAGTACGGGAAGCACAGGTTACTTGTGAATAGCAGTGATGACGTGGATTTGAGACTTTCAGCTAATGGAGCATTGAGATCTCGAGATAGGTTGTGGATACCATTTCATAAATAGTTGAGAGACAATGTACTTTTAGAGGCGCACAGATCACGATTTAGCGTTCATCCTGGGGGTGACAAGATGTATCGGGACATTTGGAGGATGTATTGGTGGCCGAGGATGAAGGTGGACATCGCTACCTACAGTCGAGACTGCGAGATTTGTCAGCAAGTAAAAGAAGATCACTACCATCACCCATACCATAATGGAAGTGGGAACACCTAGCTATGAACTTTGTTTTAGGGCTACCAACGACTCGGAAAGGACATGATGCGGTTTGGGTGATCGTGAATTGTTTGACTATGTAAGTTCACTTCATCCCTATCTCTGTGGAGTATTCTGCATATTGGTTGGGAGGCATATACATTGACAAGATCGTTAGATTACATGGAGTGCTAGTGTCTGTTGTATCGAATCATGATCCGAGGTTTACCTCTCAATTTTGGAGTGGTTTCAGCACCAGATGGGAACTCAACTCAATCTCAGTACGACCTTTCACCCTCAGATAATAGGCAGACCGAGAGATTGATTCAGATGCTTGAGGATTTGCTCCGAGCTTGTGTGCTGGATTTTTGCAGGAGTTAGGAGAAGTATATTCCGTTATGCGAGTTTGCGTACAACAACAGTTTTCAAGCAAGTATTGGCATGACACCGTTCGAGGCACTCTATGGGAGACTAAGAAAATCTCCAGTTTTGTTGGACTGAGGTCGGAGACACTATGTTGATCGGCTTGAAACTTGTACATGACCAGACTAAAAGTATAAAACTGATTAGGCAACGATTAGAGACCACCTAAAGCTGCCAAGTATGCTGACAAGGACCATCGAGAGGTTGTATTCAAGGAAGGAGAATTTGTACTATTGAAAGTGTCACCAATGAAAGGGCATTACCGATTCGGATTGAAGGGAAAGTTATCTCACAGGTTCATTGGCCCATTTGAGTTCAAGAAACGAATAGGCTCGGTAGCTTCCCGCCTCGAGTTGCCACTGCAGTTAGATGGAGTTCTTGATGTCTTTCATGTTTCCATGTTGAGGAAGACACATTACAAACATTCACCGATGATCGATTTGGGGCAAGTTGATTTGAGGGAGGATGTGTCCTACGATGAGCAGCCGATTCAAATCATAGATAAGAAAGTGCATAAACTTTGTAAGAAAGAAATCCCATTGGTGCAAGTCCGGTGGCAATTCCATGGAGAACAGGAGTTGACTTGGGAGCAGGAGGACTATATGATGGAGAACTTTCCATTCCTTTTCGAACCATATGGTATGACTTTATTTCACTTTTGATGACCAAAATTCTTTAAAACTGGGGATGTTGTGATGACCCTAAACTCAAAAGACCCGCCCTAGGGGCAATTTAGTAATTTCACAAACACTAAATTGGTCCTAATATAAAAATCAAATTGTAAACCCTAGTACTTTTTTGTTCAAAAACAACACGTTTAAGAGAAAGAGTAATTGAAACTGGTTAGATTGCTAACTCAAAGAGACACCACCTAGAAGGTAATACTCATTCTCATCTTCTTCATCATGCTCCATTTTTAAGTTTTTCAATGTTTTACACATGAGGGTTTGTGAAAAAAGAATAAAAACCCATTTTAGGGAGCGAGGCCACCGCGACGCCGTTGGAGGTGGATGGCAGCATCGTCGTTGGTACTGCCGGAGGAGGGCGGCGACATTGTTGGAGGCCCTCAAAGTGAAACCTAGAGAAAGGGAGGCCCAATGGCCCGTCATTGCCACCTCGCCCAAGAGGGGCCGACCGGCCAGCCCCAGTAGGGACGCCCTAGTGCCACCCAACAATGGTGGTGGTGGTGGGGGAGGAAGAGGGGGAAGCATTACTTCCCATATCCACTAGCATGACCAAGGTCAAATCGACCCCTGGTCCTCAAACCAATTGACGTTTCGACCCTTAGCCAACCTTAGCCAGGGTCGATTCAACCTTTGGATTAAACTAGGGGATGGTTCTGCCCTGGACCAGTCAACAGGGGCCAGACCGACCCCTTGACTCTAAAATTAATAATAAAAATAATAAATAAATAAAAATCATTTTCATCAAATGGGGAGCACGACCACGTCCCCATGGGAGAGCGCACGACCACGTCCCCATGGGAGAGCGACCGGTCCTACCCCTCGACCCTCGCATCGGACGATGGAGGACCCGCGGGGTCCACACTTGTAAGGCCCCAAAGTAAATTTAATGGTGAACTGAATTATAAAATGAGAGTTGTCGTTGATGTGATGTGTCTTAAATTGTTTAGATTCGTAAAGCGGTTCGCATTGGACCCCGAGCGCGCGAGGATCGAAAATAGGATTCGCGGCGAGTCGAGGTAAGTGGGGAACTTTACTTAAGCATTAAATATGGCATGTTATTAGATAAATTAGGACTCATGGTTTGAAAATAAAGACTTAGGTATGGATTGCAATTAGTATTGACTTGATCTTAGTTTCTTATGGTCGTATGTATGTGATAAAAACATTTGTGATGCTTGAATTAAAAGAGTGGGTTTGAGCTGCCAAATAAAAAAGTCAGTTTGAGCTGCCAAAATTAAAAGAGTGGGTTTGAGCTACCAAATAAAATTAAGTGATTTGTGCCTCAATAAATTCATAATGTGTACGATACTTATTGTTATGGTTTGGGCCATGCGACTTACACATCCATTTCGAGCTCACAAAGTTATCACATATTGGTGATGACTTTGGATGATCTTACTATCGACTTGATGGGACCAAGTAGGGGGCACATCGGCCAATGTGCTCGCTAATGGTTTGCATCACATCGAGGGTAAGTGTATCGGTCACCGAATGCTTGTCAATACTAGTGTGCATTGAATATAACACAACTTTACATATTACTATCTTTTATGCTATTCCTTTATGAACCCTTTGCATGATGAACATGTTTTAAGTATAATTTTGTAAGTCTTTACAGCTATGCTATTGTTTAATGACTTATGAACCTTGCTTTAATCCACATGTTTATGTTTCCTTGCTCGTTTATTAATATGAGACTTGTTTTCATGCTTGAACTTAATGCTTATTGATTTGTTTTAAATTTCATGTTAGATATTGCATAAGTATTAAGTAGAACTTGCATATTTGATGTTTGGGTAAGGTTTTCTTCTTATTGAGCTCGGTTTTCCATTTTAGCTCACCCCACTTACTCTCTTGGTACATCCACATCCGTATTAGTTCGTGACAAGGGAAAGACTTCCGCTTGAAGTCTTTCCTTACATTGTGAGCATTGCATGCTCTTATTATTTAATTATTTGATTTCGAGAATAATAAATTTGGGTCGTAACTTAAACTAGGTCATTTAGGTAGTTTGGAACCCTCCTTATCTATTTTGGGCTATTTGGAAACTTTATGGTAACATTGGAAGCTTTTTGGAGTGATCGAACCTACTAAGACTTTTGAACACCTATCACTTTAATTTTTTGGTTTATGAAATTATAGTTTCAATTTCATTTCCGCATTTATTATTCTATATGGTTAGTATGTTATTCCGCAAGTTGAAATAGGCATGCTAGACTATTATTTCTTCCTTGTTCAGGTATCAGACTTGAGTAATGGTTTGTGCCAGTCGACCGGACCCTAGCTTAGGTGAGGGTTGTCATAGTTTGTATCAGAGCGTAGGGAGTAGAATTTAGGGAAATGTTAGGTTAGTGAAGCCTAATTATATAGAGCCTCTAAGTTTAAAGGTCGAGTTTAAGTCGAGCAACTCAATGTTATGGGACATTGATTTAAGTCGACTTAAAAGTGCACAAATGACCAATCCTAGGATGGGAAGGGATTGAAAACATGGAATAAAACATTGATATAATGTTATTTTCTTTATGTTCTAATATCTATATCGTTTAGATATTCTTGCCTACTTTCTTACCTTATGAGACTAATTCCTTTTTTGTTGCTCCACAGTGCGCCAGGAGCAACCACGGAGGGACATCTTACAACTTGAGGGAAACTCAAGAAAGAGAAGAAAAATAATGGCGTAGTCAGATAGAACAGTGCATGTATGTTATGACTGAGACATATCAAAAGGTCATTCAGGACTTGACCACCATGCAGGATTAGAGGTTGGCTAATTTAGCCCAGCCTTAGGAAAGGAACATGACAAATATTCTAAAACTACTGCGGAATCAGAGGAATGATAGGGTACCTGGACATGCACTTGTGGGGTCAGGGCCTGATCCTTTTTTTGCACCGATACACGAGAACCATCCCGATGAGGAAGGTGTTGATTTTGTCACGGCTGCAGCTGCAGGTGCCATACCTGTAGTCGATGGAGAGAATAAGGCATGCTGGAAGGGCAAGATCCAGAAGGAGTTAATGAAATACGATGTGCCACACTTCTACTAGTACCCTGATCCTATTGAGGCTGAAGCTTGAAAATTGAGCATGGAAAAAAGGAAAGATACTCTGGGCATTGACGATAGAACTATGGTATCGTTAGTGACCTTCTTGCTTGAACACAAGGCGCATAAGTGGTGGTTGTCTATTTCAAGAAATTGAGGTCCAAATATGAGTTGGCCGCACTTCAAGCATTTGTTCTGTGATGAGTGGTTCCCAGAGACCGTCAAGGCAGACAAGATCAGGAAGTTTCTTGTTGTGGTACAAGGCAACATGACTGTGGCCGAATATGTGTCAAAGTTTAATGAGCTGGCCGAGCTCGCGTACTAGTATGTTCCCTCTGAGGCGATTCATAGGAAACAATTTATTCAGGGGGTTGAGGAGATATATACGCGCTATGGTGGCAGCAAGCATAGGGATCAGAGACTTACTAGCAAGCTTACTATCGGGCACTCGAGTGTGAATTAGCACTTCATGATGAGCATGATATGCAGTTTTAGGCGGGATTCGATCAATGTAGTCAGGGCAAGCACAGTTTTAGCAATTATCATAAAGGTTAGGGAAGAAATTTTGAGAAACATAGATTTGGGGGATCAACGAGCAACCATGCATCATCTGGTGGAGCTTCGAGAGTACCATATGCTCCGACGTAGACCACCACATATTCACATGTCCCCGCACCCTCAGCTTCTTAGAGTGTGACATTCAGACCACCGCATCCATCATAACAGTTGAAACATAGCAGGCAGAGGGCATGCATGGCCCAGACTGAGTGCATCAGACAGTGTCTCTCAGGCACCACCGACTTACCAGGAGCTGGAGGTGATATGTTACCAGTGTGGTGTTGTGGAACATTACATGAACAAGTGCCCTAACCTGCCACTATATGAGATGAGTGCCGCTCCAGTTGCTTGGGGGAGAGTCCACGCCATTGTTGAGCATGATCAGGAGGTCGCGCTATAGCTGGTCGCAGGTACGATTTTAATTAATGGTCAAGAAATGCATACATTATTTGATTATGGTCCTACTGTTTCGCTTATATCGGGGACCATGGTTTACACTTTGAGGTTGACACCAGTTAGAGCAAATACTTTGTTTTGAGCAAAATTTTGTGCCGAATAGATTTATACGAATATGATATGTTAGGGGTGCACAATTAAAATTGGGGATCACACGATGCCATTTGATCTGCGGGTCATAGAGTGCCTAGAATACGACGCACTGTTGGGTATGGACTGGTTAGCTGTGTATCACATCAATATAAATTATTTTCTTAAGAATATAACCTTCCAGATTCCAAGCATTCCACCGTTCGAGTTCAGAGGTTGTACATTGGCTTGTGTTACCAGAGGCAATAGAGTTGCAACTTTGGCTGAGATAGAGTCCATTGCGAGTCTGACTTCTATGGGAGAGGGAGGGTATGAAGTTTTGATTGAGAGATTCCTATGGTTAGGGACTTTCCCGATGTTTTTCTTTTATACGTAATAGGGATTCCACCACATCGAGACATATACTTCATGATTGAACTTATACCAGGCGCGAGACCAATTTCCAAGGCACCTTACTGTATGGCGGCTATAGAGTTGAAGGAGTTGAAGACATAGTTAGAAGAGTTGAATCTGAAAGACTTTATTACTCTGAGTGTATCGCCGTAGAGAGTGCGAGTGTTGTTTGTAAAGAAGAAGAATGGCAGTTTGAGGACGTGTATTGATTACCGACAACTGAATAGGGAAACTATTCAGAACAAGTATCCACTTCTTAGGATCGATGACTTGTTTGAGAAGTTGAGAGGAGCAAAGTTCTTTTCTAAGATGGACCTGAGATCGGGGTATCATCAGTTGCGTATACGGGAGGAAGACATTCCAAAGACATGCTTTAATACTCATTATGGACACTTTCAGTTCACTGTGATGCTGTTTAGGCTTACCAATGCACCGACGATGTTCATGGACTTGATGCATCGGGTTTTTAAGCTATTCCTTTACCAGTTTATGATGTGTTCATCAATGACATCATGACATACTCCAAGACTGAGTTTGATCACTGGAAGCATCTTAGAAAGGTGTTGCAGTCTTTGAGGGAACACAAACTTTATGCTAAATTAAGCAAATGTGAGTTTTGGGTTTCAAAAGTAAAGTTTTTGGGACACGTGGTGAATGCAGCGGGAATATCAGTTAATCCTACAAAAATCAAGGTGATCTTTAGGTCCACGACCTACTAATGTTTTTGAGATATGAAGTTTTCTAGAATTAGTTGGCTATTATCGACGGTTCGTGCAGGGTTTCTCGTCGATCTTGAACAACTTAACTGGAAAAAACGTTGCATATGTATAGGATGATCTATGTGAGGAGGCCTTCAGTTGTTGAAAAATTGTTTGACTACTGCATCGATCTTGATTTTACTAAAGATCATTAGAGAGTTGTTAGTGCTCACCAACACATCAGGGACTTATTTGGGAGGAGTATCGATGCAAGACAACAAAACAATCTCTTATGCATCAAGACAATAGAAAGTACATAAGAAGAACTATCCAGTGCCCGAATTAGAGCTAGCAGTAGTAGTGTTTGCTTTGAACTTATGGAGGCACTACTTGTATGGCGAAAAGTTTACTGTCTACTCAGATCCCAAGAGTTTTAAGTACCTATTCACCCAGAGCGAGTTGAACATGCAGCAAAGGAAATGGTTAGAAATCCTTAAAGATTATGATTTCACGCTCGAGTACCACCCGGGAAAGGTAACATAATGGTAGATGCTATGAGTTATGTGCGACTAGAGACAAATTTGATACTATAATGAATGTTCAGGGAGTACCCGCGAATGGTCCAGGTGTCTCAGAGGATCAGGTACAAGTTCAAATGAGAGCAGAGCCAATGGTCGTGTTTAGAGTGGTTGATTGTCAGAGAGTAGATTCAGAGTACGAGAAGCAGAGGTCATTTGCAGATATCAATGATGATGTGGATTGGAGACTCTCAACTGATGGAGTGTTGAGATTTTGAAATAGATTATGGATACCATCTTATAGATTATTGAGAGATGATTTACTCTGAAAGGCGCACAAATCGTGATTCGTCGTTCATCCTGAGGGTAAGAAACTTATCAGGACATGCGGAGGATGAATTGGTGGCTGTGGATTAAGGTGGACATCCCTACCTACATTCGGGACAGCGAGATTTGTCAGCAAGTAAAAACAACCAGGAGGACTGTTGAAACTGTTACCCATACCACAATGGAAGTTGGAACACATAGCTATGGACTTCGTTTAAGGGATACCAACAACTTAGAAGGGATATGATGTAGTTAGGGTGATCGTGGATCGTTTGACTAAGTCAACTCATTTCATCCCTATCTCCATGGAGTATTCAACATACAGGTTGGGAGGCATATACGTTGATGAGATCGTCATATTACATAAAGTCCCGCGTCTATTGTATCAAATCGTGATCAAAGGTTTACCTCTCAGTTATGGATTGGGTTTCATCACCAGATGGGGACTTAGCTCAATCTCAGTATGACCTTTCACCTTCAAACTAGATGGGCATACCAAGAGATTGATTCAAATACTCAAATATACGCTCCGAGCTTGTGAGCTGGATTTCTGCGAGAGTTGGGAAAAATATATTCTATTGTATGAGTTTGCGTACAATAACAATTTCAAGCGAGTATTGGCATGGCACCGTTCGAGGCACTTTATGGTAGACCGTGTAAATCTCCAGTTTGTTGGACTGAAGTCGGAGACGCTGTTGATTGACCCGAAACATGTACATGACTAGACCTAGAGGATAAACTTGATTAGGCAATGATTAGAGACCGCCCAAAGCCACTAGAAGAAGTATGCTGACAAGGACCATCAAGAAGTTGTGTTCAAGGTAGGAGAATTTGTATTATTGAAAGTGTCACCATAGTGAAAGGGTATTACCGATTCTGATTGAAGGAAAAGTTATCTCCCAAGTTCTTCGGACCGTTCAAGATTAAGAAACGAATAGGCTCTGTAGCTTTCCGCCTCGAGTTTCCACCGCAGTTAGCTGAAGTTCATGATGTCTTTAATGTTCCCATGTTGAGGAAGACATATAACAAACATGCACCGATGATCGATTGGGGGCAAGTTGATTTGAGGGAGGACGTGTCTTATGATGAGCAGCCGATTCAAATCAAGGATAAGAAAATGCATAAACTTTGGAAGAAAGAAATACCATTGGTGCAAGTCTGATGGAAATTGTATGGAGAACATGAGTTGACTTGGGAGCAGGAGGACTATATGATGGAGAACTTTCCATTACTTTTTGAACCATAAGGTATGACCTTATTTCCTTTTTGAAGACGAAAGTTCTTTAAAATTGGATATGTTATGATGACCAAAAACTTGAAAGACCCGATCTAGGGGCAATTTAGTAATTTAACAAACCTTACACTAAATTGGTCTTAATACAAAAAATTGTAAACTCTAGCCCCTTTTTATTCAAAAACGACACGTTTGACAGAAAGGGTAATCAGAACTAGTTGGATTGCTAACTCAAAGAGACACCACCTAAATGGTAATACTCACCCTGATCTTCTTCATCATGCTCCCTTTTTAAATTTTTTCAAAGGTTTACACATGAGGGTTTATGCAAAAAGAATAGAAAACCCATCTATGGGCGGACCACCACAACGCTGTCGGAGGTGGGTGGCCCAATGGCCACCCCATCACTGCCACCTCGCCTAAGAGGGGCTGGCCGCCTCAGGCCAGCCCTGCCAGGGGCACCCCAATGCCCTCGGCGCTAGGTCACCACCTAAAAGAGGTGGTGGGAAGGGAAGCGTTGCTTCCCCACCCAGCAGCGTGACCAGTGGTCGAATCAACCCTTGGTCCTCAAACCAGGGATCGTTTCGACCCCTAGCCAACCTTAGCCAGGGTCGATTTGGCCCTCAGATTGAGCTAATGGGTGGTTCGACCCTAAACCGGTCAACAGGGGCTAAAACGGCCTCTGCACCCTAAAAGTAATAATAAAAATAATAAATAAATAAAAATGCTTTTCATTAAATGGGGCGCGCGACCACGTCCCCATGAGAGAGCAACCGGTTCTACCCTTCGACCCTCACATCGAGCGATGGAGGACCCGAGGAGCCCATACTTGCGAGCCCCCAAAGTAAATTTAATGGTGAATTGGAATATAAAATGTGAATTGTCGTTGATGTGATGTGTCTTAAATTGTTTAGATTCGCAAGGCGGTTCGCATTGGACCCCGAGAGAGTGAGGAACGAAAATAGGATTCACGACGAGTCAAGGTAAATGGGGAGCTTGGCTCAAGCATTAAATATGACATGTTATTAGATAAATTAGGATTCATGGTTTGAAAGCAAAGACTTTGGTATGGGTTGCAATTAGTATCGACTTGATCTTACTTTCCTATGGTTGTATGTATGTGACCAAAACATTTTTTATGCTTAAATCAAAAGAGTGGGTTTGAGCCGCCAAATAAAAGAGTGGTTTTAAGCCGCCAAAATCAAAAGAGTAGGTTTGATCCGCTAAATAAAATTGTGGTTTTTGTCACAATAAATTCAAGATGTGTAAATTACTTATTGTTATGGTTTGTGCCATGCTACTTACACATCCATTTCGAGCTCACAAAGTGATCCCATATTGGTGACGGTTTTGGATGATCTTACTATCGACTTGATGAGACCAATTAGGGGGCACATCGACCAATTTTCTCACTAATGGTTTGACTCACTTCGAGTGTAAGTGAATCGGTAATCAGATGCTTGTCAATACTAGTGTGCATTGAATGTAACACGACTTTACATATTACTATCTTCTATGCTATTCCTTTGTGAACCCTTTTCATGATGAACATGTTTTAACTATGATTTTGCAAGTCTTTACAGCTATGCTATTGTTTAATGACTTATGAACCATACTTTAATCTACATGCTAATGTTTCCTTACTCGTTTATTAACATGAGAAGTAATTTAATGCTTGAACTTAATGCTTATTGATTTGTTTTAAATCTCATGTTAGATCTTGCATAAGTATTAAGTAGTACAGGCGTTTTAATGTTTGGGTAAGGTTTTCCTCTTATTGAGCTCCGTTGTCCATTTTAGTCTACCCCACTTACTCTTCAGGTACATCCGCATCCGCATTAGTTCATGACAAGGGAAAGACACTCGCTTGAAGTCTTTCCTTGCATAGTGAGCATTGCATGCTCTTATTATTTAGTCATTTGATTTCGTGAACAATGAATTGGGGTTGTAACTTAAAGTAGGTCATTTGGGTAGTTTGGAACCCTCCTTGTCTATTTGGGCTATTTGGAAGCTTTATTGTAATGTTGGAAGCTTTTTGGAGTGATTGATCATACTTAGACTTTTGAACACTTATCACTTTGATTTTATGGTTTATGAAATTATAGTCTTGATTTCACTATTCTATATGGTTAGTATGTTATTCCGCAGGTTGAAATAGGCGTACCTAACTGTTATTCAGGCCTGGTTTAGGTATCGGGTTTGAGTAATGGTTTGGGCCTAGCGTTCCGACCCTAGTTCAAGTGAGGTTTGTCACAACTTGCATACTTGATGGTGGAGTGGATTTTCCACATTACTGAGCTTCGTTAGTTCTTTTAGCTCACCCCACTTACATCTCAGGGTCTTCCATGTTGGCGCTAAATCAAGATAAATGAGAGGCATTAGATTGGAACCTTCTCTTTTGATGTGAGATTTGCATTATATTATTTTATTTATTTGTTTTAAAACTATTTAACTTGGGTTGTATTAAAATTGATTTTTCGGGTAGATTGAACCTTATTTTCCTTTAGTTTGAATTTTTTGTTAGTGATTGAACGACCTTAAATCAATTTAGGAATTGAGAAACCTCATATAGTTTCATGGTTAGTCATATGGATCTTGTTTGCTTAATTCTGCACTTCTGGTCCATATGAACTTGTTTCCGCAAGTTGTTTTAGGCGAGCCACACCGCTTGCTCAGGTCCGATTCAATTATTGGGCTTAGGACGCGGTCTAGGCCGCACGACTCAACCCTAGGTAAGGTGAGGGTCCTCACAATCTCCAATGGTACCATGAATTGGCGTAAAAATGGATTCAAATAGTGTTGGGTTTTGGGGTTCGAAAACGCAACAAAATTTTAAATTTTATTTTCAAAACCATAACAGTATCAATTGAAATCCATTGATTTGTTTATCATAATTAAAACCTTATGAGATTTTGTATGCACTTTTTCATAGGTGTTTCGCTATGTAAATCAAACCAAAATTGGGTTTTATGGCTTTATATGTTTACTTTAGAGATTTACATGGTGTTTGAGCATTTGTGCGGGATTCTAGTAAAATCGAGAAATAAGTCAACCATCGATTAAGTTCAACAAAACTGGCATCGTGCAGTCATAAGGGATGGTGCTATAACATACTAAATGACGTCGCTTAAGGCGTCAGAGCGGAATACAAACACGACATCAGAATTACAAGGACGACGTTAACTTTACAAGGGACGAAATCACCCACGGTGCCAGGTTCAGAAATAGAAGTTTAAGATCTACTAGCTGCCCAAGTCTTTCTATACATTGCCACGTCGCCGCTCGGCGCCGTTCTAACATAACCACAGTGCCATGAACGACGCCAACTTTGCATAATAGAAGTTTTGAGACTTTTTTAGAAGGTTCTTATTCTTGGGAGTTGTTATTCTTGTACCCAAGCACACATATATAAAGGAGGCACCTCTATGGCCGAACATACATTGTATTCAGAGTGATTTAGGAGTAGAATAAGGTAGAGTATCCATGTCAGGCTAGGTTCTTTCATACCTAGATCAGAGATGAAGCTCTCTAGCTATTAGTAGGTTGTTTTCTATGTCGTGTTGAGATTTTCTAATATAATAGTGTTTTGATTCAATTCTTTATCTTTATGTTTTTGTGTTCTAACTATGTCTCAATGGTAGTTTAGATTTTTTATATTCATTGCAAATTTCTAGGCGTAAACCCATTGACTTGCTATCAATCAGGTTAAGTCCGTAATACCAATCTGGTTGAGAAGTGGCAATCACTTAGAGTAAGAAACTTGACACACTTGTTGTTCTAGGTGAGTAACACCGAGAACTAGGTTAAATCTTGAAAGCAGCTTGCCCAATGTTATCTAGGGGTAGGTGTTCCCACAGAGCTATTAATGTTGCTCATACGCTAAATCTTTAGAGCAGTTGCCCAAGGTTGTACCGCGGAGTAAGAGAAGTATTTAGGGAGTCGTTGCCCTATCTGTCGAGAAAAGGGGAACTAGGGTGTTGGTGACCCCAACACCTATAGCTTATCTAGTGAAACCGTTTTGAAACCCATCCTTCAAAGCCAAAAATACAAGATATGGAAACAACATAGAGGTAGATTGTGGATTCTTGGACTTAGGTATGTTTCTATTTTCAAAGTTGCAGTTATTTACTTTCATGTTTAGTAGATCTTTAGGATAAAACTATTTCAAAAACCCCATATTTACTTTTCTGTTCGTTAGACTCAGTTTGACTGAATCATATGGATTTGACCTCGTATTTAACACTACTACATGTAAGTAGGATTGGTAACCTTTTACGAGTAATATTTGACATGCATGACACGTGATCGAATTTTTGCAATATTTGCCAGGGATTCGATTCCAAATTCAGTTTAACTTTTATTTTCTTCTTGTTTTTGTTTTGTTCTTTGAGTCTACTAGTTTATGCACAGTATGATAACTAGATCTAAATTGACTGATTCACTTTTACTTTTCGATTAAAAAATCGACACCCACTGGAGGTTGGTTAGGGAAGCTCTAAACAAAAAGTCTAGCTTTCCTTAACCTATTATGGCTGACGACACTTGCCACGCTGGCTGTGATCACCAGATCACTGTGGGGGCACATTAATGAAGATCTCCAAAATCTTCTTGCTCAACAATCCTTCTACATAAACTCTCCACCAAACAGCGAAGCTTTCGAGCTTAAGTCCTGCTTTATTTACCTCCTGCCCACTTTCCATGACATGGAGAGTGAAGACCCAATGGCATTTTTAAAAGAGTTTCAGATAAGTTTCCAGTCTATGAAACTTCTTCGAGCGAAAGAGAATGCGGTAAGGTTAGGGCTGTCCTATTCTGCTCAAAGGATAAGACCAAACAATGGCTCTTTTATCTCTGCCCTAGCTGCATTATCTAATGACACGACATGATAGATGAGTTCTAGGAATACTTCCCTGAGGATAAGGTAGCCCAACACATCTTTGTGATATGCAGTATTAAGATGAAGAACGATGAGTCTTTTGGTGATTATTGGGACTACTATAAATTCCTAATTGCAAATTGCCCAAAGCATGACCAATCTTATATGGTCATTGTCCGGTTCTTCTATATCAGCATGTCCCCTCTAGAGAGCCATATGATTGGTATCACTTGTGGTGGTCACATTTGTGATAAACAACTGTAACAACTCGTTACCTTAAGCTAGTGATTATTGTTAACTCGAATCCTAATTAACTGAGTTAAACTCGTGGCGAAGTCCTGTGTACCTTTATTAGCGTGTGCGTGGGTTTATATGATGATTTATGTTTGTATGATATGTTTGGGTGAATTCATAGGTTTTAGTATAAAAAGGAATTTATATACAAGCTTATAATTGAAAAATAAACAATTAAATAATAAATTATCGGTACACTAAGTACGACGAGGGGGTCATCATATGAATGTGCACGCTCGAGAATACTCGTAGGCATGTCCGGTGAATTTATCGGCGAGAAAATCCACCAAGTATATATATTTATAGATAATTCAAATATAAATATATATAATTAAAACTATAAGTTTGATTTGAATTATATGGATCGTTGGATCGCCTCGAGATGAGCGTAAATGGTGATGGTGTTAAGATTTGTGTCACTTTACGATGTCTCACATTAACACATTATTCACTTGATCGGTCTCGAGATAGCGCGATGCGTATCACAAGGAAAATCCATATATAAAAAATCAAAATGGATAGAGGGGAATACGATGTCTCACATTATCCTCACTGTTTCACTGATTGATAGAGGGAGAGAGAGAGATCAAGCAGTTGAGGGTTTGATTTTGAGGAATGGATCAAGAGAGGAATTTAGTGGATTTGAGGGGATTAAAAAATTCTACTAAAATAGGGATCATCATTATGGTAAGTTAGTTTTAGTGTTTTTGAGTTAAATTCGATGGTAGATAATTAATTATCTATTTTTAGTTGTTATTGATCATTGAACATTGGTTTATACCTCACTAGAGGTCCTCCCAGATGTGTTGGGGGAGTGTTTGATGTTGTTGTTGTGATTTGGTAATGGAACATGAGCTGCTGCCCTGTTCTCTGTTAAGACAGTGAAGGGTGGAGTGCGTCCCTGTATCAGAGGCACGCACTCCCTTCATAAGTTGTCAGGAGTCAAGTTGGTGGAGCACGTTCCAACCTCATAATACAACAACTGTGCTGTGTTTTGATTAGAATTTCCCGAGGTCTTACGGATTGACTTAGGGGTTCTAAATATAGTGTATTAGACCTATGTTAACCACAAATGGTTTGTGATAGGTTCTGGAACACCGAGAAAGCTTGAGTGATCTAGAAAGTTAGGAAATTTAGAAATGAAACTTAAACTAAGGTAAATACGGATTCGCTTATTTATCAATGTTGTCCGCTTATGGTAGTATATGTAGTTCATATAGTTTATGGACTACATGAGGGACTATGTACACTGTGATGTGTTTATAAAAAAGAAAATGGTGTTTGACGTGATCGGTGAGAGTAAATCCTGGAAATGATTCTTGTCACTATATATATTAACTCAGTGGGTTTCAAACAAATCATTTCATTTCTTTACATGCAAAGGGAGAAGTAAGTTCCGGAGTGATAAATTGAAGAATTTTATGTGGATATTCTTTGAATTGGGAGGTGTATGAGCAAGCTATAGAAATACTACAATTAGGTAAACCAATATACACCACTACTTTGTTAATGTGTCAAAATTGGAAGATTTTGGTTTTCAAGTTTGAAATCAGTTCTGATTTTTGGTAATTTTTAGAGGGTAGATGTTTGAGTCTTTGAACTTAGTTTATATATTTGGATTCCTCATTTCAAGCCGATAATCCAGTTATTAAGAAGTTCTTAATATGGTTTTGAAATAAAAAAGTTATGAATTTTTAAAGTTGTAAAGTAAAATAAAAAATTATGCATGTTGTTGTTATGAATCAGTCTATGTATCTTGGTCATATATTCATCATTTTAAATCGAGATGGAATCATTCTAGTGGCATTTGAAAGCTAACTCAAAGGGGAACAATTTTTCTACTGAAAGATTTTGAAATTTGAATGTTTTCATGTTTAAAAACCTCTGCAACTTTGGTGACGAATCTGCAATTTTTGGGTTCACAATTTTGTTAATGTCCTATTGTTTTGAGTATGACTATAATTTCTTATTGGATTGAGCTCATCCTTTAGTATGATGTTCTAGGATATATTTGTTGACTTCAGTAAAAAAAACCATGAGTTTTCAATCTATGGTTTAGGAGAAATAAATTTTTCAAAGTTGCGTTGGTCAAAATATAAAACTATTTTGAGCCATTATGACAAAATTTTCATATCTCCTTTAATTCTTGTCGAAATTGCGTAAACCTTATAGTTCTAAAAAGCTAATATTGCTCTAAAAACTTCTATTTGGACTACAATACATAATTTTAACGTTTTGGTAATTGAAATCAACTCACAAGTTGTAGCAAAAAAAACTGTCTCTATTTTAGTAAAGTAAATTTGGATATAACTTAATTATTAATGGGGTTGATTTTAAAAAATTTTACAACCATTTACACCAACTCTAATAGCTTTTACTAGTCCTAAACCGCCCTAATTATCCTCAGGAACTTAAAGGAGAGTTTCGGGAGTTCGGGTACGCGTTATGGGGTGTCGGAAGGTCGAATTAACCTTGGAACTTTTCGTGCTGTGTAAGTAAATTTTTTGAGGTTCTTTCCAACACTTTATTTCCAATATATCATTGTTCTATGGTCTATTTTGATTAGTATGTGCCTTGTGATCTGGTATCATGAACTTTGGTTGATTCTACTCGCTTAGTGAGTTGTTTGGTCATGATATCATTCCTTGAATTGATTCATTGGCTCTATTCATGTCCATTATACTTTTAGCTGTTTATGATTTGAATAGCATGCTATTAGGATAGATGTGTTAATGAATTGGTTATGGGCTTGTACTCTTATTTGTGTGCTTTTGAGAGCAATTACCTCATTATAGTTCGTATTGAGTCTTCCTCGTGAATGTAAAGTAGTCCTAGTATGTAGGGTCCTTTGCACTATATTGAGATGAGCAACACACGGGGTTAGAGTCCTTGGGAATGTCGGCACTCGCCACTATTATGACGCGACACATGGGGTTATAGTCCCTAGGGTTGTCGGTAAATGGTTACCAGACGGTGCGATAACAAGCACGTCCTTTTTAATTGGCCTTAAAAGCTGAAGTGACGTAGCTCATGGCTGACAGGACCTAGATCATTACTACTTAGCCTAGTGTCAGTTTCGCTTTGGTATTTACTGACATATTTCACTTTCAACAATTCTTGCTATCTTTATGATTTTAAATACCTTTTGTATATTTGGAAATATAAATGAGAATCTCCAAATGTTACTTTATACTTTACTGTACTCACCATCCTTTTCATGAGGGTGGGTGCAAATCCGACGAATAGTAGGCCCAACAAGGAGAAGTTGGCGACTACCTCTGAGCTTGTGGCGTGCATCTAGTCCCGACTTTGTAGGTTTTTTATGTTTTATTGTATTACATAAATTATGTCTTTCAGATACATTTGAGTTATATATATGTCTGGGTTAAGCGTTAGTTCCCCGACCTGACACATGTTTATTACACTAGTTATCACCATTTTGATATATATACATGCAATCGCGCTTTCCTATTTTTCACACTTAGGATTTGTATTTAATTGCTTCCGCTAAATCAGTAAGACTTTTGCAATTTTAATAACTGTTTAAAAGTTTTAATTTACTCCGAAGATTTTATAATAATAGGAGTTGTGTGTTGTTTAGCATGCACATACGTATTGAGGAGAATAGAACCAAAGCCTGTCTAATACGTTGTTAAGTGCTACGTGGCTGAGATTATGGCTTAATGACGGGATTAGGCCAGATGATGCCCTAGATTAGAGAAGGGACCGCCACAATTGGTATCAGAGCAAAATTCTAGATAAACACAATAAAACTTGAATAAAACATAAACCATAGAAGTAGAAACCAGACGATCCTTGCCTAGAAACCATTAGCTCAGAAGTAAGTGAGAGTGAGATGATGATTTTTTTATATGTATATGTTAGTTGAAGTATGTATAGTATCTATATACGATACCAACGTAGTAACTGATTCGTGCTCCTTGGCAATATGAAGACATTGATGGCTGATGCACGTGAGGGCGAAGACACCGAAGTTAGTAGTAGTCAGCCTCCTACTAGAGAGGCATTACGCACACCACCAGCACCACGACAACATCAACAATAGGGTTCTAAAGGCTGATGTTGAAGTAGAGGCCGAAATGATTATAGGAAGGGAAAGAGACAAGCAGAAGGTCAGTATCATGACCAAGGACAGAGGCAATAGTTTGGCTAGCATAGACCGATTATTTGTTACATATGTGGTTAGGTGGGGCACATAGCCAGGGAGTGTCCACAGCAAACAACAACTTATCCATAGCATGGCCGAGAAGGAGCCCACATGGTAGCTCAACAAGATCCCGAGGCGACACGAGGACTCATTGAGGGTACGATTTCCATTTTAGATAGAGATTCTCATGTTTTATTCAACTTAGGTTCTCCTATTAAATTCATTGTTGGTCGCATGATACATCCTTGGATTGACACCTATTAGGCTTAGAGTACACTTGATTTTGAGTACGGTACCTGGGGATATGATTTACCCTAATAGTTTTATCAAGGGATGTCCAGTCGAGATGGGTGGGGTAGAGTTACCTACAGATTTCAGAGTTATCAAGTTTTTAGAGTTTGACGCATTGTTAGGGATGGATTGGTTAGTAGCTTACCACACTCATATCGACTGTTTTAGTAAGACATCGATATTTGAGTGTCTGACCCCACCTATTTAGGCTATCTGACAGGCCTAAATTACTTTAATCCTTTGATAATCTAGCAGCTTTAACATCTCCATCAATAAACAATTAAGATTAATATTTTGTAATTGATATTCTAATTTGATCGAGACTTGTTAACCATAAATTCTTCATTTTCATACTAATGTGAGAATGTATTGACAATTTAGTTACCTATAATTCAACCTCCAATTGAATCCGACTAAACTTCATAAGATTTTTTATACTGACTGTCACAATTTCATTCGATTATTCAAAGATGGGTGGATGCGTCACACCGATCTTCTATGCTATGAATGAATCGTGATTATGAAATAGAGTTATTTAGACTATTGGTCATGCACAACTACTCCAGTGCCTTACCTTGACTAAAGGAGTCCGTCCGTGCCACTTCCAGGAGTCACAAGTCATCTCAACATCTCATTTTATTTTATACATAGAGTCTATTCCGTTTAGTTTTTATCAATCTTAGCTATTCTCACATTTTGCTCTTAGCCCTTTACAAACTTATTACAACTTCTATTCAACACCTAAATCACTTATAGCTCCATAGTTTTGACATAAAAAGGTCATTTATATCTCTTCTTTTTTGAGAACTTAGCTAAGGACGGTGCGACTTCTTATTGTTGGGGCATGTGCCATAAATCAATCTACAAACATTGTTTATCTTATAATCTTAGTTAATAAAATTGATGTTTTCATTTGTTGTTTTATAATAAGTAATTGCATGTTTAACTTATAGTAAGATCCATGGGTATTTGTTGAAATATCCTAAATGCCCCTAGTCAATCATTATATTGGGAACTATAATGAATTAAAACTAGTATAAATCTTGATTGATGGTCATGTGATGATCATGCGTATAGGGATATGAATCAAGATAATAAGTACTTGTTAGGGAATAAGGTACTGGACCGACCCGTTATGAGAACACCACATGGATTAAGTCATTGGTGTTACTTATGATAGGTATATCATTTAGTCCTTCGACTTGAGATTACCATAGACTTCAATATTAGGAGCATGGTAATTTGACATAATCAAATGTTGTCTTTAACTGAACGATTATAAAGATTGTGATTGGTTACCGAGTGAATAATATGTGAAGGTGCGTAATCAATATAGAATTTTTCACTCTCGTATAGAGAGAGATATCAGTGGATCCCTCGATATGATAAACTAATAATGTCCAAGTTCATGCGAATTGATATGATCAATGTCACTTGGATGTTTTCAGTTTACCTAAAGATCGAGACTAGTACGATTGAACATTAAGGGTGACTTTTCATGCCTTATGTTTAATCAAAGGATATCGCATGACAAAAGGATATGATATATGTTATTCATTTGGTCTTATCGGTTTTGCTATTCATGCTACTTGGGTAGTCATAATGCCTTGCTAGAGACCGCTTATGACTTGTGTAGCAAAATGGTTTTGGTTCACTGGCAATGTCGCATGAATCTATTAGGTCGCATACAAAGAATGGCTTTGCACAATTTCAATTGGTCCACAGTAATCAAATTATATGATAAGATTTATGACATAAAAATCCTTACGATTCGTTATATGATAACTTATTAATAGGGGCATATTTGTAATTTGCTTAAACTGCATAAATGCGATAGTTTTATTATGAATATGATTTTAAGTGAGGGCTTATCTACACATATAAATAGAGGTTAAAACCCTAAAACGATATAAGATTCTCGTTTTTGCTACTTTCGTGTTCTCTGGATTTTTGGAAAGAAAGAAAAACATTTTCTATCTCTCTTGGGGTTAGCACTCTAAATTATGGTCAGCGTTCGTGTGTCGATTTTCGATAGAGGATGTGCGCTTGAACATATTGGAGATCGATTAATCATAGAATGAAATCACAAATTAAAGTATGGTTTACTTTTGTAGAACTAGTTTAATGGAACTTATTTTCGATCCTATTGAGGTTTTACAAAAATTGTTTTGAGTTTTTTGCCGCATATGAACCCCAAAACCCAACACTTATTATTAATTAATGAATTGAAGTCTTCCTTTGCTAATCTTAATTCGAAACAGAGATAAACTTTTGCGACCAAACAGTTAAACTATTTTTTTATTACCTTATGTTATTTCCATTAGCATCAAATATCTCGACTTTTCTTTTTCTTAAAAAGAAATTTGGTACTTTTCAAGAGATTGTGTAAGTTAACTTAGTATCTTATTATTCATCAAATTACTTTTGATGAATTCACCATTCCATTATTATTCAACTGAAGTGATAGAAGAATTTGAATTTTCAAACTACAATTAACTTAATGACTATATTTTTAAAGGGTGCTATTTCAATCCTTTAATTCCTACAAATAGAAATTCTCGCAATATAGGAGCTCATCCTGATGTCATATATAACTCGCCTACTTATACTCAATCAGTACGTCTATCTCTTCATTGGTTATATTTTTAAGTCGTAGTGATAGACATTATTACTCAATTTGATTAGAAATGACAATTGGGTACTTTGAATCTCAAAACACAATCACTTATGTTGATGTTTAATAGCTAATCAAGCTATTATTAGACCATTCTCCCTAATACCTTAACTTCTTAATGTTGATCTTATCACTACAATTTTCATTTTCAAGTTAGAAGTTTCACTAATATTTGTTTCATAACAACAACAATCTGGTGTTAACAAAGATCACTCATAACTTAATATTTTCCATTTGTTTTATCATTTCCTTTATTCATCCCATAGAACCAATATACTCAACGTCGCTTATGAATAAGTAACTTGAGTAATAAATAATCAAATTTTTTTGTACTTCTTTTTAAAAGTTATTTGATTGCTCTAAACCATGGTTCTATTCTAATTTTACTTTTTGTTTTGTCTCGAAAAAAAATAATAATTTACTTCAAAGTATTTTATTTTCATAAAAATTGACTTAGAAAACTTGACTAATCGATTACAATCTCATTTCGATTTTTCAGTCAAAACTCAGTTTGTCTAATCAATTTCAATTTTCGAGAACTCATGTCTCCTATTTCTTTTCATTTGAGACTCGTTCAAAAGTAACTCTTAGTTGATTATGAATCAAACCAATATTTGATAGAATAGTCTTCCGAGTTAACCGTGCAACCGATACTAAATTTATTCCAAAATCCAAGATATCCATATCACGTGCTTCCCAAAAGTCTCAATTTCATATTTTATTTTTCAAACGATTCTCAATCTTTTGAGACTTAATTTAAGTCTATTTAATGTTTTCCTTAGCGTTAAAAAATTGTAGTAGTTTGATACTTTTGATTTTCAAGAAATCCATGTTCGGTGTTTACGTACATGAATCATTTGGACTTCCCTTTTAACCAATTTCCTATTGGTTTCATAAGCGATACTTTTGACTTTGTTTCATAAACCTATTCTCACTTTTAATTATCTGTTTTTAGTCTTACAAGTTAAGTATCGAACGGATAAGGAAAATAAACTTCATATCGCATATCTAGTGATAATATATACATATAACACAAATATAACACAACAACAACAACATAGCCTGAGTCCCAAATTAATTGGGGTCAATAATTCAAATACCTCAATGTCACGGTCACTTCCCAACTAATCGCGCTCAATCTCTCTTTAGTTCTTAACCAAAGTTTTTCCTCAATTGAGCCAAACCTAGTCTCTGATACCAACATTGTTAGACCTTAATTAGGCTATTTGACCAGCTTAAATTACCTTAATCCCTTGATAATCTAGCAACCTTAACCTCTCAATCAATAAACAATTAAGATTAAGATCTCGTAATCATCAATTATAAAACTTTATTAACCACATGATTCTAAAGTGAATCTTAAACCTCAATGTTCGTTTAGACGAATTAAATAATCAACAAAATTCCATAATTTTTTTTCGATAGCACGTCCTTTGTTTTAATCTTACACCAAAATACTTGGCCTTCAAAATTCTTCAATAAACCCGCTCAGTTTGGTGGAAATGCGGAAGGACTCACAGTCCACCCATAACAATATATATTCCATTAACAAAACTATATATTTATTATAACATGATCCAAAGTATTAACAACCTTAAACTAATATTACCTTAACTCGAAATTATCTCAATTCATCCCAAAATCGTTTCAGCCATTCCAAAGGATATCCTAATCACACTCGAACCCAAAAATTCATTTATACGATATAATATATTAAAAAACAATACATACATAGAGAGAAAAGAACTAAACAAGTCAAAAACGGTTGGAAAGTTTTCCCTTTCCCTTGTCGCCGCTAGAATTTATCATTATCCAATTATAAGAATTCAATAATGTCAGATAAGTAAGTCCCACACTATCCAGTACACCTGTAATAATCAAATGCTTTGTATTTCAAGAGATTAAATGAACAATAATATTACAAGGAATCATATAAATATACAAATATGCAATCAATCCCATTTCTATTGATCGACCATAATTAGATGATGTCTTTAAAAAGTGGTGGGTAAACAATAATAAAGATTCATTAATTTGAGAGGAATTCCCTCGAGTAGCCACGCCCTCGACTATTCGTGGAATATGATCCTAGCCACATCACAACCCATCCTAAACAAGTGCCTACAATGATAAGTGACAACAATCAGCAGAGCACCACGATGTTCATCCTAACACATATATAGCCAATGAACACAATTGGACCCCCAAAGGTCTCCTTCTTTTCGTGTCCGTGAATGCATGATCAATAAATATGCAACGATAAATTCAACATGCAATTATATTTGAGAAATACTCATACACATAAAGGTTACCATGGGATTTATTTGACCTTACAAACATGATACCAAAATTTTCTTGCGCTCTGAGCCGATAAGCTAGTCCACACAGGTTCCAATTGCAATCCCACATTTAATTTATAAGTCCGGTAAGACTCCATAATAATTTCACAATTTTTCAAATTAGTTGCAGTTTAATTGACCCAATCGCGTCCTGAAACCCCTAAAATACTTCCAAAATTAATTCTTCGATGCCAGAATTTCATTTTTGATTCAAAATTATTTTTTTAGCATTGAAGATTACATTGTCTAGGCTTAAATATATTTTTTCTAATTTATTATATATTTATTGGTCCTTCCACAACTTGAAAACCCCAGAATCCCTCCAAAGCAACTCCTCGGATGTTCGGATCCCAATTTTGACTCCAAATTGTGATTCGAAATAAAAAATTAAGCTAGACTATACTTTAAAAGATTTTTCTAAATTTCGGGCATTTTCGGGTATCGTAGCAAGTTTTACGAGAAAAACCTCTGTATAATTCTTTGAGAAAATCTCAAATTCTTAATTTTTCATAGAAATCCACTATTTCTATTTATTTGGCTCAAATATAATTTTTACTGATTTTTTTCTATTTTTCTAGAAATTTTTCAAAAATTCCGATACATTTCTTTTTTTTTCTTTTTATTTAAGGGTGGTTTGACCCCTTAACTGGACCAAACCGGTTCAGCTGAACCGAACCCGGTTCAGTCTGGTCTAGGGGATCAAACCTCCTTTTCTTCCCTCATCTCCTCTGTTGCAACTCGATCACAACAACGAAATATTTTTCTTTTTCGTTGGCTTATTGGTTGGGTTTGCTCTCTGGGAGGGGAGGCGAGGTCGTCTCCTTATTTGGATCCTATGTTCCATCTCCATCGAATAACAACAACAACAAGATCAACAACATTGACATCAACCAAATCAACAACCACAATAGCAACTCACCATGTGTCGAGACCTCTCTCTCGGTCTCTCATTCCAATCTCGATTCCTTTCTCTCCATGATTTCGAACCCTCTCTGCCCCCCCAATCAATTTCGATTTCACTTTCAAAACCAAATTGAATGCGGTTCTGTTGTGTTTTGATATATATTAGAATTTCTTTGAGATCTGCATCGCACGAATCTCGAGGCAAATCTACTAATTCACATATGTTATATATATTTTGATCTTCCTCAAGTTACGTGCGGCATATATCGAGATCGATCTTGTGGCTATTATCAAGATAAACACCACCTCTAATCGATTTATATAAATCAATTATATTCATCTCCTCGAGATACGTGATGCGTATCTCGAGGTAGATCTTATGATTTAATAACACCACACATTTGATTTCCCTTAAGATTAGATGTCACACATCTCGAGGCGTGGATATCATTTCAACAATCAATGTTCAACCATTCTATTCCTCGATGATCACGCTATGCACATCTCGAGGCGAATCCAATGTATACTTTTATTTTATTTTATCAAACTATAGGATTGATTTATATATTTATATATAAACTATGTTATATATATACTTATATATACACCTATGTATATTCGTGGCTATAAATTCGCCACGCGTGCCAACGACCATTCTTGGGCGTGCACACTATTGTACATCCCACGTGTGTCGCCCTCGACCCCGGGTGTCACTAGGCGCCCATCAATTTATTTATTATTTTATTTAATTTTGTGATTATCTTTTCAATGTATGTCCAAATTAAATTCCAAAAAATACCCAAATTTCACCAAAAATTAAGAAATATTCCTAACGCACTCTAAAACTCACGGACACTCGCGTATACACTTCAACTTGACCCTATTTCACATCGAAATAGTGTATAATAAATCAAATAGGCACACGACATACAAAAATAATATTAAATTTACAATCTCCAATCCATAACGCATGGGTCCCGCCTCGGATAACTAAATCCCAAATTAAATATGAAAATATTTAATTAGCCGCCTAATCAAGTTTATAAAAATTCTCAAATGTCACATTGAGATCCCAGGGCGTCCGACATTTACATACTGAGGTAGTGCACCGAGAGTTGTTATTACGAGAGGTCAACTTGCGACTAGTGAGGAGATGAAGGCATTAATAGTACTATACACAGTAGCAGAGAGTCATGGACCCAGATTAGAAGATATTCTAGTGGTGCGCGAGTTCCCAGTTGTTTTCCTTAAAGACTTACTTTGACTATCGCCGCCGCGGGAGATAAACTTTATTATCGAATTAGTACTACGCTGTAGATCCAATTCTATACAGTCGTATCGCATGGCTCAGAGAGAGTTAGAGGAGTTGAGGAGTCATCTTTAGGATTTTGAACAGAAGAGATTCATCACCCCTTCCATGTCACCATGGGGAACATCCGTCCTATTTGTGAAAAAGAAGGACGTCACTTTCAGACTATGTATTGATTATAGACAGTTGAATAAGGTCACAGTTAGGAACAAGTATCCACTATCACGGATTGATGATTTGCTTGATTAGCTGAGAGGAGTGCAGTTTTTCTCCAAGATAGACATGAGAACTGTTAGGTTTCGGGGATCTAGCGCAGCGAAAGTATTTGAAACCTTTTTGAATATCCTCGAACCAAAATCATATCGATACCATTAAACTGAAGTACCGATATAAAAAACCATTCCTTAACATGAACAAATCCATGTTTGCCTTGTTTAGTGTTGATCAATTCCTTCAAGAAGCTGTCAAAGATGAACGTTCTCTATCAGAAATCCACATATAAACAGATGATCATTATCCGGAGTGCTAGAGCCAAAACTCTAGGGCAAAGATTCTCATAAAAACTCTCTAGAAAAATCTCTACTACAATTGTGACCCTAACGTCTTATTTATAGTACAATAGGTCGAGTTATAAAAGAGCTCCATCTCTTAGTCACACTATAAAAAGAGTTTTAGGTAAAGTCCAACTCTAAAAAGGATAGAGTCATAGATAATCTACCATTACTAATCCAACAAGAGTTGTAATTTATCTAAAACTCAAATAAAAATTAAAGTCATACTATAATTCCAATTAGAGTCCTATTTAAAATAAGATTTACTAAGAGACAAAATTTCTAATCACACTAGAAATGTAGGAGAATCTTGAATCCTAGTAAAAATAGGACACTTAATGAGAATCTTCAAAATGAATTTTATTAAATAAAATTCATTAACCCAAAAAATATTAAATCGCGCAAATCCATTCTTTGTGTGTGACCTAATAGGTCCATATAACGTTGACAGTGAATCAAAACCCTTTTTGGCGTACAAGTCATAAGCGGCCTCTAGCAAGACATTATGACTACCAAGTTGCATGAAGATCAATAAATCGATACAACCTAATAGTCAGTGAATATCATATCCCTTTGTCACGCAATATCTTTTAATTGAACATAAGACATGAGATGTCACCTTTCTACTTCAATCTACTAGTCTTGATCTCCAAGTATACTGGAATTTTCAAATGACATTGATCCAATCAATTCACTAGACATGGCCATTTATCAGTCTAACATATCAAGGGGCCCAATAGTTATCTCTCTCTAAAAGAGAGGGACTAATTCCATCTTGATCACACAATATCAACATATTAGTTGGACAATTATCAATCACAACTTTTATTATCATTCGGTTAAAGATGATGTTTAATTGTGTCAAATCATTATGCTTCTAATGTTGAAGTCTCTTGAGATGTCAAGTCAAAGGATTAAATGATATAACTATCATGAGAATCACTTATGACATTAACCATGTAGCGTCCTCATAACGGGTCGACCCATCATCTCATTTCCCATGAGATACCCATGTTCTTGATCCGTATCTGTATACACATAATCATAACATGACTATCAATCAACGCTCATACTAGTCTTAATTTTTTATTTTTCCCACAATAATAGCTGACTAGGGACGTTTAGAATGATACATCTATTATTCATGGATACTATTATAAAAATACATGCATCTACTTATAATAGTTAAACAACGTTTACAATAAAAGCCAACGTTATTTTCAACACTTGGATCATACCTTATTCAATCATAAACCTTATGATCTAAACGTTTTCTTTGGCTGCATCAAATGTCGTTAAAAACTCAGTTTATGTTATGGAACTTGTTAGAGTGAGTTTAGAATGTTTCCAACTCATTCCTTCAAAGCTAACACATATCCATATTACGATCATTAATTTTTTATATTAGCTTGAAAGTTTGCATCATGTAACCATTTACAAGACTCATATCTTTCAAACTTCTGCAAATCCAATAACATATCTCAAGTGCTTCTAAAGTACTTAAGAATATTATCAATAAATATCCAGTGACCTTCATTAGAATTTATGAGATATATGAATGTTTTACCCAAAGCATATGATATATCAAGTTGAATGAAAAGTTTAAAACATGTTAGGATTCTCATAGCTAATGCATATGGAATCATATTCATATTGTCTCGCTCATTATTTGTCCTAAGCTTTTGAGTCTTGCAGAGACTTATATTATAAGACATAAGTATGAATTCTCTTAAGAATCTGGAACGCTAAAACCTTTTCAGTTATTTGTCTTTATAAACACTCTAATTTAGAGCAGTTAGCCTATTAGATCTAGCTCTATGGATCTATATCACAAGGATAGAGGCCTTGTTTTCTAAGAATTTCATTGAGAAACTTTCCTCAACCAAGGCTTGACATTCTATAAGGTTAGGACATTATTTCTAATGAGTAATATATCATCAACATACAGATTTAAAAAGATAATTACGCTCCCACTAACCTTTGTATATATACAAGGTTTATCTTTGATTCAATGAATTTAATTCATTAATTATTTCATCAAAACAAATATACCGACTCTAATAAGATCACTATAATCCATAAATGGATCATTTAAGCTTGCATACCTTTCTAAAATTCTCAAGATAATCAAAACCCTTAAGTTGTGTCATACACATCTTTAAGGTGCATAGAGTAATGCTATTTTGACACCCGTTTGTCATATCTTATAGTCAAACTATGAATTAATGGCAATCATAATTGTAGAACTTAAGTTTAGCTACTAGTGAGAAATCATATCATAATCAAAAAACTTGATTTAGATTGAAGTTTTTCAATAAGCCATGCTTTAAAGCATGCACCTTTGGTTTTTCATGTCACTTTAACTCATTTACATCTAATGGTCATACCACCTTCAGGTAAATAATTAAAGTTCCAAACTTGGATAACATACATGAATTAAAATTTAGAGTTATTAACGCTTAGTCTCTTCATCCAATCAAGACGAGACATGTGTTACTTGTGTATATTCGACTAGTTCAAAACTTCATTGAGCATTCTAAAGTGGTTCAGTTTTCATTTGTGTCTCTTGAACCTTTCAAGATTTATTTTATTCCCAATAGTGTCTTTGAAATAAACTCTTTATTTAGAAAGACATCATTTTGACCAACAAACAATTTGTTCTCAACTATATAAAATAGTATCATAATGTTCAACCACAATTAGACACAAATGACTTATGCATCAAACTTTATGTGACTTAGCATCTTACGCAAGTCTTGCCACCTCAAATCTCAAGAAAAGACAAACTAGGTCTTTTTATTCCATATCATATATGGAGTTTTATCAATCACTTTATAGGAAACAAGGTTTAGTGCGAAATGTAGTGGTTTCTAAAGTATAGCCTTAATAGGACATTATATGAAGGTCTCTGTGTGACACATCATAAATCCAATTATATCCTATATAGTTCGATTTCTCCTCTTAAAACATCATTTCTCAAATGACGTTCTTCGTGGAGTTAATTGCAAGACAATCCCACAATTTCATAGATGGTCATCTAAACTCTTGGCTCAAATATTATCCACCTTAATCTCATCAAAGTCTATTAATTGTTTGTTAAGTGATTTTTTATACTCATTTTGTTCACAACAATTCAAAATTATGTCTTCTTCATAGGATTTGTAATTCTTTATAAAATGAACAATCTCATTTTATGAATAACTAAATCCGTTCTTAAGGCTTATCTTTAGAAGCTGGGCAAAGTTTAGCTCACAACTAAGGTTTATGTATCCGACACAAATACATTTGGTAGCCTTTACCTTCCCTTTATCTTTCTATATTAAGTTCCTTTATGTTATGAACCATCAAATACATGCCTAATTACCTTTTTTAATATTTTTTCTTGTAGTTTTTAAACATCATATGCAATTGTAAATATAATTCTCCATGTCATTCATATTATATAGTTCAAAACTATTTTGATGAATCATAAATCAAATCTATTGCCAACTTTTGGCACATGAAGATACAATCCTTTTGAGATTATTAATATAGTTTTTTTATGTTCCAGACATAAAGACATATTAATAGGTTCTCAACCATTTTACAAGAAACTAGAAATTTTGGTAATCTTATACCCTTCCCGTGTGACTTATTGTTGGAACATTTCCTTCAAAACGTCTTTGTCATGTCATTAGCTTCCACGTACTCAAATCTTTCCTAAAATTAGATTTTATATTTCTTGACATGACATATAATTGTAGTACCAATAGATGGTAGTTTAAAAGGAACCATTAATTTAAGACATACATCCTTCTTTTTATGGTTGATAACAATTATCAATTTTCCATTGAAAACATGGAAATTATTCTTAAAAATTATTTTATCCTTCTTAAGGATTGATCGCAGTTACTCTTGATTTGTGTTACTAAGAGTTTAATATCTTCACCTAGAAGATTATGCGGAATAATTTATTCGTAAGTAATTAAATTCTCACTAAATCAATAACCCCCGTATGTATTAATTTAGTGGTCTAAGATCCATATTTCACTTAATTTTGATACAGCTAAGGCATGACACTCAAAATCAAGTTATTTAGGTAGGTAACCTTTACCAATTGCATCACATGCAACTCTTAGGTTCCTCATAAGACCTAGACATTATGTGTCACAACGTGTTATGTCTCATCGATGTCGAAAGCTTAAAACCATTTTGATAGCTTTATTAAGTCAAACCAATTTAAAATATCCAGGTAACATTACTCGGCTTGCCACACTAAGATAACACAATACACTATGCGGAGGCAGACTTATATTGATGTGATCGAGGTCTTGACAAGTGTTTTAATATTGGGCGCCATTGACTTAAAATATCTTAAAAGGGATTTCAATAAGTTTTATGATCCTTTTTTTGTATTTTCTATGATAATTAATTCTAGCTTCTATTTTGCAACGACCTATTACCTGAAGCTGGTGATTAGTATTAACTCAAATCTTAATTAACTCGAGTTAGGCTCATGGTGAAGTTTGGCGTACCTCGAAGAGTGTGTGCATGTGTTTGCATGATGATTTGTGTTTGTTTAAAATGCTTAATGGAATTTTAAAGGTTGTAGTATAATATAAAATTTAAATACAAGCCTATAAACGGAAAATATATAGTAAACAATAAATTATCGCTACATCAAGTGCGACAAACGGGTTGTGGAATGAATGTGCACATCCGAGAATACTCGTAGACATGTCCGGTGAATTTGTTAGCGAGAAAATACATTACACCTATATATATTTATATATATGTGATATATAAATATATATTAGAAATTATAAGTAGGCTTGAATTATATAGATCATCGGATCGCCTCGAGAGGAGCAAAAGTGCTGATGGTGTCACCATGTGTGTCACTTTAAGGAGTGTCATGTTAGCACATCAATTATTCGATCAGTCTCGAGATAGTGCGATGCGTATCTCGAGAAAAATCCATATATTTAAACTCAAACCTCATACTTATCTCATTCAAATCAATTGAAAGTGAGAGAAGAGGGTTAAGGGTTTGATTTCGATCCTAGGACGTTGTTCAGGGAGCTAAATCAAAGGAGATTGAAGAGCTTAAACGATTTAAAAGTCAGAGATCATCACTTTTGGATGTTTTGTTTTTGTGTTAGTTGAAGTTCAATTCGATGGTTATGATTAAATTTCTGTGAATTATGTTGTTTGATGACTGGATATGATTTGTTACCTCACTAGAGGTCCTCCCTGGTGAATTTTACGAGTGTATACTATTGTTTGATGAAGTTGTGGATGGAACAATGGCTGCTGCCCTATGTACTATCGAGACAGTACAAGGTGGAGCGCGATCCACCTAACTAGAGGAGCGCGCTCCCTTCATTAGTTATGATGAACAAAGCTGCTAGAGTGCACCCAACCCGCTGAGGGAGCGTGCTCCCACCCCTGAAAACAGCAATAATGCTGAGTTTTGTTTAGGATTTCTAAAGGACTTAGGGACTGACTTATGGGCTTTAATTATAGTGTACTAGACCTATATTGATTAAAAATAGTTTATGATAGGTGTTGGATCCCCGGGAAAGCAGTAATGACTAAGAAAGTTAGGAATTCGAAACAGAAACCTAGACCGAGGTAAGTACGGATTCACTTATTTATCAATGTTGTCGGGCTATCTTAGTATATGTTGTTCATTTAGTTTGTGGACTGAAATGTGGGACTATGTACACTGTGATGTTTTAAATTAAACGAAAAACGGTGTGTAAAGTGATTTACGAGAGTAACTCCCTGAGGAATGAGACCAGGTTGTATAGGACATGGGGATGATCTCCCAATCTATACATAACTCCTACTCAGTTAGATAGGTTGCGTGGGCTACATATTCACCAGAGAGTTTCGGATAGATCCATTAGGCATTAATAGATTGACTAGCCAGCACATCGGCCAATGTGTTGGTCTAGCAATTACATTAATGGAGTCAGTGGGTCTAGTTTTTTAAATAAAATAAGAATCACAGTGTAATAGTCAATGATAATTTGATTTGCATCTGTTATGTATTAATTATATGCTTTCCAAATTCTTGTTAGTTGACATTATTGCATATTGTTATTGCATAATGTTCTTGGCTATTATATAGAATGTTCATGGCTTTGTGAATCTTTACTTACTGAAAAAATTGGAGCGCTTACCCAAATTTAATATTTCAGGTTTGCAACCTAGTGCTTTAGCGAAAGGCAAGGAAAATATTTTGGTATGTTGTTATATTCTCTACAATATAATAAGCTTTCTTGTACTTATATGCATTGTTTGATATATCTTGATGTATATAAACAGGGTTGGGAGGTTTATAATTAAGGTTTTTGGGTTTTGATAAACTCTGTATTACAATATATTGTTCATATATCAAAAAAGTTTTAATTTTTCGCTACGTATACTTTATTTTGTTTATTTGATATTAATATACATGTTGAGTTTATCAGGTATAGACATAGAGGCTGCTGGCTCTAATTAAGTTTGGTTGGGTTATAGGGGCTTAATTAGGGTTTCAGGCCGAGTATTGCCCTAATCGGGATAGGGGATGATATCAGAGCCTAAGGTTTATCACTTTTAAATTAAGTGGTAACATTGATACAATTTGGTATCATGGATAAGGCTCTGACCTTAATTTCACTTTCGAATGGTTTTCGCAGTGAATAATAGCATAATTCTTTTGTATTGGAACCTAAGTTTATTGATTTCGAGAGTTGTATCAACTTATGAATAAGCTTAGGGTTTAATAAACTGTTTTCATCGTGTTTTGGGGGGAAAATGAAAATAAAATAATTATTATACGTTATTTGTTGCACATATTGTTATTTATTGTATAGATATGATTTCCTTCTATTCTCTTAATGTTACCCTAATGATCTTATCTCTCCTTTTGACTTCAAAATTTAATGGCGGATCAAGGAGAGGGTTCACATAGGCCTAGACCTTAAGGTAACAAGGAAACGGAGGACCAATGGAAATCTAAAATGGAGCAACAAATGAAGGAGCTTATAGAGTCTCAAGCGAAACTTATGGCTATATTGATGGCTCAGATGGGACCACCAGTACAACGACCTGAGGCACATCTTGCGACCATTCCTAAGGTTAGCAGAGCTATGGGATAAGGTGAGACAATAGCAGCTCCAGCCCAACTAGTATTAGCACGTATTCAAGTGCCTGAGGCAGCTGCGGTTGTGCCCATAGATTTTGAGAATGCTGCATTTTTCAAAACCCGTAAGGAATTCATGAAATATGATATTATGAGATTCGATGACAAAATAAAGGAAGGGGTAGCTGAGACCAGGATGTTGGAGATGGAGCAACGATTCATTGTTGTAGATGTTGAGGGTCAATTTAATGTGAAAATGGTTACATTTTTATTGATAGATTATGCACGAAAGTGATGGAATTCACTAGAGAGAGAAGGGAAGACTGTTACCACTTGGCCACAGTTTAGGACCGTATTCTACTGGCAGTATTTTCCAAAGTCAGTCAGGAACAGGAACAAGACTGAGTTCATTTAGTTGAAACAGGGGGCTATGTCTTTACAAGACTATGAGAGGAGGTTCATTGAGTTGAGTAAATTTGCACCTGAGATGGTAGAGCTGGAGGAGAACAAAATTGATTTGTTTCTTGGTGTCTTGAACTAGGAGATCAGAGTTATGGTTTCCTCTCATCCTTGCAGTAGTTATGCTTTTATATTTGAGAGTTCGATGGAGGTGGAAGTAGCAGTACTTAAGCCACCACTAGTGCAACAGTATCTTGGAAGTCTGAGAATCCAAGAATTTGCTTCTTTTAGGCCAAAGAAGAGGTTGAGGAGTGTAGCTGGAGTAGCTACACAGTCAGAGTATATAGGGATGACTTTTGTTAGTGCACCGGTTCCACTTGTTTCTCAGGCTTCAGTAGTAAAACAACCTTTACCGCCACCTCAGTCTAGAGGTAGGGGCAAGAGCAGATCACAATCAACACCGAAACTGAGTAGATCATGGTAGGTTTCTCAGGCCAGTAATTTTCCTTAGAAGGCTTCGATGATATGCTATTGGTGTGGGCAAATAGGGCATATATGATAGAGTATTCCGTGTCGTCGGCCACATCAGTAGGCAATAAAGCACTACCTACACGAGGGCAGACTTATGTAGTGGCTGATGTAGACCCTGTAGCGGCCCGTTTTATTAACGCATTATTTATATCGTAATTGTAGACATGGACACCGGCTCATATCCACGTGGACGCCGTGGGTAAACTAGGACACAAGTCGGCCTTGATACATTATTTATTGTGTGTTGGATTACTTATTTGCGATGCAAATTACTAAATTATTTGTTAAATACATTGCATGTGTGTATATTGAATAACAATATCGTGCGAGGTCATGTGACGGGTAGTTGCCTCGAAGTGCATGTCAATGTGGGTATGGAGAGGCTAAGTACGGTACACTAAAGAAACTCGACAAATTCATAAAATATGATTATGAAATCAAATTAAAATGTGTAATGTAACCATAGGTTAATCAAATTAAATTCGAACAATAGGCTATGACGTGCCTCAAAATGCGTGTCGAGACACGGGGCACCAGTATCGGGTAGCCAAAGGTTAGTGGGACCATGAGTTGGCTAAATTTGATAAATAAAATACTAACCATATGGTTTTAAAAAGGCTTAAGGTAATGTGACATTAATGGAATAAATATGCCTATAGTTGCATGGAATAAAAAGGGACCTTGAGATGGACATCGAGATCACCACTTTGAGTTACTCTAGGAAGAGAGTGTGCTATTAGAGTCATCAAGAGGTGTAGGATAGCATGCTTGTGAATCACAAGATAATCCTCGAGATACGTACGCACACTTGATCTTAACCAAACCTATATATATAGAAGTTAGTGGGATTCATATCAAACCACTCACATATTACATGCAAAACCAGTGAAATTCAGTGAAGAGAAGAAGATTTGAGCTAGAGATTCATCACCTTAGAGACCAAATTAAGGGAAGCAAGTAA
The DNA here is from genome assembly GCA_039657325.1 of Stephania cephalantha. NCBI lineage: Eukaryota > Viridiplantae > Streptophyta > Magnoliopsida > Ranunculales > Menispermaceae > Stephania > Stephania cephalantha. Next base: position 26,805,554 of record CM077573.1, read on the forward strand.
GGTAATCATCTTCTTCATCTAACACACTTTCTAATGAACCTATTTTTGGGAGTTTTTGATGTAATTCAAATCCGAGGTTTGGGTCAATGAAATCTTGGGTTATCTTGATGAATTACATGTTATTAGATCATATTCATAGAGGATTTGCCACTGTTTTAACTAGATTTGATGATATTAAGGAAATTTGGAAGTTGTGTGAATGCATGAATTTGGAGAAAATTGGGTTAAAATTAATGTTCTGGAATTGTTTAGTTGTTGTTTTGAAGATAGTTGTGTATGGGAAACATGTATAAACCAATAAGGTAGCCAATTGAGAGGAGAAACGTAGAATTCTCAACTTGAGAATTCTGTCACAAAGGATAGATAGCGCACTACCTGGAACGGTTAGCTTGCTAATCGTTCTTGGTTGATAATTGTTCTTCGTCCTAAAGAATAATAGCACGCTACATAATTTCCTTAGCATGCTACCATCAGATAGCGCACTATACATATCCCTTAGCACGCTAATTGCAGATCAAAAATGGAAATTAAGGGCTGTTTTGGACTTTTCCAATTTGATACCTATCTAAACACTAGGAAATAACCTGAAACTATAAAAATTGGACTTCAGGGACTTGGGGAAATCGTAGCTCGGTACCGGTTCTTGTCGAGTCGGATACGGGTGTCTGGGGAGGTTGGAGAGTGGTGTGAGATTTGTAAAACCCAATTGAAAGACTCTGAGTATTTGATTCTATTTTTTACATTTCATTTCTATCATTCCTTGTTGTTCATTACTCTATTCTGTTACTTGGACGTGGGTTGAGGTTACTCCATAGGATTTCCAGTTGTGTGTTCATGATGCACTAGACTATAGCACGTGTGACCCGACCCTCAATGAATGGCGACCTAAGCTTTCCTTTAGTGCACATATCGGTGACTCAACGGATTTGGCCAGCACCGCCAGGGACCAAGTGTCGGGCAAGTTGGGCTCAACCACTGGTGGGAACTTGGTGACACGAAGTACAGTCTAGTCCATCTGGAGCAAGCATACACATTTGTTAGCTTGTTTGTTATCTATTCATGCGATGAGCCATTTACAGTTGTCTATTTTTATATTCTACATGTTTACTTGATAGTATTCCTTGCATTTCCTTTATTTTATTTTACGAATGCTAAGAGGAGATCCTTGGGATTTTACTTACTAGACTCGCTATCTGTCTTTTTGTAATGATTGAGTGTAGATATAAGTACCAGTAGGGGCAAGGGGATCCTAGGCGAGTACATCGATTGCCCATTGTTGAGGACCTACTTGTACGTGTTTATTTTTAGATTTTGGATATTTTGGGTATTGGGAGACTTGAGATGACATTGTACATGTATATATACCTTGTTGGTGGTATTGTCGCTTATATACATAGTACTTTACATAGTTTTCCACAGTAGGATTTGCTCTTTTGAATAATGTTTACCATGCTAAATTACTTATACCAATCGTATCAATTGAGGCTTTTCCTGATTTATGTTAACTTGTAAGAAACAATCCACTAGTATGGTTAAGCATTAGAATAAACTACAAATTAAGTAACAATTAAAAGAGTTAAATAACCATAAGGAATAAGTTAAGATAATACAGATAATCTACTAACTAATTTGATAATATACACGTGGACATGATTTACGAGACATGAAGAAGACGGGTAAGTGTCGGACAAGTGTAGTTGGGCCAGCTAGTAAGGAGTACACATAAACACATCACCCCAGGGGTATAGGTCGCCGAGACCCGAGGCCAATCAGAGACTTATGGAATGTATATTGAATATTTGTGGTCGAGATATGGATGTTTTGGTAGATGCTCGTTCTATAGTTTCCTTTATTGTTGGTGCAACGGTTGATGACTTGAAATTGAAACCTATAAGAGTCAGTACATTATTGATTCTGAGCACAACTGTAAGTGAAAAGGTTTATCCTAACCTAATTTGTGAGGGATGTGAAGTCAAAATTGAGGTGAATGAACTTTCAATTGATCTGATGGTAATGGAGTTCCAAGAATTTGATGCATTACTAGGGATGGATTGGTTGTCAGCAGACCATGCTAGTATTGATTGTTTCCACCATCTTTCAGATTCCTAACCTTTTTTGATATTATAGTCTATAAATGCTATAATCCTTCAAGATTTGCAACTCGTGGAAAGGAAGCTACTCCTCGAGATTTAGAAGTTATGGCGGGAATCGTCACATTTGGAGAGCCTAGACATGAACTTAAGGTTTGTGAGATACCCGTGGTTTGTGAATTTTTGAATTTTTTTCCATTTGATTTGACTATTGATCTTATTCCTGGTACTAAACCTATATCTATTCCTCTATATCATGTGGCACCAAAGGAATTGCGTAAACTATAGATTCAGCTTGAAGATTTACTACAGAAAAGGTTTATCCATCCTAGTATGTCACCATGGGAGCACCTGTTCTTTTTGTGAAGAAAAATGACAGAACCTTACGTATTTGCATCGATTATAAACAGCTTAATCGGGTGACTATCAATTGCCTAACATTGATGATTTGTTTGATTAGTTGAAAGGAGCCAGACATTTCTCAAAGATTAATTGGAGGTCTGGTTATCATCAACTGAGGATCTAGGATGAGGATATTTTGAAGACGGCTTTCAGCACTCATTATGGGCATTTCGAGTTTGCAGTGATGCCATTTGGGCTTGCTAATACTCTTACTATGTTTATGGGTTTGATGCATAAGGTGTTTAAACCCTATCTTGAACAATTTATCATCGTGTTTATCGATGATATTTCGATCTATTCGAACATTGAGGAAGAACATTTGCACCATCTCAAAGTTACATTGCAGACTCTGAAGGATAATTGGCAGTATGCCAAGTTTAGTAAGTATGAATTCAAGTTTTCAAAGGTTAAGTTTCTTGGATATGTGGTTAATGCTGAGGGTATATTTATTGAACCAGCAAAAGTTGAGGCAATCAGATATTAGCCTACTCCTACCACAATGTTAGGGGTTCGGAATTTTTTTGTGTAACGCGTTATTACAGATGGTTTTTTGATGGATTCTCTCCTATTGCTCTACCAATGACTCGGCTAACATAGAAAGATGTTGACTTTGTTCGGTCAGATGAGTGCAAGGCTGCCTTCCAAGATTTGAAGGATAGTTTCATTACGACACCTGTTTTTACATTACTTGAATCGGGGAAGGAATTAGCGATTTATACTGATGCTTCTCATTCAGCTTGGGTTGTGTGCTAATGCAGGAGGGCATATAGCCTATGCTTCAAGGCAACTCAAGATTCATGAAAGAATTTATCCAGTTCATGATCCTGAGTTAACTGCAGTTGTTTTTGCCTTGAAGATTTAGAGGCACTACTTGTATGGTGAGAAGTTTACAATATTTTCAGATCATAAGAGTATGAAATACTTGTTTACTTAGAGTGAACTGAATATGAGGTAGCATAGATGGCTTGAGTTCCTCAAGGATTGTGATTTCACTCTAGAGTACCATCCAGGCAAAGCAAATGTGGTTGCTGATGTCTTGATTGGGAAAAGAACAAGCAGAGAAAACGTATCTACTACCAAAGCTTCTTAGTTTAAACTTATTGAGGAAGCTTCAATGATGATGATTTGTGAAAGTCCAGCTGACACATAATCAACTGAGATAGCTAGTTCTAAAGCTACTAATCTATTCTTTTGTGCTCAGATTCAAGCTGAACTAGAGATGATTTAGCGGGTGGTTGTTTTTCGAAAAGCTAATCAGGATTATATAGTGCACTAGAGGTTAGCAACTAGTGTAGGTCATCCTAATTGGTCAATTTTTGATGATGTTGCGTTACAGTTCAGGGATAGATTTTGGATTCTAGCTTAGGATCGATTGAGGCAGGAGTTGATACGAGAATCTCATAGATCTCTTTACTTGATTCATTCAGTTAACACCAAGATGTATCGTGATATGAGGCTTATTCATTGGTGCCTTGGAATGAAGATTGATATTACCGAGTTTGTAAAGAGATGTGAAATATGTCAGCAAGTTAAGGCTCAGCATAGGAAACCTGGAGGGTTATTGCATTCGCTGCCTATTCTTGAGTGGAAATGGGAACATATATCGATGGATTTTGTTTTCGGTCTACCTCTGAGTTAATGTAAGCATGACGGGGTATGGCTTGGAGTTGACAAGTTGACGAAGTCTGCACATTTCTTGCCGGTTTCCATGCGAGATCCTCTTCACCGATTACGTGAGGTGTACGTACGGGAGGTGTTGAGATTTCATGGAGTTCCAGTGTCGATTACTTCAGATAGAGATCCGAGATTCACGTCCAAATTGTGGAGTGAATTGTAGAGACAGTTGGGAATTGTTCTTAACCTTTGTATGACATACCATCCTCAGATTGGCAGACAAACTGAGTGGCTAATATTGGTGCTAGAGGATATGCTTCGAGCTTGTGTCTTGGAGTTTTATGGTAACTAGGAGAAATATATTTCTCTGTGTGAGTTCTCTTATAATAATAGCTATCAGGCTAGCATTGGAATGGCTCCTTCTGAAGTTTTGTATGGTCGGCCTTGTCGTTCACATGCGTATTGGGCAGACGTTGGAGATATAATATTGTAAGGGTCAGAGTTGATTCAGGACTACATAGAGAGAATACGGTAGATTCGCCAGCGTTTGACTATAGCGTAGCTAAGATAGAAAAGATACACTGATAAACATCATAGGTTTTTGGAGTTTTCAAAGGATGATCTTGTCATGTTGACATTTTCACCAATGAAAGGATTTTATAGATATGGGTTGTGAGGTAAGCTAGCTCCAAGGTACATTGGGTTGTTCAGAGTACAGGGAAGGACTGGTCCTATTGCTTACAGGTTAGAATTACCTCCTTAGCTAGCCGGAGTTCACAATGTCTTCCATGTGTCTATGCTTCATAAGACGGAGATTGAGTTCACTCCAAGGATTGATTAGAATGAATTTGATCTTCGGGAAGATTATCTTACGACGAGCAGCCGATTCTGATACTTGATCGTAAGATTCAGAGGCTGAGAACCAAAGAAATTTCTTTGGTTAAGGTGAAATGGCAATTTCACGAGAGATGAGGAACTAACACGGGAGCAGGAGTCCTATATGAAGGAGTAGTTTTCATTTCTCTTCGAAACTACAAGTAACTTCATATTTACTTTAATTTCAAGGATGAAAATGCTTAAAGTTGGGGAGACTGTAATGACATGTTACCTTAAGCTGGTGATTAGTGTTAATCCAAATCTTAATTAACCCGAGTTAAGCTCATGGTTAAGTCCGACGTATCTCGATTAGTGTTGCGTATGTTCGTATGATGATTTGTGTTTGTTTAAAATGTTGAATGGAATTTAATAGGTTGTAGTATAATATACAATTTAAATACAAGCTTATAAATTGAAAATACATAATAAACAATAAATTACTGAAACATTAAGTGCGACGAAGGGGTCGAGGAATGAATATGCACATCCGAGAATACACGTAGGCATGTTCGGTGAATTTATTAGCGAGAAAATACACGAGACATATATATATATATTGGATATATAAATATATATTAGAAATTATAAGTTGGTTTGAATTATATGGATCATTAGATCACCTTAGATCACCTTGAGAGGAGCGAAAGTGTTGACGGTGGCAACATGTGTGTCACTTTAAGGAGTTTCATGTTAGCACATCAATTATTTGATCGGTCTCGAGATAGCACAATGCTTATCTCAAGGAAAATCCATATATTTAAATTAAAACCTCATACTTATCTCATTTGAATTGATTGAAAGTGAGTGAGGAGGCTTGAGGGTTTGATTTCTTATCCTAAGATGTTGTTTTGGGAGCTAAATCAAAGGAGATTGAGGAGCTTAAACGATTCAAAAGTCAGAGATCATTACTTTGGTATGTTTTGTTTTTGTGTTAGTTGAAGTTCAATTCAATGGTGATGATTAAATCTCTGTGAATTATGTTGTTTGATGACTGGATATGGTTTGTTACCTCACTAGAGGTCCTCCCTAATGAATTTTGGGAGTGTATATTGTAGTTTGATGAATTTGTGGATGGAAAAGTGTATTGCCCGGTGTACTGTTGAGATAGTACAGGGTGGACTACGCTCCACCTAGCAGAGGAATGCACTCCCTTAATCGTTGTGATGAAAACATTCTTAAGCGCACTCCACCTATAAGGGATCACGCTCCCACCCCCAAAAACTCGCAATAATGCCGAGTTTTGTTAATGATTTCTTAAAAACTTGGGGATTGACTTTGGGGTTCAAATTATAGTGTACTAGACCTATATCGATTACAAATGGTCTATGGTAGGTGTTAGATCCCCAGAAAGCGTTAGGAACCTGAAAATTAGGAATTTGGAACGAGAACCTAGATCGAGATAAGTACAGATTCACTTATTTATCAATGTTGCCTGGCTATCTTAGTATCTATAGTTCATTTAGTTTATGGACTGAAATGGGGGACTATGTACACTATGATGTTTTAAATTAATCGAAAAAATGGTGTCTAAAGTGATCCACGAGAGTAACTCCTGATGACTGAGACCAGGTTGTATACGACACGAGAATGATCTCCCGGTCTATACATGACTTCTACTCAGTTAGATAGGTTGCGTGGGCTACATATTCACTAGAGGGTTTTGGATAGAACTATTTGGCATCATGTAGAAAACCAGGCTACTACATGAACAAATGTCATTTAAAAAATTATAAGAAGAAAATTAATCAAATTCAAGAAACTAGTTATTCGGAAACCTGTCAATGTTAATATAATATACAAAATACTTGTACTTCTACCTCTGAAATAGACAATGAAATAAATGTATTAACTGCACATGAAGAATTGATTATAGAAATAGGAGAACAAATAGCAGATCCTACTTTAAAATATAAATATTATACAAAAATCTTGAATAAAGCAAACAAAGAGGGAACAATAACTCAGGGGAAAAAGTCTAAAATCGATTTTCAAAAACAAATAGATTTACATAGTAATTATCACAATATGCAAGATGTTTTAAATGCAGTCAACAAAAAATGAGTTTTACCAACAGAATCCACAATTAACTCTTTACAACAAGAAATAAATCAATAAAAAACCAAAATAAAGACTCTTAAAGATAAATTGACAAAATTAGAAGAAGATAATTTCGAGAATTTCTCAGTCTATGAAAATAATGTGTTTATAGAAACACTTACACATTATACTCATCAACGATGGTTTACCCCAATCACTTTTAAAATAAAAAATTTTAAATATACAGGTCATGCATTAATTAACTCTGGACCACACTTAAACTACAAAGGAGAAGGTTTAATCCCACTACAATATTGTGAAAAAACTAATAGCGAATTTCTACATAGTAGAAGGAAATAAATCCATTATTAAACTTAAAATTCATATGGCACATATATGTAGAAATAATGTTTGTATACCTACTTCATTCATTATTGTAAAAGGTCTCCGGCATGATATGCTATTAGGTACTCTATTTTTACAAAAATTCAACCATTTTCTCTCACTACAGGAGGAATAAAAACATTGTTAGAAAATAAGGAAAATGACTTTCCTTTCATTTCACCACCCAAGAATAGATATTTAAATCAAATAATAAACCAAATAGAATATAAACAAAATTATATAGGATTCTTAAAATCAAAGATTAAAAATCTAAAGACAGACCAAATAATTAGCACCCCATCTTTTCAACTAAAAATAAATATTTTTCAAGAACATTTAGTTAACAAATGTTGTTCAAATATCCCATCCGCATTTTGGGATCAAAGAAACCATCAAGTATCGCTACCTTATATTGATGATTTTCATGAAAACCACATTCCTACAAAAGCAAATCCGTCTCAAATTAGTGATAGACTATTAAACCTAAGCGATCAAGAAATAAAAGATCTTTTGCAAAAGAATTGATAACTCCATTCAGATCTCCTTGGTGTTGTACCGCTTTTTATGTCGAAAATGCCGCATAATTAGAACGCGGATCACCTAGATTAGTAATAAATTATAAGCCATTAAATAAACTATTAAATTATTTTTTCTAAATTTGATCTTAAATCTGGTTTGTGGAAAATACAGATTAAGAAAGAAGACAGATATAAAATTGCGTTTAATACTCCTTTTGGTCAATATCATTGGAATATTATGCCATTTGGACTAAAAATGCTCCATCTGAATTTCAAAAGATGATGAATAAAACTTTTCATCGTTATCATGAATATATTCTAATATACATTTATGATATACTTATTTTTTATAAATCGCTGGATCAGCATTGGAAACATCTAAATACATCTCAACAAATTATAATAACTAATGGTTTAATATTATCTTAAAGAAAAACAAAGCTTTTTCAGACTTCAATAAATTTTTTAGGTTTTAAGATTACAAATCAAACCATAACCCCTTTAAATGTAGTTATTGAATTTTCAGAAAAATTCCCTGATTAATTTATAGATAAAAAGCAACTACAAAGATCTTTAGGATGTCTTACTATTTAACAGATTTTTATAAAGATGCACCTAAAAATAGAAAAGTATTAAAAGATCTTCTCAAAAAAGATGTAAAATTTCAATAGACTTTAGATCATACTAAAGCCATTCAACTCATCAAGTCTAAAGTTAAGTCACTCCCATGTCTTCATCTAGCTAATCCAGTTTATCCAAAAATTACCTTAACGAATGCCTCTAATTTAGGTTATGGTGGCATTTTATTACAAAAACTTCCTCATGAAAATAAACAATTAGTCTGTTATGCCTCAAAATTATGGAATAACACCCAGAAAAACTACTCAATGGTCAAAAAAGAGATATTAACAATAGTTTTGTGTTCAAAAATTTCAATATGATATTTTGAATCAAAAGTTTTTGATAATGGTTGATTGCAAATGTGCAAAAGAAATACTTTTAAAAGACATAAAAAATTTAGTTCCTAAACAAATATTTGCCGATTGCAAGCTCTTTTAAGTAATTTTGAGTTTGATATTGAATATATTAAGGAGAAAATAATTCTCGTACGACTTTTTATCTCAAGAAATTCTCCTAACTCCTCAAATTCATTTTATACATATTATGGCTGATAAAGGCAAAACCCTCCTTACCTATCAAAAATCATCTTTTTCTAATAAACTTTTTCCTTTGTTCAATCAATAAAATAAACCTGATGACTATTCCATCTATCAACGAAGTAATCACCATATAGTCATACTTCTAAAACATTCTCTTATAGAACAATCCTTAGAAAATCAAGTCAAAATCCTTATGCCTCCCACTTATCATTTTATCCCAAAACGACCTCAAGTCTCAATTAAGTTCTAAGAAGCCTTACTTTCTCAAACGCATTCTTTAATCTTTGAACATTTCAAGAAACTAGGGAAAGAAGAAATATCATATTAAAAAATGAAGATTCAAAAGGTTCTTACCATGGAAGAATGGGCTCAGCAGAGTCTTATCAAGCAATCACCTTTCACTAATCAATCAATGATAACTTTAACCACTCATCCTCCACTGTATGTCAGTTACAATGATTATAAGAAGCATGGAGAGTTATCTTCTTCTACATAGATCCCGCAGAAGGCCATTCATGGTATATAACATTAAAAAATCACTACGAATTGCCTTGCCTGCCTGGTTCCTCCATGAATGGTGGTTAAAACTTGGCCCAATAGAACAAATTCTACCATATAAAGTCAAAACTTTATATCAAAAGGGAAAACTTTCATTCTTCCAATTTATTTAGAAATATACCATTTCGTGGATCCTCAAGTGGAACTATAATACCTATAAGATCACACATACAAATAAAAGAACTTCCCATTATTTAATCCAAGAAATCCATGTTAAGTGGTGGGATAAATTTGATGTCGACTCTTTCAAAGAAGATTCATTTACTCCCATCCAAGATAAATCGATTCCCATAACTCCAGCTGATTTGGTTTTCAAACACCCATCCACTCCTAAGACTTATATAGAAGCCAGTCCCCAAAAGGAAGAAACACCTGAAAAACCTATTCAACCATCCTCCACTAACCAATTATCTTAAGACCTCACCACAACAATCCTTCAGCATCTTCAACGAATAAAAGAACGAATGAAGAGAGTTAAAGAACTTCAATCAGCAACATCAAGAAATAACTCTTAAGAAGGGGACTAGTTCTTCAGCTCCTGATTTCGTTGAATTCTTAATCAGGCCCATGCCAACATGAAACCTTCAGGCCCATGCCATCATCAATCAATTAGGCCCATGTTAAAATCAATAATTCAGTCCCATGCCTGCCTTTAGGCCCATGCCTGCCTTTAGGCCCATGCCATAAATCATATTCATGCCCAGGCCTCCAGGCCCATCACCTGCCTTTTAGACTATGTCAATCATTCATTCATTCAGCTCGATAATTTATACAGGACCACCAATAATTCAGCTTACATCAGCATCACTCATTTGGCTCAATAATTTCTCTACAAGCACCAAACATGGGAATTACATCATTATACAGCTAAGCATCATCTAGCAAGTTCAGAAATTACAGCTGTCCATTAACTCATACATAAAGTATTTGCAATCTAATTTTCTTAATTTTTGTAAAGCATTCTATCAAGTATCTACTTTAATAAAGTAGATGCGTCGTATTTTATGTGGAAGATCATTCACGCTAATGAAATTTGGTTGGACTTCAGTCCTTGTTAATAGTCAGTCTAGAATCATCTTTTAAAGTTGATGTGTCTTTTTCTTTCTTTTTCTTTAATTAACGCATAGGTGAGTCAGTTGAACTATCTTTCCATGATAGACCGTCATTTGTCTTTTACTTTTGTATGTATTTGCCAGCACATTAAGTGTGGTATCTTTAATTGTGAGCCATTCCTTTAGCATGTTTGTTAATGGCCACAATTTTCTTATCTGCTTGGTGATAAATACAAGCTTCATTTGAGGAACTCCTCATTTGAAAGTTTAAGCTTCGTATTTCTTTTTTTACGAGCATTTCTCTTAATTTCAGTCTTTCTCTTGAAACCATTGATCCCTTTAGTTTTTATCATATAAACCCTTGTTTGATACATTCACGCCAATATCATCGTCACCCACCACCAATTTGGTATTAAAGCCAAATTTCTCCATCCTCATCAAGTTATCAATCAGTTCCTCAATCACTCGCAATTGTAAGTTTATATTTTATATTTGTCAAAAGGATTTCAAAAGGATTTTGAATTAAGACTTTAAGTTTGTGATTTTGATTTGAGAATTTTTCTTTCATTTTAAAATTAGTTCATCTCTTGTTCACTCTTAGGGAATTAAGTTTAGACTTTCCTAGTCGCGTTGTAAGTCTAGCAAAAAGATAAGAGTGAGTCTAGCAGTAAACCGTTGACCAAGTTGAAACTTAAACCCTAGGAACAAAACATGAGTGAATTAATTAAGAAAATGAAAGGTGCTATTTCCTTTAAAAATCCAACTATAAAGTTTGAATCATCATCCTCTTTTGAAACCCTACAAGACCATAAATTGAAGCCTGAGAAAATACAGTCAAAAATAGATTTAAGAAATGTTAGCGAAATTTCTTATAGTGATATAGAATAATCTCTTCAAAATTGGGAAATGCCTATCATAGATCCAAAATAAATTTATACTCGAGGTTCTTTTTCAAAAAATCAGGATTTTATAGTTAAACTTGAAGAAGATACCAAACCAATAGATTAAGAAAGTCAAGAAATACTATTAATCTCTCTTTAGAAAATTAGATTATATAAAGAAAAATATAAATATTTACATATATGATTAATTCAAGTAGAGATAAAATCATTAACTACATTAGAACTTAACACATCAGTTTTAGCAAGGTTAGGAATAAAAGACATAGAATTTAATGATTCTTTTTTAGGAATAATTGAAGGAAGCTTAATCGAAGGTCTAATTTTCTTCAATTGTTTTCCTAACTTCACATTAAGTCTCCACGATCAATTTGCCCATGAAGCATCAACACTAAGTCTCTATATTCAAGGATTCAAAATGAAAGGAGTATATTCAAATGTTGTTGTTGTTTATAGGATTTACTATAAATTAATGCACACAATAATTCTCGTTGTTGCATACACTAATTTGCAAGAAGGGACTTCTAAATTATTTTTAACAAATATACAAAATAAAGTTATTACTAGAAAATAATTAAATTGGAAAGATATTAATATACCAAAAACGTGGCTAATACAAGATAAAAATAAAGAAGAAAACCCCCGAGATAATACAAATGATCAAATATATACCATCATAACTCATGATGATGGGTTAATAGAAATAAATATTGCATCTCGAAAATCTTGCTCAACAACACCAACAATGAATAATGATTATATATATGAAGCACAACCTGCAAGAGCATCAACCTCTAGGATTCCAACTCATGTGGTGTATCCAGTTACACCTACAAAAGATAATGTTACCATAAATGATTTTACTGATTATCGCATAAATATGGTTCAAATAGAAAAAGAAGAAACCTTTGAAATGGATTACAAATATTTAAAAGAACAATTTCTTTAACATCCTTTAACTCTAATATTTTGTAAATTATGTTATAAATCTCAACAAGCATCCATCAAAGAAAATTACTTTGCTTATATACAATCAACAAAACAAAATATTCAATTTTTTGATTATTTAGCCCAATCCTATCCTAAAATAATAAATAAAATTATCACTATATGGGAAGGATCTAAAGGAGAAAAATATATTCGAGACTCATCCCCGTTAGCTCCTATTAAAATAACAAAAAATATTAAAGTAGTTCCATTAAAAGGAAGTTTTGATGAAGAAAAACCCATATCACGAAAAGATTTAAATCATATTATCGAACAAAATAACTTTAATAATGTTTATCTATCGACCTTATCAAAACATTCTAAGACTGAAGCATCTACAAGTAAACAAAAAAAGCAATGAGCTAATTTTGAAAAAACCTATGATAAAAGATACATTAGGATCTCTACCTAGTATAAAATCAAAATATTCAGATGAATTAATACAAACAATAGTATCTAAGTTAGATACATTACAATTAGATTCCGAAAAAATAGACAAAAAGGATAAATCTCTAGTAATAGCTAATTTAGAAAAATATACTATCTCAGAATCTTAATCACAATAATCAGATGATTTTTTAGAGGTAAATCCTATTGACAAAAACATAAATGAATCTGACTAATCATCCGGTTTAGAAATTCATCGTATTCATAGGCCTAGACGACATCCAACCTATAATGTAAAAAAGGCTAAGCAATATTATTCTAGACCATCACCAGTTGATTTGTTATTAGAAGAAAACCCATCCCGAGGATTAAATTTGAAGGAAATACTCATTTACGAATGGACTATAGATGGATTATTTGAATATCGAATAATCGAAGTTGTTCAACAAATGTTAGTTTATGCTAAGGTATGTAGGATTCAAAATCATCCCGAAATTAATATAACTTGTGCAATAGCAATTGGTTTTACTTGTCAATTACATGGCTCTTGGAACTATGCATTATTTGTCGAACAACGATTAGAAATTTTAAATTTAGTCTAATGTGATGATAATAACAATCCAATTTTAAACGCTCAAGGACAAGAACAACCAAATGGTGTTTTATGTCTAAGTACTAACATAATATGACATTTTTTAGGAACGTTATCCACTGTAGATGAAAAAACTAGAGAACAATTACAGAGTCTAAAATGTAGAACATTAACAAATTTTCGATGGTATAAAGACACCTACTTATCTAAAGTATATACATTAACTACAACAGATGCATTATTTTGGAAAGAACGATTTATAGCAGGATTACCACCATCTTTTGCGGAAAAGGTTAAAATATTATTATGACAAAGAGGTAGTGGAACTATAAATTTTAAAAATTTTACTTATGGAGACTTGATCCAAACAATTTTACTTATGCATTATTCTAATTGTAATTCATAGATGCTATTATTATATACAATTAGAATTCATACTAAATGTAGTGGGACTTAGTATGGATTAACCATATGTAATAATATAATAATTATATTTGTTATATACAAATAAAGTTCTTACTATTGCACATATTTTTTTCGAAATCTAATTGTAAGGTATCTAACTTAGATGCTATTGTTTGTATTAATTCATTTGAATATTTTGATTTTATACTAGGTAGAGATACTAATGTATCTTTTATCATAGGTTTTTTCAAAATAAGCTCATTGCTTGTTTGTTTACTTGTAGATGCTTGATCTTAGAATGTTTTGATAGGGTCGATAGATAAACATTAGTAAAGTTATTTTGTTCGATAATATGATTTAAATCTTTTCGTGATATGGGGTTTTTCTTCATCAACACTTCCTTTTAATGAAACGACTTTAATATTTTTCTGTTATTTTAATAGAAGCTAACGGGGGACGAGTCTGAATATATTTTTCTCCTTTAGATCTTTCCCATATAGTGTTAATTTTATTTATTATTTTAGGGCAGGATTGGGCTAAATAATCAAAAAATTGAATATTCTATTTTTTGATTATATATAAACAAAGTAATTTTCTCTCGATGGATGCTTGTTGAGATTTAGAACATAATTTACAAAATATTAGAGTTAAAGGTTGTTTAAGAAATTGATGGTATTTTATTTTCGGGTTTTCCGCTACTTAGGAATTGTGATAATATGCATAAAATATTCATATATTTGAAGACTTCCACTGTAAAATGCTAATGAAACCTGATAGGTTAATTAACTAGCTAAACAAATTTCATTAGTAGTTATATGAAGAATAATTGGCTAAGCTAGTGTTAGTTATAAATGTGTAAACAACCAATTAGGTCGCATGGAGTCATATATGAGCAGGCCATGATGTGGCAAGGCTTGGTGACATGTGATGTGACATAGCGGAGCCCAGGGTTGTCTCAAGATTTGGGGCCACCACACATTCAGTCCGTAAGCTATATGAACTACATATACTAATATATCCAGACAACATTGATAAATAAGTGAATCCATAATTATTTCGGTTTAGGTTTCATTTCCAAGTTTCCTAACTTTTTGGGTCATTCAAGCTTTCCCAGTGTTCCAAAACCTATCACAAACCATTTGTGGTTAAAAAAGGTCTAATACCCTATATTTAGAACCCCTAAGTCAGTCCCTAAAACCTCAAGAAATTCTAAGCAACAAATAGCAGAGTTGTTATTTTCTAAGGTGGGAGCGCGCTCCATCACTTAGTAGGGCTCGCTCCACCAACTGGGTTCATCACACTTTATGAATGGAGCGTGCTCCTTTGAGATAGGGAACGCGCTCTACCCTACACAATCTCGACGGTGAACATGGCAACTGCCTATATTCCATTACTAAATCACCAGAACAACATTAAACACTCCTCTAACACATAGGGGAGGACCAACAGTGAGGTATAAACCACTTTCCAATCATCAACAACAACAATTCACAGAGAAATCATCATCTACGATCAAACTGAGCTTTAAAACACTAAAACTAACTTACAGCATTGATGATTTCTTGATTGGTAGTGTTTCGATCACTTCAAACCTACTGAATTCCCTCCTAGATCGATTCCTTAAGATTAGACCCTCAGTTGTTTGGTTTCTCTCTCAATCTCGATTGATCAGTAAAGCTAAGCTTGAAGCTTTTGATTTATATATATATGGATTTTGCTCGAGATACACAACGCGCAATCTCGAGGCTGATTAAATAAATGTTGTGTTAATGTGACACATCCTAAAGTGACACACATCTTAACACCATCAAAATTTATGCTCATTTCAAGGCGATCCAACGATCCGTATAATTTAAACCAAACTTAAAGTTTTAATTATATATATTTACATATAAATTATATATATATATATACAATGTGTATTTTCACGCCAATAAATTCACCGGACACGTCTGTGAGTATTTTCGGGTGTGAACATTCATTTCACGACCCCCTCGTCGCACTTGATGTACCAGAAACTTATTATTAAACTATTTATTTTTTGATTATAAGCTTGTATTAATTTCTTATTGATCCCACAACCTATAAATTTACCCAACCATACAAACACTAATCATCACACAAACCCATGCACACACTAATCGAGGTACACCGAACTTAACAATGAGCCTAACTCGGATTAATTAGGATTTGAGTTAACACTAATCATCAGCTTAAAGTAATGGGTCTTTAAAGTAATGGCCAAGCGCATGTTAAAGCTTTTGGATTATGTTCAGCCACAAGCATGTGACTCATGAATGTCCTACTTTGTTTGAGGACCATAAGCGAGTCACTGTTATAGGTAACCAATTCTACAAGCAAACCCGAGTACCCTTTGGAACACCTATAACAAAGCAATGGTGAGGAACCACCCTAACTTCAGTTACGGGCCTCGAAAGCATAACTATTCATCATTTGTCCCTAGAGGACAACTGTTGCCTGAACTAGTAGCCAATCGTTCTATCAGACACCACTTAATTAGGGCATCCGACCGGCCTATATTACTTTAATCCCTTTTTAAAAAAACTTTTCGATGGGGTTGGGTTCCCAACACCAACCCCAGGTTTGGTCTAAGCAGGGTAGTGGTTTCCCCTGCATCGTCTCTCATGGACAAACTGCCATGGAAGTTCGTTCGTGCCACCCACTTCACTTTCTCCATGAATAGCACAACGTCAACAACAACAATAAAGCAATAACACAATCACAACAACAACACAATACCTTCATCATCGCCTCTCCCTCAATCAATTTTCCTATTAGCCTTAACCTCACTATCTCGATCTCTCTCAAAATCATGCTCTCCCTTTCAGTCGAAATATAGAGGAGATGAATATGTTGTTAAAGATATATATTAGTATTTCTTCGAGATCTGCATCGCACGTATCTCGAGACAAATCTAATGGTTCCATTTTCATTATATACTTTGATTTTCTTCGAGATATGTACTACGTATCTCGAGGTCAATCTTTGTTTGAAAACTAAATCAAATGAGATGGTGTATTTATTTGCTTTGTATTGAGATATATATATATATATATATATATATATATAATTTTCAAGATTCGTATGCATGAATTTTGAGGCAGATCTAAATGTTGACAATCACTTCTCTTTATATGTTTATCTTCTTCGAGATATGTGATGCTTATCTCAAGGTCGATCTTAGTGGCTATTAACAAACCCATCACCACTGATCGATTTGCATGAAATCAATTATATCTGATCTCATCGAGATACGTATCATGTATCTCGAGGTAGATCGAATAGTTTTTTATTAACCACACAATCACATCCATGCACCACTTGATTTTCCTTAAGATGTGGTTGCGCGTATCTCGAGGCATAAATAAACTCTCCAACATTCAATGATCAATGCCATTATTCTCATCGATGCTCACGCTATGCGTATCTCGAGACAAATTCAATATTTACTTTTTAATTTAAGTTAAACAATAGGATTCATTTATATATATTTATGTATATAAACTATATTTTATATATATAAATACATATATACCTATGTATTTTCGTGGCTATAAATTTGTCATGCATGCCAACGACCAACCTCGGGCATGCACACTATTGTACATCTCACGCGTATCACCTCGACCACACGTGTCACTAAGCGCCCACCAATTTATTAATTAATTTATTTAATTTTGTGATTATCTCTTATTTTTATGTCCAAATTAAATTTTGAAAAATATCTGAATTTCACCATAAATTGAAAAATATTCCCAACACGCATCGAAACTCACGGACACCATGTATACACTTCAACTTGACCCTATTTCGCATCGAAATAATGTATAATACATCAAATAGACACGACACACAAAAATAATAATAAATTTACGATCTCTGATCCGTAACGCGTGGGTCCCACCTCGGATACCTAAATCCCAAATTAAATTCGAAAATACTTATATTAGCTACCTAATCAAGTTTATAAAATTCTTGGATGCCACACGTTCCTCACTAAAAAACATGGTCAAATCTTTGGCAATTCAACAAAGCCAGTTGGCTAGAGATGTCGCCCTGTTTGAGGTTAAAACTGAGAAAGTTTTTAGTGACACAAATGTCGCGGCCCGAAACCTAGAAGTCCAGGTGGGCCAAATTGCACAACAACTGGGTCGACTACAAGAGAAGGGGAAGTTGCATTCACAACCCTACCCAAATTCAAAAAAGGTGCTAACTATACAGGCACGCAAGTGAAAGCTTTTGTTCATAACAGCGTTGCCTCAAAGAATGAGGCCTGCAAAACCGTCACCCTAGAAGAAGCCAAATTAGATGACCAACCCAAACCCCAGGAAAGTCCTAAAGACATCCCGTTTAAATGTGACAATTCGGGGGTAGTGGGTATCCCTTGCACGATAGGAGGAATTTATCTAGAAAACTTAATGCTTGATTTGGGAGCATTAATTTATGTGATGTCCTCAAATTTTCATAATTTTATAGGGATTGGTGATTTGATCGAGACGAAAACTTAAATTCATGCCATTGATGGCAAGGATATCTATTCAAAAGGAGTAATCCAAGACTTAATGGTACATGTAGAGGATTTGAAATTTCTTGCAGACTTTCATGTCATCAACATGAAAAAGTCACACAAGTCCAGGCCATTCTCAATTCTTTTTGGGAGGCCCTTTACGCGAACGGGCAAAGCCAATATTGACTTAGTCAAGGGTTATGTGTCCTTTGAGCATAAAGGAAAAGTAGTTATTTTTAAGATTCCGCATATTTTGAATTCTTCAATAGACACTTTGTTTGCTTGTTCCACTATCGTTCTGGACATGATGTTTATGGATAGGCATTCTGTAGCATCCCTTATCCCAATTAGGGCGATACTCGACCTAAAACTCTAATTAAGCCCTAGTAACCCAACCAAACTTAACTAGAGCTAGCAGCTTCTCCATATGTACCTGATAAACTCAACTTATATATCAATATCGAATAAATAATTCAAAATATACGTAGCGGAAAATTAAAACTTTTTCGATAAATACATGATATACATAAATACATAGTTGATCAAAATCTAAAACTCGATTATAAACCTCTCAACCCTGTTCATATACAACAAAATAACTCAAACATATATATATATATATACAGGAAGGCTAATTACATCGTAGAGAAGATAATAAGACTCCTAAATCTTCTCTTTTCCTTCTTCGAAATGTTAGAGTGCGAACCTAAAATATTAAATTTGGTGTGAGCGCTCCAACTTGTTCAGTAAGTAAGGATTCACAAAGCTATCAAAATTCCATATAATAATCAAAAATATTATGAAATAACAATATGCACCAATGTTAACTAATGGGAATATAAAAAGCATATAATTCAATAAATAACAGATGCAAGTAAATTTGTCAATGGCTATTACACTATGATTCTCATTTTGTTTTTGTCGATTACCTATCGACACTATTAATGTGATTGCTAGACCAACACATTGGTCAATGTGTTTTCTAGTCAATCTATTAATGTCTAATGGTTCTATCTGAAACCCTCTAGTGAATATGTAATCTACGCAACCTACCTAACTGAGTAGGAAGTTACATATAGGTCAGGAAGGGAACCCATCTCCTATATAACCTAATCTCGGTTCTAGGAGTTACTCTCATGAATCATATTAAACACCATTTTCCATTTATTAAAAACATCACAGTGTACATAGTTCCCCCATTCAGTCAATAAACTACATGAATTACACATACTAAAATAGTCAGACAACATTGATAAATAAGCAAATTCATACATACCTTGCTTAAGGTTTCCGTTAAGAAACTCCCTAACTTTTTGGGTCACTCACGCTTTCTTGGTAATCCAATACCTATCACAAACCATTTGTGATCAATATAGGTCTAATACCCTATGTTTAGAAACCCTAAGTCAATCCCTAAGACCTCAGAAAATTTTAAGTAAAACATAACACAGTCGTTGTTTTCCACGGTAGGAGCACGCTCCCTCACTTGGTGGGGCGCACTCCACCATCTAGGTTCGTCCCAATTGATGAAAGGAGCGCGCTCCTCTGCTAGGTGGAGCGCGCACCACCCTGCACTGTCTCGACAGTGTATAGGGCAGCAACCACTATTCCATTACCATCCAAACAACCTTCAAAACTCTCCCAAAACATAAGGGAGGACCTCTAGTGAGGTATAAACTCATTCACAATCATCAACAACAACAATTCACAAAGAAATCATCACCAACCATTGAATTTAACTTAAACTTCAAAACTTCAATGTACCAACTGATGATCTCTGATCTAACTATTGTTTGATCTCCTTGAATCAACCCAAACACTCCTATAATTGATTCCTCAAATCAAACCCTCAGCTATTTGCCTCTCTCTCTCTCTCTCTCTCTCTCTCTCTCTCTCTCTTAGTGAGATAAACTTAAATGTTTTAGTTTAAATATATGGATTTTCCTTGAGATATGCATCGTGCTATCTCGAGGCTAATCAAGTGATTGATGTATTAAAATGACATTCCCTAAAGTGATACAAATTTTAACATCATCAATACTAGCGTTCATCTCGAGGCGATCCAACATCTATATAATTCAAACCATAGTTATAGTTTTAATATATATATATATATATTTATATATCAAATATATAAATATATATACTTCATGTATTTTCTCACCAATAAATTCACCGGACATGCTTATGAGTGTTCTCGTGTGTGCACATTCATCTCAGGAGCCCCTTGTCGCATTTGGTATATCAGCTATTTATTCTTTATTTATTAATTTTTCAATTATAGGCTTGTATATAAATTCTCTTTTAGACTACAACCTATAAAATTCATTAAACATTCCAAACAAATACAAATCATCACTCAAACCCACGCACACGCTAATCGAGGTACGCCAGACTTAACCACGAGCCTAACTTGGGTTAATTAAGATTTGGATTAACACTAATCACCAGCTTAATGTAACGGGTCATTACACATTCATGGATCGAGGAAGCTCCAAAGGAAATCAAGCGGAGATAGCCCAAGGAGAAGAGCCTCTGGAAATAGGTGCACGGATGAGTACTAGGCATCCACATAACTTGCATGTCATTGAACTAGGAGCTAAACGCATAAGGATGGATGATAGCGAGGAGAAAAAGACTGTACTTTTTGACATACTGCACTACCAGCTCCAATCCGACAAGAGCCCCAAGAAGATCGTGCTTCCATGTAAGATTGGATACAAGAGATTACCTAGGGTGATATATGACACGGGTGCTACAGTCAATGTTATGTCATCCAAAATGTTCAATCTGTGTGGATTGTGTATCACCAGTGATTTTGAGACCTATGTGAGATATCCAAACGGGACAATGGAGAAACCGAGAGGGTCGGACGAGAATGTATTTGTTTACGCCAAAGACTTCGTGTTCGTCACAGAATTTTATATGGTTGATGGAAGTAATAGCCAATGTGAAACACTTATGTTGGGATTATCATTCTTAGCGACAGGTGGAACATTGATCGATATGTAGTTGTGGTACATTAGCATCCGGGTAGGAAAGAGGACAAAACTTTTCCGAGATAGAAGTGAGATCTTACATGACAAAGAGGGAGTCTTCACACGATTCTCTATACTAGCAATTGAGGTAATCGATTTAGACCCTGACTAGGGGTAGGTAAATTCATCGAGCTAACAACGTTAAACAAAAGCACTACTGGGAGACAGCCCATAAACAATTTTATAGTTGGTAATCGGTTTAATTCTTATTTTCCTCATTTCCCTAACCATGCATGAAGTATTGTACTAAATTCCATATATATACACTATCCATCTATTTCCACTATTTCTTTTATGTTTGGTATGCCCAGCTTATTTTTAACCTTGAGGATAAGGTTCAGAATAAGTTTGGGGGTGTTTAGGTGAGTAGACCGTTGGACATAATCATTGGTTGAAGACCCGCAGGTACAAGCTTTACATTTTTTTCAATTTACTTACAAATTTAGTGGAATCGTGGTGGTATTTCTTCCTTTTCATTACCGTTTCTTACATTCCATTTATTTCATCCCTTAGAGATTAGTACAATAATACATGCATGTTTTAGGTAGTCTAGTATATTTACCATTTTATAGAGTCTTACCTACAAGCAAAACTTTGCTTTCAGTTTTTGGAGTAAAAACTTGATCAAATTGTTTGCCCTTAGACTTAGAAGAAGTAGATGAGCTTTTACACCTACTTGAAAACATAAATAGAAACTTGGAGTATGGATGAGTCATAACTTGAAACCAAAGTAAGTAAGTGATCGAATTCACTTTGGGAGAAAATTCAAAATCTCTAGGATTCTGAAACTAGGACTAATCTACTTGTAGTATAATTGTTAAAGATTTAGCACTTTTAAGAGGAAGAAGTGTGCTTATTTACTGTAATAAAATGTGGGCTTGATGATTTTACGTTGGAAAACTAACTTAACTCTAGCAAAAGTGAGAAGTGGTAACATGAGATTTCTAATAAAAATAGAGAGTCCCACAAGTTTTGTAGGAAATGGAACATGGAACTTGATGGTTGAGAAAATAATGAAAAATCGGTAACCACGGGAAATGGAGGAGGGACGATCGTACAACAAAAAACCATATAGAAGGAGAAAGTGAGGATCTCCAGATGAATAAAAAGTGAAAGTTCATAGAAAGAAACTCCTATTAAGAAATAAAGATTTAGCTCAAGTGTTTATAACTAGGTTAAGTAAGTTCTTCCAATGTCATGAACCAAATAATAGCCTACCTTTAAATAAGCCATATAAACTCTTTAAGGTGTGACAATTTGCAAATAAGTGAAAAATGGTGATAAAGTCCATTTAAAAGAATCCATTTAATAAAAGGATCAATTTGGATTTACTGCTTTGATGAAGAGACCTAGAAAACCTACAAGTAAGTCGAAGGTCATGGTTTTTAAACACTTTGAGTTTTGAAATAGTGATGTCTTGAAAGGTGACCATGTTTGACCAGCCTTCAAAAATTCCAAGTCTCTTGTTAAACAAATTGACCAAGTCTCGATCGTAAGGACTCAATTATTTTTCAAAGTAGGCATAAAGTCTTTAGGAAAACATCATTCAATTTTGTCATAATGTATTTAGTTGTTGAAGGTAGATAACCCTTTGCTCAGGATGTGCAAAGTTTTAAGTTTAGGGTATTTGATGAGTCATTATTTATGCATTTTTTCATAGGCGTTTTGCTATGTAAATCAAGTCTTAAGTCGGGTTTTATGGCTCTATATGTTTACTTTGGAGATTTACAGGGTATTTAAGCATTTGTGCAGGAATCGTGTAAAATCTAGAAAGAAGTCAAACATCGATCAAAGTTTAGTAGAATTGGCGTCATGCAGTCACAAGGATGACGCCATAATATACCAGACAGCGTCACTCAAGGCGTCAGTGGAATACACACACGACGTTAGAATTACAAGGACGACGTTAACTTTACAAGGGACGACGTCACCCACAGCGCAAGGTTTATAAATGGAAGTTTCAGACCGACTTGCTACTCAAGACTTTCTATATATTGCCATGTCACCACTCGGTGTCGTTCCCACATAACCACGGTGCCATGGACGTTGCCAACTTTCGCAGAATAGATGTTTTGAGACTTTTTTAGAAGGTTCTTATTCTCGGGAGTTGCTATTACCCAAGCACACCTATATAAAAGGAGGCAACTCTATGGACGAAAATACATTGTATTTAGAGTGATTTAGGAATAGAACAAGGTAGAGTAGTCATGTCTAGCTAGGTTCTTTAATATCTAGGTTGGGGATAAAACTTTAGCCATTGGTAGGTTTGTTTTCTATGTCTTGTTGAGATTTTTTAATATAATAGTGTTTTGATTCAATTCTTTATCTTTATGTTGCTATTTTTAACGATGTCTCAATGGTACTTTAGAGTTTGTATATTCATTGCAAATCTCTAGGCGTAAACCTATTGATCTATTATCAATCAGGTTCAGTTTGTGATGCCAACCGGGTTGAGAAGTGGCAATCACTTAGAGCAAGAAACCTAAAATACTAGTTTTCCTAGGTGAGTAACATTAAGAACTAGGTTAAATTTTGAGAGCTACTTGCCCAAGGTTATCTAGGTGTAGGTGTTCCCATAAAGCTATTAACGTTGCTCACGTGCTAAATCTTGAGAGCGGTTGCCCAAGGTTGTACGGTGGAGTAAAAGAAGTATTTAAAAAGTGGTTGCCCTATCTATCAAAAATATGGAACTAGGGTGTTGTTGACCCCAAACCTATAGCTTACATATGGAAACTATTTTGAAACCTATCCTTCAAAGTCATTGATATAAGACATGGAAACAACATAGGGTTAGATTGTGGATTCCTAGATTCAGGTATGTTTCTATTTTCTGAGTTGCAGTTATTTACAAACTATTTTAAACCCCCTTCCCCCTCCAAGATTTACTTTTTGGTTCGTTAGACTCAGTTTGACTGAATTCTGTGAATTCGACCTCGTATTTACCACTACTACACCCAAATGGGATTAATAACCTTTTACAAGTTATGTTTGACACGCATGACATGTGATCAAAACCCTACCTTGAATGCTGGTTTCGTGTTTGTGTTGATCGATCTTCAAGATGTTTACATGAACATCCTCTATTAGCAATCCACATATGAATGATAACCAGAGTTGGAGTGCTAGTTCCAAGAGACCTAGAAAGTATTTTTCTTTTCTTCCCAAAATCTAGAAAACTCAAAGACAACCAAAAACGAAAAACTAATTCGTTTTAGGGTTTCAAACCTTTTTGTACGTCTATTATGCTTTCACTTAAACACCTATTTATACAAGTATTGTATTTAGGATTTTACAAGTGAATGACATATATGCCCCTTCTTAAACAAGTAGTAATATAATAAAACGTAAAAGCTTTTCTCATATGAATTTTATCCTATAAAATTCATTAATCTAGACCACTTGAAATCATGTAAAGTCGTTCTTTGTGCTCAACATAATAGGTTCATGCAATGTTGGCGGTGAACCAAAACCCATTATAGTACACAAGTCATAAGCGAGACTCTAGCAAGGCAATATGACTACTCAAGTTGCACGAAGATCAAAATCGATACAACCTAATCAATAGTGTATATCACATCACTTTGTCGTAAGTGTCATCCTTAATGTTCAATCGACTAGTCTCGATCTCAAGGTAGATCGGCAAACATCTAAGTAACATTGATCTTATCAATTCACTTGGACTTGGCCATTTATCGATCTATCATATCGAAGGATCTCGATATCTCTCTCGTATACGAAAGTGACAAATTATATCTTGATTACATACCTTCACCCATTATTCACATAATAGCCAATCACAACTTTTATAATTGTCCGGTTAAAGACAACATTCGATTTCGTTAAATTACTATGCTCCTAATGTTAAAGTATATGGTAATATCAAGTCAAAGTTAAATGATATACCTATCATATGTAATACCTATGACTCAATCCATGTGGTGTTCTCATAACTATTTGGTCTAGTACATTGTTTCCTAACAAGTACTCATGATATTGATTTGTATCTATATACACATGATCATCACATGACCATCAATCAAGACTCACATTAGTCTTAATTCATTATAGTTTTCAGTATAATGGCCAACTAGGGACATTTAGAATATTTCAGTAAATATCTATAGATCTTATTATAATGTAAACATGCAAACCAATTATAATAAACATCAAATGAATCCTCTATCTCATTAACCAAAATAATAATAGAAAACAATGTTTAACCTAGGGCACATACCCCAACATATAGGACACAATGGACATTTAACTTAGAAAGAGCACTTTAATGAGACCGTAAATTGTGAATGTATAGCTGATTGGCAGGGAATCAAAGTAGAGAGTGTCTACCACATCATCATTTTCTTATTATAAAAATTAAAATAAAAACAAAACAAAGGTTTCATTCCATATAAAAATAAATAAAAACCCAAAAAATTCCAAATCCACATTGTGCATTGGAGACCGTTTTTGAAGTTGAATGTTAATATGTGCCACATAGGATAGACATTCTTCCCACATCTATGAGGTGGCACAAATCCATGGCCGAAATCCACATTTTACCATTGGAGATGTTCTAAGAGAATCTTTTCAACGTCTGTTTGTGGATTTGTGTGGTTGCTGAGTTGGTCCTCTTCTTTAGGTTTTTTTATTTAATAGGTAGTTTGTTTTCCTTTGTTTGAAGTTATGATTTGTCTTCCCTTGTTGGAAGTCTTATAAATTTTTTTTTGAAATTTTATTTTTCGCTATGGGGTTTCTAGTGGTATTAGTGTACTATCATATGTTCTAGATGTTTGAAATTTTATTTTTCGCATTCATAATCAAATTCATGGTTGTTCTTTTAAACAATAAGATTAATGAGTCAATATACTTTTATTAGGGCAATTGATTATGTTTGGTCATGTATCAAGCCACTGATGATTAAGGAAGTTTCTATTTTACTTCAAAAAAAAAAGAAAACACACATGAACCATACACATTTGTCATTATCCCTGTGATATTAGGGTAGACAACGGTCTCTGCAAACTGCTCAAATCGTCCAAATCACCTGGTTTGGTCTAATTTTTTAAAACTCATGGTTTGAGGGTTATTTAGAAAACTTGAAAATCACGATTATGTGGTTTAGTGGTGGTTTTCATTTCTAGAAAACCGCGGTTCACCAAACTGAAGGGCATTTTAGGAATTTTTATAATTTTACATCCCCACAACCCTTACCCAAACACAATTTGTCAATTTGTTTCACCTCCTTCTCTTTGCTCCGCTCCTTCCCCATCACTCAGTCCTTGCATTTTTACGAATTGATTTTGTTTAATTGTGTTTTTGGTGGATGGTCATGTATAGACATATGTTTTATTGTATTTTATGTGGATATATACATGTATGGACTTTTATGGAATTTATGCCAGTTTGTTTTTGTTGAAAATGTGTTCCATGAAAATTGCAAAACCTGACCGACCAAAGCGTCCAAACCACGGTCAATTTGGTTACGGTTTTAATGATTCGCGGTTTGGAGGTGGTTTGCAAAACTATCAAACTGTGAACCTTTAGTTTGATGGCGGTTTGACAGTTTTTACTACCAAACTGCGATTTGCCTAGTTCTACGTGCAATACACATTGTGATGCGAATCACGGATGTGCATCACAATACCGAAATCAAAGGACACCAAGAACACCAACAAGTGGATGTGTCGAGTGTTCGAAAAGGTCATCTAAAACTACCTTTTTCCAAAAGAACTAGTTTTTAGAATGTCGACATTCTCATATGTTTATCGTCAATTAGAGTAGGTTCGACCAACAACTGTTTGAGCCCTTATCACAAATCATAAGACGCAAATGTTGCAAACTTTCCCGGTAGCCAAGCTTAATACAGATATTTCATGGAATACGTTTTATAATTGAGTTATTTACAAAATAATTTATATATTATGGTGCTTTGCACAACCGAGACCGCTCGTTACGCTCGCAGGACTTCAATTATAAAAAATTGTTATTCTTGTCCGAAAAATGCATATATGATTTGTATAATATTGTCTCCAAAGTTTAATTTAAAATATTTATATAAAAATAATTTATAAATAAAATACACTAATAAGTATAAAGTATTGATATTCTACCTATCTACCATACAAAAATAATAATAAAAACAAATGCCTAACACTATCTCATTTTTTAGACATCATCTTTCGACACAACTTCATCTTCAACATAGAACTCAAAGAAAACACAACTGAAACAATGAATAATAGATACAATAAGAAATTATTGTTGCAGGATCATTCTCATTTCCAAACCTATAAGCCTTTGGAGTGTTAGTCATCCTATCTACAACCACCTCAGCTTAGTATACAAAAGTACAATGACCTCTACATGTCTTTTGATGTCGACAAAAATTGTGAAGTCTGTAGTATTAACACGACTCTCCCCAGATCCCAAGGAAGGCTCTAGAGATATATTTGCAGAGTAATATGATTTACTCAAAATGACAATGTACATGAAACCATACAACAATAAGTAGTGGCCACAAAATGATAAAAGTAACATGTTGTGCCATTATATTTATTGGAAGTGAATGTTGTGTCATTATATTAAAGCATACAAGAAATCTATGCTAAATTTAAGATCTACATGCATACAATCTCAAGAAATAGATAGGAGCACATGACATTTTAAGGTAATATAGTGAATACCTCAGTATCTCACATAACTTAAATTGGATCTTAAATGACTCCAATTCAAGTAAAAGCACATGTATAGGGACCAAGGACCATGTGACGGAAGACCATCAACCAGAAACTATTTAAGCTAATTTGCGCTTTATATGAAGGAAATGCCTGAAAAGCATTTCTCAAATGAATTATCTTCAATCTAAATCTTACAAACGAAATTGTACATTAAATTCAATAACATGAAAAATCATAATAACTTCCAAAAGATGAACATCGGCAACAACCTCAGTCCCAAATTAAGAACATCGGCAACAACAAATTAAATTATGCTTGTTCGCCATACAATGACCATCATTCGTTTATCAAGTAAAAGAACCATCTTTTATTAAATAAATCAACAAACACTTCAGAATCACTACAAGATGTAGAAAAAATAGCATATCATACAAAATTTTAAATTTTACAATCATTGCAAAGATTCAAGAACACATGGCTATAATCCTACAACAATTAAACTTAAAATGAAGACTCCAAGCACCTTGATCAGAAAAAGCACAAACAAAATTATAGGCTTTGATCACAAAAGCACAAATCAAATATAAAAGTATCCAATTTTGTAATTCCAAATACACGTATAAGCACACATACATGCGCATCAGCCAACCCATCAAGATTCAAGACATTTCTTTTTGAGAAGAAACTCATTTCACGAGAATATATCTTACAGGAACCACACACACACATATCGTAGTTGAGAAAATAGCTCAGCAAGCCAATAGCATGGAAAAACAAATTAAAAAATGGTAAATTAGTCCACACAAACCTTGAACTATCCAAGCACGGTAAAGCCAAAATGAAGCATAATGCTCTATATCAGAATGGAAATAGTAGAACACTTCTTCACTATTACATATGCCATTCGTTGATATGAAAATTGAAGGTCACCAACACCAGTACTTCGATCAATTGAATGATGCACACTCCCATCAGTCATTGGAAACCAATCAATAGACTTAAATAATCATTTGATGGATGGATGAGCAAAAGGATTGAGACTGCATTATTTAACTTGATTAACGATATCCAAAATGTTAGGCTTTTAGAAATATTGGGTTTAAAAACCTACAACCAAATATACTTTAAAAAAAATCAATCAATCATTAATTCAAAATCAAACAACTTATACCCAATCTTGTTCATCTCAAAATTGGTGTACAAAGAATTTTGAACTCTTAAAGTTCAAAAGCACCTAAAACTAAAATTAAGTTTGCATGCCGTGAATGATAAGGAGTCGGATACTTGGGTCAGTTTCGATCAAAGTATGTATAATAAACCAAAATTTGGTTTGGACTACCTATCGGTTTTACAACTGGTATAACAATTGCAATAAAAAAAGGATTCCATCTACAAGGCCTAAGCTTAAGCCAAATACATATAGTATATAACTCAAAAGCTCTATAATTAGCTTCGAACTAAATACTTCCATAATTAAATTGAGATTCCATCTACAAGGCCTAAGCCAAATCTCAACATTAAGTTTAAACTTAAAAAGTGAATAGAGCTATTTCTTTGTATAACAATTGCAATAAGCCACCTATTGCTGGACAAACAAGAGGTACGGTAATCATTATTGCAAGTGTCAAACCAACACCTTACACAGCTTATGATTAAATATTCTCTAAATCCAAATGCAAAAAGAAATACAAACTGCCAAGTGCCGACTTTGCTATCTAAATTGATTGGGTGCATTTTGTCAGGACCCTAATTGCTAGATTGTAGGAAAACCAAATATATTTATGTTGCTTTTGGCTTTTCAACAAATTTCAAAACAGAAAATTGTTCTGAGAATGAAGAACGGAAGTCTTAAGAATCTACAGCAGAATCGCTGATGCATTAGCCAAATCACCAAATCACAGCGACCGAGATTGAGAGAGCATCAACAATAGAACTAAGGATTTTATATAATCCAAAGAAATTGAGAACAATAACAAGTAAACAGATAACAAAAGAAAGTAGTTCGGCGAAAATAACAATCATTAGGATATTTGACATCAATACAAACATAAGATCAAGGAAATTAAAAGATTACAACAACAACATAACAAAAACAACAACATGGCCTCAATAGTTTTCTAAATGGAGGTCATCTCCTGTTCCGGTCGTAGGTAAACAACAGACACGAAGTAAAAACCAAAACTTGCCCATCAAGAAAAGCCTGATTGACTTACATGGAGATTGAGGAAACACATCTCCAGGTGTATTGATAGACTATAAAGCATGATATACATATGCCGTCAGCCGCTCCATGAGCTTCATACAATCCCAGAGAATAACACAATCAAAACACTGTTGTTTCGGTAGCAGAAAGCTCTCACCAAAAAATACGAACACATGAAGTGTTAATGAGATATCAAGAGATGTCGTTACTACTATGCAAGAGACACAACCGAGTGAAGTGTGGAACCGATGCTACCGAAAAGAAGAGATGAAGAGGCGTTTGGAAAAGCTTTTGCTCAATTGCGGAAAAATGTGGTCGGCACGTGATATACATTGACGTTGAAATAACGGTTTAATACTACTTTTATTAGGGTATAGATTCGTGTGGGAATCAAATTTTAATAACCCCACTGTGACTTGTGCGTCGTGCCATTATTATCTTTGGTTTACTTCATCACGGGACACGTTACTTCCCAAGAGCGATAGATTTTCTTCTTTTTGTTCCCTCAACTCTCTCGTTCTTCTGTCTAACAACAATAACAAGAGTATCTGTAATTCGATTCGACGGCATGGCTTACAAAGCTCTGGATCGCATCTTAGTATCGGATATAGCAGAGCTCGGGATATCCATTGATGTCGCAGAGAGGCTTCACAGCGACCTCAATGAAATTCTGAAGAACCATGGAAGCGAAGCGCCCCAGACATGGAAGAACATCTCCCTAAACCTCCTAAACCCTAATCTTCCCTTCGCATTTCATCAGATGATGTACTATGGATGCTACAAGGACTTCGGCTCCGATCCTCCTGCTTGGATTCCCGATCTGTAAGTTCTCCAAATTGGAATTCTCGCTCCTTGTTTGAATATACTGATGTTTCTGAATTGCGTTTGGTCTGTAGTGCTTTTCTATTGAACAAAAGAGGAACTTTGGTTCTACTTTTCTTTTTGGTGTATGTTCTTTGTTAAAAGCCCGATCATTGGAATAAATCCGAAAAAATTAGGCTGTTTTTGCTTGAGACCCTGAAAACTAACAATATATGAATTGCGAGAAAGGCAGAGCTGGTCTTAAGAATTTAGGGTCGGGACGAAATCATAATTTTGGGGCTCCATACTATGATGTTAATATACAAATATATACTTCACAGACATAATGCTAATGGTATTACTGAATAATTTTTATACAATATTTTCCCTTTAGGCGTGAGAGGGGTAACGATTTTAACTGTCCACGTTGTAGTTAAAGAGGGTTAATATTCTAGAGTATCAAGTATATCGCTTTCAATTATCTGTCATAACAAGGCAAGGAGATCCTAAAAAAGTGCAGGTTGAAAGAAAACACAAATCCTTATCAATTATCTAAGACAATGTAAATCACATAAACATTGTATACTTATTGACAAGATTAGTTGAGAATGAGAGTCACACATATATACTTGATCTAGTAATAGGCATATGTGATAGCGCAATAACTGCTCTCAACTAGTGGTAGAGAAAGCTAAAGAGTTTGCGATTATAGTAGGTCTTTTCTCAGGTTCAGACTTAAGCCCATAGCTCTTTTTGCTTATAAAGATGGATTTGCTATCTTATTAATGCAGATGTATTTACTTTCTTGTAAGAAAAGATGAAATTGTGGTAGATTTTCATGATGATATTCCTTAGTATGCTATTTTTTGTAAATGGGGATTTGTTTTTGTATATGTCATAGTTCATCTCATCCCATGTCTTGCACAAATATTTACCTATTATATGTATATATATATTAATTATTGGGAGAAAAGCTTTCTGTTTAGCAGGTGCAATTTGTTTGTCTATATGGATATTCTTTTATATAGGTAGAAACCATGTGAAAAGGTTCGTTTCGCATGATTGACTTGTGGTTCCTTAGTACCCATGAGTTTATCATGTTACAATGTGGGAATGATTTATTTATTTACTTATTTTTTTGTGTGAAAATGTAGTGAGAGTGCAATGTCAACAAACATAGGTCGGATTCTGGAGAGACGTGGTAAAGAGTTCCTTGGCTCTAGATATCAGGACCCTATTTCAAGCTTCTCCAATTTACAGAAGTTTTCTGTTTCTAACTCAGAGGTGGAATGACTAGTGATCTATGTATTTTCTCCTATTTGAAATTTGTAATTTTTTTTAGTATGATCATAATATCTTTTTTATCTTTTCTATAGGTTTATTGGAAAATGGTGTTGGATGAGATGGATATTTCATTTTCCGTACCACCTTCATGTGTTCTATGTGAGAGTTCTTCTCTAGATGGTTGCTTGGCCTATCCAGGAGGTCAATGGTTGCCTGGAGCATATCTAAATTCGGCTAGAAATTGCTTGAGTGTGAGTTCTAAGAGGAACAAGGATGACGTAATGGTTATATGGAGGAATGAAGGAGATGATGATTTGCCTTTGAATCATATGACACTTGCTCAATTGCGTAAGGAGGTTTGGTATGTAATACTGTCTACAAAGTCGCAAATTTATTTTGCATTTTATCTATTTTGGTGATGCTATAACTTTGTATATTCATTGCATTGATTTAGTTATAAGTTATTTGATTCCCTTTGATATGATATTTTGTAATGTGATTTGTTTATTTGAAATGAACTGTTAATAATGACA
Organism: Stephania cephalantha; assembly: GCA_039657325.1. Lineage (NCBI taxonomy): Eukaryota > Viridiplantae > Streptophyta > Magnoliopsida > Ranunculales > Menispermaceae > Stephania > Stephania cephalantha. The sequence goes on from CM077573.1 coordinate 26,838,576, forward strand.
ACTAGGCTTCTTTTTCTGTATCGGAATGCATGTACTAATTCATACATCATAGGGGACATGATAGTTTGTGTGTTGTCTGTAACCTATTGTATAAGCTATGATAGCTTATGAATTGTGAAGAAAAAGAATACCTAGCGCTACACTTTTTTTTTTAGGTTTTAGTTCGATGATATAATTCGTTTAGGTGTAAAGAAAATTACAATTTCCCAAAATTACAACAATGTACAGAATTTCCTCATTCTATAAAAAAGTACATGCCACTTTTATCAATGCCATAAGATCTTTAATCCTCATCCAAATTGATAGAACATGACAAATAACTATTTTTAGACAAATGGTATATCCTTTTCAACTATATAGCTGAAATTGATAGAAGTACTATAAATCTCTACTACTGGTGATATACTAAATGCATTAGAAGAATTCATATATTCCCTTGAAGGAATGAACATTTAAATATAAATTTGTGACACCCCCTAATTACTCCATATTTCTCCTAGTCTAGTTTACATAATGAAATGCAATCTAGGGAAATGCAGCAAAGCAGATGACCTATTCTGTAGTTTTTTTCCTTTCTTTTCTTGAGTTTATCAACAGCCAGAAGACATCCAAGCTTCTTTATTGTAGGTGGAATTGAGGCTTTCCATAAAAACTCTGAAAGTCTATGAAAGAGAGCATGTGTTTTCATCAATAAGTTTAGAGGAGTTATAAGAAAACAGAGTTGAAAACTTGAAATTTCTAGAAACTATGTCTGGATGAAAACATGACCTCATACATGACACTCAATTAGCAATATTGGATATAATTGCCTCGTGGATTTATAATGGTAAACTAGAGTTAGGGTCTAGATGTGATGATTGAATCCACCATACCCAATTTTTAATGGTATAGATTTGTCGATTGGGCCAATAGTATCTTTAATTTGATAATTCGATTATTGGATTATTTATGCGTGTGCCTCGCTTAAGTCGCTATCAATGTGACTTTATAGATTATGACAGAGATAGACCTGGGTGATGTTGGCTTTTGGGGTTCCAATGTAGCGGAATATTTTCAAAAACAATTTTTGAAAACCCCAACAAGATCTAAAACAATTCTGTTTAAACGGTAACAAACGGTAAACCATACCTCAATCGCTTACTCCTTTGCAATGTTGATCGATTCACCAAAACATTGCCTCATATTAACACCCTCTATTAGCGATCCATATGCGAACAACGACTAAAATTCGAAGTGCTAGCTTCTAGAGAATTGAGAAACATTCTCTCCTCTCCTAAATGTCCAGAACACACCATAAACTCTAATTTGTTTTCTAAAAACGAAATTAGATTTCGGCCTATTAATTCTTTTGGAGTGTGTTATCACTTGAAACACCTACAACAATTGTATAAAGGCGGTCAAGTGAATTACATATGTGCACCAACTTAAAAGAAGTAATAATACAACACACCATAAGGACTTTTCCGTTTAAAATTCATTGATTTGGACAATTTAAAATACCGTAAAACCATTTTTTGTGTGTGACCCAATAGGTTTAGTGTTGGCAGTGAACCAAAACTTCTTTTGGTACACAAGTCAAACTGCCTCAAGTAAGACATTATGATGACTACCCAAGTTGCATGAAGGTCAATAAATTAATACAACCTAACAAATAGTGTATAACATGTCTTTTTATCGCATAATAACCTAGATCAATCGTAAGGCACATAAAAGTCATCCTTCATGTTCAACTGTATTAGTCTCGATCTCCTGGTAGACTAAGAACATCCAATTAACATTGATCACTATCAATTTGCTTGAACTTGACCATTTATTTGTCCAACAAGGATCCACTGGATATCTCTTTCATATCGGGCCTGGGCGAGCTTGGGCTGGTTCTTTTAGCCCTTGCCTAGACCCACCCAAGCCCGTCCAAGCTATAATGTTTGAATAAATTTTTAGATTTTTGTATAAACTAAATATAGATTTAATAAATGTTTGAAAATAAATATTTACACTAAATTGAGCACAATGAAATAGTTTTATCCGTGTAGCTGACCCCAATTAATTTGGGACTGAGGCTATGTTGTTGTTGTTTGAAAACAAATGTAAAGTAAGAGGTAGCTTAATGGTAGAATTTGTAACAATTGACCTAGAAATCCAAGGTTCAAACCTTGCAATTCACATTTTTTTAAGTATTAATACTAAAAAAAGTATTTAAGTACTTCGGGCAGGTCGGGCATAGGTTGACAAATACAAACCTAGGCACGTCCCAAGCAAAATGACCCTGGGCACCCATGAACAGGTCTACGTATGATCATCACATGATCATCAATTACACTTAGACTCATACGAATCTTAATTTATTGTTGCCTCCGCAATAATAACTGACTAGGGACATTTAGGATGTTTCAGTAAAAATATCCATGGATCTTGTTATAATGTAAACATGCAACTAATTATAATAAACATCACAAGAAATCCTCTATTTAAATAACAAAAATAACAATAAAAACAATTTTCATAAGATTGACCTAGGGCACATGCCCTTACAAGTGATGTGGTTTTCATGAGATTGATGAATCTTAATATGATGTTTAACCTTTGTCAAAGGCCTAACCTTTTGTGTCTGGGGGATTATTACGTGTGACGAACCTAAACCGCAAGGCAAATCGAGCATCGCCACGTCGCTAGACACGTCACTAAGCCCGCCATGTATCTGCACACTTATTGATGACGACCCGCGACCTAACCTTTATTCCTTCCCATTTTCGACAACTTAGTTATTTTCAAGTCTCTATAAGATCATTTACAAGAAAATTTACTAAGTTATGTAATTTCAACAACTTATTATATTCAATTTAAGTTGAGTAAGTAAACGGAAATCTTTAATATAATGAAAGTAAATAATCAAGTTTTCCATTGATAAAGTTCAACCTACGGGGTGGAAACCCGGCATATCGATACCATGCATATATACAAGGCGACAAAATATCGGTAAGAAGCAAATATACATGTATTAGTGTTCTACAAGTCCCCAAACCCGTCAAAAGAATTACGTTATATATAACTAATTACCTACGAGTATGTAGAGCGACTATCCAAGTTCGAGAGGTAGTCACCATGAACCCCTTTGTCCTTACTCGTAGTCGGATCTACAACTTGCCCCAAAGAGACAAGTTCCACTGAGTAAATCCCAGAGAAATCATATTCAAGAAAATTTGCTAAACAGGTAAAACAATATCTACATACCATGCAATTTCAAGAAAATAAACAAGCAAATGCGAAGCATGATAATAAGACGCATCAATAGTGATAAGCAAGGTACTAAAAACAAACAACGATTTCACACCAATCATGGTTATCGGGATCCCATCCACGTGTGCCCACGTTGACCCATCACCCTAAATCCCTCCTAGTGGTCGGGTTGTGCACCACATGCCACCAACACGTGCGACCCAATCAAACAACTCGAGTTTTCAAATACCGAGTGTGCACCGCGCACGTGCTTGAGTCTAAGTCGTCCACAGGCAATATCGAGAAAAGCGTAAATGGAAAGTAACAAGAATAAAATTTTAATTTAAAACAAACATGAATTTTGTGGAGCGTTCTCGTGGGTTTACTTACCTTGAACAATCGCAAAATCTACTCCCAATCGATCCCCACCGTCTCGAAATTCATGCCCGACACCCGCCTACGGATCCCAAAGTAAAGTCAGAAAAGAATGACAGAATGGAATAATTTTATTCAGCCATTTTGGCGTGTTTAAATAGAAAATTACAGAGTAAATGCTTTACATAAAAATAGCAACTAATTGATCCTAATTGATCCTAATTGATCATAATTGATCCTAATTGATCCTATCTTATCAAAACAGATTTACTGACTATTAAAAGCGATTATACGACTAATTACTTCTAATTCTAATTAATTACAAATAGAATAAATATACTAAATAACAATCCTAATAATTACCGTTAATATTCTCGACACCCCCTCCTCAAGTTTGGAGAATAGATATCGATCATTCCCAACTTGGATAGAAACCCTTCGAACATAGCAAGTAAAAAGTCCCTTAGTAAGAACATCGCGAGCGCTCGGATGATGGAACAAAGGGTATGCGAGATATTGCCGTTTTCCAGTTTCTCCTTGATGAAATGTCGATCTATTTCGACATGTTTTGTCCGGTCATCTTTGCACAGATTCGAGCAATATTGATTGCCGATTTGTTGTCGCAGTACAACCTCATCGGTTTATCTCCTTCAACCTTCAGCTCCTCTAAGATCTTCCGAAGCCATAACAACTCACATACTCCTTGAGCCATAGCTCTGAACTCGGACTCCGCACTGCTTCGAGAAACAACCGGTTGTTTCTTGCTCCTCCAAGTAACTAAGTTGCCCCAGACAAAGGAGCAATAGCCGGTGGTAGATCTCCTGTCTGTAGAACTTCCGCCCCAATCAGCATCAGTGAAGATCTCCACTCTTCGGCTCCCATTCTTTGAAAACATAATTCCTTTACCCGGGCTTCCTTTCAAGTAATGAAGAATCCGATGAACAGCCTTTGAGTGTTTTTCTGATGGACAATGCATAAACTGACTAACCAAGCTCACTGCAAACGCAATATCTGGCCTTGTATGCGCCAAATAAATTAGCTTCCCCACCAAACTTTTCGATACGGTTCTTGTCCACAGCCTCAGCACCATCTTCTTTTTCGAGTTTCTGATTCGGATCGACAGGAGTTGCCACTGGTTTACATCCGAGTAATCCAGTCTCTTTCAAGAGATCAAGAACATATTTTCTTTGTGAGATAACTATTCCTTTTGAGGATCTAGCCACCTCCATTCCAAGAAAATATTTGAGCTGTCCTAGATCTTTGACTTCAAAGCTGGTTGGATAAGAAGTTCTTCGGTGACTCCAACTCTACTATGTCATCTCTGTCATCACAATGTCATCTACATACACAATTAAAATAGCAATTTTACCATGATTGTGTTTGTAGAACATCGTATGATACGAATGAGCTTGAGTGTAACCACATTGTTTCACAGTTCTCGTGAATCTTTCGAACCATGCCCTCGGAGATTGTTTCAATCCATATATGGATTTCTTTAGCTTACATACTCGCCATCCTTCTTTAGCTCATCAAAGCCCGGTGGAGCTTCCATATACACCTCCTCCTCTAGCTCGCCGTTTAAGAACGCGTTCTTCACATCAAAGCGTCTCGAGAGGCCAATCCAGATTAGCGGCTAACGAGAGAAGAACACATACGGTGTTTAGTTTGTCCACGGGAGCGAAGGTTTCCTCGTAGTCAAGGCCGTATGTTCGAGTGAAGCCTCGTGCTACGAGTCGAGCCTTGTATCTCTCAACCGAGCCATCGGCATGGTATTTTATGGTAAACACCCACTTGCTTGCCTACACATTTTTTTCCTTCGGGTAAAGAGGTAAGATCCCACGTGTCATTCTTCTTCGGGGCCTTCAACTCCTCAAAGACCGCCTCTCTCCATCTCGGAACCTCTAGAGCTTCATGTATCGACTTAGGTGGTTCATCATCCATAATCCTGGTGAAAAGGCTTTGAAATCTCGGTGAGAGCTTATGATAAGATACGAAATTGGATATTGGATGTTTTGTGGTACATGATCGACACCTTTGCGTAAGGCTATGGGTTCAAAGAAATCGTAGAAGGTTCTAAATTTGGAAGAGAAGTAGGAGAAAGAGCGATCGTACCTTGGACCTCGGTCGAGTCCGATGATAGGCCCACCTCGGGAGTGGTGGAATATTACTTGGTTGAGTCCTCCTTTTAGAATAAACACGAAGTTCAGTAGGTGGTTCCAAGTTGTTTTCTACCTGGGTCTCACGAGGTTGTGAATTTATAGGTTGTGAAATCCTAGGATTAGTTACAGAAATAATTGATTCCACTGAACTATTTTCAACCGATTTTGGCAAAGATATTTGTTCCCAAAAACTCATTTCAGAATCATTCTCCCCCGGAATTGAGTTTTTTTCAAAAAAATGTTGTTTTTCAAAAAAAGTGACATCCATACTCACGTAATATTTTCCAGATTTAGGATCAAAACATTTATACCCTTTTTGTGTTGGTGAAAAACCAAGAAATATGCATTTATGTGCCCGGGGATCAAGCTTTCCTCTATTATGGCCGTGTATATGAACAAAAGCAATGCAACCAAAAATTTTAGGTGTTAAATCAGTGAACGATCTATTTTCAGGAAACATATTCTTTAGTGCTTGCAAAGGAGTGATGTAATTAAGAACTCTTGGAGGCATTCGATTAATCGAGATAAGCTGATTAAGAGCGCTTCATTCCAAAAACGATTAGGAACATTCATAGCAAATAATAACGCCCTAGACACCTCTAATAAATGCCTATTTTTCCTCTCACCACTCCATTTTGTTGGGGAGTATCAACGCAAGAAGCTGTGATGAATAATTCCTTTTTCTTTCAAAAAATCACCTAAGATTGCATTAAAATATTCTCGGCCATTATCGGTTCTAAGAGCTTGAATATTAGTATGAAGCGAGTATTAATCAAAGAGTGAAAATTTTTGAAAACATTTGCGGCCTCGGATTTTTCCTTTAGAAGATAAATCCATGTGACTCTAGTGTGATCATCAATGAATGTGATGAACCATCTAGAGCCACGAGGCAATTTTTACTCTTGAAGGACCCCAAATATCACTATGCACGAGTGAAAAAGGTTTTGATGGCATATACTTCAAAGAAGGATAAACAGATCTATGATGTTTTGCCAACTCACAAACTTCACAACAAAAAGATGAAATGTCTTTATTTTTAAAAAGATTTGGAAACAAATATTTCAAGTAATTAAAGCTGGGATGGCCTAACCTATAATGCCACAACATTATGTCATTCTCGCAAGACAAGGTAGTTAAACATCTTGGTTTCGAACTTGTTCATCGAAGGATTTTCCGAGACCAAGTGATAGAGTCCATCAACTTCCTTAGCATTGCCAATCATCTTCCCGAACAAGGGTCCCTGAAATTCAAATCCAAAGCAAATGTTATTGTAGCAATACATTTGCAATCATGAATAATACGACTAACGAGAGATGAGATTGCAAGAAATCTTTGGAACATGTAGGACATTTAGTAATGTAAGAGATGGAGACATAATAATAGAGCCTTTTCCAAAGCAATAGAGGTTAGAGAACCATCGGCAATTTTAACTTTCAAATTTCCGGATAAAGGATAATATGAAGAGAATATGGAGGAACTACCAGTCATATGATCGGTTGCCCCGAATCTATGATCCAAGGGTTTAATTTTGAGCCTATTTGTGAAAGTTGTAGGGTAAGTACCTTTTTGAGCTAAAGAAGAAGAGGCAATCTAAGATGATGAGTTAGGAGTGTTGGATACAATTGAATGAGAACTCATTAGTTGATACAATTGCTCTAGTTGTTCTTTCTTGAAGGCGACGACGTCTCGAGGCGATTTCGGCTCTTTGGAAGTGTCTTCGGATGAGGCATGAAAACCCTTTGAATCACGAGGATTAGGTTAGATGAAGGGTTCTCGTGGCTTTCCATGCGACTTCCAACATTTGGCCTTAACATGCCCTGGCTTGTTGCAATGCTCGCAGATTGCCGGTCTTTATCGCGCGACGGTCGTTGCGGCGTGGTGGCCGACTAGAGAACAGGCGCGAAGGCTCGGTGGGAGCTGGTGAGTGTCCTCCGAGCATGACGGTCCGCCGCTCTCCTCTCTTCGACCTCGGCAAAGACTTCTCTAGTACTCGGCGGTGGATCACGACCAAGAATGCGTCCTCTCACTTCATCTAATTCCTTATTAAGGCCGACGAGGAATTCGAAGACACGTTCTTTTTCCACCATTTTCGAAACAAAGCCCTGTCCTTCGCATGCTCCACTCATAATCGCCGAACATATCTACCTCTTGCCACAAGGTTTTTAAGTCAAGTATAATATTGAGTGACAGTTTTCTCACCTTGTTTTAGCCTCCATAGCCGAGTTTTTAGCTCAAACCACCGTCCCTGCATTCCCGAGATCGAATAAGTCTCGTTCACGAGCGATCAAATGTCATGAGCGGTAGGTAGGAAGAGATAGGTTCTTCCTACACTCGAGTCCATAGAATTTATGAGCCAAGACATGATCATCGAATTCTCTCGCCTCCCATTTTTCGAACCTTCATCTTTCTCGGTGGGTCTCGCATTGGTACTGTAAGATAGTCGAATTTTCCACGGCATCGAATGAACAGTTTCACCGATTGAGACCACTGTAGGAAATTGTTTCCATTCAGCTTGTGAGAAGTGATGGAAAGGTTTTGGAAAGATTCAGTGGTGAAGGGAATTGAGGGTGAGCGAATAGAGCTCATAGAATCGATACCAGAGGTATCATCAGAGGGTTTAGCCATTTAGGCTCTGATACCATAAAGTCAGAAAAGAATGACAGAATGGAATAATTTTATTCAGCCATTTTGGCGTGTTTAAATAGAAAATTACAGAGTAAATGCTTTACATAAAAATAGCAACTAATTGATCCTAATTGATCCTAATTGATCCTAATTGATCCTATCTTATCAAAACAGATTTACAGCTATTAAAAACTGATTATACAACTAATTACTTCTAATTCTAATTAATTACAAATAGAATAAATATACTAAATAACAATCCTAATAATTACTGTTAATATTCTCGACACAAAGTCCTCGGTGTCATAACATAATCATGTCAATTTCATGTCTAAAGTCTTGTAGGAAGTTTTAAGTTTTACTTCTTGTCCCAACAAGTGTTGTTATTACAACCCTTGTGATAACAAGGGTTGTTGGTACTACTTGTGACATTTATTTGTTCCTAAACATGTGGTGTAGATGGCATGTAGTATAGATGGCAATTGATGTTTCTTTACTATGATTTTTGTCTACAATCATATGCCTTTAAGCTGAGACTTTGTAGTTATGTGGTAATTTTTGCAGGTTGGTTGCACGTGCAATACAAAGTCTGGGCTTTGTGAAAGGATCTGCAATTGCAATAGACATGCCCATGAACGTCACTGCTGTTGTTATCTATCTTGCAATTGTTTTGGCAGGTTTTGTTGTTGTCTCAATTGCTGATAGTTTCGCACCCCCTGAAATATCAATGAGGCTAAAAATATCAAAAGCGAAGGCAATATTCACCCAGGTTCTCCCCTCTCACCTTATGCTAATACTTTGCGGTTTCCTACTGTCAAGAAAAACTGGAAGATATATACATGATAGATAGATTATTTTACTACATTGTGGGATTTTGGCAGAAGGTGCTTCTACTTTTGTGATTGTAACTTGGTTTGTGGTGTACTACTGTGTGGCCTTGGGATCTTGGTGATGTAGTCATAGTTTGTATCCTATTGTCCTTTAACTTGAGTCGTGCATCAAATGGTCTTATGGATGTGGTTTTTTGTTCCTCAAATTAGAAATTTTTTTTAGCTGTCTACCCTAATTAGTTTATTTTATAATATAAAGTTTTTTTTTTTTTTTTTTTTTTTTTGGTAACATTATATATGTTTTCATTTCTTTTTGTCTATGTGGGTGGGGTTGAAGAAAGGCAAATATAACCCCCTCAAGCTGTCTAAAGTTACACCCATCACCATCTCTAACTTTCCATGAACCCTCTCTTGTATGCTAATGCCCTATGTTTAAGAGGTATTTGACAATTTAAGGGTAATCTAAGTAGGAAGCAAACATGCAACAGTTTGCACTTATGTAAAATTTCCTTATATGCTCTCATATTCACAAAAAACTTGTCTTTTTCAGTCACTTGTTTACACCGTGAAAACATAAAAGTTCTTGAACGCTACAACATGTTAAAATCTAGATATAAGATATAATATCAAACCAATGTTGCATGTTGGAAATTTATATCCATTTATGCAAGGCCTCTTGCACAACCTGATTTTGGTTAGAAAATTATTGAAGGAACTATCTTGTCATCCTTAGTAATTTGTTTGTGAATTGAGTCACTTGACAAAGCTCTAACCCAAATGTTAGAACATCCATGCTATATATAGTGACTAAGTCTCATTTAGTGTTATGACTGGATTTTCATATCATTCCTATAGTCTCATTTAGTGTTATGACTGGATTTTCATATCATTCCTATCATGTAGGAGAATGTTTTAGGCCATCTTTCTCTTGCATGGTGCTAACTCGTCGAGGGAACTTATTGGCCTTATTTTATTTTATTTTATTTTTTGTAAATGAAACTTTGATTGTTTCAATGAGAATGCCTTGATATTAATATACTATACCTAATACGGCCCCAAAATATGGAGATGCAAGGCGTTTTCTTTCCTATCGTGAATATGTAGCCGGGCGCTTAATTATATTCTATGCTTCGGTAATCTACCCAAACATTTTTATGCATTTTTTGTTCCCTTTAGGTAGTGTAAAATGGAGGTAACATGTTTATGTGATCCTTGTAGGTTTTAGTTGTTAAAATGTTTTATTTATTGATGAAAAATCCATTGTAGAATGAGAACCTAATTAGTTTAGCAATAGTTATAAGCATTGCAGTATTTGGTTATGGAAGCGGCATAATAAATGTTCCAAGAAGTCTTAGCATCTGATATAAAATTTAGTGGTTTGCTTAGTTGCGAATTTCTTTAAAGTTGGACTCTATCATGTTGTTAGATATTATTCAAACTTGGATGCAATTTTTCTTTTCTGTTTAAAATAAAAAATGGTTAATGTCATGGTGTCACCTACTTACATGATTTTATCTTGTATAAGTTTCCGTGCAAAATTATTTTTATTTTACTAAGAACTTCTATACTTCGAAAAATTTATGTTAGGATATTCTTGTTCGTGGTGCCAAAAGTCTACCTTTGTACAGGTGGTGTTCTAACTTTGACTTTTTTTTTTGTTTACCCTTTTTTTTTTTTTCCTGTTTCGGTGATGACTCATGTCGTGATCTAATTACTGCAGTAGAGTTGTTGATGCTGGGTCTCCCATGGCAATTGTTATTCCCGCAAGAGATTCCAATCTCTCCATGAAACTGCGGGACTGTGACTTATATTGGTCTGCCTTTCTAGAGAGAGTCGAGCATGCCAAGTATGGATTCGTTTTTATGTTGCTGTCTTTAAATTTCTTTTTCTAAAGATTTTTTGACATCATTTACTAGGAGATTTTTTATCAGATGGGGTGATTTATCTTCATCTCTAATTTATTGATAAGAATCGTCACTTATTTAATTTCTGAGTAACTTGAGAAAGGCTGCTAGTAGCACTTAAATCATATTGGAAAGATTCTCCGTGTTGTCGAAAACATTGTCCGTGTTGGAAGTTTCACTGTACTAGAAGGAGCAACAAGTAAGAGGGTGGTTGTCATGATGTCTTGAAATACACAAATAGGGGAGGAAACGTCTATAGCACATCAAATGTCCAAGAAATCTTAAAATGAAACAACTTTCATATATATATATATTCATTATTCACTTAGTTAATGAGCGAAGAAAAAACTTGAACAAGTACCATATATACTTTAAAAAGTAAATAAACCTAGCGTGACTTAAGACCAATGTTGAATCATCAAATGAAACAACTTATATTATTGTTACAACAAAGCTTCGATCCCAAATTAGTCGAGGTCGGCTAAATGGATCATACTCTCTCGCCACGCTCGATTTAATGCACTTGATGGAGTGCATTCAAAATCCTTAAGTTCTTAAGCAATGCATCCCAAGTTCTTTCAGCTCTACCGCTTTATTGTCAAATTTCTTCATTTTTTTTATTATGTCGAGTGTTTTAGCTGGGAGCATTCGCGTGCCATCTTTGGATGTGTCCAAACCATTGCGACTGTTCTTCCCTAATTTTTGCGTCAATTGGTGCTACTCCTATATTCCTTATTGCATCTTTATGTGTTTTACCACATATGATCCGCTTATGTTCCCTAACTTTCACTGCATTCATTTCATGTACGTGTTATTTTTTTTTACATCCCAACCTCCACTTTCATAAAGGATAACTGACCTAATTATTGTTGTGAAAATGGCAAACTTGCATCATAAATTTTGATGTGCAAGCTTATTAAATTATTTTACTAGTGACTTGTGACATTTTTATTTGTATTTACCTCTTTGGTGTAATTATACTTCTTCATTCATCTGTATTTTCTTTCCCTTTATGCTTCGTATGTAAGTATTTAATGATGTAAAGCTATAAACCTGATGTAACGTGGAATTGGCGAATTACTGCTACAAAAATATACATATATATATATATATATATATATATATATTCTTCCCAATTGTTGATTCTTCGAATGCCAGAATTGAAGAAAACATATTTCTAACTTGTGATCTCTCCTAGAGACACAAAGTTAAAGAAATATACAGGAGTTCCACCCAAGAAAACTCAAATTTCATTAATCATATCAATCAAAATAACAACCACCAATACAATCCGTATTTGAGCCTATATATAGGCTTTTAAATCCCAAACATAATTTTAATAAAACTCAAACATCTAAAACTGCCGCATCTAATTAATATCACGTAATCTATGCTAACTCCTAGTACATCTTATCCTCTAATAGGATAACACAAAAACAGACTTCTTAATTAACTTAAACTTCTAATTACATTAAATGGTTAATATAGAAATTTATAAAAAGTAAAATAAGCAAATATGCAGATGTGTAACACAAATTTTGACATGTAACCGATCTTCATCTTGATTAAAAAAAAAAAAGATAAATGAATTTCTACTTAATTTATTACTTTGTAACATAAGAAAATTGAATTTATATTTTGGGTACATGTCTGGGCTTGAAAATGCGGCAACTAGATCACACTAAGTTTCAGACTTGATTTGTTGCTTCCACTGGTTGTTTAATCATGAAATATTAGTGTGCCCTACCTTAAGGAGTTCCCAAACGCATGCTTAAGCTATTTGGTGTGTGTAGTGTATATTCTTGTATGGTTGCCATTTTTGGATTTTAATTGTGCTTAGCATCTTAGGGGATTACTTGGTGGTGATAGTGCACTCATTTCCAATGTAACGACCCTTGTCCTGATTAAGGTATCATTCGGCCTGAAGTACGAATTAAGCCCCGGTAAACCAGCCAGACTTGACCCATGTCAGAAGTCTAACCTTCAGTACCTAATAAACACAACCCGTATTTCTCGAGAAAACCGATGAAATTAAAAAAGTAAAAAGCAGCGGAAGACTTAAACATCAAAGTGTTCTAAAATAAGATAAAACAAAAGAGATACACGGTCCCATCCCTGTGATAATAATTATAGTACTATATCAAAACCTCAAACAGTATATAAACAACTAGAGTCTCACCACATACAAAGAAAGGACAGCTACACTCCTAAGCTTTGCCCTTTTCCGTTGTCTTGAGTGCTAGTCGAGGTACCTGAGATTGTTGAAAAGGGGAGTAATCATTCAACAGGCTCAGGAAATGGAATTCCACTTAGACCATCCATTATCCACTATTACCCCATTTGCAATAACTAAATGAACAATAATAGCTACAAAGGGTAATAACGAAAGTAAATAAACAATAGATAGTGTGAGATGCATATCAACAGGTAAAATTAGCTAATGCACTGGCAATCATTTAAAAAGAAGTTAGAAAACAAGGACTGGAGACTAACTTACACAAGAATACCAAAATCTGACCCACACAATGGCCAGTTGTGTGGTTCCGATAATGTATTCGAGCTTAAGTTAGCTCTCCAACATCCCTAGTGATAACTCAATCATTCTATGAACCCTTGCAAAGGCGGGTTTACACTGGATCCCAACCGAACTCTTTGCGGGAGCTTCGTCACAGACCTATCTTGCAGATTCACTTTATATGGTTGTAAAACATAGATTCCAGTACAAAGCCCCCAAACCCAGTCCATAAGCTATATGAAACTAAATATAACTATAGACATGGCATAAAAGATAAACTAAGTGAATTCCCACTTACCTCGGTCGCACTTCCTAGTTTTTTTTGTTGACTTTGTCTAAGTCCCAAACGTCTCGATTTGTTTCCCCCGGATTAAGGACCTAAAACCAACCAATTGGTATTAATTACTAGACCATTTAGAGATGTTTAAGAACCCCTAAATATCCCTTAGACTCTCAACCAAGTCCAAGGATCCCAACTGCTAGAGTGCAGTTTTTTATTTATCCATTTGAGGTTTGTATTGCAGCACATGACTGCTGTTTAAGGACTGCAGTCCTTGCACCCCTCTCAATACTTCGCAACACCACCATACTGTCTAGAATGCCTCAAAATGAGGTCTTTCATCAACCCATAACATCCATTAATATTTTGCATCATCAAATCATAGTATTTACATCTAAACCCATCTCATTAATAAACCAAAACATGACTTGACAATGCTTAAATATTGGACAGCGGTGATGGATTGAATTAACATTTGATTTTATCATTATGAATGGGTTCAAATGAACCTAATAGCACCCCATAATGATCAGCTAATGCTGTACTTGTCCCAATCCATCATTTTCCTTCACTTTTGGTCCCATTTACACACATAAAAGTGTTACAGTTTTTAGGACAGCATAGAGACCTAGTCTTTTATGTTCAAATAGGTTCTAGTGAACCCAAGAACAACACCTAAACACCTCCTAAGTTCAGCTCCAGGGTTCCCAACTAAAAACCCTATCTAAACACTTCATTTGAATGAGAGAAAATGGAGAGAAGGAGAAGAGATTCTTACTAAGAAGTCTAGGTGGTAAGATGAGCTGAAATGCTCTCTTTAATGGTGATTCTTCACCATCCAAGCCCTCCTCTTTTCTTCTTCAATCCCTCCTTCACTCTTCTTTCGTTGGTGATGAGATGAGAAGAGGAAACTTGATTTCTTTGCCTTTTAAGTCTTGATCTTCCTCGAGATATGCACCATGTAATCTCGAGGCTGATCTTGTGGTGTTTAAACTACCACATAATCCACTTTAAGGCAGTGCCACCTCCTACTTTCCATGTGATCCACCTCATCTTTACCTAGATCATTTGATTATCATCATCTAGATCTCCCTACACGTATCCCGAGATAAATCATGTGTTTAAGTCACTTAAAGTGACATTATGTTGGATTGACACTCATCATTACACACGTATCTCGAGGCTTATCCAAGTGTTTGAGATTTTCTTTTAATATAACTTAATATAACTTTGGTTTTTATTTGTTTTGGCACAACAAATAAACACGAAACAACACACAAACGCACGTGCACGCTAATATTGACAAGCCGGGCTTAACCACAAGTCTAACTCGGGTTAATTGGCATTCGAATTAGTGCTAATCACTAGGTTAAGAACACGAGTCGTTACATCCAAAGCTTTACATTGATCATATTTTGGACTTAATCTTGATGATTGATTGTTATATATCTCTTTAGCTTAAGGCAAAGCTTTATGTCAGGAGTTGGTATGCATTTGGTATTGATTGACACTTGACAGTTCGCATGCGACATCGCCATTACTGCTACAATCTTCATGCATATGATTTAGTTCTAAGCAATATTGGTTAGAGGATAAAATCTAAGGCTGCTTATGAAAGGAAACGATGAGCAGGTTATTTACCAATTACTGACACAAATGATAATCTAATGAATTTTAAAGCACAAAACGTTCTGGTTCTCTTTTTTTTTTTTTTTTTTTTTTTTTTTTTTTTTTTCATGTGATCTAATCATAGCTAATACAATCAGCTTCTATACTCTCTAACAGAAACTAAATGATTTATCTCCATTATTCTAAAATTGCAGGGATGATGGTTTTGCAGCTGCAGAACAATCCGTGGAAGCATTTACAAATATCCTTTTCTCATCCGGAACCACAGGTAGTCTTTTTACACTTGCCTGATGCTAGTTGTAACTTGTAAGTCACCATGCACTTTCTAAATCATTTTCTTAAAATAGAAGCCTTCTTTTGATTCTGATATTATTTAACCTCTGCTTCCAACCAATCTCTTTCTTAGCAATTGTCCTTATAACTGGCGTTGTTACTTGGCATGGATCACTTTGTTCTTCGTTGGCTCCAACTTAGTTTCCTCCTTCCATCCCATTGTCTCTTACATTAAGGATCATCGCCCTACATTAAGTGAGTTGGCTTTCTTGATTTACTCACAAGTAAAAATGACATGCTGCCTAATAAACAATTAATACGAGATAAAGATGCTCCTCCTTTGTATCTTCTTGCTTCGCAACTGAACATGTTGCATGCAATGAGAAATTCAATGCTTTTACATGATCATCAATGATTTACTATTTGTAAATATTACCTGTAATAGAATTGGTGCAGTGAAATAGGTTTCATAACCAACAGATCATGCGGGCAGTCCTACATTACCAACTCAAAACTAGTTATCTTCTTTTTAGTTATGGATTTAGGGAACCTAACTTGATCTTGTGGAAGTAGTCAAAGGTTGGGCCACCTATGGTTTATGTATGTTTGACCCATTTCATAGAGAGTTGCAAAGTTTTAGGTTGGTAGGACACCCATCTCTTCTTTGGTCTTTTTTTTTTAACAAAAAAAAAAAAACCTAAAATCAAGTTATTTTATTCCACATAATGTCATATACTTTTCAATGGGCAATTGATTTAATATCTGCAGGTTTTTCCTTCTACTTCTTAATCCTTATTACCATGGTTAACATCTAAAATTATCTTTTTTAATAGAAAAAGAAGAGATGAGGTAAAAGGTACCTTTGGAACTTTGGAAGAATTCGTTAGAGTTTAAGGCCTTAAGTAAGAAAAAAAAATCGAATGTGCATTATGAGTTCACAATTACTAAAGATCAAGACCATGAAGTATTACGAATAAAAGATATAAGCTCCAAAGGATGACCACTTCAGATATTTATGATCAATTTTACGAAAGGAAGGACATGTTGAACAAGGTATTAGACATGTATATAATTCAATTTGGATGGAAGAAGTTGAGAGCAACCTATGGGATATAAGACCTAAATTTCTCTATTAAATGAAAAGGGGTATTTTGTACTGGGATACCTGGGCTAGACACTTTATGTCGGAGTACCTGTGTCGACACGATTCGACATGAATCCGGACACGGGATATGTATTGACATGACATATTTGAGTTCGGACGCGGCAGATCTGTGTGAGAGAGAGAGAGTTGCAAATCTTGAGAGAAAGAGAGAGGTGCAGAACTGAGAGAAAAGGGAGACCCAATGATGAGGAAGAGTGATGTTGTGATGGAGGGAGAGAGGGTTGAAGATCTGAGAGAGATGCAGTGCTGAAGAAAAGACTCGAGCCGCCGCCATATCCCTGCAGAGATGATGTTGGTGAAAAGAATGAAATCTTAGCCCATCGAGGAGAGAGAGAGAGAGAGAGAGAGAGAGAGAGAGAGAGGAGTTATTTTTGTTTTCAAAGTGGACCCACTTGCTATTACTACCCATCAAGGAGAGAGAGAGGAGTTATTTATGGATGGTCCCACTTACTTTTACTTTCTATCCCATATGCCCATACACCAGTGAACATATTTACAAATTTAATGTAAAACAACCAAATATAAATAGCTCTATACTTATTTACACATGACTCGTATTTAAACAGCTACTTCCACACATTACACATATTTTAAAAACTGATGTAATAAAATGAAATTATAAATTTATTTTTAAATACATACTTGGTTAGATGGTTATATATGTATATATTCCAGGTTACCTAGATTTGTAAGACTTCAAATAGATGAGCTATGCTTTGTGGAAGTCAGTGTTGGGATGTAAAGAAGCAACACATATAGTAAATGAGCACAACAAAAATAAGGATTTGATACAACCTTGAACCTTTGCTGAATTGAATCAATAAAAAATATAGAAGAACAATATAGTTGAGAAAGACTTATTGTTGATATGTAATATAGAACTAACAATACCACAACATATGAGAGGCTGGACTCTCCAAGAAATCCAATGAGTTTCTTTAAAGACAAATGTACTAAATAATTTTGTTATATGACTCTTGACCCCTATTTATGCTTGACTCCTCTAGCTAACCAGTATGAGTGTGATAGAACTCTAACTACAAGGGTAAATGAGGACGACGCCTCAGAGAGCTTTATTAATAGGGGTGAAATCACCCAAATTGGGGAATACAACTAAGAGAGGTAAAGCTAGAGCTCAAGAACCCTGAAACCCAGAGACAGAGCTGACTCTTCTCTACTCAACCAAGACCAAAGTCTCACCACAAAACAAATACAATCAATATCCACCCGTGATGAATAGTACCCTTTAAGTATTGACTTACCGACTCGCACCTCATGCTTTACCCACTCAGTGCGATGCACATTTTACACTTACACACTATACGCAACACCAATTGTTACTACTCAGTGGACCCCGGAGCGGCTGCTGGAGAAGTATATGGAAGGACAAGTGATTCTTTGGTCCTCTTGCGCTTCCTTATGTAGACCCTATTTATGGGAGGCCTACCCACAATCCCATCATTACTCCCTCCCTGGACAACCACCTTGTCCTCAAGGTGGAAATAAGGAAATGGCCGTCGGATGTGTTTCACAAGTTCTGAAGAAGCATCAAAAACAGGGAGAGATATCCACTTCATCAAGACCTATGCTCCAGCAGTGGAGTGGCGATACGCTAGGGCAGCTTCGGGCTCAAAAGGAACGGTTAAGGAATCCGTTGGAAGAGGAGGTAGGTCTGGTAACAATGGAAGACAGCCTATCACATGCCGCGTTTAGGAGACATGGAACACTAGGTGGATGGCAAAGTCTGGAGGCAGTTCCAATCGATAGGCGACAGGACCATGACGAGCTAGCACTTTGAAAGGCCCATAGAATTTGGGGCTATGCTTGTTGTTGGTGCGGCAAGCCACCTACTGTTGGCGATAGGGCCGGAGCTTAACATGAGCAAAATCACCAATAGCAAAGGAGAGCTCCCTACGATGAGGGTCGGGATACTGCTTCATTCTATCTGGGCTAACGAGAGTTGATCTTGAAGTTCGTGGAGGGCCAAATCCCGATTGGCAAGCATCACTGGCCAAGTTTGGCATGACAGTACAAGGGGCGGTGTCACAACAAACTAGGGGGAGGGGGGGAGGCAGATCCCTACCATAAACAACCTTAAAAGGAGAGCATGGAAGACCAGTGTGAAAGGAAGTGTTGTAGAAAAACTTTGCACAGTGTAGCCACGAAGACCATGTCGTTGGTGAATGAAGCAATGAAGATACATTTCGACACATTGATTCACTACTCTTGTCTGCCCTAGAGAATGGGGGTGACGTGCCGAACTGTGGTGCAATTGTGTATCTTTGGAGACGGAAAAGTTCGGTCCAAAACCGCTCAAAAATTCTTTATCTCTATGCGAGACAATGGTAAGGGGGAACCGTATATACGGACCATCTCACGGAGGACAATCTCAGCCACATACTTAGCCGTGTAAGGGTGTTTTAGAGGAACAAAATGGCCAAAATTACTGTGGTGATCAATAACGACAAAAATGGAGGTGAAATTGCAGGACTAAGGCTACCCATCGATGAAATCCATCGAGATACCCTCCCAAATAGCAGTCGTAATGGGTAAAGGCTGGAGCAAGCCACTCGGAGATAAAGTTTCGTACTTGTTCCGTTGGCAGACGTCGCAAGAGGCAAGAAATTGTTGGACATCTAAACGCATGCCCACCCAATAAGATTCAGTGCCAAGTTTCTTGTAGGTCTTTAAGAAGCCCCCATGACCATCCATAGGGCTGGAATGAAACTCAGAAAGCAACGTCAATTTCAGTGCCGACGAGGCAGAGATGGCCATCCTGTTTCAAAAACGTAGCTGACCACGTACCAAGGCCTAGCTTGTTTTGAACTCTTTACCAGCCAATAGGTCCTCGCGGATAGCAGACAAGTTGGGATTAACACGAATGCCCTCATCAATAACAGCCATGTCACCGAAAGAAGAAATGGACACCGCCAACAGTTTCGATGGAAAGGGAAACGGGACAAGGCATCCGCTGCGACGTTGGACACACTCGTCCTGTCTTGGATGTCAAAGTTGAACCCCAACAACTTGATTAACCAGTGTTGGAACTCCGGTGCCACCTCACGTTGTTCAAGGAGGAACTCGAGGCTTATTTGATTGGTCTGGACTAAGAACTTGTGCTCCAGCAAATAATGTCGGCACTTATGAATAGCTAACACGGTGGCTATAAGCTTCCTTTCATAAGCAGACTTATTGCGAGGACTCGGGCCTTTGAGATGGGTCCCGAGCCCAATCCGAACGCATCGCCATCGACAAACTTCTTCTCCAGTAGCTCCACCTTGAGACGATCCTTCATCCCGTTGATGAACACCGCCACCTTCTGTCTTTGCGAGATGCCATCTTGGTGCAAGGAAAACAACTCGAAATGCTCCTTGTGCTCATTGACCGTAGTCTCTTGCTTGATTGGGAAGAACTGTAATGACAGGAGAAAGGGATCTGCCTCCGTCAACCTCACGGACAGCTGGGTTTTCAGCTCATTCTAAGTCTTGAAAGGCTGCACCCGTTCATTCGACTAGAGCCAGATTGCGCTTGTCCAACAAGGCAAATCTGAGCTGCTCGGAGTTTAGAAACCTTTGACATATCATGCAACGCAAAAATACTGCTCGGCCTGATTCAACTAAACGATTAACTCCTCATCGTTGCATGTCGGCATCTTGATCTTCCGTACTTTTGTTCCGGATTTGTATGGTGACGGACCCTGATCTAAGTTCTCCTCAGCCATCGTCTCTAACTCCTGACCCAAATCTGGTAGTTCTGAATATTTTCCACCTGGAGCTCCCGATCTGTGGTGTGCCGTTTAGATACGAGCGATGTTGCCTAAACAACGCCTCCATCTTAGCACCTAGAGACTGGATTTCATTCTGCAACTCTACACACATAGCGTCCATGGAGGGCTCAATCGCCGGGATCTTCGACAGGTTTGCCTCTATGTTCTCCAAACGCGGATCTGCCTTAGGAGGAGCCATTGATGGTGTTCTGATACCAATTATAGAACTCTAACTCACTAACATGGATAAACGAGGACGACGCCTCAGAGAGCTTTATTAATAGGGGTGAAATCACCCAAATTGAGGAATACAACTCGAGAGGTAAAGCTAGAGCTCAAGAACCCGAAATCCGAGAGACGAGAGAAGACTCATTTCCGCTCTACCAAGACCAAAGTCTCACCACAAAACAAATGCAATCGATACCCACCCCCGATGAATAGTACCCTTTAAGTCCGACTCACCGACTCACGACTTATCCTTTACCCACTCTCGTGCGACACACGTTCTACACTTACACGAACTATACACAACACCAATTGTTACTACTCGGTGGACCCACAACGGTTCTTTGAAGAAGTATCCGGATGGACAAGTGATCCTTTGGTCCTCTTGCTCTTCTTTCTGTAGACCCTATTTATGGGAGTCCTACCTACAATCCCATTAGAGTGTTGGGAAAAAAATGTATAAACGCAGCGAAAACTCAATATATTGAATTTGGGTTCTAATCTTGTTGAGTAGTTTGGGAGAGTTACAAGTTCTCAAATGTTGTGGGGCTTTGTTTTTTTTCTCTTCCTTTACTTGCGAACCATCACAATTATGGCCGGCCTATGTGAGATTTTATCTCTAATATCAGTAATAGCTCCATAATTCAGTTGGTTCTTCCGTTTTGTGTATTGAGTTCAAGTTTGAGTGTTGGGATCCTATCAAAAATGGACTGCTTACCGTTGCAATCCGGAATTATAATGTCAAAGTTTTTCATGGAACGCACAGTGAGTTTTGTTTTTATCTTTTGTAGGTGAACCAAAAGCAATTCCATGGACTCATGCTTCTCCTTTGAAGGCTGCTGCTGATGCTTGGTGCCACATGGATATTCGTAAAGGGGATGTTGTTGCTTGGCCTACTAATTTGGGTTGGATGATGGGCCCTTGGTTAGTTTATGCTTCTCTATTGAATGGAGCTTCCATGGCTTTATATAATGGATCTCCTCTTGGTGCTGGATTTGCAAAATTTGTGCAGGTAATTCATCTTTACAATATTCTCATCCCTAATTTTTCAGGTGCTTCTTTGTGACTCGTCTTTTCTTGTGATTTAAGCTTTCTTGGGTAGACATAACAACAGTAACTACTTCATATTATTGAAATTTTTTAATGTGGATAATGTATTTGAAGTGTCTTGAGTGTAACATGGGATGCATTAATTAGGAGGGATTTGAATGGTCTAGAAAGCTCACCATCAATTGCACTTAATCGAGCACAATGGAAAAGTTTGATCCATGTAATCGATCCCAATTAAGTTGGGACTGAGACTATGTTGTTGTCGTTGTTGTTAGTTTTTCATACTAATATATTTTTTTGTTTGGAAAAAAAAAAATTAAGGTTAAAGTTCGCCTCCCTAACAAGATTTTCCAGTTCCGCCACTGACTAATAAGTTGTTGCAAAATGCAACTGTGTTATGATGAGTCTCGGAGGAAAGTAAAATAGATATCATCATATAATAGTTCATCGTCTCTGCGTAAATGCTATCAATCATAAATATGTATAGTTTTAATTTAAGTTGGTGGATTTTTGAGTTGTTTTGGCTGTTTCTTTGACTTTCGTTTTTTTCTACCTTCTCGTCCACCTCTTATTGTAAGCTTTCCATTTCTGAATTGAATGAAATGTTTCTGATTAAAACAAAAAAGGCAAATATTTATATCACTAATTTGCGGTAGCTACCATAAGAGGTTGTCATAAAATCTTAATCTAGAGCAGCTATATTTAATGCAATCCAACATGCTTTTGCAATGTTCTATCATCTTGTTTTTTAGGTTCAGGCTTTGAGTAGCAAAATTTCTGTAACTTTTACTCTGCATTTACAACTCTCATGTTAGTGGATCAATAGATGGACCCGATTCATACAAAGGAATCTGAAATGCTTTGCCAAGTACTTGTATAATTTGCATTATTATGCACAAGCTTTTGCTTGGATGCTCTTTGCTGGCTAAGCATGACCTATTGCTTTCATGATAAGCACGTACCAATTAGGGACTCATAAAGTATCATAATTTTATTGGTTTTTCGGAAGTTCGGTATATTTATTCTTGAAGTTGCAACATGGATATTGGAAATTGATTGCATTTGTTTTGATTCCTTTCGAACCTGTTTAGGATGCTAAAGTAACAATGCTTGGTGTGGTACCAAGTATTGTAAGGGCATGGAGAGCTACAAATTGCGCAAAAGGATATGACTGGTCTGCTATTAGGTGAGATGCATTTGATAAAGTTAGGTGGTTTCTCATCAATTTTAATAAGTAAAAAAAAAAGTGTCATCAACAACAAGAACAAAGCCTCGATGCCCCCAAAAATTTCCATCTGCAATGGTGGTTTTTGCATGTTCATGCTGTTTAAAGCCTTAAGTTGACGTAGGTCAGTAGGTGTACAACGCTTGTATGTTTTTGAATTAAAAGATACTTGTATTGGTAAAATAGTTTTATCAATACAAGAATAGGAAGTTCAATCCCTCACACTATGCAGACAATGGGAATTGGCTAGCTCCACGAAAATTGGTGTTATAACTAGGGGTGTCATTTTTTTGTCCGGCCAGCTAGCTCGGTTTTGTCTGACTCGAGTTGGGTTTGGGTAAGATTTTATGAATCCGGGTTGGGTTCATACAAGATCCTCTAATTTTGGACCCGACCCGAATTTCACGTAACACCTTTTAAATTGACTTCCATACATTCTATACCTCGTAAAATTAAAAAAAAAAAAAAAAAAAAAAAAAAAAAAAAAAAAAAACAGAAAATAGTAAAAACTACAGTAGCACACATAGTAATGCACTTTGATATCTTTTACTTCAAGATGAATTGATCGATTCTTCTATATTAGCATTTGAGTTTTTATGTTAAATGCTTGTGTCCCTAGGTTGCTTGGGATAACATTATAATGTTTCTTCTTTGACAAAAATATTATAATATTTTGTAATTTAAAATAATAAATGAAGCTTCAGCACACAACAACATAGCCTTAGTCCCTAAACACTTCAACACTCCTTTTTAAAATTATACATGAGGAGATTATGTTATGCATAGTTTATAATAGTTTTATTTTATTTATTAATAAAAATGCTTAAATATAAAATAATTTTCAAAAATCTCGATAAGTCCTAACAATTGGACTACGCGGTTCTAATGTAAACCTGGTCTGGACAAGGTAATTTTTTATGAACTCACTGGGCCAGGTATGGACAAATTAAATGTTTATTCAAGGGTTGTCTTGTCCCCGGACCCAATTTTTTGACACTCCTAACTACAACCATTCGTCACACACAATTTCTTATCCTACATAAGTGATGTATCATGCATGTATCATGTGTGTTTTATTTGAGTTTTAGATGTACTATCAGTCTATTAGTATGATGAATCTCTTGCTTTTTCCCATGATTCCATCCAATGTTTTCATACATCCAATTCTAAGAATAGTTGCATTAAAGCATATTTAAGGATGTTTTTGCATTGAGGCTTTCCTGAGATAAGAATGGAAATGCTAGGACAAAATAATTGGCTTAAACTTTATTCATTCCACTTTAATATTATACGAAAAGAAATGATTGCAAAAGTTTTAACTTTATTCTTTAAATTCAAAATTTTGTAGGTGTTTTAGCTCTACTGGTGAGGCTTCTAACGTCGATGAATACTTATGGCTAATGGGGAGAGCCAACTACAAGCCCATCATTGAGTATTGTGGTGGTACCGAGATTGGTGGGGGTTTTGTCTCTGGGTCACTTTTGCAGGCTCAATCATTGGCTGCTTTCAGTACTCCAGTCATGGGATGCACCCTGTTTATTCTTGGCAACGATGGAAAACCTATTGTGAGAACTTCACTCTTCTTTGTCATGTCTAAATGCGGATTATTGTTATATCACTTGTACACATTATGTATCTGTTTCTTGCTTGGTTCCAACCATCAATTCATTTTGTGAGGTCATAGGCTGCAACATTTACACATATTTCATGCTTGGTATTGAGGAGGGAAATATTTTCTCTTGTTTTATTTGAATGATCTTGTCTGTATTTTTATTTTCTCTCACGCTTTCAGTCTCCATTTTGGCATGCATGGTCTGTTGTGATTTCGAGTCCATGCAACGTGTATATATATATTAAGAAAAAGAGAGAATATGATGCATTTTGAATGTGTAGTGGGATCTGTGTTGAAATTGTTTAATATTGTCTTGTTTTTGGTTTTCAGTCGCAGAATGCACCAGGAATTGGCGAGCTTGCCCTTGGTCCAACAATGTTTGGAGCGTCAAATTTATTACTGAATGCTGATCACTACAATGTCTACTTCAAGGGCATGCCAATTGTGGAAAGAAAGGTAAGAAAATTGTTTTTCCAACATCTTATGCTCTTTGAGTAAATATGTGGTTTCTTTATTTTTTTTCATGTAGGTTCTCCGAAGACATGGTGATGAATTTGAGCGCACTTCTAAAGGTTACTATCGTGCTCACGGTCGTACAGATGATACAATGAATCTTGGGGGCATAAAGGTTTGTTACCCTATGTGGCTTTGTCTATTGTGCTTAGAAAACTGAAGGATGTTTTGGCTAAAAAGGAGCTTCCTGTAGGTAAGCTCCATTGAGATTGAACGGATATGCAATGGTGCAGATGAAACAATCCTCGAAACAGCGGCTATTGGGGTGCCACCTCGCGGAGGTGGACCTGAACAATTAGTTATTGCAGTTGTGTTTAAGGACTCAAAGATCTCAGCTTTGAACTTGGATCAATTGAAGTTGTCATTCAATTCCATGTTGCAGAAGAAGCTGAATCCTCTGTTCAAGGTATCATATTAATATTCAAAGATGGGGGGATTTGATCAATTTAAACTCTTTGGCTCATGGCCATTTGCCGACCTAAGTTTTGAATTTCATGTAGGTTTCACACGTTGTATCCATTCCTTCTCTCCCTAGAACAGCTTCAAATAAAGTCATGAGAAGGGTTCTGCGGCATCCATTGGTTCGAGTTTGCCAAGGTTCTAAGTTATGACACCAATTGCTCGATTTTCACTTCTACCTTTGTGTCTCCGGTAAATTATTATTTTTGCTTGTTACTTAAACTGTTTATGTTATTTATCCATGGCCTATTCTTCCTTTTTTTTCTTTTTACGTTTTTAAGAATAAGCTTTGGTAATAACTAAAATATAATAATGTTAGAAGCTTTTGTCATAAAAAGTAGGTAGGCCGCTTTGTAATATAGTTGAAGGATCCCAATGGCGAACTATATATGTAAAAGCCGTCTCCGTTGACAAACTAATAAAGAAAGAATCGTATTTGTATTTGACAAACTCTTCCCCTGTTCTCCTTGTCCCTCCTCAAACGACCCCTCCCGCCCCAAACCCAATCCACCATTTTGAGTAGAAATATATAGACATTGTATGCCTCATTGTTAGATTTTGAGGACTGCTAAGGGCACTTCACCTTTTCATGAAGACATCCAGTTAATGTGGGCACACACCAATTTACCTGGGGCACCCAAAAATTAAATCCGAAATACCCAAAATACCCCTCGTGCAAAACCTCTCGCACCCCACCACCCCCACCACCACCTTCACCGAACTCCTTGTGGAAGAATCCATTTGTTTTGAACCGACCAGTGAGAGGAATCCTCGAAATCGTGTTTTCCGTCCCTCGCCGTGTGTTTCTCCTTCGTTGTACGAGTTTTCTGCAGTTTGTAGGGTCGGGGGTGTGAGCCGATTTCGTCTCCAAATTAGGGCTCGGTTGAAGATCGTCGAATTAAGTTACATTTGGTAGAGTAGTTGTAATGTGTGTGTGGCGGTTTGTTCAATTGTAAAAAAATTGGGAAATCGCGGTTCTCGGCCACACAGGCCAGAGACTGTGTCAACTGTCTCGGCCAAGCATGGCCGAGACAGAAGCTAATATTTTTGAGAAGTCGCAGTCTCGGCCACGAAGACCGGAAGAGTTCACAGCGTCTCGGTTACGCATGGCCGAGAATACTTCAGTTATCTTGGCCGAGACATGACGAGAGCTACAATTAGTGATAGGTAATGTGCCGTCGGTGGTGTACAACCGAGAATTTGCTCCTACTCTCGGTTGTACACTACCGAGAGGGTCGCAGTAGGCTCGGTCGTGATAGGACGAGAGTAAGGCGAATTGAAATGGTTAATCCATCTCGGTGGTGTACAACCGAGAACTTGCTATTGGACTCGGTTGTACACTGCCGATATATTGGACTCCTTGTCGGTCATGGGTGACCGAAAATATGGGTTGTTTGACGAACATGCTTGACCGAGACATCAGAAATGGATGAATTTGAACATTAGTTTTTGTAAATTTTTTTTGTGGTATGTCAAACTAATTATACAAGAATGAAAATCCAGCACGACAATTTGCACCGAAACTTAACTAATTATATATCTCCGTAACATTCAAACTGACTCTACAAGTGTCCATCCATAAGTAAACAAGAATCAAAATACAAAGACACGACATTTGTATATCCATAGAACATTCGAAGTAACTGTCAAAATTTTTAAATGTACAGCCATCAAGGTTTCTAGGTACAAGCTTTACACTACGGTGTATCTAAATCTACAACAACAGTTGCAATGGGCGCGATGTCTCGAAATACGAATCCATCTCGCCAACTTTTGGCGCAGTCCTCAACATACCGATCCCACGATGGATATAAGGATGGCAACTGTGCATTCACACGCAACTTCACATGTCAAAGTGAACAGTAGAACATAAAAGATATTGTCACAAACCCGATTAAGGGGGAAACAAAACAATTCACAAAAAATCATAGAACTTACCCTAACCCAATGGATATTCCTTTCATTTATCATTGCAATGATAAAGTCTGTTCAGCAACGACGACGGTGGAGCACTACGTAGAGGTAGAAATGTCGAGGCACTCCCATGCGAGAGGTTTACAAGAATGACATTGAATGCAGTGGATACTAACAATCCCATGTCTGGAAGTGTCAACCATTCTTTGAAAGATGCACCAACTTGCTTCTCTCGGGCAATGCACCGCATTTCTTGACGATCTCGAAACTCGAGCCAAGCACTTCTGCCGCCAAAGGTCTTCATACCCGATAATCTCATCGTACATCCTTCTACGCACAATCCTCCACCCGTCTACATCTAAGCAAAGGCAAGCCCAGAGGCTACACACCGATATCCACAATTTCCATCGGAAACCACATCGATAATGCCCTCAACATGTGGCAACCAATCCGGTTCTAAGCAATGACCATAAGCCATGTTAGATGCATTTTGCGTGCGTCGACCGGCACGACGCATTTGTGAAACAACCTTGCCTTTCTTACGCCTAAAAGTGGAGGCCTCTTTTGTGGAGTGGGATGACTCAAACCGCTCGGAGAACCGTCTTGTCGAAGAATCATCATCATCGTGTTTCCTCTTCGACACCGCCTTGCCTCCGATTGGAGACCCCGGTGTCCTTCCCTTTGTCTTAATTTTCGCCGGCGCACAACACCGGTGTAGACGAAGGTCGACTAATCTCCCGAGCCGCTTGAATTTGAGCCCTCTCACCCGCATCCTCAACTCCCCGCTCCCCTTATCCAATCTTCCGCAAATGAATGGCCGTCCAAGTTTTTTTTGCGGTGTCGTGATTGTGCCTCCCACATATAACTGTGACATACCACAAGGAGTCAGTATTTTCCTTTACGTTGATAAGGAAAGGGCATCCACATTTCTTCGTACCAGTTTGAGTCCTCGCCTTTTCATCATTTCTTGATTTCTTTGAAATTTTGGCCGCTTTCCCCTTCCCTACTCTCTGAGACAGTCCCCTATATGTCCCAGACCTCTCACACGCAAGTTTCACCCTTCCCCTGCGCTTAATGCCCCCGGCATCCGTGCGCTTCGTTATTAACACAAACTTGTTCTCACGACTAATCATTTGAAGCCATGAAATAACCGCTTCTCTAGAGGGGAATGGCCTACAAGGTGTAAAAGTGTCATTGTAGTCTGGAAATAGGGTAGAAACCGGCATTACCTGCAATACAAACAGTGTAACATTATAATCAACCAAAATGTACAAACACAATCACCATAAAACCCCAAAAAAAACAGTTCTCGGTTGTACAGGTCCGATACTTTATTCAGAGTCTCGCTCACGTACGACCGAGAGTTACTCAGTACTCTCGGTCGTACCATACCGTGACCTACGTAAAACCTCTCGGTCCTCTATGACCGAGACATTACTATACATCTCGGTCCTCCGAGGCCGAAACAATCGCGCACATCGACAGAAACTTTCGATAACCGCATAAAAAACACAATAAATTTGCAAAATTACCGTGAGTTCGACCTCCTCTTGCACAGTAGCAGTACAATCCTCCATTATATAGTGGAAACAAGTTCGGATTTGAAGAAATTACAAAACCCTACGTTGACAAACAAATCATCATTTTCACAGTTTTACACAACTTAACAGTTCCAAAAAATCATCATATGGTTGTCAAACATTGTTACCTCGCTGTCGGATGATGTCAATCCGCAAGAATCGATAAACGCTCGCCAAACGCAATGTCGCTTTATGGTTCAAGCTTGGTGGTGGGGTGCCCTTTTTCTTTGTCAAAATGGTTTGTGGGGTTTGAATCATTATATATACAGGGGCAAAATGGTCTTTTCCATTTTTGCTGGAATTTTTACAAATAAGTTGGGTGCCTTCATGAAACGGTGGGGTGCCCTTAGCGGCCCTCTAGATTTTTTGATGAACTCCTCGTTGTTAGGTTAAGAGCATAATTCATCTATCTTCAGTTTATGGTTGGCCCGTGATCGAGTTTTCGAGGAATTTTGGAAGATGTAAAAGTGTTCCTTTGTGTGTTTGAGTTCATATTTTTGTTGGTAAGTTTTGTTCTCTAGGTCATGTCCTATTGGGGTCATGGCCTTGAGTCCCGGGTTTGTGATGCTCGTCTTACCGAGGCCAATGGCCCTGTAAGAGGTCAGATTTTGACCATGGTTTAAGCGAAGATTAAAACATCCGTGAAGAGAGATGAAGTGATACGAGTAGAAGATATGCTGCAGCAATCAATTCCCAGGAACAGGAGCAGCAACATCATTCATCAGAGATGGTGTGTGATGAGGAGGAGATTGATGGAGATGAGCAAGATGCAAAAATTGTAGTCAAATACTTTCTTTTTTGATAAGAAACTAAGAAAGAAACAAAGTTGCTTTGCTTCTAGTGAGATTCGAATCGCAACTTGTCACGCAAGTGAACTGACCTACCACTTAGTTGGTGGTGGTCAAATTCATTTTAAACTCGCCACCGGTATCTTGGAAAATCATTGGATATCTTTGTGTGAACAAAAACAATTGGGTGGTCGAATTAGTCCTCCGGAGGATGCCAAATGAGATTTGAAGACCCAATCCGACGCAATCATTTGACTTAGTTGTCAGACTCCTTTGAATAGAAATCTGGATCTACAATCGCAGGGCTCTAAGAAGTAAGAACAGAGTCTCAAAACTAAGTCGCCCAATCAATAAAGGCCTCTTTAGGAAGCCTGACATACCTCTGTTTTCACATGTGACGATAAATGCCATCTTCAGCGATGTTTCCTTTGTAATCACAGTTGGAAGAAGTCAATTGATAGAAATTAACTGCCGTGCCAAGCGCGCTTCTCTTATATTATGCATGATATGATATGATTCCTCTTTACATATAACTAATGAGTGAACGCTTTTTTATCCATTCGCATTCAGTACTTTAGCAAAAATAAGAGGTTATTACATCGTAGCAAGTAGTCATGGCCAATTTGTTCAACAAGCAAGCAAAGCTTTACAGGCAGACTAGGCCTTCCTACCCTCCCCAACTCTTCGACTTCATTGCCTCCAAAACTCACAACCACGACCTCGCATGGGACGTCGGCACCGGCAGTGGCCAGGCCGCCATCTCTGTAAGTCCAGTCCTTAAACTCATAAATCTCCATCATAAGTCTTATATGGCGTAATTGATAATTTTGTTTTCAGCTTGCCAAGATTTACAAAAACGTGGTGGCCACGGACACAAGCGAGCAACAACTCTCCTACGCACCCAAGCTCCCCAACATTCGCTACCAGCAAACCCCACCAACCATGTCCCTCTCTCAACTCCACCACACTGTCGCCCCTCGCGACTCCGTCGACGTTATAACGGCCGCTCAATCGTTCCACTGGTTTGACGCCCCCGAGTTCTTCAACCAAGCAAAAAGCGTCCTCCGAAAACCACAAGGCGTGCTTGCTGTGTGGTGCTACACCGAGCCCAGCGTGAACGAGGCCGTAGATGCTTTGTACGCTACACTGTACAAGGAGTCGAAGCCGTATTGGGCCGACGAGAGGAAGAAAGTGGACGATAGATATGCGAGCATTGATTTTCCTTTCGAGGGTGTGGAGGGGATCAGTGATGGGAGCACCGGACCCTTTGAGTTTGTGAGCGAGAAGGCGATGACTTTGGAGGCGTTCTTCACGTATATAAGATCGTGGTCCGCTTATCAGACGGCCCGCAGTGAAGGTGTTGAGCTTTTGAGTGAAGAAGTGGTGAATCAGTTTGAGAGGGCTTGGAGAGGGAACGGTAATGTTGAGGTTAATTGTGAGAAGATTGTGAGGTACCCTGTTCATCTCAGGATTGGGAAGGTGGGGACCAACTACTATGAGGAAAGCGATTATTTAGGTCACACTAAAAGTTACGCACACCCTAGTTAGGTCAAACGCGCCTGTTTTAAACCGTTTAATAAATCAAATTTTTTATTGGTCTAAGCCACTTTCCCCACTAAGTCGGGCTCAACCTGTTTAGGACTGATAGGTGATGCTAAAGGTCTCAAAGGGTTTTAAAGGGATTCCCCCAGACGTTCAATTAATCAATTTCATGTTTAAGTGTGTTACTATAATCTCAATTAATGGTGTAATATTGATTAGTAATAATGATATCCAGTGGCTTCAAATAAATAATGATATCTTGTAGCACATATTGTTCTAATTCGTTTAATTAAGGGGCTTCAAAAAAATAATGATATCTTGTAGTACATATTGTTTTAATTCGTTTCATTAAGGGGCTTCAAAAAAATAATGATATCTTGTAGTACATATTGTTTTAATTCGTTTAATTAAGGGGCTTGCTAAATGCACACCCCTAATGCACTTACACACACCAATTGTGGCATGCATATTTGAATTTTGTTGACTTTTGACTACCCCTATTTTCACACACACACACATTATACATGAACTCTACTTTCAACAATATACACCATTTTCATCAAATACTCAAGTTTGATGTTAGTTTGATAACAAAGACAAAGTTTTGAGCAAAAATGTGACGGCCCCAGTTCCACAATCCTAAATTGGGCCCTGTCTGACCTAGACTTACGTGGACCCCCGAGCCCGTCTCGCTAAGTCACGCAAGCCTAGTCAGCCTTCCTTTATCATTTACCATTTATTAAGCAATTAAAGTTGAGTTAATCAATTAGTGAGTTATCATAGTTATAGCGGAAACAATTAAACTTCAAACTAACTGAAAAACCTCAAAGACAAAAGTTAAGACAACCTAGAGTGTGGAAATCCCGAATATGTATATCATCGTCAATAAACATTCAGACGAGAGTAAGCACAAGATATACATGCCCAAAATCTCTCAAAAATCCAACTCCCGGTGTTTTAAAACAAGTATATCTAATAATACAAAAAAAATCACCTATATCAGACAAGTAGAAAGGACTACTCCAGTATCCTCAAATGATATCTCCTAGCTGTGGACCCTTCCCCTTGCTGGACTATGGGTCTACACCCCGTCAAACACAACAATGACGAGCCCAGGTAAGTAACGCCAGTAGGACATATATATAACATTTCGAAATAAATAAAGCAGTCGAATTCATGCAAATAGAAAGAAAGGAACACGGAACGCATGAATATAAAAGACTGTAAATAAATCAATCGATAAGTGAGGGTTCGGAATACGAAAAAAACCAAATAACAAGGAGTCCCGACCAAAAGGTCGTTGAGTCGCGGTAAAAGCCCAGCAAACTCGGGTTCAGGACGAGACACGGCCTACCAGCCCTAACCCTTGCGACTATGAGATATCCACAGACCCCGGATAAGTGCCCCCAACGTACACTCAATTGGGAGATATCAACGACGTCTAGATAAGAGCTCATATCACAGATAAATAATAACCATGACTCACTTGCCAATGGACCACTCAACCAATAGAAATTCAAAAGAAATGATGAACAGAGCAATAACAACAAATTTAAAGCTCAAGAAATAACTGTAACATTTCCTATTTGGTTTACTTTTACTCGTATCCAAACTAATACGCACTCAAATGGCTCTGACACGCCTCCAAATCCGTACCCAATACCCGACACTAGTAAACTATGCCCCTGATAATCATATGTACAACGAAGTCGTTTAATTGACCACATCGGAATCATTAATGACTATAAAATTTATCAATTAGACTTGTAGTTGAAATCAATGTGGTTTAGAACCTCACAATGGCCTTCAATGGAGGTCTCAACTCCAAAATCCACTTGAAGGACGCAAACTTAGCCATGATCTACGCCTTTCGTCTTCTTCGCGAGCAATCCATCGCGTCGTCGAGCTTCGTCGAAGTCACGCCTCATTGTCCACTGTTGTTGTGTCTCGTCGGGGATCGATCGGTCCGGCAACGCGCCACCGCGTCGTTGCTCCACGTCGTTCACCGTGCCGTTGCCGCTGCCGCTGCTGCTCGCCGGCGTCACTGCTCCTCGCCGGCATCTTGATGGATCGTGTCGCTGCTCGTCGTCTTCCCCCACAGCTGCGCCACCTCCTGGTCCGCCGCTGCTGCTGGCCATCCGAGCCTTCGCATCATCCGCCACCTCGACTGCTCGCCTGGCCGAACTCCACTCTCGCTGGAGCCGCCGTCCGCGACCTCCACTGCTGGTCCGCCGCTGCACCGGGAGCCGCCACTTGTGAGCTGGAGCTCCGTCGCCTGCATTGTCTGTGCCTGTTGGCGTCGGATCCACTCCAGCAGCTCCTCCGAGCCGTGCCACCGCCCGCGTCGCATCTTCCCCGGAGCCGCTGCTCCTCGCCACCATCTCCGCCATCTCTTCTTCTTCTCCTTCCGCGCTTTCTTCTCTCTCTCTCTCTCTCTCTCTCTCTCTCTCTCTCTCTCTCTCTCTCTCTTATCCGATCTCATTCCCTTTTTTTGTAATTTTTTTGCCACTTTATTTATTTTTTTCATAATTATCTCCTCTATTTTGTGTCCGCATTAAACCTCGAAAAATACCCCATTTTTGTCAAATATTGACGAAAATATCATTGCACTCCGAAACATGGGGACACAGCGTCTAAACCTTAACTTGACCCTATTTCGCGTCGATTAAATACAAATCACGACGAGTGGATCCCACATACGACCCTGAAATGGCAC
Organism: Stephania cephalantha; assembly: GCA_039657325.1. Lineage (NCBI taxonomy): Eukaryota > Viridiplantae > Streptophyta > Magnoliopsida > Ranunculales > Menispermaceae > Stephania > Stephania cephalantha. The sequence continues at coordinate 26,872,937 of CM077573.1, forward strand.
GTGGCACGAGTTCGATTTTTAGGGTCGTTACGAAAAAGAACAAGTACATTGCATTAACGGTGTGTTAATCGTTGTTTTAGTTATTCTTTTCAATGCAACCATCCTGTTTTGGATTCACTAATGATCTCTTGAATATTTTGTTTAGGGCATCTTGAAGTTCATGCTTTTTATGTAACATGGAGTTAGAATCAAGTGTTAGGAGCGAATGTCGACCAAACAATGTAAGTTTTAAAGCAAAAAACCCTATACATCGTACTCTAATTACCTATTTTTTGGGGTCGTGTTCGGCCCTGTGTAGCTGAGCGCGAGTAATATGTTCGGTTCAACAATGTCGAACATGAGGCCTACGTTCAGTGTCCATAGCCAAACATCGGCTAGATGTTACGTAACAACGACCGAATGCGATCATGATAATTTTTTGTATGCAATATGTTTGGCCACCCAAACCGAACATATGGATTATGTTTGGCCACTTAAACCGAACAAGAGGATTATGTTTGGCTTGCATGACCGAACACCGTGGTTATGTGCAGTCAGCTTCATCGAACAGTAATAGAGCAATCGAGATTTTTATGGAACAAATTTTTGTTGCTTCTTTTCAGGGTATAAATGCATGCATTCCCATCAAAGTAGACTACAGTGTCGTGTTCACTCATGAAGATTTTTTTAAGACGAGGGATGGGCTAGTATGTTGGGCTCAAAAAGTTGGAAAGGAAAATGGATTTGTTTTTGTTATCAAGCATTCTAATAAAGGTGGTAATGGACGTCGGGGAAAGGTTTTCCTTGCATGTGAGATATCTGGGAAGTACAGGGGATCAAAGCTCCAAAAAGGACAGGTTGTCTAGGTGTCTGTTTCACTGGTGCGAAATGGAATAGATGGCAAGAAGAGGAAGGATAGATCACATACAAGCACAAAGAAATGCGAACGCACATTTCTATTAAGAGGAAAAAATCCCAAAGATGATTAGTGGATCCTTACCGTTTCATGTGACACACATAACCATGACGCCGCCAAATACATGGAATGTCATTCAATTGCAGGGTGGCTACAAGACGATGAGATTGAATTCATGAATATGATGTCAAAAGGACATTCGAAGCCTCGCGAGATCTTAGCGGCGCTTAAATCTCTCAATAAAGAAAATTGTTCAACTATGAAGCATATCTACGACGAACGCCAGAGACAAAAGGAAAGAGTCTATGAGGATGTCACAGATTCAACATTGATTAAGTTTGCTAAATGATGCACAATAAGTTAAGGGACATAGAGTATTTCAAGGTTCAAATATGCTTCAGGATGTTTTTTGGGGTCTTCCCGTGTCTACTGATCTACTCGAGTCTTTTCCCCATACACTTTTCATGGACTGTATTTATAAGACGAATAGGTACAAATACTCTCTCCTTCAAATCATTGGTTTAACCAGCACAAATCTTTATTTTTTCGTTGCATTTGGCTACATGTTGGTCGATAAGGAAGATAACTTCACGTGGATACTTAAGAAATTGAAGGACTTACTTGATGGTTGGTTGTTGCCCAGTGTAATTTTTACTAATCGAGATATAGCTTTGATGAATGTTATTGCCAAAGCTTTTCCTTTTGCAAAAATTTTGTTATGCACATGGCACATTAATAATAATGCATTTGCAAACACTATAGACAAGTTTGCTAAGCAATATGACTTTGAAATCTTTTTGCGCAAATGGAATGACCTATGCAAATCATCCACCAAGTCCACGTATTACATGCGTCTCTCTTAGTTTGAGTCAGAGTACACTTCATTGTTGGATGTCTTAGTGTACTTGAGGACTACTTGGTTGAATTTGCACAAAGAACGGTTCGTTACTGCTTAGATAAACCACGTATTACACTTCGGCAACATCACCACAAACAAGGTATAGAGTGCGCACTCTAGAATAAAGTCTTATTTAGGAACTTGTCAGGGGGATTTTGTTAGTTGTTGGAAGAGTGTAAATAGTGCTATTTGCGCTCAACACACAAATATAAGGGAATCATTTGAAAGAAGCAAGTTTTGCGTCGTGCATGAGTTGCAACACCCTTCCTTACTTTTATTGCATGGGAAAATATCAAGGGAGGCTTTGACAAAAATTACTGAGGAAACAATGTGACGGCCCCAATTCCTCACGATCTGGGCCCCGCCCGGCCTAAACTCACGTGGGCCCCCGAGTCAATCTCGCAAGGTCAACGAGAGCCTAGTCAGCCTTCAAATCCATCATTATCAGTACATTCCACATTTTACAGTTGAGTTATTAATGTTTTTCGAGTTTTACAATTTTAAACATTTAGCGGAAGCGACTAATACATTAAATAACTCAACAAAAAGATCAAGGAGTTAGGCAACCTAATTGTGGAACCCAGTCAATATCATCAGAGGAGAGTAAAAATACAAAATATACAAAAGTTCACCTAGCTATGAAGCCTTCCTTTGCTACTCGTCCGCGGCTCTGCACTCAGTCAAACACGAAATTGACGAGCCCATGTAATTAAATCCAATAGGACATATACACAACATTTCACAATATCCAAAGCAACATTTCACGATATCCAAAACAGTCAAATTCATGCAAATAGAACGAAAGGAATAAAGAACGCATGAATATAAAAGACTGTAAACAATCCATCAATGAGTAAGGCCAAATAACAAGGAGTCCCGACCAAAAAGTCGTTGAGTCGCGGCAAAAATCCCAGCAGACTCGGGTTAGGACGAGCCTCATGCCTCCCAACCCTAACCCTTGCGACTATGAGACATCCATAGACCCGGATAGTATCGACGGACGACTATGAACCATCCATGGACCCGGATAATATCGACGGACGACCATGAAAGACCTCGGGTTTAAGACGAGACCCCTGCCTCCAGCCCTAACCCTCTCATATCGCAGATAAACAGTAACCATGACTCACTTGCCATTGGACCCACTCGATCGACAACAATTTCAACGATAGCTATCATCACAAAGCAGTGAACAACAATAAAGCTATCACAAAACAATAAACAACAGCCAATGGAGAGACATGAAATATCGTATAAGTCCCTAAGCGGTTTACTTACCCCGAGAAATCCGTAATTCGTCCTCAAGACGTCCCGCTCACGCCTCGATTTGCGCACCCGACACCCGACTCTACCTCATAAGTGTATGGTGTCCATTTAGACATTTTAGGGCTAATTTAATAAAATCATTCACATCCCAACAAAATTTGTGAAATAAATCTCACCTCCATCGCGTCGTCGCGCTTTCGTCGAAATCGCGCATCCGATCGGTTTACAAACGCGCATCATGTTTTTGGCTGCAGCTTCAGGCGGCGGCGGCCGGCGCTACTCGCGGCCGCGTCGACCACCATCGCGACCAGTTGCCGCAATCCCATCGCGTAGCGTAGCGTCGCGTCGCCATGCTCGCGCGCCATCGCGCCGATCCGAACCTTTTTGTCGCGCCGTCATTGTCTCGTTCGGCGCTTGCTTGCCGACGCATGCTGTCGCTGCCGCCGACGCGCCGGCGACGCGCTTCAGCCGCAGCGCAGCCGCGCTAGCTCGCGCCAGATCTGGAGCCGCCGCCGATCCATGCTCTCGCGTTGTCTTGCGCGTCCGCGCCACGCGGCCAGCCGCCGTGCCCGTCGTCTCGCCGCCGGAGCTCCAGCCGTCCACCGCCGAGCCGCTGGTCCGATCGCCGTCTCTCTGGCTGATTCGCGCCGCTGCTGCATTTCATCGCGGCTGCGCTCCATTGAGCCGCGCTTCGCCATCGTCCGCTCGCGCCGGTTCCTCATGAGCTCGCCATCGCGCGCTCTCGTGGCGGGCTCCCTCATGAGCTCGGCGCGCTCATCGCTCACGGATCTCTCTCTCTCTCTCTAGTTTTTTTCTCTCTCTCTCTCTCTCCTCTTCCTAACGATCACTCTGTTTCTTTCTTTTTTTTTTCAATCTTTATTTCCTCTTTTATATATATATATATATACATAACATTCTCTGTTTGATTTCAAATCAAAAGTGTCCTCGAGATTCGTGCAACACGAATCTCGAGGCAACTCAACAACCGAGTAGCACGCATCTCGATGCACCAACCCGCCTCATTTCAAAATCTCGATACTCGCGCTACACGCATCACGATGCGTATCCCACATCGGCACGCGACTCGAGGCGCGTCCCCATTCGTGTGACGGCTCACCGAATTCCTCGCGTAGTTCGCATTATCATCTCAAATTGAATTCGGATATACGTATTTCGACGAATGGGTCCCACTTACGACTTTGACTTGACACGTGGCACAAGTCAAATTTTTGGGTCGTTACAGTCTTCCCAACGAATTAGAATTTCGCCCTCGAAATTGAAGCAATTATCAAAGGAATATAATGTTATGAATGAAGACCCAAGGCCATACCCGCCCAAGGTCATACTCGCCCAAGGCCATACCCCCATCTTACTCTGTAGGGCTGGCTCCTCTGCGATAAGCTGGGCTCCTCCGTGACGAGCTGGGCTCCTCCGAGACCTCCTAGCAAAGAACAACACACCATCTGTCTCCTCCCATCAATATATGTCAGGGCAACATCCTCGCAACATATATTGAAAATGCAAATGAACATTTTAATCTCATGATCCACTGTCACTAACCTACGTATATCCGTTGTATATTCGCGATAATGTAAATCAATATCTCTGACTGTCCGTTAATCTCTCTGATCGAGTGAGTCTCAACCCAACTCGTCGTACCCTCTATCAGGTTACGGTGGATAGTAGTCGGACCTGACGTGGCAATAGCATGAATATGTTTCTGGCTCTGCTGAAACTGGCTGTCCATACGCCCATACAGATACGTTGAAATCTCGATCCAAATGGAACATGTCCTTGTCCCTGTGCATGACTAGATCGTTGTCCCTGTCTGTGCACTCGACTGGATCTCTGACCCTGTCTCTGGCCACTACCTTTGCCATCAACCCTTTGATGGTACCTATGTTATGGATCTGACGGTGCTGGCTGTTGTAATGTACTAGCGTAACTCTGCGCTGGACCATCTAACACTGGCTCCATATACACCGCATACGGTGGAAACGCAATACGCTATGAGGTTGTTCTCTTTGCCATGACCGTCTAACCCTCGTTTTCCTCCAATCATCTCCAGACCCTCACACTGACTATAACGATGCCGATAATGCGACTGGTACTCCGGTGCGTGTGCTCCCACACTCTCACTAGCCATTGACGCGTCAGTGGACATGAAAAAGTCATTGGCAACAAAAGAAGTACAATCAGCAACCCATTCTGGTACATCAAGAGAAAATATTGGTTATCACTTGGGTCACCTTCTTTTTGTTTTATATGCATAAAAGCGGGAAGACAAACAGTAGTTTCTCCATTGAGTTCATCACAACTACTTTGCACAATGCTTCTATCAACGAACTTTTCAAGATGACCTCCATCGCTCTCTCGTGAGATTTTAATAGGGGTAGAGGAATATCTTTGCTTCCCACCATACGAAGCATACAAAGAAAGTAATTTTTACAAATTGCCTCTGTACATTCCCAAGGCTGCAGAAAACAAAATACAGCCTGAAGTGCTACCACTGCATTCTAAAAACTGAGCATCATCTCGAAAACCTCCTCAATAGAATGCATATTACATGCTTCCTTTCACGTGGCAATGAAAGTTTCCATTATCGAGCTACTAAGCTGAATAGACTCATGCTCAACCATATCATTGCATGAAGGTTGACTTTCAGCAGCCTTAATTAATTAATAATTGTCGAAAAATGATCTTCTAACATGAAAAAAAAATGATGGTCAAACCCATCTTGTTCATTTGTCAGACAAGAAGAATCAAGTATTTAGGGTTAAAGGTTTATCCAACAAGGCACTAGTTTCCAATGCATAATTTCATTATGATTGTGATGCCGACCTCATTGTGACAATATGATCAATATGATCAAATGACCAAAACCAAACTCTCCACTCCACAGCCATGGCCTTCTCATAGGCCTCCTATAATGTGTTCGAAGCCGTCGTCACCCAACAAAACCAATAAAATCCAGGAAATCGTGTATGACGTAGTAAACTTGGTCAGCCGCAACCCCAGCATACTTCATCACGCGTATATATCGATCCATACACTGCAACCGACTCCCCGGTCCTCTATCGAATGGTTTAAGAATCAGTTCTCTTCAGGTTACGAACTGTAGGATGAATGTACTTCCTCATCCTTGCACTCATCCCAATCCTTAAGCGTCCCCATCGACGCCACCGTAGTGCGCAACCAGACATCGGCCTCGCCGAACAACGAAGCTGATGAAATGCTCGACCCCATATGATCTGGTGTGGCCAAAACGTCATGAATCTTTGCTGCTCCGCGATCCGTACCACCGTGAAACTTTTCCGGATGATGCCTCCGAAACTCACGAGCATGCCTCGCCTCAGCTGTAGCCTTAACACCCGTATCAATCGGCGTGCTCGGCGTATCCTCAGCCGGTGTCTCAGGTATAGGAGATACCATCTCGGCCCGAACATGTGTCACCTCGGTCCTTGCGCAGTCCCGTTGAATCGAAAGTTTTTCAGGTGGGTTGTGAACTGTAAAAACACGCCCGGCCTGAATAACTAGCGTTGGTGACGTAGACGACGACGGTGTAACCTGTGCCCTTAACAATCGAAAAATCTCCTGCAGTTGTTGGTAGTGCGATGTATGCGGCTCATCAAGATTACTCGCAAACCGCGAACCCGCAGCCTCACGATCATTCCTAAACCCGTCCGAAACATCGTCGCATTTTCCATAGCCACGAATCCTCGATATCGTATATATATTATAACACAACAAATATACCATATCGGATACATTTTTACAACACGTACTACTTGTAAATTTTTTACTAACGCATCTAAACAAATTTTAGCATTTGAGAATTCTTGAGATATACGATCTCAAAGGATTTATACTTAGGTAGGCCCTAACTTTTAGAACGAATTTGCAGACTCTACCTCAACTCGTAACACTTAATTCATTTACCAGTCCTTAAAGGTGATGGTCGAATTCACCAACCCCGAGACGATAAATGCATAGTGTCACTAAAGTGGAGTTACTTGGGCTTCTGATCCAACACTACTACTCCAAAGCTTTCGTCAAAGCTAAGGAGTCCGTACATGATGTAATCGTTAGCTCTCAAGTCATCTCAACACTCTGCTTCCTTAGAGTCGCTCTTCGTCATTTTTCCTTCTTTTTCAAACTTTACTTTCCTATGAACTCTTATTCAGATTTTCTTCTAGGGACGTATGCATAGGCAAAGTAATCAATTTCTCTGAATCCGATAAATTTATCGTCAATCCTTTTCAATTTATTCATCGTCTCACGTGATACACACGAGTAAATACGACTACCAAAGTAGTTCTATCGTAAATGTATAATACAACACATCAAGTACTCTCCTCACTTCCCAACGAAGACTTAAGTCAATATCATTGGGTTTACTCTAAGTTCAACCATTCCTAACTTCCCATTGGTTTATGTCTTAATGAATTGTAATTTCCTTCACGAGTCGAGTATTTACAACTGCAGGCTCTGATACCAACTGTAACGGCCCCAATTCCTCACGATCTGGGCCCCGCCCGGCCTAAACTCACGTGGGCCCCCGAGCCAATCTCGCAAGGTCAACGAGAGCCTAGTCAGCTTTCAAATCCATCATTATCAGTACATTCCACATTTTACAGTTGAGTTATTAATGTTTTTCGAGTTTTACAACTTTAAACATTTAGCGGAAGCGACTAATACATTAAATAACTCAACAAAAAGATCAAGGAGTTAGGCAACCTAATTGTGGAACCCAGTCAATATCATCAGAGGAGAGTAAAAATACAAAATATACAAAAGTTCACCTAGCTATGAAGCCTTCCATTTGCTACTCGTCGCATGCTCGCACTCATCAAACACGAAATTGACGAGCCGGGTAAGTAAATCCAAAGAGGGACATATACACAACATTTCACAATATCCAAAGCAACATTTCACGATATCCAAAACAATCGAATTCATGCAAATAGAACGAAAGAAATAAAGAACGCATGAATATAAAAGACTGTAAACAATCCATCAATGAGTAAGGCCAAATAACAAGGAGTCCCGACCAAAAAGTCGTTGAGTCGCGGCAAAAATCCCAGCAGACTCGGGTTAGGACGAGCCTCATGCCTCCCAACCTTAACCCTTGCGACTATGAGACATCCATAGACCCGGATAGTATCGACGGACGACTATGAACCATCCATGGACCCGGATAATATCGACGGACGACCATGAAAGACCTCGGGTTTAGGACGAGACCCCTGCCTCCAGCCCTAACCCTCTCATATCGCAGATAAACAGTAACCATGACTCACTTGCCATTGGACCCACTCGATCGACAACAATTTCAACGATAGCTATCATCACAAAGCAATGAACAACAATAAAGCTATCACAAAACAATAAACAACAGCCAATGGAGAGACATGAAATACTGTATAAGTCCCTAACTGGTTTACTTACCCCGAGAAATCCGTAATTCGTCCTCAAGACGTCCTGCTCACGCCTCGATTTACGCACCCGACACCCGACTCTACCTCATAAGTGTATGGTGTCCATTTAGACATTTTAGGGCTAATTTAATAAAATCATTCACATCCCAACAAAATTTGTGAAATAAATCTCACCTCCATCGCGTCGTCGCGCTTTCGTCGAAATCGCGCATTCGACCGGTCTACAACGCGCCACCGCGCTGTCGGCGCCGCTGCCGCCGGCGGCGGCGGCGGCGCCGCTGCTCCGCCGCCGGCCGCCGCTGCTCGCCGGCCGCGTCGACCACCACCGCGACCGTTGGCCGCCGTCCCACCGCGTAGCGTCGCGTCGCCGTGCTCGCGCGCCATCGCTGCCGATCCGAACCTTTTTGCCGCGCCGTCGCTGTCTCGCCGGCGCAGCTGCTTGCCGGCGTCGCCGCCGTCGCCGACCCGCCGACGCCGCTGATCGCCGTCCCCACCGCGCAGCCGCGCTAGCTCGCGCCAGATCTGGAGCCGCCGCTGATCAACGCCTCCGCGTTGTGCTGTCCGCGCCACGCCGCTGCCGGCCAGTCCGTCGTCCTCGCCGCCGGAGCTCCAGCCGTCCACCGCCGAGCCGCTGGTCCGATCGCCGTCTGCTGCTGATTCGCCGCTGCTCGCGTCCGCGGCTGCTCCGCCGCTGGAGCCGCGCCTGCCATCGTCCGCCTCTGCCGGCCGGCTCCTCCGCGAGCTCCGCCACTGCCGCCTCTGCCGGCCGGCTCCTCCGCGAGCTCCGGCGCGCTCACTGCTCGCCGGATCTCTCTCTCTCTCTCTAGCTTTCTCTCTCTTCTCTTTCCTCTTCCTAACGATCTCTCTGTTTCTTTTTTTTTTTTTTTTTCAATCCTTATCTCCTCTTTTTTTATATATATATATATATATATATATATATATATATATCTATATATATCTATATATATATATATATATATATATCCATAACATTCTCTTTTTGATTTCAAATCAAAAGTGTCCTCGAGATTCGTGCAACACGAATCTCGAGGCAACTCAACAACCGAGTGGCGCGCATCTCGATGCACCAACCCGCCTCATTTCAAAATCTCAATACTCGCGCTACACGCATCACGATGCGTATCCCACGTCGGCACGCGACTCGAGGCGCGTCCCCATTCGTGTGACGGCTCACCGAATTCCTCGCATAGTTCGCATTATCATCTCAAATTGAATTCGGATATACGTATTTCGACGAGTGGGTCCCACTTACGACTTTGACTTGACACGTGGCACAAGTCAAATTTTCGAGCCGTTACAAACAAAACTTATGCAAGGAGTGGGTTTATATGCAAATTCGTGCGGTTGTGTGTTACGCAAGACATATGGTCTTCCGTGTGATCATGAGATCGCAATATTTCATCAATCTCTTTCACATTTCCTACTCAGTGATGTGCACTCGCACATGTTTAAGTTGAGCATGGTTCCGGATAAGGAAGCAGTGTCACATGAAATTATATTTATAGAGGTTGTAGAAGAATTAGTTGAGAAGTTACAAAATAGTGATAATATTGCACGAGCATTCATAGTGCAGAAGGTTCATGAGATCATCACTTCGTCTGAAACCACTATATCTACACCCAAGGAAAGAGTGACGACAAGGGGTCGACCTAACAACAAAAAAAATCAAAGACCTCTAACACTTCTACTAAGCTTGATCTTTCACAACACGAGTACACCCTTTCACAACATGCACATGAGACCGTGATATGTTCTAACAAGAAGAATGTACCATCATTACGGAGGCCCAGGACAAGATTGTGGGTAGCTCACTTTTAGGATCAAGTGCACTGTGGATGGCATTCTCACATTAAAAATTGAATGATGTGAAACCTAATGGCAATTGTGGATTTCATGTCATTGCGTTAGCCATGGTTGTAGCCGACAATGGGTGGAAACAAGTAAGGGCAAGCATGATTAAGGAGATGTCATTACATTCCAAGCAACATACTAGTTTACTTGAACATAAAAGATTCGAGGAGGTAATGACTGTGCTTTTGTATGATGATGCGTAAGTACCTCATTTAGTATAATATTTTTGATATTTTATCTTTAATTTAATGTTAATGTCATATTGTACTAAATGCTTGTTGTTTTATGTTAGATCGTTAGTCCCATCGAAACATTGGTTTACTTACCTGATATGCGCATTTTTGATGCTGCCTCTTTTAATGTCATAATTATTTAAATGTCGGTCGTCCAATGCATTACTTACTTACCATTGAGAGGCGTAGCTCCACCTACGACTAAGAGATTAAGAATCGGAATGGGATTCGTGCACGGTGACCACTAGATTTTGGTATAAATGCCTATTTGATATGATTATGTTTATCTAGTTTAGAATCTAACAAGATTGTTGACATTGGGTGCATCACTACAGGTTAAGTTAAAGAAAATGACACCGATTCCCCGATTGATGTTGAGTGGATCAATGCGCGAGACCTGTTGGTAATTAGCTGGGAGTCAGATTTTGAAAAGTTCAACATATTTGCTAGAACCTCACTAGATAAAGGACCTCACAGTGAAAAAGTCATCCACCTTGTCAGGACTAGTGTTTTTGTATAGGTCTTTAGATATCAACATTTTGCCACATAATACTATTTTAATGATCACTATGGAACTTACTTGTATATAGTTGATACTTATACATGTGAACTTACTTTTGACTACATTATGTTTGACAATATTATTTTGAACCCTTACTCTTAATTGTGAATTTCGATATGTGTAGAAAATCCCAACGAGAATCCATTTTGTTCAATGTATTTTACATTGTCCACGCGCGACATCTAATGAACCCACTCCATGCACGACTGATCATTGGCCAATGCTCGATGCCTCATTTCAACTAACATTAACTCTAAAAAGTATATGACACATTTGTTGGACACATCTTTATAAACCCAACTTAGTCATAATGTCATTTGGCTTCTCCAAGTACTTATTGCCAACTGACAACGCATTTCGGATTCTCTGCACTATAAACATGTAAAATGTCAGAGTTTTGTAGGTGTGAAAAATAGAAAAAAATGAGAACAACTAAACAAAAAGGTGGAAAATCGTACATTTGAGTGGTTGTCAAGAATTGGCTTATGAATACAGCCTCAACCAGTTTCTGGATTAATTAAAATTGGATGTGAGATTGTTTGGAACCAAGCTAGGTACTGCAGAACTGTGTCATGAGGGAGCTAAACCCTTTGCCTACGGTTGGCGAGAGACAGAACATGGTTTGCCAAATCTTCCTACAAATACTCAATAAAATGGTGCCTCACGGTATAACTAGATCTAGATACACTTTTAGCCTTCATAGGTTAGAACAAGCCTTTGGGGATGGTTTGTACGTAACCTAATTGCCTCGATGATATGCATTGTGGGTGGTATGTCTCTACAACATCTAGGTATGAGCAACCTGGTGTAAAATGCCAACTCACGCACGAGTTCTCTATGGTCGTGCACTTTTTTCGTAAGGGTTCCATAGTACTTGCAGATAAATTAATTACTATTACACCAAGAGAAATAAGAATCAATTATATTATGATAAAATGGATATTAACATCTTTAGGTGTTAGTGCATCTAAAGTTGTCCTATAATCCATGATTTTGTTCTCTTTTGGATTTTTCTCATACTTTGGGTTTCATCCGTTAACCCTAGGTTCAATTCGTGTATACTCGCATTCTTGTATTGTTTTATGAATGGAAAGTCATCATATATCCATTCCTTCAAGAATAAAAAAGAAAGAAAAAGAATTAGCATTCTCCCAAGTACTTAGACAAAGATTTGAAATTATGACAACAAACTATACCTCAAGAAGCATTATGTACCATGATACGACCATTTGAGGCTCGAGAAGCGAGACCAAGCGACAAGATACAAGTAAGCAAAGTGCCACCCCCATGCATATGAAGCAATTTGATTGACGTCCATGAGTAAATGAAGAAGTGCAACACATACTCGACCATCTGACTTATTAGTAGATAAGGTGCTCACAAGAAGGTAAAGAATGTACGCCCTCCCCATCTAAATCGCTATGGGATATGAAGTATCTTTTGTAGTATCGAATTTGTCTCGCAACCAATTTAATCTAACCATGTTTCCTCTAATTATGGTGAGTTCTTTGGTTGCTTTAGCCTCTATGACACCAAGAGCTTTTTAAAGTAATTGAACTGGTTCAATAAACCCCTCCGGATCCACCACCACTGCCTTGCCATCCACCGGGATCTGTAGGAGTATCCTGACATCATCACGAGTGATGTTTATCTCACCAAATGGAAGGTGGAATGTATTGGTCTTAGGTTGCCACCTCTTTGTGAACGTTGAAATCAACATATAATCGGCAGAGTCGTACAAACATGATATCAAAGGTGGCAAACCCGATCTCCACATGATGTTATGGAACTCAGCTGCGTTAAGGTTACAATTCAAATCCCACGATTGTAACTTCCTCATGTGGTTAATACACTTCAACGGACCTCGAAGCTACAAGAAAGGAATGAGGAATTTTTATCAAAAATTGCATTGTGGGTGTACGCAATTTTTTTTATCAAGTAGTACACGAGTAATTTAATAGTTAACAAAGCACTTACCTCACCCTTCCGAGTTGCATGGGCAAAGGTCCACTAGGAAATGGTTTATTTAGATCATCTTCAACTTGATTAATCTGCCTCCTACTTGATTGGTATACATCTCTTGTTCTTCCCTTCCATCTCGTACTCCATTCGATCCTCTCCTCCCTCGCTTGTGTAGGCAAGACCATCATAAGGTGTTGTCTCTGCTATGTCTTGAAGATTCTATTTTCTATTAGCCCCCATCTTGGCCCTAAGGGACGTAGTTGGATGAGTTCTAGATGATTGTGTCTCGGCTCGATCTCCGATTTACATCATTGACCTTTTAAATGCCATGACTAGCTCAAATGGAACCCCTACATCAACAAAAAATAGTAAGAAAAAAACCTCTGAAATTGATGAAATCAATTCATAACGTATGAAAAACATTTAACAATAAATAGTTTTCACAGAGTTGGAGGAAATGGAAATGATACTAATATGGAAGTAAAAGCATAATTTTTGGGAATAACAAACATTACAGCAACAGAAAACATAAGCATAACAACACAAGATTCGTACTTTAATCTCAACATTTGTCATACAACATGGATCAACAATAGACAAAAATTCCATTGATCACCCAAAATTATTCACAAGGAAACAAATGACTGCACATATATGCTTATAGAATAACAAATTGCTCTTACATAAACATAGCGGAAAAAACAAAAAAATGGATAAAGTGACTGTGAAAGAGAACTACATTTTGCATAATATTTAGGTCAGCCAAGTGAAAACCAAATCCACTTTATTATAGCGGAATGGCAAACATGTGGATCAAATCCAAATTCATCCGATGTGTATTATTTTCCATAAATCTTTCACTCCCTTTTGGTCGAACATACTTGAATCAGTGTTGCTCATAAAGGCCAAACATATCGATCATGTTTAGGCACAAAGGCCGAACATATCGATTATATTCAAGACCAAAGACCGAACATAGCAAATATGTTCTTTCACAAAGGCTGAACATATTGATCATGTTCGGACTTAAAGGGCCAAACATAACAATCATATCCGGGTGAAAAGGCCGAACATAGTAATCATGTTCTAGTGAAAATGCCGACCGAACACGGTGAAGAGACCAACCAATTTCAGCTAAATGAAATCAAAGAATAAATTACCATAAACACCAACCATGTACTAAGACCACATTACAATGAACAATCAAACAAAAAACACAAGATTTCACACAAATCAGAGACCCACAAATTTTTTTTCTAACAAATCTTTGACATACCCGAGGTAGACCAATAGAAAGACAAAGAAGACGATGAATAAGCCTTGCGAGTGTCGATCAAATAGTTGCTGGTTGTGTGCAATATGCAGGGGGTATGCGTTAGGGTTTTTGGTTGATCAACGGTTGTGTATAAGGGGTTTGTTGGGATTTCGTTTCATATGTGTGTATGTGTGTGTATCTTTTGGTTTGCTACTAATGAGTGCGCGCACGCGTGTGTGCTAATGTGTATGTGTGTGTATTTGGGTATGCTAATGTGTGTGTAAAGGGCAGTTTAGTCTTAAAAATATAAATTTGGTGTGGCAAAGTAAAAATAACTTTGACCGGCGTGCATGTCAAAATTGGTGTGTGTAAGGACATTAGGGGTGTGCGTTTAGCAAGCCCTTTAATTAATTTCTCTACAAAAAAAAATCCAATACTTATGAGTATCTTCTACCCTTGCAATAAAATGGTGCAACTTTTGCACTATTTTAGTGCAACTTTAACACTAAATTTTCATCTCTTCTCTAACCCATCAACATTATCTTATTTTATTTGATTTTAGTTTAGTCCTTTCTAGGAAGGATTAAACTAAAACTAAATAAAATAATAAATACAATAAAATATTATTTTTCAAGGTAAGAATATATAATTAATTATTTCAATTTTTTTTTACCTAGCAAAAATAATTTAATAGAAAGTAATTAATTAATAATGCATTCAAATTATAAATAAATAATTAATATTAACTCAAAATAAAAAAAATTAAATAATTAATATTAATTTTTGAAGTAATAATATATAATATTATATCTTTACTAATATAAATTATAAGTACAAAAATCAGGATAAATATATTACAATATACAAAAGATAATCACAATTAACACAAAAATTGGTTTGAGCACATTAGTAGCAAATAAGTTTTATACATATTAGCGACATATTAGCTTGGAGAACAAAAGATAAGCACACATTATGTAACGGCCCGTTTTATTAACGTCGTTATTTATATCGTAATTGCAGACATGGACGCCAGCTCAGATCCACGTGGACGTCACGGGTAGACTATGACACAAGTCGGCCTAGGTACATTAGTTGATAGTGTGTTGGATTGCTTATTTGCGATGCAATTTATTTAATTATTTCTTAAATACATCGCATGTGTGTATGTTGAATAACAATATCGTGCGAGTTGTGTGATGGGTAGTTGTCTCGAAGTACGTGTCAACGCGGGTATCGAGAGGCTAAGTACGGGTACACTAGAGAAACTCGAAAAATTCATGAAATATGATTATGAAATCAAATTGAAATGGGTAATGTAACCATAGGCTAATTAAATTAAATTCAAACAATAAGCTATGGCGCGCCTCGAAATGTGTGTCGAGACGCGGGCACCGGGTATCGGGTAGCCGTAGGTTAGTGGGACCATGAGTTGGTTAAACTTGATAAATAAAATACTAACCATATAGTTTTAAAAGGGCTTAAGGTAATGTGACATTAATGGAATAAATAAGCCTATAGTTGCATAGAATAAAAAGGGACCTAGAGATGGACATCTAGATCATCACTTTGAGTTACTCTAGGAAGGGAGTGTGCTATTGGAGTCATCAAGAGGTGTAGGACAGCATGCTTGTGAACCACAAGATAATCCTCGAGATACGTATGCACACTTGATTAAAACCAAACATATATATATATATATAGGAGATAGTGGAGTGTTTGATCAAAACCACATGAAATTCATGCAAATCTGTGACAATTTGAGGAGAAGAAAGGATTTCCAGCTGAGATTCAACACCTTTGAAGACCAATTCAAGAGATCTAAACCTAGGTAATCACCTCCTTCATCTTCTCCACTTTCCAATGAACCTAGTTTTTGACATGTTTGATGAAATTCGAGTTTTGGTGATTATGTCTCTGATTTGTTGTGAAAAATTGATGAATTACATGTTGTTACACCATATATATAGAGAATTGATTACTGGTTTGGCTAAATTTGATTATTTTAATGAAATTGGATAGTTGACATGAATGCATGAATTTTGAGGAATTTGGGTTAGATTGAGGTTCGAGGTGTTTTTAAGGGTTGATTGAAATTAATTATGTATGGGAAACATGTTACAACCAATAAGGTAGCTAATTGAGAGGGTTAGGACTAAATTCTCGACTTGAGAATTTCGTCCTGAGAGCACGTATAGCGCGCTATTTGGAACAGTTAGCGCGCTACATAATTCCTTAGCGCGCTACCATCGGATAGCGCGCTACACATGTCTTTTAACACACTAACCGCATATCAAAATGGATTTTTAAGGGCGGTTTTTGTGATTTCTCACCTAATTCATGACTAAACACTAGGACATAAAGCGAAACTATACAAATTTGACTTCGGGGACTTAGGGAAACCGTACCTCGGTACCGGGAGCTTGTCGGGTCGGATACAGGAGTCCCGGGGAGGTCTCGAGAGAATTGCGAGGTTTGTAAAATCCAACCGAAAGACCCCGAGTATTTGGTTGTTTTTACATTTCATTTCTATCATTCCTTGTTGTTCATTACTCTATTCCGTTACTTGGACTTGGGTTGAGGTTACTCCCCCGGATTTCTTGGTTGTGTGTTCATGATGCACTGGACTGTAGCAGGTGTGACCCGGCCCTCAGTGAATGGCGACCTAAGCTTCCCTTTGGTGCACGTGTCGGTGACTCAGCGGTTTTGGCCAGCGCTGCAAGGGACCCAGTGTCGAGCCAGTTGGGTGCGACCACTGGTGGGAACTTGGTGACCCAAAGTACAGTCTAGTCCATTTGGAGCGAGCACACACATTTGTTAGCTTGTTTGTTATCTATTCATGCGATGAGCCATTTACAGTTGTCTATTTTTATATTCTGCATGTTTACTTGACAGTATTTCTTGCATTTCTTTTACTTTATTATACGAATGCTCAGAGGAGTTCCTTGGGATTTTACTTACTAGACTCGACATCTATCTTTTTGTGATGATGAGTGCGAGATCCTATTACCGGTGGCGTAGGGGCAAGGGGATCCTAGGCGACTATATCTAATTGCCCGTTGTCGAGGACCTACTCGTACGTGTTTATTTTTGAGATTTTGCATATTTTGGGTATTGGGAGACTTGAGATGACACCGTACATGTATATATACCTCGTATATGGTATTGCTACTTATATACAGAGTTCCACAGTAGGATTTGCTCTTTTGAATAATGTTTACCATGTTAAATTACTTATACTAATCATATCAATTGAGGCTTTCGCTGATTTATGTTAACTTGTAAAAAACAACTCACTAGTATGTTTAAGTATTAGAATAAACTACAAATTAGGTAACAGTTGAAATAGTTAAATACCCACAAAGAAGAAGTTAAGAAAATAAGGATAATCTACTAATTAATTTGATAATACACACGTGGACACGATTTGCGAGACATGAAGAGGACGGGCAGGTGTCGAACACGTGTAATTGGGCCAGCTGGCAAGGAGTACACGGAGACATGTCACCCCGGGGCGGCAGGGCCACCACACATTAGATAAACATACAAAAATACAAATTGATAAGAGATAAACACAAAAAAATAATAAAATATTTTTACCGCCTTTAGCAAGTGTAGTTATTTCTTTAAAATGAATATCAATGAGTTGAAGCGTGTAGAGACAGGACATATACCTTGGAAGGAGTGCAAGCCAACTATGGATGAAACATACAAAGACATTTAGTGAATGGTTTCAAAAGAAGGTTGTAAGGTCTTCTAATATGTTTTTAGGTTCAAGCTCAACAATTATTTTAAAAACTCATGCATTACTCCTTACAACTTACCATGTATCTCTCTACAGGTTAAGTCCCAGAACGTTGATGTGTCAAACATGTTGCATTGGGTTTCTCGTAAATCAAGAAACAGTGCATTTTCTTGTTCAGGTTATGCAATCAATGGATTAAAGTTTCACACAAGAGATTTTAAAAAAGCAACTTAGAATTATGGGGTGTTTATTGAAGGTGACGATAGCCTTTGTAGATCTGGACAATGCACAATGAAGAAGTGAAGTTCATAATTTTGGGGTTACGAGAGAGATAATTATATTGCATTATTTTGAATATTGATTTCCCTTATTCTTGTGTGACTGGGTTAATGAGGGAAACAATATGAAAGTCGAAGATGAGTTTACCCTAGTAAACTTTAACCAATGTAACAATCATAAATATCAATTTATTTTGGCAACTCAGGCCAAACAAGTGTTTTATTCCAGTGAGCGTGATTCATCAAACTAGTGCATTGTGCTAAGGGCACCTCCTTGAGGATTGTATGATATTTCAATGTACGATAAGAATGCGCAATCATCATCTTCTGCTGTTGACATATAGCATGTAGATTTGGATACTTGCGATGAAGATGAAAGTTATGTTAGAATGAATTGTCAGGGTCAGTTTGTGTAATAATGTTGAGTTGTAGCCTTATTCATGAATGATTGATCAAATGCTAATATTTTTTGTGTTAGGTTATGAACCTTTTCTTTCCTTTTTTTGTTTTGTGATTGTTAGACCATGCAGTTTTCATTTTCTCAATTTTTTTTAAGGGAATCAATGTTTATTCAATGACATCATTTGTCTTTTGAAACTTGTTTGTTTTAGATATAAAATGTATTGATGATTTGAAGATTTTGTAAACTAAAATGCATTCTGTATTGAGACTCATTTTGTGTTTGCATATGATTCCAAATATAAGCTATGTCTAGTACTTGTGCTTAGTAGCTATTATATAGGTAGCGGTCATGATAATTATAATATAGTTTTGATTTTTTGTGAACCATGTAGTTGTGCTTAGTAGTTATTTGTAGGTGTATACAGGCTGATCTTAACCATTTTAGAACCATCATATTCTGTTGTTGACATATCCCGTGTAGATTAGTGGAAAAAATGTATAGGAAGAGGTAAAAAGTGATTTAGTTAATCAATTTAAGGTTGATGAATTTATTTTTTGATTTATGCTCGTTTACTAATTATAATATTTTCTTTGCTTGAATGAAAAAGAGTTTAAAAGCTACAAAAAAGCAAGAAAAAGAAAGGCAAGCTATAGAAGCAATGATGTGTTGAAACATGAATGTTGATGTAGGATAGGGTGTCCACAAAAGTCTACATGTGAAGCGCCAACTTGAGTCAACAATAACGAGACAACAAAAAGAACTGGAAACAGAACAAGAACAAGAACAAAAGCAAGAACAACAACAAGAAAAAAAGCAAGAAGAAGGAGAAGGAGAAGAAGAAGAATAACAACATGAACAACAACAAACAAAGAAGAGGTGGTCCGACCAAGCTTCCTTCACTTGCCAAGAAGAAAAAAAATACTCATTACTTTCAATAGCAAAATCAGCCCGTTGGCGAAAATGCAAATGTATTTCTTCTTCTGGAAATCGTGTCACGTGAAATGGTGCCAATTACTTTGTCAGATTGGCGCCAACTCAAGGAAGATAATAAGTAAAGAATATAGAAGTTTATTAAGGTTAGACTTTTATTTTTATTTTTTAAAAGTACGTACAGTTCTCTATTTGATTGTGTTCCATTCTCATTGCAGGAAATATTTACTATTGTGGATAAAACATCTCATGAAAAACATATATTACAAAGAATTAGACGATTGTTTGGAGAATGAAAATCAAGGCAGACTAAGGAGTTAGAAAATGGGAACAACAAATCACCTGCCATAGTTGATGAAAAGCTATGGAAAGAGTTTAAAAAACAAAGGAGGTCTAGCCACTTTCGTGCACAAAGCAATAAAGCTAAGGAAATTATAGCAAAGCAAACCATTCATCATACGACAAATCACAAAGGATATACTCGCCTTGAATAAGAGATGGCAAGTTTTATTCATTTATTGTATTACTTATACTTATGTTTTCTTCTTGTATTATTTATTATTTTTATTCTTCTAGAGAGGAGAATGAGGCGGTGCAAGTGTTCCTAAAGCTGAGTTATGGATTATAGGGCATTTAGATATAGCAGGAAATCACACAATGACGAAATTGCCAAAATTGTGGTGAACTAACTAATAGATCTTTGATATTTTATATTGCTAAGTTTTTCTTCTATTTGATGCAAATAATATTTGTTTGTTTTGAAGGTTGAAATTAATGAATGTCATCAAATTCAATGCTCGAAATCTCTCGCCCAATCAATTAAAAATGACCCCATCTCACAAGTTTTTGGTACTGAACACCAAGGTCGAATGAGAGGTCTAGGTTTTGGAGTAACTCCTTTCGCTGTGAGTGCAACAACTCAGAATAACGTTATCATCAAAAAATTTCGGGATTTGAGGAGAAGTAGGAAGACCTATCTTCATATGTTTACAATCAACATAAACAAGTACAAATTTATATTTTCACTATACATGTATGTATATTTATGTATGTCGTTAACAATATTCATTCTTAAATTGTGTTAGTTATTTTTAATGATAGGGTCAACAAGGGGAGGGCGGTGTGACAACCCCTTTCTTAAACTAGGGCACCACCCAGCCTAAACCCGTCATTAAGCCTTAATCTTGACCGCGTAGGACTTAAAAATGTATTAGTCAGCATTTTCCAATCTTTTCTCCTCATTAGTTATACTTAAATAAGTATTTCACTATTCTCATATTTAATAGTAATTCAGAGTTAATTAGATTTTTTTATAACTTAACTTTATTCAGCGAAAGTCTTAACAAATTAGTAGAAACCATTAATATAAATCCTAAATATGTGGAAACTAGGGAACAAATGACCACATGCTAATATATAATAGAACAACGATAACAATATATCCAACAAGTGTCTAATAAGGAACTCATCTCTCAATCTGAGATATACAACTCCAAAAGTATAAAAAAGACGTAATCTACACAAAAAACCAAAACCTACAAAATAAGAGGTAGCAACACTCCACTGGCTAAGAGGTGATCATCAATCTTCTCCTTGCCTAGTCTGCTACTTGATGGATATGCACCCACCGTCATGAAAAGAATGGTGAGTACAGAAAAGTAAAAAGTAACACTGAGAGACATTTATCTATATTTTCAAATATACAACAAGTATCTGAACGCAGAACAATAGCAATTATTCTGAAAAGAACCATGCTATAAGATATTTCAGTTAAACAATATGAAACTGACACTCGACTAAGCAGTAATGATCTAAGGCCGGTCGGCCGTGAGTTACATCACGTCAGCCTTATTCCACTATTTAGGGCATAAACAATCTCATAGATGCATTCACATCATTACAAATGCCCATCACACATGTATATATACAATTGTCAATAACTCCGAGTCCCATAACCCCGAGTCCCGTTCCTCGTCTGGTGCACAAGCTAGTGGTGAGATGCCAACAACTCCGAAAATCTAGTGACCTCGTGTGTCGCCCATCTCGTCATATCATGGTCCTGGATGCAAGAACTAATTTAAGTAAATCAAGAAATGACACAGTTTAGGAATTCAAGAATGTAATTGCATACCTAATGCACCAACAATTTAGATTCACTATATCACAAATCACCTACCTAATAGCATGATATTTCATTTGACTAATTTAAACATCAAATAATGTCATGATAACAAACACATGTAGTGAGATAGAATAACAAAGTCATGGCATCTAGAGTACAATAGGTAAATCAGTCCAAGTGACTATAAATGAAAAGCATAATAGGAATGAAATTGAGAGAAATATCTCAATCAGTTTACTTACAATCCACGCAACAATTCCTAGCTAAAGGGCCTCCTGACACCCCGAAACTCGTTACCGGACACCCGAGATTTTCCCTTAGGCTCCTGGTATTATAAGGTGTAATGTGTGATCAGGTCTTTGGTTAGTGTTTTAGGTTAGGTTATTAACTTTATACATATAAATACATTATGTAGATTTGTATAATATAATGAATACGTACATTATTTAAATACACATATAAATATATGTATAATTGTAGATATATGTATATAATCATAATGTGTATATACATACATTGTTTAATTATATATATGTATATATACATTGTTTTATTTTTTTTGTCAACTATATATACATTGTTTTAGGTTAGCTTATACATTGTTCAAATAATCACTACCATGGTCATCACTGCACCATGGTGGCGCCAGCACCTCCGCGGTGTTGGTTTGGCCTCGCCAATAATGGCGCGTCCTCATTGATAGCGGCGCGTCCCCACCGGTAGCAATGCCCCTTTGGCGACAATACGGTGCCGTTGCCCACCTGCATAAATTCAAATTCTTATTTACAAACCCATTTATGTTGAAAATCAGAGGTAAAATTCATATCAATGCAAGTTTAAAAATGAAGAAAATCACTAAAATTGCCAAATCCTAATTAATTCAATAATTATATTTAATCTAGGATTAACGAATTTTAAATTATGGTTTAGGCCGCGAATCGGGAGCTAATGACCAGTGAAATAAGATTTAGAGGTAATTATACTTTTATGTGATGTTTGCCTAGTGTTCCGTATTATATATTATTTTATTTTGTGAAATTCGGGTGATTGAGTAAATTTGAGATTCGCAAGGATTTTTGTAACGACCCTAAAATCTAATTCATGTTACGTGTCATTTCAGGGTCATATGTGGGACCCACTTCTCGTGATACGTATGTCCAAACCTCATGAGTCGACACCGAGGCATGTTATTTTTGTTTGATGCTTTTATTATGTAGTATACAAAAGATTGAACAATTTAAACTAATTAATTTCGAAAATGTGCGGGTAAGGTACACGCGGGGCATATCGGTGTCAAGACGAGCAGAGATGTACCTCGAGTTGTGTGTCGACATGGGACCGAGGTAGCGGCTTATGGGGTAAGTCTAATTTGAGCTAATTATGGCTTTATACTAGCTTTAATGTGGCCATGTTTGATGTGAAATTAAGTAGGCCTAAGTTAGTGAAATAAATAAAATTGTCATATGATGTGTATCGAGACACGCAATTATCAATCTAAGGGTCAAAGAAGTCAATTATTGGAGTCATTTAAGCATGACTTAGGAGATTATTGAATGAAGGTGGTCCATTAGTTCAGCCTCGATATTTATCATCATCAAGGGTCAAAGAAGTCAATTATTGGAGTCATTTAAGGCACACATGATCAATGGTCATGGTTCAAACATATCCAATTAGTCATATAAGACTTATAAGTCAAACCAAATGATCATATTTATCATCATCAAATTGTGGGCAAGGAAGAAGAGAGAAAAGAGAGGTTGTTGGAGTAATCTTTGGTGGAGAAAAAGTGAGCAATTCATTTTTTTTTGTAAAGAAGAAGAGCAAGTCATCAAGCTAGGTAACTTCATTAACATAGCTTGGTCATTTCAAGAATTCACGAATTTGGTGTTGTTGTTGCTATTTTTATGTTGGGGTTGAAGTTAGGGACCTCTAGTAGTGTGTATGAGGGGTCCCAAAGCATTAACATGGCCTATGTGTAGAAGAAACCTGTGACGGCCCCAATTTCCCACAAACTGGGCACCGCCCGGCCCAAGCCCACATGGACCCCCGAGCCAGTCTCGCAAGGTTAACGCAGACCTAGTCAGCCTTCCAATCCATCATTATAAGTAAATTCAAACTTTTAAGTTGAGTTATTAGTATTTTTCAATTTAGCGGAAGCAACTATACATTAAATAACTCAACAATAATCGTAAAAGAGTGGAACAACTTAATTGTGGAACCCTGCATAATATATCATCATCAGAGGAGAGTAAATACAAGATATCCAAAAGATTCACCTAGTTATGGAGCCCTCCCCTTGCTTTGGATCGCGGATCGCACTCGATCCAACCACAAGAATGACGAGCCAGGTAAGTAATGCCGTATGACATAAATACAAAGCATTTTGAAATAACGAAAACAATCGAATTCATGCAAATAGAAAGAAAGGAACAGGAACGCATGAATATAAAAAGGCTCGTAAACAAATCAATCGATAAGTAAGGGTCTGGAATACAAAAACAAACCAAATAACAAAGAGTCCCCACCAAAAGTTCGTTGAGTCGCGACAAAAGCCCAGCAAACTCGGGTTCAGGATGAGACACCTGCCTCCCAGCCCTAACCTTTGCGACTATGAGATATCCACAGACCCGGACAAGTGCCCCCAACGTACACTCAATTGGGAGATATCGACGGCGTCCAGATAAGAGCTCATATCACAGATAAACAGTACCATGACTCACTTGCCAATGGAGTAACGCATGCATATAAAAGACTGTAAACAAATCAATCGATAAGTGAGGCCAAATAGTAAGGAGTCCCGACAAAAAGGTCGTTGAGTCGCGGCAAAAGCCCAAAGCAGACTCGGGTTCAGGACGAGACACCTGCCTCCCAGCCCTAACATTTGCGACTATGAGATATCCACAGACCCGAATAAGTGCCCCCAACATATACTCAATTGGGAGATATCGACGACGTCCAGATAAGAGCTCATATCACAGATAAACAGTACCATGACTCACTTGCCAATGGACCACTCCACCAATAGCACTTTCAAGGATAAATAGCAAAGCAATGAACAACAATATCAAAACAATGAAAGTATTGTACAATTCCCTAGCTGGTTTACTTACCTCGCGAAATCACAAATCGTCCTCAAGACGTCCCGCTCACGCCTCAATATGCGCACCCGACACCTCAATATGCGCACCCGACACCCGACTATAGCCTCCTAAGTCCCTGGTGTCCATTTATACCTTTTAGAACTAAGTTACTAAGTCATACAAGTCACAACCAAATTAATAGAAGTAAACCTCACTATGGCCTTCGATGGAGGTCTCCAATCCAAAATCCATTTGACTCAATCGCGTCGTCGAGCTTCGTCGAAGTCACGACGCCTTGTCCACTGTTGTTGTCTCGTCGAGGATCGATCGGCCCGACAATGCGACGCCGTGCCGCGCCACCGCCATCGCCGCTCCACCGCCATCGCCGCCTCGCCGCGCGCCGCTGCCGCTGCGCCGGCGGCGCTGCTGGGGCCGCACCGCCGTCCGCCATCCGCCCGGAGTTCGAGCCGCCTCGGCGCGCGCCTGCCTGCACCGCCGCTCGTCATCGCCCCAGCAGCGACCATGCCATCTCTTGATCGCTGCTGCTGCTGGCCATCCGCCGCCGCTTTCCCGGTGCAACGAAGGCTCGCCGACCCTCGCCAGTGGTGCCACTCACCGTCGCCACCGTCATCGCGCCACCACGCCTAGCCCTCGCTACTCGTGTGCCAGCTCCCGCACGTTGGTCTCTTCGTTGGCTCACCGCCGCACCGGAGCCGCCTGTGAGCCGAAATCGCCATCGCGGCCTCGCGTCGCTCGCGAGCCGTCATCCGCGTCGATGGTCTGCGCGCTGGTTCGCCGCTCCTCCTCCTCACCGGCGCGCGCTGTGACGGCCCCAATTTCACATAAAATTGGACCCCGCCCGGCCTAAGCCCACGTGGACCCCCCGAGCCAGTCTCGCAAGGTCAACGCAGGCCTAGTCAGCCTTCCAATCCATTATTGAGGCACGGTGGTCGAGGTAAATGTTATATTTGTTGTGTCGTATGCATAGTGGATTGTATTTGCGTAGACTACTGAGTCATTTACGGGTATGCAGATACCGAGACGAGCGGGGATGCGCCTCGAGTCGCGTGTCGACGTGGGCCCGAGGTAGCAGCTCGTGGGGTAAGTGTAGCTAGTTCAATTTATTGCATAAAATGAAAAAAAATATATAAAAGAGTGGTGGTGAATAGGCCACGTCACTTACAATATATATATATATATATATATATATATATATATATATATATATATAGGTCGGCAATTTGGGTCATGAAACGTTTAACACGACACGACACGACACGACCTTAAACATGTCGTGGGTTTGGCAAAAATGTATGTGGGTCATAAACAAAGTTAACTTTGTTTATACACGGTTAATAAACGAGTCGCTAACGTGTCAACCCATGTGACTCGTTTATGACTCGCATAACTTTCACATATAAATACAAAATTTTCATTTCCAACCCTAAAAACCAAAACGTTCAAAACTTCAAAACTTTCAGCCTCTCAAACCCTCTCACAAGCTTTCACTCTCACTCCGTCGGCGGCTCTTCTTCCACCTGGGTCGACGGCAACGATGACGACGCGGAAGAGCCAACAAGGAAGAAGGAGATTGCCTCACCTTCAACCTCGGGTAACAAAATCTCTCTCACCCCTCTCTCTCTCTCTTTCTCTCTCGTCTCAAAACACAAAACCTTGGGTCGGGGCGCGCTTTGTCGCGTGCAAGCGCGGTGCGGGGGTCGCGTCGCGTGCAACGGCACGGTGCGGGGGTCGCGTGCAGCGGCGCCGGGGGTCGCGTGCACGTGCAGCGGCGCCGGGGGCGGGGTGTGGATCTCGATTCTCTATCAATCGCGCGTGCAAAGGCGGCGGGGGGACGCATTCTCACGGCCTGGGGGGAGCGCGCGTGCGAGGCGGCGGCTGGGGGGAGCGCGCGTGCGGCGGCGGGGGGATCTCTAATGCGCGGGTGCGCGCGGCGGGAGGGGGCATTCACGGCGCGGGGGAGGCATCACCCATTTCATCTCTGTTTTTTAATTCTTCTATCCGCCCATTTCATCTCTGTTTTATTTTACATACATCATATATATTGTTTGTTTTTACATACATCATAATTTCTCTGTTTTTTTAATGTGCTGCAGTTGAACAACATCAATGATGATGAGTTTGACACCAACAATATTGATGATATTGAACTTGAACACACTAATGATGATGATGATGCTTGTGATAAAGATACAAATCTCCAAATGAAGCATTTTTTGTTCATTAACCTTGAATTATCTCTTACTTCTATGTTAACTTCATATAACCTTGTAGTTGGGTTATTAAACTTGAACTTGACTATTTGAGAACTTGTATTTTTAATTTTTCCTTGTATTAGATGCGTTTATAATTTTATATTTTATGTTGTTTGTATTGATTTTGTAGTGAGATATCATTAATCTAGTAGTATGTTTAACAAAGTTGATAAACAGTACACAAACGAGTCGAATTAAACAGGTTAAACATGATCTGTTTAATAAACGTGTTAAACAGTACACAAACGAGTCGAGTTAAACAGTTAAAATATGATCTGTTTAATAAACGTGTTAAACGTGTCATAAACAAAGTTACTGTTTATTAAACGTGTCGTGTGTCGTGTTTACAAATAGTGACTCGTTTAATAAACGTGTCGTGTGCGGGTTTAGGATAATTATGACACGACACGTTTACGACACGACACGTTTACGACTCGCTGACACGAATTGCCAGCCCTAATATATATGTTGGTCAACTCATATTATCTCACTTTGATCTTTAAAAAAAAAAATTAACTAGCTAGTTAACTGTAGGTATCATAATTAGTAGATGTAGATGTTTAGGTGTTGAACTAAGGCTGACTAGTTCCTTGTTAGGTCCTATAGGGGAGATTATGGCTTAATTAAGGGATTAGGCCGGGCGGTGCCCTTAGTTGTAGATGGGGCCGTCACACGGCCGCTCCCCTCTCTTTCTCTCTCCGTCGTCTCTCTCTCTCTCTCTTATTTGATCTCTCTCTCTCTCTTTCTCTCTCATCTGATCTCACTCTCTCTCTTTCTATCTCTCTTATATGTTTCTTCTTCAAGAAGAAAACAAATGTGTCCTCGAGATTCGTGTGGAGCAGAACTCGAGGCACCACAAATATTCACACCACTACCACCTCATTTCACAATCTCGACACTCGTGCCACACGCATCACGAGGCACATCCAATGTATATTTTTTTTAACGTGACCACATTAAACCACTATAGCCACTATAGCCATATTAAGCCGCTACCTCGGTCCCACGTCGACACGCGATTCGAGACGCGTCCCCATTCGTGTTTCGGCTCACCAAATTCCTCGCGTATACCAACTCGTACAACAGCTCAACAATTAGCATTATAATCGCAATTTGGATATTACTACACATCATAGAAAAATATCATACCTTGGTGTCTCCACCCGAGATTCGGACATACGTATTCGGACGAGTGGACCCCACATACGACCCTGACCTGGCACGTGGCACAAGTCAAATTTTCAGGTCGTTACAAAACCCAGAATTCGAAATACAGAATTTTGGGTTCTGTTGCACATAGCGCGCTAGGTGGGAAATCTAGCGCGCTAGATAATAAAGGTAGCGCGCTAAAGTTGGAATTAGCACACTAATATCAGAATTAGCGCGCTAATTACTCTGGTAGTACAAAAATCTGCAATTCTCAAAAGTTCTTTAAACACTCTAAACGGTGTAATACCCCAAGTAAAGGTTTCAACACACTCGAAAACCTATAATATGATATCAGGAACCTAAGGAAGAGCTACGAGGATTCAAAAGCGCGTTTAAGAGTGTCGGGATGCCGGATAGGCTAGGAATAAGCTTGTGGATTTGAGGTAAGTAAACCAGCTAGGAAATGCACAATATTTCATTTTAAGCTATTGAATATTGTTGTTCATTGCTTTGTTATCTTTCTTTGGAATTTCATTCTAATTGAGTTGTCGAGGGCAAGTGAGTCAACGGTGATCCTTGGAAGGAGTGGCTGGTTAAGGTAATATACCAGAGTCATGACCTCGGGATGCACTGCACTGAATATTGATTTTGACGGGGTGTGAGTTCTTAGCGTGATTGTCCCAGGAAGTCTTAGTATCTCGTGGATTTAGGGCTTGTGAGTGTATCAAGTCCTAGAACTTGAGTCTTGATGTTTTGCCAAGACTCAACGACCTATTGGTTGGGACTACTTGCGCCTCTCTGTTTGCATCCCTGGACACTCATGTATCGATTACTCTTAATTTATTTACAGTTTTTTATTTATTCATGCGTCCTTATATCTTTCTTTCTATTAGAATAAATATAGATTAATTTATTTATTTTGCAATGTTGTTTAGTATCTTACTGATGTTACTTACCTGGACTCGTTATTCTCATGTTCAACTGAGTCCAGATCCGCAATCGAGTAAGGGAAATGGGCAAGTACTAGGAGATCTATTGTGAGGACTTTGGAACGACATTCTCTCTCACATTTTTGTAGGTTTTGTATTACTTATGTATATTGTTTTTGTCACATGGGGTATATGGGTTCTGTGAGATACTTTAGGATATGTACATGATATTATTTATCTCTCCTCTGTTGGATATACATGTTGACTGTGATATGCATGGTTTTCACACTCAGGCTGTCTTGACCGATTTGTGTAGAGTTGTTTAGATTTGTTTAAATTGAAATTGTCCGCATAAACCGTAATAACTTACGAATTTGAATAACTCATTATAAATGTTAAATTATGTTGTCTTGTAATGAAAAATGGTTAGGAAGGCTGACTAGGCTTGCGTTGATGTCGATATGATTGACTCGGGGTCCGCGAAAGTCTAGGCGGGGCGGGGCCCAATTTGGGATGTGGAACTGGGGCCGTCTCAGTTTTCTCTCAAAATACGTGTCAAAGCTAGTTCCGAGGAAGTTAAAATGGCGAACCGCACAGTTGTTTTGAATTTCGCGGAGAAATAATGGTTTTAAATGGAAAACTCGAATTTCGGACTTTTAAATGGACTTAATGAGTCTACATGGGTCCCACGTCTCGATTTGCGTGTGAAAATGGGTTGTCCTAGAGTTTCAGAATATTTTAGTAAATTCTCTAATTTTTGGTCGAATTGAGATATTTTTTGGGGTTTAATTCTGCGCTAAAATAAAGAGATAAATATGAAAATAAAAGAAAATTAGCAAAAGACCTTTAGGGGCATTGGACTTATTAGGCCGAGGATAGAAATGGAGGGGTAAAATGGTCATTTGGTTTCACCCAATTCATCAAAAACGAAATCGAAAACCGGGAGGGCCACTGTTGATCGTCTTCTCCATTAGCTTCCACTGGTTTCGTTGCCTCTCTCTCTCGTCTCTCTCTCGTCTCTCACTCGTCTCTCTCTCTTGTCTGAATCTCTCTCTTCTCTCTGTTTCTCTCTCTTTCATCGTTGTTGTTGGTGATTCGTAGGTGAAGAAACTGTTGAAGGTGAGTAATTGAATTTTGGTTTTTTTTGTTCTACTCTAAATTTGTGTTTGGACTGGTTTTTGGATGATTCGAGTTGAAGAGAAAGGAGTTTTGTTGTTGTTGGTTATGGATTGAAGGAGAGAGGAAAAGGTGAGGAAAAAAAAAAAAAAAAAAGGGCGCTATGTGCACCTCAATTGTTTATGAAGGCACCAAAAGTGTAACAATTTACAAGCATTTTGGGGTGCCCTCATAAACAATTGAAGTGCACATAGCGGTGCTCAAAAAAATGGTGGAAGACCCGTTCAGGGATAAATTCATAAACCCCTCCCCCCAATTTTAGTTTTTTTTTTTTTTTTTAATATGGTTTAAAAATGAGAAAAAAATCCCTGGAAATAAGGGAAAATTGAGAAAATTGCATTTTTGGACAAATTCATGAAAATTGGAAATTTTTATGAAAAATAAGGATTTTGAGATTTTCTCGAGGATCTTTTACCGGGTATGTTTCTCGTAATACGTGTTGATACTCGAAAATGTCCAAAATTTGGAAAATTGTTTTATAGTCTAGTCTAGGTTAATTTTTGATTTCGAATCATAATTTGAAGTCAAAATTGGGATCCGGATATCTGAGGATATGATTCGGAGAGATTTCGGGGTTTTCTGGTCGAGGTTGGACCGATAAATATATAATAAATTGGAAAAAAATTATATTTAAGCCTAGACAATGTAATTTTCGATGCCGAACAAATAATTTTGAGTCAAAAACAAAATGCAGGCATTAGAGAATATATGTTGGGAAGTATTTTCAAGGTTTCGGGATGCGATTGGGTTAATTTAACTACAACTAATTGTAAAACAATTATGGAGTGGTTATGAAATCTTATCGGATTTATAAATGAATTGTAGGACTGTAATTGGAACCTCATATGGACTAGTTGACCGATTCGGAGAGCAAGGGAACATAGGTATCGCGTTTATAAGGTTAAGTAAATTCCATGGTAACCTTTACATTGTATGATTATAATTTCGTATAAATTGCATTGATCTATGAAATTGCATTTTTGTTGTACATGCATACACAGTTTTGGAGGATAAGGCGTTACGAGTCTCCTTATAAGGGTCTACCTGACTGTATTACAGGGTAGGACTATTTAGTGTCTATCTGACTGTGTACACATGGTATATTAAGCTACCTGACTGTGTATTACAAGGTAGAACTGGTAGTGTTTACTTGACTGTGTACATGATAGAACTATATTATGCTTAAGGGGCTAGAATCACGATACTTTGCATCACGTGATTACCATGAGGTCACGGTGAACCAGGTCATACTTTGATAGACTCAAGGAACGAGACTCGTTTGGTTACTCTCCCGCGCATGAGTCTTTATTCTGTTTACTTACCACTTTCGGAGGACGTCATCGATTGTGGTCGAATAACAAAAACGGGATGGATTCACAAATTGTATTTAAATTCCTTAGATTATATTATTCGTTTAAATTCCTTGGATTATTATATTACTACAGTGTGTCTGGATGGATAGTGTGGGATTTACTTTTTCGACATTATCGAATTTTTATAATTGGGTAATGACAGTTTTTTTAATGCGACAAGGGATAGTAAAAGCTTTCCGATTATTGGTGACTTACTCAATTCCTTTCTATCTATGTATGTATTATTTTGAATATAAAATATTATATAAATGGGTTTTTATGTTCGTGTGCGATTATGATCTCCTTTGGAATTAATATAATGGTTTTAAGACGGATTAGAATGTTGCGAACTAAGATAATGATAGTTTAAGGGTTTTGAAAGTCTGAGATAAGTTAGAATGAATGCAATATATATTGTTATGGGGTGGATTGTGAGTCATTAGATATTTCCACCAAAGTTGAGCAGGTTTGTTAATGACTTTTGAAGGCCGGGATTTCAGGTTTAAGCTTAGAAATAGAGGAGATGTTGTTGAAAATTTTTTTACAAAATTTTGAAGATAATGTAAACAATCCAATTTAACTTTGAGGTTTAAAATTCACTTTAGAATCTTTTGTGGTTGATAAATAATCTTATTTGATAATTACTCTGATAGATTTTTAATTATTTATTTAAGGAGAGGTTAAGGCTGCTAGGTTATCAAAAGATTAAGGTAATCTAGGCGGGTTAGATGCCTTAATTAGGTGGGGTCTGACAATGTTGGTATCAGAGCCTATGATTCTAATATAATCTTGTTGATTGAGGTTTAGCGAGTGATTAGTTTGGAAGTAACGCAATGGAATTGGGTTAAAAAGTTTAAAAAATTTATGATTTGTGTTATATGTGTTTTATATTATCGAGATATCGATGGATATGGGCTTCTTAGAACCACTTTTCTTGCAATTTTTGTTGCGAAAAATTATAAGTGGACAACAAGAGCTAGATTAGGGATGCAAGCGAGGGTAATAGGGATGCACAACGTGTGGATTCAAATATGTTTCAAGGCTTGATCGGGCGGATGTCGAGTTCTTTGAGTATTTTACGAGCACGTGGTGGCGGCTCAAGCACTTGTGGTTCGTATGGCTCAGGAAGTTCCTATTGTTACTTTAGTCACTCAGGAAAATTAATCTACCATTGTAGTTCGTCTAAAAGTTGAACTGGTTGTTGTAGTTTCCGGTTTAAAATGATTCATTCATGGATAGTGGAACTTCATGGGAGGAAATGCATGAAGAGTTTGGTATCATTATGACGACTAAACCGAACACTCTGTGAGAGGGGTTCGAGATAGGGCCATAGTTTATGAGACTTCATGGGCTTTTCAGCGCAAATCACGACGATATCAGGGAGTTGTATTGTCAGGACAAGGCTCAGATTTTGTGGGTAATTTTTTTTCCTTTTTGGTTTAACCCAAATTCTCGAAAGAAAAGAAGAGTGGAGAACCATTGTTCTTGCCTACAATATTTGTCGTCTCATCATATGTACGTCGTAATTCTTTTTCGAGTACAACCAATAGACTATCGGAGTTGATATCAATAGGGTCAAGATAGACTCAATCACAGACTTTTCAGCCTTTAGCTCATAGAGTTACACTTTAGTTGCAGAGAAGTGAAGGTAAGGGTCGAGAATCTCAAGGGATAGGCCTCAAATCAGCGATCGACAATTTGTTAGGAATTTTTTGTAGGTAGTAAACCTACAGTTACATGTTTTAGGTATGAGAAACAAGTTCACATTGTCCGAGATTGTCCTCGGAACTCAAGTGCAATTACGTGTTTTAAGTATGGAAAGAAAGGACATTATAAGTACACGTGTTCACAACTCTAAAGAGAGTTCTCTTGTGTGTCATAAACTCAACAACATATTAGAGAATGTGTTCAGGTGGTGACTGAACAAGATTGAAGTACAAATCGTAATCTTATCGAAGGTATGGTTTCGGTTTGTGGTCATGTGATGATTGAGTTAGGGTTTACTCCAGTGTGAGTCCCTATTTATCTTGTACTCAATACAATAGTTGGGGATAAAAAAAATCCTCATTTTATGTGTGAGAAATGTGTTGTTGATATTTCCAGACACGAGATGGCCATTGATCTCTATGTGTTCGAGTTATTGGAGTTTGATGTGTTGTTGATATGAATTGGCTAGTCACTAGGAAAGAAATGGAAACTCTTGTCGGAACTATAATATAGAGGCAAGATCTGAAATTAATCTAGAGGAAATTCTTTTGGTCGGGAATTCTCAGATGTGTTTCTAGATGATTTACCTCGAATTCCATTTCCGAAAGAGATTGATTTTATGATTAATTTGATTCTTGGAACTAAACCAATATCTATTACTCCCTATAGAATGGCTCTGAAGGAGTTGCATACATAGTTAGAAGAGTTGCTTAATGAAAAGGTTTATTCATCGAAATACGTTGACGTGGTGCGAACCAGTCTTGGTTGTAAAACAAAAAGGGTAAATTGAGGCATTGCATTGATTTTAGATAGATGAACATGGTTAGTGTTAAGAACAAATGTCCATTTCCTCAAATTGATGATTTGTTTGATCAACAGAATAGGGCAAAACTCTTTTCAAAGATTTGTTTTCGTTATGATTACCGTCAGTTGAGAGTTTGGGAAGATGATGTGCAGAGACTGCGTTTTGTACTAGGTATGATCATTTTGAGTTTGTTATTATGTTGTTTGGATTGATAAATGTTCTGACGATGTTTATGGATTTGATGTAAAGAGTATTGAGGCTGAATCTAGGTCACTTTGTGATAGTGTTCATTAATGATATACTTTAAGATTTGCGAGGATCATGAACAATGTCTTATAGTTAATCTCTAAAATTTGAGAAATCATAAGATGCACGCCAAGTTTAGCAAATACGAGTTTTGGTTGTCTGAGGTAAAGTTTTTGGGTCATGTAGTTAATACGAAATGAATTTTGGTGGATTCGATTCCGCCAAAGTTGAGGCTATCATTGGTTAGCCGAAACCTATCAAAGTGATGAGAGATACGGAGTTTTATGGGTTTGGCTGGCTATTATTGTAGATTTGTGAAAGATTTTTTAAGATAATTGCGCCAATTATTAAATTAACTTAGAAAAGTGTTTCCTTTGTTTGGTCAACAGAATGCGATGCTGCATTTTGGGAATTGAAGAAGTGTTTGACTTCAACATCAGTTCTAGTATTGCCTCAACTAGGGAAAGGGCTTACATTTTATACTGATGCATCGAAAATGGGTTGAGGTGTATGTTAATGCAGAATGGCAATGTAATTGCTTATGCTTGTCGACAATTAAAATTCACGTGAAAAATTATCATGTTCATGATTTGAAATTAACGACAATTGTGTTTGCTTTGAAGCTATGGAGACACTATTTATATGGGGAAAGCTTCACGCTATTTTCAAAGTGTAAAAGGCTGAAGTATATGTTCTCTCAGAAAGAGTTGAATTTGAGATAACGATGATTGTTTGAACAATTGAAAAACTTTCATTTTAGTCTTGAATATTATCTTAGTAAAGCTAACGTTGTTGCTGACGGATTGAACATGTAGAGTGCTGAAACGTTGCATGCAACTAGTCATTTGACTTACGAGTACGAGTTGCTAAAAAAAGTCATTGCTATGACTTTGTTAGAGACTCATGTTGATAATGATGAATCAATTTGTGCTCAGCTTAAAGTACAACTCGTATGTATTCAGGAAGTGATAAAGTGTTAGCAAAATGATGTGGATTATGAAAAGTTTAAGGGGTTTGCTGATGAAAATAATAATCCAGATTTGGTTGAGTATGCAGATTAGAGTTTGAGGCTTAGAGGCAGACTGTTGACTGAGATTCGGGATGAGATATTGAGAGAATCTCATCGTTCGAGATATAGCATTTATCTTGGCAGGACTAAAACATATCATGATATGAGGCGATTGTATTGGTGGCCAGGGATGAAAGCTGACGTGGGTGATTATGTGAGGATATGTGAGATTTGCTAATAGGCTTAAGGCTGAACGGCGGAAACCTGGGGTATGTTACAGCCACTTCCCATACCGCAGTGGAAATGGGAACATATTGTGATGGAATTTGTTATTAATCTGCTTACTTCTTGGAGGAAACATGATGCGGTCTGGATAATGGGAGGGGACCGACGAAAGTCTGCTCATTTTCTTCCTATGTACATTTCAGATACCTTTACACAGCTGAGCTTGTTGTGCGGGCGATAGGTGGCTCGCTCGATTGGAGTGTCGTCGATGATAATTTCTTATCTTGTTACTCGGTACACATCGGGTTGTGGCAGAGCATACAAGAATAGTTCGACACTTAGTTTTATTTCAGGACTGTATTTCATCATCGGGTGGATGGTCAGGTTGAAAGGTTGATTTATGTGTTAGAGGACATGCTCAGGGCTTGTGTACTGGTATTTAGAGGTTCATGGGAAGAATACATATCTTTGTTTGAGTTCCTTTATAATAAATGTTGTTAATTGTGTATTGAAATAACTTCGTTTTGGGCATGATATGGGGTACCTTGTCGATCTCCTGCCGGTTGGGTTGAACCGGAGGATTTGGTGGAGTTGGGGTCACAGAGGGTTGGAG
This sequence comes from Stephania cephalantha, assembly GCA_039657325.1. Classification (NCBI taxonomy): domain Eukaryota; kingdom Viridiplantae; phylum Streptophyta; class Magnoliopsida; order Ranunculales; family Menispermaceae; genus Stephania; species Stephania cephalantha. Next base: position 26,909,360 of record CM077573.1, read on the forward strand.
ATCACACTGAGGTTGTGCAGCAAATTTATCTAAGATTTAAAAGTGGTTTAGGAAAAATACAAAAACTATTTTGATTTTTATCACCGATTTGTGATATATAGCGATAGAGATTGAGTTTATTTGAAAGTCTTCCCTCGTAAAGGCTATTAGCGGTTTGGACAAAAAGGAAAGTTCTCTTCTTGATTTATATAACCGTTTGAGATTGTGAAATGAATTGAGAAAGTTGCGTATGAACTTGCATTATCGCCTTAGTTTGCCGGAGTTGATGACGTATTTCACGTGTTTATGCTCAGGCGGAAGGAAACTGATTCGTATTACTTAGTTCAATAGAATCAGTTTGATTTGCATGGTGATGTGTCGTATGAAGAGCAGCCTATACTAATTGTGGACAGGAAGATTCAGAAGCTTCGAAATAAAGAAATTCTACTTCGTATATGAGAGCATTTCTCGAATCTCTTTTAGTTCAGGTAAACTCAATCGCAATTTTAAATTTCGAGGACGAAATTTCGATTAGTTACGAAGATTATTAAATCCCAAAGTTTTTAATTCAATAATTATAGTTAATAAGGGATTAACGAATTCCAAATTATGGTTTAGGCCGCGAGTTGGGAGCTAATGACCGGTGAAATGAGATTTAAAGGTAATTATACTTTTGTGTGATGTTTGCCTATTGTTCTGTATTATATATTTTTTATTTTGTGAAATTTGGGTGATTGAGTAAATTTGAGATTCGCGAGGGTTTTGTCTTAAGATACGTGTCAAAACAAGTTCCGAGGAAGTTAAAATGACGAACCGCGTAGTTGTTTTGAATTTCGTAGAGAAATAATAGTTTTAAATGGAAAATTTGAATTTCTGACTTTTAAATGACCTTAACGAGTTTACGTGGGTCCCATGTCTCGATTTGCGTGTGAAAATGGGTTGTCCAAGAGTTTCAGAATATTTTAGTAAATTCTCTAATTTTTGATCGAATTGGGGTATTTTTTGGGTTTAATTCGGACGCTAACATAAAGAGATAAATATGAAAATAAAAGAAAATTGGCGAAAGACCTATAGGGGCATTGGACTTATTAAGCTGAGGATAGAAATGAAAACGAAGAGGGCCGCTAAGGGCACCCCACCATTTAATGAGGGCACCCAGCTTATTTGTAAAAATTCCAGTAAAAATGGAAAAGACCATTTTGCCCCTGTATATATATAATGGTTCAAACCCCACAAACCATTTCGACAAGGAGTTAGGGCACCCCACCAGCAAGCGTCAACCACAAAGCCACAGCCACATTGCGTTTGGCGAAGAGCTTGATCGATTCTTGCTCGTCCGACAGCGAGGTAACAATGTTTGACAACCATTTTCGGGTTTTTTTGAACTCTGTTTAGTTGCGTATAACGGTGAAAATGATGATTTGTTTGTCAACGTAGGGTTTGGTAATTTCTTCAAATCCGAAGTTGTTTCAACCGTATAATGGAGGATCGTAATGCTTCGGTGCGGAGGAGGTCGTCCTTGAGGTAATGTTGCAAATGTTTTTGTTTTTTTGCGGTTATCCGAAGTGTCCGTCGGGTGCGCGATTGTTTCGGCCTCGCAGATCGAGATGTATGGTAATGTCTCGGTCGCAGAGGACCGAGAGGTTTCACGTAGGTCACGGTATGAAACGACCGAGGGTAATATTAACTCTCGGCCTCACGTAAACGAGACTATGAAGAAAGTTTCGTAACCGTACAACCGAGAACCTATTTTTTTGGGTTTTTTTGTGATTGTCTTGTACATTTTGGTTGATTATAATGTTACACTCGTTTGTATTGCATGTGTAATGCCGTTATCTTGTAATTTTCCGGACTACAAGGACACTTTTACACCTTCTAAGCCATTCCCCTCTCGAGAAGCGGCAATTTCATGGCTTCAACGATTGGTGGCGAGAACAAGTTTGTGTTAGTAACGAAGCGCTCGGATGCGGGGCATTAAGCGCAGGGAAGGGTGAAAATTGCTTGTGACAGTGTCCGGGACATATAGGGGGACTGCTCTCGAGAGTTGGGAAGGGAAAGCGACAAAAATTTTAAAGAAATCAAGGAATGATGAAAAGGCGAGGACTCACACTAGTACGAAGAAATGTGGATGCCCTTTCCAAATTAACGTCAAGGAGAATGCTGACTCCTTATGGTATGTCACCGTGATTTGTGGGAGGCACAATCACGACACCGCAGGAAGATTGGATAAGGGGGAGGAGGAAGTTGAAGATGCGGGGGGGAGGACTGAAAGTGAGCAGCTCAGGGAGATTAGTCCACATTCGTCTTTTGTGGAGTGCGAGCAGGAAGTTGAGGATGCGGGTGTGAGGACACCGGGGTCTCCAACCGGAGGCACCCCAAAGTGTCGGAGGCACCCCAATCTCCAATCGGATTTGAGTCCTCCCACTCCACAAAAGCTTCTAGGCAGAAGAAATGCAAGGTTCCACAAATGCGTCGTGCCAGTCGACGCACGCAAAGTGGATCTAACATGGCTTATAGTCATTGCTTAGAACCGGATTGGTTGCCACATGTTGAGGCCATTATCGATGTGGTTTCCGATGGAAATTGTGGATATCGGTGTATAGCCTCTGGGCTTCGACTTGCCGACGTAGACGGGTGGAGGATTGTGCGTAGAAGGATGTACGATGAGATTATCGGGTATGAAGACCTTTGGCGGGAAGTGCTTGGCTCGAGTTTCGAGACTGTCAAGAATGCGGTGCATTGCCCAGAGAAGCAAGAGGGGGCATCTTTCAAAGAATGGTTGACACTTCCAGACATGGGATTGTTAGTATCCACCGCATTCAATGTCATTCTCGTCAACCTCTCGCATGGGAGTGCCTCCACATTCCTACCTCTACGTAGTACTCCAACGTCGTCATTGCACAACAGACTTATCATTGCAATGGCGAATGAAAGGAATATCCATTGGGTTAGGGTAAGTTCTATGATTTTTTTGTGAATTGGTTTGTTTCCCCCTTAATCGGGTTTGTGACAATATCTTCTATGTTCTACTCGTTCACTTTGACAGTGCGGTTGCATGTGAATGCACCGCATTGCCATCCTTATATCCATCGTGGGATCGGACGTTGAGGATCGCGCCAAAGGTTGGCGAGATGGATTCGTTTTTCGAGACATCGCGCCCATTGCAATCGCTGATCATGAAGCCACCATACTGTTGTAGATTTAGATACACCGTAGTTAAAGCTTGTACCTAGACGGATAAACATTTAGAAATTTTGCCAATTCGTCCGAATGTTCTATGTATATGCAAATGTTGTGTTGTGTTTTAATTGTTGTTTACTTATGGATGGACCCTTTTTAGAGTCGGTTTGAATGTTACGGAGATTTATAATTAATTAAGGTTCGGTGCAAATTGTCGTCTTTGGATTTTCAATCTTGCATTGTTAGTTTGACGACTACGGAGATTTTTTTGAAACTGTAATGTTCAAATTCATCCATTCCTGATATCGCGGTCAAGCAGGTTCGTGAAACAACCCATATTTTCGGTCACCAATGACCGACAAGTATTCCAATATATCGTTCTTGTATAACCGAGTCCTATTTAAATTTCTCGGTTGTACACCACCGAGATGGATTGACCATTTCAATTCGCCTGACTCTCGTCCTATGACGACCGAGCCTACTGAGACCCTATCGGAAGTGGACAACCGATACGCAGTTAACTCTTCCGGTCTTCGTGGCCTAGATTGCGACTTCCCAAAAATATTAGCTTATGTCTCGCCAAGGCCGAGACGGTTGGCTGAGATCTCGGCTGTGTGGCCGAGAACCACGATTTCCCAATTTTTTTACATTTTAAAAACCGCCACACACACATTACATCTACTCTACCAAATGTAACTTAATTGTCGATCTTCAACCGAGCCCTAATTTGGAGACGAAATCGCTCACACACCGGACCCTACAAAATGCGAGAAACCTAGAATAACGAAGGAGAAACACACGGCGAGGGACGGAGAACACGATTTCGGGGATTCCTCTCACTGGTCGGTTCAAACAAATGAATTCTTCCACCGGGAATTCGGTGAACGAGGGTGGTGGTGGTGGTGGGGGTGGTGGGGTGCCCAGGGGTTTGCACGAGGGTGGGTGAGAGGGTTTTTTGCACGAGGGGCATTTTCGATATTTTGGGTTTAATTTTTGGGTGCCCAGTGTAAATCGATTTGTGCCCACATTAATCGGGTGCCCTCATTAAATGGTGGGGTGCCCTTAGCGGCCCTCAAAACGAAATATAAAGAGGGCCGCTAAGGGCACCCCACCATTTAATGAGGGCACCCAGTTAATGTGGGCACAAACTGTTTTACCCGGGGCACCCAAAATTAGCCCCGAACTACCGAAAATACCCATCCCGCACAAACACGAAAAAAACCCGCCGCACCCCACCACCCCCTCCACCACCTTCACCGATCTTGACTCCAAGAAACCATTTGGTTTGAACCGACCAAAGTGAGAGGAATCTCCGAAATCGTATCTCACCTTGTGTTTCTCCTTCGGTTTACGGCTTTTTTGCGATTCGTAGGGTCGTGGTGTGAGCCGATTTCGTCTCCAAGTTAGGGTTCGGTTGAAGTTCGTCTGACACACCTTATTTAGTGTAATTAAGTTACATTTGGTAGAGTAGTTGTGATTTACAAGTGGTGGTTTGTTCAATAGTTAAAAAAATGGGAATTCGTTTCTCGCACACACAGCCGAGATCGTGCTAACTGTCTCGCCAAGCATGGCCGAGAGGAAGCTACATTTTGGGAAGTCGCAGCCTCGCCACAAAGGCCGAAAGTCTCACAAAGTTGTGTCTCGGTTACGCATGGCCGATAGTACTCTAGTTCTCTCGGCCGAGACTTGACGAGAGCTACAATTAGTGATAGGTAATGTGGCGTCGGTGGTGTACAACCGAGAATTTTCTCCTACTCTCGGTTGTACATCGGCGAGAGGGTTAGAGTAGGCTCGGTCCTCATGACCGAGACATTTCAATATATCTCGGTCATGCGAGGCCGAAACAATCGCGCACACATCGACGTAAACTTCGGATAACCTCATAAAAAACACAATAAATTCGCAAAATTACCTCAAGTTCAACCTCCTCTCGCACCGTAGCAAGTACAATCCTCCATTATATAGTGGAAACAAGTTCGGATTTGAGGAAATTACCAAACCCTACGTTGACAAACAAATCATCATTTTCACAGTTTTACCCAACTAAACAGTTCTAAGAAACCATCATATGGTTGTCAAACATTGTTACATCGCTGTCGGATGATGTCAATCCGCAATAATCGATAAACGCTCGCCAAACGCAATGTGGCTTTGTGGTTCAAGCTTGGTGGTGGGGTGCCCTTTTTCTTTGTCAAAATGATTTGTGGGTTTTGAATCATTATATATACAGGGGCAAAATGGTCTTTTCCAGTTTTGTTGGAATTTTTACAAATAATTTGGGTGCCTTCATGAAAAGGTGGGGTGCCCTTAGCGGCCCTCAATATAAAACAGGGAGGACCACTGTTGATCGTCTTCTCCATTCGCTTCCACTGGTTTCATTTCCTCTCTCTCTCTCTCTCTCGTCTCTCACTCGTCTCTCTCTCTTGTCTGAATCTCTCTCTTCTCTCTCTGTTTCTCTCTCTTTCATCGTTGTTGTTGGTGATTCGTTGGTGAAGAAACTGTTGAAGGTGAGTAATGGAATTTTGATTTTTTTGTTCTACTGTAAATTTGTGTTTTGACTGGTTTTTGGATGATTCGAGTTGAGGAAAAAAGAGTTTTGTTGTTGTTGGTTATGGATTGAAGGAGAGAGGAAGAGGTGAGGAAATAAATAAAAAAAATTGGTGGAAGACGAAACAGAGAAGCTCTTTCGTCAATGGAGGGTAGGGGACGACCCCTGAACCTTCAGGGATAAACCCACCCCCCCTAATTTTAGTTTTTTTTTTTTTTTTTTTTTTTTTTTTTTTTTTTAATATGGTTTAAAAATGTGAAAAAAAAGAAATAAAAATCCCTAGAAATTAGAGAAAATTGAGAAAATCGGATTTTTGGACAAATTGATGAAAATTGGGAATTTTTATGAAAAATGAGGATTTTGGGATTTTCTCGAGGATTTTTATCGAGTATGTTTCTCGTAATGTGTATTACAACAATAACAACAACAACATAGCCTCAGTCCCCAATTAATTGGGGTCGGCTACATGGATCAAACTTTTCTATTGTGCTCGATTAAGTGCAATTGATGGTGGTAATGCGTATTACGATACCTGAAAATGTCCAAAAATTTGAAAAATTATTTTATAGCCTAGTCTTGGTTAATTTTTGATTCGAAACACAATTTGAAGTCAAAATTGAGATCGGGACATCCGAGGATAGGATTCGGAGAGATTTCGGGGTTTTTTAGTCGAGGTTGGACCGATAAATATATAATAAATTGGAAAAAATTATATTTAAGCTTAGACAACGTAATTTTCGATGTCGAACAACAATTTTGAGTCAAAAAAAAAATCTAAGCATCAGAGAATATATGTTAGGAAGTATTTTAAGAGTTTCGGGACGTGATTGGGTTAATTTAACTACAACTAATTTTAAAACAATTATGGAGTGGTTGTGGAATTTTATCGGATTTATAAATGAATCGTAGGACCGCAATTGGAACCTCGTGTGGACCAGTTGACCGATTCGCAGCGCAAAGGAACGTGGGTATCGCGTTTATAAGGTTAAGTAAATCCCATGGTAACCTTTACATTGTATGATTATAATTTTGTATAAATTGCGAATTGCATTTTTGTTGTACATGCATACACGATTTGGAAGGATAAGACGTTATGAGTCTCCTTATAGGGGTCTACTTGACTGTATTACAGGGTAGAACTATTTAGTGTCTATCTGACTATGTGCACATAGTATATTAAGCTACCTAACTGTGTATTACAAGATAGAACTCGGTAGTGTTACCGACTATGTACTTATCGACATTATTGAATTTTTATAATTAGGTAATGACAGGTTTTAGCGGCGATCAAGGGAAAGGAAACACTTTTTGATTATTAGTGACTTGCTCAGCCCACTACAAAAAACAGCAGATCAGAAACGGAAATTTCCGTCTCTGATTTGCATAAATTCCGTCTCTAATTCAATTATGCAACTAACAGAGACGGAAATTATTCCGTCTCTAAAATCGTCGACGCTGATTCAATCAGCAACGAAAATGTGTTTCCGTTTCTGATTAGAGACGGATTAGAGACGGAATTTAGAAACGGAACAGAGACGGAACATAAATGGAAAATTTTCTAAATGGTACAATTGTAATTGCATTCCGTCTCTGATCCGTCTCTGATTAGCAACGGATCAGAGACGGAATGCATTAATTCCGTCTCTGTTCCGTCTCTGATTAGCAACGGACCAGAGACGGAATTAATGCATTCCGTCTCTGTTCCGTCTCTGATTTATGTAGTATTCAGCAACATGAAAACCATTTAATCAATCAACCTGAAAACCATTTAATCAATACATTCTGAATATCTGAATATCTCAATGTAAACCAATCTATTCAGCAACATGAAAACCATTTAATCAATCAACCTGAAAACCATTTAATCAATCTCAAAAAAGGTTTTTTTGCAGGGGAGTGCATCCTGCATACATCTCCAAATAAAAAACTTAAGCTTACAAGGGGCATTAAATTTCCACAAAGATTTCTATGTCTAAGAGGGATTGGCATTTGAGCTTGAGTCCCCTTACAAGGGCCTTCCTTAGAAACCCCTCTTATCTAGCGAGGCAGCAAGTCTATAGGCAGACTTGACTAAAAGAATTCTTATTTTTTCGTAATGCCAAATAAGATTGTCATCACATCCTTCCCTACTGAACATAAAATTGGTACATGGCACTTTCTCTTCCTCCTCATCTCCAACCCAAGGGACAACCTCTAAGTACTCTAAGCATGAATGCATGCATCTCTCGAAACCAATCAATTCAAAGAACCGAAAACCATTTAATCAAATGTAAGAGAGTGTCATGTACCTTTCGCACTTTTTTAAACAACATACAAGTAGATAAAAATCAATTTTATGGAAAATAGGAAGGCGAAAAAAACTAAATCGGGGACTGGAGCAAGTAAAACAACAAGAATACGGGTTTTTTTTTTTTTTTTTTTTTTTTTTTTTGGTAATGACTAGAATACAGGCTTGAGTAAGTAAAAAATTAGAGTTATTTAGAGTTACAGCACAAGGTGCAGGATGATAGGCCCGTCTTTTCGGTATATAAAGCATAGCTCGTTAGTTCTAATGTCAAAAATTAGAATTTAGAAGTACTTTAAAAAAATAGGAGGAGTATCCTCGACTAACAAAGCATGAATCTACAGACATCAAGTGCGAAAGAAATACACCACAAAATGCATAATAGCAGACTTATTCTAATTAGATAACTAGTGACACGAAACTAGAAACATGGATAGCACTTGCAAAGACTATAAAAACTGAAGGAGCATAATCATCCTCATAATAGCCTTTCTTCCAGCTACATGGGGTAAACTAAAAATAAAATAAAATTAAATCCAAAGACTCATATAAAACGTAATTCTTTCCTAATGGTTTTGGGGTCTACCAAAAAAAAAAATAACTAAAACTAAAGAAGCATATAAAACGTAATTGACATCATACAGAACACATCGACAAATTTAAAGCGAAAGAACAAAGGTTCATTCCCAAATGCATCAATAATACAGAAGAAAGGATGCTACATTGACTGCATAGGCTGTTCAATGAAGTAACATATGAAAAAAGGATGCCTCTTCCATTTCCAATCAAGTTCGATTTCAAATAGATACATTGCCTAGTCTATTTGGTCTGCCAAAGTGGATAACAAAATGGATTATAATTCAAAACATTATAAATACTTAATATTGCAGGGATATGCTTCACAAATCATGGCATTGCTGTTCTAGTTAAATAACTCAATTAAACCAGGAGAAATCGCATGGAAGAAACGAGAGTACCTTCATAAGATTTGTTAAGAAGCCACGAACAGATATCACAATCAGCACTCCAATGAATAGAAGAGAGATGTACTGCACAAATGAAAAGACAAGATGCAAAAATTTTGAAAGCAAGAAAATAAACTACAAAGTATAACTGAAAACGCTTCTTTGTTAGGGTTCAAGGTTAAGGCATATCCTGTCTTAATCATCAATTGTGCAAACATCTCCTCTGGCTTTGGACCCCAAGTATGCCCTTAATCTGCCATGACTAAAATGGGTTTAACTACAAGGAAGACAACAGTCACACTTTGCTTTTATTTTTCCTTGTATGTGCGAGCCGTGTGGCTATTAGACATTTTCACTTCAAACGAGATACCACAAGAAGTCAAATTACCTGGCAAGGTATATTTGACATATGCCCAAGTCTCATACGAAGTTGGTCATCACTAAGATTAGAGCTGAACATGTCATCATCTCCCGTATGTACGCACAAAGAGAGTGGTACCTAAACGGGAAAATGGCATGTTAGTGGTGAAAGAGAGATATTCATGAAAATGTCAACAGATTTGTATTAATGTTAAGGAAAGAATTGACTAGAATCTAGATAAAGAAGAGTAGAACGAACCATATCTTTGTGCAATTCATGGATCAATAATCCGTTAAGAAGTTTGAAATAAAATTGGCCCTCTGTAAAAACAAAATGAAAAGCATCCATCTTAATCAATCAAAACCTGGCCCTTTGTAGGTTTGCCTAGTTGGATCCCCCAACGCTAGAAACAATAGCACATGAGGACGATCCCGACTTAAGTTGATACCCTTGCGCCTTTCTCAATCAACCAAGAGACATGTATTATCTCGAATAATATTCGCTAAATTGGGAAAAATCAATCCGTAACATCTTTACATTATAGTCTCTCAATATTTTTTTCTACTTCCATTTTTGGGTAGGGAAGCAAACCAAGACAACTCAATCTATTATAGATGAAGCACCCAATCCCACAAAGAATCCTATTCTTATTCCCGTAGTGATGGCTTATCCTTTTTTTTTTTCTTATATTGAAAGGAAACAAGATTTTTGTTCATTGTGAATCAGAATCAGCAATCCTAAACAAACGCGAATCAAATTTTCAGATGCAAAGATTGCCCCCTACAACTAAATACTGGTGAAGAACGATAAACACCAACCTACCTATCTCACTATGCATTTGTAACAGAACATTGTCTCGAACTCACACAAAGATTCAATACAACAAATCAGTTCCTCAGATTTTCCAAGAAATACCTGATAGACGGACCACTCTAAATGGAGCAAAAGGATTTGATACGTACATGAATCGTGATACAGAAAAACGCCAAATCCTTTTTTGGGATGGTTGCGATCCAGCAAGTTTCGAACCTTGACCAGATATGCATTAGCTAATATATGTTCTATTAAATGAGTTTGATACAAGGTTGAAGTGCAATCAACGATTTGGGACTTGATCAAGTTTCATTATGGTCAATGGCTATCGGGCAACGAACTCCTCAAAATTGGACAATTCAGGATTGAATGAGGAACTGGCTAAAAATTTTGGAATCTTCAAGAGGTTGAGTCGTCTAGTAACTCTAGTTTCTTGGACAATGTATTCTGTCTTTGCATAGGTCATTTTTGCTCCCTTATAGATATGTATAAAACAGATGTGCAGATTTTTTAAGTTAATACAATGAGCAAGTCCCTTTTATCATAAAACGATACCTCTCGTAGCCAAATAGTGTGTGAATAGGGAAGCTGTTCCTTGATGGGCTCCAAGAGCCTAACGGCGATTTCCGGCCCTTTGTTGGCTCCATGAGCTTGCTCGATGCATGCCTCATCGTACCGAACGGACCTCCGTCTTCGTCTTCACATCGAATGTCCCAATAGAGAGTGCCATCGCGCCATCAAATCAAACAAACATATCTTAATCCTTGATTCACCGGAAAAACACTAGCAAACCAAAGAAACCAAAACCTATAAATCATCGTCTCAAAGACTTACGCCAATCGGAGCATCGAGGCGCACATTGCTTCACGGAGATGAGAGCTCTAATCTTCCTCTTAGCCTTCTCTACTGACCTTCTTGTAGTCCTCGCTCACGATCGGATACACCTTCCCCATCGCGGTTTCCTACAAAACTTCGGATCAACAAAAAACAATCCGGCGAGATCCATCCAAGAAACTCACCTATCTGTTCTTAGATCGTAATCGTAACATCAAAAAGGATCAAAATCGTTCAAATGAAGAATCGATCACAGATTCACAGTCATAACATCAAAACGTTCAAACAACACCCGATCGAAGCTATTCTCTCTCTTTGATCACATCGAAACCACAAAGAAATCGCCAATGAAGTAAAGAATCAAAATCCTTCAAATGAAGAATCGGTCGTAATCTACACTTCCAAAACGACCAACCACAATCGATCGAGACAAACTTCTCTTTTCGATCGATTCGAAACAACAAAGAAGACGAAGATCGGCGATGGAGATTAGGTGAAGAAGAGGCGCGGAGCGTACCTTGTGAAGTGGTTTCAGAGAGATATCTGTCGTCGAGAGAGAGGGATTTTTGGGGAGATAGGTTTTCGGAGAGACAGAGAATCGGGAGAGAGAGAGAGGGATTTTGGGGGAGATAGGGTTTTCGGAGAGAGAGAGAATCGGGGAGAGAGAGAGAGGGATTTTGGGGGAGATAGGGTTTTCGGAGAGACAGAGAATCGGGAGAGAGAGAGGGAGTTTTGTGTGGTTGCTATTTTATTTTTGAATCATCGAGATGGAAGGATGCACGAATCTCGAGATTTGATGAACGGTTATAAAAAAAGAAAGTTTTGGTGGGAATGTTGGCGCCATTATTTAGAGACGGAATTTAATTCCGTCTTTATTTCCGTCTCTGATTCCGTATCTGAATTAGTCCGTCTCAATTCCGTCTCTAACCACTTTTTCTTAGCAACGAAACTTAATTCCGTTGCTAATTCCGTTTCTAAATATCATTTTTCTTGTAGTGGCTCCTTTTTATTTATGTATGTATTATTTTGAATATAAAATACTATATAAATGGGTTTTTGGGTTCATGTGCGATTAGGATCTCATTTGGAATTGATATAATGGTTTTAAGACGGATTGGAATGCTGCGCACTAAGATAATGATTGTTTAAGGGTTTTGAAAGTTTGAGATAAGTTAGAATGAATGCGATATACATTGTCATAGGGTGGATTGTGAGTTCTTCGGCATTTCTACCAAAGCTGAGCAGGTTCGTTAAAGACTTTTGAAGGCCGGGATTTCCGGTGTAGGCTTAGAAATAGAGGAGATGTTGTCGAAATTTTTTTTATGAAATTTTGAAGATAATGTAAACAATTTAATTGAACTTTGAGATTTAAGATTCACTTTTTGTTGTTGATAAAGAATCTTATTTGATAATTACTCTAATAGATTTTTAATTATTTATTTAAGGAAAGGTTAAGGCTGCTAGGTTATCAGGAGATTAAGCTAATCTAGGCCGGTTTGATGCCCTAATTAGGTGTGGTCTGACATAAATACGCAACCCATTCTCTTTTGTAATTATTTGAATATTAAAAACCCTTTTGTTGAAGAAAGTTTAACATCAATTCAAACCTAAAAAAAACACTAGCTTTCAAAACTCTTTGATTTTGAGATTTAATGGAGCATTCGCAATTCTTGATTTTAGAATAATAGATACAACTCCAATTGATCAAACAAGAATTTGGTTAGAGTCATTTTGCAATATTTCTCATTCTTTGAAACCCAATTAGAATCAAGATTTAACTTAGAAAGAACTTCATACCTAAAACTTTGATCTCTAACAAACTTGAGTTATTTAACTTCATTCCACACCAACTTGCTTCAAGTCCTTCAATCACTTTGAGAAATCCAACCCCTTCTGGCTTTCCTCCTTGTTTCAAAGCATTCCATCACATGTTTTCATTTTTTTTTCTATGTTTTGCATGTTAGAGAGAGATGATTCATTTTATACACTTTGTCATGCATGGTGAACCATCGGATCATCTCAAGATCTCATCAATATGTGGAATCTCTAGACAAAATCAAAGGCTTTCTTTTAACTCACTATTCCTACTAACTTCCCTCACACTAACACCTACTAGTGCACACACACACTACATAAGATCATGGTGATGTAATCATCTCTAGGCACATCTATGGTGTATGTTTTATTTTCATAACTTAGATGTTTGATTTGATTTAATGTATCTACTATAGTCCATATTTAAACTGATTCATATAAAAGTTCACTAATGTGTGTACACCTTAATAAAAACTCACCAAATCACTCTCTACCTGATTCCCACGCCTGCACGCATCTCGAGATGTGTCGCTACTCGCATCTCGACTCCTCTATACCAGTAGAATTGACTTAATAAGTCTACACACATAAAATACATTAGGAATATATCACAACAAAACTAAAATATACCTCGGCCACATGCCTCGATCAATGTGCGTATCTCGATGTGGATCCCACATCACGGGGTCAATGATCCTGAATGTATAATAAACTAGGATTTGGAATTTGGGTCGTGAAAGACGGGCACACTTGTACGTGTTAGGTAAAAAAATATTAATCTATTAAACATAAGTGTTACGAATAATGAAACTCCGCTGCATGTTGTGAAACAAAATGTAAGTTGATCGATTGGGGTGTTGGTACTCATATAATGGCAGAATGAGAGATTGCAATAGATGACCCGCTGTAGGTTGTGAAGGGTTCTCCTATTAAGGTTGGATCTTATATACCGCGAGTGCAAATAGCCATTGACCGCAATGCTTTATTATGGAGGACTCAAGCTAATATGAGGACAATAGAGCAAGCTTTAGGGGAATCAATTCCATGGCTCAAACAACTTGTCTTCATACGTAACGCTTGAGGAAAGTCCATTTTATCAAGCCCATTTTAACCACTTGGTTCCCACTAAAATGAACTAGCAATGAATTATTATTTTAAATACAAAAAACTAACCTTAGAGACTAGCTTAAATGCAACTTCTTCTTTGGGCGATTGTTCTTATCTAGATGAAGTTGCAGTGCTGCAATATTTTTGGGTACAAATCATAAGAAAGATTGGATTCAACAAACAAAAAAATAAGTGAAGATCTCTACCCATTAACTAACATATTATTATCAAGCAATTATTATTTTCATCTATTTCATAGTGCTATCTGACTTTTATGCATGTAGATACCTTCAAAATACTGGCGGCCTAGTTTTTTTTTTTTCTTTTTCTTTTTTCTTCTCTTATAATGTGTTTGCATGTAGATATCTTTAAAATTGGCAATGACTCGATCTTTTCCATGCTACTAATCCATATGTTTTGATCTAGGCATATATTTTGAGTTTTGTTTATACCTCACATCGCCTTCAGGTCTTAAATGGGCTTATCTTGTTCAAATATGCGAATTTGAAGCTTGAATTCTTCTGGGTTCTCTTTTGTAGGCCAATTCCTTGGTGGGTTTCTTTGGTTTTGTTTTCTGTTTTTGGGATTTTGATTGAAAATGGGATAAGAGAGGTTGTGAAGCTGAGTACAAGTACTAGTACTAGTGCTAGAATCATACGTGTTACTACTGTTTGGCTTCCTTTTCAATTCTATATTTAACGAGTACTTGACGGTCTGATTTGCCGAAAGCAAGGTTAGAGCTTTTTGCTAGGAGGAATCTTTTGATGTGCATGTTCTAGAGGTTTTCAAGCATTTACAATAGTAGTTCACAAAGTAATTAAAAACATGGTTCCAAGAAAAAATGTTGAAAAAGAAAAAATACAACTTTAGTTTTGACTTTGGTTACTTTGCTTGCTGTGTATGTGGCTTGTCTATCATTTTGTTGTTCTAATATATTGTGCTGTTCATTACCTTCAATATCAAATTACACTCTTCGAGATGGAGATCTTAAATCCATTCTCCTTGTTTCATTTTGAAACTTGATTTTTTATGTTGGTATGTTATGTTGCTTTGAGATATATACTCGAATAATTGGCTCCTTTGAAACTAGCTTATTATTTGTTTGTTTATGTGCTTTGGCTCTATCAATATATTGTATTAAACAAACCTTAGGTGCTAGATGTCTGATTCATGTGAACCTCTGGTGTTTAGTGATTGCAAGTTTTTGCTTATGTAGTGTAGGAAAAGTAGAGGCCAAAAGTGGAGAAAGAGAAATTGGAGCAACAAGTGAAAGCATGAGTGCTCAACCGAGCTACATGGCTCACCTTCTTGCGATCCCATATGCATTTGCTGCCCAAAGTCAAGCAGTTGGCAACAAGCTAACGCCATGTGCACCATCCAGGTAAAGCAAAATAGTGATGGGTTGGAGTGAATCCAACGATATTTTTTGTCCACGTCTTACCAGCCCTTGTAGCGCGCTACAAGGTGCATGGACTGCAAAATTTTGCACATCTTTGAATTGAACTTAACCACCTAATCAAGGTTTAAACCTACACTTTAAGGTTCCAACACCCAAATTAAGACTAAATAACTTCAAGATCCTAGGGAGTCGCATTAGAACAATTTCAATATTTAATAGAGGTTTTTAAACCCCTATTAAAGGGGGGTGTTATCAAATAACACCTAATTGATAGGAGTTTTAAAAAACCTCTATGTAATACATGTATTAAAAATTAAAACATAACACATTTTCACATGACATTTAATAACACTCTATTTAATAGGGGTTTTAAAACCTTTATTAAAGGCAAAAAATGTTCTAGTGTCGGTAACGGTGTGGGAAGTAAGTTTTGAGGCGTTTGGTGGTCGACTTAGCTTAGGAATTTGAGTGGTTTAAAGTAAGTAGACCTGTAGAGCACTTACTTCCATTTCACTTTCCTTGAGTTCATTATTTTATAGTTATTCGAACTGTTTTAGCTTTTAAAATTTTAAATTTTCACGGTTATGCTTCCTTATTCCTTAAATTTTGGAAATCATGGAATAATTGATATTGATAATGTGTATCAGCTTTTCCATTTTACCTTGAAGTCCTAATTCATGATATGAACAAATCAGTTCTGATTTCTTGATTGATTCACATTGTATGATATAATTAGCATACTACTACTTCCATTCACTTTGTTGAATTATTTATTGTTAAATAAAGTCAATGTTGATGAATCAATCCTTTTGTCAAATGTTTCAGAAAAATCCTTGGAATGATGTTTAGTTAATGAGTTCTAGATGAGTGTGACTTATGTAATCTGAGAGGGATGGGTCCCGGTTGAGTGGTTCAACTAGGCACAAATGTGGGGCTGAGTTCCTTTCAATGAACTGAAGAGCCTATGCTGGTTTGTAGTTAGTAATCTTTGAGTGGACCGAAAAGGCACCACAATTTGAGTCTAAAGCACTCCAAACATGTCCGAGCTTAGTATCATTTCTATTACACCTTTACTCTTTGTTTCCCGCACTCAATGACTTACTAGTTTATCGTGGTAACCTCTTGCATATGTTTCTTCTGTCATTTATTTACTGCCTTATATGCACTTAGTTACATGACTTTCATTACTTGGAATGTGAATAAGTGGTCTCAAGATTTACTCATTAGAATTGTCATCTTTGGTGATAATTGCAGATCCATCTAGGGGTAGATCGGACAAGGAGAAGATTGGTGATTACCTTTGAGCCTTCGGCGATCAAGCTACTATATCTTTTGCAGGTCTTTGGATGTATTTACTTATTTTACGTTTATATGTACTTTTAAATTTTTGATGAGTTGAGAGACTAGACTCCCCGATTTTCGACACATTTATGACTTTATTCGCCTTATGATATTCATGCGATCTTTTATTTACTTGGTTTCCACAGTTATATGTTTAATTTAAATTCCATTACAAGTAATACAACTTCCACTGATATTATTAAAAAGTTTTCATTAACACTGAAAATACACTTAATGATTTAATGATAAATACTTATGTTGAGCACGAATAACAAAATAAATGAGTTGTGAAGGCTGACTAATTAGTTTTCAAGTCATGCCTGGTCAAGATTAAGGCTTAATTGAGGGATTAGTGTCGAGTGGTGCCTTGTTTCGGGAAAGGGCCGTTCATGCCTTTAATTGAGGTTGAGTAAGAATACAAGTGTCTCGTTGATATGACACTCAAGATTGTGTTTTTAAATTTTTGAAGAAAATGAGAAATGTAGCAAACAATAGTATAATCTTATGATTAGAAACTTAGAGTTAGGGAAGACCATGAACTTGAAACAAAAGCAAGGAAAATACTAGAACACTTCTTGTGGAAAAAGTTAGATCTCTAAGGTATTCTATAATAAGTATGAATCTTACTTCAAAGTATAAAAAGTAAATAATGACTTAGTGCTAAGAGTGGAAGAAATATGCATGATTTTTAATGAAAAAGTTGGAGTTAAGACTTGCTTGATAGAGTGAAAATGAGTAGTGCTAACATGAGTTTTAAAAATAAATAAAAAAATAGAGAGTCCCACAAATTCTACAAGAAATGATGGTTAGAAAAAGTGAGGAAAAACAGAATCCATAGGAAAAGGAGTAGGGACTGTGTAGCTAAAAAAATATAAGGAGAAAAGAGGAGAAGAAAAGAAAACGAGAGATAGAAATAAATGAAAATAAAGGCGGAAGTTAGATTAAAACTCTTCAAATAAAAGATTTAGCTCGAGTACAAGTAGCTTAATTAAGTTAAGTTTTCTTTCCAACTATTTTAAGCCCTATATACCTTGAAGTGCTAAAGTCAACCAAAACTAGTATGATCTATGCTTATTTGTAAATTCTTAAGCTTAATGAGAAATCATGAGATTTTACACTTGCTACTTGAGTGTCGAGGTGAAAAAAATTTGTAAGTAGTGATAGTTTTGGTTGTGATCTACTCTTGAGTTTTGAAAGTGAATTGAATATGTTGTTAGAATACTCCATGAACAATGTGAAATGAATGTAAACTTTTATAGTAGTAGTAGTAAGAATACTTAGTAAAATACATTTTTGCTCGGGACGTGCAAAATCTTAAGTTTGAGGTATTTGATAAGTGATTATTTAGAATTATATATATAGTTAGTTTAGTAGTATAATTAGTCTAAATATCCTGAAATAAGCTCTAATTGACGGTATTTATTTATTCTCAGGTATACAAGGCATAAAGGAGACAAACGAGTGAGTTATTGAAGAAACGAGGCTAAAATGCACAATAGTAAGTTTGACGCCTTGGTACATAGGCTTGACACCGTGGGAAGGAAGGTGGATAGCGTGGGCACATCGTGGGAGATCAAGAAAAGAAGATAAATGAGTCAGCATGACCAGTACAGTCATGGTGCTGTGGGTCATAAAGGACGTCGCCAGGGAGGCCAGTGTAGGGCATCGAGTTTACTGAGTGGGAGAAAAAAACACAAAGTGGTCGAAGCTATCATGGCACCATGACATTACACACAACACCAGACTACTTATGGACAATGCCGAGACATAAGAACATATAAAGTTATAGTTATATTTCGGATGGAATTGTCTATCAGGGTTTGTAATTATTTTCTAAAGTGTCTTACGAGTATAAATATGTATTACAACGTAGTAAACATGTACACCATCATAGATTGCAACTAGTTATCATAGATTAGCATAGTTTTACTTAGTATTAAGAAGATTTGTGGAAGAGAAGACATTGAAGACTCACGTGTGGTGATTCAATATTGTTTTTATTGATTTAATTGAAGTTATTTGATTATATATTTGATTGCAATAAATACTATTATGTGCATGTTTATTTCAATATTGTGTGAATAGTTCATTAATTTTAGAGATCAATGGATCCTATGGTACGAATGACGTGTTAAGGTAGTTATCAATGGATTTTAAAGTTGAAAAGTGCAATTGTTAGAATTTGTATTGATTCTGAGCGTAATGCTATAAACATCTTGATCATGTGTTTGTTGATATTAGGTTTTAGAAGTTATCATAGCCATTGAAGCTTTTAAGCGGGATATGGACGATACAATAGTAAAATATATAACATCAATAGATAGTTATTGATTAGGGAGACACAAATAGGAAAATTAATTGTTTATGAATCTAAAGATTTGGAACTTAAAGAAATATGGAGCTTACGTTATTAACACCGATATGTGAAGTTCTAGTTTGCACATTAGAATCTTTTCTGTCACAACAATGGATTGACGTGGATTTGAAGAAAATCTGTCTATTCTAATTAGGCATTGCATACGCATAATAAAAATGAGGAAGTGAGTTGAAAAACATAATTATTCATTATCTAAGTGAAGTTGTGAAAATAAGATATTCTTAACATAAGAGTTTAAAAGTAATTTACATTATTTTGTTAGAATAGAATAGTTTAGTTTTAAACCAAATTTTGAAAAATGATTTCCTTAGCAATAGAGTAATTGATTAAGCAATACTATGTGTAATAAACCTTTCATCGATGACGATATCTTTAAGCAATGTAAGTTGGTCACACTATTACTACAATCGAGCCATTATACTTACGGCCACAATAAGTTCTCCAACCTCATATACACCTTTGAATGGTCCAAAATATCTCAAATCAACAATAAAACACCCAAAACAAAGTTCTCCACCATTATTGAATTAAATCCAAGTTTATAACTCACTAACTCAAAAAAGAGATGGTAGGGAGGGTGAGTTACCTTTAAAGGAGACTTCCTAGCTTTTAGAGCGCCACTTCCATCATGAATTGCCTAATCAAGTTTCATCTCCCTTGCTCTCCTAATTTGTGTGTGTTGAGCAAAAATGGGCTAAGGTTTATTATAAGATCAATGTACTTGGGTTAAAAAAGTGTAGGGTAGGTATAATTACCAAATTTCACCCGAGGCGGGTGTTTTAGGTTTTGGGTCATCACATTAATAAACATGTTATAATGATCGATGATCATGACAATATTTTGATAATTGAAGTGAGTTTGTGGAACCGTATACCTATATAAGTCACTCTACTACATATTTGCAAGAATTTACGTTTAGTTTATTAGCTTACTATATTGCTTATTAGGCTTGAAAACCCGCATTTCCCCTTTTTTATTTTTGCTAGACTAAAAGATTAACCAAAGTCTTCAGGATCGACCTCGTACTTACTGGTACTATAAATTATTGTAGGAATCGGTAACCATACATGTTATCTTTGACAAGCTTGACACGTGATTAAATTTTGACGCCATTGAAGGGGACTCAGTCCTTAGTTTAAGTATACTTTTATTTATTTTTCTTTTTCTTTATTTATGTCTGCTAGGCTCACTTGATCAAAGTCGACTAGTTCATTGTTGCCATTAAATCTTGAAATTAAGCGAACATTTAAAAGGCTTAATGAGGAATCTCAACTTCTTGAGTAACAAATCCGAATTCCAATTTTACATTCCCTTAAAATTTTTTCCATGGCTGAAGACGTTCGTCATGCTGGCGACGAGTGCCAGATTAATATGGGGCACATTAATGAAGATCTCTAGAATCTTCTTACAAAACAACCTTTGTGCATCAAACACTCATCGAATGGAGGAGCTTTTGAGCTCAAGTCTGATTTTGTTCATCTCATACCCACTTTCCATGGCAGGGGAATCAAGACTCAATTACGTTTCGAAAGGAGTTTTACACCAATTATCAGTCTAAGAAACCTCATAATACAAAAGAGAATGTGGTTAACCTTGGAGCTTTCTCGTTCTGTTTAAAAGATAAAGTTAATAATGTTTTTCTATCTTTGCCTTGGCAGCTTTGACTTTTAGCACGACATGATTTACAAGTTTTTGAAAGAATACTTTCCTCAAAGTAGAGTCGCTCAACTCATAAATGATATATATAGCATAAAAAGGAAACATGATGAGTCATTTGGCAACTTTTGGGATTAGTATAAGTGATTAATTGCGAATTTCCCACAACATGACCAAACTAATAGGTCCATAGGTCCCTTTTTCTATGTAGGCATGACTTTCATAGAGCAGTGCATGATTGATACTGCTTGTGGAGGACACATTCGTGGAAAGACTCCGACACACATGAATCAACTTTTTGAGGATGTAACGCATCAGTCCCGTTTATACAGAGACATCGATGAAAATGCGGGGTAAAAATATTTCTCTTGGAGTTAATTCTAGTTCCACTGATAAAAATATTAATCAGTTTACCTCTCTCATGGATCATCTCCTAAACTTTGGCCATGCGCAAGACAAGGCTTGTGGTTTTGGTTCAACCATAAAGCATGCGATTAACAAATGTCCTACTTTGTTCGAGGACAGTCAACAGGACAACACTATATGTAATCAATTCCAAAGGCAGCCCCGAGCATCTTTTGAAAACATTTATAACCATGCAATGACGAGGAACAATCCTAACTTCAGTTACGAGCTTCTAAACCAAAACTATACATCATTTGTTCTTAGAGGATGATAAATGATTATTTATACTTATATATAGGGTTAGTTTAGTCGTATATTTAATATAAATATCTCTTAATGAGTTTTAATTCAAGGTGTTATTGCATTTTCAGGTAAATAAGGTGTAAAGGAAGTAAATGAGCAAAAAGAGAAGAAACGGAGTAAGAACCCATAAAATTAAGGTTGATACATTAGCTACACATGTTGGCAATGTTGAGGAGTAAGGCACAACATGAGAAGGAAATGAACGACATGGGAGAGCAAAAGAAGTTAAGAAATCAACACTAGAGGTCTGACGTAGTGGCGGTGTTATGGCATACAAGGGACGACATCGAGACAGACAGGGACAACGCTGGATGGACATGCGAGCAAAATAAGTGCATGTAGTGGCGGCGTTGTGGCACATAAGGGACGATGCCAAGATAGACAGGGACAACACTAGGTGGAAAGGAGAGCAAAATATGTGCATGTAGTGGCGGCACAGTGGCGGTGCCGTGGCTTGACACTCACAGCGCTGGGGCATTAGTGTTAGCGCCAAACTCGCAGAAAATAGAAGTTGAAGTCTTATTTCTAGTTAAATTGTAAAGTAGGGTTTCTAATTCTTATTAGGAAGTATGAATAGGTATTAGGACGACAAACTCACCACATACCAACTATTGACCACCATTAGAGTAATTTAGCATACGTTTACTTTGAGTTTGAGTATTAAGGAGTATTGTGTGAAAAAAACATTGAAGACTTCACATTTGCAATTCAAGTTTGGTTTCATTGGATTACTTGAAGGTAATATTTATATTCATCTCGACTTGCAATGATTTCAATTATGAATTGTAATGTGTGTGTTTTAATGAAATATGAGTAGTCTATTTATTTTAGGGATCAATTGATCTTATTGTATGAATGCTATACTTTGAATATTAGAAGAAAACGATTGTAAAAGCTCAATGTTTAGAATTTGTATTGATTCCAAGCGTAATGCTTTAGACATCTTGATTATGTGTTTAATGATATTAGGTTTTAGGAGTTATCATGGCCATTGAAACTTTTGATCTGGACATGAACGGTACAACCATAAAATACACAACATCGAGCGATAGTTGTTGAGTAGAATCTTTTCCGTCAAGATAGTGGGTTGAAGTGGATTTGAAGGAAATATGTTTATTCTAATTAGGCATTGGACAAAACATATTGTGATGTAAAGATGGTTGAAAAACATAATATTAAATCACCTAGGTGAAGTTGTGAACTAAGATATCCTTAATGTAAGTGTTAAAGTAAAGGTTGATTTTATTTGAATTGTTAGATTAGTTTAGTATAAAACTAATTAAAATGGATTTCCTTAACAATAGTTCAAAGTTAAATAGTTAATTAACTAGTGCAAAAACCTTTCCTTGAGGACGATATCTGTGATCAATGTAAGTTGATTGCACTATTACTACAAGCTAGTCGTTATACTTGCGGCACACATCAAATTTTTTGGCACTGTTATCGGGGATAACTAGCCACTTAGTATGACTTAATTTGAAAAGTTGCTAAGTTTTATTTGAAGTACTTTACTTTCAAGTTAATAAAAATAAAAAAATAAAAAATAAAAAATAAAAAATAAAAAATAAAAAGTTTAAATTTGATTCTCCCTACTGCACTTGATCAACTTTTTTTTTTTTTTTTTTTTTGTCTTTGGTGTTTTCATGGATGTAAAGAATGTATAGCCATCATGTTAAGGAATCAAGTAGTGAAATCATTGATCGAACATTTATGTTGGTCTATCAAAGTGAAGCTCTTCGAGACAATACCACATACCAAGCACAACCAATCGTGAGTGGTTTGTCATGGACGGGATATCATCAACCATATTATAACCTGTATGGATTTACAAGATTTATGGGAAGTCAAGGGCATTGCAACTACATACAAGGAAAGGAATCATAGCATAATTATCAAATCTTTGACAACCCTCACATTTAAAATGTCTATCAACTATCATGGAGTTCTCACGACAACTGGCAATCACGACAAGATCAAGAGATGAATGAATAATTGTCCCTTACAAGCAATTAGTAAGAAAAATGGCTAAGCAGATTGAGCATGATCTCAAGAAACATAAAGAAATATTAGAGATTTTTGCTCAATCATTTAATATAAAGAAAGAAGAAGAAAACTAGGCTTTCTTGAATTTGGAAAAGAATATGGAGGAAATTGCAAAATTTATAAATTCAAGACAAGAGGTTGTGGTTGAGCTCGAGGAGAACTAAGTCAAAAAGTTGTTGATGACTGAGGACACATATCATGAAGCATATGAAAAGGTAAAGAATCCAATCAAGAAGATTACAACATTGTTGATGCTTCGGGGCCAGATGATTCATTTGACCATGTTAGAGAGTATAATCATATTGAGGATATCAAGCAACATGATAGTGCAGTTGATCTAGAAAAGTTTAAAACGATAATGAGAAACAAAAGTAATGAAAACTTAAGGTCACACAGTACCGAGTTTATGCAAGGGACAATCAATTTTGTTGTATCACCATCACTGTTTCAGCAAGAATTGCAAGAGCAATGGAATGTCGAGACAATTAGTGTTTGTGCAATGATATTTGAGAAAAACACAAAGACAATTAGTGTTTGTGCAATGATATGAAGAACTTCGCGAGGATACATCATTGAAGTAACCTTGATGCATCACGATGATCATTCGAAAGCCATGATGCATAAGTCGAATGAAGTTAAACTAAATGCTATTGGGAGGCAACCCAGAGTTTTTTAAATTTCAAGTTTTTAAATTTAAGTTAGCAGTTAGTTATTTGGTTAAATAATAAAAATTAACACGTTTTGGTTCTAACTTTCAAAAATTAATTGCAAGAAGACCATTTGCTGGGTGATGATTCATCGGAATGGAAATGTCTCGTTAACTCAGTAAATAGCAAAAGATTTTAAAGCAGTAAAGGTAAGGTGCATGGGCAAATTGAATGTAAAATTTATTAATTTTTATATTTTCATGGATTTCATGTGGTTACGACGTCTTGTGTGAGTGATATACAAAGTCGAAGGAGGGCCGGAGTAGAATTAACACAACATTAAGCGCGAGGATGTCGGCAGATAGGTCGACATCGTAGGAATTGGCCACATCGCCGAGATGGAAGCAGGCAAAAATTAAGAAAACACCAAGGTTGTTTTTAAAGGGTTTAAACCCCCATTCTCATTCATTCTTCACACTTGCACTAAAATCCCACAACAACCAACAAGCATACATCATTTTAGAGCCAAAGTTTGATAATTTCTAAGTGAGATTAGTGAGTTCTTAGTGATTGAGAGTGAAAGAGGTAAGTGCATTATGGATTTGCACAAGTTGAAGAGCTACGGTTTGGAATTTTGAATTTTGATTTCAAAGAGAACTAAGGTTCTAGATAGTGAGAAAAGTTAGAGGGCTTGGATTGATAAAGACTGTGAGGAGTGTTATACACCGAAAACAAGTCCGACATTGAAGTAAATTTACAATTTCATCTAGTTATGCTTTGGATTTTTTTGAAATTTTAATGATATTGTATGAAAGTGTGGATTTGAGGTTGTAGGATAGGTTTTGCGAGATTGTGTGAATGTTGAACATTAATGTTACCTATAAAGACTTAGTTGATGTCTTTGCATTATTTGGTGTGTGCATGATTCGTGTGATATACTTTGATTTTTAGGTGATTTAAAGACCCCAGTTGCATTGCATTATTGTTTGAAATTTGAAGAAATGGCATGAACAAGGAAACAAGTTAGCCAAACTAAAACAAATGATTTTGAGGCATTTACCTTAAAATATCCCAATGAAGAGGAGCCTAAACCTTTTAAATCAAAATTTTTCATTAGTAGATAGACCAAGTACTAATATGAGAAAATACTATGTAGGGAGTTCATTTATGAAAGGGGGATTGATTTGCTGGCCAAGTACAATAAAAAAGTTAATAATTTCATTAGGCGACAAAATTGGGAGCAACTCACTCAAGATTATAGAATGAATGGTGTTAAAGGAATGAGTGAGACTATTTTTGAATTTTATGCTAATGAGAAGTTCACTTTGCTAAGGATGAGCAAGTAAAGGTGAGAGGGATACGTGAGATCAATACTTTCTACGGGTTGGGGGAATTAAGCTTGTATGGATCCGAATAGACTTTCCGAAGAAGTTATATGAGAGACCCTATATCCTATACCATTTTTCTTAGAGAAGTTTGCTAAATCCACGTGGAGACGATTCCCACTTACCACTACTACAAAGTATTAAAAATATAATGTAAGTGTGGAATTTATTGTACATGGTCGACTCGTGTCAATTCTTGGCGCCATTGCCGAGGATTTTAACATATTTTCTTAGGAGTTTTAGACGTTGTACAGTCTATCCACTTCGTCGTTCTAATTCCACGGGGTCTTTACATCCATTTGATCTTGAGGGACATAGGACATTTAATCATTATTTAAGACAACAACAACAACATAGAGAACACAAACCTACCATAGTGGAAGCCAATAATAACTTTAATATTAATAACAATAATGATAATAGAGAACTTACTTTTAGGCAGGCTAATCAAAATTTCACTGCTTATGAACCAATGTGTATTGCCTATCCTGAGGGATTTCTCGAATTTTAACTTAGATCTGGATCCATTAGTGCTTTACCTAACTTTTATGGTAAGGATAATGAAGACCTACAAAAATTTATTAGGGAATACCAAAAAAAAGTCAATGGATGAAACCTAAAGATTGCGCGTTAGAACAAGTCAAACTTAAAGATTTTTCTTTAGTATTAAAAAATCAAGCACAAGATTGATTGTCTTATCTTCCTCAAGATTCGATAACCACATGGGCTCAAATTTTAGAAGCTTTCCTGGATCAATATATGCCTACAAGAAAAATTAGTACTTATATAAAACAAATCACAGTCGTGAAAATGAAAGATGATGACAATTTTAATAAATTTTGGGATTGCTTTCAAAGATTATCTTTATCTTGTCCACAACATGGATAGACTCAAAGAGATTTATTAGAATACTTCTATGAAGAACTAAATCATTGTGAACAAAGACTATTAGATACCGTATGTGGTGGATCATTATTCGATGTTACACCAACTTTAGCAAAAGACGCTATTAACAAGATGGCTGAACAATTTAAACAATATGGTGAAAAGACCAACACATCAAGAAATAAAGTTAATCAGGTTAATAATAAAAAAAGTAATAAATTTGACTAAAAATTTGAAGAATTATCTAACATGGTTAAACTACTATTAAAAAATAGATCAAGTCAAGTTAAACCATGTGGATATTGTAATGAAGTTACACATTCTACGCATGCATGTCCTACTTTACAAGAAGATAACAATGAAGAAGTCAACGCGGTTATGAACCAATATTCTGGTCCTCCTAAAAACTAATGTAATAACAACAATTATTACACAAAAAAATCAAAATCAAATCTTAGCTACGGTCCACAAAATAAAAATTATACTACTTATAGACATGTAGCACCTACACAATTAACACCAATACAACAACCTTAACAAACTATTCAACCTACGCAATCGAATTTAGAACAAATATTACATAACTTTATGACCTAAAGCCATCACAAATTTACGCAAGTTTCTCAAAACCAAATTAAACCGATACGTCTATTAACGAGCTAAAAAATCAATTAAGTCAAATGACTCTACAAATAAAAAAAGTTAAGTAATAAAACTAAAGCAACTACTCAAACTACAAACACTAATAATCAAACACAAGTTAACGCTTTATTTTGCGAAAAGAAAAAGAAACAAATACACAAGAAAAGACACCAAAAAAAGGTAAAAAGAAAATCACAGTACTTAAGACAATAGAACAAAAATAAGAAGAAATAATGGCAATTAACATTTCCACTAGGGAATGGATGGCCGAACAATTGAAATATACACCTTTTTCCAAAAGGCTATACTCATGGTATTTAGCCAATGTTGAAGCCTATTAAAATCTTTACAAAATTTTGAATTAATTAACAAAAACAAAGTAAACGATATTTATGAATCAAATGAAGATATGCATTCCAATTCTACCATTCCATAACGATTAGCTAATGCTAGGGAGGAGGAAACTTAATAAGACATATTTGAACCATTTAAGAAATTAGAAATTAATGACAATTTAAGACAAAATATTTTATCTTTAAAGAAGAGAATGCCTAAGAAATATTTTAACCCATGAATCCTTTTCATACCCATCACATTAGGTAATTCTTCTATTGAATTTGCTATGTGTAATCTCAGAGCATCAATTAATGTTTTGTCACTCAAACTTTATGAATCATTGAAGGTAGGATCGTTAACTAATGTGCCTATTAATCTTAATTTTAGAAACAATACCGTTATTAAACCGTATGGATTATTAGAAGACATCTTAGTACAAGTACATGATTTAGTATTTCCAGCTGATTTTTATGTCATGAAAACGGGAGATTCAAAATCACATAATCCTTTGCCTATATTGTTAGGTAGACCTTTTTAAAGACGGCTAGAACTAAGTTTAAATATTTCTGAAGGAAAAATGTCTAAGGAACTTGAAGATAAGATAGTCAAATTCTAAATTAATAATGAACACAACTATGATACTTATGAAGATCATGACGAATTATTTGACAATGAAATATGTAATATTGACTTTTTAGACATAAACTATTATGATAATTTTAATGCTAAAATTTATGCAATTAATGCAGTAACAATGGAAACTGATAAATAGATTTCAAAGAAAGAACAAGTCGAAGACACTTCAAAGGAAAAGAAAGTAACTCAAGAATAAAGAATTAAGCAACCGGAGAATGACAAAAGCATTAACAAGATGAAAGTTTTTAGATCCAAATATAATAAGAAAAAGAAAAAGCCAGATTTAAGTCCTATAAAGCTTAATGATCCAAGAGACATAAATTTGTACATTAAAATCAAATAGGGTTGGTACTTCAGAGCTCAGTGTGATACAAACTCTAATGCAAATCTCATGCCCATACATTTGTTTCTACATACTCAATTGACATTGAATTCACTTGCTTCTGAATGATTCTCTTTACCAGATGGACCTTCAATTCAACCAATATACTCGGTCACGAATGTGCCAGTTCAAGTGGACAACAACACCGTACCCACAGACTTCTTGATAATTCCACATTTTATCAATAAAAATCCTCCTTTAATTTTAGGACGACCTTTCTTAGCCACTACACAAACTATATATTCGAATAAAAAAATCACTCGACAATTAATGGTCGGGCACTCACTCTCTGGAATGGCAGTAGAGTGGATAATAATAAATTCAAGTTTAGAAATATAAACTAATTATAGAAGGGTTAAGTCGAGCCAATGACGATAAACAAAAGCGTTTTATGGGAGGCAGCCCATATTCTATGTTTAATCTATGTTTATTTAATGGAGCGGCTAAAAATGACCCTGGTTTTTGCTAAATGTTCCCCACCTAAGTGAAATGACACAATTATCCCTCTATATAAAATGGTTTTTACTAACCATACCCCACTCGCCCCACTTACCCCGTACCCCACCCGCCCCACTTACTAATCGCATCTCACCACCAACTCGAATCCCATGAAATTTGAGCAAAACCACGTTGATTTGACGCTGTGGGTGCATTCCTCATTTATTTTAATGTCGATTTCAAAGTTTTTTTAGGTTTTTTTTTTTACTTTTTTGAGTTGTTATTTTAGAAGATTGTTGTTGGGTTTAGGGCTTCGATTTTGGAGTTGAGTTTTATTTTTTGAGTGCAAATTTTTGATGGAATCGAAGATATTAAACGATACTGAGCAAAACCCATTACTTTTTGGTCATTTTCATGTGATATTTGGGATTCTCGAAATTTTGTGTTCATTCTTGTTGTCCCGTAGGTGTCGAACACACAGAGCCGACACCTCTTTAGAAGAGTCGGACACACATGACCGACACCTCTAAAGAGGTATCGGTCGACTTCGACCAAAATTGCAAAAAATAACTAAGTTTCAGTGGGTGACGGAGGAATCTAATAGAGACTTCTTTACATAGGTCCGACACCTCTAAAGAGGTATCGGTCATGTATGTTCGACACCTCTTCCGAGGTGTCCGCTCTTTATGTCCGAAACATCTTCAGAAGGGGTGTTGGGGTAAGAGTGATGGTAATGGGGTACAACAAGGGTATTTTTGGAATTTTGAAAAAAAAAGTGGGGTACGCTAAGTAAAAAGTGGGGTACGACGAAGTAAAAATTAAAAAATGGGGTACTTAGCAAAAACCGTGGTCCTTTTAGCTAGTCCCTTATTTAATTTTATAGGGAATTTAGTTTAGTTTAGTTTAATATGTTTTTATTCTCTCACTTTTGACTATTTTATTGGAAATATTTTTGAAATTTAAACTCCGAGGTAATTTCAATTAAAGGGGAGTGATCGAGTTGTTTTTGCTTATATGGTATTATGCAAGTTACATTATTTACTTGCTTATTTATATGTTTATTTATTTATTTTTTTAATTAATAAAAGTACTTAGTTACATGTCCCACTCAAACTTTCAAAATTTTAGTCAATTCTACCTTAATATAATTTTTCTACGAATAATATATGTTAATTATGAGATGCATTACGAAAAATAGTGAAATAAGCCTATCGATTCCCCAGCGATTCGAAAAAACATTAGGAATCGCTGGAAAAATAGGTAGCAGAACGCATCGAATTTAGTGCATATTTTCATTCTAACGATTTCTCGGCGATTCCCCTCACAAGGGAATCGCATCGCTATGCAAATTGGTGAAAACATGGATTTCACTTCCACTGATTCACATAACAACTCCTAGCGATTCCACTTACATAGGAATCGTTCGACACTTACATAGGAATCGTTCGACATGATTTTTGGTTCTTAAAACCAAAATCCCAAAACTGCCACATGCACCAACTCATTCACATCAACAAACCGTTGCACCCTTTCATAAAATCTCAATTTCTTGCCAAGATTTAACCATTTTAAACTCAATCCTATAGTATTTAAGTGATTATAACCTCAACTTAGTCTCATTCAAACCATAATTTTTGATTTTGGTGGTTTTGACCAAATTAGAGTGTTAGGGAATTTTCACTTAGAGCTTGAAGGGATGGTCTAGAGGAGTTCAAGAGCATTAACACGTGTCGAGTGTGTACAATAAACTTCTTACCTTTATTATACTTTTAATATTTTGTAGTAGTGGTAAGTGGGTATTGTCTCCATAGGGAATGTGTAACTTCTTCAATCAATAAGTTTTTTGTTATTTTTTGTCACTAATTAGCAATTAGGGAATGTGTAACAACTTTACGCAATAAAATCACATTACACTTTATGAAGACTTTGAACTACTTAATCTAACACCTTCGAAAAGCCACTTCAAAATTAGATTTAGATCTAAAATTCACCTAGGATATCAAAACTGTGTTTGCCTTTCAAACAATCTTAGTTACTACTTTAAATAGATAATGAATCAAAACATCACATACGTATTGGCCACTATGCACATAATACTCAAATCCATCATTGCAATCTGTAAATAACAATTTATAAAAATAGCGAATCAAAGAACACGATTGATTTAAAGCCTTAAGCACATATTCATCTCATCATAAATATATTGCAAACAAATTGAGTTCATTTTCAGACTTTGTTTAGATCAACTAACTACTCATTCATAAGCATAAATAACATTGCAATAACATAAAGACAAAACATAATTGAAAATACCTCTTAATTAAATACTTGAATCTTCAAAAGCAATGAAAAGAAATAAGCAATAAATCCAAACTAAAACTTCATAAAACTAGTAAATATGGCTCCAAGAGCAATCAAGGCGATTGACTTAGTAGCTTAGGGTTCATATATATAGTGTTTTAGGTAGTAAACATCCCAAACTAACTTAAACAACTCGTAGTTATCTTAAATCCATGAAATCTACTCCAGTGATTCTCGATGATTCCTGTTTAAGTGGAATCGTTGGGTAAATCCATAGAATTGAACTCTTTATTTTCACCGATTTGGCCAGCGATTCTTGTACATCAGGAATTGCTAGTAGAAAAATTCAGTTTTTTCTTCACTAGTTGATGATTCTTTGTGTACCACTTCTACTCGATCAAATCCTTCACTTTCTTTTTTTTTACTACATTTCTTCATATATTCCAATTACACACCGTCACATCATCACACGTCATATCAGCCTTGTAGGCCTCGCTTAACTGCTTCGGGATATGTGCAACATGTTTTTCGATGTAAATCTAACATAGGACTATCATATATGCATTTTACACCATTTTCACCCTGGTTTCAATTATACACCTTAAAAACATGAAATAGAGAAATATAAGCTATTAAGACCATATTTTAGAGACTTTACCTCATTAAACATACTAAAATATCTTATAAAATGTGTATAATTTATGACTTATCAAATACCACCAAACTTAGGACTTTGTTGTCCCTAGCAAAAGAATAGTTTCTATCATTTTCTCTTTTTATTCCTTATTCTAATTTCAAAATTATTTACTCTTTTCCTTAAAAAGAAGTGATTATTAAATAGAAACGTATTATCCTCATAAAAATGAAAATATGATAGAATAGAATGATTTAAAGAATAATCCCTTATTTGACAACTCAGCCTCTAGTTGTGCAATATACCTTAGAATTCAAAGTTAATCAATCACCAAGGTTAAGGCACTAAATAGATTTTCTCAATCTCCACTGATAAGCATCAAGCTTACGATAACTAATATAGAATCTAAAGATACAAAAATCACTAAATCAATCTCATTTTCAACAACATTTAAAATATCACCACAATCAAAGTCGATAGGAATTTGCGTTCACTAATAATCATCATTTCATATTCATTTGTTGGATTGTTAGAACAAGAGATACTTCTTTCAACCTATCTATAAGCACTCGAGCTAAATCTTTTATTTAGAGAGTTTTTCATAAACATCATTTCATTTTTATATATCATTCTTTCTTTCTTTTACTTTCTTCATATATATATATATATATATATATCTATATATATTATTTTTATTCATAATGTATTCCTACGGTTCCCCACTCCCTTTCCTTCGGATACCGTTATTATTATTTTTATAGGAATGTTTCTCTCATTTTTCCCACCACTAGATTCCTTGTTCCATTTCCTTTGGAATATGTGGATCTCTTTATTTTTTTCTTTAAAAACTTTTGTTAGCTCTTCTCACTTTTACTATAGTCTACGAAACATTCTTTCCAACTAAGTAAAGTTTATTGGCTATTTTCTAATTGAGGAGGTTTGTTGGCTATTTCCTATTTTTCTCCTCAATCGTGGTATAAGTTATTTTCAATCATATATATATAAAATTGATCAATAATCTTTGTATAACAAGATTCTTAGAAATATGTCTTGTTTATCTTGCACTATCATTTCGATTTTTACCCATTATAATGTCTAACACAAAACAATCAATCCCCTATAAACTCCTCTAGTGTATACACAATCTAGGTGAAGTCAAATATGGTATAACAAATCCTTTCCATAATAAAACTTTTATTTTCATAAGTAATAAAATTATCACTTCAATTTAAATCCAAATTATATTCAATTCCATATTCTTAACTAAATACAATATAATGAAGAAATATTACCTATATCTTGAAATATTGATCAACTTTGTGAAGTCAATAATTAGACACATTTTACAAGTGTAATTTAGGTTGATATTAGACATAAATGATGATATTACACTAGGTATTCTCTTGTTTTTGTGATTTCAGGTTTTAAATAGGAAATAAAGAACTAGATGAAAAAGAAAGAAAAATGAAACAATCAACTGGAAAAATACACCAGCGATTAGCTAGTGATTTCAAATAACACTAGGAATCGTCATCTAAATCGACAGCAGAAAAAGGCAAGCGAATGCACGACGAATTGGAGAATGAACTATGAATCACCTGCTGAATCGGTGGAGCACTTAAAGCTAAACTCACTGATTTACTCAGAGATTTGTGTATAAGTTAGGAATCGCTAAGAAATCGCTGAGGTCGGCTACATGTTTTTTAGATTAGTATGAAGAATTTGAGTTTATCCAAGATATGTATACATATGGAGACTATAAAAAGGCCATAGAGCTTCGAAATAACTCTCCTAATTCTTTTTTTGGCTTTCCTTTTGCTAATACTTTGGAGCTTCAATTTATATTAAGGTATTTATTTATTCATTATGTCTTTTAATCATATTTATGCATTATTTATTTCTAGCATTAGTGAGTCGTCTATAAATCTGAATAAACCCTAGACAATGAATATATTTTGGAGTTATAGATAGTTATAATTAAGGAATCATGTGGTTAATGCTTTAAATCTATTCATACATGTCTATCATGGAATTAACAAGTTGTTTTTACGTATTACAACTAAAGGAGATTACTATTGCATGCATAGTTGCAAATGTGTTATGTGGCATTATGATTATGAATCTATGTCTATAGTTATTGAAAACAATTATAGAAATAGTAACTAGGATTCATCTATAGGGCATTTCCTGAGTGGATGTTCTAGTTGATTGTGTTCTAAGTTGTTTATTATGCGGCTTTGGTAATATTGGCTTAGATTAAACATGATTTTCATTGAACTTAATGCTATCATACTTCTATGGTTTTGCATTTTATGTTGGATTTTGGGGTTCATACGCACGCAAAGTGAAAAATTCAAAACAAATTTTGAAAAACCTATAACAGGATCGAAAATAGGTTCCATTAAAATAGATCTATAAAAATAAACCATACCTTAATCCATGATTTCCTTCTCTGATTGTTCGATCTCCAAGTTGTTAAAGCGCTCGTCCTCTATCAGAAATCTACAAATGAGCGGTGACCACAATTTGAAGTGCTAGCCCCAAAAGAGATAGAAAATATTTTCCTTTCTTTTTCACAATCCAAAGAACTTAAAATTTGCAAAAACGAAAATCTTATTTCATTTGAGGGTTTCAACCTCTATTTATATGTGTAGATAAGCCTTCACTTAAAATCCTATTCGTAATACAACTATTGTATTTAGGCAGTTTAAGAAAATTACACATACGCCCATAATAATAAGTTATCATATAACAAATCGTAATGACTTTTTTGTCTTGAATTCATCATATAAAATTCATTACTCTGGACCAACTGAAATTGAGCAAAGCCATTCTTTGTGTGCGACCCAACAGGTTCATGCGACGTTGGCAATGAATCAAAACCATTTGGTACACAAGTCAGAAGCGGTCTCTAACAAGGCATTATGACTACCCAAGTAGCATGAATATCAAAATCGATACAACCTAATGAATAACATATATCATATCCTTTTGTCATACTATACCCTTTGATTAAACATAAGGCATTGAAAGTCACTCTTAATGTTCAATCGTACTAGTTTCAATTTTTAGGTAAACTGAAAACATCCAAGTGACATTAATCATATCAATTCACATTAACTTTTCCATTATCAGTCTATCATATTAAGGGATCCACTGATATCTCTCTATACAAGAGTGAAAAATCCTATCTCAATTACACATCTTCACATATTATTCACATGATAACCAAATATTAATCTTTATAATCGTCAAGTTAAAGACAATGTTTGATTGTGTTAATTTACCATACTCCTAATATTGAAGTCTTGGTAATCTCAAGTCAAAGGACTAAATGATATACCTATTATGGGTAACATCTATGACTTAATTAATGTGGTGTTCCCATATCAGGTTGGTCCGGTATCTTTTCTCTAACAAGTACTCATGATCTCGATTCGTATCCCTATATGCATGATCATCACATGAGCATCAATCAAAATTCACACTAGTCTTAATTCATTATAGTTCCCAGTATAATGATTGACAAGGAACACTTAGGATATTTCAACAAATACCCATGGATTTTACTATAAGGTAAACATGCAATCACTTATAATAAAATAGCAAATGAAAACCTCAATTTTACTAACTAAAATTATAAGATAAATAATGTTTGTAGATTGACCTAGGGCACATGCCCTAACATTTTATCCAATGGGTAGATTTACAATGATAAGAATGTGACATTTCCATTGAATTAAGGAAAATCGGTGACTGGCTAAATGCTATTAACCTATTATGAAGTAAGGCTTAATGATTCTAAGATTCCATGTTTTATGATTATAACTATAGTATGAAGTGATATTACGTTCTAGTGTTTAAAAGTAATCCATATATATTATATTGTTTAGTGGGGGGTTTGTTTATTTATATTGAATTGAATTTGAATATTGTTAAGTTTAGTTTGAATTTGAATTGTTTAGATTAATTTAGTTAGTTTGGTTATTCAAGTTAGTAACCATAGTTGTTATTTATTTAATATTTAAATTCTCATTTAATTAGATTAACTAAATTAATAAAAACAAGAAAAAATTACTTTCCTTTGAGATTCAAAAATCCCCGTGGAGACGATATCCCATTTACCACCACTAAAAGTCAATAGTAAAATACGAAAAATCATTGTGCATGCTCGACATGTGTAACTTTGAATAAATAGATAGATTCTACCTCTCGAGTGTTCCATACTTTACTTCTTTATACTCCACATCACCAAAATACCCCAAAGGCCCCAAACTCATTCCAAACCTTGTCCTCAAGGTTTAAAAATTAAGTCGGGTTTCCAACAAAACAAGTATACTTTGCAAAGCATAAATAAAATAATAATAATAATTAATGAAAACATTATCATATGAATAAATTTGTATAAGCAAAGAAATCATGACAAAAATAAATTCTCAAGCATCATCGTCTCATAACAAGAACCAATCTTACGATAAATTCAAGTCTTCTTAAACAAAACAAACCCTGAAACTTATTTTTCTCAATACTACTAATTCAAACCCAACCTTCATTATACACATTCCATTTAAAATCATATAAACTATATAGTAATCATTCATAAGCCATAGAAATTTAAAATCTATGAATAATTTGAAATTCATTTAAAAATTAGAAATTTATCAAAAATTCGAACTTTGAAATCAACATTTGATAAAATTAAACTTTTTTAGTTATTACCTTTGTGACAGTTAATTCCTCAAGTATTGGACTCTTGAAAACTCCTAGATTCTTTTTCCAAGCCTATTCACGTATCTCTTTATTCCAAGCCCTAATGTGGCTATATATATATATATTCTCAAATTACTCTATTCTTTTGTATTGAACAAATTTTAATCGAGGTGGGAATGACTTAAATAAGTCATAATAAGGCTTTGGAGATTTAAATCTAGACTCTACTTTGATTTCCTAGTCGAAAGCGTACAATGTTTTGTAGTGTGAATTGAGTTATTTCTACCGAGTTTTATATTTTAAAAACTATAATTCGTGCCCATTAGCTTAAGACTCTCACTAGTATTTCACAACTCATCTCTACCAAAGACCCCACGTCATATTCGGCCTAATAGTCCCAAATTAACAATCCCAATTTTGCTCCCTTATTACTTTCAAAATCCTAGGCCTATACTTAGGTTTGTTTTTAACATTAAAACACATCTCCAGTATAATTTTCCTATTAGTAATAATATCGCTATGTATTCTATCAAAAGCTTTGATATTTATAAGGTCGTGGGGGGTGATAATTAGATTCTAGGTGTCTTCTTAATCTCTTCCTCTCCTTTTAACTCATCGGTAAAACTAAAAGGTGGAGAAAGTTCTCTTGGTACTCTAGTTCAAGGGGTTAGTTATCGAAATCCCCGTTGGCCTAATCGGTGTGGTTGGAACCTTATACTTTTTTTTTTTTTTTGGATTTTCCTACTAATGGCACCTTCCCTTTTTCTCATCTCTTGTGCTTCTACCTCTTCCACTTCCAGCCATTATCTTACATTAAAAAACTCATAAGTCCGAAAATTAAATAAACTTGTAAATGATAGAAACAACATTGTCGAAACTAATTCGGTAAAATTCAAGACTTTATTGTAAAAAGGGAAATATATTTGGAAAGCTTGTTTGAAATTCGTTGCAAATGTAAAATAAAATTGGCATCGAAGTGGTAACTAAAATATAAACTTGAAATCGGTTTTCTTATTGTAAAGCAATTATGTGACAAATTGTAAGTCTTTCAAAAATGTAGCAACTTAAATTAAATTAAAACCACGACTAAACCCCAAACTCATATTAAACTCGATATTCAAACCATTTGGAAATATGTGTAAATGTACCAAAATTTCAAAATCTTTGAATTTGTAAACCAAGGATCAATGTAATTGTAGCTCTTGAACTTCTATAGACTGTTCTTCCAACCTCTTGGTTGAATTCTCTAAAACCCTAGTTTGGTTTAACAATCCCAAAATTGAAAATTTTGGTTTGAATGGGACTAGGTTGAGGTGAGAGTCACTTAAATAGTATAAAATTGAGCTTAATTTGATTGAATCGTGGAAAGAAATTGAAGTTTTGGTGAAGGGCTGTAACGGTTTGGTGTGTGAATAAGTTGGTGTTGTATGGCAATTTGGAGTTATATTTTAAAAAACCAAAAATCGTGCCCAGTGATTCCTATGTTAGTGGAATTGCTGGGAAATCGCTAGATGAATCAATGGAATTTAATTTCCTATTTCCATTGATTTAAGTAGCGATTCCCTTGTGAGGCGAATCGCTAAGAATTGCTAGATTCCAAATTTGCATTAAAATTTCTGCGTACTACGCCAATTTTGCCGGTGATTCCTAGTGTTATTGCAAATTGCCAGGAAATCGCTAAGCCTATTTTACTATTTTTCATATTCATTGCATGATTAACATATATACCATTCATAAAAATTAATGTAAAGGTAGAATTGACTAGAAATACGAAAGTTTGGTTAGGATATGTCACTAACTAAAAATTTAAATAAATAAATAAATAAATAAGCAAGAGAATAATGTAAACTTGCATATAGGCCATATAAATAAAAACAACTCGATAATTCCCCCTTATTTGAAAGTACCTCGAAGTTTAATTTCTGAAAATATTTCCAACAAAAGAGTAAAAAAAGTGAGAATAAAAACATACTATACTAATATTAAACTCCTGCTACAGTTAAAAAATGAGAATACAAATATTTTTGAACTTTCACTTTGAAAACTTTGAAACCATATCACAATAAGAGTATGAAGTGATAGATCAAGGAATTGACTTAAAAATTTTATAACCAAGTTTTGCGAGCCCGAAATTTTTTAATTAAGGGTAAAATCAACAAAATGGTAAAAAAAGAATCTAGTATTTCGGGTTCTACTTATAGACCTGCCACTAATTCATCGACTTAAGTTAGATATTTGATTTCCTACCAAGTCTCAAAATACATAAATCCTAGCAAGTAATCAACTTCCTAAAAAAATAATTACTCAAATCATGCTAATTAAAATTTAATTGAAGGTCAAACCTGATACCTAACATAAGGTTTTCTCTCCTCCCTTCATCTCATGACTTCTTTAACTTGTAAAAATTAATAAATGAAGTTCGAGATTAGCTTAAATGGTTAAATAATTTAAATAAAGTAAACTAAACTAAACTAGAAATAAATGCATGAAATATTTAAAATAAAGCTTGGTTACTTCCCAACAAGCGCCTTTATTTTAAGTCATCGGCTAGATTTAGCCTGAATGATCATGTAATGCCCATTA
This sequence comes from Stephania cephalantha, assembly GCA_039657325.1. NCBI lineage: Eukaryota > Viridiplantae > Streptophyta > Magnoliopsida > Ranunculales > Menispermaceae > Stephania > Stephania cephalantha. The sequence continues at coordinate 26,948,349 of CM077573.1, forward strand.
CTTTGGAGTAGTCACGAACAAATGGATTTACTGTAGCCTTGGGCAATGAAATAGGCATGATCTCCTTCAGTGTTTTGAGTTCATCTTGTAATTCTAACACATAAATATCTATATAATCTTGAACGTCTAACACATAGTTATCAACACTACATAAAATTTCCAACTGTCTCTTTTGTTCCATCCCCATTTCAAATTCCAAAAGTATGAGTGAGATATAAGGTGGGTTCATCAACACTAGAGTTTGATCTTCCTTGCTTTCTTCACATGGTTCATCTAACCTTTCTTGAATGCGTTTTACTTCAATTTCCTTTTCGCCTTCTTCTTCATTAGTTGTGTAATCGTAGAGATCTAACATGCAATTTGGTTCAAGTTCCTCATCCAGTTCCTTTTTTTTTCTTCATTGAGGTCATCATCTACTAGTGGTGGCTCAACCATCCCTTCACATGAAGCTTCACTCAAGGTCTCATATCCGAGCAATTCATCAATTTCTCCTTGTATTTACATTTCTAATAACCAAGCATTAAATCATTCTTTTCGAGTCTCATACTAATGTGAAGTCCCCTTAAGCAATTTTAGCTCATTTCGTAATGATAGTAAATGTTCTTGTTGTTGAGAAACAGGTGGACTAGGCTTATAACTCATATATTCATTATCATCCAGATAGTTTGGACAAACATCAAGAAGATGAGAATGATCTCCATAAAAAGTACATGGTCTAACTTGTTGCACATTAAAACACCGATTGGAATAATTTTGTTCATCATTACATATATCTACCCCTTTAACTCTTTTATTGTGTGAGTCTTCATATTGATCATGATAGTTAGAGTAGGAGGTCAGGAAGTAATCCTATACAAGATAGATAAAATAAAATAAAACCAAAGAAAATTAAACACAATCCCCAACAACGAAAACAAAAATTGACACGTGTTGAGCGTGTACAATAAATTTCTTACTTTTATTATACTATTAATATTTTGTAGTAGTGATAAGTAGGTATCGTCTCCATAGGGATTGGGTAACTTCTTCAGTCAAAAGGTTTTTTTATTATTTTTTGACACTAATTATTAATTAATAATTAACTTAATAAACACAAATCAAAATCACTAACATTCAAATAAATGCAACTTAATAATAAATAAATATCTAAGCAAACATTATTTAGAACAATAAAACATCAATTCGTTTTGCATTCCAAACATGTTACTTAATTCACTATAGTTATGAGTATATTTTATAAAGTATCCTAGATAATCAAACTTTAATCATAAGTAAGTAAACATCTTTTAGCTAGCCATTAGTTTTCTTTATACCGGTGGAAATGACACGTTTTAATTTTATTGAGCTAACCCATTTGAATACACAAAACATTAACTTCACACAATAAAACCGCATTATGCATTATGAAAACTTCAAACTACTAAATCTAACACCTTCGGAAAGCCACTTCAACATTAGATTTAGATCTATTATTCACTTAAAATATCTAAATAGTGTTTGCCTTTCAAACAATCCTAATTACTACTTTAAATAGATAATAAATCAAAACATCACATACATATTGGCCACTATGCACATAATATTCAAATCCATGATTGCAACCTGTAAATTACAATCTGTAAAAATAGTGAATCAAAGAATACGATTGGTTTAAAGACTTTAGCACATATTCATCTCATCATAACTACATTGCAAAATAGTTTGTTTGGACTTTGTTTAGATAACCTAAGTACTCACTCATAAGCATAAATAACATTGCACTAACATAATGACAAAACGTAATTGAAAATACCTCTTAATTGAATTCTTGAATCTTTAAAATCAATGAAAAGAAATGAACAATAAATCCAAACTTAAACTTCATAAAACTAGTAAATATGGCTCCAAGAGCAATCAAGGGCAATTGATTTAGTAGCTTAAGGTTCATATATATAGTGTTTTAGGTATTAAACATCCCAAACTAACTCATACAACTCGTAGTTATCTTAAATCCACAAAATCTACTTCAATGATTCTTGACAATTCCTGTTTAAGTGGAATCGCTGGGTAAATCCATAGAATTGAATTATCTTTTTTCAATGATTTGGCTAGTGATTCCTGTACACCAGAAATTGATGGGAATCGGTTGTACAAAAATTCAGATTTTTCTTTACTTTTTGATGATTCTTTGCGTACCACTTCTACTTGATCAAATCCTTCACTTTTTTACTCCATTTTTTCATATATTCCAATTACATATCATCACGTCATCACATGTCACATTAGCCTTGTGGGCCCTATTTCACTGCCTTATGATCCATGCAACACATTTTTCGATGTATATTTAACATAGGACTATCGTATATGCATTTTACACCATTTTCATTTCAATTATACACCTTAAAAACTTCAATTAGAGAAATATAAGCTATTAGGACCATATTTTAAAGACTTTACCTCATAAAACATACTAAAATATTCCATAAAATGTGTATAATTTATGACTTATCAAGCTTCAATCTTGAGAGATTCACTCTCAAGAAGGCAATTACATCAACCCTAGCTCTTTATTTCAATTTTTTTTTTCGAGGGATTTTTGCTAATTTTTTAATGCTTTTCAAAATTTCTTTGTTGGAATTTATTCAATTGTCTTGCACAAAGGGTTTTATTGGTCCCAATAAACTTGGAATTTAAATTTCAGTGATCATTGATTTACAAATTCAACAATTTCAAAATTTTCGCTATATTTACACATATTTGCCAATGGTTTAAAAAGCGAGTTTAAAATGAGTTTGGGGGGTTTGGTTATAGATTTGTTTTACTTTAATTTGGTAAATATTTGAAAAGACTACAATTTGTCACCTAATTGCTTTACAATATTTAGAAAATCGATTTAAAAGTTTATATTTACGTTAACACTTCGATGCCAATTCTATTTTAAATTTATGATGAATTTCAAACTAGCTTTCCAAATAGATTTCTTCTTTAATAATAAAGTCTTGAATTTTACCGAATTATTTTTTCTATCATTCACAGGTTTATTTAGTTTTTGAACTAGTGAGTTAAGAAATTTGAGACAATGGCTGAAAGTAGAGGTATAAGCCTTCGAGAAGAGAAGGGAAGGCCTAATTAGTAGAGAAACCCAAGCAAAAATCCAAAGCTCCACCCATACTAATTAGGACAATGGGGATTTTGATTAATACCCATGAACTAGAGTACCTAGAGAACCTTCTCCACTCTTAAGTCTTACTGATGAGTCAGAGGGAGAGGAAGAGATTAAGGAGAAACCTAGAATCCAATTTTTTGCCGAAACCTCATTAATACCAAAGCTCTTGCTAGAATAAATAGCGACATTAGCAAGAATAGAAAATTTATGGGAGAGAGGTTTCAATATGAAAAATGAAGCTAAGTATGAGCCTAGAATCTCAAACATAATAAGGGAGAGGAACTGGGGATTGTTAACTAGGGACTCTATGCCGATAATGACATGAGGCCCTCGGATGAAATGGGTTGTGTAGATTGTGAAATACTAGTAAGGGAGTTTTATGCAAACGAGCACGAAAATGAGAATAAATCAGTAGCCATAGTCCGAGGAAGACTAGTGGACTACTCACCTGAAAGAATAAATCGGTATTATGGTTTATCGAAATTTCATTTGAGACAGAATAATAATTACCCAAAACAATGGGTTTAGATATGGATTTCTCCAGGAGACCATTCCAAATGGTTTAGAAGCTATTTCGAGGGATGGTTTCCTTTTTGACAAAGACGGGTACCCAAAACACATCCAAGCCAAATACTTTTTGAAAACCACTACAGATTGGAGCTTTTTCTTGAACGGAAGCTTACAACCAAGTTTACAACATTATTACATAGTGAACTACATTAATGTTGGCAAGATAATCTATGACTCTATTAGGAATGCAATGACCACCAAGAAAAATGAAGGATTACCTTTTCCCTTGATGATTACTAAATTTTGCAAGCAAGATCAAGTTCTGATGAGATATCTAGGGTTCGATGATTTCCTTAATAGGACCATCACCAACGAAGTCATTGAAAGCACCAAAAAGGTGCCTGAATATGTTGATTTAGAGGAAGAACAAGAAAGAAACAATATACAAAGGAAAATGACCACGAAGAGAAGAAGAATATGGATGAAAAAAGCGAAAAAATTTAGAAAAAGGTAGACCGCCGCGTATAATGAGTAAACGAACTAGAGCCTAGAGCCACCGCGAGAGGACTTCACTAGAATTGATGCAGAAGAAATAAAAATGGACACGATGGGGTCAATCTTGTGCAATTAGATGAGAACTCTAAGACATCAAAAGTTCATGTTCCAGAATCAATGCGAGCCATAAGCATTTATAGATCTGAGCGATGCATGACCAGGAGGCTGTAAGGCAGGGAAGCCAACATTCACGTTTCATCACTCCAACTCAAAATGCCTAACCAGGGAGTCTTTTTAGAAGATAACCTGGTGGCGAGAGTGGACTACACCGTATATGATCTCACAAGGAGCTTCCAATCTCAACAGCCTAATCATAGGAATGATGGTGATGATGCGACATCTGGACAACGGCTTTGATATTTTTATTTTTCTTTGTGTAATCTTGTTCAGAGTGTTATTGTTGAAAGGTCTATATTTGTAATCCTATGATTGATGTGGTATGTGATACTATGATACAATTACTTTGGTGTGTTTACATTTGATACAATGGTTTGATGTGCTGAATTCTTATCGTACAATACTTGAAAAAGTTTAAATTTATCAAAAATTATCTTTACTTATGCAATTCATTCTTATTTATTTATCTATTTTATTCGTTTATGCTTCGCGAGGTTTTTTTATATTTTTTTTGGAAACCCAACTTAATTTTTGAACTTTGAGGACAAGGTTTGGAATGAGTTTAGGGGTATTAGGTGAAATGAAGTATGACGATACGAAGTATGAAAGAAACGAGAGGTAGAATCTAGATGAACATTGTCAATTCTTCAAAACTTTCCATAATGCATGTAATACTTTCCCATTTCATTTTAATTTATTTTAGTTAGGAATATGGAATTGAATATAATTTGGATAGAAATAGAAGTGATATAGTATTATTACCCTTGAATAGAGAAATTTTATGATGGAAAGGAATTGTTATACCATATTTGACTTCACCTAGATTGTGTATAAACTAGAGGAGTTTAGAGGGGATTGATTACTTTAATAGTAGAAGATCGAAAAGATAATACAAGATAAACAAGATATATTCCTAAGAACCTTATTATAAAAAGGTTATTAATCAAGGATTATATATATTAAAAAGTGCTTATGCCACAATTGAGGAGAAAAATAGGAATTAGCCAATAAAATTTACTAAGTTGGAAAGAATGGTTCCTTGGCTATAGTGAAAGTGAGAAGAGCTAACAAGTGTTTTTAATGAAAAATAGAGAGATCCACATATTCCAAAGGAAATGGTGCTTTGAGAATCTAGTGGTGGGAACAATGAGAGGAATAATTTTTATATGAAAAGAATAACGGATTTGAAAGGAAATAAAGTAGGGAACTGTTGGAATATAATATAAAGAAGAAAATGAATATATACGAAGAAGAAAGAAAGAGAGATATATAAAATGAAAGGAAGTTTATGAAAAACTATTCAAATAAAAGATTTAGCTCAAGTGCTTATAACTAAGTTAAGTGAAGTATATCTTTTTATTCCAACAATTGAATATGAAATGATGATTATTGGTGACTAAAATTTCCTATCATTTTGATTGTGGTGATATTTTAAAATATTGTTTGAAAATGAGATTGATTTAGTGATTTTTGTATCTTGAGATTCTATAATAGTTATCGTAAGCTTGATGCTTGTCAGTGGAGATTGAAAAAACCTATGTTATGCCTGACCTTAGTGATTAGTTTAAATTTGAGCTGTATTGCACAATAAGGAGGTTCAGTTGTCAAATAAAGGGGTTGTTCTTTAATTCTTTCTATTCTATCATGATTCTTATTTTTATGAAGGTAATGTGTTTTTATTTTAAAGATAATTTCTAATAGGAATAATAGTATATAATTATGAAATCAAAACGAGGGAAGAAAATATAATATTATTAAGAGTATTCCTTTGCTCGGAACAACAAAGTGCTGAGTTTGGGGGTATTCGATAATTCAATAATAAAACATGTTTTATAGTACATTTTTAGATGATTTTAGATGGAAAAGACTATATTACATGGGGTTTTCTCTTGTTTTAGTTATTTCAGGTAATAAATGGAATATATGAAGAAATTGTGTAAAAAGGGAAGATTATGAAAGAATTAATCAAGTGGAAAGAATATGCATAGAATCATCACCAAGGATTCAAGGAAAAACTAGACTTTACAACCAGCGATTTCCCAACAATTCCAATGAGAAAATAATCGCTAGTCAAATTGGTAGAAATAGGGATTTCGATTATACGAATTTACCCAACAATCCCACTTGACCATGAATCGTTGAGGGATCATTGGAATAGATTTCGGGGATCTTAGATAATAATGAGTAGTTTGAGTTAGTTTGAGATGTTTACTAGCTAAAACAATATAAATACGACCCTATGACTACTAAATTAGTTGCTCTTGAGTACTTAGATTAATATTTCATTGCTCTAGGAGCCATTCTTTATTTTTTTAGTTATTGCTTTATTGCTTTATTGTTTTTAGAGAAGATTTGAAAATTTAAAGTATTTATTCCAAAGGTATTTATCTATGTCTCTTATTTATATTATTGCAATGTTATTTATGATTATGAATGAGTAGTTTGTCAATCTAAACAAAGTTCGAACATGAACTAGATTTGTTTTGCTATGTAGTTATGATAAGAAGATTATTTGCTTAATGCTTTAAACCAATCATATTCTTTGATTCACTCATTTAATAAATTATTATCTATTGATTTTAATCATAGTATTTATATTGCATGCATAGTCTATAATGTGTATTGTGATATTTGGATTCATTATCTAATTTAAAGTAGTAACTTGGATTGTTTGAAAGGTATGACCGTTTAGATGTCCTATGTGGATTTGGGATTTAAATCTAATGTTGAAGTGGCTTTCTAAAGGTGTTAGATTTAGTTGTTTGAAGTTTTCATAAAGTGTAATGCGGTTTTATTGCGTGAAGTTAATATCTTTGTGTATTCAAAGGGGTTAGCTCAATAAAATTAGAATGTGAGTTTTCCACTGGTATAAGGAGAACAAATGGCTGGTTAAAGGTTGTTTCCTTACTTATGATTATAGTTTAATGATCTACGGTACTTTATATTCTCATAGCTATATTGATTAAAGTAACATGTTTGGAATGCAAAATGGGTTTATGTTTCATTATTCTGGATGTTTGTTTATATATGTATTTATCATTGAATTGAATTTATTTAATTGATATTAAATTTAAAATTATATTAGTTAAGTTAATATAGCTAGTTAATTATTATATTTTAGATTGAATTAGCAAGTTTAATTACTTTTCAATTAATTAATTAAAATAAAGTAAAAATAAAAAAATCACTAAAAGTCTTTCTTCTTAGAGAAGTTTGATAAATCTCTGTGGAGAAGATTTCCACTTACCACTACTACAAAATATTAAAAGTATAATATAGGTGGGGAATTTATTGTACACGTCTGATACGTGTTAGTAGATCAAGTTGTCCTTATCAATTCTTACATTTCCACTAACTCTTCCCTTCTAGCACTACAATGGCACTTGATTTCCTAGGATCTTGTTGATGTGGGCATCTCAACGTTTATCAAGAGGTCTATTTAATGTATTAGAAATAAGACTTAAAACTTAGGCATTTTAATTAAATTTCTTTAACTTAGTCATCTTAGGTTATATACATTGCCTTAATGCATAGTTTATAACTTCCAAGTGAATCATTTCACATATATGCAAAGGATTAAAATGATGATCTCCACTATTTTTGAACCGAAATTGATGAAATTGGTGATTGATTTTTCAATGGATTGTGTTATCAAACTGGTTTTTGAAAAAATAATTTGTGTACTTGAGTTTCCTTAAAATAATTCATAAAAATCTCTTGATTTGATCCAAGTTGTTGTTAATTTGTTGTTATTGTTATATTTGTTTTAATGTTGATGTTGTTGTAATCGTTGAAAAAAAAGAAGAGAAAAAAATTGATGATGGCAAAGACGATGAGGATGGCATGCACGTCTGCTTTTGCATGTATATTGGGTTGAGATACTAGACTCCCCGATTGATTCATGAATTACATTGTTTATTCGCCTATTTTGATTTACATGTGATTGTTATTTCCTTGGTTTCACATATAGGTGTTTTTAAATAACTGCTTCTGCACTGATATTAAGACTTTCACTAAATTCTTAAAATTATTAAAATATTTTATTTAACTCTAAAAATTACAAATTACAAGATATAAGAAATAATTATCCTGAACACAAATTATGAGGCAAATAGGATAAAAAGGCTAACTAATACATTTTTAAGTCCTTTGTGGCATGAATTATGGCTCAATGACGGGATTAGGCCGGGGCTCAATGACGGGATTAGGCCGGGCTGTGCCCTATTATAAGGTTAGGGCCATCACTAGTCTACTACAATATTAGACAATACCAAAAGATTGAGTCAAGATAGAGTCTTAGGACACACGAACTCACACAAAGAGAAATCAAACAGGTCGCCAATATTTTAGATTGCTGAAACATGTATGAAGTGAAACGTTGATAAGTACCAAGATGGATTAAAATATAAGGGAAGCTTTGTTTACTTTCAATTCTTGCCTTTGAATGAGTTACAAATGATTAGTAATCGATGTGGGAACGAGAGTTCTACATGCAGGATAGCTTCCCATTTCTCTTTAGATTCTAGTAAGAGTTTCATTGAAGAAATTCCAATTTCGAGGATGAAATACTTATTAGTTTGGAAGGCTGTAACGACCAAAAATATACTAATCCTAATTGTTCATTTTGTAGGATTGTAACATGGTGGCCAGTTCTATGTGATGCACTACGTTTGAACTCAGACGTCGACACCGAGGTAAAATAAATGTTTTATTTATGTATGATGCATGTATTATGTTAGGCATGTGCCTTAGGTTAATCTTATGAACGTTGTTATTTTGCTTAGTAAAATAGAGGATTTCATTTGTTGCTCATTATTATAATTGGTTTGCATGTTTACATTATAATAGTATCTATGGATGTTTACCGAAACATCCTAAATGTCCCTAATCGGTCATTTTACTAGGAACTATAATGAATGAAGACTAAAGTGAGTCTTGATTGATGATCATGTAATGATCATGCATATAAGGATGTGAATCAAGATCATGTGTGTAAGGACCCATTACCTTAAGTAGGTGATTAGCGTTAATATGATTTTTAATTAATCGAGTTAGGCTCGTGGTTAAGCCCGACTTGTCTCGATTAGCGCGTGCATGGATTTGCATGTCGTTTGGTGTTTGTATAGATTATAGTAATATTTATTGGAATTAATCAGATTAATTGGCATATAATTGAATAATTGAAAAACTATGGGATGCCTAATACCGTATGTAGGTCAAGGGTGACACACATGGGTTGTAGGCTAACGTGCACGCCCAAGTGTACTCGTTTGCTAGCACGACAAAATGATAAACACATTAATATATGTGTATGTATATATATATATTGTATGTATATATATTCAAAATAATTAATAAATTGGTGGGTGCCTAGTGACACACATGGGTTGTACAATAGTGTGCACGCCCGACGGTAGTCATTGGCACGCACAATGAATTTATAGGCACAGAATACAAGTTATCTATATATTTATATGTATATATAGTTTATATATAAATGTAAATAAATGAACCCTAAAGTTTAAATCAAATAAATATATACATTGGATTTGTCTATAGATACGTGTTACGCTTGAGTCGAGATGATGAATACTATAACCAAGAGTGTGTATGGTGGGTGGTTGGAATTGTGATACCTCGCGATATGCGTAGTGTGGATATTGAGGAGATGAATATGTTGATCGTTGTATGTTGTAGAGATTAATCATGCCTTTAGATGCGTACAACCACATCTCAAGAAGAATCAATGGGCATGTGATATGAAAATGTGACTTTAATTATTATTCCTTTAGATCGTCCTCGAGATTTGTGAGTGCAAGTCTTGAGAATAGTGTGTATTTGATCATAAGTAAGTCTTCAGGAGGAGATGGAATAGTTAATAGCCTTAAAGAGCAACCTCGAGATACACAACACGTATTTCGAGAAAGATCAAAACAAAAAATGAAAAGAACAAATACTTTCAAACATTAGATTTGCCTCAAGATTCATGCAATACGAATCTCTAGGAAATCTTATATTTATTGCAAACAAACCATCTCATCCCAATTCGTTTCACAATGAAATCAAAATCGAAATAGAGGGACAATTAGAGGTTTCGAAACTGTTTGGGAGAGGAGAGACCGATGATGGAGGCGATTGAAACGATGAAGGTGAGACTGTTTGATGTTGTTGTTGTGTTGTTGTGGTTGGCTATTGAGTTAGGATGCTATTGGTTGAAGACGGATTGAGAGGTTCGTCCGAGGAAGGAGACGACGTATTGAGTCATCTCCTTGGGAAATCGATGCAGGGGTTAGGATTTGCCCAACCTAGCTAGCAAATAAAAAAATGATTTGAACGATGAATAATATAAAAAATAAAGGAGTTGCATTGAAGAAGAAGAAGGTTTGATTCTCCAAATCGGAGTGAACTGGGTCTGGTCCGGTTTAGGGGCAAACCCCTTTTCTCCAATAAAAACAAAAATAAAAAATAGCAGGAATTTAGGAAAATTCTAAAAAATTAAGAAAAATCAAGAAAAAATAATATATTAACCAAATAAGTAAAAACTGATGAATTTCTATGAAAAATGAAGAATTAGGGATTCGTGCAAGACTTTATATCGAGGTTTTTACCTTTTAAAGAGTGAAAATGGTCCAAATGAATGGAAAAATTAGAAAATAAGTCTCAAGGTTTCATATTTGAGTGAGACTTGAACCAAGGGCTTTAGAGTAATTTTATGAGTTATAGAACACCTAAATTGACTAAAATAAATATATTTTAATGTAGATTTATCTAGAAATTCTTTTGGAGACTTGAATAGTATGGACATGTTAGAAAAGCTCGGCACAGGTAAGTGTGACTCGAATTCTGATCAATTATGCATCGTAAATTAGTATATTTAGTTTATATAGCATTATAGATTGAGATTGGGGCAACGTACTCTGACTTGACTATTTTATAATTAGGAAATCCTAGAAATAGTTGATAAGGTGGACTATGACTGAGGATTGAAAAGTTATGGCGAGAAATGAATTCTGCCCTGTCCTAACAAATGGAAAGGCTTGCCTGAAATTGGATTCCGCGCTTTTTTCCTTAGTTAGCTAGAGTTTTACCTTAATCGTCATTGTCCATTTAGGGTTAATAGCTCAATCAAGCTTGAATAGACCAACATAATCCCTTGTCGGCCAACATGCAGGTTTTGTGGTTTTATTCTCGATTGACTGAAAGTACGATTTCATAATTAAACTCAAATTTATAAGTCACGAGTACGATTGTAGTTGACCTTAGTTGACCTTTGAACTTGTATTCCGTTATCTAATGTTATATCATTTTTACCACCGAAATAGATATGTTTTGGATGCATATTGTTATTCATTAATTCCTTGATAGTAGTTGATAATTGATCAATTTATGAGCATCACTTACTAAGCAAGTTGGAGCGCTCATCCCTAATTAACATTTCAGGTTAATGACATGCACTTCGACTTAACAAAGGAGAAGATTAGGAGTTTATAATATTCTCTATGATGAATTGATTTCCTTATTGTTTTATACATTGTATTGAATAATTGTTTTGTAATAAACAGGGTAGGGATGTAATTTTACGATGAGTTTTAAACTGATTTTTGTATATCTTGTGTTCTATCGAAAATTTTTTAAACTCCATTGCATTTTTAATTATTTATTCTATATATTGTATTTGTGTTTATGAAGTATGAAGGACAACTGTACTGTTACTCTAATTGAGTCCGATTGGTGTATTATGGCTTAATTAGGGTTTTAGGCCGGGCATTGCCCTAATTGAGCTATGAGATGTTACAGTTGATATCAGAGCTGATCAGAGCTTGTTTCCAGTAATAGCTCTAATACTGAGTTTGACATGAGAGCCAAAATTTATAAGTTTGGTGTTACGATTTCAAGATTTAATGGAAACAAGGAATAGCTACGATCTGATCTAATATTAGAACCTAAATTCATTTACGTAATCTGAATATAAGTCTAAGTTCCCTGCTTGGAAATTGGTTCTCAAGTTATTGATAACCTAGTACTTAATAAATGGTTGTTATCGATGTTTTTTTTTTGGCGGGGGGGAGAGGGAGGGTAATGAAAGATAAAAGCTTAAGTTATATTATGTGTTGTGATGTATTGTATCTATACGTTAGATATAACTATAATGTTTTTCCTATACTTTATCTTGAAGGTTTTATCTCCCATATTTATCTTGGAATCAAATGAATAGATGATGAGGGTTCTTAGGAACCTAGACTTCAGGGATATTACAATAAAGAAAAATAGTAGAAATGTAATAAGATGAGAAAGAATTAAGGATTAGGGATTGTAGATACCTAAATGTTAATGTTACTTGGAACAAGGAAAGACATAAGGAATCTTATAACGAGAAAATGTAAACTCTTCTCCTATTAAATAGTCTATATTGGTCTTAATTCTTACTAATATTTTTTGATAAACGATAGTCAGTAAAGAAGGTTCTATTGGACCTAGACTTTGAGACAAATGTTAGGAGAATGTACATTAAAAAGTAAAGGAAACATTGAATGATTTTCAAGAAAATTCAAAGGTGACGAGTAACTTTGAGTAGAGTATATAAAATTGTCAAGACTAGTTAAACAAGATTAAACTCATTCAATAAGGAAATTAGTGGTAAACGATGATAAGAACCATGTTCAGTTTAGATAACCACTTATGTACATATACTTCATGAGTTAATATGAAGTATAAGACTTCAGATATGGAGCTAGTCCATATGGGAATAATGAGAAGAAACCTGATAGTATAGTTGTGGTGTAACCACTCATCGAAGGTAAAGTTAAAATTAGAAAATGTTTATGAGTATTGTTGTGGTTTAATTGCACTCACTAATAGAATGATCTTAATGGCATAATTACATTAAAAGTGAAGATTCACAACAAGAGATAAGAGTTGAAGGATTATGAAAAAATCTGCGTTGATAGACAACTCTATCTTATATGTTGGACTTCTATCACTTTATGGTAATTTCATATAGAAATTTAAAGTTGAAAACTTGTAAATCTGAGTTCAAATATGCCAGTGAGGTAGTGAGATGTTCTACTTTAATATGTTAGATTCGAATAGTCTAAATTGGAGAGAATAAATTGTCAATGAATTTGAAGATTTGAGGATCAAAAGAATATTTTATGATACTGGGAATAAATAGGTAAGCATATATCAAGAAGATTGGTATTAACTGCTACTATTAATCGAAAATTGTAGAAATCTCTAAATTTTTACAAATGATGATTCGTAGATATAAATTTATCTATCAAGATTTAAATGGCTTGGACTTGTTGTAGAAATTTAATAGATCCTTAATGAGAATTCAAGCTTGATGAACAAAAATTGTGACTCCAAAAGTTTCAAGAGATTTGTTTATCAGATTCTCTTAGAATTTTGTTATAATTTTGAGATTAAATTATTTAATTACTTGATTTTGGTATTCAACTAATGATTAATTCTATTTTTAGTTAGTGTATAATGGAAACTATACGAGTTTTAGAACTCCACTCGAATGATGAACTAATTTGAAATAAATTGAGAATGAATATTCATTACCCAAAATCGATAACTAATTTAGTCAATTATATAGAAACTAGTTGTTCTCAAAAGTTGGTTGCGATCCGGTTTTCATGAACTTAAATTAGATTTAGGAATATATGAAAATAAAGTCAAGCAATGGCTTGATTATTTTAGAAATCATGGTGAGAACCATGGAAACTCACTAGAGCTCATGCTATTTTCATAAATGGAAAAGTATAGTTGTTAAACTCTATTGGAATAAAATTATTATTGTGTTATCAATGATAATATAAAAAGGTTGAAGACTTAGCAAAAGCACAAGAAATATCATATAGTTATGTGAACTTTGATGATAAATTGGTTTATGCCAAAAGATTCCAAGTGCAAATACTAAGCTTCAAATGTAAATTGCACAGATACATGTTGAATCCTAATTACGAATCAATGGATTCGATTAAAATTGAGATAACTAGAGAATTATCCCATGTTCAACACAAGAATTAGAAAATAGTATTATCTTGGAATAATTGAATAATACAAACATAGTAGATAAGGAAATGAAGTATCATTGTGTTGTATATTCAATTAAGCTAAAAGTGAAATTAAGATAAGTTATAAATGACATAAGGATGCCTCAAGGGAGAATCAAAATATGGTTTAACTGCAATAATTGCTTAGTTATACCTGGAATATGAAAAAAGTTAAATGTTTAGACTAATACTTCATTTCAGGTAGCAGTATTGACACAACGAAGCAAAAGATTGTAGTTTATATTATTATATAGTTCAAGGAAGTTTGAGAAGAACTATTATGAAATAACTGGTTTGGTAGTCGTACCAAACAATTTTAAGCATCACTTATAGAATAAAAGCTTGAAATGTATTTCAAACAATAAATGGAATGAATTGCATAGATAAATCCTTGAACTAAGACTTAGGATTATAAAATATGGGTATAGATCCCAACTTATTTATTAATCCATTCAATTGAATAGGTTGCAGAAGTTCATTCATTCATCGTCTGGTTAAAATACTGATATACCCAAGTGGATGGGATTTGGAGAGACTTTTTATCATCCATAAGATTAGAGAATCTTAGAGGAAACACTCGAAGACAAATGAGAAGTATGAAAACTAATGAGTTGGTGCAATTTGATTTGAAAGTCTTCAAATAATAAGATTTTGGAGAAGATGTCAGACTGAAAGAAAGAAAAGGTGAAATTACTACCTTAAATTATTGAATATAATGAATTCATTCTAAGAAACCACCCACATAAAATGATTACTGAGATTAATACTTTGAATAGAGAAAAGAACACTAAGTGTAATTATAATAGGAACTTCTCAGCACTATCTCTTGAAATAGATGTTTAATATTGATGATAGAATAAAGTCCTACACAGGCACATCATCAATTGAGTTGTTAGAATTAGTAATTACAAATCTGTTCTTTGAAGCTCATATTGGAGCTTAGCTAAGAGTTTGATTAATTGGGTGATATGATGATTTAGAACTCTAATTGGACCAAATTGATACGCCAGGATTTGGCTATTAAGAGTTAATATCTAGATTAGAATGTTTATTGAAATTGTGCTGGACGCATCAGATTCTGAGATGAAAATCCCAATTTTTAAAAAATTTTAGGCAAAAATTACTACGATGACCTCATGGATGACAAGTCAATATTTAGACATATTTTATAATGTAAATTAGAGTAATTTTTTGTATAAATGATAATATTACACTAGGTATTCTCTTATTTTCACGATTTCAAGTTTTAAATAGAAAAATGAAGAAATGGAAGAAAAGAGAAAGAAAACTAAAATAGTCAACTAAAAAATGAACTAGCGATTAGCCAGCGATTTGGATTAACACTAGAACTCTTTAGCTAAATCAACAGTGGAAGAAGGCCAGCGAATCCACAATGAATTTGAGAATGAACTATAAATCGCCAGCTGAATCAGTGGAGCACTGAGAGCTAAACTCAATGATTTTTTCTACGATTTGTGTATAAGTTAGGAATTGCTAAAAAATCTCTGAGGTCTGTTATGAGTTTGTTAGATTAGTATAAAATATTTGAGTTTATCTATGACATGTATACGTAGGAAATAAAAAAGGTCAGAGAGCTTCGAAATAACTATTTCCTTTTGCTCTTAACCTTTTTCTTTTTACTTATTACTTTTATTGTCTATGTTTGAAGATACTTTGGAGCTTTGATTTATATTAAGGTATTTATTCATTCATTATGTCTTTTAATTATGTTTATGCGTTGTTTATTTCCAACATGAATGTAGTCTATTATTCTAAACAAACCCTAGGCAATGTAGTATATTTTGGATTAGTAGATGGTTATAATTAAGGAATCATGTACTTAACACTTTCGATTTCTTCATACACATCAATCACAAAATTAACAAGTTGTTTTTGCGTATTACAACTAAAGGAGATTAGTATTGCATGCATAGTTGCAAATGTGTTATGTAGTATTAAGATTCTGATTCTATGTCTATAGTTATTCACAACAATTATAGAAGTAATAACTAGGATTAATCTATATGGCATTTTTCGAGTGGATGTCTTAAGTGATTATGATGTAAGTTGTTTATTATGCGGCTTCAGTAACATTGGCTTAGATTAGGCATGATTTTCATTGAACTTAATGCTATCGTATTTCTATGGTGTTGTATTTTATCCAATGGGTAGACTTATAATGATAAAAATGTGGCATTTCCATTGAATTAAGGAAAATCGGTGGCTGGCTAAAGACTATCAACCTATTATGAAGTAGGGTTTAATGATTCCAAGATTCCATATGTTTTATAATTATGAATATAGTATGAGGTGATATTATATTCTAGTATTTGAAAGTGATTCAAATATATTATATTATTTAGTAGGGTTTTGTTTAAATGTTTGTTTATTTATATTGAATTGCATTTGAATATTGTTTAAGTTAGTTTGAATTTGATTTGTTTAGATTAATTTAGTTAGTTTGGTTATTTAAGTTAGTAATCATAATTTTTAAGTATTAGTATTTTAATTCTCATTTTATTAGATTAACTAAGTTAAAAAAAAACAATAGAAATTTACTTTCTTTTGAGATTTCAAAAATACATATGGAGGCGATATTCCATTTACCACTACTATAATTTGATAGAAAACACGAAAAATTATTGTGCACGCTTGACAAGTGTCAATTTTTCGCTCTGTTGCGTGGGATCTTTAGATAATTTTTAAAGGATTATAGACATTGTATGATTTATACACTTCGTCGTGTTAACTCAATATGATTTTTACATCCGTTTGATCATGAAATTGATATAACTTTTGATCGAAGTTTAAGGCAAAAACAACTTAGAGAAAATTTAGTTAATAGGATGGAAAACAATAATAATGATGTTGATGACAATTTCATCAATAATAACCATGATAATAGAGTTATCAATAATAATAGAGAACTCACTTTTGGAAAAGCAAATCAAAATGTTACAGAATATGAGCCTATGTGTATAACATACTTCGATGGATTTCCTGAATTTAAACTTAGATATGGATTTATTAGTGCCTTACCTAATTTCTATGGTAAAGACAATGAAGAACCACGAAAATTCATAAGAGAGTATCAACACAAAGTTAATAGGATGAAACCAAAAGAAGGAACTTTAGAACAAGTCAAAATTAAGGCTTTTCCTTTTGCATCGAAAGATCAAGTACAAGACCAGTTGTTATATCTTCCACAAGACTCGATAACTACATGGAGTTAAATGTTAGAAGCTTTCCTAGATAAATATATGTCTGCTAGAATAATTAGTTCCTATAGAAAGGAAATTACAGTTGCTAAGATGAAAGATGATGAAAACTTTAATGAAGTTTAGGATAGATTTCAAAGACTAATTTTTTCTTGTCCACAACATGGATATACACAAAGAGCTTTATTAAAATATTTTTATGAAAGACTAAATCACTTTGAACAAAGACTACCGAGACACAATATGTGGTGGATATTTATTTGAGACAACACCTACTTTAGCGAAAGAAGCAATTACTAAGATGGCAAAACAATCTAAACAATATGGTGAAAAAGTTGAATCCTCAAGAAAGAAATTCTATGAAGTGGATAGTAAGCAAAATAATGCAACTGATGATAAGATTGATGAGTTATCTAAGATGGTTAAGCTATTACTTAACAAAAAATCTAATCAAGTTAAGGCTTGCAGATTCTCGTAATTAGGTTACACATCCTACGGATGCATTTCCTACTCCACATGAAGAAAATATCTTGAAGTGGTTAATGCAATGATGAATCAATTATCTGGTCCCCCGTGAAATCAATATGCTAATAATACTTATTAACTTGGAAGACCGAGTTCAAATCTTAGCTATGGTCCACAACATCAAAATTATAACACTCATAGACTAAAAGCCCAGATACAACATACATCTAATCAACAGCCTCAACAAAACAATCAATATATGAATCCAAATTTAGAGCAAATACTACAAAACATTATGAGTCAAAGTCATCAAAATTTTGCACTGATTTCTCCAAATCAAATTAAGACTCTGATTTTACCATTAATGAATTGAAAATCAGTTAAGTCAAATGAATTTGCAAATAAATATGTTAAGTACTTAACATAGTAGTCAAGTTAAAATACCTACTCAGAACAATGTTACTCCTACTAATCAAGCAGAAGTTAATTCTATATTCAGTGATAAAAAAAGACACAATTATAATTGGTAAGACACCTAAACGAAGTAATAAAAAAAATTCAAAAGACTACTTGAAGAAGAAGAAGAAGAAATGATGACTAATGTCATTCTTACTAGACAATGGATGGCTAAACAATTGAAACTTACGCCTTTTCCTGGAAGGTTGTACTTATGGTATTTAGCCAAAGTTATAAACTTATGAAAAATCTTTACAAAAGTTTGAATGAATTGATAAGGGTGAAAATGATAAGATTTTTGATAATCAATGGAAACATTTTTGAATCATTTAGGAAGATAGAAATCAATGAACCATTAATGGAAACAATTATGCAATTTTCTAATTATGATAAAGTTTTTAAATAATTCTCTTAATCAAAAGACAAATTTTTAGAAGAATCTAAATATATCTTAGGACAAAACTGTCTATTTTAATTAAAAAGAAAATCACCTTAGAAATGTTCCGACCCAGGGATGTTTGGAATCCCTATCACAATATGAACTTCTTTAATAGATTTTGCTATTTGTAATCTCGGAGCATCAACGAATTTTATGTCATTAAGTTATATGAATCAATGAAAATAGGTTAACTGACCAATACATCTATTAATCTTACTTTAGCTAACAATACAATTGTTAAACCCTATGGTTAACTAGAAGATGTTTTAGTCAAAGTTAATGACTTGATATTTCCAACTTATTTCTATTTCATGAAAATGGGAGACTCAATATCAACTAAGTCCCCATCTATACTTTTAGGAAGACCATTCTTTAAAATATCTAAAACAAAACTTGATGTCTTTAAAGGAACAATGTCTATGGAGTTTGAAAATAAAATTGTCACTTTTCATTTGAATGATGAAGATATCTATGGAAAATCTGACAAATTTAATAATAAACAAACTGAAAATAATAAACTTTTAGAATTAAATCATCATGAAGCTGAAAATATATGCTATTAATGCATTAACAATGGAAGATGGAAATGCTAAAACTACGAACAAGCAAGGTGAAGAAACTACTAATCAGCAGACGATAACCTAAGAATGGAAGGTTAAACAACCAAACAATGTTCAAAATAACAACATGGAGGATATTAAATCAATAAAGAATAAGAAGAAGAAAAAAAAGAATCCAACAATTGCCAAGCTCGATGATTTAGGAGATATACACATAAACATAAAGGTCAAATGGGCTTGGTACTTTAAAGCTATATGTGATATGGGTTCTAGGGCAAACTACATGCCAATTCATTTTTCCTTCACACTCAATTAGAATTGGATGTACTTGCTTCCAAAAAAGTTGCTCTACCAAATAGGTATTCAGTAAAACCAATAGGTGTGGTTATTAATGTACCAGTTCAGATTGACAAGTATATTATTCCCATGACGTTTTTGTTATGCCACACTTCATTAATGAAGATCCTCCATTAATCTTAAGACAACATTTTCTTAGCCACTTTGTAAGGTGTCATGGATACTCGAATAAGACAATTACCTTTCGAGTGCATGGTCGAGCAATCACTTTCTAAAATGGCACAAGAGAAGATAATCCTACACTTAAGTTCATAGAACTAACCTAGAACTATTTAGTTTAGTCGAGCCAACGATAGTAAACAAGAGCGCCTTATGGGAGGTAGCTCATAATCTATCTTTATTTTCTATCTAGGCCCGTTCGATTCATAGGATAGGGTGGGATAAGTTGTGGTACTAATACTGGTGTTCTGTTCGAGTTTTAAATTGGTCATCAGATTATTTTAACCCATAGGAATTGGGAAATTTAAAACCATGAAATCGATGGTATAATTTAATCCAATTGTTGGCGACTTCTAAATGACAAAAGTACCCTCATGAGAATAACCCACATCACACATCGATTCCTATTCATCTCCAACCCTCGACAAATCAGAAAAAGCCTAGTCCTCAGTCGCACCCTCTCCTTTGTCTATCTCATTCTCTCTTTAGGTAATCTCTTTCTTTTCTTTCTTTCTTTCTTTCTTTCTTTCTTTCTTTCTTTCTCTCTCTCCCTTTCTCTCTTTCTCTCTATCTACCTCTCTCTAATGGCAAGTTTGTTCTTCATCGCCAACCCTCGACACAATGCAAAAACCCTAGTCCTTAGTCGCACTTGTTATTCAATCTTCATCTTTTTAAGTGGGTTTCATCAGTTTTTTCATAAGTGCAATCTATCGAGCTGAGACACTAGGATTTGTAATCCTCTCCTGCATCAATTAAGTAACATTTTAGGTTTGCTTCAATTTCATAAGCTTTCTTTGGTATTCTTTTTTTTCACATATCTAATAAAGTTGATCTTATATATCTTGTTCATTATAGCTTAAGTAGTAATGCATAAAACATAATATCTATGTCACTATATGTATATATGTACATACAAATAGATTGAGGGAGAGAATTTAGGATGGAAGGAGGAAACTAGAACGAAAATGAAAAGATGAGTGAATGAGCTATAACAAGTCAATTAATGAGAATTATGAGAGTATATTAGGAAGAAAATGAAATGATGAGTGAAGTGGGAACCAGAGAAACAAAAAGAGAGTGAGTGAGCTGATTTAATCAGCCATTAGGATAGAGGGAAGAAATTAGGAAGAGGCGAGGTAACATAATTTAAGGTGTCATTGTTTTTCTTTTAAATTTTGAAAACATTATTTAGGGTGTCATTGTCACATACATATATATAGCTCATATTTTAGAGAAATGAAACCTTTTTGAAGTTGTAAATAGTTATATCTTGAATAAATATTATCACTACACTATACTTACAATTTCTTTCAACATGAATGAAGAAAAGTGAGATTCACAATTCTACATAGTCTATATATGTAGAACAAGGAGCCTTTTTTTTGAAGAAAATATAAGGAGCCTATGTCACTATATATATGTGTATATGTACATACAAATAGATTGAGGGAGAGAAGTTAGGATGGAAGGAAGAAACTAGGAAGAAAACGAAAAGATGAGTGAGTGAGCTATATCAATTCAATTAATGAGAATAGAGTGAGTATATTAGGATTTTTAAAGCATGGCGCCTAAAACATAATGACTAATATTTGACTTCCCTAGCATTTAGTAATAATGGTTCATTTTCTTTAGAATTACTAGAGAAAATGGATATATTTGAGTGAAGTATGCATCAAACTAATGAAGATGAAACTAAGAATGTGGATCAAACAATATCAGATCATAAAAGTAATCAAAAAATGTGTGAACGTGTTTGAGGGTACCTCATTACTTGGGGTGGGGGTGGGGGTGGGGGTGGGAAGGATATATAAAACTATGCATGCTTATATTAAAAAATAAAATGAGACCACCATACTAATCACTTTAAGGATTGTGAAAGCATGGATAAGATGTTCTATCTACAAAAAGTCTATCTTTCTAGAAAAAAAGGAAAAGAACATTACATCATCATCATCATCATTAGTGCTACTAACTTCATCATCATCATTACAACTAAAAGGTGTTACATAGATTGCATGAATTTTATACAAGATTTCTATTGGCTACCCTCGTACTTGGTTAAGAAACAGACTTATCAATGGAATGCTTAGCTTAGTTAAATTAACTACTTTGTTTGTTTCTTGTTCAATTGATTTCATGGTTTATGTGTCCAATGGACTTCATGGTTATCAATGACTTCATGATAAGCTCAAAAACCATTCATTCATAATATTTTTGGAATGCTTTAAGTTTGTCCATTTCGATGTATTTCTTAATTTGAGTTGTTTTATTGGTTTAGTACGTTATTTAGTTTAAATTGCTGTCATGAATCCAAATTCATCTATAGCTCCACCTCATTCATAGACGTTGCCATTAATCACCTCATAATTTGTCTAAGGGGTCATTTCATTTATGCTAGACTTGTTTAGAGTTGTAGCAAGTCGTAGGCGACGTATACAAAAAACATACGAATTAAATTATGATAAGCATCGAGCAATCATCGAAGAGCTCGTCTATAAGAACGACGATGAATGTTACGACATGCTTCGAATGAGAAGGCAGCCATTTACAAAGCTTTGTGGTTTGTTGTATGAATATGGGAAATTAAGAGACAAATGTTGCGTCAATGTTGATGAACACTTGGCCATTACACTCCACATTCTAGGCCATAACATATATAATAGGGGTATTTCAAAATGGTTCCAAAGGTCAGGCGACACTGTAATGTGGTGTTTAGGAGGACTATTTGCGCACTTATACGATTGCAACGTGTACTTATGAAGAAACAGCGCCAATTGGTCTCGAAGAAATCGATATTAGATGGAAATATTTTTCGGTAAATCCTCATTCTTTATGGTTGATTCATTTTTTTGGCTTTACCTTAAATTGTTGCTTTCAAACCTTAGTCATTCAATTTTTTTGCTTCAATGTAGGGATGTTTTGGTCTTGTTGATGGGACACATGTAGAGGTTCTCGTCCCAAACACCATGAAGGCGTGATTCGGGAGTAGGAAAGGAATCACAACAATGAATGTCATGTGTGCTTGTACACCATCTAAGCTAATTACTTACATCCTACTGGATGAGAAGGCTCGACAGCAGGTAGAAGGATTATGAGAGATGCAGTTTCACGTCGTAATGGTTTAAAAGTCTATAACGATACTTATTACTAGGTTGACGCAGGGTACTCCAACAACGATAGTTTTTTAGCACCCTTCTACAGTCAACGATACCACTTCTCAGCATTGGCCAGTGGCAACCATCCTACTCAAACACCTGAAGAAGTTTTCAACATGCGTTATGCAAGGGCGAGAAACATTATTGAAACTTGTTTCGTCGCGCTGAAACAGGGTTGGGCTGTACTAAGAAGTCCCTCTCATTATAGCGATAAAATGACGCCATTCATGATCATTACCCTGTGTAGTGCTTCACAATTACCTTTATATAGAGGTACCAGATGATGTGTTGGAAAATATGGTGCCAGAGGGGCAGGAATTGGGAACCGAAGACGATGCAAGCAACAAAGAACTAGAGGTTATCGGCTTAGTGGGACCGACTAATGCATGGACTACATTTCGTAACAACCTTGCTTTGGATATGCGACATAGTTATCATTGATTCGGTATGAAATTTGTTTGGGGTGGACTATTTTCCCATTTATTGGGTTTGAACTTAGTTGTGTGTGAACTATGTTATGTGTGATCTTTGTTGTGAGTATTCACTTTTTCGATGTATTGAACTATTTTCCCATTGGTTGTCTACTTAAATGGTTTAATTTTTTTGGGTTATGAACTTTGTTGTGAACTTTGTTGGGGGTGCACTATTCTTTGGTTGTGAACTTTGTTGATTAATTCCTTTCCATCTTCCATACTAATGTCATGTTGTATGTAGGATATATGAGGCAAATGGTACGTTGTCTTCAATAGTAAGAAGCTCAAGTATATATGGCACATGGTACGAATGTTACAACCAATTATGGGAATGTCATATCCTTAATTACGAAAACTTTGACACCAAGGAAGAGGCAATAACAAGATGGAATTGTCGACCTGGAGGTAAGAAAAAGGTAGAGGTACCACCATGTTAGCTTACCTCGGAAAAAGCACTAGTACTTACCGATCTAGAAGAGATCCCACATCCACCATTCCTCTAACACAGTGGATTAAAGACATACGACCGACTATACTACTTGAAGAGGAGGAAAACATTGATTTGTGGCCTCAAGATATTACTCTTTATCGAGAGGGTTGGCAAGTGGATATGAACTAGTGCAAGAGCCTTATTAGGATATGATATGAAACAATGTGATCTATGAACTATTGGAATCATTGGTTGTTCGAACATTTGTTTGTATTTTTGCTTTCTTCAACTAAACTCCTTCAAGTTATGGTATCAATCAACTATCAAATATTTTTGTGTGTATTTTGTTATAACTTGTCCACGAACTACTATCTTTCAGCTTGTGTATCACATTTGTCAGGTCATTTTTAAAAATTTCTTGTCAGAACTTAGTTGATCATCTTGTGTATCACTTTTTGTATGTATTCTATTATAACTTGTCCACGAACCAATCAGCTTGTGTATAACTTGTCCACGAACCACCAACAATTGTATCATAAACAAAAGTATCCATAAGCAAAAGAGATCTCCAAAAGATGTTCAAAAGTAGTCATACACATTGTTTATGAGTACGTCAAATATTGCATGCACCCAATCGTAACGAAGCTCTGGTTTCAAGTTAAGGAAAACTGCCATATGCCGTACGCGTGCCATAATCTTACTTCCATAAATTGCTTTCTCCACATCATGCAATTCATTGACTTCCCCGTAGCTGCAAGGAACGAAACACGCATGCCATGTTCCGTATTAAGTGCTTTAGGCACCTTTGATATTTCGTTCGCCATGCCGCTACCACCATTTGGTCTGCCAAGTAAGTATAGCCGCCGACCTTCTTCTTTTTCTTAGATAGATTCACATTACCATCTGGTGTAGTAGTACGAAATCGTGATATAATGGATGTGATCTCCACATCCTCAGTGATGGGTGGCATTTCAATTGTGCGTTCCACTTCACAGTCACTCTCGCTACTTGAATCAATTTTTTCCAATTCCTTTAGGGCGTCTTTTGGTGCAACTGCATCTTCCTCCATTACCCTATCATTTCTGAAAATGACACAAGAATCATTGTAAAATGTGAATGATTTTTTCGTCATTCCTTTGCATTCGAGAAGCTCTGAAAAAGAATAGTTTAAATAATTAGTCAATACCATGCAAAAAAATCCATAGTTCAACAACAACTTCGTACCTTCAAGTATTCATCCTATACATAAGGGGTACAGTCACCATGTTAGTGTTGCTATCAAAACCAAAGCCAGTGGAACCATGTTTGATACCAAGAATCATGTCATTGATTATACTCCATTGTTTTTTTAAAACTTTATCTTTAGACTCAATGTATGGCTTAGCCTTTATCCCTGAAGTTAGGCAAGATTTTTTCAACATCTCCTCCAAATGGTTGAGATAATCGGGCTTGAATCCATTATCACATTTATAGACTCCAAGACCGACCATCTCATACATTGTATGCACGAGTGCTGCTTCCTCTGTGCGAATCCACGTGCGTCTATAGACCTTGGTATCTTCGCCTCGTTCTTCCTGTGATGGGTCTTGAGGCATCTTTGCTTTACCCTTGCCTTTTATGGAGCAAGTGAACTTGCCTCGAGCGTTTAAAAGGTTGGGGTGCACTAGTACATGCTTTCCTTGGCCTTTGGAATCATCCTCGTCCGGTTGCTTGTTGTAATCCGGCCTTGTCCATGCCTAATTTTTTCCAAACGCAATATGATACATCAATAGACAAAAAGAAATTATATTGAAAATAAATAAATATTGAAGCATAATGCTATATACAAACTAAACTACATTTAGTTTTATATGATCTTGTATAAGAGGCTCGAGTGAACAAATAATGATGAACAAAATATTCATCTATCGCACTGCACTGATGATCTGTCAAATACTATGAAGTTAAATCTCTACAAGGATAGCTGCAAGAACTTAAGCATAACACATGCCTCAAGCACTAACAATCAACAAACAAGTCAACATGAAGATTGCATAAACACAGTCTTAACTATTTGAGCACATAAGAATACAAATTAGCAAGAACTTAAGCATTACGTAATGCTCATCCATTCACATCTTTCTATGGAAATAATCTCTACAAGGATAGCTACAATATATTTCCTCTAACTAATAAAGAGTTTAAAGACATCTCAACGCTTTATTGTCTAAGAAATTTCGCTCACACTTCAGTAGTAAGAAAATTATTAAATTAAGTGTGCTATGTAGGAAGAATTGGTGTATTGGGTTGATTTTAAAATAATTAGGATTATTGATGAGAAAAACGTCAATAGAAGATTACATACTGTACAACACAATTCGTACAACACAGTTGAGGATCACATTCAACAAGTTTGTCCAAATTATAATGTAGGGCAGTTGAATGAAAACAAGTTTATTTATTGTAGTTACATTACATACTATACAACACAATTCACACAACATAGTTGAGGATCAAATTCAACAATTTTGTTCAGATTATAATGTAGGGCAGTTGAATGAAAATAAACGCCAACATGATCAGAAAAAATTACTGTAGAATGAAGTTTCTCAAAACAAGTCATAACAAACCAAACATTGAGTTCCAAAAACATTACTACATGGAGCGAGTGTATGCGAGTGTATATGCATGTGTATATGCGTGTTTTCAGTAATGAAGGGAGACGAGATAACGATGGTGCTATCTAGGGCAAACTGAGCTTCGCTCTAAGATCAACACTTGCATAGGTAAGACCAAGGGAGTTGATGATGATGATGAGCACCATAAATTAGGCGTCGATAACTAGTATTAAATTTCTAAAATGTTTAAAAACCCCGTTAGAATGGTTTTGAAGGTCAGCTAAAGAAGATGAAGCACGACGCGATGAAGGCACCCTAAGAGAGAGAGAGAGAGAGAGAGAGAGAGAGAGAGAGAGAGAGAGAGAGAATTCCATACCAAGAAGGCACGAAGAGCACAGAGGAGGAGGTGGACGCGCGAAGAAGATGAAGCACAGGGGATGAAGGGGAGTATTCGGTTTTAGGGTTTAAAGGAATTTTTTGTTGTTGATATAAAATGACACTTTAGTAACTTCACCTATTGAAATCATGTGTACTCCCACATTCTATACCCTCAAGCGAACAAGTCCCTCTATTAGGACTAATACCTAAACCCATACTATAATCCCAATGTAAAATAATCCCATGATCATGGGATTATTTCACATGCGAACCCAATGGGCCATTTTAGTATTAGGATTTGTTAGTCATTTTTATGTTTTCTCAACTTTTGACTCTTATAATGAGGATATTTTAGGAATTCAATTTTAGAATATATTCATGTAAGGGGGTTGATCGAGTCAATTTATTTCTGTATTAATGCATTAGGTTTATGTTAATTAGTTATTTATGGCAATAAAATAAATTATTTAATACATATCATAGTTAAATTTTGGGATTTTTAATATTTATACCTTTATTAATATATATCTGTGATATTCAATTGGGAAAATCAATTAAATTGGAAAAACAATAAAATTAAACCAGCGATTTCCCATCGATTCCAGTTTGTACTAGAAATTGTTGGTAAATCGATAATAGTTTGCAAAATTTTTAGTGTGAATTTGTAGTCAACGATTACTCACCGAATAATGTTTTATACCTAGAAATTGCTAAGCAAATCATTGAGTTAATGAGGCTCATTTCTGCTATTTTATCAATGATTCCTTACCGAATCCACTTAAACCCGATTATTTGGGAACAAATATGAGTTTTGAAAAAATAGAACCCCAAATCGCCACATTTAAACCATTCCCACTCACAACCATTGTACCATTTTGATCAAAAGACCAATTTTTGCCTAAATTCAACCCACCAAAGCTTAAGTTTATATATATATATATATATATATATATATATAAGTGATTCTGCCTCAATCTTCATACATTCAAACCAAAAACATGGTAAGTTTTGAAATGGAAGAAAAAGAAGAAGAAAAGCAAAATAGTCATCTAGAGAACAAAACCAGCGATTAGCAAGTGATGTGAAAATACACTAGGAATTGATGTCTAAATCGACAGTAGAGAAAAGCCAGCGAATCATCAACGAATTGGAGTTTACACTAGGAATCGCCAAATGAATCGGCGGAGCACATAGAGCTAAATCCAGTGATTAACTCAGCAATTTAGTGAACAAAATGGAATTGCTAAGGTTGGTTACATATTTTTAGATAAAAACAAGGAATTTGAGTTTATCTAAAACTTGTATAGTTTAGGAAACTATAAATAGGACCTTAGGGCTTTATATATATATATATATATATATATATATATATATATATATATCTCTTTCTCAGAACATTGGTAGCAATCTATATTTGTCATTAGTTAGTTTTTAAATTTATGTTTGAAGCCATTTAGAGCTATGTTTATTTCATTAAGAGGTATTTATTTAATTATGTCTTTTAATTATATTATTACGTTATTTATTTTCAGCATGAGTGGGTAGTTTATTAATCTAAACAATACTTAGACATGTATATACTTTGGATTGCTATATAGTTATAATTAAGGAATCATGCACTTAATGCTTTAGATCTAATCATATACAACAATCCCAATTTCAATAAGTTGTTTTTGCATATTACAACCAATGAGGATTGATATTGTATGCATAGTTGCAAATATTTATTATGATGTTTAGATCATGATTCTATGTCTATGATTATTGACAATAATTATAGTAGTAACTATGATTAATCTATTGGGCCATATTCCCGAAGCGGATGTTCTAGGTGATTGTATTCTAAGTTATTAATTGTTTAGCATATTCTCGATTAATATTTGATTTAGATTAGGAATGATTTTCATTGAGTGTTAATGCTATCATATTTTATTTTATTGCTTTTTATCCAATAGGTAGATTTATAATGATTTTCCATCGAATTTAGGAAAATTAATGGTTTGCTAAAGGCTATCAACCTATTATGAATTATGATTTAATGATTCCAAGATACTATGTGATATGATTATAACTATGTTATGAAGTGATGTTATGTTCTAGTGTTTGAATGCCTAATTCATAATAGGTTGGATTAGGCATTCATTTTCCTAAATTCATATCACATAAAATTCTTGTTAAATTCAATATCATATAACAAGAAAAAATTTAGTATTTTTTCTTGTTTCTCTAGAAAGTATGTTAAACAAAACTATTACCTTGCTTAGTGGGGGTTTGCTTAGATTTTTGTTTTGACATTTGTTTAGATATTTATATTATATATTGAATTTAAATTTTGTTTAGTTAAGTTTACATTGAATTGTTTGAATAAGTTTCGTTAGTTTGGTTAATTAAGTTAGTAATGATAATTTTTAGTTATTTAGTATTTTAATTGCCATTTAACTTGATTAACAAAATTAAGAAAAACAAGAAAAAAATACTTTCTCCAGAAGGTTGCAAAATCCCTGTGAAGACGATATCCTATTTACCACTACTACAAATAATAGGAAAATACGAGAAACTATTGTGCACGCTCGACATGTGTCAATTTTTGACGCCGTTGCTGGGTATTTTAAAATAATTTCTTAGGATTCTAGAAGTTATAAGGTCTACACACTTCGTCACTCAAACTCTACAGGATCTTTATATTCGTTTGATCCTGAAATAGATAGAACTTTTAAAAGTTTAAGACTACAACAACTTAAGGAAAATTTAGTTAATAGGATTGATGATAACAACAACAATAAAAATGATAATGTCATTATTAATAATAACAATAATAATAGAGAACTCACTTTTAGATATGCAAATCAAAATGTTACAGCATATGAGCCTCTGTGCATAGCATACCCCAGATGGATTTCCTGAATTTGAACTTAAATATGGATTTATTAGTGCTTTGCCTAACTTTTATGGTAAAGACAATGAAGATCCACAAAAATTCATAAGGGGTATCAACATAAAGTTAACAGGATGAAACTGAAAGAGGCACTTTAGAACAAGTCAAACTTAAAGCTTTTCCTTTTGCATTGAAAGATCAAGCACAAGATTGGTTATTCTCTCTCCCGTAAGATTCAATAACTACATGGACTCAAATGTTAGAAGCTTTCCTATATGAATATATGCGTACTAGAAAAATTAGTTCCTACATAAAGTAAATCATAGTTGCAAAGATGAAAAGTGATGAAAATTTTAATGAATTTTGGGATAGATTCCAAAGATTAGTTTTTTCATGTCCACAATATGGATATACTCAAAGAGCATTATTAGAATATTTTTATGAAGGACAAAATCACTTTGAATAAAAGTTATTAGAAACAATATATGAACAACACAAACTTTAGCTAAGGAAACAATTATTAAAATGGCTAAACAATCTAAGCAATATGGTAAAAAGATCGAAACCTCAAGAAAGAAACTTTATGAAGTTGATAATAGAAGAAATAATTCGTTTGATGATAAAATTGATGAATTATCTAATATGGTTATGTTGTTAATTAAAGATAGATCCCATCAAGTTAAAGCTTGTGGATTGTGTAATGAGGTTACACATCCTACGGATGCGTGTCCTACTCTACATGAAGAGAATACTGAAAAGGTGAATGCATTGATGAACCAATTTCTTGGTCCTCCAAGAAATCAATATAATAACAATACTTATTATCTCTGAAGACAACACTCAAATCTTAGTAATTGTCCTCAAAATCAAAATTATAGTACTTATAGACCAATAGCTCAGATGCAATCAACACCTTATTAGCAACCTCAACAAAATGCTCAATCTATGAATCCAAATTTAGAGCAAATCTTCAATAATTTTATGAACTAAAGTCATTAAAACTTTACACATATTTCTTAAAATCAGATTAAGACTAATAATAATATTAATGAACTAAAAAATCAGTTAAGTCCAATGAACTTACAAATAATTAGGTTAAGTACTCAACATAGTAACCAAACTAAGTCACCTACTCAAGCTGTTATTGCTCCTACTAATCAAACACAAGTGAATGCTTTATTTACTAATGAAAAAGACACATCTATAGCTGAAAAAATACTTAAACAAGGTAATAAAAAGAAAATACATAAATCAATTGAAGAAGAAGAAGAAGAAATGATGGCTAATGTCAATTCTATTAGAGAATGGATGGCTGAATAATTAATTGAAATATACACCTTTTCCTGAAAGGCTATACCCATGGTATTTAGCTAGAGTTGAAGCATATGAAAAATCTTTATAAAAGTTTGAAATAATTGAGAAGGATGAAAATGATAAGATTTTTAAAAACTTGAATGAAGATATGTATTCATATTATACCATTCCAAAACGATTAGTTGATGCTTGGGAGGAAGAAGATAATGAAGGCACACTTGAAACATTTAGGAAAATAGAAATTATTAAACCATTGATGGAATCAATTATACAATTTTCTAATTATGAAGAAGTTTTGAAAAAATTCTCTTAATCAAAGGTTAAATATTTAGAAAAATCTAAAGAAAACTTAATAGAAAAGGTGTCTGCTTTAATTAAAAGGAAAATACTTTAGAAATGTTGTGATCTAGGAATGTTTGGAATTCCTAT
Organism: Stephania cephalantha; assembly: GCA_039657325.1. Lineage (NCBI taxonomy): Eukaryota > Viridiplantae > Streptophyta > Magnoliopsida > Ranunculales > Menispermaceae > Stephania > Stephania cephalantha. The sequence continues at coordinate 26,980,042 of CM077573.1, forward strand.
AACTTTAGGAACATCTTTTATAAATTTTGCTATGTGTGATCTTGGAGCATCAAATAATGTTATGTCACTTAATTTATATGAGTCATTGAAAATAGGCTCATTGACTTATACACATATTAATCTTACCTTAGCTAAAAAAATAATTATTAAACCCTATGGTTTACTAGAAGATTTCTTACTAAAAGGAAATGACTTAGTATTTCCAGCTGACTTCTATGTCATGAAAATGAGAGACTCAATATCATCTAAATTTTTGACTATACTATTAGGAAAACCATTTCTTAGAACAACTAAAACAAAGTAAGATACCTTTAAAGAAACAATGTATATGGAATTTGAAAATAAAATTGTCACTTTTCATTGTAATGATGAAAATGTTTATGATAATTCTGATGAATCTAATAATGAACAAACTAATGATAATGAATCATTAGAATTAAACAATCATAATTTAAAAGCTGAAGTATATGTTATTAATACAGTAACAATGGAAGAAGAAAATGTTTTGAAAAAGAATAAATGAGTTGAGGATACTTTAAATGCAAAGATTATAACTCAAGAAGGGATTGTTGAGCAACGGAACAATGTTGAGAATGATACAAAAATGTAGGAATTTAAAGCTACAAAGAATAAGAAGAAGAAAAAGAACTTCGCAATTGTCAAGCTCGGTGATCCAGAAGATATATACATAAACATAAAAGTCAAATGGGCCTGGTATTTTAAAGCTATTTGTGATACAAGTTCTAAAGAAAACTAAATGCCAATTCAGTTCTTTCTTCATACTCAACTCGGAGTTGGATGTACTTTCATCATACGAAAAAGTTACTCTACTAAATGGTTATTCAAAGTGAAACCAATAGGAATGGTTACTAATGTACTAGTTTAAATTGAAAAGTACATTATTTCCATACACATTTTGGTTATGCCACACTTCATCAATGTAGATCCTCCATTAATCTTAGGACGACCTTTCTTAGCCACTTCACTAGTTGTCATAAATACTCTGAACAAGACAATCAATTTTAGAGTGCATGGCCGAGCAATCACTTTCTAGAATGGCACTAGAGTGGACAATCCTAAATTTAAGTTTATGGATCCAGTTTAGAACTGCGTGGTTTAGTCGAGTCAACGACAGTAAACAAAGCGCTCTATGGGGAGACAGCCCATACCCTATCTATACTTTCAGTTTTAGTATTAGAATTAGTTAGTTGTTTTTATATTCTCTCAACTTTTGACTCTTAAAATGAGGATATTTTAAGAATTTAATTTCGAAATAATTTCATGTGAGGGGGGTCGATCAAGTCAATTTTTTGTATTATATTGTCTTAATCATTAGTTTTTATGTTAGTCGATAATTTATATTAATGAAAATAATGTTTAGTACAAATTATAGTCAAATTACGGTAATTTTTAATAATTCTACCTTTTTATTGGGTATATATGTGATAAATATGTGGAAAATCAATTAAATTAAAAAAATATCGAAAATAGGCCAATGATTTTCCAATGACTCTTGTTTTTCTTGAAAATCACCGTGAAAATCGGCAACATCTCGCATAAATTTTAGTGTAATTTTAGGTCGCGATTTGGCACCGATTTGCACTTATAATCGGGATTCGCTAAAATAATCGTTGAACCACTAAGGCTCATTTTCAACGATTTAGGCTTCGATTGCCAAGCAAATACACTTAAAAACCTTAATTGTTGTCTAAATTAGTAGTAGAAAAGAGCACGAATCATCAATGAATTGGAGTTTACGCCAGAAATCACCAAATGAATCGATGGAGCACAAAGAGCCAAATCTAGTGATTAACTTAGCAATTTGTGAACAAAATGAAATTGCTGACAAATTGCTGAGGTCGTTTTCCAGTTTTTTAGATAAGAACAAGGAATTTGATTTTATTTAAGATTTGTATAGCTTAGGAAACTATAAATAGGACCTTAGGGCTTCAAAATCTCTTTCCCTATTTCTCTCAGAACATTTGGAATCATTCTATATTAGTTATTATGTAGTTTTTAAATTTATATTTGAAGCCACATTCGAGCTTTGTTTATTTTACTGAGAGATATTTATGTGATTATGTGTTTTAATTGTATTATTGTGTTATTTATTTCAAGTATGAGTGAGTAGTTTATTAATCTAAACAAACCTTAGACAAGTATATACTTTGGATTGCTATATAGTTATATTAAAGGAATCATGTACTTAATGCTTTAGATCTAATCATACACAACAATCATGATTTTAATAAATTATTTTTGCGTATTATAACTAATGAGGATTGATAGTGTATGCATAGTTGCAAATATGTATTATGATATTTTCATTCGATTATATGTCTATGATTATAAACATCAATTATAGAAGTATTAACTAGGATTAATCTATAGGCCCATATAACCCGAATGGATATTCTAAGTGATTGTTTTTAAATTATTTATTAATTAGCATATTCTGCTTAATATTTAATTTAAATTAGGCATGATTATCATTGAGTGTTAGTGCTATCGTATTTCTTTATTATTGTGTTTTATCCAATAGGTAGATTTACAATAATATGAATATGACATATATTCCATTGAATTTAGGAAAATCGATGGTTTGCTAAATGTTATCAACCTATTATGAATTAGGATTTAATGATTTCAAGATTCCATGTGATATGATTATAACTATGTTATGAGGTGATGTTATGTTCTAGTGTTTAAATGCAATCCAAGTATATTACATTGTTTAGAGAGGGTTTGTTTAGATGTTTTTTAGACATTTGTTTAGATAATTATATTATATTAATTTTGAAATTTTTTTATTATGCTTGCATTGAATTGTTTGAATTATTTTAGTTAGTTTGGTTAATTAAGTTAGTAATTATAGTGTTTAGCCACTTAGTATTTGAATTCCAGTTTAATTAGATTAACTAAATTAAGAAAAATAAGTAAAAAATACTTTCCTTAGAAGTTTGCAAAATCCCTGTGGAGACGATATCTTATTTACTATTACTACAAATAATAAAAAAATATGGAAAACTATTGTGCACGCTCGACACCTGTCACATTCCATTCATTTGAAGTTTGTAGTTACATATTTGTATATTTCATTACATTTTTTATTACACATATCAATTAGTTTATGCTTCACGAGGTATATTTGTTTTGTTGGAAACCTAACTTAATTTCTCAACTTTGAGGACAAGGTTTAGAATGAGTATAGGGGTATTTTAGATGAAGTATAACAAACATAACAAATAAAGTAAAGAAAGGTAGAAGATAAGTTCAAAATTGATGCAAAGTTCAAACTTTTGATTCGATATTCAAGTGAGTTGATGAGATTTTTCAAAATTTTTTCCGAATTTAAGTAAGAATGAATTTCATTTTTCTTTATTTTTAGTTGGGAAAAGAATGAAAATGAATATATGAATATATAGTAGCTTTTTGAATGGAAGTACTATTTTTATTACCCAACTGAATTCTATGATAGAATGAATCAATTTTTATACCCTTTTGATTAACTTTACTAGACGATGTATTCACTTAATTGCCTTGTGTTAGTCACGAGAATGGGTAAAAGATCATCGAAAAGATAGTGCATGATGAACAAGATAGATCTCTAAGAATCTTATGATACAAAGGCTATTGATTAAATATTTTTATAGTATATATATAGAAAGTTATTATGCCACAATTGAAAGAAGAAATGGGTTAGAAACCAATGTAAATGTAGCATTGAGAAATGATAACAAGAGTTATAAATATATAGAGAGTCCTATAAATTCATGGGAAATGGAGTAGGGAGTCTATAGTGGAAGAAATGTGAGAATGTCCAAAAGAAATGGAACAGTAACTCAAAAGTGAAATGGAAATAAATAAATAAAAATAATAATAATTAGGATGAAGTAGAAAAAATGAGAGATGAGAAAGGCGGATGCTCTTAAACTCTTCAAAGAAAAGATTTAGCTTGAATGCTTGAAACTATGGTTAAATCAAATATTTCTTAATCTAAAACGTTTTAAACGATATATTCATTAGTGTATTGGCAAAATTCTTATTGATTTTGATTGTGGTGCTATTATAAAGTATTTTTCAAAATTAAGATTAATCTAGTGTTTTTGTATTTTTAGATTCTATACTAGTCAACGTACGCTTGATGCTTGTCAGTTGAGATTGAGAAAAACTTATATTATGTATTGGCCTTGGTATTGATTGAACTTTAAGTTCTAAGGGGTATTGCATTGGGAGGTTGACAAGTCAATAATTATACATGTTTTATAGTGTAACTTAGGTTGGTTTTGTATATAAATGATGATATTACACTAGGTATTCTCTTGTATTTGTGATTTCAGGATTTAAATAGAAAAATTGAAGAAAAGGTAGAAAAGAGGAAGAAGATCAAAACTGTTAACTGGAAAAGAAGTTCATCGATTAGCCAGTGATTATAATTTACACTAAAAATTGCCACCTAAATCGGTAGCAGAAAAATGTTAGCGAATCCACAACGAATTGAAGAATGCACTAGAAATCACTAGCTAAATTGGTGGAGCACTGAAAGCTAAACTCAGCGACTTCTGTACAACTTAAGAATCGTTGACAAATCGCTGAGGTCGGTGATGGATATTTTAGATAAGAATGAGGAATTTGTATTTATTAAGGAGATGCACTCTTAGGGAAACTATATATAGGACCAGAGAGGTTTGAAATAACTCTCCCTTTTCTCTCTTACACTCATTTTAACTTCCAATTACTCTTCTTTTAAACCTCTAGTCTTTTAAGTTTAGTTTTATATGGGAAGCAATAATGAAGCTTTGATTAAGAGGTATTTATTTACTTATTCATTATGTCTTTTAATTACATATTTGCATTATTTATTTCCAGCATGAGTTTGTAGTTAGTTAATCTAACAAACCATGGACATGTAAAATACTTTGGATTGCTATGTAGTTATAATTATGAAATCACGTACTTAATGCTTTAGATCGATTCATACACATCAATCGCGGATTAAACAAGTTGTTTTTGCGTATTACAACTAGTAATTCTTTGTTTTGAGTGCATAATGGTCAATATATTCCTTAATATAGAGTATCCAAATCTATGTCTATAGTTATTAACAACAATTATATAAATATTAACTAGGATTAATCTATAGGGCTTTTCCTAAGTGGATATTCTTGGTGATTGTGTTAAAATTTGTTTATTATGCGATTTTGGTTAATATTGGCTTAGATTATACATGATTTTCATTGAGTGTAATGCTATCATATTTCTATGGTGTTGCATTTTATCCAATGAGTAGATTTACAATGATAATAATGTGGCTTTTCTATTGAATTTAGAAAAATCGGTGGCTGGCTAAAGGCTATCAACCTATTTATGATTTAATGATTCCAAGATTCCATATGAAATAATTATAACTATGCGTTGTGAAGTAATGTTATGTTTGAATGTTTGAAAGCAATCCTAGTATATGATAATGTTTAATGGGGTTTGTTTAGATAATTCATTTATATTGATTTGTTAATTATTCGATTGTTACTTTAAATTGCTTCAGGTTAGTTTATTAAATTTAAATTGTTTATAGTTTAGTTATTTTAGTTAATTGTTTATTTTTTCCATATTATTACTATTTAATTCCCTTTTAACTAAACTTAAATAATTTAAATCCAGTAAAACTTTAGGGTAACCTTAATTAATAAGAGATTTGAAAAATTCTTGTGAAGACGTTATCACATTTATCATTACTAAAAAACAATAGTAAAATACAAAAAATTATTGTGCATGCTCTACATGTGTTAATGATTGAGTTATAATTAAAGGATGATTATTTTTTCTAAATCATTCTATTTTATCATAACTTCTATTTATTTGTGGGTAATATCTTTTTATTTGAAGATCACTTCTATTTAAAACTTCTATTATTTAAAGTTAAGATGAATTAGATTGAAATCAATATATAAGGAATAAAAAAAGAATAAAAATGAGAGTATTATTTGCTCGGGACATCAAAGTGTTGAGTTTGGGGTTATTTAACAAGTCAATAATTAGACATGTTTTATAGTGTAATTTAGGATGGTTTTAGATGAAAATGATGACATTACACTAGATATTCTCTTATTTTTGTGATTTCTAGATTTAATAAAGAAAAAGGAAGAAATGGAAGAAAAAGAGGAAGAAAAGTCAAAACAGTCAACTAGAGAATAAGTCCAGTGATGAGCCAGCAATACGAACATAGGAATCACGTCATACATCAGTGGGGCACAAAGAGCTATTTCTATTGATTAACTCAACAATTTGTCAATAACATAAGATTAGCTGGCAAATTGTTGAAGACGGTGATGAGTTTTTGTATTACTACGAGGAATTTTAGTTTATCTATGATTTGTACGATTAGGGAAACTATAATTAAGACCTTAGGGTTTTGAAATTAAGAGGCATCAATTAGCCATTATTAATATTAAAGTCTTTTCAATTAGGTTTTAGTTTAACTCATTGTTTATTGCTTTTGGAGACTCTTTGGAGATTAAGACTTATTTAATAGATGTATTTTACATTAATGTCTTTCAATTATTTGTTTATTGTGATGTTTATTATTAATATGTGTGAGTAGTTCATTATTGTTAACACTACTCTGGACATGATTGTAAACCGTTCATCTATTTTGTAATAATGTAAAATTTGTGTGCTTAATGCTTGAAATCAATCACGCACGTCAATCACAGCTTTTAATAAGTTGTTTTTGTGTATTACAACTAATGATTCTTTATATTGAGTGAATAGTGACCAATATGTTTCTTAATATTGGGTATATAAATCTATGTATATGATTATTGACGATAATTATAGAAGTAGTAACTAGGATTAATCTATAAGGCAAAAATAACCCGAGTGGATGTTATGGGTGATTATGTTCTAAGTTATTTAGTGACTAGCACAATTCTGATTTTTATTTAGTTTGGATAAGGTATGACTGTTATTGAGTGTTAATGCTATCGTATTTCTAGTTTATTGTGTTTTATCCAATAAGTAGAATTACAAGGGTAAGGATATGACTTATTTCCATTGAATATAGGAAAGTCAATAGTATGCTAAAGGCTATCAACATATTGTGATTAGAGTTTAATGATTTAGTATCATTATATAAATATGATGATTTGATTATGACTTTGCTTTAATGAAAATGTCCAGATATGACGGTTTACATATCATTGTTTAAGATGTACTGTTTGGATATCTAATTTATATTGATTTCTCGATTGTTTATTTGAATTGCATTAGATTAGTTTATTGAATTTAAATTTCTTATATTTTAATTAATTTATTTTTTCATTTTTAGATTGATAGTGTTTTATTCTTGTTTTAATTAGATTAGTTAAATTAAAGTAAATTAATCCAATAAGACTTTAGGGTAGACTTAGTTCTGAAGAGATTTGCAAAATCCTTATGGAGTCGATATCCATTTACCACTATTACGAATAATAGGAATATATGGGAAATTATTGTGCACTCTCGACACATGTCACTAGTTACCACTCATGATAGGTGTCTCCTAGAGCGCTAATGCTCGCTAGTCTATTGAAAATTTACGACATATCAAGTGGTTTTTCGAGTCTAGTTAGTATGTGGTTGTGTCGCACGTTCCCTCCATTGACATGAGGAGAAAGAGGTGGAGTGAGTCACTATAAGCCTATATATAAGACTTGATGAAAAAGAACATTTTTGAATCGACGACAAAATCATACTTACATTGGTCTATGTGTCCTCTTGATAAGGAATTATTATTTAATTTGCTAGTTTTAGAGTATTTATATTTATTTATTCTCGCATTTACTTTCCTAGTTATTAATCAGTTATTAGTCTAGATTAATTTTCTTTTTAAAACCCCTTTGATAACATAAAGTTAACCCCAATGTCTATGGGTTCGACCCCATACTTGCCTCACTACATATCCAAAAAGTAAATTGGAACTATTATTAGTGTTGTACGACGTGACATCAATTTTTGGCGCTGTTGTCGGGGCTTGGTGCTGATTAACTTTAGGATACTAATTAATAAGAACATGTACCTTTGTATCTCAGTGTTTTGCAGGCTCACTTCATGGCTAACAACACCTACCATTACAATCATGATTCATATAAAGACTCACACTATTACAATGTGAATGGGATAGATATGTCACATTATGAACAAAATTCTTTTAATCGACATTGACCTGTTGGTCAATGCTTGTGGATTTAATGGATATTACTCTCATCATATTGATGTCTATCCTTCACTCATGAATTTGATGAAGCAATTCATATCTTGCCAGATGAAGTACCAAACCAAAATTAACTCCTATTTCAAAGAGATACAAAAACAAAATGATAAATTAGTGGAAGAGTTAAAGCATTTGGATAGCTAAGGAAAAGTTGAAGCTTGTATATTTTGTGGAGATACTTCTCATTCTAATGAAGCTTTTCATTATAATAAAAAATCAATAGTATAGAGTATTTTTATTCAACCCGCCTCGTTATTTTCAACCAATTATGCTCTTCAATATAATTACTTAGAGTAAGCGCTATAGCTTGTTTCCAATACTCAATAGCTTGATCGAACCAAGCCTCTACCATTTTAGAATTTCCCTGTTGAATGTCATGTTCTCCTAAATTAGAATAGGCGATTCCATTCTTAAAACCGTACTTGAGAGTTTCCTACCTCATACGGCACAAGAGTCAATTATTATTTTTGGTGTGCCTTCTTAATCTACCTTAAATAAATAAGATTCTTCGTAATGGATCCATTGTTTTCGGGTTGATTAAAAAGGATAATTATATTTACATGAGCTTCAAACTTGAATATCGATTCATAATTATATTTACCTTTTCTCCCACCTTTAGAAGATTGAGGCATAGGCATCTTTTGCTATAATTGAAACTTTACTTGGTGATTTTGTGAAGCATCAGTGTAAACATAGCCCTGATATGGATGGTCTCTGAAACATTTGAACTATGGTATACAATAATTAAAGCAAATGGATAAGAAAGGAACACTGTTTGAACAGTCCTTGAGTGATGATACTTATGTCAAGGTGGATGGATTTCTTAGATTATTTGTTGGCTATCTAATTAGCAAAGAAGAAGAAAAGTACAGTGAAGTACTTGAGCTAAACTCCATGTCCATTTTCCACAATTGCATAGCTTATGATGAAAAGGAGGTTGAGAAAGACGTTGAAGTGACTTTTGAAAGGTCAAATGAGACACAATAAAAGAGCAAGGATGACCAACCTCTGGTGTTGGTAAAGCTAAAATTGACTTATGTGCCATGCATACGTGTTGAATTCTAGAAAGGGGTGGAAGAAAAAGAGCACTTAGAGATTTTCTACAATGCCGACACTTTTGTGTTGGATGTTTCAGATGAGATAGAATCTTTTGTGTTAGAAGTCCAAGATGAGCTCCAAAGTCTGAATGAAAACGTGCCAATTTCATTGCCTAAAGTCACAGTAAAGCCATTTGTTCAAGACTACTCCCAAGTAGCTGGTGTCACATGATCATCCATGTTAAGTTTAAGCAAAGACTTGAAAGAAAGGCGCTTGTTAGGAGGCAACACAACTTTGTTTTATTTATTCATGTATTTTATTTTACTTTACTTTAGTTTTTAATTATTTAGATTCTAATAAACTCCTTGATTTTGTGGGCTTTTAAGGTGTATAGAAATAAAAAAGCATTGAAAAAAGAAGAGTACCTTATGTCTGGTGTCAGGTTTGATTTTGAATATTATTTTTGTTAGCATGATAGATCATTTTTAGGAAATTGACTGCAATTTCAGATTTATGTGTTTTAAGACTTGGTTGGGAATTGAAAACCAGCTTAAGTCGTCACATTAGTAGCAAGTCTTTAAGTAGAACCCAAAATCTTAGAGTCCATTCTACCAACTTTTTGACTTTACCCTTAGTTAGAAGACTTCGTGCTTGCAAGTTTTGGTTGGAATCTTTTTAGTAAACTCCTTGTTTGACAGTTCAGTACTCTTATTATGTTATCTTGGTTCAACTCTTTCCATAAGTCACCTAAATTGAAGAGAGATTGTATGTTGTTGATGCATCATGGAAATAATGTGATATTTTTGTACTATAACATTGTCACACTTCACCGCACATCACTCATTTTACATCTTTGTCGCCTTCTTATGTATATATATGTTTTACTCCATTCATTTCATTTTCTTATCTTCAATTTTTAGTTCACTTGTTCTTTTCGATTGTGTATGGTTATTTAGATTCTTTGTTACGGCTTAAATTCTTAGAATTTCTACTTATCTGATGTGTAAATGCATGTGCACACTAGTTAGGTTATAATTCATTGCCAGTGATCCTACCGCCGTTCGGTATGGGGATCACGTTAAGTGGTGGGTGGGGCCTTATTAGTTCGTAATTGGTGTGCACCTGTGCAACTAGGATATGAGATGGGTAGTAGTGTATTGTAATTTCCATGTGACAGGTGGACAATTCGACATTCGTTACCACTCATGATAGGTATTGTCATAGAGCGCTAATGTTACTAGTCTATTGAAAACCTATGACATATCTGGTGGTTTTGTGGGTCTAGTTAGTATGTGGTTGTGTCGTACATTCCCTCCACTAACATGAGAAGAACGAGGTGGTGTAAGTCACTATAAGCCTATATATAAGACTTGATGAAAAATAGCCTTTTCGATTTGATGACTAAATCATACTTACAGTGGTCTATTGACACGTGTCGAACGTGCACAATAATTTCTTGTATTTTCCTATTGTTTATAGTAGTGGTAAATGGGATATCATCTCCATAGGGATTTTATTAATCTCTTAACAATTAAGGCTACCCTAAAGTTTTACTTGATTTAATTTGCATTAATTTAACTAATCTAACTAAAACATGAGTTAAACACCTTAATATAAAAAAAATCATTTAATCAAAATAATTAAACTATAAAAAATTTTAGTTCAATAAACTAATCTAATGCAATTCAAAGAAATTATCAAATAAATCAATAAATCAATACAAATTAAACAACAAAACAAACCCCTACTAAACAATGTAATATAATTGGATTGCATTCAAACACTAAAATATAACATTACTTCATAACATAGTTATAATTATATCACATGGAATCTTAGAATCATTAAATCTTAATTCATAATAGGTTAATAACTTTAGCAAATCATCGATTTTCCTATATTCAATGGAAAATAAGCCATATTCCTATCATTGTAAATCAACCTATTAGATAAAACGCAATAAAATAGAAATACGATAGCATTGACACACAGTAAAAATCATGCCTAATCTAAATCAAATATTAATCAGAATCTGCTAATTCATTAAGATCTTAGAACACAATATCCTAGAACATCGACTCGGGAATATAGCCCTATAGATTAATCCAATTACTACTTCTATAATTGTTGTCAATAATCATAGACATAGATTTAGGTACTCTATACTAAGACACATATTGGCTACTATGCATTCAATATAAAGAATCATTCGTTGTAATACATAAAAACAAATTATTAAATCCGTGATTGACGTATATGAATAGATTTAAAGCATTAAGTACATGATTCCTTAATCACAACTATATAACAATCCAAAGTGTATACATATCTAGGGTTTGTTTAGATTAACAAAATACTCACACATTTTGGAAATAAATAATACAAGAATATAATTGAAAGACAAAAAAATAAATAAATAACTCTTAATGAAAGTAAAAAAAGCTCTAATGTAGCTTCAAACATAAACTCAATAAAACTAAAATTATGAGGGCATAAGGCTAAAAGAAGAGAGTAATTTTGAAGCCTTAACGTCTTATTTATAATTTCTATAAGTGTACAAATCATAGATAAATATGTAATCCTTGTTTTTATCTAAAAAACTCGTCACCTACTTTAGTGATTTTTCAGTGATTCCACTTTATACACAAATCACTGAGTTAATCATAGGATTTAGCTATCTGTGCTCCATCGATTCAGCTTGCGATTTCTAGTGTATTTTCCCATTTGCTGTTGATTCTCCAGCTAATCTTTGCTATCAATTTTGATGGTGATCTCTAGTATATATTCAAATCGCTGGCTAATCGCTGGACCCTTTCTACAATCGACTATCTTGCTTTTCTTCCTCTTTTTCTTCCATTTCTTTATTTTCCTAATTATATCCTAAAATCACAAAACAAGAGAATACGTAATGTAATATCAACATTTATATCTAAAATTAACCTAAATTACACTATAAAACATTTCTAATTATTGACTTGTCAAACACCCCCAAACTCAACACTTTGTTGTCCCGAGCAATGGAATACTCTCAATCATATTCTCTTTTCATTCTTTATAAACCGGACTTGTTAGATATAAATTTTAAAATGGAAGTAATTTTCTAATGGAAACATATTAGCCACAAGTAAATAAAATTTATGATAGAATAGAATGATTTAGACAAAACAAAACATCCCTTAATGATAACTCAACCACTTAATGCAATACTCATTAGAACTTAAAGTTCAATCCTAAAAGTAGGTACATAATATAGGTTATCTCAATCTCCACGGACAAGCATCACGCTTACGATGACTAGTATAGATTCTTAAAACACAAAAGCACTATATTATTATTAATTTTAGAAAATACTTTATAATAGCATCACAGTCAAAATCAATAAGAATTTTACCAAGATACCAATAAATATATCGTTTAAAACGTGTTAGATTAAGAAATATTTTACTCAACCCTAACTTCAAGCACTCGAGTTAAATCTTTACTTTGAAGAGTTTAAGAACATCCATCTTTTTTATCTCTCATTTTTTTCACTCCATCCTAATTACATCTTCATTATATATTTCTTTTGCTTTTGAGTCCCTGCTTCTTTTTATATGAACATTCTCACATTTTTACCACTATAGATTCCCTGCTCTATTTCCTATGGAATCTAGAGGACTCTCTATATGTTTGCAAACTTTTCTTAACACTTCTCATTATCCACTAAAGTTAAAGAAAGTATTATTTCTAACTTATAGAAATTCATCGGTTTCTAACTCATTTCTCTTTCAATTGTGGCATAATAATTTTCTATATATGTCTTGTAAAATACTTAATCAATAGCCTTTTCATCATAAGATTCTTAGAAATCTGTCTTGTTTATCTTCCACTAATGTTTTGATCTTCTACCCATTCTCATGACTAATAGAAGAAAATCAATCCAGCTTAAACATCGACTAGTAAAGTGGTATAAAAATTGATTCTTTCTATAATAAAATTCACTTAGATAATAAAAATATCACTTTTATTCAAAATCTATTATATATATATATTCATTTTCATTATCTTTAGAACTAGAAATAAAGAAAAATGAAATTCATACTTGCTTGAATTTGGAAAGAATTTGAAAAATTTCATCTACTCACTTGAATATCATATCAAAATTTTGAACTTGTCTTCTACCTTTGTTTTCTTTCCTTACTTTTGCTATTGCTATGCTATACTTCACTTAAAATACACCCAAAATCATTTCAAACCTTGTCCTCAAGGTTTTAAAATTAAGTTGTGTTACAACAAAACAAATATACCTCGGAAGCATAAACGAATCGATATGTGTAATAATAAAAATGTAATTAAATAGACAAATATTGAATTCAACAAATGAATGGAATGTAAAGGGAACATATTTCATTCATAAGCAAAAATTTAATCAAGAGCAATACATTTAATTATTCATTCATTGCTTGTATACAAGAGAAAATAAACTACATGCGGTAGTGTCTAGAAGTAAATTCATCATTATCCTCATCATCTTCATCCATTCCAGCAGAAGGTTGTGAAACATAACTATCAGCTGGGTTGTAAATCCTAGTTGGAAATTCGCAACTGTAAAGACATAATGTCGACACTTCTTCTCGAGTCTTGCAAATGACTATCATGCCTTCTTTTGGACATAGAATGATAGCATTGTAAAGTCCTCTCGTTTGTTGCTATCACCTCTTCATTCTGGTGAATTTTCATTTGGCTATGCATAAATGAAGAAAATATGGTCCGAAAAAATCTTTCCATCCTAGGCTGTAATGAAAATTGTGTTGAATTCATATCAACACTCGGTATGTACACTATAGCCATCAATCTTGCCGCTTTCTATGGGTCTTTTCTTGTTTTCCTCATATTTTTTCAGTTGTTCTCCACTTTCTTGCTTCTCTCACATCTATCGCATTAAATGATTCTCATTCATCCTCCGAATCATTGTATTCTACCATTTTTTTCATTCATTGTACTTTTCCATCATTTATTGTCTTCTCAGGCAATACACAAAACTCCATATCGAAACCCACCTCGGCTTGCCTACTCAATTGAGTAATCAAAATTGAGAATGGTAGTCCTTCATTTTTGTTGGTCTGCATTACAAACTTCATAGAATCGTTTATAATCTTTCCAACATAAATACAACCCTTCGTCATAACTATATGGTAAAGTAGAGCAGCTCTAGCGTTTTTCACCTAAAAGTGTTGTTTTGTTGGATAAAAATACACATCTATAATATAACTCCAACTCTTCGTAATTTTTTAAAAATAGGTGGGTTTAATAAATTTTGGGTGTCCATCACTATCAAGGGCCAATCCCTTATCTGAAGGTATCTCTAATGCGTCTTGGATTATCTCAAAGGGATATAATTCCTTATCGACATAAATAACATTTGGGCTTTCTCCATTCTTTATCTGTTTTGTGGTAGACAAAAAAATCTATTCAACCTCACAGGTGAAATATCAATTTTCTTCCTTTTTACTACTACATTATCCCATTCCTTACTAACATGGCCGTTCGGATAAAAATGTTGTACAATTTCCAAATATCCTCTTACTCCTATACCCGAATAGTCTCTCAAAAGACTATTTCATCCTTTATCTCTAATGATACTCACAATCTTATCCTCATACTTGCTCACATTCTGAATATTGAACCCCCTCTCATGAATTAGGACCCTGTGTTATTATTATAATACATTCATTGAGCTTTAGGTCTCTCAAACGAAAAAAAGTTCATAAGGCACTGAACGACTAGGGTCTGGATTCTCATATTATTCTTCCTCATCAGATGACAATGGAGATTATTCTCTAAGCTCTACTATCCCTGGTCTAGGTTCTTTAATACTAACCCCGGTATGTATAATATTCATTAGGTGGCCTGCATATTTGTACTTGGATTTTTCTAGGACTACCCCTTTCCCTTTGTCTTCCTTACTACTTATACCTCTTCCTTTACCTTATCCCACCATAGAAACACTCAACTATGATGAAATAAGTAAATTGAAATCATGCAATTGAAAATTTCATACTATTGTTAAGAAAAACAAGTTAGTGAAAAGGTTTTATCATTGAGTCTCGAAAGAGTTGAAAATAGTATGTTTAAAATAATTTAATCAATATATTCCTATCATAAATATATATATATATTGGAAAAATTTGTCAAAACCCCCAAACTCATTTGAAAACCCATAGTCAAATTGAAAATTTGTATCTAAACCAATTTTCAAAAATAATTTTGCAATAAAAACTCAAAAACCACATTCATTGAAAATATGATCAAAATCGATTTTGTTTAAAACATCAAAATCAAAAAGATGCTAGAGTATCGATTTATTAGCTTCTTGAGAGTGAATCTTTCAAGTAATATGCTCTATTAGCTCCTTAGACTCCCTCTCCAAACTTCGATTCGAAAAACACCCACCTAAGCATTAACTTGCTTGTATGAAATTGAATTCGAGATTTCTAGGGTGGAATCACTCCTAAAAAATATGGGATACACTTAAATAAGCTATAATTCAAGCTTTGACGGCTTGATTCTAGAAAAAAATTGATTATTCAATCGAATGGGTGCTAGGGTTTTAGGTGTGAAAGGGTTTATTATTTGGTGATTTTGGGTTCTATTTTTTAAAACACAGATTCATGCTCAGCGAATTGGCATTGAAGTAAATTCCTCGACAAATCTACAATTAAATTGCTAAAAATTGGTGTCAGTGGTCCACCGACTAGCTCAACGATTTCAAGTATAAAACCTGAATCACTGACAAACCGCTGAGTCATTTTGAACTTAAAATTTTGCAAACTGCTATCGATTTACCCAACGATTCCTAATACTATTTTGTATCATTAGGAAATCGCTCACATGTTCTTGCTATTTTTCCAATATATTAAATATTTTATTAATTTTACACACATATTTATCGTATTTAAGGTAGAATTGATCAATATTCAACAAGACATTCTAAAATGAAATTCTTATTTGTCACTAGGAAACATTATACTACTAAATAACTACTTTATTACTTAAATTAATTAAAGAAAAATATAGTTCAAATGAAAAAAGAAACTCGATCATCCTCCTCTCAATTGGAAATATCCCAAGAGAAAAATAAAGGGAGAAAGAAAATAAATATTCTTATTATCTTAAATCTATTAATATAGAAAGACATTGGCTCGATCAACCCCCTTACATGAAATTATTCCTAAATTATATTCCTAAATTACTCCATTATTAGAGTCAAAAGTTATGCGAATATAAAAAAATTGACTAATCGTAATACTAAAACTAAAAGTAAAGATAGAGTATGATTTGCCTCCCATAACGCACTTTTGTTTATAGTCATTAGCTTGACTTGATAGATGAGATCATTCGTCGTTGAGCTTGAGCGAGTCAAACTGATCATCAATCGATTCCTCATCATTTTTGACATCTTCAGCTTCTTTATCATTCTCAACATCCGCATAACTTCCTTCAGGGTAATCATCATGATAGGAGTTACTCCCTTCATAACCATCGTCATAATTATCGTCATAGATGTAATCGTCTATCTCTACCATCCTGAAGACACATATAATCATTTCCCATCCTAAGCATAACCATACGTTGTTCTATATCGAGAACAACTCCAACCTTCTTGAGAAACGTTCGTCCCATCAATATCACGCCATCCTTTTCAATATGTTGTACTACCAAGAAGTTGGTGAAATACTTTAACCGTCCCATTTACACTGACACATTCATCGACATTCCTTATGGAAAGATCTTATAAGATTTACTTTATTGACAACAAAAGGTGGTATAAAATCAATCCTCAACTTGGCCTTTTTGCTCCATTGTTCGGTAAGATATTCATATCATCCCCGTGTTAAGTAGAACACCAAGAAAATTGATTTCAATGTTCATCACGTAGAGGAAGAGTTTCCCTCGCTTACTATTACACTTCGAGTTGTGGCTCTTCATGCTTTGTTGCTTCTTTGATTTCTTCTTCTTGTGGCTCTTCACTCGCATTGATGTAAACATTAGATTTTTTAATTACTTTTAGACTTTGTTTCTCGGTCTTGAGATTAATGATCTCCATATCCCTGTTCAACACAATTTTCATAATAAGGTTTTAACTTTTAATTGTTTACTTTAAGGAAGCTTTCTATTTCTACTTTGCACCATGAGGTAATTAATTCACAACCATAAAAGGTCATATCCATCTTGAACGGAGTTTTCCAAGAAAGTTAAGTCTTGAACAAAAAATAGAACTTTATCTCCCGCTTGAAAATTTTTAGGAACTAATTTCTTATCATTAAGTGTTTTGGTTTTATCTTTGTAAATTCATGCATTTTCATAAGCATCATTCCTAATTTCTTCTAATTCTTGAAGACTCAAGTTATGTTGGTTTCCTGCTTCATTATATTTCATGTTACGTACTTTTATTGCCTAATAGGCTTTATGTTCTAACTCTACGATAAATTACACACTTTTCCAAATACTAACCTATAAGGTGTCATACCTATGGGTGTCTTAAATGCTTTTCTATATGCCCATAATGCGTCTTCTAATCTAAGACTCCTATCCCTACATGTTGGACTAACTATTTTTCCAATATTGATTTAATTTTCTCTATTTGAGGTTTCACTCGTCCACTAGTTTGTGGGTGATATGCGATAGATGTCCTATGTGTGACTTTCTTCTTAACAAGTAGATTAACAACTAATCGATTACAAAAATGTGAACCACTATCACTTATAAATGCTCTAGTTGCTCAAAAAGTTGTAAAAAATCTTTGATATAGGAAATTAACAACTATTTTTTAATCATTAGTTTTAGTAGCTTTTGCTTCTACCCACTTAGACAATAATCTACAACAAGTAAAATATAAACATAACAATTCGATGGTGGAAAAGGTCCCATGAAATCTATACCCCACACATCAAACACTTCACAAAAATTGATAGGACGTAAACTCATTTGACTTCAACGTCCTAAGTTTCCATTTCGTTGGCAATTTGGATAAGATTTTGTACCAAAGAAACAATCATTAAATTGAGCAGGCCAAAAGAATCGGGAATCTAAAATATTACGAGCAGTTCTTCGTGGACCAAAATGTCCTCCACAAGCAATAGTATGGCAATGAGATATGGTTGATTGTATTTTCGACTGTGGTTTACATCTCCTAATTATTTGGTAGGTACGAAATTTCCATAAATAAAGATCATCCAATAAATAATGTTTAGACTCCTTTGTAATTTTATTCTGTTGAGCTCTCATCAAATAAGGTGATAACCTATTGGTGGTAAGATAATTAACTATATCGGCATATCATGGGCCATCAGTCTTTATACTATAAAAATATACATCTAGAAATTCGTCCCTTAATAGTAAAGTGGTTCTCCATTTTCTAACCTACTTAAATGATTTGCTTCTAGGTTTTTAGCTCCTTTCTTATTAGTCTTGGTTTACCATCTTGTTTTTTCATTAAGTATCGCAATACGACATTATCTCGAAAAAACTATTACTTTTGTTCGTAATAAATACTGGTCAAAATTTTTCTAAGGCAAACACTCTTCGCTAGAAGTTCCTTTTTAGTAGTGGTATAGTTTCGTTGGTCTAGATCTAGTGTCTTAGAAGCATAATGTATAACGTTAGATTCTTTTCCTACTTTTTCATCTAAAATAACTTTAACTACATAATTACATGCGTCACACATTTTACTTGCATCACACATTTTTTCAAAGGGTAATGACCAATCTGGTGATTTAGTTACAGGTATGGTTGTTAAAGAATCATTTAATTTACTAAATGGAATCTTACAATCATTGGTAAATTCGAAAGAACCACTTTTTGTAAAAGTTTGCATAAAGATTGTGTTATTTTACAAAAATCTTTCATAAAGCTTCTATAAAATCATGCATGGCCAAGAAATGATAGTATTTCTCTCACTGTAGTGGGGTAAGTTATCATTTTAATTACTTGAATTTTTGCTGAAACTACCTCTATTCCTTTATAGGACACTATATGTCCTTGATCTACCATGAAATGATATTTTTCATAATTTAATAATGAATTCTTTTATATGCATCTCTTAAGCATTTTAGTTAAATTAATTAAACATTCATAAAAAGAAATACCATAAACTCGTAAATCATCCATGAAACCTTCAATAAAATTTTCCATATAATAAAAAATTACTAACCATACAACTTTGAAAAATTGTAGGTGCATTACATAAACCAAAAGGCATACGTCTATAAGCAAATGTGCCAAAGGGGCAAGTAAAAGTTTTTTTTTCCTGATATTCTTGGACTACAGGTTTTCGATGAAATCTTAAATAACCATCTAGACAGTAGTAATACGTTTTCTAGCTAGTCTATACATACCCTTCAACTGTTTTGGATTCTAGTTGGTACTAACTCTCCATGCTCATTTGTTATTACTATAATTCCTTTCTTTTTAAGAACTACTTGGACTGGACTTACCCATTTGCTATTAGTAATTGAAAATATCATTCATGCATCTAATAATTTTAATATCTAAACTTTTAATATATCCATTATAGGCAGATTTAATCTATGTTAAGCTTAGCTAGAAGGTTTTGTGTCAGTTTCAAAATTTATCATATGCATACACGTAGCTAGATTTATTCCTTTTATATCAGCAATGGTCCATCCTATTGCTCCTTTAAATTCTTTCAATACATTTATTAATCTAATTTTTTTCTAAACTTGTCGCGTTATTAGAAATTATTACTGGTAACTTATCATAGTCCCCTAGATAAACATATTTCAAATGATTTAGTAAAGTTTTTAAATCTAATTTTGGGGCTTTAACTATAGAAGTTAAGAGTTTTGAATGAGATCTAGATAAATCTAGGTAATAAGTAAGTTCTAGTAGTTCATTATATGATTCCAAAGTGCTTATTATCTCTTTTGTTTCCTCATCTTTATCATCATCTTCTTCTAAATTTTCTATTACCAATTCCAATTTATTTGTTTTATTCTTTCTAAAAGATTTATCTATTAATGGATCTATCATATCTATAGTGTATAGGAAAGATACATCCATTGGGTATTTCATTGTGTCATATATATTAAAATTATTTGTATTGTCATCTGCTTTCGTTGTTAATTTTCCATTTGAAACATCAATATTTGCTTTTCTTTGTTTTCAAAACTGGTCTTCCTAAGATTAGAGAAGTTCTATTAGAGAAATTATCTTCTTTCATATCTAAAACATAGAAATCTTTGGGAAAACTAAATCATTAACCCCGACTAGTACATCTTCTAGTAACCCTATCGGTTTAATGATGGATCTATGTGCTAATTGTACCACTATACCAGTTTATTCTAAATGTACATCTATCATTTGCAAATAAATAAATAAAGGCATAACATTTATGGAGGCTCATAAAACAAACAATGCTTTAGAAATTCCTATATTTTCAATCATACATGGAATGAAAAACATTCTAGGGTTAGAACATTTAAGAGGTAATTTCTTTTTAACTAGTGCTGATACTTGTTCTTATAGACTCACCTTTTCATTAGCCTTAATCTTTTTAGTGCTTAAATCCTTTATAAACTTTTGATATTTAGGTGCATTTTGATGACTTCAAATAGAGTTATATTAACCACTACTTTCTTGAATGTATCAGAGATTTTTTTTTCTTCCTGGAATTTCTTAGCATTTCTACTATCTTCCAAACGATGAGGGAATAGTTGTTTTATATTAATTGATTTGTCATTATCGGGTTCATCACCCTTTTTGTTGACAATCCTATTACTTGTTACTTCAATTTTTTTCTCTAACTCAACTTCTATTTCTTTTCTAGAAAATAATTGGTCGGGCATTTTAGTTCATCTGTCTTCTTACCACTTATTAATATTTTGGCTGGTGTTTTTTCATATAAATTAGGATAAGGTTGAGATGGTAGTTTCCCTTGATTAACGAATTCACTCATTTGCGTTGTCATTTGACTCAACTGATTTTTCAACTCGGTCATATCATTTTGTAATATTTGAATTATTTAATCTTTTTCTATTTTTAAATTATTCAATGTTTAATACCTTTAATAACCCTGATTATTAATACGATTACCTACATTTAGCTGTGAGTAATTTGTTTAACTATTAAAGTTATAAGTGGGTTCATTATAGCAGTAGCTTCTTCTATTTTTGTTTGTTGTCTCAAAGGGCATTCATCATTAGAATGACTTAATTCATTACAGTAAACACAAGGTTTTACTTTGCTTGATCTATCCTTTAGTAATAATTCAACCATGGTTTTTAGCTCATCTATCTTATTGTATGGTGTCTTATATGTCCTTCTATTCATTTCGCTTAGATTTTCTTTGGTTAATTCACTCTTGTCACTGTATTTCTTAGATTAATTAGCCATTTTATTCGTAGCTTCTCTTACTAAAGTTGGTGTTTTGTCGAGCAAAGACCCCTCCACATATTGTGTCTACAAATCTTTGTTCTCAGTGATTTAATACTTAATAAAAATATTGCATTAAAGTTTTTTATGTAAATCCATGCATTGGACATAATGAAATCAATCTTTGATACCTATCCAAATTTCATAATTTTTTTTTCCAATTTCCATCCTAGCATTACTAATTTTGTCTATATAAATTAATTTGCCTTGGTGGGACATATTGATCTAGAAAGACTCGTAGCATCTCGAACCAATTGGTTATGCAATTTTGAGGGAAGTAAAATGACCAATCAAAAGCTTGGCCTTTTAATACAAAAGGAAAAGTTTTTAATTTAACATAATCTATTTCTATATCTTTAGGTTTTAACGTGCTTACTTTGTGTGCAAACTCCCTAATAAACTTTTGAACATCTTCATTAAACATGGTAAAGATTTTATGAGTCCGAACTTCAGATTAAAATTCCAAAAATTCTCCCTGCAAAAATAATACACATAGGTTCATAAGCCGTGACATTCTGTTAGATTGCCTAAAGTTAATTCATCATCGTCTTCACCATATTATATGACATTCAACAAGAAGGTTTTCAAGAGATTATTTTAAAAATCCCTGGCAAGCTAAAAGTTGATAAGTGTCGAGCGTGCACAATAATTTCTCGTATTTTTTATTATTTGTAATAGTGGTAAATGGGATATCATCTCCACAGGATTTTACAAATCTCTTAATATTTAAGGATACCCTAAAGTTTTACTAGATTTAATTTGTTTTAATTTAATTAATCTAATTAAAACGAGAATTAAATGCTATCAATATAAAAAAGCAATCAATCAATTAATTAAAATAATTAAAATTTATACAATTTCAATTCAATAAACTAATATAATGCAATAAAAAAATTATCAAATAAATCAATAAATCAATATAATTTGAATATCTAAACAAACATCTAAAAAAACCCACTAAACAATGTAATATACTTGGATTGCATTCAAACACTAAAACATAACATTACTTCATAACATAATTATAATTATATCATACGGAATATGAATCCTAATTGATAATAGGTTGATAGCCTTTAGCAAACCATCGATTTTCCTATATTCAATGGAAAATAAGCCATATTCTTATCATTGTAAATCTACCTATTGGATAGAACACAATTAAATAGAAATATGATAGCATTAACACTCAATGAAAATCATGCCTAATCTAAATAAAATATTAATCAAAATATGCTAATTAATAAACAACTTAGAACGCAATCACTAGAACATATAGCCCTATAGATTAATCCTAGTTATTACTTCTATAATTGTTGTCAATAATCATAGACATAGATTTATATACTATATACTAAGAAACATATTGGCCATTATGCATTCAATACAAAAAATCATTAGTTGTACTACGCAAAAACAACTTATTAAATTCGTGATTGACTTGTATGAATAAATTTAAATTATTAAGTACATGATTCCTTAATCATAACTATATAGCAATCCAAAGCATATACATGTCTAGGGTTTGTTTAGATTAAAAAAAGTACTCACTCATGTTGGAAATAAATAACACAATAATATAATTGAAAGAGAAATGAATAAATAAATACCTCTTAATGAAATAAATAAAACTCCAATGTAGCTTCAAACATAAACTCAATAAAACTAAACTTATGAGGGCAAAAGGCTAAAAGAAGAAAGTAATTTTGAAGCCCTAAGGTCCTATTTATAGTTTCCATAAGTGTACAAATCATAGATAAATACAAATTCCATTTTCTTGTCTAAAAAACTCGTCACCAATCTCAAGCAATTTGTTAGCGATTCCACTTTGTACATAATTTGTCACGGCTCGAATTTCTAATTCTAGTTTAATCTCTTAATCAAGATCAAATGACCCGTGATGTGGGACCCGCATCGGGATACATGTCGTGACCGAGGCGAGATGGCCGAGGTATATGTTATATTTGTAATGATGTACGCCTAGTGTTTTGTATATGTGTAGACTACTAAGTCATTCCTACTTATGAATAGGTGTTGATATGTGAGTGGGAATGCGCCTCGAGTTAAGTGCTTAGGCATGGGATCGAGGTAGACAAGAGTGATATGGTAAGTTGGCATAAGTCTTATATAGCTTTTACATTGATTTAAATGGGCTATGGTTGATAATATATTAATTATGCCTAAGTTAGTAAGTTAAAACAATAGCCACTTGATTTTCATCGAGACACGTATTGACTCATCTCAACACCAATGGAGTTACATATTGGAATCACATAGCATGAGTTAGTGGGACATGTGTTAATAGGTGTATCACTTGGATGAGCCTCGAGAAGCATGTGCACAATGAGATCAATGGTTATTAATCTACCATATCCACTAACTATATAAAGCTAGTAATCAACTTATACAACCAAATCAACTTCATTTCATTTGCTTAATTGGGAAGGAAACTTGCTGGAGAGAAGGAGAAGGGTTGGAGGAAGAAGGAGACTCGCAACCAAAGTGAGTTTGGTGAAGGAGAGATCAAGTTAAGCTAAGTGTTCATAAAACTAGGTACATATCTCCATATTTAATTGAAACCAGTTCAAGTTTTTGGTCGAATTCAGAGGGTAGATGATTAAGATTTTGCAATTGATTTATATATTTGAAATCCTCATTTCAATTTGATAACCCAACTATATTAAAGTTCTTCATTTGGTTTAGAAATAATAAAGATATGAATTTTTGAAGAAGTATGACCAAAACTGAATTTTTGCATGTTATATTAGAGATTAGTCTATGTAATTTGGTCATAACTTATTCATTTAAGACCCAAATCTACTCAAACTGGTGGCATTTGAAAGCTTACTCAAAGTTGAACAACATTGCTTAAAGGGAAATGTTGTAATTCAAATGTTTTCATGGCCAAAAGTGCTATACTGAGTAGAGGGTGCTGGAATGCAATAGAAGATTTTGGAAACTAAAATGTTTAAAGGCATATCTCGCTACCTACTTATCCAAATGAGCTGATCTTTTAGTATGTTGTTATTGGGTTTGGTTGCTGCCTTGTGAAAAAATCACATTTTTTTGAACTATAGATTGGGAGAAATAGATTTTTTAATTCCGCTACTCAGATTAGATTTCAATTAGAGCTACGTTTAGTAGAAATATGATATTTTTTTTGTTTTAAATCAAAATTTTGAAAACTAAACCTTTTTGGAAAGCTATGGTAGAGACTAACAATCTTTGTAATGGTGGAGATTTTTGATATTTGGATAATTTCATGCCGAAAATCGCGCTGCAATATAAGAATAAAACTTCAATGTTATTTAGTCTTAAAGGGCGATTTTGGGTCAAGGTTCCTAAACCCATTTGACCTGATTTAAACCTAACATATTTGGATTATTTTAAAATCAGAAAACTAAGGAAGTGTTTTGGGGATTCAAAAACGAGTTTCGAGTTGTTGGGAGACCAAATTAGCTTAGGAAATTTTGCAGATTGTAAGTAAACTGATTGAGATACTTATTTACATTCGTTCCTATTCATATGTTCATTTTCGGTCATTTGGATTGAATTGCCTTTGTACTTCTATGACATGACTTGTTCATTCTCATTAAATGAGGTTGCTTTCATGGTATAGTTTGTTGATAAAATGATTTCATTGACTCCAATTCATGTGCTATGTCATTATTGATTGTTAATGCATGTGGTTAGTGAAATAACATGCTATTACGTAGTTATTGCATAGTTTTGAGAATCTATATCCTCTCGTGCATTAGTATGCAATGGTTTTTTTGGATTCCATTACTATGTTGTTCTTGAATATGAAATTAGTTCTTGTATTAGGACCACTTTATGATAGAAATTCGGCGGACATATGGGGTCACTAGAATTTCCGGGGTGAGCGGGATTTCTCCACTATCATGCGCAACACATGGGGTATGGGACTCGAGGTTGTTGGCAAGCATAACTTGGACGACTTCACGAGTTATAAGACTCGGGGTTGTTGGCAAGTATAAATCCTAGATGACTAACATTTGGGATAATTATAAAGGCATAGAGTGCAATTACGACTTTCATAGAGATGCAGAAGAGCACAACCGCATCCTTATATAATGGAATAGGTATTGGGATAGGACTCTCTGACGACGGCTCTAGATTAGTACTACATAGCATAACATCGGTTTCATTTTGTTTAACTAAAGTATCTTTTTGCATGATTTTCTTTCAGCGTAGTTGTTATTATTATGCATTTTGATACTTGTTGTACAATTGAGAATGTGAACATATGTCTCTCAGTGTTACTTTCTCCTTTCTTGTACTCACTGTCATTTTTATGACGGTGGGTGCAGATCCATCGAGTAGCAAGCCAAGTAAAGAGAATATCAATGACTACCTTTGAGCCGGTGGAGTCTTTGCTATGCCGATTTTATAGGTTTTGATTTTTGATGTATTACTTTTATACGGCTATCGGTGGTATCATATTCTATGTTTATAAAGCTTAGGAGAGCCTAAGCTTCTAGAGTCGAGGATTATGGAAAATAGTCATTCCTCAAGGTGATACTAAAGCTACAATATGTAGCAAAATGCCTAACTTTTCTAATGAGTAAGAAATAAAAATTTAACAAGAAAACATAGATCTTAGTTGTGAAAAACTAGATGATCTTTGCCTAGAAACCATTACTTGGGAAGTGAGTGAAAGTGAGATGGGGATGTTTTATTTGTACATGTTAGTTTTCTATATGTATATATGTGTTATTTACATAGTAGCTAATTCGCGTTTGTTATCATATTGCATACACCGATGATGGATTCACGCGATAGCCGAGATGTAGGAGCGAGTGACATGCCCAACCTTCTATACCATCGCTGATGATTTTCATAGGCTATCTGATCAAGTAGCTTCTTAAGGACAACAGTTAGTAGAGTTCATCGCTATGATGGTTGCATGTTTCACTCCATCAACACAGACACCGGCAGTGCCGGTAGTATAGACTGTAGCAGTGATATCAGCTCCAGCCATAGAGACAGTTTTTACACCGTCTTTTACACCTCCATCTTCTAGCTCATCAGCAGATGTTCAGTTGGTGAAAGATTTCATCAGACTAAAACTAGTCTATTTTGATGGTCAACTAGATTTTAAGAAGATCGAGAAATAGGTTTTGTCTCAAGAGAAGTTAAATAGAGTCTTGAGGATCAAGGATAGACTCCGAGCTGAGATATCGACATACATTCTACATAGAGATGCCGATGTTTGGTGGCGTGCGATGAAAGCTTATGAGGGAGAGTTTGAGTCTTGGGATGCCTTCAAGAGGAAGTTTTACTAGTAGTACTTCCCACCTGCAGTGATGAAGAGGTTGAGGAAGGAATTTATGAACCTGAGACTGGGAGCTGACAAGTCAGTGATGAGCTATCGATATAGATACGGCTATTTGAGGTAGTTCACCGGAGATTTAGTGAGAGAGGATTCGAATGATGTGTACCTTTTTGGAGATGGGCTAAGACCTGATATTAAATTTTAAGTGGTTAGTTCAGGTGTCACGACGTTAGGGGAGATTTACGAGCGTGCACACTCTTACGAGACCTATTATTTGGGCAGAGTTGCTGATAGGACACCGCTAGTACCAGCGTTGACACCAGACCAGGTTATGGAGTATGAGAGGAGGAAACATAGGGGCGAAAGACCAAGGATATGAAATTGAGGTTCCCAGGGATCAGGGACATCTACTGTAGTTTTACACTTTATATCATCTCCTACACCATTACAAACTATTATTGGTAGGCCCCCTCTGCCATTACTAGTCAGACCTGCATTGCCAGCTCCTACGACTACTTTACTAACTCTATCAGCACCACCAACACAACGTAAGAAGAAGTATGGTGGTAGCTACCGAGGCAAAGGTAGAGGTAAAGGACGAGATAATTCCCAACTGGGGTATAAACAGGCACAGGCCCAGGATCAGGTTCAAGGACATCATAGACCAGTCACTTACTTTAGGTATGGTCAGGTATATGTAGATGACGAGAAAGTTCCCAACTGGGCATAGACAAGCAAAGGCCCAAGATCAGGTTCAAGGACAATGTAGACCAATCACTTTTATTACGTGTGGTCAAGTTGGGTACGTGATTCAAGATCTGTCCAAAGCCAACGGTCGTGATTCCACCTTTGGACAATCAAGATGGCGTACATATGGTTGCACGACCTAATGCGAGATGCCACACAAAGACTCTTTTAGGGTATGGTTTGCATTTGTGGTAGAGAGTCATATTTTTTTTATTCAAGTTTTATAGAATCTTTCATTTCTGGTCACATGATAAGCATCTTAAGGTTTACACCGGTTAGAGTTAGCATACGTTTAATTTTATGTATTACAGTCAGGGATGGGGTGTAACCTAATTGTCTTATAGAGGGACGTCAAGTAGAGATAGGCATGGTAGAGTTACCTGCAAATTTCAAAGGGCTCGAGTTCTTAGATTTTGACACGTTGCTAAGGATGGATTAGCTAGAATTGTATCGCACTCATAATGATTGTTTCAATAAAATAGTGATATTTGAGATCTCAGGGCGTTTGATGTTCACATATAATGGTAATATTCTGATAGCTGAGGGCACAAGAGGTCGACTTGCGACTAGTGGAGAGATGGAGACTCTGATAACATTATATGATGTGATAGAGAGTCATGGACCTAGATTAGAGGGGATTCTGGTTATATGCGAGTTTCCTGACGTATCTTCATAAGACTTACCTGGTTTACCACTACCCAGAGAGATAGATTTCATTATTGAGTTGGTACCAGATACTAGAACTATATCTATACCTCCGTACCGCATGGCTCTACGAGAGTTGGAGGAGTTGAGGAGTCAGTTGCAGGATTTGGGAGAGAAGGGATTCATCACACCATCTATGTCACTATGGGGAGCACCAATCCTATTTGTGAAGAAGAAGGATGGTACTTTGAGACTATATATCGATTATAGACAGTTGAACAAGGTCAAATTAAGAAACACGTATCCATTACCACGGAGTGATGACTTATTTGATCGTTGAGAGGAACGGGATTTTTCTCTAAAATAGACATGAGATCAGGGTATCATCAGCTTAGGATCAGGGATGAAGATAAGTCTAAGATGACATTAAGCACGAGATATGGACATTATCAGTTTACGGTCATGCCGTTTGGTTTGACTAACACTCATGCCATTTTTATGGATTTGATGCATCGCGTGATGAGA
Source organism: Stephania cephalantha (assembly GCA_039657325.1). Lineage (NCBI taxonomy): Eukaryota > Viridiplantae > Streptophyta > Magnoliopsida > Ranunculales > Menispermaceae > Stephania > Stephania cephalantha. The sequence continues at coordinate 27,008,976 of CM077573.1, forward strand.
CCATATCTTGACTGCTTTATGATAGTTTTCATCGATGATATATTGATATATTCAAGGACTCAACAATATCACGAGCTACACCTCCGAGGACGTTACATACTTTGAAGACGCATAGACTATATTCCAAGTTTAGTAAGTGTGAATTTTGGCTGTTAAAGGTCAAGTTTTAAGGACATTTTAGAGCGGCAGGTATTGCTGTAGATCCAGCTAAGATTTGGGCTATTATAGATTGGCCAGCTCCGACGTTAGTCACAGATAGGAGGGTATTATCGCAGGTTCATGAAGGACTTCTCGAAGATCGCTTCACCAATGACCAGATTGACCTAGAGAGACGTCAAGTTCGATTGCTCAGAGGAATGCGAGGAGGCATTTGCTCAGCTTAAGATGTAATGACCCGTTACCTTAAACTGGTGATTAGTGTTAACCCAAATTCTAATCAATCCGAGTTAGGCTCTTGATTAAGCTCGGCGTACCTCGATTAGCGTGTGTGTGTGTTTGGGTGATGTATGGCGTTTGTTTGTATTGTTGAAACAATTCATGTATAGGTTGTTGTATAATATGAAATTTATACACAAACCTATAATGCACAAAATACACGAGAAGTCATGAAATACCGGTACATGATGAGCGACGAAGGAGACGTGGCTTGAATGTGCGCACTCGTGGCTACACGTAGACGTGTCTGAGAGAGTTATTGGGGACAAAACAAGCAAGTCATATATATATATATATATATATTTATATATAATGATATATAAGAATATATATTGGAAAATTAAGAAAATATGAAATTATATAGATCATTTGATCATCTCGAATGAAGCGTAAGTACAAGATGTGTCTAATTTCGTATTACGATAGCATGTGTTATTTCAACAAATCGATGATTCGATAAATCTCGACATGACGTGATGCGTATCTCGATGAATTTATATATATAAAATAAAAGTTGATGTTTATCAACTTATTCATTTCGATCAACAGAGATTCGAGAAGGTTCGGCAGGGATTTGACATGACGGGATGTCATTCCAAGAGCCGATTCAAACCAAGTTGAGGAGCTTAATCAGTAGAACGGCTCGAGAGCATCACATATGTATGTTTTGATTGGGTGTTTATCGAAGTTGGAATCATAGGTGATGCTAGGATCTTTATTTTTTGAGCTATTTTGTTGATTTAATTTAGTCCCTCAACTCATAATTGATGTTTCTAAGCTATTGGGAATAAGTTTGTGGTGGTTTGGATTGATTTAGAGGTGTTATGAAGAAATTTGGAATGAGCAGAACGTGTTGCTTTTGCTAGTCGAGCGCGATTAGCACGCTAGATCTCCAATTAGCGTGCCAATTATGCTTGGCAAGATGAACAGTGTGTGCATGCAGGGATTAGCGCGCTAATCTTGCCTATTTGCGCGCTAATCCTGGGCCAGAAACTGCGATAGCGCTATATTTTCATGAAATTTGACTAAGGGGCTTAGGGACTGATTTAGGAGTTCCTAATAAATTATGATGGACCTATATTGATCCTAAATGGTTGATGATAGGTTGAGGAACATCGAGGAAATGAGAGAGGATCGAAAAGTTATGAGTTTGGGAAATGTGGACTTAACCCGAGGTAAGTTGGGATTTACTTATTTATCAATATTGCCTGGCTATTTAGTATATATAGCTCATGTAGTTGTTGGAATGGAATGGGGGATTATGTACACTGTGATGGTTTTCAAGAAAAGGAGAACGATGTGTGATGTGACCATGCTATAACTCTTAGTTTTGAGAATAGGTTTATAGGAGATGGGGTTCCCTTCCCACTATATATAACTATTGCTCAATTCGATAGGTTGTATGGATTACAAGCACATTAGAGGGTTTGGGATAGAACCATTGGGCATTAATGGATGGGCTAGATAGTATGCATGCCAACATGCTGGTCTAGCAATCGCATTATTGGCGTCGATGGGTAATCGGCCCAAGTTCTGATAAATAAATGGGGATCACAGTGTACTAGTCTAATATCTTTGCTTTGCATCTGTTTATGTATTGATCTATATGCTTTCCATATTCTTGTTAGATTTTATTGGATCATGTTGTTATTACATGTTTCCTTTGAATATTATGTTGAATGTTGATGGTTATGTGAATCTATACTTACTGAGCAAGTTCGAGCACTCACCCCAATTAACAATTACAGGTAGAACCGACGAGCACTACGACTATGGGTTGGAGAAGTTGTAGGAGTCTTGAACTCCAATTCGATGTAATGATTTCCTCTGGTCTTATATATTGTATTGAATTACTTATTTGTAATATCATATGGGATGGGTGATTTTAATATAAATGATGGGTATTCCGGTTTTGTTTTAACTACTGTATACCCTGGTTATCGAAAAAGGTTTTAAACTTTTGTTGCGTATCGTATTTGTTTAATCGATAATTGATATACATAGTGGTTATTAGGTGTAGGTGGTAAGGCTACCTAGGCTTTAATTAAGTCTCGGTGAGGGTAATTTGGGATTAATTAGGGTTTTAAGTCGGGTATCGCCCTAATCAGGTTAGGGGATGTTATAAAAGAGATTGTTGACTACCGTACAAGTATTGATATTACTAGAGGCTGGACATAAATTCTTGGTATATATAGATGTTTCTCATACAGGTCTAGGTTGTGTGTTGATGCAGGATAGAGGCTTAGTAGCTTATGCACCTAGACAGCTAAAGATACATGAGAAAAACTATCCCTTTCATGACTTAGAGTTGGTGGCGATATTTTTTGATTTGAAGATATGGAGACATCATTTGTATGGTGAGAGGTTCACACTCTATACTGATCATAATAAGAGTTTGAAATACCTCTTCACACAAAAAGAGCATAATATGAGACAACGCCGATGGTTGGAATTTCTGAAGGAATATGACTTTTCTTTAGAAATTACCCAAGAAAAGCTAATGTATTTGTTGATGCACTAAGTAGGATGCCTGTTGAAGATGCCGAGGTTGTTAGATGCCATATTACACATGAGTATGGATTACTCGAGGTAGCAACGATGATGACTCAGTCATATATTCATACTTATACTCGGGTGATCATTTGTGTAGAGATGAGGCTTCAGACGGTAACTACTCAGAGAGTGTTAAAGGGACAGAGAGCCGACATCTTAAACTGACAATGGATACCAGCAATGGCAAAGCTAAGAAATGAGATTTTTCAGGATTCACATCGTTCCCAGCTCACTATTCATCCAAGTAGGACCAAAATGTATTACAACATGAAGAAGCATTTTTGGTGGCCTGGGATGAAAGCGGACGTATCAGAGTTTATCAAGAACTGTGGGATCTACTAACATGTGAAGGCAGAGCATCGTAGACCTGGAGGATTGTTACAACCGCTTCCCATTCCACGATGGAAGTGGGAAGACATAGCCATGGATTTTGTTAGAGGATTGCCGAGGATTGTCCGTTGACATGATTCCATCGGGTGATTGTGGATGATTGACGAAATCGCCCATTTCATACAAGTTGCAGCTCATTACACATTTCGCAAGTGAATGTATTGTCAAAGAGAGATTATTAGGTTGTTTGGGGTACCATTGATTATTACGTCGATGAGATGTTATGTATACGTCTAGGATATGGCGAGTATGCAAGAGCATTATGGTACGCGCCTACGAGTTTTGCACACCTTTTCACCTTAGGATCGATGAGTAGACTAAAAGGTTGATTCAGACTCTCGAGGATATGCTCGGGGCAAGTGTACTTGAGTTTGGCGGATCATGGGAGGAGTACCTACCATTGCGTGAGTTTCCATAAAATAACAGCTTATTAGGCTAGCATTAAGATGGCCCCATTTGAGGCTTTACATGGCAAACCGTGTCGCTCACCATTTTGTTGGGCGAGCCGTAAGATCAAGACATTATAGGGCTTGAAATTGTTGTTGACCACGGGGAAAAGGTACGATAGATTCGCCCAAGGCTAAAGGGATCCCAAGAGAGGCAAAACAAGTATGCAGACACGTATCGCAGCGATCTCACGAATGACGAGGAAGCCTTGGTGTATCTTAAGGTTTCTCCTCGGAAGGGCCTTCACAGATTGGGTTTGAAAGGCAAGTTAGCATCGAGATTCATCGGACCTTTCAAGATCAAAAAAATGGGTCGATAGGGTTGCTTATGAGCTTGAGTTACCTCCACAGATGTCAAGGATTCATCCAGTGTTCCATATTTCTCTGCTTCGACTGCCCAAGTCGAAGGCATGCGAGAGATTGATAGTGGACTTGAGTCAGATTGAGCTGAGTGAGGATGTATCTTATGAGGAGTAGCTAGTAAAGATCCTAGACAAAAGGGTACAACAGTTGAGCGGCACGTCTCTCCCGAAGGTGTTAGTAAAGTGGTAGTTCCATGGAGACTCGGAACTCACTTGGGAACGAAAAGACTATATGCGAGATAGGTTTTCGTACCTCTTTGAGTCAGGTATAAGTTTAAGTTAAATTTAATTTCAAGGATGAAACTTTCATTCGTTGGGAAGAATTGTCATGAGTCCCGAATTTCTAATTCTAGTTTAATATCTTATTCAGGATCAATTGACCGTGATGTGGGACCCACATCGATATGTGTGTCATGACCGAGGTGAGATGGCCGAGGTATATGTTATATTTATAATGATGTATGTCTAGAGTCTTGTATATGTGTAGACTACTAAGTCATTCCTACTTATAAATAAGTGTCGATACGTATGTTGGAATGCGCCTCGACTTGATTGCCGACATAGGATCGATGTAGAGAGTGATATGGTAAGCTGGCATAAGTCTTATATAGCTTTTATAGTGATTTAAATGGGCTATGGTTGATAATATATTAAGTATGCCTAAGTTAGTAAGTCAAAACAATAGCCACTTTTTTTAATCGAGACAGGTATTGACTCATCTCAACACCAATGGAGTTACATATTGGTGTCACATTGCATGAGTTAGTGGGACATGTGTTAATAGGTGTATCACTTGGATGAGCCTCGAGACACGTGTGCAAAATGAGATCAATGGTTATTAATCAACTATATCCAACAACTATATAAATATAGTAATCAAATTATACAACCAAATCAACTTCATTTCATTTGCTTAATTAAGAAGGAAACTTCTTTGGAGAGAATGAGAATGGCTAAAGGAAGAAGAAGACTAACAACCAAAGTTGGTTTGATGAAGGAGAGATCAAGCTACGCTAGATGTTCATGAAATTAGGTACATATCTCCCTATTTAATTAAAGGCTGTTCTGGTTTTTGGTCAAATTTAAAGGGTAGATGATTAAGATTTTGCAATTAGTTTATATATTTGGATTCCTCATTTCAAGCAGATAATCCAGCTATATTGAAGTTCTTAATTTGGTTTTCAAATCATAAAGATATGAATTCTTGACAATGTAAGACCAAAACTGAATTTATGCATGTTATATTAGGGATTAATCTATGTAATTTGGTCATAACTTTCTCATTTTAGATCCAAATCGACTCAAACAGATTGCATTTGTAAGCTTAATCAAAGGGGAAAAACTTTTCCTGAATGGAGATGTTATAATTCAATTGTTTTCATGTCCAAAAGTGCTCTACGAATAGGTGTTGGAATGTAGTAGAAAAGTTTTTTAAACTAAAATTTTTAAAGGCATAACTCCCTACCTGCTTATCCAAATATGCTAATCTTTTAGTATATTGTTACACGGCTTGGTTGATGTCTTGTAAAAAAAAACACATTTTTTGGAATTATAGATTGAAGAAATAGATTTTCTAATTCTATTAGTCGGATTAGGTTTCAATTATAGCTATATTTAGTAGAAATATATCCTTTGTGCATTTGTATGTAATGGTTATTGCATAGTTTTAAGAATCTATATCCTTTGTGCATTAGTATGTAATGGTTTTGTTGGATTCAATTATCGTGTTGTTCTTAATATGAAAGTAGTTCTTCTATCTAGGACCACTTTATGATAGAAATTTGGCGGACACTAGACTTTCCAGGGTGATTAGGATTTCTCCACTATCTTGCACAACACACGAGGTATGGGACTCGAGGTTGTTGGCAAGCATAACTTGGGTGACTTCAAATGTTATAAGACTCGGGGTTGTTGGCAAGTATACATCCTAGATGATCGACATTTGGTATAATTATAATGGCGTAGAGTGCAATTAAGACCTTCATAGAGATGTAGAGCACAGCTCCATCCTTATATAATGGATTAGGCATTGGGATAGGACTCCCAGCTGACCGACCCTAGATCAGTACTACTTAGCCTTGCGTCAGTTTCATTTAGTTTAACTAAAGTATCTCTTTGCATGATTTCCTTTCAACACTGTTGCTATTTTAATGCATTTATATACTTGTTGCATAATTGGGATTGTGAACAAATGTCTCTTAGCGTTACTTCTACTTTGCTGTAGTCACCATCATTTTTATAACGGTGGGTGCAGATCCGTCGAGTAGCAGGTCAGGCAAAGAGAAGATCGACGACTACCTATGAGCCAGTGGAGTGCTGCTACACCAAATTTTATAAGTTTTGATTATCGATGTATTACTTTTATATGCCTATCATATACTTTTAGGGTTGTATATCGTGGGTTGAGTGATTAGTTCCTTGACCAGACACATGTTGTTATTTATCGCCATTTTCTTATATATATATGCATGTGATCTTTATTCCCTGGTTTTTCCACTATTGTTAGGTATCACATTAATGCTTTCATTAATTTGTAAGACTTCCGTTGAATAAACTTGTAAGTAAGCAAAATTTAATTATCTCGATGTATTATATTACATAAGACATTAAAACACATATTGAACTCATAAATTGTAAGTACGTAAATGGTTTTGAAAAGGTGACTAGTTTCGTGTTAAGTTCTACGAGGTGAGGTTAGGGCTTAATGACGAGATTAAGCTAGGTGGTGCCTTAATTTTAGAAGGGGTCATTACGGTGGTATCGAGCCTAAGTTATAGAATATTATGGACTGCGTTTATGGAATTGTCCAAAGTTCGAATATCATAGTCACATGAGGTATCATATTATATGTTTATAATGTTTTGGAGAGCCTAAGATTATAAAGCTTAGGATTGTGGAAAATAGTCATTCCACAAGGTGATACCAAACTACAATGTGTAGCAAAATTCCTAACTTTTCCAATGAGTAACATAAAAATTTAAACAAGAAAAAATAGATCTTAGTTGTGGAAAACCAGATGATCCTCGCCTGGAAACCATTAGCTGGGAAGTGAGTGAAAATGAGATGGGGATGTTTTATTTGTACATATTAGTTTTCTATATGTATATAAGAATTATTTACATAGTATCTGATTCGCGTTCGTTATCAACTTGCAGACACCAACGGCGAATTCATGTGATAGCGGAGATGCAGGTGCGAGTGGCAGCCAGCCTTCTATACCATTAACTGATAATTTTCAGAGGCTATCTGATCGAGTAGCTACTAAGGGATAGCAGTTAGCGGAGTTCATCGCTATGATGACTTCATGTTTCACTCCATCAGCATAAACACCAACCCCTACTACTATGACTTCTTCCACATTACCCATAGTAGTGCCGGTATTATAGACTGTACCAGTGATAGCAGCTTCATCCATTGAGACAGTTTTTACACGATCCTCTTTACACCTTTATCTTCTAGGTCATCGGTAGATGTTCGGTTGGTGTAGAATTTCATCGATGAAGCTAGTCTTTTGATGGTAAGCGAGATTTTGAGAAGATCAAGAAGTGGGTCTTATCTCGGGAGAAGTTACATAGAGTCTTGAGGATTTGGGACAGACTCCGAGCTAAGATTTTGTCGTACAATCTACTGAGAGATGCCGATGTTTAGTGGCATGCGACGATAACTTATGAGGGAAAGTTTAAGCATTGGGATGCGTTCAAAAGGAAGTTTTGCCAGTGCAGTACTTCCCACCAGCAGTGATGTTGAGGTTAAGAAGGAATTTATGAACTTGAGACAAAGAGCTGACGAGTCAGTGGTAAGTTATCGAGACAAATACATCTATTTGAGGCAGTTCACCGAAGATTTAGTGAGAAAAGATTCAGATGATGTGTATAATTTTAGAGATGGACTAAGGCATGATATTGAATTTTATGTGGTCAGTTCATGTGCCAAGGCGTTATGGGAGATTTACGAGTGTGCACTCTATAACGAGACCTATTATTTGGGCATAGTTGCCATACCGCTAGTACCTGCGTTGACACCTGACCAGGTTGTAGAGTATAAGAGTATGAAACAAAGGGGTGAAGGACCGAGGAGATGGGATAGAGGTTCACAAGGATCAGGGACATCTACAAAGACGCAGTTATACCCTTTGTATCATGTCCTACACCATTGCAAACTATTGTGGGAAGGCCCCCTCTACCACAACCAGTCAGACCTGCATCGCCGGTTCCTACTACTACTTTGTCAGCTCTACCAACACCACCAGCACTACGTCAGCAGCAGCAGGGTGGTAGAGGCCGAGGCAGAGGTGGAGTTAGAATACGAGAAAGTTCTCGAAAGGGGAAGAGACAAGTGCAGGCCATGTTTCTGGTTTGGGGACATCATACACTAATCACTTGTTTTAGGTGTGGTAAGGTTAGGTACGTGATTCGAGAGTGTCCACAGCCAGAAGCAGTGATTCCACCACAGAGTCAAGAAAACATACATATGGTAGCACAGCCTGATGCAGATGCCACACAGAGACTCATTCAGGGTATGGTTTCCATTTGTGGTAGAGTGTCATATGTTTTGTTTGATTCAGGTTCTACAATATTTTTCATTTCTAGTCTGATGATAGGCATCTTAAGGTTGACACAATTTAGAATTAGCGTACATTTAATTTTGAGTACTACAACCGGGGATAGGGTGTACCCTAATTGTCTTATAGAGGGATGTGCGGTAGAGATAGGCGGGGTATAGTTACCTATAGACTTCAAAGTGCTCGAGTTCTTAGATTTTGACGCGTTGCTTGGGATGAAATGGCTAGCATCGTATCACGCTAATATCGACTGTTTAAGTACGATAGTGATATTTAAGATCCCAGGGCGTCCGATGTTCACATATAGTAGGAATATTTCGAGAGCCGAGGGCACTAAAGGTCGAATTACGACTAGTGGAGAGATGGAGACTCTGATAGCTTAGTATGCTGTTATAGAGAGTCATGGACCTAGATTAGAGGAGATTCTATTGTATGCAAGTTTCTTAAAGTATTTCTGGAAGACTTACATGGTTTACCACCAGCGAGAGAGATATATTTCATCGTTGAGTTGGTACCAGGTACTAGACCTATATCTATACCATTGAACCGCATGGCTCTGTGAGGGTTGGAGGAATAAAGGAGTCAATTGCAGGATTTGAGAGAGAAGGGATTCATCACAACTTCTATGTCTCTATGAGGAGCACTGGTCCTATTCGTAAAGAAGAAGGATGATACTTTGAGACATCGTATCGATTATAGACAGTTGAACAAATCACAATCAGGAACAAGTATCTATTACCACGGAGTGATGACTTATTTGATCAACTAAGAGAAGTGAAATTTTTCTCCAAAATAGACATGAGATCAGGGTATCATCAGCTTAGGATCAGGGATGAAGATAAGTCCAAGACGGCATTCAGCATAAGATAGGGACGCTATCGGTTACGGTCATGTCATTTGGTTTGACTAACGCTCCTTCCATGTTTATAGATTTGATGCACCAGGTAATGAGTCCATTACTTGACCGCTTCGTGATAGTTTTCATCGATGATATATTGATATATTCGAAGACTAGAGAAGATCATGAGCAACGCCTTAGAGAGATGTTGCAAACTTTGAGGAGTATACACTATACTCCAATTTCGTAAGTGTGAATTTTGGTATCGGTGGTCAAGGTTTTTGGACATGTTGGAGCGGGATGTATTGCTGTAGATCCAGCTAAGATTCAGCTATTATGGATTGGCCAGCACTGACTTCATTCATAGAGATTAAGAGTTTTCTGGGATTAGCAGGGTATTATCGTAGGTTCGTAAAGGATTTCTCGAAGATCGCTTCACTAATGATCAAATTGACCTAGAAAGACGTTAAGTTTGATTGGTTTGAGGAATGTAAGGAGGCATTTACTCAGCTAAAAATATTGTTGACTAACGCACCACTATTGATATTACTAGTGGCTGGACATGGATTCCTGGTATATATAGATGTTTCTCATACATGTCTAGGTTGTGTTTTGATGTAGCATAGAGGCACAGTAGCTTATGCATTTAGACAGCAAAAGATACATGTGAAACACTATCCCACTTATGACTTTGAATTGGCGGCGGTAGTGTTTGCTTTGAAGATATGGAGACATCATTTGTATGGAGAAAGGTTCACACTCCGTACTGATCATAAGTGTTTGAAATACCCCTTCACACAGAAAGAGCTTAAAATGAGACAACGCTGATGGTTGGAATTTCTGAAGGACTACGACTTCTCTCTAGAATATCACCGAAGAAAAGCTAAGGTAGTTACTGATGCACTTAGTAGGATGCCGGTTGGAGATGTTGAGGTTGTTACATGCCATATGACATATGAGTATGGATTACTCGAGGCAGCGACAATGATGACTCAGTTAGATATTCCTATCGATACTTAGGTGATGATTTGTGCAGAGATGAGGCTTCTGAAAGTATCTACTCTGTAAGTATTAGAGGGACAGAGAGTCGAAATCTTATACATGAGATTTAGTGAGTTGGTCTAGAGTACTGAGTGTACTAATTGGATAGAGATGATAGACAATTGTTTGAGATTCATAAAAAGATTGTGGATACCGGTAGTGGCAGAGGTAAGAGATGAGATTAATCAGGATTCACACCGTAACCCGATTCACTATTTATCTGGGTAGTACCAAAATGAACTATGAAATGAAGAGACATTATTGGTGGCCTGGGATGAAAGCGACATATCGTAGTTTATCAGGATCTGTGGGATCTACCAATGGTTGAAGGCAGAGCACGTAGACTTAGAGGACTATTACAGCCGCTTCCCATTCCACGATGGTAGTGGGAAGACTTAGCCATGGATTTTGTTAGAGGATTGCCGAGGAGTGTCTGTCGACATGATTCCATCTGGGTGATTGTGGACAGATTGACAAAATCTGCCCATTTCATACCAGTAGTAGCTCGTTACACATTTGACTTGTTAAATGTATTGTTACAGAGCGATTATTAGGCTACATGGGGTAAAATTGACTATTACGTCAGATAGAGATGTTATGTATATATCCAAAATGTTGTGGAGTATGCAGGAGCAATATGGTACGCGTCTACAATTTAGCACTGATTTTCACCCTCAAACTGATGAGTAGACTGGGAGGTTGATTTACACTCTTGAGGATATGCTCAGGGCTTGTGTACTTGAGTTTGGTGGATCATGGGAGGAGTACCTATCGTTGTGTAAGTTTGCATACAACAACAGTTATCAAGCTAGCATTAAGATGGTCCCTTTTAAGGCTTTATATGGCAGACCATGTCACTCCCCTTCTTGTTAGGCTGAGATAGAGGACTAGGACATTATAGGGCCTGAAATTGTTGTTGAGCATACGGAGAAGGAACAACATATTTGCCAAACGCTTAAGGGAGCACAAGAGAGGCAAAAGAAGTATGCAGTAACGTATCGCAGCGATTTGACGTATGATGAGGGAGCTTTGGTGTATCTTAAGGTTTCTCCTCGAAAGGGACTTCATAGATTTGGTTTGAAAGGCAAGTGAGAACCGAGAATCATCGGACCTTCAAGATCATGAAACGAGTCAGTAATGTTTCTTACGAGCTTGAGTTACCTCCACTTATGTAGGGGATTCATCTAGTGTTTCATATTTCTATGCATCGACTAGCCAAGTCGAAGGCGGGTGAGTGATTAACAATGGACTTGAGTCAAATTGATCGAGCGAGGTGTATCTTATAAGGATCTACCAAGTAAAAATCCTAGACATAAGGGTATAGCAGTTGAGAGGCAAGTCTATCACGAAGGTGTTAGTCAAGTGGTAGATCTTTGGAGACTCGAAAATCACTTGAGAATGGGAAGACTATATGTGAGATAGGTTTCCCTACCTCTTTGAGTCAAGTATAATTTTAAGTTAAAGTTTAATTTCGAGGACGAAATTTCCATTAGATGGGAAGAATTTTCAAGGCTCGAAGTTCTAATTCTATTTTAATCTCTTAATCAAGATAAATTAATCATGCGACGTGGGACCCGCATCGAGATACGTTTCATGACCAAGGCGAGATGGCTAAGGTATATGTTATATTTGTAATGATGTATGTCTAGTGTTTTGTGTATGTGTAGACTACTAAGCCATTCCTACTTATGAATAGGTATCGATACGTGTGTGGAAATGCATCTCGAGTTAGTCTTAGGTGTGAGATCGAGGTAGAAAGTGATATGGTAAGTTGGCATAAGTCTTATATAGCTTTTATAAAGATTTAAATGGGTTATGGTTGATAATATATTAAGTATGCATAAGTTTGTAAGTTAAAAAAACTAGCCACTTAATTTTCATCGAGACACGTATTGACTCATCGAAACACCAATGGAGTTACATATTGGTGTCACATAGCATGAGTTAATGGGATATGTGTAAATAGGTGTATTAATAGATGAGCCTCGAGACACGTGTGCATAATGAGATCAATGGTTATTAATCAACCATATCCACTTACAGATAAAGCTAGCAATCAACTCATACAACCAAATCAACTTCATTTCATTAGCTTAATTGAGAAGGGAACTTGCTTGGAGAAAAGGAGAAGGGCTGGAGGAAGAAGAAGACTAGCAACCAAAGTGGGTTTGGTGAAGGAGAGATCAAGTTAAGGTAGGTGTTCATAAGACTAGGTATATATCTCCCTATTTAATTGAAACCATTTATGGTTTTTGGTCAAATTTAGAGGGTAAATGATTAATATTTTGCAATTGGTTTAAATATTTGGATTCCTCATTTCAAGCTGATAATCCTGCTATATTAAAGTTCTTAATTTGGTTTTGAAATCATAAAGATATAAGTATTTGAAATTGTAAGACTAAAACTGAATTTCGCATGTTGAATTAGGGATAAGTCTATGTAATTTTATCATAACTTACTCATTTTAGATCCAAATTGACTCAAACTAGTAACATTTGAAAGCTTACTTAAAGGGAAACAACTTTGCTTAGCTAGAGATTTTGTAATTCAAATGTTTTCATGTCCAAAATTGCTCCACAAGTAGGTCTTTGAAATGCAAGACAAGATTTTTGAAACTTAAATTGTTAAATGCACAACTCCATACCTACTTATCCAAATGAGCTGATCTTTTAGTATGTTCTAATTGGGAGAAATAGATTTTCTTAATTCGCTGGTCGGATTAGATTTCAATTAGAGCTATGTTTAGTAGACTTATGATATTGTTTTCATTTTAAAACGGAATTTTGAAAACTAAACCTTTTTCGAAAGCTAAGGTAAAGACAAATAATCTTTTTCTTGTGGAAGATTTTGATATTTTGGCAATTTCATGACTACAATTCTGTAATATAAGACTAAAGTCTCAATGTTGTTTAGTCTTAATGGGTTGTTTTTGGTTAAGGCTCCTAAACCCATTTGACCAGATTTAAACACAACTTATTTGGATTAGTTTGATATCAGGAAACTAGGGGAGTGTTCCGGGTATTAAAATACAAGTTTCGAGGTGTTGGGAGACCGGAGTGACTTAGGAAATTGTGTGGATTGTAAGGAAACTAATTGAGATATTTATTTTCATTTCATTCCTATTCATATGTTCATTTGCTGTCATTTAGACTGAATTGCCTTTGTACTTCAAATGCCATGACTTGTTGTTCATTCTCATTACATGAGGTTGCTTTCATGGTATATTTTATTGAGAATCTATATCCTTTGTGCATTGGTATGCAATAGTTTTGTTGGATTCCATTACTTTGTTATTCTTGAATATGAAAGTAGTTCTTGTATCTAGGATCACTTTATGATAGAAATGCGGCGGACATACTGGGGTCACTAGACTTTCCGGGGTGATAGGGATTTCTCTACTATCTTGCGCAACATATGAGGTATGGGACTTGGGGTTGTTGGCCAAAGCATAACTTGATGACTTTACGAGTTATAAGACTCGGGGTTGTTGACAAGTATACATCCCATATGACCTGACATTTGGGATAACTATAAAGGCATAGAGTGTAATTACAACCTTCACAAAGATGTAGAGCACAAACTCCATCCTTATATAGTGGAATAAGCATTGGGATATGACTCTTGGTCGATCGGCCCTAGATCGTATTACTTAGCCTAGCGTCTCGTTTCATTTGTTTAACTAAAGTATCTATTTGCATGATTTCCTTTCAACATAGTTGCTCTCATTATGCATTTTGATACTTGTTGCATGATTGGGAATGTGAACAAATGTCTTTCGGTGTTACTTTGTACTTTCCAATACTCACCGTCCTCTTTATGATGGTGGGTGCAGATCCATCGTGTAGTAGGTCCAAGCAAAGAGAAGATCGACGACTACCTCTCGTGCCGATGAAGTGATGCTACGCTTGATTTTGTTGGCTTT